>OY728154.1:57020000-58320000 GCA_963277665.1 Viscum album
GAATTGAATTAGAATTTGATCAAAATCCTAATTTTTATGACCTATAACTCACCTGAGAATAGCCTTATTTTCCAATGGAAGGTTACTATGACATGAGTGATAGATATGATTCTTTATGACATGTATAGGAACTATTTCCATATTTACTCTTTTTGGGAATGATATTACAGTTGTTGTTTGGAGATTGAAACTATGGATACCGATGCATTTTAATTATTTGGAGTAGATGATGTATATTTTAGGAATTTCCTCAACATGTGAAGGTGGAGTTGTGTATAAAGTGTCTCTAAAATTTGGAATATTTGGGAGCCTATCCTGGATGCTATATTTTCAAGCTATAATATCATGTCACCTTGATAGAGTTTTTTTGGGCTACACTTATTAGGGGCTGCAAATATCCTCCATACTACTCATTTCAGACTTTATCTAAATTATGTGTTTTAATGTACAAAATTACTTTGAACCATGTCATTGAATTATATATTCATGTTTAGTTTATGGATTTATGGACCTTATTTATTGGTAATGAGTGTATAATTGAATATTTTTCATTTTTGGTGATGATGTTGAGTGAGTTTTGAGTAGGGAACCTTTGAGGATCTGGTTTTTATTTTTCTCTATTAGTGTGAAGATAATCTTATCCATGATGATCATCAAGTTCCTTTTAATGAATTTGTGGTAGGATTCCTATTAAATTATTCACTATTAAAGACTTCAAAGATTCAAGAGACACTGGTAGGTGCATTGGGGCCGCATCTTGGTCTAATCCACATATGATGTGATATTTCAATGTTTTCTAATATGTAATATTTAAACTCATAGTTGGTGAAAATTCATTACACATAGATATTTCACTATTAAAATATTTTCATTTAAGAAATTTTGATGGTGTGGGTTGGGTAACCAACTCATGATTGAGCCCTTTTGATCAAAATCATGATAAAACAATTCCCCTTTTCATAGTTCTTACACAAAATCTAGATAATAGTGTTTTAATTCATATTTTAAATAACCCATTTTACTTTTATCAAATAATGAATCACATATCATATCAAATCCAAACAAAGAAAACCCAAATCCAAATGGAGATCACCCTTAGGATAACATAAGTCTAGTCTAGCTAGGTCACTTGTACCTCAATAATAAATCAAGACTAGTGCACAAAACAAGTCCATAGAACACAAGGCCTAGAGAATAAAGGAACACCCCCATAGATGAACCCCATATGTTTTAGATAATCAAGTACCTTGGACACATGACCTAAGGAATAGAGGAACACCCCATGAGTGAACCCCCTATGTAAGCAAGTACTATTGGATTTGGTGACCTAGAACCAAATTTTGTGTACTTTATGATTACCTATATTCGTAGTTTTGAATATTAATGAACTCATTATCACATAATTATTGTTATTCAATGTAACATAGCATGTGATAATGTCCTAAGAGTATCTATCGCACTGAAATGTCATAGAAATTTCCTGTTATGACGATAATCTAAAAATTCCACGATAGTATTCTTGAATATATGTCCTATAGATGGAATAAATCCTTTGTGGGAAAAAAATAATATATGCTATTAAGGCCATAGACTCATAAGACTTTGAGGTACCTTCTAATAGTGTACACCCTTGGCAATTTCCAGTGTAAGAGATTATGAGAATAAGACATTCCAATAGGAAATCCATATTTATATGTGTCATTGGATTTTCCTATCTATGAATGTGTGAATTTGTCCTTAGACTTTAAGATTATTATTAATGGATATTATGAGTCACATACTTTGATGTATTGAATAAAATCGTGATGAAAAATGTTCATGGTGAAGTAGGATATGTTGGGTGAGTCATGAGTAATACTTTATCAATGAATAATGCAAGAAATGATTTGTCCCTTCCGTTCTTTAATGTACGTTGATATTTATGAACCTTTTATAGAAACAATATATCCTAAATAAATACATGGCCATGGTGTTCTATAGGCAAGTTCAATTTTTGGAAAGTCAAAAAAGAGACACCGAGCACATATATTGATGACACCAGTATACAACCTTTTTTATTAGAGATATCATGATAAAGAGATTACATTACACAGTAAGGGTTCATATGGGATTTTATGTCATTAAAAAATTAATTTTTTTTCTCTATGGGTACCTTGATGTGTTGCTAGATTCTAACCTTGGACTTTGAGCCACTTCACATAATTCCACTAAGAAAGAGGCCTAGAGTTCACACACTGAGTTTATATAGAATCTCAGTTAAATAATAATATTATTTATTATTTAACAAGTTTAATAAATATTATTCTCACACATGGTTTAATAATTATTCATGTTTTCTTGATCATATATATTCTATCACCAATTATTTAAGAGAATATTTTGTTAACATAATATTTAATAAATAAATATTTTCTATTTAATGAATATAATATTTATTTATTTATTTATGGATAATGTAGTGATATTTATTTAATAATTGAATAGTCATTATTCTAGTCCTGATAAATATTGTGTAGTAATAACGAACCAATAATAATGACATGGTGATAAATAATATATATTAAATATTATTTAAATAAATAATATTTAATTTAATTTTCTAGATTTTCACATGTCAAGAAATAATAATAATAATATTATTATAGACATGGTATTATGTAAAGATTAAATAAATAATAAAGGGGAACTTATGAAATTATTATTTTCTAACCTTAATGGTATATAAACTCAATTGTATTATTTTCTTAAGGGTTGTTATTTTCATTTTTTTGTGCACAATGACATCCTAAGAGAATTCTCTCAAAGAACTATATAGCCCCCTCTCCAAAAATGTTATCAAGAATAGAGAATGATTTTCCTCCACCATAACTCTCAAGTATAGAGAGTTAAAGAGAATCCTTTTTCAATCGATTCTTAGAGCGATCAAAGGTGAATGAGGCAGGCATCGGGATCTACTATGCTAACACCCAGAGATTCCTATGGTGACATTCAGAGGTTTGTGAAACACATGTGGATCATCACTGGAGGGAATCTACTCTTTATTCCTACAACACAATGATGGTAGAGATATTTTCAGATCCATAAATGAGTAAAAAATTCATCATAAGGTAATTATTTAATTGTTTAAATTAATTATAAATAATATGTGATGATCCTACATCTTGGTTTCGAAGTTCAATTGAAAATTAATCTTTGATTTAATTCTATTGATCATGGAATTTATCATCATGTAAACATTGGATTAATTATCAATTATGAAAAAAATACAAGTTGGGAATGCCCCATCCAGTGCTTTCACTTCACCCGAAGCCTTAATGTGGTATTAGAGGAGTAACATAATTATTTATAATTATTTAAAGATCGTTGATTAAGTTACACATTTATAAATAGTTTTCAATTCTAGTTTAATCATTATTTAATTCAAATCCTGATATATTCTATTATTATTTTTAGTTCTAAAAAATATAATCAAATTGATTAATTTTATTAATGGAATACAATAAAAGATCACATCCGAAGATACTGAGAATTCTGGATGGTTAACACAAGAGTACATTCCATGTAGCCTGTTGGCATATGCCATGTACCCATGTTCAATGCACCAAGAATTAATTAAAAATCAATTCAAACCATGTGAATTTATTACACATAGTGTGTATTTAAATACACTATGTATTGATTGGTTTAGGATAGGACACGGTCAACTAGACTACATGGTGTGGGACATCCATACATGATGTGTAGTCTTATCAAAGACTGTCCGTGTATTATATTACATATCTTACATGAATGGTGACTATGTAACTTAGATACCACACACCGTGTACTCTATTATTTTCATGGAACTATTACACAATGAATTCCTAGGCATGTGTCGTAGATAGGTGGTGATAAATATACATGTTTTATATCTAGATTGTACACATCGTGTATATTACCAAATTACACCGAATAAAAGATTAATTTATTATACTGCTTAAACCGTATCAACATGTGTTCTGTGTGGTGATTAAGTTTATAGTACATGACATGTAATAGGTTATATGTATATATATAAGGTATAATTAATTTATTCATAATCTTTGAAACTATATATCATATATAAGTCGTAATATAGTTGTTACTCTACGCACATTGAAACATAACATGATATGTAAATACCATATGTTCTGTGTGGTCATTAAGTTGATAGTACATGCCATGAAATTCCATGTCAAGTCATTTACGAAACATGTCACATAAATAAACAGTAAAAAAATATAATACATGTTGGGTAGTTTAGATGGGCACTCAATGTTTTCCCTCCAAGGTACATTTTTGTATACAGTTAATTTTAAATAAATTTATTTAATTTGTTTAAAATTATGACAGATCGTCATCTCAAAAAAAATCAGATGAGAATTAAGATAAAGGAATTGATTAATTCAATAACATAATTAATTTATTTGAGTACAATTTATCTTAAATAAGAACGATTAGAATTGAATTCTATTTTTTATAAAATTCATAATTCTTTGCATGTATGTGGATAATCATGAGCATAGAACAAACCTTTTTATGTTATTGATTTCTTTTAATTTATTATTAAATTAAATTTATATCCTATGTGTCATACCTCCTCTCATTATGTAAGGGCCTATGATCCCATGTTTTATTTTATGTAAATCCATTAACCAATTATTTGGTTCCCCTCACCTACATGTGAGTAAAATATTATGCAATGGATGAATATCATAGTATAGTAGAGGCGGTTCAAGTTTGGATCCAAGGGAAAACCAACCCAATAGGTACATGGGTTGATATTTGGAAAGCTACAATATGAACCATTTCATGGTTAAAGGTGTTTTTACCTAGGTTGAGGGTTATTTTATCATCCACAAGATAAACTAACAATTAGTAAAATATCATGATCATGCCACTTTATTATTTTATTTATATCAAGTTTCACGGTTATTTCATTGTGGATGTTTTTTCACAATCACATGAATTAATGAATTAAAAGGCATGAAATATAGAAATAAAATAAATTGGATTATGCATAAATTTTATCTAAGACATGGTTAATCACTTAAGTAATTCCACTTAATATTAAACAACATGTAATAAAGATAAAAAATGGGAAACTTACATATAAAGATAAAATACCTCAATTATATATATTAAGTCGGTATAGCCTTCCACTACTTAAGTTAAAATCGAACCATAGTTCAAAATGCTTGATCGACCATAGTTGGGGTGCTTTCAATTATCGAGGAATTCCAACTTTAATTTTTGGGTTTAATTAACTCACTTTACATCAAGGGTTGACTACCAAATCAGGACTTGGTGTAACTAAGAGGAAAAGGTTGACTGAAATTTAATTTGTTTTATTAGAAAAGGGGAAAACAAACAAAATCCCACAGACGGGGGAAGTCTACAAGGGACTACGGAGGTCTAAAGTGATGCAAACCAAGCGCATTGCCCAGAATAATCTGGTTGCAACTCTTGGGTAGGGATCCCACACAACTATAAACAATAAGCTCATTCTCGGCTCTTCCCTCTCGAGCTAAGTGGTCAGCTGCATGATTCCCTTCGGGCCATATATGCTTGAGAGACGTGCCTTGCTTGATTTTACTTCTAAAATGATAAACTAGATAGCAAAGGTCCCACGGGGGATCAAACCTTCCTTGAAGAAACTGGACAGAAACCACTGTGTCCAATTCAAGCTCCTCCACCTTAAGATTATAGCGCTCACACAAAGCAAGTCCGGTGTACATGGCGTGAATCTCTGCACCCAAGGATGTGCCCCTGCCAAAGTAGGCACTAAAGCCGAGAATGACCGACCCATAGGGGTTGCAAACCAATCCAACACATCTCATCTCTCCATCAATAAGGGATCCGTCAACATTAAGTTTCAGTCCCCTTAGAGGTGGAAACCACCTCACCCACTTGCCCTGATTTCTGGGGTGCGAACCATGCAGAGGGGGAGCTCTAGGCGCAAGCGAGCAAAACGTGACCAAACATTCACTACCATGAATGAGCTGACCAAGATCTACCACCAACGCTCTAGCGTGAGCATGCAGAAGGATGGAAGAGGGTGTCGCACCATCTCTTTCTTTGTTCCGTGCCTCCTAGAGAATCCAACAAATAACTGCCGCTGTGACAGCCCATCCCTTCCTTTTCAGATCGGCAGATCCAACGTCACAAAATCATCTCTCGAGCACATCCTGGAATGAATCCCCTCTACAGTCGATGTCTAAGCGCGCCCCCATTGACCCCCAGAGGTTCACTGCCCAGTCTCCATGCACAAATACATGCTCAGTAGTCTCAACCTAAGGGAAAAGACAGCACCGGCAGCGGGACACCATACTCACCCTTCGTCTCTAGATATTTTTGTCCGTCGAGAGAGCTTGATGGCGGATACGCCAAATGAGGAAGAAGAGTTTCCTCGGGATCTCCTTGCACTAAAGATTCACAGACATCTCATCCCTCACGCCATGGATAATGAAAGTATCTCTATAGCTATTGCAGGAAAGCCTTCCGGAGGGCGCACCAGTGAAGCAGCAACGGTCCGGCTCATTGGTGAGGATGATGTTGGCGAAAATGTTCATCTGCTCATCATTCAGGACTATATTAATCAGGATAGGATGCCTACAAGCTTCTTTGAAGGATATAGATGGATCTGGACACCCCGGGAAGAAGAGCTTCACACCGGTCCAATCCTCCTGCCAAAACTTAAAATCACCTCGCCTGACCAGCCAGCGGGTATTCCCTTGAAGATTGCTCAAGTGAGAAAGCATGCATTTTTCCAGGCTCGAAAGGACCCTCCTACTTCCTGACCATTCTTCCCATCTCTCCCCATACCTGTCTCTAATGAACCTCGCCTATAGGGATGACCCTTCGATAATCTCCCAAGCAAGCCAAGCTTGCATTGCACGCATGGTCTCTGAGATATTTCTGATGCCCACTCCACCGTCCTCCACCAGTTTGGCCTTGCGCTTCCAAGAGGCCCAATGGCCCCACCAGGTTGGCATCCCACAAGAAGGCCGACATCATATTCTCAATTCTTGTAATGGTTCCCTTTGGCGGGTTGATGATTGACGTAACATGCATAGGAATCTAAGTAAGGACACTATTGATGAGAGTGACCCTTCCCCCAAAGGAAAGGAATTTATTCTTCCAATTGCAGATTTTACTAGTGATGCAGTTGATAATATCTTCAAAGCTACATTTCTTGATTCTTCAATTTGAAATGGGGGCGCCCAGGTATGACATCGGAATAAAGCTCCTGTGCATACCAAAAATCTTTTGGATGGTATGACTTCTCCTCACTGGGCACTTATTCGAGATGAAAACTTTGCTCTTCCTAGAATTAATAATCTACCCACTTTCCTCCCCATAGTCTTCCAAGGTATTCATTAGGGCTTGCAGAGATCTACGTTTTCCATTTGTGAATATTAACACGTCATCCTCAAACATGAGGTGGGAAAACTGAGGCTCCCATACTTGGTGGTATAAGGAGTAACCCTACCCTCCTCCATGCACTACGGGAAAAATGGGTATTTGCAACGGGTTATTTGCGACGGGGGTATTTACCCGTCGCAAATAATTAGGCTTTTGCGACGGGATTGCTTTCCCCGTCGCAAATAGTTTTACCGCGGTGCGCGCCAAATCGCGGGAAAACTATTTGCGACGGGAATATCACCCCGTCGCAAATAACCGGCGGCGGTAAAAGGTATTTGCGATGGGAATATTCCCCCGTCGCAAAAAGTATGTCGGCAGGTGGTTATTTGCGACGGGACCCGTCGCAAATAACTATTTACCGGTTGACCGTAATAAATGTTGGCTAAGGTATTTGCGACGGGACTCCCGTCGCAAATGGACCCGTCGCAAATAATCTAACCTATAAATACCCCCATCCGTTTTTTTCAAATCATTATCAAACTCCATTTTCTTCTTCTCTCGAAGTTATATTTCTAAAGTTCATTTTTCTCCAGTTTAATTTTTTTTTCTGGAGGTGATATTAAAGATTTGAAGAACGATCAGAGCAAATCAATTTTCAAGGTATTTATGTTCATTTTAATTTTTTATTTATTTTTAATTTTGTATTAGTTTCAAATATTATTAATTAGTTGTAATTTAATTATGTTTACATTATTTTATTACTTAATAAATTTAAATTATTAGTATTGTTTATAGTTAATAGTAATTAGGAATAATTAGTAATAATTTTTAATAATTAAGAATAAATATTAATAATTAGTAAAAAATACCACTAATTAGGAATAATAACATTATTACATTATTAGTTTATTTTATTATTAATATTAAAATAATATAATTTTTTATATATATACAATTCTTTTTTCATCTGTGTGTTTGCTGTCTTCACATGTATTATTTGTATGTGGAGAGAGAAAACGCACAGATGAAAGAAGAATTGTATATAAATTAGAAAATTATATTATTTTAATATTAATAATAAAATATATTAATAATGTTATTATTTGTAATTATTGGTAATTATTTCTAATTATTGATAATTATTCATTTAATTACTAATAATTAGGAACAATTATCAATAATTATCAATAATTAAGAATAATTAGTAATAATTAGTAATAATTATCAATAATAAGTAATAATTACCAATAATTAGTAATAATTAACAATAAGTAGTAATAATTACCAATAAGTAGTAATAATTACCAATAATTAGTAATAATTACCAATAAGTAGTAATAATTATCAATAATTAGTAATAATTAAAAATAATTAACAATAATTAGTAATAATTACCAATAATTAACAATAATTAGTAATAATTACCATTAATTACCAATAATTACCAATAATTACCAATAATTAGTAATAATTAGGAATAATTGGTAATAATTAGTACTAATTAGGAATAATTAGGAATAATTAGGAATAATTAGGAATAATTAGGAATAATTAGGAATAATTATCAATAATTATCAATAATTAGGAATAATTAGGAATAATTAGGAATAATTGTCAATAATTGTCAATAATTGTCAATAATTGTCAATAATTGTCAATATTTAGTAATAATTAGTAATAATTAGGAATAATTAGGAACAATTATCAATAATTATCAATAATTAAGAATAATTAGGAATAATTAGGAATAATTATCAATAATTATCAATAATTAGGAATAATTAGTAATAATTAGTCAGAATTAGAAATAATTAGGAACAATTATCAATAATTATCAATAATTAAGAATAATTAGTAATAATTAGGAACAATTATCAATAATTATCAATAATTAAGAATAATTTGTAATAATTAGTAATAATTGTCAATAATTACCAATAATTAGGAATAATTATGAATAATTAGGAATAATTAGGAATAATTAGGAATAATTAGGAATAATTAGTAATAATTAGGAATAATTAGTAATAATTAGGAATAATTAGGAATAATTAGGAATAATTAGTAATAATTATTAGCAATTATTTATAATTACCAATAATTACCAATAATTACCAATAATTACCAATAATTACCAATAATTACCAATAATTACCAATAATTACCAATAATTACCAATAATTACCAATAATTACCAATAATTACCAATAATTACCAATAATTACCAATAATTACCAATAATTACCAATAATTACCAATAATTACCAATAATTAGCAATAATTAGCAATAATTACCAATAATTACCAATAATTTGCAATAATTACCAATAATTACCAATAATTACCAATAATTACCAATAATTACCAATAATTACCAATAATTACCAATAATTTGCAATAATTTGCAATAATTACCAATAATTACCAATAATTACCAATAATTACCAATAATTAGGAATAATTACCAATAATTAGTATTAATTAGGAATAATTACCAATAATTAGTATTAATTAGGAATAATTAACAATAATTACCAATAATTACCAATAATTAACAATAATTAACAATAATTACCAATAATTAACAATAAGTAGTAATAATTACCAATAATTAACAATAAGTAGTAATAATTACCAATAATTATTAATAATTACCAATAATTCCCAATATTTAGTAATAATTAACAATAATTGCCAATAATTACCAATAATTGCCAATAATTACCAATAATTAGTAATAATTGCCAATAATTACCAATAATTAGTAATAATTACTAATAATTAGTAATAATTACGAATAATTAGTAATAATTACGAATAATTAGTAATAATTACCAATAATTAGTAATAATTACCCATAATTAGTAATAATTACCCATAATTAGTAATAATTACCCATAATTATCAATAATTACTAATAATTATCAATAATTACTAATAATTATCAATAATTACTAATAATTATCAATAATTACTAATAATTAGTAATAATTACTAATAATTAGTAATAATTAGTAATAATTAGCAATAATTAGCAATAATTAGAAATAATTAGCAATAATTAGTAATAATTAGCAATAATTAGTAATAATTAGCAATAATTAGTAATAATTAGCAATAATTAGTAATAATTAGAAATAATTAGTAATAATTAGGAATAATTAGTAATAATTAGTAATAATTAGTAATAATTAGTAATAATTAGTAATAATTAGTAATAATTAGTAATAATTAGTAATAATTAGGAATAATTAGGAATAATTAGTAATAATTACCAATAATTAGTAATAATTATTATTAATTACCAATAATTATTATTAATTACCAATAATTAGTATTAATTACCAATAATTAGTAATAATTACCAATAATTAGTAATAATTACCAATAATTAGTAATAATTACCAATAATTAGTAATAATTATTATTAATTACCAATAATTATTATTAATTACCAATAATTAGTATTAATTACCAATATTTAGTATTAATTACCAATATTTAGTATTAATTACCAATATTTAGTATTAATTACCAATATTTAGTATTAATTACCAATAATTAGTATTAATTACCAATATTTAGTATTAATTACCAATAATTACCAATAATTACCAATAATTACCAATAATTACCAATAATCACCAATAATTACCAATAATCACCAATATTTTCCAATAATCACCAATAATTACCAATAATCACCAATAATTACCAATAATTACCAATAATTACCAATAATTACCAATAATTACCAATATTTACCAATAATTACCAATATTTACCAATAATTACCAATATTTACCAATAATTAGGAATAACTACCAATAATTAGGAATAACTACAAAAAATTATGAATAACTACCAATAATTTGGAATAACTACCAATAATTTGGAATAACTACCAATAATTTGAAATAATTACCAATAATTAGGAATAATTACCTTATTACATTATTTGTATATTTTATTATTAATATTAAAATAATATAATTTTCTATATTATATACAATTCTCTTTTCTTCTGTGTTTTTTCTGTCTCCACATGTAATATTGGCATTCTTTTTCAAAATTATCAACCTACTCGCCAATGGAGAGGTGAAAGTGAATGTCAATATTACATGTGGAGACAGAATGTGAAACACACAGATGAAAGGAGAATTGTATATAATATAGAAAATTATATTATTTTAATATTAATAATAAAATATACTAATAATGTAATGATGTTATTATTATATAATTAATATTTATGAAAAAAATTATATTAGTATTATTAAAAAAAATAAAAAATCAATATAATATTAAAATTATCAATATTTGTAACAGGTTTTGCTTTATTCTCAATATATTCAATCCTTGCTTGTGTTTTTTCTAACAAATTATTCAAAACCAGTAATGCTTTTATATTTTATAGAAAAATATGGAACAACAAGGTCGTCAACAGTCATTATTAGATGACCGCATATGGATAAATCAACGTAGAAATCCAAATGGTTCTGGTTTAAATCCAGTATATATAGAGGGTGTGGAGATTTTTTTATCATTTGCGGCATCAAATCCAGAATTTGTTTCAGAAGGAAAGATAAAATGCCCTTGTAGAAAATGTGCATTGAGAACGTTTGACACATTTGACAAAGTGGGGGAACATCTCTTGCGTTTTGGTTTTCAAGCAGATTATGTTTTTTGGTATCAACACGGTGAACGCAGTTCCAGAGCAGGTGATACCAACTTGATTCTGGATCCATCCCAGTTTCAAGATTTAGTACATGATGTTGCAGGTTCATCTGTTCAACATACAGAAACTCCGGGTGATATAGCTTCAAATCTTGAGTTGGGACCGTCTGAATTTTATGAGTTGTTGAAGTCTGCTGAGGATGCATTATATCCTGGCTGCAAGATGAGCAAATTAGAAGCAGTTGCAAAATTTATGGCTATCAAATCAGATAACGGAATGTCAAACACCTGTTTTGACCAGATATTTTCTTTGCTGAAAACACTGTTACCCGAAGGAAATGTTTTACCTGCAAATTACTATGAAAGTAAGAGGTTGGTTCGAAATTTGGGACTTACTTGTCAGAAGATTCATGCATGTTCAAATGACTGCATTTTATATTCTGGGGAAAATGAGTCGTTGGATAGTTGTCCCACATGTGGGCAACTGAGATATAAAGAAGGACAACACGGGAAGTCTGGTTTGATTCCTGTAAAACAGTTGAGATATTTTCCGCTTACATCCAGACTTCAGCGTTTATTCATGTCTAAGAATACAGCGACATTGATGTCATGGCATAAAGAGAATAGTTCAACCGATAAAAGCTTGAATCATCCAGCCGATGGTGATTCATGGAAACATTTTGATAGAGTGCATCCATCCTTTGCTTTAGAAGCTAGAAATGTTCGACTGGGCCTTTCCACTGATGGTTTCTGTCCGTTTGGATCTTATGGTAGTCAATATTCATGTTGGCCTGTTTTTTTAACTCTGTACAATTTACCTCCATGGATGTTGATGAAGGAGCCATATATCTTTTTGACTTTACTAATTCCAGGACATCCGAAGAAAAATATTGATGTTTATTTGAAGCCATTGATTGATGAATTAAATTTATTGTGGAGTACTGGTGTCAGTACATATGATGTTGCAACGAAACAGAATTTCATACTGAGAGCAGCATTGATGTGGACAATAAGTGACTTCCCGGCTTATGGGATGTTATCTGGCTGGAGTACACATGGTCAGAAATCATGTCCTTACTGTATGGGAGAGAACAAAGCATTTATGCTCATTCATGGAAAGAAACCTTGTTATTTTGACTGTCATCGCAGATTTCTTCCAGCTGATCATCCTTTTCGCAGAAACAGATCTCATTTCAGAAAAGGAACAACTGAAAGGGATGAACCTCCAAAAATTCTATCAGGTTCGGAGTTAAAATCGGTTGTATTTTCATTACCTCCCATCACTTTTGGTCCCACAATAAACCAACAGAAAATTTCTGGTTTTGGGAAAGAACACAATTGGATTAAACGTAGCATATTTTGGGATTTGCCATATTGGTCTGATTTGTTGGTCCGACACATGTTAGATGTCATGCATATTGAGAAGAACTGTTTTGATAATTTGTTTCATACAGTTTTGGATACGCCAGGAAAGAGAAAAGACAATGTAAATGCACGTTTAGATCTTGCCCAAATTTGCAGGCGTCCAGAATTGGAACTATTTGAGAATGTCAGAACAGAAAGGTTACTGAAACCAAAAGCAGCTTATACACTGTCTAAAGAAAACCGTTTATTATTTTGTCAGTGGATTGCAGATTTGAGACTTCCAGATGGCTGTGCTTCCAATTTGGGTAGATGTGTAAAGAATGGTCATATTACTGGATTAAAAAGTCATGATTGTCATGTTATAATAGAGAGACTTCTACCCATTGGATTAAGAGGTCTCTTGAATTCTGTGATTTGGGATTCCATAACAGACATGTCTCATTTTTTTCGGGAAATTTGTGCGGCTACAGCAGATTATGATGCTCTAGGAAAACTTGAAAAATATGTTGTTGTAATTATATGTAAATTGGAAAAAATATTTCCGCCGTCTTTCTTTGACTCAATGGAACATTTGATGTTACATTTTCCATATGAAGCCAAATGTGGAGGTCCGGTATAGTTTCGATGGATGTACCCATTTGAAAGATGCATGCAAAAATTGAAAAGAAAAGTACGCAACAAAGCATCTGTTGAAGGATCTATTGCAGAAGCTTATTTGCAAGAGGAAATATCTTTTTTCTGCTCCCATTATTTTGAATCTGAGTATCCTTCAAAAAACAACCGAATGGGACGGAATGAGAGGAATATTGATGAAATTGACAATCAATTATCTGTTTTCAACCAGTCAGAGCTTGGTTTTGGTGGAGTTTCTGAACGCTGGCTTTCAGATGATGAACATCATAGAGCTCATACGTATGTTCTGCTCAACTGTGAAGAGATGACATCAGTTGTACTGTAAGTGTTTATATCACTTATTCTATCATTTATGTTACAGTAAATAACTTTGGTTTTTATAGGTTGTATGATAATCATATCAAGAAACAAATTCCACAAATTACAGCAGCTGCTCTCGAAGAACGTCGACTGAAAAATTTCTCTCAGTGGTTTCAAAAACTGGTAACATAAATTCTTTATCTTCTAGCAACTCATTTAATGTATAGTTTACTATATTGATAATTATTTCACAAATTTTCAGGTGTCTCGACATGCTGATAAAATTGACAAACAGTTGTGTGTATTGAGTAACCCACCTTCCAAACTTGTTAAAACTTATAATGCATATGTGGTGAATGGATTTCGATTCCACACAGATGCATATGGGGAATCGGAAAAAACAATGAACAATGGAGTTAGCTTGAGAGGATCTCATCATCGAGAAAATGAAGTTGACTTTTATGGCATACTTGATGAAATCATTGAACTCTGTTATCTTGGACAACATTACATAACCATGTTCAAATGTCGGTGGTTGGATACGGAGAGAGGCGTGCGTGTTCATCCGACTCATGGAATCATCGATATTAAATGTAAAAGTGTTCTCGCAGTAAATGAACCATTTTTATTGGATCAACAGGCATATCAAGTTTATTATGCAAAGTACTGTGCAACATCAAGAGACTTGACTAATTGGTGGAGTGTAATAAAAATCAAAATTCGAGACAATCAGTTTAGTCAAAGTGAATGTGCTTTCACTGATGTGCAAAGAATTGAAGTTTTTCAAGAGAGTACTCAAAATCAATCTTTTTTACAAAGAGACATGAGTATCGATGACGACACCCCACATTTAAGAGTCGGTGATGACGATGATGTTAATGATGTCACATATGAATTTGAAACGGTAAGAGATGAAGCAACTGTAACTCGAATGGATATCGATGATGTTGAGGAGGAATATGAAGATGAAATTGACATATATGAAGCTGATGATGAAGATGAACACTGATAGCATTTCATGGTATTTATATACAATCATAATATGTATATATGTATATATAATAGTAATTATCAATTATTTGCTAACATTAACATTTTCTGTTTCAGATGGACGACGCCACATTTCGTGCGTTGGCGGATGCTGACCTGAGTTTTGATGCGGATGAGTTGCTGACAGATGACCCTCAGCCTGCAGGCGCTCCAGGGAGTACGCGGAGGGGGCGCG
This sequence comes from Viscum album, assembly GCA_963277665.1. NCBI lineage: Eukaryota > Viridiplantae > Streptophyta > Magnoliopsida > Santalales > Viscaceae > Viscum > Viscum album. The sequence goes on from OY728154.1 coordinate 57,035,584, forward strand.
GTCTTGCACGATTGATGATTCCTGACCCCGTCCCCGAGCGACGTCCACGTCTTGGGTTTGATCCACGCACACGGAGGTGTGATAACCTGTGTGATAACATGTGGATTTGACTAAGATTTCATTAATCTATTCACATAATAAATGTTTATTATTTTTTCAGTTTTCCGTATATAGCAGTCGGACAGGGCAGCGCTATTTTGTGCAACTATTTCTCTCAGCCGTGGACCACATGGGAGCAGATTCCCATTGATGTGCAGCAGGCCATGTTCGGCCATTGGTTGGTACGTACGTAAATAAATAATTTTTATTTTGAAAATTATTTCATTTCTAACTTGATATTTTGATTTATTTGTAGGGTTTATGGTATCCGATCGAGGATACCATGCGTGACGCCATCCACGAGGCATGGGAGGTGGCCATGCGTGATCGTCTTCGTCAGTTTTTGCACAATTTAAGAAAAGCTGCGATGAAGAAAGCAGGAGTGTCAGATTTTGAGGAGTCATGTAGGGCACACCGACCAGAGTATATTTCATCCCATGTATGGGATGGATTATGTGCGAACTGGTTGAGTGGTGCCTTTCAGAGGAGATCATCGGTGGGGAGGCAGAATCGGGGGAGACAGGAGGTGACTCATCGAGCTGGGAGTCGTTCTTTCAGTACTCATAGACAGCATCTGGTACGTACATTATTTATAAATATTTTATATAACTATAAATATTAACAGTTTATTTTTTATTCTTATAGGCTGTCGAGCACCCCGATATTACAGAGTACGACGTATATCGGAGGATGTATAGTGATCCTGCTACTGGGGAGATCAGAGGTGATCGTCAGCATCATATCGTGGTCAGTATTATTTGTTTTCAAGTTTAAAAATTAACTGCATATAATATATTCACAATTTTAATTTTAAATTGCAACTATAGGAGTCATATGAGGCCGCAGCGGAACAGGCTCGGCCTGAGAGTCAGGCCGAGTCATCAGATCAGACCACTGCCCGTCAGTTTGATGAGGCGGCATGGATGCAGGCCACCCAGTATGCCTTCGAGAAGGGCCGGGTAGTTGGTATCAGCTCTCGACTGACTCCCGGAGATTATTATGGCAGTGCTGCGATGTCGGCGTCCAGCTCGAGAGGAGCTCGTGCATCTTCTTCTACACAGTATGAGGATCAGTTGCGATCTCAGACTGCACAGATAGAGAGTCTCTGACAGGAGCAGGAGCAGATGCGTCAGCAGCATGAGGAGGAGCGTCGACGCCAGCAGCAGCTGTACGAGGAGCAGACGAGTCGGTGGCAGCAGCAGCATCAGGAGCAGATGGAGTACATGCGCCGACTCACTCATGCTTTAGGGATGGAGTTTCCTCCACCACTATCTGCAGATCCCCCACCTCCCCCCCTCCCCCCCTCCTTCAGATTAGAGTTTGTATTTCTGTTATAAAATTTGTGAAATCAAAATATTTTTTTTTTCTATTCGTAGTTTCTGTCTCATTATAAAATATTAATAATATTATATTTTTAAATAACAATATTAATATGAATAATAATATTATTTATATTTTATAATATTAAATTTTATATATATATTAAAATTTTATATATATATTAAAATTTTATAATATTAAAATTTAATTATTATTTTTTGTAATACTTGAATTATTTTAATATTTGAATGTAAAATAATTCTATTATTTTTATATTAATTAAAATAACTTATTAATATTTTTTTTATTTATAAATTATAATTGTAATATTATTATATTAATTAAATCATTTATTAATATTCTATTATTTTTTATTTTTGAATTATAATTCTACTATTATTATAGTAATTAAAATAATTTATTATTTTCATTTCTAAATTATAATTCTATTATTATATTAATTAAAATAATTTATTAATAATTTATTTTTTTTTATTTTTTTTATATTATTTGCGACGGGATACTATGCCCGTCGCAAATACTATTTGTAGTATTTGCGACGGGATACTACTCCCGTCGCAAATACTAGTATTATTAATTTTTTTTTTTATTTTTTAAAAATATAGTTTTTATGACGGAACCGTCGCAAAAGCGATTGCGACGGGTCCCGTCGCAAAAGGTATTTGCGACGGGACCCGTCGCAAAAGGTATTTGCGACGGGACCCGTCGCAAAAACTATTTTAAAAGTTTTTTACAAAAATAAGGAATACTATTTGCGACGGGGAGAATGTCCGTTGCAAAAAAGGGCTTTAGCGACGAGCCCGTCGCAAATAAGTGTAGTTGCGACGGCGTTTTCAGCAACGGGCTATTTGCGACGGGACCCGTCGCAAAAGGTATTTGCGACGGAACCCGTCGCAAAAACTATTTTAAAAGTTTTTTACAAAAATACGGAATACTATTTGCGATGGGGAGAATGTCCGTTGCAAAAAAGGGCTTTAGCGACGGGCCCGTCGCAAATAAGTGTAGTTGCGACGGCGTTTTCAGCAACGGGCTATTTGCGACGGGATCCCGTCGCAAATAGCCCGTCGCAAATACCTGTTTTTCTAGTAGTGATGCTGCGGTGGAGATTCTTTGAGATGGCCTCTTGGGCTAAGAGGAAAAGATAAGGGGAGACATGATCACCTTGGCGCACACCTCTAGTACTTTTGAAGAACCCGAAAGCCTTCCCTATGAAGGAAATAGAAAGCCAAGGCGATGAGAAGCATCTTAAGCACAAATCACAGACCCATTCCCTAAAGCCCAGTTTCCTCATCACTCGAATGATGAAACCCCACTTGAGCCTATCATAGGCTTTATCCATATCCACCTGAATAACCACATTCGAACCCATCATCCTCTTGTTAATATCCCCCACCAGTTCCTTGGTAATTCTAATGGCCAAGGAGTTATGAGTTAATACAATTGGTATTAGGAATACCTACCTAAAATCCTTCAAATTACATGACTGTACAAATTCAGGGTGATGAAAAAGGGAATATGGATCCTTACCACTAGAATATACAAAAAAATAGATATTATGAAGCAAATGGTGAGGGATATTGGGTTTTGATAAAATAGTGGGAGATTAATAAATATAATATTTATTTATTCATCTACATTTTATTAGATAAAGTACTAAAATTTTAATCATATTATTTATATAAATGAAAATAAACATGACTTCAAACATATCAATGCAATCCATACTTAATGAGGATAACCTTATCATAAAAAAAACTCTAAGAGTGGAAAAGGTGCATACGTGTTATTCTACGCCATGAAAGTAAATTTTATATTTTGGAAGAACCTATTTATAAAGTGATTGGTAAAGAGGATAGTGAGGAAGAGTTGTCTCTATATGAGAAATATTTGAATGATTCTATATATGTTTAGTGTTTCATGCTATCATCTATGATCAATGATCTTCTAAAGAAACATGAGAATATGGATGTGTATAATATGACGTATCACCTTCAGGATCTCTTTTAAGAGAAGGATAGACACAAGAGATATGAGATATATAATGTTTTTGTTTACAAAAAATATTACAGAGTTATTACCAGATGGTCCTCATGAATTTTATATTATTGGCTACATTGAATGCTTAGAAATCTTAGAGATTAAATTCCTAGATTAGTTGTGCACAGATCGCATACTTTCTTCACTACCCAAGTCATTATATAGTTTTATTTTTAATCATAACATGTGAAATAATGATAAGATAATTTCATAAATTCTTACTCTAATCATCCAAGTGGACAAGGACATGGGGAATTACAAACTCATAGTCTTTATGGTGAATAAGAAAATAAAAAACATGGTAAAGGGCCCCAAGACTCATATCAAGTCTAAAGCTCCTGAGCACCATCCTTTCATGAAGAGGAAGATCTAAAGAAAGGTAAAGGAAAAGGAATTAATATGTTTTGATGTTAAAATTATGAACATCATAAGAGGAAATGAATCCATAAGTAAGGGGAATCTAAAAGTTAATTCATTATTGAGTGCAATTTTTCAAGATCTTCTCATTGGGTATTAGATAATGCTTGCAATGTTTATATCTATATCCAAATATAGGAACAAAGTAGATTTCAAAATATTTCCAGAGGATAGGTGGATTTTAAGCTGCCAATGTTGTGAGGTTTCCTTCTCTAGATATTAAAGACTACCACCTTTCATTTCCAACATTAATGATATTGGTTTTAAGACATTATCATTATGCACTGAATATTATGAATAACATATTTTCTATATCCTACCTAGATACAAATGTTTTTATTTTCACGTTTTGAAATAGATTTTTTCTCTTTTATAAATACAATATATGTTATGGTATGAAATATTTAAATAATGGTATTTATATATTAAATTAAAAAAACCAAGTATCGAAAATTGATAAAAAATCATGTTTACGTAGATCACATAACATCTACCTATGGACCACTGTCTTGGTCATGTAAATGAGAAGAAAAGATATGTCAATATGGTTATTTAGAATATTTTTATAAGGCCCTGCCTTAAACATTACTTAATCTTGAGTTATTACAAGATTACACATTAGGGATCTTTTCAGGTTTAGAGTTTTAGAGAATTAGGACATAACTATTACATCTCAAAGATTACAAAGTAGACACATCTACTCAACTTCCATTTTTTTTCCACAAAATAAAAACTCTTGAACAAAAGAGTCATGTCTAGTTCCTTGTTTTAGACAGCCTGGCATTTACTTGATCCCATCCTTGACCCTATTCAACTTTATGTCCTATGAAAAACATTTCAAAAAAAACTTGGGATGAACATAAAAATCTCAGTAAGGGTTATAGAAATATGGAAGGGAAACATGAGTTCATATATACATAAGAATGAAATCATAATTTACCCGTAAAACATAAGCACTTTAACATACCTCGTCAAATCATGAAGAAATCATAGAAATCATAAGACATAAAGATAACTTGAGGCATTCATAACATTCTTACATAGGCAGTAACCCTCTTGTTTATGTTTGGAATACCCATCACATTATATTCCCTAAATCTCTTTGGAGAAACCTTAACGTTTAACCCCTTCACGTTACCCAATGCATTGGAGAGCTATATCGGGCTCACCCGCCCTAAGTTTATCACGGAACCACCTGTCTTCATAACAATCCCCAAGAACCATAACATAATCATAGCACATAACTTAAGAATAAAGGAAAGATAACATTCCCACATTGCAATAACAATATAACATTTTAAGATATTGAAATAATGAATCCATTCTTAAAACCATTTTCAAAACCATTTAAAACATTTAATAAAGAGATTTTTGAATCAAAGTGTCCCATACCACTTTGAAGATTTTAACATTTTACACCATTAATATCCATATAAATAAATCCTTGAAACCATTTTGAAAACATGGATATTAATGAGAAATATTTATAAGAATAAATCATTAAAACATTTAAAATGATATTTTAGTTAAAGGGTTTTTAACAAAATGAGAGACACTTGAATATAATAATTGAGGAATAACATTTAATCAGAACTTTATAATATCATGAGAATAAAGGGATTCATGATATAATATTTCAAAGTATAGTTTATACACCATATAATAGTGAATTGGTGCATAACAACAATGAATTCTCAATAGAAATGTAAAATGAGATGAAATCCCTTATAAAGAAGGTATCCTTAAATTAAGGATAAATAAATCTCATAATTATGTGTGAAAAATATAAATACACCCAATATAAGTGGATATTAAGTGTAAACCAATCAAAGATCATTCACACATATTCAAAGGATGACATATTCAATGTTGAACCCAAAGAAATTGAAATTGGGTTAAAAAGTTCCCTTATAAGAATTCGACAGCCTAATGGCGTCACTTTAAAATTCAGAAAACAAGTTGATGAGACAAAAAGGGTACCTCATCACTTGGAAATAAATTTTACATCAATAAGGATATAGAAGAAAATATCACAACATAATAATATTTAAATTAAAATACCCAACAAAAGAAGTCTTTTTAAAAAGAGGAGGGTGAAAGGTTCCCTTACCGACTTGGGTATCTTTCGAAACATACACCCCATGAAAGAAGGGCAATACAACATTGATGTAAATAATCACAAACAAAAGTATATTACACAAAGAGTAGAATAATGGGAAGTATCTATACCAATAAAAGAAAATTGTGGCAAACGTAGAATAAATCTCATGGGAATAAAAGTGAGATGAAAAATCCCTTACAAAAACACGGCAGCCTAACGACGCCACTTAAAACATACAAAAATAGATTGATGAGATCAAATAGGGTCTCTCATCATATTAAATTAAAATTTACATCAAGAGAAATATAAAATAACATCCCCCATCATAACAAAGAGGATCTTAAAATAAGTGACATAAATGAGAGTACTTAAAAAGAAAGAGAGGAGTAGGATCCCTTACCTCGGGTCTGACTTGACTCGATCATTCTTTAACGTCCTGAATAATAAACATGAGTTAATTTATACTTTCTTAAGAACCTTATTCAAGTTCATTATTCCTTTTATATCACTTATTTCAATTTTATAAACATTATTTAATCATTTAAGTTAATAATGTTTGTTTTGTCGATATTTGGTTCTTAAGTCGAAAGTGGACTTCTTACAATTACATGTTGTTCGTGTGGTCAAAGGTTCATTATGTCCAGAATGATATTCATGATTTGGATATCATATTTATCATATATATCCATCATATACATGTATTTATAATATTACATAATCATTTAGAGGTAAGAAATGAAATGCACCGTTCATGGAGACGGTAAGCCGTACGTACGCATGAACACTACTTTCATTTCTATGTCATATTAATGGAATTAAAACTAAATGACAGATATGTATATTTTAATTCCATAATTATATTAATCATTTAGATTTAACATAAATCATATATATCCATTATATATATGTACTTATAATAGTATATTACATTTGGGGATAAGAAATGAAATGCACCGTTCATGGAGACGGTAAGCCGTACGTACGCATGAACGTTACTTTCATTTATATCTCATACTTTAATGGAAAGAAAATAATAATGATATAAAGGTATATTATAATTCCATTATAACATCATATATAATAATTTTAAATCCATCCTTTATATGTCCCACATATGACATTAACGAATCAAATCACTTTGAGGGGGCGGTAGTCCGCACTTCCTAAAATGAAGATATCGCGTTTACCCATAATGGAAACCATAAAGGTATGCCTTAAATGAAAAATACAGAAGATTAAGTAAAACATAAACATATTATATATCATATATAAATATAGTGACATCTTAATGGCCACCTTTGAAGGTGTTATATGAGTGTTGAACAATCATCGTTTCACGAGGCATAAATTCACCATCCACAGAAACAGTATGTTCATTAACCATTAGATGAAGGTGTGTGTAAGTGTAGCTCAAATAATTTTTATAAAAACATCCTAGTATATTGAATATACTGGAGTTGTTACAAAATAAATTAATGAAAAAATTTTAGGGGGTTGGAGAAGCAAAATAAAACAAAAGAACACAAGAGAAGACACTACCTTTAAATCGGGTAACTCTTTTTGATTTGAGCTCAAAGGCTTCCTTGAGAAGACTTCTGCCCAAAGTGAGGCTTCTAGGAGTAAGAGAGGGATGTGGAGAGACAAAATGGGCAGTGTTTGGACGATCCAAAGGCTTGAGAGGTGTGGGTAAAGAGGTAGAGGTGGGGGCCTTTTATAAGGGGAGAGGAGGGGCACTCTTGGAAAGTGATAAAAGGTTACTTTATTTTCAAATGATTTTCGGATTTTAAAGGTCCCAAATTGATTTTTTTCGAGGATAAGGTGATAAGGGTTCAAAATATACCCATAAAATAGGTTTTTGACATGTTTAGGTCTTAGATTTTGCATTATCTTTTTATTTTATTTAAATTGTTAAATAATGAGGTAATCGCTGCATCATCATGATGTCATAAATAATTAAATTTATATAATGTCTAAAAATTATATAAAAAATACTATGATGTAGGAAATATTTTTATCTTTCCAATGAATATTTATAGTAAAAAATATAACTAGTATAACCCTATGTAAAAATTGTTTTATTAAAACAACTCATGTTTGTGACATTTTAATTTTAACATTAAATAAAAAGATATTAATGTCATTTTCCTACTAAAGTGGATCCATGGGGTCCCAAAGCTAACCCATGGATTTTTGTGGTCGTCCATGAAACATCCAATAAGGGTAGGACATGTGTCTAGGTCATTTCATATTATTAAAACATTATTTTTACCTTAAACTACACTAATTAACTCTAATCGCGATTAATAAACATAAAAGTTACTATTCACCAAAAAATTATTTTAATCCCATTGAACCACATTTTACTTCCTAATGAAAACCATTTATGTCGGATTTTTGAAATTAAAAACACAGAGGTGGTAAAATTTCATTTAAACGAAAAATCAGTTTTTTAAGTACCACTTAGTGGTTTCACTATTCATTAAAAATTAAAGTTTTTCAGAAAAATACCAAAACTTCACCCTAAGCTATATTTGATATTTCGAATTCAAAAGTGATGCCTATTTTACAAAATTAAAAACATATAAGTTGCATTAATTAATTGAAAAATTAATTCCCGCGGTCAAAACAAATAGCGTGTTTTTATGAAACAAAAATTATCAAAAGATTGACGCTAGTTTAAGTCCGATTTCAAAGTGAAACTAATTCCAATGAACACTATTGGATTAAATGGTAAAAATATATTCTAATTTCACTTTAAAACCAATACAAAAGATAATCTAATCATATAAATAAATTATATTAAAAAGAGGTTTTTAATTAAAATACAACATTTTTCACTATTCATAAAAAAATGAACTTTATCGGAAAAATACCAAAAATTTACGAAAAGTGAATTTTGATGTCCCGATTCTAAATAAGAATTTTATTTTGTCAAATATAACACATAATTTTGTCAAAAAGTGGATTTAAAAGAGGTTCGACGTCAAAAGGCGGTTAATCGACCTTTAAAAGAATATTAGAATGTTTACGCTTAAAAACTGGATTCATTCGCATTTTTAATCATCTAACATTTATTGTAAAAAGTAAAAATATTTGACAAACATATATAATCATTTTGTAGTTAGTTCTGTTCATTCCCTCCATTACAACGGCTAGGCGTTAACTACCATTTAAAATAATATTATTTTATTATTAGAGTGCAACGTAAGATTTCAAAGAAACTTGTTGTTGCATATTGGGTACGCCATCGAGCATAACGTTCCCTTTAAAGTAATATTAATATTTTATTAAAAAATATGGATAAATATGAAAATGTCATATTCTTTATTTACCTGGGGTGTTACATCCTTCCCCCCTTTTGGGAATTGCGTCCTCACAATTTTAAAATTGGGCTTGGAAACATCATTGAAAATCCCACATCGGAACAAGAGTCAATAAAACAATCACTTTAAAAGAAAGAAAGAGGAGTACAGAGGTAACCTGAGTTAACCCATACTAGGATTCCATGTAAGAAAACATGGACATGTAGGAGAAAACAAAGGGTCATGTTCTGATGGAGAGTGATAGAAAACATGTTTAGGAGAAAGTTAACCATAAGAAAAACACAAACTTGTGATGGGTTAAACGGTATTCGATTCCCCAGTAGGAAAAGTTAACAGACAACATTTTTGTTTTAAGTTACTCTTTATTGAGGAATTTATTTTTGAGCTTAACTAAATCATAATGAAACATACTTACTTGTCACGTAGACTTTCAACATTTACTAGATTCCTTAATCCAACTCATATTTTATCCAAAAGACGAGTATTTAGGAAGACTTGTTCGCATTAAGAGTACTATAATCAACTTCTTGAGAATCACCTAATCCACAAAAGAGAACTATATATTTCCCATGTCTTCAGAACAAAAACCAAAACCAAAAATATTAGTATGAGATCAGATAATCCACAAAAGGATAACCCTTTATAAAAAGAAAATCTATTCTTAATCTCCAAAATTTGTCAAACAAAACCCAAAGTTCAACAAGGAGCATTCGATAAACAACTTGTCCATAAAATTATTCAAAGTAAACCAAACTAAGATTGAAACCCAAATATTTGAAGGATTTAGTCACATAGTCTTCCAAGGTACAAATTAACACTTATCTTCAAATAACATCAGTTGCTCTAAATGTCTCATATTGAAAAGTAATTAACCTAATCACATATCCTCTAAGATAGGTTAATAATTCCCAAAATTAGCTTATTCTAGATTCATAAGATCATCTAACTAAAAAGAGTTGGTCAAACTAACCAGGGACTTCACGTAGTACAGTGGTAGGCGATAAATACCAGTCGCAATTTGGTTGTGGGTTCGATTCCCGCAGCTTTGTTTGACGTGACGGGTTGTCACACGATCTACGTGTTGTCCCTTTTCTAAAACTATATAATTCTTAAAACATTTCCCAAAACGAGATAAAATCTTCAAAAATTATCATAACATATTTTAACCTCAAGTTTATCTCATGCCTTTCATTTTCCATCATATCATAGAGTAACCCATAATTACCTAAAAAGTAGGGATCATATAAACCCTAATGGTTACCTTTATAATTATTACCTGAACTTCCACATTGAGTTGGTCATCTCGTACATGATGCATTAGAGAACTCACCAAGGTTCAAGTGGTTGGTCATGACTCCTTGATAGTTGGTTTACCACAACCATGAGATTCCTCATTTAATTCCCCCATTTCATCCAGTCTCTTAATCAGAGAACCAACCCAGTTTCCATCAAACCCATTGTCACTTTGGTGCCTGCTAGATCCATCCATTTACTAAAAACAAAAATGTCAGTGTGCGTATATCAACAAAATCATCATGTACTAATGAGGAATATAAACACTAAGATATACTTACTCATTCACTTTATCTAAAAACTATGACTCTTTCTGAAATCCTAGCCATTATGGTAATGTCACTTATGCTTATAGAATACCCTAACCTCTAAAGTTTTCTACACCGACCTCTGATACCAAATATAAGGCCTCTGCCTTAAACATTACTTAATCTTGAGTTATTACAAGATTACACATTGGGGATATTTTTAGGTTTAGAGTTTTAGAGAATTAGGACATAACTATTACATCTCAAAGATTACAAAGTAGACACATCTACTCAGCTTCCATTTTTTTCCACAAAATAAAAACTCTTGAACAAAAGAGTCAGGTCTAGTTCCTTGTTTTAGACAGCCTGACATTTCCTTGATCCCATCCTTGACCCTATTCAACTTTATGTCCTGTGAAAAACATTTCAAAAAAACTTGGGATGAGCATAAAAAGATCAGTAAGGTTATATAAATATGGAAGGGAAACATGAGTTCATATATACATAAGAATGAAATCATACTTTACCCATAAAACATAAACACTTTAACATACCTCATCAAATCATGAATAAATCATAGAAATCATAAGACATAAAGGTAACTTGAGGCATTCATAACATTCTTATGTAGGGAGTAACCCTCTTGGTTATGTTTGGAATACCCATCACAGTATATTCCCTAAATCTCTTCGGAGAAACCTTAACGTTTAACCCCTTCACGTTACCCAATGCATTGGAGAGCTATATCGGGCTCACCCGCCCTTAGTTTATCACGGAACCACCCGTCTTCATAACAATCCCCAAGAACCATAACATAATCATAGCACATAACTTAAGCATAAATGAAATATAACATTCCCACATTGCAATAACAATATAACATTTTAAGATATTGAAATAATTAATCCATTCTTAAAACCATTTTCAAAACCATTTAAAACATTTAATAAAGAGATTTTTGAATCAAAGTGTCCCATACCACTTTGAAGCTTTTAACATTTTACACCATTAATATCCATATAAATAAATCCTTGAAACCATTTTTAAAACATGGATATTAATGAGAAATATTTATAAGAATAAATCATTAAAACATTTAAAATGATATTTTAGTTAAAGGGTTTTTAACAAAATGAGAGACACTTGAATATAATAATTGAGGAATAACATTTAATCAGAACTTTATAATATCATGAGAATAAAGGGATTCAGGATATAATATTTCAAAGGATAATATATACACCATATAAGAGTGAATTGGTTCATAACAACAATGAAGTCTCAATAGAAATGTAAAATGAGATGAAATCCCTTATAAAGAAGGTATCCTTAAATTAAGGATAAATCAATCTCATAATTATGTGTGAAAAATATAAATACACCCAATATAAGTGGATATTAAGTGTAAAACAATCAAAGATTATTCACACATATTCAAAGGATGACATATTCAATGTTGAACCCAAAGAAATTGAAATTGGGTTAAAAAGTTCCCTTGTAAGAATTCGACAGCCTAACGGCGTCACTTTAAAATTCAGAAAACGAGTTGATGAGACAAAAAGGGTATATAATCACTTGGAAATAAATTTTACATAAATAAGGATATATAAGAACATATCCCAACATAATAAGATGTAAATTAAAATACCCAACAAAAGAAGTCTTTTTAAAAAGAGGAGGGTGAAAGGTTACCTTACCGACTTGGGTATCTTTCGAAAAATACACCCCATGAAAGAAGGGAAATACAACATTGATGTAAATAATCACAAACAAAATTATATTACACAAAGAGTAGAATAATGGGAAGTATCTATACCACTCAAAGAAAATTGTGGCAAACATAGAATAAATCTCACAGGAATAAAAGTGAGATGAAAAATCCCTTACGAAAACATGGCAGCCTAACGACGCCACTTAAAACATACAAAAATGGATTGATGAGATCAAATAGGGTCTCTCATCATATTAAATTAAAATTTACATCAAGTGGAATATAAAATAATATCCCTCAGCATAACAAAGAGGATATTAAAAGAAGTGACAAAAAGGAGAGTACTTAAAAAGAAAGAGAGGGGTAGGATCCCTTACCTCGGGTCCGACTTGACTCGATCATTCTTTAACGTCCTGAATAATAAACTTGACTTAATTTCTACTTTCTTAAGAACCTTATTCAAGTTAATTATTCCTTTTATATCACTTATTTCAATGTTATAAAAATTATTTAATCATTTAAGTTAATAATGTTTTTTTGTCGATATTTGGTTCTTAAGTCGAAAGTGGACTTCTTACAATTACATGTTGTTCCTGTGGTCAAAGGTTCATTATGTCCAGAATGATATTCATGATTTGGATATCATATTTATCATATATATCCAGAATATACATGTATTTATAATATTACATAATCATTTAGAGGTAAGAAATGAAATGCACCGTTCATGGAGACGGTAAGCCGTACGTACGCATGAATACTACTTTCATTTCTATGTCATATTAATGGAATTAAAACTAAATGAGAGATATGTATATTTTAATTCCAGAATTATATTAATCATTTAGATTTAACATAAATCATATATATCCATTATATATATGTACTTATAATAGTATATTACATTTGGGGATAAGAAATGAAATGCACCGTTCATGGAGACGGTAAGCCGTACGTACGCATGAACGTTACTTTCATTTATATCTCATACTTTAATGGAAAGAAAATAATAATGATATAAAGGTATATTATAATTCCATTATAACATCATATATAATAATTTTAAATCCATCCTTTATATGTCCCACACATGACATTAACGAATCAAATCACTTTGAGGGGGCGGTAGTCCGCACTTCCTAAAATGAAGATAGCGCGTTTACCCATAATGGAAACCATAAAGGTATGCCTTAAATGAAAAATACATAAGATTAAGTAAAACATAAACATATTATATATCATATATAAATATAGTGACATCTTAATGGCCACCTTTGAAGGTGTTATATGAGTGTTGAACAATCATCGTTTCACGAGGCATAAATTCACCATCCACAGAAACAGTATGTTCATTAACCATTAGATGAAGGTGTGTGTAAGTGTAGCTCGAATAATTTTTATAAAAACATCCTAGTATATTGAATATACTGGAGTTGTTACGAAATAAATGAATAAAAATATTTTAGGGGGTTGGAGAAGCAAAATAAAACAAAAGAACACAAGAGAAGAAACTACCTTTAAATCGGGTAACTCTTTTTGATTTGAGCTCAAAGGCTTCCTTGGGAAGACTTCTGCCCAAAGTGAGGCTTCCAGGAGTAAGAGAGGGATGTTGAGAGACAAAATGGGCAGTGTTTGGACGATCCAAAGGCTTGAGAGGTGTGGGTAAAGAGGTAGAGGTGGGGGCCTTTTATAAGGGGAGAGGAGGGGCACTCTTGGAAAGTGATAAAAGGTTACTTTATTTTCAAATGATTTTCGGATTTTAAAGGTCCCACATTGATTTTTTTCGAGGATAAGGTGATAAGGGTTCGAAATATACCCATCCAATAGGTTTTTGACATGTTTAGGTCTTAGATTTTGCATTATATTTTTATTTTATTTAAATTGTTAAATAATGAGGTAATCGCTGCATCATCATGATGTCATAAATAATTAAATTTATATAATGTCTAAAAATTATATAAAAACTACTATGATGTAGGAAATATTTTTATATTTCCAATGAATATTTATAGTCAAAAATATGACTAGTATAACCCTATGTAAAAATTGTTTTAGTAAAACAACTCATGTTTGTGACATTTTAATTTTAACATTAAATAAAAAGATATTAATGTCATTTTCCTACTAAAGTGGCTCCATGGGGTCCCAAAGCTAACCCATGGATTGTTGTGGTCGTCCATGAAACATCAAATAAGGGTAGGACATGTGTCTAGGTCATTTCATATTATTAAAACATTATTTTTACCTTAAACTACACTAATTAACTCTAATCGCGATTAATAAACATAAAAGTTACTATTCACCAAAAAATTATTTTAATCCCATTGAACCACATTTTACTTCCTAATGAAAACCATGTATGTCGGATTTTTGAAATTAAAAACACAGAGGTGGTAAAATTTCATTTAAACGAAAAATCAGTTTTTTAAGTACCACTTAGTGGTTTCACTATTCATTAAAAATTAAAGTTTTTCAGAAAAATACCAAAACTTCACCCTAAGCTATATTTGATATTCCGAATTCAAAAGTGATGCCTATTTTAAAAAATTCAAAACATATAAGTTGCATTAATTAATTGAATAATTAATTCCCGCTGTCAAAACAAATAGCGTGTTTTTATGAAACAAAAAATATCAAAATATTGACACTAGTTTAAGTCCGATTTCAAAGTGAAACTAATTCCAATGACCACTATTTGATTAAATGGTAAAAATATATTCTAATTTCAATTTAAAACCAATACAAAATATAATATAATCATATAAATAAATTAGATTAAAAAGAGGTTTTTAATTAAAATACAACATTTTTCACTATTCATAAAAAAATGAACTTTATCGGAAAAATACCAAAAATTTACGCAAAGTGAATTTTGATGTCCCGATTCTAAATAAGAATTTTATTTTGTCAAATATAACACATAATTTTGTCAAAAAGTGGATTTAAAAGAGGTTCGACGTCAAAAGGCGGTTAATCGACCTTTAAAAGAATATTAGAATGTTTACGCTTAAAAACTGGATTCATTCGCATTTTTAATCCTCTATCATTTATTGTAAAAAGTAAAAATATTTGACAAACATATATAATCATTTTGTAGTTAGTTCTGTTCATTCCCTCCATTACAACGGCTAGGCGTTAACTACCATTTAAAATAATATTATTTTATTATTAGAGTGCAACGTAAGATTTCAAAGAAACTTGTTGTTGCATATTGGGTACGCCATCGAGCATAACGTTCCCTTTAAAGTAATATTAATATTTTATTAAAAAATATGGATAAATATGAAAATATCATATTCTTTACTTACCTGGGGTGCTACATCCTTCCTCCCTTTTGGGAATTGCGTCCTCGCAATTTTAAAATTGGGCTTGGAAACATCATTGAAAATCCCACATCGGAATAAGAGTCAATAAAACAATCACTTTAAAAGAACGAAAGAGGAGTACAGAGGTAACCTGAGTTAACCCATACTAGGATTCCATGTAAGAAAACATGGACATGGAGGAGAAAACAAAGGGTCATGTTCTGATGGAGAGTGATAGAAAACATGTTTAGGAGAAAGTTAACCATAAGAAAAACACAAACTTGTGATGGGTTAAACGGTATTCGATTCCCCAGTAGGAAAAGTTAACAGACAACATTTTTGTTTTAAGTTAGTATTTATTGAGGAATTTATTTTTGAGCTTAACTAAATCATAATGAAACATACTTACTTGTCACGTAGACTTTCAACATTTACTAGATTCCTTAATCCAACTCATATTTTATCCAAAAGACGAGTATTTAGGAAGACTTGTTCGCATTAAGAGTACTATAATCAACTTCTTGAGAATCACCTAATCCACAAAAGAGAACTATATATTTCCCATGTCTTCAGACAAAAACCAAAACCAAAAATATTAGTATGAGATCAGATAATCCAAAAAAGGATAACCCTTTATAAAAAGAAAATCTATTCTTAATCTCCAAAATTTGTCAAACAAAACCCAAAGTTCAACAAGGAGCATTCGATAAACAACTTGTCCATAAAATTATTCAAAGTAAACCAAACTAAGATTGAAACCCAAATATTTGAAGGATTTAGTCACATAGTCTTCCAAGGTACAAATTAACACTTATCTTCAAATAACATCAGTTGCTCTAAATGTCTCATATTGGAAAGTAATTAACCTAATCACATATCCTCTAAGATAGGTTAATAATTCCCAAAATTAGCTTATTCTAGATTCATAAGATCATCTAACTAAAAAGAGTTGGTCAAACTAACCAGGGACTTCACGTAGTATAGTGGTAGGCGATAAATACCAGTCGCAATTTGGTTGTGGGTTCGATTCCCGCAACTTTGTTTGACATGACGGGTTGTCACACGATCTACGTGTTGTCCCTTTTCTAAAACTATATAATTCTTAAAACATTTCCCAAAACGAGATAAAATCTTCAAAAATTATCATAACATATTTTAACCTCAAGTTTATCTCATGCCTTTCATTTTCCATCATATCATAGAGTAACCCATAATTACCTAAAAAGTAGGGATCATATAAACCCTAATGGTTACCTTTATAATTATTACCTGAACTTCCACATTGAGTTGGTCATCTCGTACATGATGCATTAGAGAACTCACCAAGGTTCAAGTGGTTGGTCATGACTCCTTGATATTTGGTTTACCACAACCATGAGATTCCTCATTTAATTCCCCCATTTCATCCAGTCTCTTAATCAGAGAACCACCCCAGTTTCCATCAAACCCATTGTCACTTTGGTGCCTTCTAGATCCATCCATTTACTAAAAACAAAAATGTCAGTGTGCGTATATCAACAAAATCATCATGTACTAATGAGTAATATAAACACTAAGATATACTTACTCATTCACTTTATCTAAAAACTATGACTCTTTCTGAAATCCTAGCCATTATGGTAATGTCACTTATGCTTATAGAATACCCTAACCTCTAAAGTTTTCTACACCGACCTCTGATACCAAATATAAGGCCTCTGCCTTAAACATTACTTAATCTTGAGTTATTACAAGATTACACATTGGGGATATTTTTAGGTTTAGAGTTTTAGAGAATTAGGACATAACTATTACATCTCAAAGATTACAAAGTAGACACATCTACTCAGCTTCCATTTTTTTTCCACAAAATAAAAACTCTTGAACAAAAGAGTCAGGTCTAGTTCCTTGTTTTAGACAGCCTGACATTTCCTTGATCCCATCCTTGACCCTATTCAACTTTATGTCCTGTGAAAAACATTTCAAAAAAACTTGGGATGAGCATAAAAAGCTCAGTAAGGGTTATATAAATATGGAAGGGAAACATGAGTTCATATATACATAAGAATGAAATCATACTTTACCCATAAAACATAAACACTTTAACATACCTCATCAAATCATGAATAAATCGTAGAAATCATAAGACATAAAGGTAACTTGAGGCATTCATAACATTCTTACGTAGGGAGTAACCCTCTTGGTTACGTTTGGAATACCCATCACAGTATATTCCCTAAATCCCTTCGGAGAAACCTTAACGTTTAACCCCTTCAGGTTACCCAATGCATTGGAGAGCTATATCGGGCTCACCCGCCCTTAGTTTATCACGGAACCACCCGTATTCATAACAATCCCCAAGAACCATAACATAATCATAGCACATAACTTAAGCATAAATGAAATATAACATTCCCACATTGCAATAACAATATAACATTTTATGATATTGAAATAATGAATCCATTCTTAAAACCATTTTCAAAACCATTTAAAACATTTAATAAAGAGATTTTTGAATAAAAGTGTCCCATACCACTTTGAAGCTTTTAACATTTTACACCATTAATATCCATATAAATAAATACTTGAAACCATTTTTAAAACATGGATATTAATGAGAAATATTTATAAGAATAAATCATTAAAACATTTAAAATGATATTTTAGTTAAAGGGTTTTTAACAAAATGAGAGACACTTGAATATAATAATTGAGGAATAACATTTAATCAGAACTTTATAATATCATGAGAATAAAGGGATTCAGGATATAATATTTCAAAGGATAATATATACACCATATAAGAGTGAATTGGTGCATAACAACAATGAAGTCTCAATAGAAATGTAAAATGAGATGAAATCCCTTATAAAGAAGGTATCCTTAAATTAAGGATAAATAAATCTCATAATTATGTGTGAAAAATATAAATACACCCAATATAAGTGGATATTAAGTGTAAAACAATCAAATATTATTCACACATATTCAAAGGATGACATATTCAATGTTGAACCCAAAGAAATTTAAATTGGGTTAAAAAGTTCCCTTGTAAGAATTCGACAGCCTAACGGCGTCACTTTAAAATTCAGAAAACAAGTTGATGAGACAAAAAGGGTATCTAATCACTTGGAAATAAATTTTACATAAATAAGGATATATAAGAACATATCCAAAGATAATAAGATGTAAATTAAAATACCCAACAAAAGAAGTCTTTTTAAAAAGAGGAGGGTGAAAGGTTACCTTACCTACTTGGGTATCTTTCGAAACATACACCCCATGAAAGAAGGGAAATACAACATTGATGTAAATACTCACAAACAAAATTATATTACACAAAGAGTAGAATAATGGGCAGTATCTATACCACTCAAAGAAAATTGTGGCAAACGTAGAATAAATCTCACAGGAATAAAAGTGAGATGAAAAATCCCTTACGAAAACATGACAGCCTAATGACGCCACTTAAAACATACAAAAATGGATTGATGAGATCAAATAGGGTATCTCATCATATTAAATTAAAATTTACATCAAGTGGAATATAAAAGAATATACCTCAGCATAACAAAGAGGATCTTAAAAGAAGTGACATAAAGGAGAGTACTTAAAAAGAAAGAGAGGGGTATGATCCCTTACCTCGGGTCCGACTTGACTCGATCATTCTTTAACGTCCTGAATAATAAACCTGACTTAATTTATACTTTCTTAAGAACCTTATTCTAGTTAATTGTTCCTTTTATATCACTTATTGCAATGTTATAAAAATTATTTAATTATTTAAGTTAATAATGTTTGTTTTGTCGATATTTGGTTCTTAAGTCGAAAGTGGACTTCTTACAATTACATGTTGTTCGTGTGGTCAAAGGTTCATTATGTCCAGAATGATATTCATGATTTGGATATCATATTTATCATATATATCCAGCATATACATGTATTTATAATATTACATAATCATTTAGAGGTAATAAATGAAATGCACCGTTCATGGAGACGGTAAGCCGTACGTACGCATGAACACTACTTTCATTTCTATGTCATATTAATGGAATTAAAACTAAATGAGAGATATGTATATTTTAATTCCACAATTATATTAATCATTTAGATTTAACATAAATCATATATATCCATTATATATATGTACTTATAATAGTATATTACATTTGGGGATAAGAAATGAAATGCACCGTTCATGGAGAAGGTAAGCCGTACGTACGCATGAACGTTACTTTCATTTATATCTCATACTTTAATGGAAAGAAAATAATAATGATATAAAGGTATATTATAATTCCATTATAACATCATATAAAATAATTTTAAATCCATCCTTTATATGTCCCACATATGACATTAACGAATCAAATCACTTTGAGGGGGCGGTAGTCCGCACTTCCTAAAATGAAGATATCGCGTTTACCCATAATGGAAACCATAAAGGTATGCCTTAAATGAAAAATACAGAAGATTAAGTAAAACATAAACATATTATATATCATATATAAATATAGTGACATCTTAATGGCCACCTTTGAAGGTGTTATATGAGTGTTGAACAATCATCGTTTCACGAGGCATAAATTCACCATCCATAGAAACAGTATGTTCATTAACCATTAGATGAAGGTGTGTGTAAGTGTAGCTCGAATAATTTTTATAAAAATATCCTAGTATATTTAATATACTGTATTTGTTACAAAATAAATTAATAAAAATATTTTAGGGGGTTGGAGAAGCAAAATAAAACAAAAGAACACAAGAGAAGACACTACCTTTAAATCGGGTAACTCTTTTTGATTTGAGCTCAAAGGCTTCCTTGGGAAGACTTCTACCCAAAGTGAGGCTTCTAGGAGTAAGAGAGGGATGTGGAGAGACAAAATGGGCAGTGTTTGGACGATACAAAGGCTTGAGAGGTGTGGGTAAAGAGGTAGAGGTGGGGGCCTTTTATAAGGGGAGAGGAGGGGCACACTTGGAAAGTGATAAAAGGTTACTTTATTTTCAAATGATTTTCGGATTTTAAAGGTCCCAAATTGATGTTTTTCGAGGATAAGGTGATAAGGGTTCGAAATATACCCATCCAATAGGTTTTTTACATGTTTAGGTCTTAGATTTTGCATTATCTTTTTATTTTATTTAAATTGTTAAATAATGAGGTAATCGCTGCATCATCATGATGTCATAAATAATTAAATTTATATAATGTCTAAAAATTATATAAAAACTACTATGATGTAGGAAATATTTTTATCTTTCCAATGAATATTTATAGTCAAAAATATGACTAGTATAACCCTATGTAAAAATTGTTTTAGTAAAACAACTCATGTTTGTGACATTTTAATTTTAACATTAAATAAAAAGATATTAATGTCATTTTCCTACTAAAGTGGCTCCATGGGGTACCAAAGCTAACCCATGGATTTTTGTGGTCGTCCATGAAACATCCAATAAGGGTAGGACATGTGTCTAGGTCATTTCATATTATTAAAACATTATTTTTACCTTAAACTACACTAATTAACTCTAATCGCGATTAATAAACATAAAAGTTACTATTCACCAAAAAATTATTTTAATCCCATTGAACCACATTTTACTTCCTAATGAAAACCATGTATGTCGGATTTTTGAAATTAAAAACACAGAGGTGGTAAAATTTCATTTAAACGAAAAATCAGTTTTTTAAGTACCACTTAGTGGTTTCACTATTCATTAAAAATTAAAGTTTTTCAGAAAAATACCAAAACTTCACCCTAAGCTATATTTGATATTCCGAATTCAAAAGTGATGCCTATTTTAAAAAATTCAAAACATATAACTTGCATTAATTAATTGAATAATTAATTCCCGCTGTCAAAACAAATAGCGTGTTTTTATGAAACAAAAATTATCAAAATATTGACACTAGTTTAAGTCCGATTTCAAAGTGAAACTAATTCCAATGACCACTATTGGATTAAATGGTAAAAATATATTCTAATTTCACTTTAAAACCAATACAAAAGATAATCTAATCATATAAATAAATTAGATTAAAAAGAGGTTTTTAATTAAAATACAACATTTTTCACTATTCATAAAAAAATGAACTTTATCAGAAAAATACCAAAAATTTACGCAAAGTGAATTTTGATGTCCCGATTCTAAATAAGAATTTTATTTTGTCAAATATAACACATAATTTTGTCAAAAAGTGGATTTAAAATAGGTTCGACGTCAAAAGGCGGTTAATCGACCTTTAAAAGAATATTAGAATGTTTACGCTTAAAAACTGGATTCATTCGCATTTTTAATCCCCTAACATTTATTGTAAAAATTAAAAATATTTGACAAACATATATAATCATTTTGTAGTTAGTTCTGTTCATTACCTCCATTACAACGAATAGGCGTTAACTACCATTTCAAATAATGTTATTTCATTATTAGAGTGCAACGTAAGATTTCAAAGAAACTTGTTGTTGCATATTGGGTACGCCATCGAGCATAACGTTCCCTTTAAAGTAATATTAATATTTTATTAAAAAATATGGATAAATATGAAAATGTCATATTCTTTATTTACCTGGGGTGTTACATCCTTCCCCCCTTTTGGGAATTGCGTCCTCGCAATTTTAAAATTGGGCTTGGAAACATCATTGAAAATCCCACATCGGAACAAGAGTCAATAAAACAATCACTTTAAAAGAAAGAAAGAGGAGTACAGAGGTAACCTGAGTTAACCCATACTAGGATTCCATGTAAGAAAACATGGACATGGAGGAGAAAACCAAGGGTCATGTTCTGATGGAGGGTGATAGAAAACATGTTTAGGAGAAAGTTAACCATAAGAAAAACACAAACTTGTGATGGGTTAAACGGTATTCGATTCCCCAGTAGGAAAAGTTAACAGACAACATTTTTTTTTTAAGCTACTCTTTATTGAGGAATTTATTTTTGAGCTTAACTAAATCATAATGAAACATACTTACTTGTCACGTAGACTTTCAACATTTACTAGATTCCTTAATCCAACTCATATTTTATCCAAAAGACGAGTATTTAGGAAGACTTGTTCGCATTAAGAGTACTATAATCAACTTCTTGAGAATCACCTAATCCACAAAAGAGAACTATATATTTCCCATGTCTTCAGACAAAAACCAAAACCAAAAATATTAGTATGAGATCAGATAATCCACAAAAGGATAACCCTTTATAAAAAGAAAATCTATTCTTAATCTCCAAAATTTGTCAAACAAAACCCAAAGTTCAACAAGGAGCATTCGATAAACAACTTGTCCATAAAATTATTCAAAGTAAACCAAACTAAGATTGAAACCCAAATATTTGAAGGATTTATTCACATAGTCTTCCAAGGTACAAATTAACACTTATCTTCAAATAACATCAGTTGCTCTAAATGTCTCATATTGAAAAGTAATTAACCTAATCACATATCCTCTAAGATAGGTTAATAATTCCCAAAATTAGCTTATTCTAGATTCATAAGATCATCTAACTAAAAAGAGTTGGTCAAACTAACCAGGGACTTCACGTAGTACAGTGGTAGGCGATAAATACCAGTCGCAATTTGGTTGTGGGTTCGATTCCCGCAGCTTTGTTTGACGTGACGGGTTGTCACACGATCTAAGTGTTGTCCCTTTTCTAAAACTATATAATTCTTAAAACATTTCCCAAAACGAGATAAAATCTTCAAAAATTATCATAACATATTTTAACCTCAAGTTTATCTCATGCCTTTAATTTTCCATCATATCATAGAGTAACCCATAATTACCTAAAAAGTAGGGATCATATAAACCCTAATGGTTACCTTTATAATTATTACCTGAACTTCCACATTGAGTTGGTCATCTCGTACATGATGCATTAGAGAACTCACCAAGGTTCAAGTGGTTGGTCATGACTCCTTGATATTTGGTTTACCACAACCATGAGATTCCTCATTTAATTCCCCCATTTCATCTAGTCTCTTAATCAGAGAACCACCCCAGTTTCCATCAAACCCATTGTCACTTTGGTGCCTGCTAGATCCATCCATTTACTAAAAAAAAAATGTCAGTGTGCGTATATCAACAAAATCATCATGTACTAATGAGGAATATAAACACTAAGATATACTTACTCATTCACTTTATCTAAAAACTATGACTCTTCTGAAATCCTAGCCATTATTGTAATGTCACTTATGCTTATAGAATACCCTAACCTCTAAAGTTTTCTACACCGACCTCTGATACCAAATATAAGGCCTCTGCCTTAAACATTACTTAATCTTGTGTTATTACAAGATTATACATTGGGGATATTTTTAGGTTTAGAGTTTTAGAGAATTAGGACATAACTATTACATCTCAAAGATTACAAAGTAGACACATCTACTCAGCTTCCATTTTTTTTCCACAAAATAAAAACTCTTGAACAAAAGAGTCAGGTCTAGTTCCTTGTTTTAGACAGCCTGACATTTCCTTGATCCCATCCTTGACCCTATTCAACTTTATGTCCTGTGAAAAACATTTCAAAAAAACTTGGGATGAGCATAAAAAGCTCAGTAAGGGTTATATAAATATGGAAGGGAAACATGAGTTCATATATACACAAGAATGAAATCATACTTTACCCATAAAACATAAACACTTTAACATACCTCATCAAATCATGAATAAATCATAGAAATCATAAGACATAAAGGTAACTTGAGGCATTCATAACATTCTTATGTAGGGAGTAACCCTCTTGGTTACGTTTGGAATACCCATCACAGTATATTCCCTAAATCTCTTCGGAGAAACCTTAACGTTTAACCCCTTCACGTTACCCAATGCATTGGAGAGCTATATCGGGCTCACCCGCCCTTAGTTTATCACGGAACCACCCGTATTCATAACAATCCCCAAGAACCATAACATAATCATAGCACATAACTTAAGCATAAATGAAATATAACATTCCCACATTGAAATAACAATATAACATTTTAAGATATTGAAATAATGAATCCATTCTTAAAACCATTTTCAAAACCATTTAAAACATTAAATAAAGAGATTTTTGAATCAAAGTGTCCCATACCACTTTGAAGCTTTTAACATTTTACACCATTAATATCCATATAAATAAATCCTTGAAACCATTTTTAAAACATGGATATTAATGAGAAATATTTATAAGAATAAATCATTAAAACATTTAAAATGATATTTTAGTTAAAGGGTTTTTAACAAAATGAGAGACACTTGAATATAATAATTGAGGAATAACATTTAATCAGAACTTTATAATATCATGAGAATAAAGGGATTCAGGATATAATATTTCAAAGGATAATATATACACCATATAAGAGTGAATTGGTGCATAACAACAATGAAGTCTCAATAGAAATGTAAAATGAGATGAAATCCCTTATAAAGAAGGTATCCTTAAATTAAGGATAAATAAATCTCATAATTATGTGTGAAAAATATAAATACACCCAATATAAGTGGATATTAAGTGTAAAACAATCAAAGATTATTCACACATATTCAAAGGATGACATATTCAATGTTGAACCCAAATAAATTGAAATTGGGTTAAAAAGTTCCCTTGTAAGAATTCGACAGCCTAACGGCGTCACTTTAAAATTCAGAAAACAATTTGATGAGACAAAAAGGGTATCTAATCACTTGGAAATAAATTTTACATAAATAAGGATATATAAGAACATATCCCAAGATAATAAGATGTAAATTAAAATACCCAACAAAAGAAGTCTTTTTAAAAAGAGGAGGGTGAAAGGTTACCTTACCGACTTGGGTATCTTTCGAAACATACACCCCATGAAAGAAGGGAAATACAACATTGATGTAAATACTCACAAAAAAAATTATATTAGACAAAGAGTAGAATAATGGGCAGTATCTATACCACTCAAAGAAAATTGTGGCAAACGTAGAATAAATCTCACAGGAATAAAAGTGAGATGAAAAATCCCTTACGAAAACATGGTAGCCTAACGACGCCACTTAAAACATACAAAAATGGATTGATGAGATCAAATAGGGTCTCTCATCATATTAAATTAAAATTTAAATCAAGTGGAATATAAAATAATATCCCTCAGCATAACAAAGAGGATCTTAAAAGAAGTGACATAAAGGAGAGTACTTAAAAAGAAAGAGAGGGGTATGATCCCTTACCTCGGGTCCGACTTGACTCGATCGTTCTTTAACGTCCTGAATAATAAACTTGACTTAATTTCTACATTCTTAAGAACCTTATTCAAGTTAATTGTTCCTTTTATATCACTTATTGCAATGTTATAAAAATTATTTAATCATTTACGTTAATAATGTTTGTTTTGTCGATATTTGGTTCTTAAGTCGAAAGTGGACTTCTTACAATTACATGTTGTTCGTGTGGTCAAAGGTTCATTATGTCCAGAATGATATTCATGATTTGGATATCATATTTATCATATATATCCAGCATATACATGTATTTATAATATTACATAATCATTTAGAGGTAAGAAATGAAATGCACCGTTCATGGAGACGGTAAGCCGTACGTACGCATGAACACTACTTTCATTTCTATGTCATATTAATGGAATTAAAACTAAATGAGAGATATGTATATTTTAATTCCAGAATTATATTAATCATTTAGATTTAACATAAATCATATATATCCATTATATATATGTACTTATAATAGTATATTACATTTGGGGATAAGAAATGAAATGCACCGTTCATGGAGACGGTAAGCCGTACGTACGCATGAACGTTACTTTCATTTATATCTCATACTTTAATGGAAAGAAAATAATAATGATATAAAGGTATATTATAATTCTATTATAACATCATATATAATAATTTTAAATCCATCCTTTATATGTCCCACATATGACATTAACGAATCAAATCACTTTGAGGGGGCGGTAGTCCGCACTTCCTAAAATGAAGATATCGCGTTTACCCATAATGGAAACCATAAAGGTATGCCTTAAATGAAAAATACAGAAGATTAAGTAAAACATAAACATATTATATATCATATATAAATATAGTGACATCTTAATGGCCACCTTTGAAGGTGTTATATGAGTGTTGAACAATCATCGTTTCACGAGGCATAAATTCACCATCCACAGAAACAGTATGTTCATTAACCATTAGATGAAGGTGTGTGTAAGTGTAGCTCGAATAATTTTTATAAAAACATCCTAGTATATTGAATATACTGGAGTTGTTACAAAATAAATGAATAAAAATATTTTAGGGGGTTGGAGAAGCAAAATAAAACAAAAGAACACAAGAGAAGACACTACCTTTAAATCGGGTAACTCTTTTTGATTTGAGCTCAAAGGCTTCCTTGGGAAGACTTCTGCCCAAAGTGAGGCTTCTAGGAGTAAGAGAGGGATGTGGAGAGACAAAATGGGCAGTGTTTGGACGATCCAAAGGCTTGAGAGGTGTGGGTAAAGAGGTAGAGGTGGGGGCCTTTTATAAGGGGAGAGGAGGGGCACTCTTGGAAAGTGATAAAAGGTTACTTTATTTTCAAATGATTTTCGGATTTTAAAGGTCCCACATTGATTTTTTTCGAGGATAAGGTGATAAGGGTTCTAAATATACCCATCCAATAGGTTTTTTACATGTTTAGGTCTTAGATTTTTCATTATCTTTTTATTTTATTTAAATTGTTAAATAATGAGGTAATCGCTGCATCATCATGATGTCATAAATAATTAAATTTATATAATGTCTAAAAATTATATAAAAACTACTATGATGTAGGAAATATTTTTATCTTTCCAATAAATATTTATAGTCAAAAATATGACTAGTATAACCCTATGTAAAAATTGTTTTAGTAAAACAACTCATGTTTGTGACATTTTAATTTTAACATTAAATAAAAAGATATTAATGTCATTTTCCTACTAAAGTGGCTCCATGGGGTCCCAAAGCTAACCCATGGATTTTTGTGGTCGTCCATGAAACATCCAATAAGGGTAGGACATGTGTCTAGGTCATTTCATATTATTAAAACATTATTTTTACCTTAAACTACACTAATTAACTCTAATCGCGATTAATAAACATAAAAGTTACTATTCACCAAAAAATTATTTTAATCCCATTGAACCACATTTTACTTCCTAATGAAAACCATTTATGTTGGATTTTTGAAATTAAAAACACAGAGGTGGTAAAATTTCATTTAAACGAAAAATTAGTTTTTTAAGTACCACTTAGTGGTTTCACTATTCATTAAAAATTAAAGTTTTTCAGAAAAATACCAAAACTTCACCCTAAGCTATATTTGATATTCCGAATTCAAAAGTGATGCCTATTTTACAAAATTCAAAACATATAATTTGCATTAATTATTTGAATAATTAATTCCCGCTGTCAAAACAAATAGCGTGTTTTTATGAAACAAAAATTATCAAAAGATTGACGCTAGTTTAAGTCCGATTTCAAAGTGAAACTAATTCCAATGAATACTATTGGATTAAATGGTAAAAATATATTATAATTTCACTTTAAAACCAATACAAAAGATAATCTAATCATATAAATAAATTAGATTAAAAAGAGGTTTTTAATTAAAATACAACATTTTTCACTATTCATAAAAAAATGAAGTTTATCGGAAAAATACCAAAAATTTACGCAAAGTGAATTTTGATGTCCCGATTCTAAATAAGAATTTTATTTTGTCAAATATAACACATAATTTTGTCAAAAAGTGGATTTAAAAGAGGTTCGACGTCAAAAGGCGGTTAATCGACCTTTAAAAGAATATTAGAATGTTTACGCTTAAAAACTGGATTCATTCGCATTTTTAATCCTCTAACATTTATTGTAAAAAGTAAAAATATTTGACAAACATATATAATCATTTTGTAGTTAGTTCTGTTCATTCCCTCCATTACAACGGCTAGGCATTAACTACCATTTAAAATAATATTATTTTATTATTAGAGTGCAACGTAAGATTTCAAAGAAACTTGTTGTTGCATATTGGGTACGCCATCGAGCATAACGTTCCCTTTAAAGTAATATTAATATTTTATTAAAAAATATGGATAAATATGAAAATTTCATATTCTTTATTTACCTGGGGTGTTACATCCTTCCCCCCTTTTCGGAATTGCGTCCTCGCAATTTTAAAATTGGGCTTGGAAACATCATTGAAAATCCCACATCGGAACAAGAGTCAATAAAACAATCACTTTAAAAGAAAGAAAGAGGAGTACAGAGGTAACCTGAGTTAACCCATACTAGGATTCCATGTAAGAAAACATGGACATGGAGGAGAAAACAAAGGGTCATGTTCTGATGGAGAGTGATAGAAAACATGTTTAGGAGAAAGTTAACCATAAGAAAAACACAAACTTGTGATGGGTTAAACGGTATTCGATTCCCCAGTAGGAAAAGTTAACAGACAACATTTTTGTTTTAAGTTACTCTTTATTGAGGAATTTATTTTTGAGCTTAACTAAATCATAATGAAAGCATACTTACTTGTCACGTAGACTTTCAACATTTACTAGATTCCTTAATCCAACTCATATTTTATCCAAAAGACGAGTATTTAGGAAGACTTGTTCGCATTAAGAGTACTATAATCAACTTCTTGAGAATCACCTAATCCACAAAAGAGAACTATATATTTCCCATGTCTTCAGACAAAAACCAAAACCAAAAATATTAGTATGAGATCAGATAATCCACAGAAGGATAACCCATTATAAAAAGAAAATCTATTCTTAATCTCCAAAATTTGTCAAACAAAACCCAAAGTTCAACAAGGAGCATTCGATAAACAACTTGTCCATAAAATTATTCAAAGTAAACCAAACTAAGATTGAAACCCAAATATTTGAAGGATTTAGTCACATAGTCTTCCAAGGTACAAATTAACACTTATCTTCAAATAACATCAGTTGCTCTAAATGTCTCATATTGAAAAGTAATTAACCTAATCACATATCCTCTAAGATAGGTTAATAATTCCCAAACTTAGCTTATTCTAGATTCATAAGATCATCTAACTAAAAAGAGTTGGTCAAACTAACCAGGGACTTCACGTAGTACAGTGGTAGGCGATAAATACCAGTCGCAATTTGGTTGTGGGTTCGATTCCTGCAGCTTTGTTTGACGTGACGGGTTGTCACACGATCTACGTGCTGTCCCATTTCTAAAACTATATAATTCTTAAAACATTTCCCAAAACGAGATAAAATCTTCAAAAATTATCATAACATATTTTAACCTCAAGTTTATCTCATGCCTTTCATTTTCCATCATATCATAGAGTAACCCATAATTACCTAAAAATTAGGGATCATATAAACCCTAATGGTTACCTTTATAATTATTACCTGAACTTCCACATTGAGTTGATCATCTCGTACATGATGCATTAGAGAACTCACCAAGGTTCAAGTGGTTGGTCATGACTCCTTGATAGTTGGTTTACCACAACCATGAGATTCCTCATTTAATTCCCCCATTTCATCCAGTCTCTTAATCAGAGAACCACCACAGTTTCCATCAAACCCATTGTCACTTTGGTGCCTGCTAGATCCATCCATTTACTAAAAACAAAAATGTCAGTGTGCGTATATCAACAAAATGATCATGTACTAATGAGGAATTTAAACACTAAGATATACTTACTCATTCACTTTATCTAAAAACTATGACTCTTTCTGAAATCCTAGCCATTATGGTAATGTCACTTATGCTTATAGAATACCCTAACCTCTAAAGTTTTCTACACCGACCTCTGATACCAAATATAAGGCCTCTGCCTTAAACATTACTTAATCTTGAGTTATTACAAGATTACACATTGGGGATATTTTTAGGTTTAGAGTTTTAGAGAATTAGGACATAACTATTAAATCTCAAAGATTACAAAGTAGACACATCTACTCAGCTTCCATTTTTTTTCTACAAAATAAAAACTCTTGAACAAAAGAGTCAGGTCTAGTTCCTTGTTTTAGACAGCCTGACATTTCCTTGATCCCATCCTTGACCCTATTCAACTTTATGTCCTGTGAAAAACATTTCAAAAAAACTTGGGATGAGCATAAAAAGCTCAGTAAGGGTTATATAAATATGGAAGGGAAACATGAGTTCATATATACATAAGAATGAAATGATACTTTACCCATAAAACATAAACACTTTAACATACCTCATAAAATCATGAATAAATCATAGAAATCATAAGACATAAAGGTAACTTGAGGCATTCATAACATTCTTACGTAGGGAGTAACCCTCTTGGTTACGTTTGGAATACCCATCACAGTATATTCCCTAAATCTCTTCGGAGAAACCTTAACGTTTAACCCCTTCACGTTACCCAATGCATTGGAGAGCTATATCGGGCTCACCCGCCCTTAGTTTATCACGGAACCACCCGTCTTCATAACAATCCCCAAGAACCATAACATAATCATAGCACATAACTTAAGAATAAATGAAATATAACATTCCCACATTGCAATAACAATATAACATTTTAAGATATTGAAATAATGAATCCATTCTTAAAACCATTTTCAAAACCATTTAAAACATTTAATAAAGAGATTTTTGAATCAAAGTGTCGCATACCACTTTGAAGCTTTTAACATTTTACACCATTAATATCCATATAAATAAATCCTTGAAACCATTTTTAAAACATGGATATTAATGAGAAATATTTATAAGAATAAATCATTAAAACATTTAAAATGATATTTTAGTTAAAGGGTTTTTAACAAAATGAGAGACACTTGAATATAATAATTGAGGAATAACATTTAATCAGAACTTTATAATATCATGAGAATAAAGGGATTCAGGATATAATATTTCAAAGGATAATATATACACCATATAAGAGTGAATTGGTTCATAACAACAATGAAGTCTCAATAGAAATGTAAAATGAGATGAAATCCCTTATAAAGAAGGTATCCTTAAATTAAGGATAAATCAATCTCATAATTATGTGTGAAAAATATAAATACACCCAATATAAGTGGATATTAAGTGTAAAACAATCAAAGATTATTCACACATATTCAAAGGATGACATATTCAATGTTGAACCCAAAGAAATTGAAATTGGGTTAAAAAGTTCCCTTGTAAGAATTCGACAGCCTAACGGCGTCACTTTAAAATTCAGAAAACGAGTTGATGAGACAAAAATGGTATCTAATCACTTGGAAATAAATTTTACATAAATAAGGATATATAAGAACATATCCCAACATAATAAGATGTAAATTAAAATACCCAACAAAAGAAGTCTTTTTAAAAAGAGGAGGGTGAAAGGTTACCTTACCGACTTGGGTATCTTTCGAAACATACACCCCATGAAAGAAGGGAAATAAAACATTGATGTAAATAATCACAAAAAAAATTATATTACACAAAGAGTAGAATAATGGGAAGTATCTATACCACTCAAAGAAAATTGTGGCAAACGTAGAATAAATCTCACAGGAATAAAAGTGAGATGAAAAATCCCTTACGAAAACATGGCAGCCTAACGACGCCACTTAAAACATACAAAAATGGATTGATGAGATCAAATAGGGTCTCTCATCATATTAAATTAAAATTTACATCAAGTGTAATATAAAAGAATATCCCTCAGCATAACAAAGAGGATCTTAAAAGAAGTGACATAAAGGAGAGTACTTAAAAAGAAAGAGAGGGGTAGGATCCCTTACCTCGGGTCCGACTTGACTCGATCATTCTTTAACGTCCTGAATAATAAACTTGACTTAATTTATAATTTATTAAGAACCTTATTCAAGTTAATTATTCCTTTTATATCACTTATTGCAATGTTATAAAAATTATTTAATCATTTAAGTTAATAATGTTTGTTTTGTCGATATTTGGTTCTTAAGTCGAAAGTGGACTTTTTACAATTACATGTTGTTCGTGTGGTCAAAGGTTCATTATGTCCAGAATGATATTCATGATTTGGATATCATATTTATCATATATATCCAGAATATACATGTATTTATAATATTACATAATCATTTAGAGGTAAGAAATGAAATGCACCGTTCATGGAGACGGTAAGCCATACGTACGCATGAACACTACTTTCATTTCTATGTCATATTAATGGAATTAAAACTAAATGAGAGATATGTATATTTTAATTCCAGAATTATATTAATCATTTATATTTAACATAAATCATATATATCCATTATATATATGTAATTATAATAGTATATTACATTTGGGGATAAGAAATGAAATGCACCGTTCATGGAGACGGTAAGCCGTACGTACGCATGAACGTTACTTTCATTTATATCTCATACTTTAATGGAAAGAA
This sequence comes from Viscum album, assembly GCA_963277665.1. Classification (NCBI taxonomy): domain Eukaryota; kingdom Viridiplantae; phylum Streptophyta; class Magnoliopsida; order Santalales; family Viscaceae; genus Viscum; species Viscum album. The sequence goes on from OY728154.1 coordinate 57,068,817, forward strand.
AATAATAATGATATAAAGGTATATTATAATTCCATTATAACATCATATATAATAATTTTAAATCCATCCTTTGTGTGTCCCACATATGACATTAACGAATCAAATCACTTTGAGGGGGCGGTAGTCCGCACTTCCTAAAATGAAGATATCGCGTTTACCCATAATGGAAACCATAAAGGTATGCCTTAAATGAAAAATACAGAAGATTAAGTAAAACATAAACATATTATATATCATATATAAATATAGTGACATCTTAATTTCCACCTTTGAAGGTGTTATATGAGTGTTGAACAATCATCGTTTCACGAGGCATAAATTCACCATCCACAGAAACAGTATGTTCATTAACCATTAGATGAAGGTGTGTGTAAGTGTAGCTCGAATAATTTTTATAAAAACATCCTAGTATATTGAATATACTGGAGTTGTTACAAAATAAATGAATAAAAATATTTTAGGGGGTTGGAGAAGCAAAATAAAACAAAAGAACACAAGAGAAGACACTACCTTTAAATCGGGTAACTCTTTTTGATTTGAGCTCAAAGGCTTCCTTGGGAAGACTTCTGCCCAAAGTGAGGCTTCTAGGAGTAATAGAGGGATGTGGAGAGAAACAATGGACAGTGTTTGGACGATCCAAAGGCTTGAGAGGTGTGGGTAAAGAGGTAGAGGTGGGGGCCTTTTATAAGGGGAGAGGAGGGGCACTCTTGGAAAGTGATAAAAGGTTACTTTATTTTCAAATGATTTTCGGATTTTAAAGGTCCCACATTGATTTTTTTCGAGGATAAGGTGATAAGGGTTCGAAATATACCCATCAAATAGGTTTTTGACATGTTTAGGTCTTAGATTTTGCATTATCTTTTTATTTTATTTAAATTGTTAAATAATGAGGTAATCGCTGCATCATCATGATGTCATAAATAATTAAATTTATATAATGTCTAAAAATTATATAAAAAATACTATGATGTAGGAAATATTTTTATATTTCCAATGAATATTTATAGTCAAAAATATGACTAGTATAACCCTATGTAAAAATTGTTTTAGTAAAACAACTCATGTTTGTGACATTTTAATTTTAACATTAAATAAAAAGATATTAATGTCATTTTCCTACTAAAGTGGCTCCATGGGGTCACAAAGCTAACCCATGGATTGTTGTGGTCGTCCATGAAACATCCAATAAGGGTAGGACATGTGTCTAGGTCATTTCATATTATTAAAACATTATTTTTACCTTAAACTACACTAATTAACTCTAATCTCGATTAATAAACATAAAAGTTACTATTCACCAAAAAAATTATTTTAATCCCATTGAACCACTTTTTTCTTCCTAATGAAAACCATGTATGTCAGATTTTTGAAATTAAAAACACAGAGGTGGTAAAATTTCATTTAAACGAAAAATCAGTTTTTTAAGTACCACTTAGTGGTTTTACTATTCATTAAAAATTAAAGTTTTTCAGAAAAATACCAAAACTTCACCCTAAGCTATATTTGATATTCCGAATTCAAAAGTGATGCATATTTTACAAAATTCAAAACATATAAGTTGCATTAATTAATTGAATAATTAATTCCCGTTGTCAAAACAAATAGCGTGTTTTTATGAAACAAAAAATATCAAAAGATTGACACTAGTTTAAGTCCGATTTCAAAGTGAAAATAATTCCAATGACCAATATTGGATTAAATGGTAAAAATATATTCTAATTTCACTTTAAAACCAATACAAAAGATAATCTAATCATATAAATAAATTAGATTAAAAAGAGGTTTTTAATTAAAATACAACATTTTTCACTATTCATAAAAAAATGAACTTTATCGGAAAAATACCAAAAATTTACGCAAAGTGAATTTTGATGTCCCGATTCTAAATAAGAATTTTATTTTGTCAAATATAACACATAATTTTGTCAAAAAGTGGATTTAAAAGAGGTTCGACATCAAAAGGCGGTTAATCGACCTTTAAAAGAATATTAGAATGTTTACGCTTAAAAACTGGATTCATTCGCATTTTTAATCCTCTAACATTTATTGTAAAAAGTAAAAATATTTGACAAACATATATAATCATTTTGTAGTTAGTTCTGTTCATTCCCTCCATTACAACGGCTAGGCATTAACTACCATTTAAAATAATATTATTTTATTATTAGAGTGCAACGTAAGATTTGAAAGAAACTTGTTGTTGCATATTGGGTACGCCATAGAGCATAACGTTCCATTTAAAGTAATATTAATATTTTATTAAAAAATATGGATAAATATGAAAATGTCATATTCTTTATTTACCTGGGGTGTTACATCCTTCCCCCCTTTTGGGAATTGCGTCCTCGCAATTTTAAAATTGGGCTTGGAAACATCATTGAAAATCCCACATCGGAACAAGAGTCAATAAAACAATCACTTTAAAAGAAAGAAAGAGGAGTACAGAGGTAACCTGAGTTAACCCATACTAGGATTCCATGTAAGAAAACATGGACATGGAGGAGAAAACAAAGGGTCATGTTCTGATGGAGAGTGATAGAAAACATGTTTAGGAGAAAGTTAACCATAAGAAAAACACAAACTTGTGATGGGTTAAACAGTATTCGATTACCCAGTAGGAAAAGTTAACAGAAAACATTTTTGTTTTAAGTTACTCTTTATTGAGGAATTTATTTTTGAGCTTAACTAAATCATAATGAAACATACTTACTTGTCACGTAGACTTTCAACATTTACTAGATTCCTTAATCCAACTCATATTTTATCCAAAAGACGAGTATTTAGGAAGACTTGTTCGCATTAAGAGTACTATAATCAACTTCTTGAGAATCACCTAATCCACAAAAGAGAACTATATATTTCCCATGTCTTCAGACAAAAACTAAAACCAAAAATATTAGTATGAGATCAGATAATCCACAAAAGGATAACCCTTTATAAAAAGAAAATCTATTCTTAATCTCCAAAATTTGTCAAACAAAACCCAAAGTTCAACAAGGAGCATTCGATAAACAACTTGTCCATAAAACTATTCAAAGTAAACCAAACTAAGATTGAAACCCAAATATTTGAAGGATTTAGTCACATAGTCTTCCAAGGTACAAATTAACACTTATCTTCAAATAACATCAGTTGCTCTAAATGTCTCATATTGAAAAGTAATTAACCTAATCACATATCCTCTAAGATAGGTTAATAATTCCCAAAATTAGCTTATTCTAGATTCATAAGATCATCTAACTAAAAAGAGTTGGTAAAAATAACCAGGGACTTCACGTAGTACAGTGGTAGACGATAAATACCAGTCGCAATTTGGTTGTGGGTTCGATTCCCGCAGCTTTGTTTGACATGACGGGTTGTCACACGATCTACGTGTTGTCCCTTTTCTAAAACTATATAATTCTTAAAACATTTCCCAAAACGAGATAAAATCTTCAAAAATTATCATAACATATTTTAACCTCAAGTTTATCTCATGCCTTTCATTTTTCATCATATCATAGAGTAACCCATAATTACCTAAAAAGTAGGGATCATATAAACCCTAATGGTTACCTTTATAATTATTACCTGAACTTCCACATTGAGTTGGTCATCTCGTACATGATGCATTAGAGAAATCACCAAGGTTCAAGTGGTTGGTCATGACTCCTTGATAGTTGCTTTACCACAACCATGAGATTCCTCATTTAATTCCCCCATTTCATCCAGTCTCTTAATCAGAGAACCACCCCAGTTTCCATCAAACCCATTGTCACTTTGGTGCCTGCTAGATCCATCCATTTACTAAAAACAAAAATGTCAGTGTGCGTATATCAACAAAATCATCATGTACTAATGAGGAATATAAACACTAAGATATACTTACTCATTCACTTTATCTAAAAACTATGACTCTTTCTGAAATCCTAGCCATTATGGTAATGTCACTTATGCTTATAGAATACCCTAACCTATAAAGTTTTCTACACCGACCTCTGATACCAAATATATGGCCTCTGCCTTAAACATTACTTAATCTTGAGTTATTACAAGATTACACATTGGGGATATTTTTAGGTTTAGAGTTTTAGAGAATTAGGACATAACTATTACATCTCAAAGATTACAAAGTAGACCCATCTACTCAGCTTCCATTTTTTTTCCACAAAATAAAAACTCTTGAACAAAAGAGTCAGGTCTAGTTCCTTGTTTTAGACAGCCTGACATTTCCTTGATCCCATCCTTGACCCTATTCAACTTTATGTCCTGTGAAAAACATTTCAAAAAAACTTGGGATGAGCATAAAAATATCAGTAAGGGTTATATAAATATGGAAGGGAAACATGAGTTCATATATACATAAGAATGAAATCATACTTTACCCATAAAACATAAACACTTTAACATACCTCATCAAATCATGAATAAATCATAGAAATCATAATACATAAAGGTAACTTGATGCATTCATAACATTCTTACGTAGGGAGTAACCCTCTTGGTTACGTTTGGAATACCCATCACATTATATTCCCTAAACCTCTTCGGAGAAACCTTAACGTTTAACCCCTTCACGTTACCCAATGCATTGGAGAGCTATATCGGGCTCACCCGCCCTTAGTTTATCACGGAACCACCCGTATTCATAACAATCCCCAAGAACCATAACATAATCATAGCACATAACTTAAGCATAAATGAAATATAACATTCCCACATTGCAATAACAATATAACATTTTAAGATATTGAAATAATGAATCCATTCTTAAAACCATTTTCAAAACCATTTAAAACATTTAATAAAGAGATTTTTGAATCAAAGTGTCCCATACCACTTTGAAGCTTTTAACATTTTACACCATTAATATCCATATAAATAAATCCTTGAAACCATTTTTAAAACATGGATATTAATGAGAAATATTTATAAGAATAAATCATTAAAACATTTAAAATGATATTTTAGTTAAAGGGTTTTTAACAAAATGAGAGACACTTGAATATAATAATTGAGGAATAACATTTAATCAGAACTTTATAATATCATGAGAATAAAGGGATTCAGGATATAATATTTCAAAGGATAATATATACACCATATAATAGTGAATTGGTGAATAACAACAATGAAGTCTCAATAGAAATGTAAAATGAGATGAAATCCCTTATAAAGAAGGTATCCTTAAATTAAGGATAAATCAATCTCATAATTATGTGTGAAAAATATAAATACACCCAATATAAGTGGATATTAAGTGTAAAACAATCAAATATTATTCACACATATTCAAAGGATGACATATTCAATGTTGAACCCAAAGAAATTGAAATTGGGTTAAAAAGTTCCCTTGTAAGAATTCGACAGCCTAACGGCGTCACTTTAAAATTCAGAAAACAAGTTGATGAGACAAAAAGGGTATCTAATCACTTGGAAATAAATTTTACATAAATAAGGATATATAAGAACATATCCCAAGATAATAAGATGTAAATTAAAATACCCAACAAAAGAAGTCTTTTTAAAAAGAGGAGGGTGAAAGGTTACCTTACCGACTTGGGTATCTTTCGAAACATACACCCCATGAAAGAAGGGAAATACAACATTGATGTAAATACTCAAAAACAAAATTATATTACACAAAGAGTAGAATAATGGGAAGTATCTATACCACTCAAAGAAAATTGTGGCAAACGTAGAATAAATCTCACAGGAATAAAAGTGAGATGAAAAATCCCTTACGAAAACATGGCAGCCTAACGACGCCACTTAAAACATAAAAAAATGGATTGATGAGATCAAATAGGGTCTCTCATCATATTAAATTAAAATTTACATCAAGTGGAATATAAAAGAATATCCCTCAGCATAACAAAGAGTATCTTAAAAGAAGTGACATAAAGGAGAGTACTTAAAAAGAAAGAGAGGGGTATGATCCCTTACCTCGGGTCCGACTTGACTCGATCATTCTTTAACGTCCTGAATAATAAACTTGACTTAATTTATACTTTCTTAAGAACCTTATTCAAGTTAATTGTTCCTTTTATATCACTTATTACAATGTTATAAAAATTATTTAATCATTTAAGTTAATAATGTTTGTTTTGTCGATATTTGGTTCTTAAGTCGAAAGTGGACTTCTTACAATTACATGTTGTTCGTGTGGTCAAAGGTTCATTATGTCCAGAATGATATTCATGATTTGGATATCATATTTATAATATATATCCAGCATATACATGTATTTATAATATTACATAATCATTTAGAGGTAATAAATTAAATGCACCGTTCATGGAGACGGTAAGCCGTACGTACGCATGAACACTACTTTCATTTCTATGTCATATTAATGGAATTAAAACTAAATGAGAGATATGTATATTTTAATTCCAGAATTATATTAATCATTTAGATTTAACATAAATCATATATATCCATTATATATATGTACTTATAATAGTATATTACATTTGGGGATAAGAAATGAAATGCACCGTTCATGGAGACGGTAAGCCGTACGTACGCATGAACGTTACTTTCATTTATATCTCATACTTTAATGGAAAGAAAATAATAATTATATAAAGGTATATTATAATTCCATTATAACATCATATATAATAATTTTAAATCCATCCTTTATATGTCCCACATATGACATTAACGAATCAAATCACTTTGAGGGGGCGATAGTCCGCACTTCCTAAAATGAAGATATCGCATTTACCCATAATGGAAACCATAAAGGTATGCCTTAAATGAAAAATACATAAGATTAAGTAAAACATAAACATATTATATATCATATATAAATATAGTGACATATTAATGGCCACCTTTGAAGGTGTTATATGAGTTTTGAACAATCATCGTTTCACGAGGCATAAATTCACCATCCACAGAAACAGTATGTTCATTAACCATTAGATGAAGGTGTGTGTAAGTGTAGCTAGAATAATTTTTATAAAAACATCCTAGTATATTGAATATACTGGAGTTGTTACAAAATAAATGAATAAAAAAATTTTAGGGGGTTCGAGAAGCAAAATAAAACAAAAGAACACAAGAGAAGACACTACCTTTAAATCGGGTAACTCTTTTTGATTTGAGCTCAAAGGCTTCCTTGGGAAGACTTCTGCCCAAAGTGAGGCTTCTAGGAGTAAGAGAGGGATGTGGAGAGACAAAATGGGCAGTTTTTTGACGATCCAATGGCTTGAGAGGTGTGGGTAAAGAGGTAGAGGTGGGGGCCTTTTATAAGGAGAGAGGAGGGGCACACTTGGAAAGTGATAAAAGGTTACTTTATTTTCAAATGATTTTCGGATTTTAAAGGTCCCACATTGATTTTTTTCGAGGATAAGGTGATAAGGGTTCGCAATATACCCATACAATAGGTTTTTGACATGTTTAGGTCTTAGATTTTGCATTATCTTTTTATTTTATTTAAATTGTTAAATAATAAGGTAATCGCTGAATCATCATGATGTCATAAATAATTAAATTTATATAATGTCTAAAAATTATATAAAAACTACTATGATGTAGGAAATATTTTTATCTTTCCAATGAATATTTATAGTCAAAAATATGACTAGTATAACCCTATGTAAAAATTGTTTTAGTAAAACAACTCATGTTTGTGACATTTTAATTTTAACATTAAATAAAAAGATATTAATATCATTTTCCTACTAAAGTGGCTCCATGGGGTCCCAAAGCTAACCCCTGGATTTTTGTGGTCGTCCATGAAACATCCAATAAGGGTAGGACATGTGTCTAGGTCATTTCATATTATTAAAACATTATTTTTACCTTAAACTACACTAATTAACTCTAATCGCGATTAATAAACATAAAAGTTACTATTCACCAAAAAATTATTTTAATCCTATTAAACCACATTTTACTTCCTAATGAAAACCATGTATGTCGGATTTTTGAAATTAAAAACACAGAGGTGGTAAAATTTCATTTAAACGAAAAATCAGTTTTTTAAGTACCACTTAGTGGTTTCACTATTCATTAAAAATTAAAGTTTTTCAGAAAAATACCAAAACTTCACCCTAAGCTATATTTGATATTCCGAATTCAAAAGTGATGCCTATTTTACAAAATTCAAAACATATAAGTTGCATTAATTAATTGAATAATTAATTCCCGCTGTCCAAACAAATAGCGTGTTTTTATGAAACAAAAATTATCAAAAGATTGACACTAGTTTAAGTCCGATTTCAAAGTGAAACTAATTCCAATGACCACTATTGGATTAAATGGTAAAAATATATTCTAATTTCACTTTAAAACCAATACAAAAGATAATCTAATCATATAAATAAATTAGATTAAAAAGAGGTTTTTAATTAAAATACAACATTTTTCACTATTCATAAAAAAATGAACTTTATCGGAAAAATACCAAAAATTTACGCAAAGTGAATTTTGATGTCCCGATTCTAAATAAGAATTTTATTTTGTCAAATATAACACATAATTTTGTCAAAAATTGGATTTAAAAGAGGTTCGACGTCAAAAGGTGGTTAATCGACCTTTAAAAGAATATTAGAATGTTTACGCTTAAAAACTGGATTCATTCGCATTTTTAATCCTCTAACATTTATTGTAAAAAGTAAAAATATTTGACAAACATATATAATCATTTTGTAGTTAGTTCTGTTCATTCCCTCCATTACAACGGCTAGGCGTTAACTACCATTTCAAATAATATTATTTTATTATTAGAGTGCAACGTAAGATTTCAAAGAAACTTGTTGTTACATATTGGGTACGCCATCGAGCATAACGTTCCCTTTAAAGTAATATTAATATTTTATTAAAAAATATGGATAAATATGAAAATGTAATATTCTTTATTTACCTGGGGTGTTACATCCTTCCCCCCTTTTGGGAATTGCGTCCTCGCAATTTTAAAATTGGGCTTGGAAACATCATTGAAAATCCCACATCGGAACAAGAGTCAATAAAACAATCACTTTAAAAGAAAGAAAGAGGAGTACAGAGGTAACCTGAGTTAACCCATACTAGTATTCCATGTAAGAAAACATGGACATGGAGGAGAAAACAAAGGGTCATGTTCTGATGGAGAGTGATAGAAAACATGTTTAGGAGAAAGTTAACCATAAGAAAAACACAAACTTGTGATGGGTTAAACGGTATTCGATTCCCCAGTAGGAAAAGTTAACAGACAACATTTTTGTTTTAAGTTACTCTTTATTGAGGAATTTATTTTTGAGCTTAACTAAATCATAATGAAACATACTTACTTGTCACGTAGACTTTCAACATTTACAAGATTCCTTAATCCAACTCATATTTTATCCAAAAGAGGAGTATTTAGGAAGACTTGTTCGCATTAAGAGTACTATAATCAACTTCTTGAGAATCACCTAATCCACAAAAGAGAACTATATATTTCCCATGTCTTCAGACAAAAACCAAAACCAAAAATATTAGTATGAGATCAGATAATCCGCAAAAGGATAACCCTTTATAAAAAGAAAATCTATTCTTAATCTCCAAAATTTGTCAAAAAAAACCCAAAGTTCAACAAGGAGCATTCGATAAAAAACTTGTCCATAAAATTATTCAAAGTAAACCAAACTAAGATTGAAACCCAAATATTTGAAGGATTTAGTCACATAGTCTTCCAAGGTAAAAATTAACACTTATCTTCAAATAACATCAGTTGCTCTAAATGTCTCATATTGAAAAGTAATTAACCTAATCACATATCCTCTAAGATAGGTTAATAATTCCCAAAATTAGCTTATTCTAGATTCATAAGATCATCTAACTAAAAAGAGTTGGTCAAACTAACCAGGGACTTCACGTAGTACAGTGGTAGGCGATAAATACCAGTCGCAATTTGGTTGTGGGTTCGATTCCCGCAGATTTGTTTGACGTGACGGGTTGTCACACGATCTACGTGTTGTCCCTTTTCTAAAACTATATAATTCTTAAAACATTTCCCAAAACGAGATAAAATATTCAAAAATTATCATAACATATTTTAACCTCAAGTTTATCTCATGCCTTTCATTTTCCATCATATCATAGAGTAACCCATAATTACCTAAAAAGTAGGGATCATATAAACCCTAATGGTTACCTTTATAATTATTACATGAACTTCCACATTGAGTTGGTCATCTCGTACATGATGCATTAGAGAACTCACCAAGGTTCAAGTGGTTGGTCATGACTCCTTGATAGTTGGTTTACCACAACCATGAGATTCCTCATTTAATTCCCCCATTTCATCCAGCCTCTTAATCAGAGAACCACCCCAGTTTCCATCAAACCCATTGTCACTTTGGTGCCTGCTAGATCCATCCATTTACTAAAAACAAAAATGTCAGTGTGCGTATATCAACAAAATCATCATGTACTAATGAGGAATATAAACACTAAGATATACTTACTCATTCACTTTATCTAAAAACTATGACTCTTTCTGAAATCCTAGCCATTATGGTAATGTCACTTATGCTTATAGAATACCCTAACCTCTAAAGTTTTCTACACCGACCTCTGATACCAAATATAAGGCCTCTGCCTTAAACATTACTTAATCTTGAGTTATTACAAGATTACACATTGGGGATATTTTTAGGTTTAGAGTTTTAGAGAATTAGGACATAACTATTACATCTCAAAGATTACAAAGTAGACACATCTACTCAGCTTCCATTTTTTTCCACAAAATAAAAACTCTTGAACAAAAGAGTCAGGTCTAGTTCCTTGTTTTAGACAGCCTGACATTTCCTTGATCCCATCCTTGACCCTATTCAACTTTATGTCCTGTGAAAAACATTTCAAAAAAACTTGGGATGAGCATAAAAAGCTCAGTAAGGGTTATATAAATATGGAAGGGAAACATGAGTTCATATATACATAAGAATGAAATCATACATTACCCATAAAACATAAACACTTTAACATACCTCATCAAATCATGAATAAATCATAGAAATCATAAGACATAAAGGTAACTTGAGGCATTCATAACATTCTTACGTAGGGAGTAACCCTCTTGGTTACGTTTGGAATACCCATCACAGTATATTCCCTAAATCTCTTCGGAGAAACCTTAACGTTTAACCCCTTCACGTTACCCAATGCATTGGAGAGCTATATCGGGCTCACCCGCCCTTAGTTTATCACGGAACCACCCGTCTTCATAACAATCCCCAAGAAACATAACATAATCATAGCACATAACTTAAGCATAAATGAAATATAACATTCCCACATTGCAATAACAATATAACATTTTAAGATATTGAAATAATGAATCCATTCTTAAAACCATTTTCAAAACCATTTAAAACATTTAATAAAGAGATTTTTGAATCAAAGTGTCCCATACCACTTTGAAGCTTTTAACATTTTACACCATTAATATCCATATAAATAAATCCTTGAAACCATTTTTAAAACATGGATATTAATGAGAAATATTTATAATAATAAATCATTAAAACATTTAAAATTATATTTTAGTTAAAGGGTTTTTAACAAAATGAGAGACACTTGAATATAATAATTGAGGAATAACATTTAATCAGAACTTTATAATATCATGAGAATAAAGGGATTCAGGATATAATATTTCAAAGGATAATATATACACCATATAAGAGTGAATTGGTGCATAACAACAATGAAGTCTCAATAGAAATGTAAAATGAGATGAAATCCCTTATAAAGAAGGTATCCTTAAATTAAGGATAAATCAATCTCATAATTATGTGTGAAAAATATAAATACACCCAATATAAGTGGATATTAAGTGTAAAACAATCAAAGATTATTCACACATATTCAAAGGATGACATATTCAATGTTGAACCCAAAGAAATTGAAATTGGGTTAAAAAGTTCCCTTGTAAGAATTCGACAGCCTAACGGCGTCACTTTAAAATTCAGAAAACGTGTTGATGAGACAAAAAGGGTATCTAATCACTTGGAAATAAATTTTACATAAATAAGGATATATAAGAACATATCCCAACATAATAAGATGTAAATTAAAATACCCAACAAAAGAAGTCTTTTTAAAAAAAGGAGGGTGAAAGGTTTACCTTACCGACTTGGGTATCTTTCGAAACATACACCCCATGAAAGAAGGGAAATACAACATTGATGTAAATAATCACAAACAAAATTATATTACACAAAGAGTAGAATAATGGGCAGTATCTATACCACTCAAAGAAAATTGTGGCAAACGTAGAATAAATCTCACAGGAATAAAAGTGAGATGAAAAATCCCTTACGAAAACATGGCAGCCTAACGACGCCACTTAAAACATACAAAAATGGATTGATGATATCAAATAGGGTCTCTCATCATATTAAATTAAAATTACATCAAGTGGAATATAAAAGAATATCCCTCAGCATAACAAAGAGGATCTTAAAAGAAGTGACATAAAGGAGAGTACTTAAAAAGAAAGAGAGGGGTAGGATCCCCAACCTCGGGTCCGACTTGACTCGATCATTCTGTAACGCCCTGAATAATAAACTTGACTTAATTTATAATTTCTTAATAACCTTATTCAAGTTAATTATTCCTTTTATATCACTTATTTCAATGTTACAAAAATTATTTAATCATTTAAGTTAATAATGTTTGTTTTGTCGATATTTGGTTCTTAAGTCGAAAGTGGACTTCTTACAATTACATGTTGTTCGTGTGGTCAAAGGTTCATTATGTCCATAATGATATTCATGATTTGGATATCATATTTATCATATATATCCATCATATACATGTATTTATAATATTACATAATCATTTAGAGGTAAGAAATGAAATGCACCGTTCATGGAGACGGTAAGCCGTACGTACGCATGAACACTACTTTCATTTCTATGTCATATTAATGGAATTAAAACTAAATGAGAGATATGTATATTTTAATTCCAGAATTATATTAATCATTTAGATTTAACATAAATCATATATATCCATTATATATATGTACTTATAATAGTATATTACATTTGAGGATAAGAAATGAAATGCACCGTTCATGGAGACGGTAAGCCGTACGTACGCATGAACATTACTTTCATTTATATCTCATACTTTAATGGAAAGAAAATAATAATGATATAAAGGTATATTATAATTCCATTATAACATCATATATAATAATTTTAAATCCATCCTTTATATGTCCCACATATGACATTAACGAATCAAATCACTTTGAGGGGGCGGTAGTCCGCACTTCCTAAAATGAAGATATCGCGTTTACCCATAATGGAAACCATAAAGGTATGCCTTAAATGAAAAATACAGAAGATTAAGTAAAACATAAACATATTATATATCATATATAAATATAGTGACATCTTAATGGCCACCTTTGAAGGTGTTATATGAGTGTTGAACAATCATCGTTTCACAAGGCATAAATTCACCATCCACAGAAACAGTATGTTCATTAACCATTAGATGAAGGTGTGTGTAAGTGTAGCTCGAATAATTTTTATAAAAACATCCTAGTATATTTAATATACTGTAGTTGTTACAAAATAAATGAATAAAAATATTTTAGGGGGTTGGAGAAGCAAAATAAAACAAAAGAACACAAGAGAAGACACTACCTTTAAATCGGGTAACTCTTTTTGATTTGAGCTCAAAGGCTTCCTTGGGAAGACTTCTGCCCAAAGTGAGGCTTCTAGGAGTAAGAGAGGGATGTGTAGAGACAAAATGGGCAGTGTTTGGACGATCCAAAGGCTTGAGAGGTGTGGGTAAAGAGGTAGAGGTGTGGGCCTTTTATAAGGGGAGAGGAGGGGCACTCTTGGAAAGTGATAAAAGGTTACTTTATTTTCAAATGATTTTCGAATTTTAAAGGTCCCACATTGATTTTTTTCGAGGATAAGGTGATAAGGGTTCGAAATATACCCATCAAATATGTTTTTGACATGTTTAGGTCTTAGATTTTGCATTATCTTTTTATTTTATTTAAATTGTTAAATAATGAGGTAATCGCTGCATCATCATGATGTCATAAATAATTAAATTTATATAATGTCTAAAAATTATATAAAAAATAATATGATGTAGGAAATATTTTTATTTTTCCAATGAATATTTATAGTCAAAAATATGACTAGTATAACCCTATGTAAAAATTGTTTTAGTAAAACAACTCATGTTTGTGACATTTTAATTTTAACATTAAATAAAAAGATATTAATGTCATTTTCCTACTAAAGTGGCTCCATGGGGTCCCAAAGCTAACCCATGGATTGTTTTGGTCGTCCATGAAACATCCAATAAGGGTAGGACATGTGTCTAGGTCATTTCATATTATTAAAACATTATTTTTACCTTAAACTACACTAATTAACTCTAATCGTGATTAATAAACATAAAAGTTACTATTCACCAAAAAATTATTTTAATCCCATTGAACCACATTTTACTTCCTAATGAAAACCATGTATGTCGGATTTTTGAAATTAAAAACACAGAGGTGGTAAAATTTCATTTAAACGAAAAATCAGTTTTTTAAGTACCACTTAGAGGTTTCACTATTCATTAAAAATTAAAGTTTTTCAGAAAAATACCAAAACTTCACCCTAAGATATATTTGATATTCTGAATTCAAAAGTGATGCCTATTTTACAAAATTTAAAACATATAAGTTGCATTAATTAATTGAATAATTAATTCCCGCTGTCAAAACAAATAGCGTGTTTTTATGAAACAAAAATTATCAAAAGATTGACACTAGTTTAAGTCCGATTTCAAAGTGAAACTAATTCCAATGACCACCATTGGATTAAATGGTAAAAATATATTCTAATTTCACTTTAAAACGAATACAAAAGATAATCTAATCATATAAATAAATTAGATTAAAAAGTGGTTTTTAATTAAAATACAACATTTTTCATTATTCATAAAAAAATGAACTTTATCGGAAAAATACCAAAAATTTACGCAAAGTGAATTTTGATGTCCCGATTCTAAATAAGAATTTTATTTTATCAAATATAACACATAATTTTGTCAAAAAGTGGATTTAAAAGAGGTTCGACGTCAAAAGGTGGTTAATCGACCTTTAAAAGATTATTAGAATGTTTACGCTTAAAAACTGGATTCATTCGCATTTTTAATCCTCTAACATTTATTGGAAAAAATAAAAATATTTGACAAACATATATAATCATTTTGTAGTTAGTTCTGTTCATTCCCTCCATTACAACGGCTAGGCATTAACTACCATTTAAAATAGTATTATTTTATTATTAGAGTGCAACATAAGATTTCAAAGAAACTTGTTGTTGCATATTGGGTACGCCATCGAGCATAACGTTCCATTTAAAGTAATATTAATATTTTATTAAAAAATATGGATAAATATGAAAATGTCATATTCTTTATTTACCTGGGGTGTTACATCCTTCCCCCCTTTTGGGAATTGCGTCCTCGCAATTTTAAAATTGGGCTTGGAAACATCATTGAAAATCCCACATCGGAACAAGAGTCAATAAAACAATCACTTTAAAAGAAAGAAAGAGGAGTACAGAGGTAACCTGAGTTAACCCATACTAGGATTCCATGTAAGAAAACATGGACATGGAGGAGAAAACAAAGGGTCATGTTCTGATGGAGAGTGATAGAAAACATGTTTAGGAGAAAGTTAACCATAAGAAAAACACAAACTTGTGATGGGTTAAACGGTATTCGATTCCCCTATAGGAAAAGTTAACAGACAACATTTTTGTTTTAAGTTACTCTTTATTGAGGAATTTATTTTTGAGCTTAACTAAATCATAATGAAACATACTTACTTGTCACGTAGACTTTCAACATTTACTAGATTCCTTAATCCAACTCATATTTTATCCAAAAGACGAGTATTTAGGAAGACTTGTTCGCATTAAGAGTACTATAATCAACTTCTTGAGAATCACCTAATCCACAAAAGAGAACTATATATTTCCCATGTCTTCAGACAAAAACCAAAACCAAAAATATTAGTATGAGATCAGATAATCCACAAAAGGATAACCCTTTATAAAAAGAAAATCTATTCTTAATCTCCAAAATTTTTAAAACAAAACCCAAAGTTCAACAAGGAGCATTCGATAAACAACTTTTCCATAAAATTATTCAAAGTAAACCAAACTAAGATTGAAACCCAAATATTTGAAGGATTTAGTCACATAGTCTTCCAAGGTACAAATTAACACTTATCTTCAAATAACATCAGTTGCTCTAAATGTCTCATATTGAAAAGTAATTAACCTAATCACATATCCTCTAAGATAGGTTAATAATTCCCAAAATTAGCTTATTCTAGATTCATAAGATCATCTAACTAAAAAGAGTTGGTCAAACTAACAGGGACTTCACGTAGTACAGTGGTAGGCGATAAATACCAGTCGCAATTTGGTTGTGGGTTCAATTCCCACAGCTTTGTTTGACGTGACGGGTTGTCACACGATCTACGTGTTGTCCCTTTTCTAAAACTATATAATTCTTAAAACATTTCCCAAAATGAGATAAAATCTTCAAAAATTATCATAACATATTTTAACCTCAAGTTTATCTCATGCCTTTCATTTTCCATCATATCATAGAGTAACCCATAATTACCTAAAAAGTAGGGATCATATAAACCCTAATGGTTACCTTTATAATTATTACCTGAACTTCCACATTGAGTTGGTCATCTCGTACATGATGCATTAGAGAACTCACCAAGGTTCAAGTGGTTGGTCATGACTCCTTGATAGTTGGTTTACCACAACCATGAGATTCCTCATTTAATTCCCCCATTTCATCCAGTCTCTTAATCAGAGAACCACCCCAGTTTCCATCAAAACCATTGTCACTTTGGTGCCTGCTAGATCCATGCATTTACTAAAAACAAAAATGTTAGTGTGCGTATATCAACAAAATCATCATGTACTAATGAGGAATATAAACACTAAGATATACTTACTCATTCACTTTATCTAAAAACTATGACTCTTTCTGAAATCCTAGCCATTATGGTAATGTCACTTATGCTTATAGAATACCCTAACCTCTAAAGTTTTCTACACCGACCTCTGATAACAAATATAAGGCCTCTTCCTTAAACATTACTTAATCTTGAGTTATTACAAGATTACACATTGGGGATATTTTTAGGTTTAGAGTTTTAGAGAATTAGGACATAACTATTACATCTCAAAGATTACAAAGTAGACACATCTACTCAGCTTCCATTTTTTTTCCACAAAATAAAAACTATTGAACAAAAGAGTCAGGTCTAGTTCCTTGTTTTAGACAGCCTGACATATCCTTGATCCAATCCTTGACCCTATTCAACTTTATGTCCTGTGAAAAACATTTCAAAAAAACTTGGGATGAGCATAAAAATCTCAGTAAGGGTTATATAAATATGGAAGGGAAACATGAGTTCATATATACATAAGAATGAAATCATACTTTACCCATAAAACATAAACACTTTAACATACCTCATCAAATCATGAATAAATCATAGAAATCATAAGACATAAAGGTAACTTGAGGCATTCATAACATTCTTACGTAGGGAGTAACCCTCTTGGTTACGTTTGGAATACCCATCACAGTATATTCCCTAAATCTCTTCGGAGAAACCTTAACGTTTAACCCCTTCACGTTACCCAATGCATTGGAGAGCTATATCGGGCTCACCCGCCCTTAGTTTATCACGGAACCACCTGTCTTCATAACAATCCCCAAGAACCATAACATAATCATAGCACATAACTTAAGCATAAATGAAATATAACATTCCCACATTGCAATAACAATATAACATTTTAAGATATTGAAATAATGAATCCATTCTTAAAACCATTTTCAAAACCATTTAAAACATTTAATAAAGAGATTTTTGAATCAAAGTGTCCCATACCACTTTGAAGCTTTTAACATTTTACACCATTAATATCCATATAAATAAATCCTTGAAACCATTTTTAAAACATGGATATTAATGAGAAATATTTATAAGAATAAATCATTAAAACATTTAAAATGATATTTTAGTTAAAGGGTTTTTAACAAAATGAGAGACACTTGAATATAATAATTGAGGAATAACATTTAATCAGAACTTTATAATATCATGAGAATAAAGGGATTCAGGATATAATATTTCAAAGGATAATATATACACTATATAAGAGTGAATTGGTTCATAACAACAATGAAGTCTCAATAGAAATGTAAAATGAGATGAAATCCCTTATAAAGAAGGTATCCTTAAATTAAGGATAAATCAATCTCATAATTATGTGTGAAAAATATAAATACACCCAATATAAGTGGATATTAAGTGTAAAACAATCAAAGATTATTCACACATATTCAAAGGATGACATATTCAATGTTGAACCCAAAGAAATTGAAATTGGGTTAAAAAGTTCCCTTGTAAGAATTCGACAGCCTAACGACGTCACTTTAAAATTCAGAAAATGAGTTGATGAGACAAAAAGGGTATCTAATAACTTGGAAATAAATTTTACATAAATAAGGATATATAATAACATATCCCAACATAATAAGATGTAAATTAAAATACCCAACAAAAGAAGTCTTTTTAAAAAGAGGAGGGTGAAAGGTTACCTTACCGACTTGGGTATCTTTCGAAACATACACCCCATGAAAGAAGGGAAATAAAACATTGATGTAAATAATCACAAACAAAATTATATTACACAAAGAGTAGAATAATGGGCAGTATCTATACCACTCAAAGAAAATTGTGGCAAACGTAGAATAAATCTCACAGGAATAAAAGTGAGATGAAAAATCCCTTACGAAAACATGGCAGCCTAACGACGCCACTTAAAACATACAAAAATGGATTGATGAGATCAAATAGGGTCTCTCATCATATTAAATTAAAATTTACATCAAGTGGAATATAAAAGAATATCCCTCAGCATAACAAAGAGGATCTTAAAAGAAGTGACATAAAGGAGAGTACTTAAAAAGAAAGAGAGGGGTAGGATCCCTTACCTCGGGTCCGACTTGACTCGATCATTCTGTAACGTCCTGAATAATAAACTTGACTTAATTTCTACTTTCTTAAGAACCTTATTCAAGTTAATTTTTCCTTTTATATCACTTATTGAAATTTTATAAAAATTATTTAATCATTTAAGTTAATAATGTTTGTTTTGTCGATATTTGGTTCTTAAGTCAAAAGTGGACTTCTTACAATTACATGTTGTTCGTGTGGTCAAAGGTTCATTATGTCCAGAATGATATTCATGATTTGGATATCATATTTATCATATATATCCAGCATATACATGTATTTATAATATTACATAATCATTTAGAGGTAAGAAATGAAATGCACCGTTCATGGAGACGGTAAGCCGTACGTACGCATGAACACTACTTTCATTTCTATGTCATATTAATGGAATTAAAACTAAATGAGAGATATGTATATTTTAATTCCAGAATTATATTAATCATTTAGATTTAACATAAATCATATATATCCATTATATATATGTACTTATAATAGTATATTACATTTGGGGATAAGAAATGAAATGCACCGTTCATGGAGACGGTAAGCCGTACGTACGCATAAACGTTACTTTCATTTATATCTCATACTTTAATGGAAAGAAAATAATAATGATATAAAGGTATATTATAATTCCATTATAACATCATATATAATAATTTTAAATCCATACTTTATATGTCCCACATATGACATTAACGAATCAAATCACTTTGAGGGGGCGGTAGTCCGCACTTCCTAAAATGAAGATATCGCGTTTACCCATAATGGAAACCATAAAGGTATGCCTTAAATGAAAAATACAGAAGATTAAGTAAAACATAAACATATTATATATCATATATAAATATAGTGACATCTTAATGGCCACCTTTGAAGGTGTTATATGAGTATTGAACAATCATCGTTTCACGAGGCATAAATTCACCATCCACAGAAACAGTATGTTCATTAACTATTAGATGAAGGTGTGTGTAAGTGTAGCTCGAATAATTTTTATAAAAACATCCTAGTATATTGAATATACTGGAGTTGTTACAAAATAAATGAATAAAAATATTTTAGGGGGTTGGAGAAGCAAAATAAAACAAAAGAACACAAGAGAAGACACTACCTTTAAATCGGGTAACTCTTTTTGATTTGAGCTCAAAGGATTCCTTGGGAAGACTTCTGCCCAAAGTGAGGCTTCTAGGAGTAAGAGAGGGATGTGTAGAGACAAAATGGGCAGTGTTTGGACGATCCAAAGGCTTGAGAGGTGTGGGTAAAGAGGTAGAGGTGGGGGCCTTTTATAAGGGGAGAGGAGGTGCACTCTTGGAAAGTGATAAAATGTTACTTTATTTTCAAATGATTTTCGGATTTTAAAGGTCCCACATTGATTTTTTTCGAGGATAAGGTGATAAGGGTTTGAAATATACCCATCCAATAAGTTTTTGACATGTTTAGGTCTTATATTTTTCATTATCTTTTTATTTTATTTAAATTGTTAAATAATGAGGTAATCGCTGCATCATCATGATGTCATAAATAATTAAATTTATATAATGTCTAAAAATTATATAAAAAATACTATTATGTAGGAAATATTTTTATATTTCCAATTTATATTTATAGTCAAAAATATGACTAGTATAACCCTATGTAAAAATTGTTTTAGTAAAACAACTCATGTTTGTGACATTTTAATTTTAACATTAAATAAAAAGATATTAATGTCATTTTCCTACTAAAGTGGCTCCATGGGGTCCCAAAGCTAACCCATGGATTGTTGTGGTCGTCCATGAAACATCCAATAAGGGTAGGACATGTGTCTAGGTCATTTCATATTATTAAAACATTATTTTTACCTTAAACTACACTAATTAACTCTAATCGCGATTAATAAACATAAAAGTTACTATTCAACAAAAAATTATTTTAATCCCATTGAACCAGATTTTACTTCCTAATGAAAACCATGTATGTCAGATTTTTGAAATTAAAAACACAGAGGTCGTAAAATTTCATTTAAACGAAAAATCAGTTTTTTAAGTACCACTTAGTGGTTTCACTATTCATTAAAAATTAAATTTTTTCAGAAAAATACCAAAACTTCACCCTAAGCTATATTTGATATTCCAAATTCAAAAGTGATGCCTATTTTACAAAATTCAAAACATATAAGTTGCATTAATTAATTGAATAATTAATTCCCGCTATCAAAACAAATAGCGTGTTTTTATGAAACAAAAATTATCAAAATATTGACACTAGTTTAAGTCCGATTTCAAAGTGAAACTAATTCCAATGACCACTATTAGAATGTTTACACTTAAAAGCTGGATTCATTTGCATTTTTAATCCTCTAACATTTACTGTAAAAAGTAAAAATATTTGACAAACATATATAATCATTTTGTAGTTCTGTTCATTCCCACCATTACAACGGCTAGGCGTTAACTACCATTTAAAATAATATTATTTTATTATTAGAGTGGAACGTAAGATTTCAAAGAAACTTGTTGTTGAATATTGGTTATGCCATCGAGCATAGCGTTCCCTTTAAAGTAATATTAATATTTTATTCAAAAATATGGATAAATATGAAAATGTCATATTCTTTATTTACCTGGGGTGTTACACTTTTGAGCTAAAACCACTTAAAATATGTCATTCTTGTTTACAATGAAAAATGACCAAACCACCATTTGGTGGATATGGTGAAAGGGACACATAGCTTCTAGGATTGGTAAACACTAATGTGTGTGGTATATTTCTTGTATAATATAGAGGTGGGTATTATTACTTCATAACTTTTATTGATGACTTTAGTAGATATGGGTATGTCTAATTGATGAGATATAAGTACAAATACTTTGAAAAATTCAAATAATTCATGAATGAAGTAGAGAATCAAATTGGAAAGAAGATAAATAAGCTTCGATCAGATTAAGGCGGTGAATATATTAACCAGGATTTTATTGACTTTATATGATAGGTTGGGATTCTATTTAAACTCAATCCACCTTACACACCGTAGTGTAATTATGTTAGTTAAAGGAGGGAACCATACCATGCTTGACATGGTAAGGTTGATGATGAGTCATGAAAATCTTCCATTATCCTTTTAGGGATATTCATTACAAACTATGACATACACACTAAACTGAGTACCAAATAAAGTGGAAAATAAAATTTCCCTTGAGTTATGGAGTGGAAAGAAATAGTTTTTGTCATATAAACATGTATGGGGTTGTGAGGAATTTTTAAGGCCTTCTGAGGAAATAAACTATCACCCCTATGTACAAAGTGTATCTTTACAGGTAATCCTAAGTAAAAACGGGATACTAACTATACGACACTTCGGAAAAGAAAGTGACTATCACCTGAAAATTTGTCTTTATTGAAAGGGATAACATCCTCAAGAAGGATAGTGGGATCAAGATTAACTTTGCTGAAGTTGATGCTTAATATAGACAAGATTTAGTACATGAAAAAATTACATTGGTCCCCATGGATGACGTTGTTCCTAAAAAAATTACTATGTAGGAGCACCAGAGAGGTAAGAGAACCATAAAGATATGGTTTTCTAGTTACCAAAGTTGGTGAATCATTATTGGTTAAAAAGTTATGAGATGGAAAGATTACATGAATTCTAAATTGGATTCCATGTATTAGAACCAAGTATGAGTTCTAGTTGATCCATTAGTTGATGTAAAGCCAGTAGTTTGAAAGTGAGTATTCAAGAGAAAACTAGGCATGAAAGGTAAATTAAGTACCTATAAAGCAAGGCTAGTGGATAAAGGGTTTAAATAACATCAAGTAATTTACTATGATGAAACCTTTTCACCATCTCCCATTTTTAAATCCATCAGTATTTTACTTGTTATTACTGCTTACCATGACTATGAAATTTGGTAGATGGATTTAAAAATAGAATTACTTAATGGAACCTTTAAGAATATGCCTATATGACACAAACATAAGGGTTTGTGACTCTTAAGATATTCCCAAAGGATATACAATTTGAATAGATCAATTTATAGATTGAAGAGAGCACCCATGTCATGGAACATTTGATTTTATAAAGCTATAAGATATTTTGGTTTCATTAATAATGAATATGAGACATGTATTTACAAGAATTTTAGTAGGGATACGATCATTATACTAGTTGTATATATTGATGATATATTAATAATTATAAATGACACACCATTCTTGCAGTCTATTAAGGACTCATTAACCAAGTGTTTATCCATGAAAGAATTAGGTGAAGCATCCTATATTCAAGGGATTAAGATCATTCATGATAGATCCAAGAGGATTCTTAGACTAAGTGAAAGTACATACACTGACCAGATACTAAAGATATTTAGTATGGAACAATCTAATAAGGGATTGGTTCTAGTGCCACTTGGTATACATATTTACATGAAAGTGTTTCTTCATGCACACCATGAGAAATAGAGATTGAGTAAGATCCTATATGATTTGGTGAATTATGGTTAATCACGTATGTAATGTTATGAACTAGACTTGATGTTTCCTATACATTGAGAATGATAGGGAGATATCAATCTGATCCAAGTGAAAAACAGTGGTTTTCTATTAAGGATATCCTTAAGTATCTAAGAAGAACTAAGAATATGTTCTTGATGTATGGAGGACACAAGGATCTAGTCATCAAGGGTTATACTGATTCTATTTTCAAAAAAATCATAATGATTTGAAATCATAATCAGGATATGTTTTCAGTATCAACAGGGGATATGTGAGCTAGAAGAGTTCAAATAAACCCAATTCTACAGTGATGTCTGAGTATTTAGAGACTTCTGATGGATCCAAGAAATCCATTTGGATACAAAACCTTTTCCAGGAGCTTGATGTGATACCTAGAATTAAATACCCTATCACATTTTATTGTGAAAACATTGCAACAATGGATCTTGTAAAAGAGACAAGGTCACACCAATGGACAAAGAATATACTCTAAAAGTATCATATATTGAGGGATTTTTATCACATGGGTGAAGTTGTAGTAAGAAGAGTTTCCCCAAAATAAAATGCGGTGGACCCCTTGACTAAATCATTATATCAATAGAAGCATGCATATCATGTGAGAGATAGTAGACTGAATTTTGTTAACAGTTGGATCTAGTGAAAGTGGGAGTCTATTGGATTTGGTTCCTTAGAAAGAAATTATGTGTACTCTATAATTACATGTATTAATAGTTTTTAATATTAAAAAAAATCCTTATCAAATCATGTTTTTTATTTTTCTTAATATAGTATGTGATAATGTCCTAAGAGTAGCTATTACACTGAATGGTTATAGTAGTTCCCTACTACGATGAGAACCTATAAGTAAGATGATAGTATTCTTAAGTATATTTTATATATCCATAAGAAATAATTTTAGGGACATAAATGATACAATATATTAATGGTGGATACTCATAGGACTTTGAGGCACCTTCTCATTGTGTACTCCCTTGGTAATTTCTAGTGTAGGAGATTATGAGAACAAATTCGCCAGTCTAAAATCCCCATTTATATGTGTCATTGGATGTTCCTATCTACGAACATGTGTATTGGTCCTTATAATTTAATATTATTATTAATGGATATTATGAGTCACATACTTTTTTGTATTGATGAAAACTGTAATGAAATATGTTTGTGGCAAAGTAGGTGGGTGCATTATGAGTAATAATTCATTAATTAATAATGAGAGAAATGAATTATCCCTTATTTTATTTCATGAAAGTTGATATATTAGGACCTTTTATGGAAATGATATAGCCTAAATAAATCCATGTCTATGGTGTTCTATAGGAAAGTTCAATTTATGAAAATTCAAAGAAAAATACATCGAGCATATATATTGATGACACTAGCATGCAACCTACTTGATTGTAGAAATCGTAATAAAGATATTATATTACATGGTAAGCATTCATATGAGGTTTTATGTCATTAATACATCAAATTATTTCTCTATGGGTGCCTTGTTGTGTTTTTAGATGCTAACCATGGACTTTGAGTTGCTTCATCTAATTCTACTAAGAAAGAGGCCTAGAGGGACACACACTCAGTGTATCCATAATCACAATCAAATAATATTATTATTTATTATTTAAAAAGTTTAATAAATATTATTACCTCATGTGGTTTAATAATTATTCATGTTTACTTGATCACATATATTCCATCACTAGTTATTCAAGAGAATATGTTTTTGAGAAAAATATTTAATAAATATTTATTTATTTAGTAGAAAATAATGAAATGATATTTATTTAATAAATAAATATTAATTATTAAAGGTTTGATAAATATTATTCAGGAATAGAGGACTGAGAATAATGGTTCGGTGCGAAATAATATATATTAAATATTATTTAAATAAATAATATTTAATTTAATTTTATAGCTTTGATAATGTCAAGAAATAATAATAATATTATTATTATAGACACAAGGTTTTTCATAGATTAAATAAATAATAAAGGGGAACTTGTGAAATTATTATTTTCTTACCATAGCGGTATATAAACCCAATTATATTATTTTTTTAAGCGTTTCCATTTTCATTTTGTTATGCACAATGACATCCAGAGAGAATTATCTCAAAGCCCTAGAGAAATTCCTCTCTAAGAATGCTCTCAAGAATGGAGAGAGATATTTCTACGATACCACTCTTGAGTCTAGATAGATCAAAGAGAACCCTTATTTAATCAATCCATTGGGTGATCAAAGCTGAACAATGAAAGTGTCAGGATCTACTACGCTAGCACTCAGAGATTCCTATAGTATGGTTTAGAGGTTTATGGTACACTTTTGGATCACTGCTGGATGGAATCTATGCTTGATTCCTATAACATAATGATGATAGGATGTAGAGACATTTTTATATCCAAAAATGAAGAAATAATTCATTTTAAGGTAATTCTTTAACTGTTTAAATTAATTATAAATAATATATGACGATCTTACATCTTAGTTTTGAAATTCAATCATCAATTATTTTTTGACTCAATCCCATTGATCTTAGTGTTTATCATCATGTAAATCTCATATTAATCATCTATTATGAAAAAAATATGAGTTTGGAATGCCCCATCCGATGCTTCCACTTCACCTAGAACCTTCAAGGGAAAATCCCAACACTAAATCCCCTCCTAGGTACCCAAGGATATACACTACTGGAAATCTAACTTTTACCAACACTTCTATACCAACGGTATGTAAAAACCATTGGTATAGGTCCCCTTTCTCAACGGTTTTCCCAAACCATTGGGAAATCCCTCTTTGAGGTCACTTTTCCCAACAGTTTTCCAAAACTGTTGGGAAAGGGTATTGATTTCCCAACGATTTGGCCAAACCATTGGGAAATGTCCACTTTGTGGCACCCTTTCCCAATGGTTTGGCCAAACCGTTGGGAAAGGGTATATCTCTCCCAACAGTTTGGTTAAACCATTGGGAAAAGTATACTTAGAGGCCACATTCCCAAATATTTGGCCAAACCGTTGGGAAAGGGTGGGTACCTATCCCAAAGGTTTGTCCAAACCATTGGGAAAGGTCCCCCATAAACCTATATTGATCCCAGAAACAACAACCTATACCAACAGTTGTCAAAACCATTGGTATAGGTCTATACCAACGGTTGTCAAAACCCTTGGTATAGGTTCTTTCATTTTTTTATCAAACCTTCTTACTGAGAACATTATATAAATCAAAATTTAAAATAATTATGAGAATACATATATATATTTATGAAATTATGTTCACAAAAGTCATGTTAGGTTAGTGGTTAGGTCGTTCAATAATAAACTAGGGGTCCTGGGATCAAATCCCACTGAATGTTTTTTTGAAATACATATACCAACGGTTTTATGGAACTGTTGGTATAGATTTTCATGTTACTTATACCAACAGTTTTGAAAACCGTTGGTATAGGTCTATACCAACGGTTTTGGGAAAACCACTGGTATAGACCTATCCCAACGGCTTACTTGGCCATGGTTCTCCAAACCGTTGGTATAGGATATACCAACGTTTTTGAGGCCTATACCAACGGTTCCAAACCATTGGTATAGGTTAGTTTTCTAGTAGTGATAGTTGGTACCAAATGTTTTTTAGTAGAAACCTTGGGAACTAGATTTAAGAAATAATGGATTAGAAGACAAAACCCTATGAATGACTTTGAGGATAAGTATAAGTATAGGATATCATACTATCGATTTAGTAATTCCATGGATAACCAAGGTTAAACCTGTGAACTTACAGATTGAAAAAACTATTCCATGATCATGATATACTATAAATGATTCTTCATGACTATATCACTATGATTAGTGTTCTTCACTTTGAGCTTTGAGTTTTGGTCAATGGTTAAAATCAGCAAGATTATACATGTAATGGTTATAATACTGATGATAAAGAGACTATAAAAGACAAATTAAAGGAATTAGGTATTAAGGAATAATATGATGAAGTGTAGTTAATGGTTTAATAATTAAGTAGAATTATTAAAGTAATTCTATTTTTAGATTTAATTTTTTTTAATCAATGGTGATTTAGTTATAATAATCATGAGATATATAAGGATTGTACTACAATACTTATTCTTTAATTATTTAGTACACAAATGTTTTCATTTATGTTATTAAGGCGATCAAATATTTGGTATGTGAAAATAAGAGATACATTACATTGTTTAGGGAATCTGATGTTAAGATTGATTTTGGAAATTTAGATACCTTCTTGGACTGTGAATTTGGAAAATATTATTTTGGATGACTCTTAAGGTTAGAATGGATTAATTTTAACTTTGAATATTATTTTTTGAGATTAAGTATTATTTATTGGATACTATGTGCTAACCATTTTGGTTTTAGTAAATATTTAATGGCTGAAGGAATGACTGGTTGATATTATGATTCATTAAAGTGATTCTAGTATGAAAAATTATACTCGAATACCATTTCCTAGCATAAGAGATGAAGTGAAAATAAATCAAATAACAACCAAAGGATGAGATTATAATCATTTCATGGAAAGTAATCAAGTAAGCTTACTTTCTAAAGTATTTATCTGGATAGTAAAATAATTCATCAACTATAGGAAAACAATTTTGAATAAAAACACTATTTATTTAATTTTATTACCAATAAATCAATGGACTCTTTAACCCATCACAAATTTATGGTTTTTTGATGGTAGACTTTCTGATGATCATGTTATCTAACACTCTCCATCAGAATTTGATGGTTTGATTTCTCTTCCATGTCTAGGTTTTCACTTCATACTAATGTCATCCTATTCGAAAGACTAATTTTGTGGTGACCTTGGCATTTTATTTTCCCTCTTTTTAAGAATACATGTTATTAACTATATTTATGATTTGGGTTTTTCAAAAATTGTTTATTTTAAAATATCAAACCCTAGACTATTGATATCAAGTTTAAATTGTGAGGAAGTAATTTAATTAAGGTGGGGAGAATGTAACTCCCCAATAATTTTTAATATTTTCATTTTTGAATAAGTTTACCTTTTTTTTCTAGATTTATTTATACAAAACACCATGTTAAGCTTACGCTACACACAACAATGAGTTGGCTTACATTACACATAAGACCGAGTTTTACCAAACAATATATTATTAAAATATTATTATTTAATATAATAAGATATAAACTAGCCATTAAGTTGGTTGTTATGAATAGAATTAAATAACTTATGAAAATATATGGTTGAATTTATTGGTTACAAATTAATGAGGAATGAATATAGAAACCAATTGAATATATAGGAAATGTTTTTATAAAGAACTGTTTTTATGTTCATAATGTTGTTTTATTCTAATAAATTAAATTAATTAGAATTCATGAGTGATATTAATGTAATATATATTCAATCAAATATTTTTTATATTCATATAATATATTTAATAGGCATAAGATAAGAAAAAACCAAATTTCATGCATACAAACCTATTTTTTTTCTAAAGGCAGTTTTACCACCTCTTAACAGAGAAACTATTTTAAATCCAAATTTTGACACTTTTATATATTATATTTAAAAAAATAAACTTACTATTTTAAAGAATAATATAAAAATTTACTTTGGTTGAATTTTTGGTATTTTTTTGATAAGTTTCATGTTTTGATAAATAGTGAAAAAATATTGCATTTTAACTAAAAATAACTTTTTCATCTAAATAATTTATGGTGTTAATTTATATTTTTTATTGGTTTTAAAATATATTTAGATTACTTTTTTATCATTTAATCCAATTTAGTTAATTATCATCAATTTCATATTGAATTTTTATATAAAAAAATTTCAATCTATTGAACATTTTTACTTTAAAAACCCATTTTATCATTCTATCAACAAGATTAATTTTAAATTAATTTTATCTAATTATGTGTTTTGAATTTTTAAAAATGGATTTCATATTTGGAATCATAAGGTCCAAATTTAGTAAAGTAGTTAATTTTATTTTTGGAAAATATAAATAGTAACTTTAGTATTTTTTTAATTACCACGGTTAAGGGTAAATTGAGCAATTAAGGATAAAAATAACATTAAAGTATTATAAAATCACCATAACACTTATTATAATTTTATTGGATGTGAGGAGGTAATTTAATTATGGTGGGAAGAATGTAAGACCCTAAGAATTTACAATATTTTCATTTTTGAATAAGTTTAATTTTTGTCGCTAGCTTACTTTATACACAACACCATGTTAAGCTTACACTACACACAATAATGAGTTGGATTACGTTACACACAAAACCAAGTTTTATCAAATAATAATATATTATTAAAATATTATAATTTAATAAAATAAGATATAACCTAATTGTTAAGTTAGATATTATGAATAGTATTAACTAGCTTATGAAAATATATGATTAAATTTATTGGTTACAAATTAACTAGAAATGAACAAAGGAACTGATTGAATATATAGAAAATGTTTTTATAAAGAAATATTTTTATACTCATAAAGTAATTTTATCCTAATAAATTAAATTAATTACAATTATTGAATGATATTAATGTAATATATATTTAATAAAAATATTTTTTACATTCATCCAATAGATTTAATTGGAGTAAGATAAGAACAAACTCAATTTTATGTATAAAAACCTATATTTTTTCTAAAGGTAGTTTTACCGCCTTTTAATGAAGAATCTATTTTAAATATTTTTAAACTTATATATATTTTATTTTAAAAAATAAAATTTTTCTTTTAAATTGAAATATAAAAATTTACTTTTGTTGAATTTTTGGTATTTGTTTTATAAGTTTCATGTTTTGTTGAATAGTGAAAAAATATTGCATTTTAATTAAAAACATCTTTTTCGTCTCAATAATTTATGGTGTTAAGTTATATTTTTGATTGGTTTTAAAGTATAATAAGATAAATTTTTTATTTAATCTAATTTATTTCATTTTAATCAATTTCACATTGAATTTGGATATAAAAAAATTTCAATCTTTTGAACGTTTTTACTTAAAAAAACCCATTTTCTTGTCCCGTCAATGGGATTAATTTTAATTTAATTTTAAGAAATTGTGTATTTTTAATTTTTAAAAATGGATTCCATATTTGGAATCATAAGGTACAAATTTAGTTAATAAGCCCTCTTTAATTTTGGACAATATGAATAATAACTTAATATTTTTTTAATTACCATGTTTAAGGGTAAATTGGGTAATTAAGCGTAAAAATAACATTATAAGCATTATAGAATTACCACAAAAATTGTCATAATTTTATTTAATGAGTTAATGTAGACCAAAATCATCCATGGGACGATTTTATGGCCTCTTGGATTCACTTGGATGAATTTAAGGCTTTTATTGTATTTTATTCTAAGGGAAGTCCAATGTGTCACACTCATGTTTTTAAAAAGTATCACATTTATATATATGGTTATTAAGAAGATATATTAAACTATAAGTAGTAATTGTAAATATAAAATGTTTATATTCCTCATTTTAATTTATTTTTAAATTTTTAGGTAAGAAGTATTTAAATTAAAGGTTTGCACAATGATGAGGCAGTAATTGATTAATTAATGAACATATCAAATAAATGTTATTAAAAATATTAAAATAAATATAATTTTATATAATTAATTTCATAAAATAATTTTAAATATGGAATATAAATATTAGGTATGCGTTAAAAGTTTTTTTTTATTTTATCTTGTGTATTGATATTTTTAAAAAAGTCAAGAAATGAATAGTATCAAAAGTGACATTAATGATATTTTAAAATTAATAATATTATATTAAATGATATAAAATTCATAAAAATATAAAAATCATCCAAATTATTCTTATAAAGTTTAAAATTTCATCCATGACTCATTTATGGCTTGTTTGTAATTTTATAGTAACTATATTAACCCTTAAAGAGAAAAAATCCAAGTTGTCACGGTAAGAGTTAGAGAGTTTAACTAAGGGTTATAACCAAAAGATAAGGGTAATAATTTCATCTAAACATGTATAAAAATTATTGGATGAGAATATTTCGACCCATAATCATCTTATATTCTAAATAAATCTATTTTTATACATTTATAATTTAAAATTAATTTATATTAATTTAATATTTTGAGAGTTTCCAAAAGTGCTTCTCACCTCAATTATAAAAGAGAACCTACTCCCTCACCTCCTCATACCACTTTGAGTCTTATATATATTCAAAACACTAATAAAATAATTTTAAAATATCCATGAAATGATTATAGAATCCTCAATTTGGGCATAAATTAAACCAAGGAAGGCTTTTAGTATAAACCAAAAGGAGTTACCTAAATATGAGGCAACGTTCTTCAACGATCACTTTAGTTTTATTTATTTTCCCACTCCTTAATTTATTATTATTACATTTTTATATAATAAAAAAATTATCCTAAATATTCTTATATGTTTTTATGTTAAGTATTCTAACTACACCTACACACACTTCCATTAAAAGGGTAACAAATTTACCATTCATGTATCATAAACTGCTGCCTCACGAAACAATGTCGTTTTTTTTCCTTTACCACCTATCATGGTTGGTCATTATGATATAAAAAATGTTTTTATATGATATATATGATATATATGTTTTATTAATACTTCTTTAATTGTTATATAACACATACCTTCATGATTTCCATTTTACGTAAATACGATAACATCGTTTGTGGAAGTGTGGACTACCGCCTCCTCAAAGAGATATGATTCGCTCACACTGTAAATGGAATAACTAAATTATAGTTTTAATAAAAATATGTGATATATATGACATATATATGATAATTTAATTTTCATATACATATATATCATTTAATTTTTATTCTTTTAATAAGGAAAATAAATGAAAGTAGCGTTTATGCGTATGTACGACCCACCGTCTCCATGAATGGTGCATTTAATTTCCTATCTAAAAATTTTATGGATTATTATATATATATATATTATATTTACATAATTTTTTTAAATTATTTAGATTATTAAATCATTATATAAGTAATCAGAACAACAAATAGCAAGTCAAAACATACTCAAGAATCTAGACAATTAACACCTCAAATAGTGAAAATGATGAAAGATTATTAACAAATGGGTGATAAAATAATATAAGAAGATCATATATGATATCATAAATATGAATAAGGTTATTATATAATTTAATAAAATTCTTAAAACCATTATAAATAAGGTTAAAGGATGTTCACCCAAAAGGAAACACAAGGAAATCAGTTATTTCCCAAGCTCATCGTTATTTGGGATTATTTGTGTTTAAGTATCCACTGGGGAATATTTATCTCCCATGTTAGTGTTTTCTAAAAATATTTTCAAAAATATTTTTACTATTCTCCAATGATTTTTTAAATTCATTTTTACCCCTTTTGACTTTCAACAAAATTCTTTAAAAGGAATCTTCCTGTCATTTTCCAAAACAAGGTACTTTATGAATTTTATTACAAAAGTAAAAGGAATGTTTTTTTAACTTATATGGAATGTAAATAATTTCCCAAAATCATAGAGCCCTAATGTTTTAAAGATTCATTTACAAGTTCACAAGGTTCTTTTGAAATAAAATATTTTCTTTTATAAATGCGCGGTCTTTTAAATAAATGATTACAAAGTGATAAGGGTTTTCTTATCTCAATTTTATTTATATAAGATATGCCTTATTTAACACTTATTTTTTTGTGGTGTACTGAAACTTTGATATATCATATCATGAATCTCATTATCTTCATGGTATTCAATGTTTCATTTAATAATTATTTACTTTTAAGGGGTTTATGATTTAAATATTTCAAAGTGGTATGATACACTTCGATTTAAAAATATCATTTTAAATCAATTATTTGATATGTGAGGAATGATTTGGAATGGTATAACATGGGTTGGGTACTATTTAATACAATACCTATGGGCTAGGAACTAATTAATTTAATCCCCTTGATGAATTAGTAGTCTTATGAGATGAAATCAGTTGGTGACAAACCCTTCAAGTTTGTTTCCAAGAAGAATATACGGGTTATACCCATAGAATAAAACAATATTATGAAAGGTATTGATGATAATGGTTTATGTGTTAGATGCATAATTAATAATTTTATTCATCTTATTTATTATTTATCCATGAAATTTTTCTTTGAAATATCTATGGATGCATTTCATTCTCAGTTTATTTAGTAAATGGAATTTGTTTTCAGTTTCTTACCTTTCCACATTGATTATGCCTTATCCAGTTATTTAAATGGCATGCGTTTTTAGTTATTTACACTTACATGTTGATTTATCAATTCATTATTACTTCTAATTTACTTACCCTTACTGATCATTTTATCTCACCCTTTTATTTGTTCTATTTTCCCCAGGTTATGAAGATGAAATTTTTGAATTACTTCAAGGATGAAAATTATTTTCCTTTGTTATGTTTTATGTTTTTCCAATGTAATAAGGGAACCATTTATGTATCTAGTTATTCAAGACTACTAAAATGATCAGTTATTTGGGATTTGATTCCTTATAATCATGAAAATTTAATAAAATAATGCACTAGACCTGAGCTTCTAGGGTCGGGGTGTTACAAAAATGTTTCAAAGGGATCATCACATTTCATACAAAAATTCCAAATAACCCATTTTCCATCAAAATCATGTTTTTAAAAAAAATTTTACAAACCATTTCATAGTGATTTAAAAACCATATTTCCTTTACCAAAACAAGGTAAAACCATCTTTTATCAAACTCAATTTATGCACATATATCAAAACATCAAAGATAATTCCAAACATATTTTATAAAACCATATTGAAAACCAATAAAATTCCTGGTTTATTAAATATGGGATAGAGACAGAACCACCCACCTTGCACTTGGGTCACATGCCAAACACAATAAGATCCTCCCACAAGAAGGAAAGGGAACACTATAGAAATATAAATGATGCCCTAAAAATTGATTCCCAAATCATATAATATAATTTCTATAAGTATAAGGTCATTAGAGAGTATATCTCAACACATACCTCAAAGGTCACACACACTGCACCATAATCAACAAGAGATCCGGCCTTTGGGAAACAAATGCATGACAAATATATAAGGGTTTCTGAGATCATGACATAATAAATAGATTCCAATAATGTATCATAGAATTACTTCCTATTCTAAGAGGAATGAAGAAATTGAGAGGAATTCTATAAAACTTACCAAAGGAGGAACAATTGACCGATTGATGATCAATTTTCCAAAAAAACTTGTTGGAGAGATCCCAGGAAATCCCTAAAGAGCCCTTGGATTCATACAAGGTAAATTAGGGTTGAAGAGGGAAATTAGAAGAGTTAAATAAGGGTTTTAGTGGTGTAAAAGACTAATCTTCCCTTGAATAGTTTGGCCTAGCCTGAGACTACTGACTACTATGTGGACACCACCAGCTAACCAGTAGTTCTAGGAAGTGAGTCTGCTCCTCTAAAAATCCCATTGGACAGCTGATAGCATTTTATAGCCATTATTTATTCAATTTTGTTTCCCCCACTCATTTGAACATCAAATTCATGATTCTCAAACCTCCAAACAAGATCCAAATTCTAATAAATTAGAAAAATGATATTTTAAAGTGATCATACCTGAAGATAAGTTAAGAAATTATAATTCTACACACCATAGGACTTTGTATCCCCATAAAGTAATATAGAATAAGTATACTCTAGAAAAAGGTGATGCCAATTATCCCTCACTAATGAATCACACTCTCAAGTCTCATGAGAATATGATTCATTTCATTATAACACTTTGATAAATGGAATACAATTCTCACATGAAATAATGATCTTAGAGCCAAAAATCTCCAATAGATATTCCAAAACTAAAATGACTGACTCTAACTCAACTTACTCCTAATTCAGAACATGGGAGGGAACAAGATGATACTTCTTGAGCTGAGATATAAGGAAAACATCATGAATACCTATCAACAGAGATGGAAATTCCAACCAATAAGTAACCTGTCCCACACACTCAGTTATCTAAAATGATCCAACATATCTTGGAGCCAACTTCTATTATTTCCCAAGCCAATAATGACCCAACTGAGGAAAAACAATTAAAAAGACTTGATCACAAATGGAAAACTCCAAAGGATGACATTGTCAATCCACTTGAGATTCTTTCTAACTCTGATCTATGACTAAGCATCAACATATATCCTAAATCCTCACTGAAATCTCTTGAATGATACTTGGTCCCATGAAATAGGTGACCCACATGGGTGACTATACAAATCCTCAAAGGGATCTATACTGATTGAAAAATGGTAACTATTATTATAAGAAAACTCGAACATTTCTAGATGGATATCCCAAGATCTATAAAAATTTAAGACACATGAACAAAATATATCCTCTAAAATATTAATAGCACACTCCATATGTCCATCCATATGTGGATGATAAACATTACTCAATTTGACATGAGTCCTCATCACCTCTTGGTGACTTATCTAAAATCACAAGGTAATCCTGGAATCCCCATCAAGGACAATGGTAGATGGGATCCCATGTAACCTTATAATTTTCTTCATGTATATCATAACCATATCTTTAGCCTTGGTGGTGTCCCTAATTGGAATGAAGTAATCCGATTTCATAAACTGATCAATCAAAACCCAAATAACATTATTTCCTTAGGAAGTCCATGGTAATCTTATGATGAAGTACATGGACACCTCATCCCATTTCTAAACTAACACTAGAAGAGATTGGTGTAGACCATAAGGCTTAAGGTGCTCTATATTAATATACTAGAAGGTGTAATAGTGAGACACATAATCAATAATGTCACATTTCATACTTGGACACTAGAATTTATGTATTATGTCATAATACATCTTCATGGTGTTAGGATGAATTAACCACAAATAACCATGATGATCATGCATCACCGAGTTCCTAAAATATGAAAGGATAAGAAACTAACTCCCATAGAAAAGAATTCCATCAGAGGTAAGAGACCAACTGAGAACAGTCTCTCCACCATATAAGGATTCCCTAATTCCTATGAACTCACAATTCTACTGCTTTTCCTATAGAATAGTCTCAATGAGAGATGATAACAAATGAATACTTGTCAAAACCATACCTAAATCATCTCCCTATACATTGAGATGAAACTGTAAAAAATAATTA
Organism: Viscum album; assembly: GCA_963277665.1. Lineage (NCBI taxonomy): Eukaryota > Viridiplantae > Streptophyta > Magnoliopsida > Santalales > Viscaceae > Viscum > Viscum album. Next base: position 57,105,575 of record OY728154.1, read on the forward strand.
TAAGTTTCCACTCCTCTTTCACTTCCAATATAATCTTAGAATAGAATTTCCTATTGATATCATTAGAGATGACGTTTCCCTTCCTAGGGGTGTAGGTGAAGTCAAAGACAAAATTCTAGAGGCACTACACCCATCACATCTAACTGAGCTTTAAGACCTTATAAGAGAAGATATAACTCAATATCTTGTGATTATAATAGACTATGAACCTCTACCTGGAAATATAGTGCCACTAACAGTTAAGCGAATGCATAATAGTAGAGATCTTTAAGTCATGAGTAGGATAATTCTTCACATACATCCAAAGTAGTCAAGAACTGTACACCACTACATGGTCATCCTACATAATAAAATATCCCAGAATAACACCATATGCATCATAATATACCAAATATCCCTTATTGGGTCATAAAAAGATCATAGTAGGAGACGATGTCCAACGTCATTTCAACTCATCAAAAGAGGCATGAAACTTAGTATACCATATTAATTCTACCACTTTCTTGGTAATATCAGTCAATAGTGATGAAATATCAGAGAAATATTTTATAAACCAATAATAATACCCAGATAGTCCTAGGAATATCTGTATCTCAAAAAAATTTTGTGGTTATTCCCATGATAATAAAACCTTCACCTTTTTAGGATCAACTCAGAGTCCATGATTTGAAATCACGTGCCCTAATACTTTCACCTCTTAGATCTAAAAATTGAATTTTTTATGATTCAGAATAAATGCGGTGACTCCATAAGATTCCCAAAACTGTATTCAGATGGTACTTATGCTCTTTATTAGTTCTTGAATAGACCAAGATATCATCAATGGATACCACATCAAAGGTATCAAAATACTGGTAAAATATTTAGTTCATAAAATATATAAACACCATAGGAGAATTATTTAGTCCAAAAATCATCACATGATATTCATATTGACAATAACTACTCCTGAAATAATTCTTTAGAATATCTGATTCCTTAACCATGAGTGGATGATAACCCAACCAAATATCAATTTTCAAAAACCACTATGCACCCTTTAACTGATCAAATAAGTCATCCACATGGGGAAAATGATATTTATTATTAAATTTATCCCAATTCAGATTCTAATAATCTACATAGAGATGAAGATAACCATAATCCATCTTGAAAAAGAGCACAAGGTCCACCCATGGTGAAACAATAGGCTGAATAGATCCCTTCTCTAATAGGTTATCCAATCAGATCTTTATCTCTTTCAACTCAATAGGTTCTATATGATCAGATGGTATATAAATTGATTATGTATTAGGAACTAGATAAATGGAGGAATCAACCAATTACTCTAAGATAAGACCAATTTTTTTAAGGAAAAACTTAGGTAAATACCGAACAATCAAGTGAAGATAAACATGAGATAATATATAATTAGGATCAATAAAAATAACAGACAAAAAACTTTTAAGATCTAGGTGAGAAGGTCCTGTAAAACTGAACCTCAAATCCTGCTCTCCCTAAAACACCCATGAGATACCATACATATAAAATAAGGAAACATTCTAATGATAATAATAAATATTGTCTTGGTGATAAATCAGTCAATCTATCCTGATGATGACATCTTAAAGATCTAAATCAAGAACCATAGAGTCCCATACCAACTCTACATTAGCTATCGAAAGATAAGACAAAGGAAAATGAAACCCAAAATCTTTCCACTTAAAAAGTGGTGTTTCCATATCTATAATAAAGGGCATGAGATCCATTGAAAGTTTAAACACATTTAAAAAATAGGTAGATACAAAAGAATACAAGACACCCAAATCGAACTATATTAAATCATACTTTTCATACATAAATATTACATCTTATTAGATGGATATTCAATATATAACATAACTATCCACATAAAAATCATATAGGTCTAGTGAATTTGGAAACTTGGATATATAAACAAATTATTTATAAGATATCTATATCATCTCCTACTTAGTTCTTCATAACTATCACCCTTATTAGACATATCATACTTAAAACATTTCTTCATATCCTGAGGAAGGGAAACATAATAAATGGATGAGATCAGAAACTCAGTAAGAGTTAACAAGGGAGATATCAATGATAATTTAAGCATAATAAGATAATAAGGGTATGATAATATGAGAATAACATTTGGAAACCATACCTAGTATATCATAAATAATAATATTTGGTGATGGCATAAAGCATGAATATTCATAAGTCATTAATAATAAAGGAGTCAAAGAAAATGATCCTTGAGAGAATATCATTGGAATAAGACATAATTTTTTGGAATATAAATAATCATAGAAAATAATTTATTTAGTAAAGTCTCACACCCAAGACTATTATAGTGAATTGTGTTCACTTCTCGTTCCACTATATCCTTAGTCAAGGTTCACTCCCAAGACTATCATAGTGGAAAAGGACCCTTACTATATAAGGTCCACTCACTATTCTAGTCCTTATTATCTCATGAGGTATCTATATTTACCCAATGAATTAGAGGGATATATAATTTCAAACCCACTTTTTACATAATGAAAATCATACATATGTGTGCCACAAGATCATAAAACATTCATTATATCATAACCCGTGGAAAGGAAATGGGTTACATAAACATTTCAACATTTCATCATAGTATAACCCATGGAAAATAAATGATTTTCGTAAACATATTTTCATCATAATCATAAACCATCCATATAAATAATAAAGATGGTATCATTGGATTATATCCCAAATAAATCTTAAGTAACATAAAATTATGTCACCTTATATGAAAAATGCCTTTAAAATATCACTTGGAACATTTCTTGGGAAAAATACCTTCTTCACTTTGAAATCAATTATATAAAATCTAAATTTTTTCCAAATATTAAATATAAAATTTTATTTGAAAAGAACATTGGAAACTTGTAAAGGAATATTCAAATCATTAAACGATCATGATAGTGGGAAATTCCATTTAGGTTGTGTAATTTAAAACAAATATTCCTTCCCCCATATAATATTAAGAAATTTTATTAAGGATTGGGTCCAAGGCTCAAAAAAATCACGAGGGTATAAAATAGTGAAGCCCCAAGGCATCATCTCTTAACGAATTAATTCATTAAGTGGGTAGGGATCCTGTGGAGGAGAAAACATTACATGGGATATCAGGAGTGGACTATGAGACCAAGAAGTTAGCCACTATATTTCCCCCTTACCATGTGTGATAAACCTCTACATCATTTGATAAGATGTTTCACATTTGAAAACTAAATAAATGATAGACTATGGGACTGATATATCCCCCTGGATGGATCCACGTAAGATAGATGAGTCTTTTTCAACCCAGTTCAAAATAATACAATGGTAAATGCACAATTAAATCCCCTTGAGCACAACAAAGGCTTTAATAATGAGGGAATCTCCCTAACCAAGGTAAAAACTAGCAGTAAGAATGATTTATTTGAACTAGTCTTGAATGACCCCTCCTCCTCGCATAATATTATTAGAGAAAGGCCCATCAATGTTCAGCTTAAGAACATAAATAGGAGAGACCCATTTCACCGATTGACCTTGGATTTCCTGGTTAAGAACTGAGATATATGATTGACTACCGACCATGAGTGACTAAAGAATGGGCAATCCATACCAGTGCTTGAGAATGTAGATTAGATCGACCATGAGGGCCCATGATTTAACCATAACCACCATGATTGAGGAAGAAAGCCCCTTAAATCAAGCCTTATTATGGGAATTCCATATACTCCAACATCCTGCCGCTATTAAAACTGACCCAGTCCACTTCTCATGGATGTTATCATCCATGTCATGGAACCACTAATGAAGGAAGTAAATTTTGGTCCTCTCATGCTCAACCAAGATAATAAAAAGTTACAAAACCATGCCAAAATAATATTACAGCTCCCCATAAAAAAAATAAGTGATTAGTCATCTTTTATTTTGCGATAATGCAACAGAAGCATCTATAAATGAGGGATACATCATTATGTTTCACTCCCTCATCCATGAGAAGGGCTCGGTTGAGGATACAACAGATAAGAAAATTTTGTTTAGTAGGAATATAATTACACTATAGAAAACCTCCCCATGTATAAAGAGTAGTATTTTCATATAATACATATTGACATATCTTTTTCAATAAAATTATAGTTGAGGATTCTGTAAAAAAAAGATTTTCTGGATATGAGTTGATCACAATATTGTGATAAATCTCTTATTGTTGTTGATTGAGGGTGGTGTGAATAAACTTAGGGAAACTAATAGCTAGGGTGAAAGTTATACAAGGCACCGATAATCCTAGGATCCCCAGATCAGTCGACACCTAATTTTCTTTCTAATAGTTGACCATGACACACCCTATGACCCGCCTTGAGTGCTGGTGAAGACAACGTATGTGATCCAATAATACTTTATTTAGAAAATGACCAGAATATTACTTTTAAACCATTTTTTTAAAAATTAAATCATGATTAAAATGAATTTAAATAGTCACAGTATAACATTAAAAACATTATTGAATTTTTTTTAGAAAACATGGACATGGAAGAAAAATGATTTTTGATCAAAGAGAGAAATAAAGTCACGTTTCCATAAAAATATTCTTTTGGTATCTTATGTTGTTAAAGATAAGAAAATGAAAGGAAAAATGTAATCTATAGAAATAAAAATTGGATAATAAAATTAATGGGATTACTAATATATAATACATAAAATTTCATTATTATAAATTTAATCATAAACAATCCCTATAAATAATGAAATTATAATATAAAACCCTTACCACTTTGGTAGATTTCGAATCAAAGCCACATAAAAGAGAGAAAACTGTATGGATATTTAAATCCCAATAATTTTCATGATAATAATCATAAAATAAATTCATGGATAGTATATCCATCTCATAGTAGAAACAATTGGTGAATATTTCCTGTGTCTCATAGAAATAAATGTGAGATGAAATTCCCTTACCTTAAGTTCCATTTACTTCAAAAGCACTTTAACCTCCTATATAATAAATTTAAATTTATTATAATTATATAATATAATAATTAAAATACTTATAATATTATATATGATCCAATTATAACATTTTAACACTCATTTATTAATAATTATTTATTAAAATATTTATTTCTAGGTGTTCACCCTTTCATTTTTATGGAAGTTTTGTTTCGATAGTCTCAGTCCTTGTAAATTGATCATGGTTAAATAATATATAGAATGTCAAACATGATATAAATAATATATATATATATATATATATATAGTAATCTATAAAATCTAGAGATATAAAAATGAATTACACCATTCATAGAGACGATAGACTGTATGTACGCATGAATGTTGTTTCTATTTTTAGATGGATGGAATGAAAGAAATGTACATAATAAATAACATATAAAAATTAATAAAAATATCATATATATCATATATATTTATTAAATTTATCATTACAATCATCCAAGTAAATAGTTTTTGAAAAAAATAATTACCCCGCTACGTGGAGACGGTAAGCCGTACATACGCATGAGTGATGTTTTCACTTTCCATAGGATGTAAAGAGGGTGGATAATGGTTATTACATCATAATAATAACAATTAATTATTTTTAATATATTTATTTAATTATTTTATAATTTATATCATGCATTTATATGAGGTCTAAGAGGAAATAAAATTGAAAACACTCGGTTAAGAGTTATACCTTTTTGTTGAGAAACCTCTATTGGTTTACACCTTAATCCTTGAAAGGATGGTATTTTGGATATAGAAAAATATATAGGATGTGGTGAAGGAATATATTAAGGCATTATGGTATGTTATTAATTATATATAAGGCTCAAAATGTGTAAGTAAGATAGGAGAAGAGGCACCCTTTTATAAGTGAGTGGAGGGGCACTCTTATAATAACTTAAAGTATTAAATTAATATAAATTAAATTTTATAATAAAGTGACTCAAAATTAATATATTTAGAATATAATATTATTAAAAGTTTAAATAATCTCATTAAATAATATTTATACAAGTTTAACTAATGTTTTAACCCCTATCTGTTAGTTTCAACCCCCGTTAATCCTTTGGACAATTACTACAATATTAATGCTTTATACTATTTAAGGGCCAACAATGTTACCATAAATAGAAAAATGACCCAAAAATGGACTATAGTTTATATGTTTAACCATATCCCATTCAAGTGGATTTATATAGTATTTTTAGGAATTTAAAATCATTTAATAAAATATTATTTATTATAAAATATCATTAATGTCATTTTATGAACTGTTTATTTACTTTGACATTAAACTCATCAATATTGTTATGGAATTATAATATAAACCTTTAAAACATACCTAATATTTTATATTTATCTATTTTTTTGGAAAAAAATAATTAAAACAAATTGTATTACTTTTAATATTTTTAAAATCATTTTTTTTATTTTTCTATTAATTGAATAAATACTATGTTGGTATTGCATAAGCATTTTGGAAAATTATTCAATCACTAAAAATTAAAAATAAATTACCATTATAAAATTAATTAATTAATATATAAAATAAACATTAAAAACTGAACTTATCCTCTTTTTATCCTTGTGAAAATATTTAGAGATATTAAAGTTAATAAAGTGACATTTTGTATTTATCCTTTTATTAAAATAATATAAAGGTCATAATAAAAGAAAAATGGAACCAATTAGACCATATATTTGAGCCTTGTATGAAAATGGATGAACTTAACTTATTAAATATGATAAATGAAAGTTTTAGATAAATTTTAAAGCCTTATTCTGAAGTTTTAATCATATTTTACCCATTTTACCCTTACCGAGAAGATAAATATTTACTAAGGTTATTATTCATAACAACAAAAAATAAAAGATATATATTTATCAAATTTTATCATACTTATTAAAAATATGGAATCCATTTTTAGTGATTAAATTTAGATAATTGGTATATTTTCATTTAAAATAAATCCCCCAAAACGCGATGAATAATAGTTTTCTAGGAATTTGTTTCTAAAGTATAAAAGTTTTTATACCAAAATCCAACATAAAATTAATTCCAATAACCTTAATTGTATCATTAATAATATAAATGAAGTAATATTACTTTTAAAACCATTTAAAACAAAATTTAACTTTTTAAATGCTTTAAATGAAAATACAATTTTCAATAAAAATCAGTATTCTTCATTATTCATTGAAAAATCAATCTTTTCAGAAAATTTTCAAAAATTTACACTAAGATAATTATGAAATTATGATATAAAAAATTAAATTCAAATTTTCAAATAAATTATATAAAAATTGAAGAAATTAATTATACTATTTACTCATAAAAATCAATAAAAACCTTTTTTAGTGAAAATACTATTTTTAAACCATATAATGACTTTACTAAAAATTGAGTATTTATTTATCAGTTTATTTTATTTATCTAAAACCTCTGTACATATTTTTTTAAAATTTGGTTATTAATATTCAATTTTCCTATCTAAGGGCTAGTTTATAAAGGTATACTATATTACGATTCATTTAGACTCGAGGTTACATGTATCACAAGCGATCAAATAAATTATATTTATTTGAAGAGAAATATATCATAAAATATTGAGGTGTTACATTCTATCCACCTTAAAATAAATTTCACCCTTTAAATTCTAGTACTATGATACCAAAAATGAGGATAATTTTATTTCATCACATCCTTAGGTTTCAATGTAGCTTCTTTGAATTTTGGATTCCTCCATAGAACTTTAACCAGATGAGTAGTTTTATTTTGTAACACTTTATCTCTATGATCAAATATTTATAATGGTTTTGCTTCATAGGAAAGATCATGATCAAGTGGTAAAACCTATGAGTTTAGTACATATAACACCCTGAGTTTTTGTGGACTTTTTTTATTTCAAATGAATTAATTTTCATTTATGTTTTTCAATGCACTAAGTGAAACATTACTTTAAAACGACACCGAATTGACGTACATTACACGCAACACCGAGTTTTACCAAACAATAATATATTATTAAAATATTATATTAATATTTAACATATATGTTAAGTTAGAGTTTATGAATAATACTAACTAATTTACTAAAATATATGGTTTACATAAATAAATAAATGAATTCATTAGTTATAATAAACCAATTAAATATAAAGGGAATATTTTTATAGAAAACTATCTTTTATGATCACAAAGCAGTTTTATCCTAATAAATTAAATTGATTACCATTATTGAGTGATATTAAGGTAATATATATATTATATATTTAATAAAATACTTTTTATATTCACCCAATAGATTCAACAGGCATAAGATAAGAACAAACTCAATTTTCAGTTTAAAAACATATATTTTTATAAAGATAGTTTTACCACCTTTTAATGGAAAACTCATTTTAAATTATTTTTTGGAACTTTTATAGATTTAATATGTTAAAATAAACTTCATATTTATAATAAATACATAAAAATTAGATTAGGATAAATTTTTGGTATTTTTCTGTAACATTTCATTTTTTAATCAACAGTTAAAAATACTGGATTTTAATTCAAAACTGTATTTTCATCTAATTTATTTATAATATTAAATTATATTTTTAACTGTTTTAAATTTTTAATTAGATAATATTTTTATCAATAAATTAAATTTAGGTCATTTAAATAAATTTCAAATTGAAATTATATATAAAAAAAATTCAAACTTTTGAACGTTTCACTTTAAAAACCCGATTTTTCATTTTATCCACAAAATTAATTTTAAATATAATTTTTAAAATTTTGTGAATGTAATTAGGTAAAATATATTACATATTGTTAATAATAAGGTCTAAATTAGGCTATATGGTCACTTTCATTTTTTTTATAAAAAGGTTACCATAGTAAAAACATTATTTACCATGATATAGGTAAAAAACGAGACATGTTAAAGTTAAAAGGGTAAAGGCTTAAAATACCTAAGAAATAAAAAATTTAAAGGTTTTTGAGGTGTTGATATACCCTAAACAGTCTAAACAACATTAATTTACAATATAATTCATTTAAATTAATCACATCTCATTATGGTTAGCTTTAAATATAAAATAATTAATAATTTAATCACTTAAACCCACCTATCCTCAAGTAAAAATTATTGGAGTTGGTGGCCTAGAACCAAATACTTTGTACTTTATTCATTAATAAATAACTTATCACATCTTGATTTTTCTTCTTCATGAAAATTCATGCAATAATGTCCTAAGGATAGCCGTTTCATTAAAGAGTCATAGCGGATCCCTGCTATGATGAGAACCCAAAAATGCCATAACACTATTCTTAAATATATGTTTTATGGCCAGATGATGTTATTTGAGGGAAACAAATAATACAAGCCATTATGGGTGAGGACTCATAAAACTTTGAGTCACCTTCTCTTGGTGTGCGCCTTTGGTAATATTCAGGAGGATATTATGAGAACGAGACCTGCCAGTGAGAAATCCATATTTCATAGTGTCATTGGATGTTCCTATCTACGAATGTGTGTATTGGTCCTTAGACTTTAAGATTATTATTAATGGGTATTAAAACTCACACACTTAGATGTATTGAAGAAAATTGTGATGACACACTATTCACAACAAGGTAGGATACGTTGGGTGCGTCACGAGTGATACTACATTAATAGATAATGCGAGAAAGGATTTGTCCCTTCTGTTTCATAACAGAAGTAGATATCTCAGGCCCTTTGATGGAATTGATATAGACTAAATAAATCCATGGCCATGGTGAGGAATTAGCAAGTTCAATTCTAGAAAGTCAAAGAAATAATAATCGAGCACATGGGTTGATAGAACTAGCATGCAACCCGCTTGATATGAGATATCGTGGAAAAGGGATTACATTACATGGTAAGCGTCCGTAGGAGGTAACACGTCGTTGCGGCATTAACTTATTTCTGTATGGGTTCCTTGGCGTGTTTCTAGACTCTAACCTTTTACTTTTAGGTAGGATCTACCTAATACCACTGAGAAATAGGCCTATAGGGTCACACACTAAGTGTGTCCAAGTATCTCAGTTAAATAATAATTTAACAAGTTGAATAAAGATTATTCCCGACTGTGGTATAATAATTATTCAAGGATACATGACCGCATTTATTTAGAAACTAGTTATTCGAGAGAATATATTGTGGGCGGAATAATATATTTATTAACGAGTAATGCAGTGATATTTATTTGAGAAATAAATAGTCATTATTCAAGGTATAATAAATGTGGTGGAGGAAATAAAGAAAAATGAAAAAATAAAAGTACACGCCATGTATATTAATATATTCATGCCGTGTAGTTTTTCTAGGAATTTATGAGAATTAATACTATTTATTTAATTAAATAATATTAGGAGTAATTCGTTGGGCGCATGTCAAGTAATAATAATAGTCAACTATTATTATTAGACATGGGGTATTACTAAGAATTAAATGAAATAAATAAATGCTTTCGGGTAATTAATTCATTTTATTATTCTATGTAATTAAAATCCCAATTATATATTTCTCATTAGCCTATCCATTTTTTGTAGTTGTGCACAGTAGATTTGGAAAATCTATCAAACCAAGAGAGAATTCTTTTTTCCACCAAGAACGCTCCCAAGCTACGAGAGAGAGAGATCCACCTCCACCAGATCAAGGCGATCGAAGGCAGACATCGCAAGCGAAGGCTCTTCTGCGCTTGCACCCAGAGATCCCTTAGGCGATGTCTAGAGATACATGGAGCATGTTTGGATCACTGCTAGAGGAATCCTACAATTGTATTCTACGACTTGACGAAAGATCACATCGGATCGTGACCGAAAACATCAATGAAGATAGAATTCCATCAAGGTAATTCTTGTCAATTAATTAAATTAATTATAACCAACATATGATGATATTATATATGGTTATAGGACTCCCCTCTTTCTTTTTCATTCTTCGTTCTACTCTGAAGATCTGACATATTATTATCGCGATGAATCTCGGATTGATCGTTGTTAATGCTAAAAAGTTGGGTACACCCACCAATGCGCTTCTATTGTACCCGAAACCTACAATTGGTATCATAGGGGTCATATCGTTGATTATAATTATTTAGTTTTTTGTTGGTGATTTATGAATTTAATAATTTAGTTGTTTCAATTCAAGTTAATCGTTATTTAAATCTAAATCTTGAGATCTGTTCCTCCTCTTTCATTTCTCGGTCACCTTACACAAATGAATGTTTCTTTTAATTTTGATTATAATAAAATAGAGGATCTCATCAGGAGGTGCCAAGCATTCCTAGCCGTACAACACCAGAATACGCGGCATGTATTCGGTAGTACACACCGTGTAGTCTAGGTTCAATGCATTGGACCGGTCTGCTAAATCAGGCCATGTAAATGGATCCTATCTAAGTCTTTAAGACTCCATACAGTTTTCGGATTACACTCCATGTGGTCCACTGAACAGGGCATGTAGTCCCTTTGGGTTAGGGTTGGACCGTGTACCCTATACACAGCTTACCCGCCTGGAAATCGTGTAATTCATAAATTACACAACGTGTGTCCCACTGAACATGCCGTGTACTTTGAAGATTTCCGAAGTACATTTACATGCCATGTCCCCGGGCGTGTACTTCAGATGGATGGTGAACAAAAGTACACACCGTGTAGTCGGAACTAGACATCGTGTACTCATCCAAATTACGAAGATTTATTAAAATTTATTATTATATTATACAAACCCTTGAGACATGTACCGTAGTACAAGCATAAAGCTGAGTCACAACACATGATAGTGTTTTATATATATGTGTATAATTAAACATCTGCGTAATGTTCATTTATACTCATTGGGTAGTTATGAATGGGAATTCACCAGGTTGCCTCTAAGGTAAAAGTTACATACAAAGATAATTTTAAATGAATTTATTTGTTTAAAATTATGATGGATGGGAATATAAAGGAAATTCAGAAAAGGATTTAAGATAAAAGGATTGATTAATTAAAAATAATTAATTGATTTGAGCGTGATTTATCTTAAACAAGAACAATTAAATAATTTAATGATAGTTTTATTTATGCATAAATATCATTGCATATATGGATGATCATGAGCTAGACCAAGACCTTTTTATGTGAATGGTTTCTTTTAATTTATTTATTTTAATTAAATTTGTTGGCCTGTGAGACTTCTCCTCATTAATATGTAGGGCCTGTGTGCCCAAGGTTTCTTTTTTGTAAAAAATCCTTTTTACCCCTCACCTACATGTGAGATAAGTGCATATGTAATGGATGGAGCTCCCAAGCTAGTGGAGGCATCTCAAGTCAGGAGCCAAGGTGCAACTAATCCAAGGATATACAAAGGTGGATAGGTGGAAATCTATAAAAACGAACTCGAAAATTTAAAGCTATTTCTCCCCTAGGCATTGGGTTAGTTTATCAATCGCTAGATAAACTAACTAATAGAACAAGCTCATGATCATACCATTTATTTTATTTCTATCATTTTCATGGTTTATTTATTGTGGGTGGGTTGTCACGATCACATAATTAATGAATTTGACAATCATGCAAGATGGAACTAAAATAAGACTAGATTATGTGTAAATATTATCTTAGACATGGTTAATCACTTAATTATATCTCACTTAATATTAAAAATCATGTAATAAAAGACAATAAATTGGAAATTTACGTATAAGGATAAAATCCCTCAAAGAAATATTAAGTCAGTATAACCTTCCATAATCTTAGTTAGAATCAAACCATAGTTCAAAGTGCTTGACCAACCCTAGTTGGGGTGATTTCAATTATCGGGGAAATATAATTCAAGGTTTTGGGTTGACTTGACTTTGTTCGCATCAAGGGTTGACTGCCACAATAGGACTTGGTGTGACCAAGAGGCAAAGGTTGAGGAAATCCCAAATAAAAGGATTTTAGGATTGGGGAGTCCACTCAACAGATCAAGGAGCTGTGAGTTAATGCATTTGGCATTTGGAATGCCTGCCTAAAACCCTTCAAGTTGCTTGACCAACCCTAGTTGGGGTAATACGAAGGGCAATATGGATCCTTGCCACTAAAATATTCAGTCAACAGAATATTCTGAAGTCAATGGTGAGGGCTATTAGATTTTGATAAAATATTGGGAGAATAATAAGTATTAAATTATTTATTTGTCTCAGTTTTATCATGATAAAGTACTAAACCTTTGATCATCTTAATTTGTAGAAATGTAAAGAAAAATGACTTCAAACATATCATTGAAAACCATACTCGAGAAGGAAAACCTTTTCACCGACACCAATTTTTAAGAGTGGAAGAGGCGTTTACGCATCATCCTTCACCACAAGAGGAAATTGTATGTGCTGGAAGAGCCTATTCCAATTACACCTGGGAAAGAGTCCAGTGGTGAGGAACTATCTCTCTATATGAAACATATGGATGATGCCATAGATGTCCAATGTTTCATGCTATCAGCCATGTCTAATTAGCTCTTGAAGCAACATGAAAACATGGACGCGTATAGCATGATGTCTCAACTTAAGGATATCTACCAAGATAAGGTGATACAGGAGAGATATGAGATCTCCAACGCTTTGTTTACAACTAATATTAGAGATTCGGTGCCAGTTGCGCCTCATGTAGTCAAGCTTATTGGCTACATTGAATGCCTGGACATCTTAGGGATTAAATTCCCGGATGAGTTGCGTACAGATCTCATCCTATCATCACTACCCAAGACCTCCTCTAGCTTCATTGTCAATTATAACATGAGAAATAATGAGAAGAGTCTATCAGAATTTCTGACCTTAATTCGTTAGGTAAATAAGGACATGGGGCATGACAAAACTGTAGTTCTTATGGTGAATAAGAAAATGAAGGACAAGGCAAATGGGCCAAAGACTTATAAACAGTCTGAAGCCCCCGAGCGTCATACCCCCAAGAAGGGAAAGATCCATAGGCAGGGAAAGGAATGAGAGGCGGTATGTTTTTCATGTGGAAAGTAAGGCCACTAGAAGAGTAATTGCACCCAAAAGTGTGGGGATGCTAAAGGTGCGTTCGTTATCGAGTGTAATCTTTCCATTTCTACACATTGGGTATTAGATACAAATTGTGGGGCTCATATTTGTATTCAAATGCAGGAACCAAGTAGATTTAGAAAGATTGCCAGAGGATTGGTGGATCTTTGAGCTGCCAATGGCGCAAGTCTAGTAGCGTTGGCTTTTAGTGATTACCATCTCTCATTACCAAATGGAATGATTTTGGTTTTACATTACTGTTATTATGTGCCTAGTGTTACCAAGAACATAATTTCTGTATCATGTTTGGATATGGATGGATTTATTTTCAAGTTTGGAAATAAGGGTTGATTCTTTTACAAGAACAACATATGTCATGGTATTGCACATTTAAATAATGGTTTGTATGTATTAAATTATGAAAACTAAGTTTTGGAAATCGATAATGAAACAAACTAACATGAATCATACATCACCCAGTTGTGGCATCACCCTCTCGATCATGTAAACAAGAAGTGCTTGAAAAATCTCTACCAAGATGGCTATTTAGACTCTATTGAGCTAAAACTACTTGATAGATGTAACGCTTGTTTACAAGATAAAATGACCAAGCCACCTTTCAGTGGACATGGTTAAAGGGACACAGATCTTCTAGGATTGGTGCACATGGATGTGTGTGGACCATTACTAGTAGAAGATAGAGGTGGATATTATTACTTCATTACTTTTACTGATGATTTGAGTAGATATGGATATGTCTACTTAATGAGGTATAAGTCAGATTCCTTAGAGAAATTTAAGGAATTAAAGAATGAAGTAGAGAATTAGGTTGGTAATAAGATAAAGAAGCTTCGATCAAATCGAGGTGGAGAATATCTAAACCAAGAGTTCATCGATCTTCTATGAGAGACTTGGATTCTATCTCAGCTCACTCTTTCTTATACACCATAGTGGAATGGTGTTAGTAAAAGGAGAAACCAAACCTTGTTAGACATGGTGAGGTCGATGATGAGTCATACAGATTTTCCATTATCCTTTTTGGGATATGCATTACAAACTACAACATACACATTAAACCGAGTACCAACTAAGGCGGTAAATGGAATTCCCTCCAAGTTATGGAATGAAAAGAAACCCATTTTGTCGTACACACATGTATGGGGATTCAAGGCATTTCTTAAGGCCTTCTCAGGAAACAAAATAGAACCCTGGGGCACGAGGTGTATCTTTATAGGATATCCCAAGGAAACAAAAGGATATTACCTATATAACCCTTTAGACAAGAAAGTGACTGTCACCAGACATGCTGTCTTTCTTGAGAGGGAGAACATCCTCAAAAAGGATAGTGGGAGAAAGATTTACTTCGGTGAAGTTGATTCTCAAGAAACATAGGAGTTGGTACAGAAACAAGTTCCACATGTCCCCATGGAAGAGGTTCCAGAAACACAAGTACTGCGTAAGAGCTCAAGAGAGGTAAGGGAACCAGAGAGATTTGGTTTCCTAGTCACAGAGGATGGTGAATCATTATTGCTGGACAATGATGAACCTCTATCCTACAAGGAAGCAGCAGAAAGCTCAAAAGCTGTAAGATGGCTAGAAGCTATGAATTCTGAGATGGATTCCATGTATCAGAACCAAGTTTAGGTTTTGGTCTATGAGCCAATTGATGTAAATCATGTTGGATGAAAATGGGTATTCAAGAGAAAGTTGGACATGGAAGGTCAAGTTAGCACCTATAAAGCAAGGATAGTAGATAAAGGATTCAGACATCATCAATAAATTGACTATGATGAAACCTTCTTGCCAGTTTCCATGTTTAAATCCATAAGAATCATACTTTACATATCATCTTACCATGATTATGAGATTTGGTAGATGGATGTCAAAACAACATTCCTTAATGGGAACCTTCAGAAAGATGTCTATATGACACAACCAGAAGGGTTTGTGACATTAGGTGAAGCCAAACAGGTTTGCAAGTTGCATAAATCCATTTATGGATTAAATCAAGCATCCAGGTCATGGAACATTTGATTTCATGAATCCATAAAGGAATTTGGTTTCATTAAGAATGAATGTGGGCCATGTGTTTATAAGCGGTTTATTGGGAATGCAATCATTATCCTAGTAGTATATGTTGACGACATATTGCTTATTGGAAATGATGTACCAGTATTACAGTCAGTTAAGGACTAGTTGAATAAGTATTTCTCCATGAAGGACTTGGGTGAAGTAACCTAAACTATAGGGATCAAGATCATTCGTGATAGATCCAAGAGGATTCTTGAACTAAGTCAGGGTACATACATTGACCAGATACTAAAGAAATTTAGTATGGAACAATCCAATAGGGGATTGCTTTCAGTGTCACATGGCCTACATCTTTCTAAGAAAATGTGTCCTCAGACACAAAAAGATAAAGATAGAATGAGTAAGATCACATACTCTTTGGATATAGGATCGATCATGTATGGCATGTTATGTACCAGGATTGATGTTGCCTATGCACTGATCATGGTAGGCAGATATCAAGAAGATCCATAAGAACAACATTGGACTGCTGTTAAGACTATCCTTAAGTATCTGAGAAGAACTGAGGATATGTTCCTGGTGTATAGAGGAGACAAGGATCTTTTCATCAGAGGGAATACTGATGCTGGTTTTCAGACAGATCAGAACAATTTGAAGTCACAATCAGGATATGTTTTCTGTCTCAATAGAGGAGCTGTGAGCTAAAAGAGTTCAAAGCATCCAGTTTTCGCTGATTCTACAACGGAGTCCAAATATATAGCGGATTCTGATGTAGCCAAGGAATCCATCTGAATTCAGAACTTTGTCTAGGATCTTGATTTGGTGCCTAGCAGTAAAGATCCTATCACATTGTATTGTGATAATACTACAGCGGTGCCTCTTGAAAAATAACCAAGTTCACATCAATGGACAAAGCACATACTCCAAAGGTATCATCTCTTGAGGGATTTCTATCATAGGTGTGAAGTTTCAGTGAGCAGAGTGTCCACAAAAGATAACATAGCAGACTATCTAAGCATAAGCATGAATATCATGTGAGATATAGAGGGTCGAAAGTTGTTAGTAGTTGGCTCTAGTCCAAGTCGGTGTCTGTTGGAGTTGGTGGCCTAGAACCAACTACTTTTTACTTTATTCATTAATAAATACTTTATCACTATAGGACCCTGGGACACCCTGAGAGGGAAGGGGTGAATCAAGGTGTACGATTTTTCTTTTAAAAATAAGGATCTTGTTCCCACGATGGTAGGAACTCGTTAATCCTATAAGACTTATGGGAACAGAAATAAAACAACCACAAGAAAATATATCAAAAAATACTTTTACTTGGTTCACCACTAAGGGCTACGTCCAAGGAGTATACGCCGATAGGTTTCCAGTTGTACGTAATTCCACTAAACTTCACTAGTTGTTGATTACAAAGTTCGGGTACAGTCACTGTCCCAGGAACACTACATTTAAAAAAGGTCAGGAATAACTCACTGTGTCCCTCAGGTCACTCCCATTGACTCCCCCTAGCTCACTGACTTTGGTAAAGTCACACTCAGTTTATAGACGTGAAGGTCTCTTTAATAGATTTGGATTAAAGTCTTTGCCTCTTCTCAGCATGAGGCTCTGCTTGCATCGAAGTCCTAAATTTATGCACTTGAAAGCACTGAACCACTGAACTGGATATTTGTAACGTGCAATCAAGTTAAACTGACGGTTTCATGCAACAACTACCCTTTGCGCACAAGATCTCACTTTTGCGTGCAATATTTGTTTTTTGCGTGGAAAATATTTCACGCAACAACACCCTTTTTTCACAACTGAATCTTTTACAAACAACTTTTACTTTTACGTGCAATGTCTGATTTTTCGTGCAACTCATGATTTTATGTGCATATTCAACTTTTACGTGCAACTTTTTCTTTTTCATGCACCTCATCTTTTTGCGCAAAACATCCCCTTTTTCATGCAACTCCCTTTTCGTGCACCTTTTACGCTCATCTGAGCTTGGATCTTCTATGAGTCTTCTGCCATTCCGAATGAGGGGGTCACCTCTTATTTATAGGTGTCACCGACCCCCATGTGCAAAAACCCACCTTGTCATGCAAAACTCTCAATCTGCGCCCGATCCTTTTTCATGCAAGAACCATTTTTCACGCACATCTTCGGATTTTTCGCGCACCTCATGCCTTTTCAATTTTTCATCATTCTGATCCCAAAGCACCTGTTGCACAAAAAACCTTACTCCACCATTTCATGCACCACGCTCTTTTTCGCACACCACTCCAATATTTCGCACAGATCATGCATTTTCCATTTTTTGACGTTCTGATTCCGAAACACCTCTTGTGCGAAAAACCTTGCTCCCCCATTTCGCGCACCACACTCTTTTTCACGCACCACGCTCTTCTTCGTGCACAATCCAACTATTTTTCACACCACTTTCTCTTTGCGTGAACCTCCTTTTTCCAACCACCCATGTCTTCATTTTCTAATTTTCAGGCCCAGAAATTTGGAAAACATTGGAAAACGGTGCCACCTTCAATACTGATGTCTGCTTAAACTGTATGATCACTTTACTAGAAAACATTCTGAATATCCAATAAGGATTGACAAAAAACACAAACCATACTCCAATTCTTACAAAGAACATCCATAGTTCCAACAATCTCCCCCTTTGGGTTTGTTGCCAATCACCAAATAAATTCAATAGAGCACCAGCCATATGAAAACCTAAAATGCAAGAATCAAATCAGCCAACACTCTAAGTCTATGTGAGCAATGATAAGTGTAGAAAACAAGAGGGGATTCTCAAATTGGGTTCATGTGTTTTGGAATTCTCAATAACACCCAAGAAATTCTCTTACAATGTCACAAAAACATTACATGCCCTGAATGTATTCCTTATCCTCCTAATATCGAATTCTCATCATGATACAAGACATGTCCTAAATTATGTCCTAAATTTATTCCTTCTCCCCCATTGGAAATAAACCCAAAGACCGGTATATGTTCGTTGAATAGCTCAATACACCCCCTAGATAGTATCTCCCCCACAAACCTACATCATATCCAGAAACAGATTAAAAACAGTTAACATAACTGGGGAGAGGGGTACTTCAGAACCTCCTTATACATTGGGAGGTGGCTGAACACTGAGGTTCAACCGATGTTTCTCAAACATAGACACAGAAAGTGTCTTGGTTAGGATATCAACCACTTTCTCATCAGTTCCCACATGATCCATTTTAATCACGCCTTACTCAACTTTTTCCTTGATAAAGTGATATCTGATTTCAATATGTTTTGTACGAGAATGATGAACATGATTCTTCGTAAGATCAATTTCATTCTTATTATCACAGTAAATCACCATTGATTGTTTCACCTCATCAACAATATCTATCAGTTGTTGCTTCATCCAGAGTAGTTGAGTGTATTCCTTTGTACCAGAGATATAATCAGCTTCAGCGGTACTAAGAGAAGTACTTTCTTGTTTCTTACTCAACCAGCCAACAAATTTATGCCCAATATAGAATGCTCCACCACTTGTGGAATTTCTGTCAACTACATATCTAGCCCAGTCAGCATTAAAAAAAACTGATAACTCATTGTACCTTCTTGCAGCAAAGTATAAACCACAATTTTGAATACCTTGAATATACCTCATGATTCTTTTTTACTGCTGCCATATGTTGTTCCTTCATATTACTCTGAAAGCGGGATGCTAAGCATGTTGCAAAGACAATGTCTAGCCGTGTTTCTGTCATGTACAATAAGCTCCCAATGATTCTTTTGTACATTGTGGGATCTACAGAGGTTCCATCCTCATGATTTCCATGTTTGGTTCCAACTGCAATTGGAGTTGACATTGGTTTTGAGTCATGCATATTAAATTTGTTCAACAGTTCTTTTGCATACTTTTCCTAAAAAATGAATGTGTAATACTACTTTTGAATGACCTGCAGCCCCAAGAAATATGTGAGCTCCCCAATCATAGACATTTCAAATTCCTATTTCATGTTATTGGTGAATTCGTCTACTAATTTCTGCCTACTACCACCAAATATAATGTCATCAACGTAAACTAGAACCATGAACTGATCTTTTTAATAATTCTTAACATAGAGATTGTGATATACTCCTCCTCTTTTGAATTCTAGATTCTTGAGGTAAGAATCCAGCCAGGAATACCACGCCCGTGGTGCCTGTTTCAAACCATAGAGGTCATTCTTTCATTTACAAACCATTTTTTTCATCCGTACCAAGAAGAAAACCCACTGGTTGTTCGATATATACTTCTTCTTCAAGAAAACCATTCAAGAATACTATCTTGACATCCATTTGATAAAATTTATATCCTCTTTGGATTTACATAGCAAGAAAAATCCTGATTGACTCCAGTATCGACACTGATGCAAAGGTTTCTTCAACATCGACACCTTCAGTCTGTGAATATCCTTTACATACCAATCATGCTTTGTTTCTGATAACACTTCCATTATCATCAAACTTATTCTTGAAAATACACTTTGTACCAATCAAATTATAACCTTCGGGTCTCTTAACTAGATCCCAGGTCTGATTCTTGTCAATCTGATCTAACTCTTCATTCATGGATTTCACCCACGATTCATCCTTTGCAGCTTCTTCAAATGAAGATAGTTCCACCATAGATAAAAATGCAGATTGTGCATTACTCCTCATTCTCCTCATTTGTGTGGGTTTAGTCCAATCCTCAATGATATTGGATCGATCAATTTTTTCTCTTTGATTCCTCCTCTGAGGTTCAATTGGATTCTCTCCAACAATGGTTTCAACTTCAGATTCTTCTTCTGAGTCAACAACACAATGTGACTCATGGAGAGTTTGTATGCCTTCCTCCATTTCTGTATGTGCATTTACTCAATGTTCACATTCATGCTCATCTTCTACCTCATCAGTATAGGAATTATTTGAACCATTTGGGGTTTTTCCTTCAATGATCTTAACATCATTTTTTCCACAATCCTCCCCAAACATTTATTGAAACACTTGTATGCTTTGCTGTTCATTAGATATCCAAGAAATATTCCTTCGTCAACATTGTCACTAAACTTCCCTTGATTTCCTTCTTTATTTCAGATGAAAAATTTACTTCCGAAAACATAGAAGTATTTCAATGAAGGCTTCCTTCCATGCCACAATTCATATGGTGTCTTTGTTTCTCCCATATAAAGCCCTGTTCGATTCTGAATGTGCACTATAGCTTCAACAGCTTCTTTCCAGTAAAGGCGAGAGATACAACTCTCAATCATCATAGTCCTGGCCATGTTGTTAACCTGTCAATTCCGGTGCTCAACAACTCCATTTTTCTTTGGAGTTCTCATAAAAACTACCTCATGCCATATTCCACGTTTTTATAGGTAATTATCAAACTCAATGGATGTGTATTCTCCTCCATTGTTAGATCGCATGACTTTTATTGTCCGTCCAATATCATTCTCGGCAATTCGACGATAAGTTTTCATCCAATCAAGAACTTTTCACTTCCTATGAATAACCATTACACAAGCCATTCTACTATAATCATCAATAAAAAGTATGAAGTAACTATATCCATGAGTTCTGGAAACATTTATCGGGCCACATACATCTGTATGGATGAGATCAAGAAGGTGTGATTCCCTTTTCTTCTTTGTTCTATATGAATTATAGGATAGTTTCCCCCATATGCAAGCATCACAAGTCTTTTCCCATTCACATTTTAGAATGGGGATATCCATGACTATCTTCAAATTAGATATCTTTTCCATGTATTTTTGGTTAATGTTCCCCAGCCTTCGATGCCACATATTGTTTTCTTCGTCAATAGACAAATAGCAAGAGTTCTCTTTTTTTTCAACCTGATATAAGTTTCCATCTGTTCTATAGACTTTTATAAGATAATTCCTTGTTTTTCCCTTTATAGTTCAGCCCTTTTGATTGAAGGTTACTATGAGCCCTGAGTCACAGAGTTGACTCACACTGAGGAGATTGTGACATAGATCATCCACATAAAGAACTTTAGTCTTCTTAAGCTCTCCATTGGTGAGAGTAGTATTTCCACTTCCTTTAATCTTCAAATCACCATCATAAACAAACCTCACTGTTGCATCAACCTTTTTTTTAATGTTATTCAAAAGGTCAACACTTCATATTATATGGGAAGAGCATCCACTATCAAGAATCCAGGTGCTGCTACTTTTTGTAGCTTTGAGGGCTACTTCTGTAAGATTAGATTTCTCGATCTTCTTCCTTTCTTTCCAGAAGATATTAGATTTAGTATAGGATACTGATGGAATTCTAATTCTTTCTTCCACATAATCAGATTCTTCATACCCATAATTTTCTTTTAGAGGAGAAAACCTATTTGTGAGAACAACAACATTGGGAGGGTGAATATTGACATGTCTATGAGAGTTGTATGAATTTATCCTGTCGTACCTCTGACTGCAATACATAGATTTATGGCCAAAGTTAGAACAATGAAAACAGTATCCATAGAAACTATTTTTTCTATAAGATGGAGGATATGAAATTGGTATCCTTTGTTGACTTCCCAGACCTTCCCCATTCAAGTAGCTCCTTGCCTCTTCACAATATGACATGGTATGGACCAAATAGCCACAGAACTGAAACTTAATGGGGGGAAATGTCTTCTCACTTATATTTCTCCTTATTCCTTCTTCCTTGAGAGAATTGTTAGACTACCTATCATTTCTAAAATTTTGAGGATAATCTCAAATTCTTCTTTTAGTTTGGATTGAGGGTTTTTTTTTTCTAGAACTTTAGGAAACATTTCAACATGTCCATATTTCATCTTGTCTTTTTTTGGATCTATTCACTTCCAAAAGTTGATGTCTCAGCTTCACAGCCGATTCAACTATTTCCCATGCAAGAGGGTCTTTGATCACTCAAGATTTTTCTAACCCCATCTGAACCACGCTTGGCTCTTACCAGTAATTCTACATATGAGAATCTTCCAAACTGAATTTTATTCTTACTCTCATTTGTGGTTGATCGACACTCAAGTTTACTCCTAAGAGTAACAAATTCTTCCTCAAGACACTCAAAAATCTTGGTCTTCTCTTACAGTATGGATGTAAGGTCATTTATGACCTTTTCTTGTTCTTCAATTCTAAGATTCATTTCCACAATGTCATCCGTTCTTTCAAGGATTGAATATTGAACTCTCACTAGTTCTTCTAGTCGTTCAATTTCATCTTCAATCTCATCAATTTATTCCAATGATTCTTCCACCATTTATTTACACTTATTAGATCTCTTACATTTGTTCTCAATCTTGGAAAATGAATCCTTAATTTTCAACTTGGGATCACCATTAGGAGTCATATGATTGTCTCTACCATTATCAATTGAGGGTTCTAACTTTTCAATGGTAGCCATCATGAAATCATGGTTTCCAGTTTTAAATTCTGGTTCTTCTTCTTCACAGAATTCAATATCATCCTCTTCCTCTTCACAGACAAAACTATTCTTCTGTACCTTCTTTCCAGATTTGAAGTCTCCCTTTTTGAAAAACCTTTTCTGAGGCTTCTCAATGTCTTCTGCTTCACTCTATTCATCATCTAACTTTCTTTGGAACTGAGAGGAAATGTTCCCAAATCATCCACAACGAAAGCATGCCAGAGGTAACTTACCTTTAAGTTTTCCTTTTCCCTTCTCCAGCTTCTTGGAAATGAGATAAGGAATTTCTTTTTCCTCATCATCTTCACCACCACTATCTTCTAAAATTTTCAGTTTTTCCATGGATTTGATCGCCATTTCTTTACTAACATGAGTCGTAGAATCTTCAGGTTTTACTCTCATTTCATAAGCCACTAGACTACTTAGGAGATCATCCAGAGATAGTTTAGATAGATCTCTTTCTTCAAGGGATGACACATTTTCATTGTACATAGGAGGAAGTCTTATCAATATTTTCTTTACGATATCAATGTATTTTATTTCCTCTCTAAGACCTATAATTGCTCCCACTACTTTAGTGATTCGATTGAAGAATGAATCTCCATTCTCATTAGGTTACATCTTTAGATCGTCAAACCTATTTTGCAGGACTTGAAGTTTTGCCTCCTTCACTTTGTTGTCTCCTTCATATATATTTTCAAGTTTATCCCACATAGACTTTGCTGAGGTGAAACTCATCACCTTTAGATAGATCTAATTTTAAAGAGCCATAGTGATAGCACTATGAGCTTCAGCATCTGCATCAAGAACTTTCCGGTTTGTATCAGTCATAGCAAGACCTATTAGATCAGTGACATGTATTCCTTGCATAGTAGAAAAGAGGAATTTCATTCCAAGGGATCTTAAATGAGATCTCATTCTGTTCTTCCAAATCTAGAAATTAATTCCATCTAAGAGAGGGATTCTCCTAGAATTGGTTACATTCTCCATGATGGAAAAGGAGAGATCTAACACCAGTAACATTTACCCTCTGATACCACTTGTAGGACCCTGGGACACCCTGAGAGGGGAGGGGTGAATCAGGGCGTAAAAGTTTTCTTAAAAAAAAAAGGATCTTGTTCCCATGATGGTAGGAAATCGTTAAACCTATAAGACTGATGGGAAAAAAAACCACAAGAAAAGAGACCGAATGACACTTTTACTTGGTTCACCACTAAGTGATACATCCAAGGATCATATGATGACAGGTTTCCATTCGTACCTAATTCCACTAAACTTCGCTAGCTGTGGATTAAAAAGTTCAGGTACAATAACTCTATCCAAGGCACACTGCCTTTACAAAACTTCAGGAATATCTCACTGTGTCCCTAGGGTCACTCCCATTGACTCTCCCTAGCTCATTGTCTTTGGTAAAGTCACACTCAGTTTATAGACATGAAGGTATCTTTAATAGATTTGCATTGAATTCTTTGCCTCTTCTCATCACGAGGATCTACTTGCATCGAAGTCCTAAATTAATGCACTTGAAAGCATTGAACCACTGAACCAGATATTCAGAACGTGAAATTAGGTTACACTGACGATTGCATGCAACACCTACCCTTTGCACGCAATTTCTCACTTTTTCATGCAATATTTGTTTTTTCACACAGAAAATATTTCGTGCCACAACACCCTTTTTGCACAAATGAATCTTTTATGAGAAAATTTTACTTTTATGTGAAACGTCTACTTTTTCACACAACTTAGGCTTTTACGTGCATCTTTAAATTTTACGCGTAGCTTCTACTTTTTCGTGCACCTCAGCCTTTTACGCGCAACCTCCCTTTTTTCGCACAACTCCCTTTTCGCGCACCTTTTACGTGCATCAAAACTCGAATCTTCTATGAATATTCAGCTGTACCAAATGAGGGGGTCACCTCTTATTTATAGGTGTCACCGACCCCCATGTGCAAAACCCCACCTTGTTGTGCAAAATGCTCAATCTGTACGCAATCCTTTTTCTCTCAAGAACCATTTTTCGTGCACATCTTCAGATTTTTCGTGCACCTCATGCCTTTACCATTTTTCATCATTCTGATCCCGAAACACCTTTTTCATGAAAAACCTTGCTCCACCATTTCGCGCACCATTCTCTTTGTCACACACCACTCTAATATTTCACGCATCTCACGCCTTTTCCATTTTTCAACGTTCTGATTCCGAAACACCTCTTGCATAAAAAACCTTTCTCCACTATTTCGTGCACCACACTCTTTTTTACACACCATGCTCTTTTTTGCACACAATCGACCTATTTCACACATTACTTCCTCTTTGAACACACCTCCCTTTTCCAACCACCCATGCCATCATTTTCTGATTTTCAGGCCCAAAAATTTGGCAAACACTGGAAAATGACACCACCTTCAATACTGGAGTCTACTTAAACTGTATGATCACTTTAGTGGAAAACATTCTAAACATCCAATAAGGATTGAAAACAAACACAAACCATACTGAAATTCTTGAAAAGAATGACCTTAGTTCCAACAATTACATCTTGATTATTCTTCTGCATGACAATTCATGTGATAATGTCCTAAGAATAACTATTACATTAAAGGGTCATAGCGGATCCCTACTATGATGAGGACCTAGAAATTCCATAACACAGTTCTTAAATATATGTTCTATGGCCGAATGATGTTATTTGAGGTACACAAACAATATAGGACATTAGGGGTGAGTACTCATAAAAATTTGAGTCACATTCTCATGGTGTGCGCCCTTGGTAATATCCAGGTGGCTATTATGAGAACGAGACCCACTAGTAGGAAATCCACATTTCATAGAGTCATCGTATGTTCCTATCTACGAACATGTGTATTGGTCCTTAGACTTTAAGATTATTATTAATGGGTATTACAACTCGCACACTTAGATGTATTGATGAAAACTGTGACGACACACTATTGGCAGTGAGGTAGGATACGTTGGGTGCGTCATGAGTGATACTACATTAATAGATAACGTGAGAAAGTATTTTTTTCCTTCTGTTTCATAACAGAAGTAGATATCTTAGGCCCTTTGATAGAATTGATATAGCCTAAATAAATCCATGGCCATGGTGAGGAATGAGCAAGTTCAATTCCGAAAATTCAAAGAAAGAATAATAGAGCACATGAGTTGATGACACTAGCATGAAACCTGCTTGATATGAGATATCGTGGAAAAGGGATTACATTACACGGTAAGCATTCGTAGGAGGTGACATGTTGTTGCGGCAGTAACTTCTTTCTCAATGGGTACCTTGGCATGTTGCTAGATGCTAACCTTAGACTTTAAGCAAGCTCCGCCTAATGCCATTGAGAAAGAGGCCTAGAGGGTCACACAATAAGTGTGTCCAAGTATCACAGTTAAATATTAATTTAACAAGTTGAATAAAGATTATTCCTGACTGTGATTTAATAATTATTTAATGATGCCTGATCACATTTATTTCGACACTAGTTATTTGAGAGAATATATTGTCAGTGGAATAATATATTTATTAGTGAGTAACACAATGATATTTATTTGAGAAATAAATTGTCATTATTCAAGGTCTAATAAATGTGGTGGAGGAAGTAAAGAAAAATGGAAAAGTAAAATTACACACCATGTATATTAATAGATACACACCGTGTAGTTTTTCTGGGAATTTATGAGAAATAATATTTTTTATTTAATTAAATAATATTAGGTGTAATTCACTGGGTGCATGTCAAGTAATAATAATATTCAAGTAATAATAATAGTCAACTATTATTATTAGACATGGGGTATTACTACGAATTAAATGAAATGAATAAATGATTTCGGGTAATTAATTCATTTTATTATTCTATGTAATTAGAATCCCAATTATATATTTCTCATTATCCTAGCCATTTTTTTGTGGTTGTGCACAAAAGATTTGGAAAAGCTCTCAAGCCAAGAGAGAATTATTTTTCCACCAAAAATTCTCTCAAGCTATGAGAGAGAGAGATCCACCTCCACTGGATCCAGGCGATCGAAGGCGGACATCGCAAGCGAAGTCTCTTTCGTGCTAGAACCTGAAGATCCCTTCAAAGACGTCTAGAGATATGTGGAGAATGTGTGGATCACCACTAGAGGAATCCTACACTTGGATTCTATGACACAATGACGGATCACATCGGATTGTGACTGGAAACATCAATGAAGAAAGAATTCCATCAAGGTAATTCTTTTCAATTAATTAAATTAATTATAACCAACATATGATGATCTTCTATATGGTTTCGAGAATACCCTCTTTCTTTTTCGTTCTTCGTTATATTATAAATATCCGACATATTATTATTGTGACGGATCTCGGATTGATCATTGTTAACGCTAAAATTAAAGTTGGTTACACCCACGAATGCGCTTCTACTGCTCCTAGAACCTATAAAAATACCACCCCTCACCTCCCCATTTTGACCCAAAAATCATTTTAGCTCCTCAAATATCTAAAAATAACTCTCCTACTCAATCTCCCCAAATCCAAGTGCTTATGGTCTCACCAAAATACCAAATCCAAGGTCCTTAAGGGTCTTTCAAGGATGGGATATTTAAGAGGTAATTTTCTCAAAGTAACTCTCTTAATTTCTTTTCTTTTTCTACTTTATACTCACCTACTTCATCCATAAATGCATGATAACTACATAGTCATTTATATAATGGATATTTATGTTTCTAATGGAATACCTCATATCCATTTCATTTCTCACCTCCTCTTATTCAAATAAATGAAATCGTTGTCCAAGTTATGCTGGCTAATCACCTTAGTGAATAACGTTTTTTGTTCTTTTTCCATTACCACCTTCATGGATGGTATTAAAAATTTTTTCCGGTAAAACAATATTTTAATATTTATATAATAACCTATTTAATATTTTTTAAATGTTATATTAAACATAACTTCATGCTTTCCATATTATGGTTATACGATAACTTCGTTTGGGGACGTGTGGACTACAGCCCCCCTCAAAGCGATGTGATTCATTCATACACTACATGGAATGTATTAAGGATGGATTTAGTAAATACATATGATATATATGATATAATAAATCTAATGTAATAATGATATATTTAAATATATATACATATATTTCTTCCACTTTCCTTCTTTCAACATGACAATTAAACGGAAATAGCGTTTATGCATACGTACGACTTACCATCTCCATGAATGGTGTATTCTGTTTGATACTTCTATATTATATTAATTATTATAATACAAATATTATGAATATAAATTATATTTAAATCATGTTTTAAATTCTGTAAGTCATGATATAAATATAAGGACCAACGATATAACAAATTAAGACACATGCGAAGAACAAAACGAATATTACCGGAAGTGAAACCTTAACATAAAATTTTTAATGAGCGGGTAATATAAATTCATAATCAAACCATATATGGTATTATATATAATAATATGGCTCTGTGATATATGTATATTAAATTTATATTTATTATACAGGTGTTTTGTACAAGTACAAAGAGAGTCAAGACATAAGGTAAGGGAATTTCATCTCACTCTTTATTTCCATGAGATACAAGCCTTATTCACTGTCCACTTATTTTGTGTGGTGTATATAATTACCATGAATGTATTTTATGATTATATATATGGGTATTTACATACCAATTCTATGATATTTTATTAATATAATTTATGTTTAAAAAGGGGTATTAATAGTCTTTTATAAGATTTCAAGGGAAAAAGTTTTGAAATGGTTTACAACCTTATTTATATGTTCCAAGGAAAAATGTTTTAAAAATATATTAAAACTTAATTTATAAGTTTTCAAGTATATTTATAAATAAAATCATTTTAAAAATGTTTTATGTTTTAAAAATAGTTTTTTAAAGTGGAAGGATATTTTCCTCAAGAAGTGTTTTTAAAAGAGATTTCAAAATTATTTCCCATCTAGGATAACATACATTTATGTTACACATGAATTTATTTGTAATGATATAATGCTTACATTCATATTAATTCTATTAATGGTTTTTGATTGATGTCATGGTATTTAAAAAACCCATTTCTTTTTCACGGGTCATATGTTTATGAAAGCTGTTTTTATTTCATGGGTTATATTTTTGATGAAATAATTATGAGTTTGTATATTTTCCCATAGGTTATGATATGATTATATATTTATGATACCCATTTAATTTCATGGGTTATTATATTATTGTTTATTATTTTGTGGTATATGTATGTATGATTTAATGATGAGATGAGTGGGACCTATATCTCCCTCCAATGCAGTGGGTAAAGATTTATTTCTCATGAGATAGACTAAGATTGTATTAGGAGTGAACCTTAACTACTAAGATGGGCATGGGAGTGAACCATGACTACCAAGATGGTATGAGAAGTGAACTCATGCTACTAATATGACCATGGGAGAGAACCATGACTACCGAGATGGTATGGGGAGTGAACCCATACTACTAAGAAGGTCTTGGCAGTGATGACTTGGCTACTATGGAAATCATATTATATGCTTATGTGTCTGCCACAATTCCATGATTTCTTACTATGTTATACTTTCATGGCTTATGTTCTTTATTTCCTTACAGTTCATGTCTAATGATATTCCAAGCTTTATGCCATGATTTTTTTGTGATCTTTGGTATGCAGGGTATGCTATTTTAATGTTATGATAATGTTCTCATACCCATATACTCATGTTCATGTTTACATGTTTCCATTGTTTACCTTTATTGAGAATATGAGCTCACCCCTTTTTTTATGTTTCTTTTCCCCCAGGTTATAAAGATACTTATTATGTTTGATGTTTCCAAGAAGGTTCATATTCAAGAATAACCTTGTGGGAGTTAATGTATATCACTTATGTATCAGTGTTTATGTTTCCACATTTCCAAAGGCACTAGACTAGTATGATCTTTTGGTGTTTGTTTGTATAATATTTTAAGTATTCCAAAAAATTAATGTAATGTTAATGTATATCAATACTGGGTTGTTATAGTTGGTATCAGTGCAAAGGTTTAGTTGACCTTTGGAAACTAGGATTTGAAAACCTTAGTGAGAACTCTAAGGTCATGTATAAGGATAAGACTACGGAGAAGAAAATTTTTAGTGGAATATCCTAGATTTTTGTTAAAGGATAGAGTGTGTGGTTTCCTATAAATACATACCTGTCTGGATACTACAAGTGGATGTAGCTCTAGCACATATTTACCTATGATTAATAACTCCGACAAGATGTTCTGGTCCTGACCCAGGGTAATTTGGTACACAAGAATGGGCCTCGCTCCACACCTAGTTTGAAACTCTTGGGGGATATTCTTTGGAAATTCACAAACTCTTCACGAACCATTATGAAGGATTCATATGTAAATTGTCTATGAATAACTTATGATAAATCTAATGTATCATAGATTAAGGTCAGTGTCATAATTTAGACATCATATAAGTGAATTTTCATGATTATGTGGTTCCACATTATGATAATTGTTTCTTACTCTATGTTTTTGATTTTAGTAAATGGTTAGAACCCAAAGGAACCTCATTAATGGTGATTTCAATGGACAATGCAAAAAATTTACTCCTGAGCAACTAAATTCTATGGGAGATGGAATGAAAAACCTCATTTCTATGATTATACAAATTTATCAAGCTATGAATCATAGTTAAATTCCAAATGAGAAAATGAGGGAACAAAATTATGTTGAATATTTCATTAAGAAACACCCACCTTCTTTCATAGGGTCTTCTAATCCACTTATTGCAGAACAATGGATCATTTTTACTAAAAAGATATTATCCATTCTCCAGTGTTCGAAGCATGAGAATGTTATTCTGACTTTTTATCATTTAGAAGGTAAAGCGGACCAATGTTAGACTATAATAAAGAATACAGGGCAACAATATGAGATTGAATCCATGGAATGGGACAGGTTCAAGAACTTATTTTTTAATTATTACTTTCCTTGGATTCTTCGTACCAAGATATAGAAAGATTTAATTGATTAGAAACAAAGGGATGATGAATATTTTGGTACCTATGAGGCTAATTTCACAAGACTTGTGAGGTATGCTTTATAAATTATCATCCAACCCAAAAGTAAAGTTGATAGTTTCTTCAGTGGATTAAAGAAAAGTCTCAAAAGGGAGTTTTACATAAGATACTTTAGTAGCTATGAAGAGATTGTGTGTTGTGCAATCAAAGTTGAAATTGAGGTTAGATTCATGTATCAATCCAATGGTTTTGATAAGAAAATGAATATGGATTTTAAAAGAAAATCTAAAAACCATGAAGAGAAGAAGATGAGCTTTCCATTATGCTCTAAGTGTGGGAAGAAGAATGGAGTAAATTTTCTTACTGCGTATAATAAATGTTTTAAGTGTGTAAGTGAAGGACATCAAACATTTTATTTCCAAAGTGATGAGAAGAAGTTATCTAACAATGTGAATGAAGAAAAAGTGGCATAGAATGAACCTCCCACACTTCAATTCTATAAGTGTAAGGAGAGTGGGAATTATGCTAACCAGTGGATAAATCCAAGGACTGGTGATGATGATCAATGTAATTAACCTCTTAAACTAAGGTATAAGGGGAAATCTCATGAAATATCTATTTATGATGAGGGGTGCGATAATGACATGGTAAAAGGTACACTTACCATTCACTCCATAACTTATAATGTCTTATTTGTTTCTGGATCTACCCACTTATTCATATCTAAAGAATTTTCTAAGTATGTTAAGATTATACCAAAATGATTAGATATTGAATTAGTAGTGCAAACCCCTAATGATATGATGATTGCAACCCAAGTCTATGATTCCTCTTTAGTTTATGTTTTTGGGAATGTACTTCCTGCAAATATTTTCATTCTTCCTTTGGTAGAATTTGATGTCATCTTAGGCATGGATTTGATTTCTCTACCTAAAGCTCACATCAATTTTATAAAAAGGGAAGTTACATTTGATATTTCATACCCTCATATGATCATCCATCAATGTGGCGATAAGAATGAACTTCCTATGGAGATTACATCCAGTATATGGGTCTTAATTTCCATTCAAAAGGGCTATTTATCTCAAATGGTCGGGGAAAAATCAAAATTGATGATATGCCTGTTGTTTGGAATTTTGTGGATGTATTTCTAGAAGAGTCTCCTAGACTTCCACCAAAACATGATGCTGAGTTCTCAATAGAACTCATAACTGGTTCCACACCAATTTTAAATACTCCTAATAGAATGGCCCTGATTGAGTTATAGGAATTAAAGAAGAAACTCCAAGAAAACCTTGATAAGGGATTCATTTGGCCAAGTTTTTCACCTTGGGGTGTATTGGTTCTTTTGTTAAGAAGAAAAATGGATTAATGTGACTATGCATTGATTATTGGGAGTTGAGCAATGTCACAATCAAGAACAGGTATCCTCTTCTCCATATTGATGACTTGTTTGATCAACTATATGGAGCTCAATAATTTTCTAAGATTGACCTTCATTCTGGATATCATCAATTAAGGGTCAAGAAGGAGGATATACCCATTTTGGAATTCTATACAAGGTATGGAAAATATAAATATATAGTAATTCCTTTTGGTCTTACTAATTACCCTTCTATCTTCATGTATATAATGAATAGAGTCTTTAGAGATTACCTCGATCAGTTTGTGGTAGTCTTTATATATGATATTATTATATATTCAAAGAGAAAGGAAGGGAATTGCTACCACTTTATAATTGTACTAAATACCATAAGAAAGGAGAAACTATATGAAAAATTTACAAAGTGTGAATTTTGGTTGCAAAAAGGTTTTTAGGGCCACATAATCTCAAGAAATGGTATAACAGTAGATCCATCAAAGATGGAGGCTATTTAATGTTGGCCTAGACCAACCGCGGTGACTCAGATCCATAGATTTCTTGGTCTAGATGGATATTAGCTATGGTTTTTAGAGAATTTATTAAGACTATATAATCCTCTAACCAAGTTAATTCGGAAAGTAGTCAAGTTCCTCTGGACAGACGGATGTGAGGAAAATTTCAAGGAACTGAAGAGAAGGTTGGTCAGTGCACCTGTGATTACATTACCCTATAGTGGAGAAGGGTTTGTAATATATAGGTATTCATCCAATAAGGGATTGTGATGTTTTATTATACATAATAACATGGTTATAGCTATGCCTCATGACAGTTTAAGATTCATGAGAATAATTAACCAAATCATGATTTGGAGTAAGCAGCGGTAGTTTTTTCATTAAAGATATGAAGACATTATCTTTATGAATAAAAGTGTGATATGTATACTGATCATAAAATTATGAAATATGTTCAAACAGAAGGAGTTAAACATTTTCTAGAGAAGATTATTAGAGAATATAAAGGATTATGACTTCTCGATACATTACCACCCCAGGAAAGAGAACAAGGTGGCTGATGTTTTATGACGAAAGGATCATGATAGATTATCTATGATGAAAATCACAAAAGATCCAATATTTCTAGATTTTCAAAGGATGGATCTATAAATCCTGAATGAATGGGAAAAATATTATCTTTCTCAAATAAATGTTGAACCTTCTATCTAAGTAAAGATTAAGGAGGAACAAAAGGAAGATACAGATCTGTAAAAGTAAGTCAGAATTGTTCCTGAGTTTAACCTTGATTAGGATGGAATGATAAGGTTTAGAAGCCATGTATGTGTTCCTTCCATGTTAGATTTGAAGAAGGATATATTAGAGTAAGTTCATAGTTATTTATTCTCTATTCATCATGGAAGTACGAAGATGTATAGGGTTTTGAAATAATATTTCTAGTGGGATAGCATAAAGAGGGATATCATAGAGTTTGTATCTTGGTGCTTGATATTACAGAAAGTTAAGGATAAAATAAAAATTTCTAAAGGGATGGTGCATCCATTACCCATACCAGAATGAAAATGAGAGAACATCACTATGGATTTTTTTGTTGGATTACCCAAAACCTATAAAGGGTTTAATGCTATATGGGTGGTAGTCGATCACCTTACTAAGTCAGAACACTTCATTGCAATTAGAGAGGACTTCTCTCTGGATAATATTTTAAATATAGACATTAAGGAAGTGGTAAGGTTACATGGAGTACCACATTCCATTATATTAGACCATAATCCTAGGTTTAACTCAAAATTCTAGCGAAGTCTCTAGCATGAACTTGATATAGAATTGAGTTTCAACACTGATTATCATCCACAGTCAAATGGTTAGTATGGAAGAACAATTCAAAACCTAGAGGATATTTTGAGATCTTTTTTGTTAGATTTCAAAAGTGGTTGGTATCAAAATGTTCCCCAAGTTGAGTTTTCTTACTAAAATAGATTTCACTAAAGTATTCAGATGAACCTTATAAAGCCCACTATAGGAAAAAATATAGAGCACCAATGTATTGGGATGAAGTCGGAGAAATAAAGATATTGGTACATGAGATTGATGAAGAAATTGCATAGAAAGTTAAATCCATTCAGTAGTATATCAAGGCAGCTCAAAGTCATTAGAAAAGTTATGCTGATAACTATCGACGTGATCTAGAATTTTAAGTTGGTGAAAAGGTGTTTATACTAATATATATTTAGAAGAAAGTTATGAGGTTCAGAAAGAAAGGAAAACTAATCCCTAGGTTTATATTTACCTTTGAGATTCTTGATCATATTGGTATGGTATCCTAGCTCTTGTATCTTCCTCTAAATCTTTCTCAAATCCATGATGTATTCCATGTATCTCTCCTGAGGAAGTACATACCTGACCCATCACATGTACTGAACTCAGAGGTCATACCAATGGAGCGGGATCTTTTTTATGAGGAGAAACTAGTTAAAATTTTGGATCATATGGAGAGAGTTCTATGAAATAAGACCACTCACCTAGTCAAAGTTTTGTTGAGAAATTACTAGTTAGATGAAGCTATGTGGGAACTTGAGGATATGATGAAGAAGATGTATCCTCACTTGTTTATACCAGAATGAAAAATTTAGAGTGTGAAATTCATTTTAAGGGGGTGGGATATAACACCCTGAGTTTTTCTGAACTTTTTATTTTTATTTTTAATGAATGATTTTTCATTTATGTTTTGCAGTGCACTAAGTTAAACATTCATTTCACACAACACCGACTTGGTGTACATTACACGCAACACTGAGTTTTACCAAACAATAATAAATTATTAAAATATTATATTAAGACATAACCTAGCCATTAAGTTAGTGTTTATGAATAGTACTAACTAATTTATGGAAAACTATTTTTTAAAAAATTAAAAAAACTGAATTCATTAGTTATAATGAACAAATTAAATATAAAGAGAATATTTTTATAGAAAACTATTTTTATAATCACAAATATATTTTATCCTAATAAATTAAATTAATTACCATTATAGAGTGATATTAAGGAAATATTTAAATTATATATTTAATAAAATATTTTTGATATTCATCCAATAGATTCGATAGGCATAAGTTAAGAACAAACCTGATTTTCTGCTTAAAAACCTATATTTTTATAAAGATAGTTTTACTAACTTTTAATGGAGAACCCATTTTAAATTTAATTTTTGGAACTTTTATAGATTTAACATGTAAAATTAAACTTCATATTTTGAAGAAAAACATAAAAATTAGGTTAGGATAAATTTTTGGTATTTTTCTGTAAGGTTTCATTTTTTAATCAATAGTTAAGAATACTGGATTTTAATTCAAAACTGCCTTTTCATATAATTTATTTATAAGGTTAAATTATATTTTTAATTGGTTTAAAATTATAATTAGATAAAATTTTTATTAAAAAATCCAATTTAGTTCATTTTAATCAATTTCAAATTGAAATTAGAGATAAAAACATTTCAAACTTTTGAACGTTTCACTTTAAAAACCCGCTTTTTCGTTTTGTCTGTGGAATTAATTTAAATATATTTTTTAAAATTATGTGAATTTTATTAGGTAAAATATATTTCATATTTGGAATCATAATTCCTAAATTAGGTTTTAGGTTTATGTTCATTTTTTTGGTATAAAAAGGATACCATGGGAAAAAAATTATTTTCCATAGTAGAGGTAAACAAATGAAACACGTTAGAGTTAAAAAGGTAAAGTCTTAATATACCTAAACACTACAATATTTAAAGGTTTTTTGAGGTGTGTATTGAACCTAACCATCCCAAACAACATTATTTTAAATTTTAATTCTTTAAAATTAAGGCCACCTCAATGTGGTTAGATTTAAATATAAAATAATCAATAATTTAATCACTTGAACCCACCTATAATCAAGTATAAATACCACCCCTCACCACCCCATTTCAACCCAAAAAGCCTTATATATATAAAAATATCTTCCCAAACCTCTCCTACTCACTCTCCCTACATGCAAGTACTTTTGGTCTCACCAAAAGACCAAATCCAAGGTCCTTAAGGGTCTTTCAAGGAGGAGATATTCAAGAGGTAATTTTCTCAAAGTACCTCTCTTAATTTCTTTTCATTTTATACTTTCTTCTCACCTCATTTATACATCAATGATTTTTTTAAAAGGTTGAGGTTCAAAGACCTCTTTATTGAACAAGAAAGCAAAGGTGAAACATTCAAATACAAAAACAAGATCAAGTCACTCGAGAATGAGTGCTCATACTGTGGTGGGGGGATCTACCACCCCTACCTCGAGGGGGAATTCCCTGACACGATGTTCTGGCCTACAACCAAGGACCACCTCCATCGTTAGGAAAATCAACTTCCATAGCAGTCATCGTCACCACTATTCCAGACACATGTTCAAAACTTGTTCCTTCCTCCTCACTACTTCCGGATGCAAGTGCATAAAAGGAGTTGGATAAACTCACCCTAGGAATAGATTTAATCTTGTCGGATGAGGATCCAACATGTTTCATAGCATAAATAACAGCTTGATCTACTCCCATTGTATCTGGAGTTAATGGGTCCCCTAAAAAATCTTTTTCTGCACTTGGAGTTGAAGTAACTGGGATTTGAGTACCCTTAGTTTGCAGTTGAATCTGTCTGTTTTATAGTTTTATGGAGCCTTCCACTGATCCTACTGAGGTACCAATGTCTCCTTTTATTAATTGAACATTTGTATCATCAATAAAATCCTTGCCAACATTAGGAGAGTATGCAATCGTATCTTTTCATGCCCCTAAAATCTGAATAGAATCCAGTCCATTTATGCCCCCTGAACTTGTTTGACTCACCTCAGTTGCATTTGGATTTTCTGGGTTACGTAGTCTTCCAAGGCCAGGGGAGTTATTAGCCTACTTTTTATCAGCAGGACCAGCTCCCTCATATCACTGCTGCCTATTGACAGGCTTTTGAAAGTTGCGGCCCGAATCCATAGGAGCTCTAACTGCTCTTTTTTAATCCTCGCTATGTCTGTAGGTTTGGGATATATTTGACCTTGAAGAGGCATCATCCATTTTGGTTTTCCCTTTTCAATTCCTTGAAGAAATCACTGATTGATCCTGCCAAAAATCAGCATCAACATTAGCTTGTGCTTCATGCTCTTTAATATCTTGGCTATCATCAGATTTGTCACCCTCTTTTTCCTCAGCAATTCCCTTAGATAGGGAATCTCTAAAAGTGAATCCAATAACAACCATTTGAGTATTCTCAGCCATGTCTTCCAAAGACTGGGATGATTTAGTTTGGGCCTCAGAAACATGGCTGTCAGTCAGAGTAGGAACAGGCCTGGGATTCAGCAAATCATCACAACCATTCTTCAAAGAAAGGTAATTAGAGTCAAGATTTTTTATAGCTAGAGAGGAGTCTACAGTATTAATAGGGTTCAAATCTACAATATAGTTTGAGGTTCCATCTAGTGCTTGACCAACCTGATTTTTAGTCTGATCATTTCCATGAATTCCTTTCCTATGACATTATAGGATATCATGACCCTTAAGCTAATAGTTAGAACAGATAATGTCCCTCCTACAGGAAGATTTTTCATGCCCAACAATGCCACAAACATCACAAAAAGGTGGAGTTTTCTCATATTCAATTATGAGTTTTATCTCATCATTTGGAGTTGACAAAACCACTCTATCAATCAGCATTGAACTCATATCAACCTCAACTAAGACCCGAGAAAAGTGACCATAACTAACCATCTCCGTAGCAGTGTCTAATATAATTGGGATACCTATCACAGAATCGATATCAAACAAAATTTCCGAGTTCCATAAAAAGAAGTTAAGACCATGAATTTTCACCCAAACTTGCACACATGTATCCTTGAAATAATTAAGGTTGAAATTCAAATTCCATTAATGGAGTCTCAAGGTACCTGGTTTGAGATTAACTGATCCAACACCCCAGGCACGCCCTTTAAATTCCTCAGAAGGGAAAAGAAAATGAAATAAACTGTGTCCTAATGAAACACATTTGAAATCCGAAAAACCTCAAATGGAAATAAGACAAGAGACCAGATCAGTGACCTTCCAGGGTTTCATACCCTTTTTTAAAGAAACATGAGAAATAAGAGAATGCTTGCACAAATCAAGACATTCCGTGATTGCAGTATCTGAGGCTGAGACGTGAGCAATGGTGCCTTTTTTGACAATGCGTTGTGCCGATCTATTTTTCCTCGAAGCGAACGATCCTCCCTCAAGGCCATTAAAGATCGAAACATCCTTCGAGATCTCCACATTATTCATCCGAGTTTGTTTTGTCGGAGACAATTTCAATTCCACACCATGATTCGAGATGTAAGTGTGGAGATTCAGACTCCTCGGGTGATTTAGGGTAATCCGCTCTTTGATGAGTGAGAGAATCTTTTCCAGTTCCACCATCTCCTCAATTCATTATGTTTTTATTTTTTTCCCACTCCATCAATGAATGATAAGTAAATAATCATGTATATATTATAGGTTTATGTTTATAATGTAATATCTCATATCTATTTAATTACTCACCTATCTTATTCAAATAAACGAAATTGTTGTTCAGGTTATGCCGATTAATCACCTTAGTGAATAATGTTTTTGTTCTTTTTCCATTACTGCCTTCATGGATAGTATTAATACTATTTTTTCTAGTAAAATAATATTTTAATACGTTTATTATAACCTATTTAATATTATTTAAATGTTATATTAAACATACCTTCATGTTTTCCATATTATGGTTATACGATAACTTCGTTTGGGGATGTGTGGACTACCGCCCCCCTCAAAACGACGTGATTCATTGATACACTATATGGAATATATTAAGGATAGATTTAGTTAATACATATGATATAAATTATATAATAAATATACTTTAATAATGATATATATATATATATATATACACACACACAAACACAGATATATATATATATTTCACTTTCCTTCTTTCAACATGATAATTAAAGGAAAATAGTGTTCATGCGTACATACGACTTACTGTCTCCATGAATGGTGTAATCCATTTGATACTTATATAATATATATATTATTATAATACACATATACTAAATATAAATTATATTTAAATCATGGTTTACATTCTAGAAATCATGATATAAATATAAGGACCAAGGATATAACAAATTAAGAAACATGAGAAGAACAAAACGAATATTACCTGAAGTGAAATCTTAACATAAAATTATTAATGAGAGGGTAACATATAGTAATAATAAAACCATATATGAAATTATATATAATAACATGTCTCTTTGATATATTTATAATAAATTTATATTTATTATATAGGATATTTGTATGAGTACGATTAGAGTTAAGACATTAGGTAAGGAAATTTCATCCCACTCTTTATTTCTATGAGATACATGCCTTATTCACCACTCACTTATTCTGTGTGATGTATATACTTCCCATGAATTTATTTGATACTTATATCTATGGGTATTTAAATACCCATTCTATGGTATTTCCTTAATATAATTTATGTTCAAAAATGGATTTTAAGAGTCTTTTATAATATTTCAAGGAAAATAGTTCTGAAATGGTTTAAAAACTTCTTTATATGTTCCAAGGAAAAAGGTTTTGAAGATATTTTAAAGCTTTATTTATTAGTTTTCAAATATATTTATAAAGAAAATAATTTTTCAAAGTTTTTATGCTTTAAAAATAATTTTTTGAAGATGAAGGATATTTTCCTCAAGAATTTTTTTAAAAGATGTTTTAAAATTATTTCCCATATAAGATAACATCCGTTGATGCTACTCATGCCTTTCTTGGTAATGATCTAATGATTACATTCATATTCCTTCTATGAATGGTTTATTCTTAATGTCTTCATCTTTATTGAAACCATTTCACTTTCACAGGTCATATGCTTATGAAATCTATTTTTCTTTCACGGGTTATATTTTTGATGAAATGATTATGATCTTGTATCTTTTCCCACAGGTTATGATATGATTTTATGTTTATGATAAACATTTCATTTCATGGGTTATGAAATGATTGTTTATAATTTTGTGGCACATGTATGATTTCATGATGTGATGGGTGGGACCTATATCGCCCTCAAATTCATTGGGTAAATATTTATATCTCATGAGATAGACTAAGATGGTCTTGGAAGAGAACCTTGACTTCTAAGATGGAAATGGGAGTAAACCATGACTACTAAGATGGTATGATAAGTGAACTCATGCTACTAATATGACCATGGGAGTGAACCATGACTTCTAAGATGGTATGGGGAGTGAACCCATACTACTAAGATGGTCTTGGCAGTGATGCCTTGGCTACTATGGAAATAATAATATATGCTTATGTGTCTGCCACATGATTTATTCCTATGTTATACTTTCATGGATAATGTTATTTATTTCCTTATGATTCATATCTAATTAACTGATATGCTTTATGACATGATTTATTTTTATGATCTTTGATAAGTAGGGTATGATCTTTTAATGTTATGATCACATTCACATACCCCTATACCCATGTTTATGTTTACATGTTTCCATTGTTTACCCTTACTGAGCATCTAAGCTCACCCCTTTTTTTTATTTCTTTCCCCCCAGGTTATGATGATACTTATTATGTTTGATGTTTCTAATAAGGGTCCTAGTCAAGAATAACCTAGTGGGAGCTAATGTATCTCACTTATGTATCAGTATTTATGTTTCCATGTTTCCTAAGGCACTAGACTAGTACGGTCTTTGGGTGTTTGTTTGTATAATGTTTTAAGTATTCCAAAATATTGATGTAATGTTAATGTAGGTCAAGACTGGGTTGTTATAGTATATTTAAAGGATCGGGTATCTACTACCTTAGGAGAGATACATAGAACACATCATGAACTTGATAGATGTTCGATGGAAGCACCAAGTGATAATCTACTGTCTTTACTCGATCAAGAATCTCAAAAAGGCCAATATACCTTGGGCTCCAATTTCCATTATTTTTGAGTCTCATAAAATTTTTCCATGTTGAAATTCATATGAATACATTATCACTAGATTCAAATTCTATATTTCACAAATGATTGTCAGCATAAATTTTCTATCCACTCTGAGATACCTTAATATGATGATAAATGAATCCGAATTTCTCAATTACTTACTCATCTAAATCATGTCACAATAGATTTATTTCTCCAACTTTATTCTAGCATGTTATATTTCTACACTTATTTACATATATGGATTCATAAGGATCCATCTTCATACTTGAGTGAAAACTATTATTGTAACAAAACTCGACTAGAGGAAGCTGTTGATCCCAAACACCTTTAAAATCCATAGAATAAGATATTATCATATCCTCCAGTGTTTGAGTGGATCTCATAGACAAGAAATATATATTAGGATGATAAGTAGTAATAAAAACAACTACAAATCTAGATCATGCTGAATAATTTTCCAAAACTTCTAGGTAAACCTCATATCTCAGTTAGATACAATAAAATACGGTACTCCATGCAACCTTCACTAGTGAAAAAAATGTTTTTACGATGGTTATTTTTTATTTTTTACATAGGATTTTGGCTGAAGTTATTACAGGAGACGTTATAAACATTGTTTTTTTATGTCGGTTATTTTAAAACCGATGTAAAAAACACAAGTCCAAATCATTTTTCATGTCGGTTGATAAAAAACTGAGGTGGAAAATGCTTCAGAGTCATGGTTTATTACGTAGGTTATTTAAAAACCAGCATGGAATATACACTTTCATGTCATTTATTATATAACTGACATCATAAATCACTCCTCTGAAGTGTTTATCATGTCAGTTATTTTCATAACTGACGTGATAAACCTGTCTGCCAAGCCGTTTCCCACTTCAGTTAAATAATAACCGACATGAAAGCAAATCTACTATGTTGGTTATAAAATAACCGATGTAAAAAACTATTCCTTTCCATTTATTAGGTCAGTTATGAAATAACTGACGTAAAAACCATTTCCCATGCATTTATTATGTCAGTTTTCAAATAACCAGCGTTAAACCCAATCCCATGCATTTTTTATGTCGGTTATAAAATAACCGACCTAAAAAACAATTTTCATATATAATAAAACCATTCAACCACTACTATTCCCTACCGAAAGAAAAGCTAAAACAAAATAAAAACAGACCAAAACCCAACCAAAACCCCCCACCCCACTAGACAACCCCCGCCACACCCATGGACACCCCCAACTGCTATGTCCTACCAAAAGAAGACTTGAAACAGACCAAAAACAGACCAAAACTAGACAAGAACCCCCCACCCGACTAGACATCCCCCACCACACCCTTGGACCCCCCACCCCACTGGACACCCCCCACACCCCTGGACTGCCCCCACCCCTGGATAGCCCCCACCCCCTGGACAGCCCCCCACACCCCTGGACAACCCTCACACACCCCTAAAAACCCCCTCACTAGAACCCCCACCCCACTGGACAACCCCCCACTGTAACATATTGGTTCTGGAAGACACCCAGAGGCGCCCTGTACCCAGTTAGTCACATGGTCTCAAGCGCATTTCCCCGCACACCAGAGGATTTTGACTAGCAGTGAGGGCTTGGGTGTGATAGTGGGGAAACTATTACCTCATTGGCAGAGTACACAGTAGAAGTAAACAACACACAATAGCGGAAGCAATAAATACCTAACAAGAGTAAACAGTGGAAGACAAGAATAATAGACAACTGGAGCATATATGTATATAAATGATGCATGATACATATTTCTAGGAAAGCAGCCAAACAAGTCACAATACAAGAAATACAACTAGTGCTAAACCAAGGTACAAAAGAAAAAGGTAAACAACTCCTCAACATCGCAATCCTAAGCTTGGTCCCATTCTCTCCAGCTCCACAGAAAGTCAAGTACCTGAAGTAGAAGGGTGCTTGAATTTAT
Organism: Viscum album; assembly: GCA_963277665.1. Taxonomy (NCBI): domain Eukaryota; kingdom Viridiplantae; phylum Streptophyta; class Magnoliopsida; order Santalales; family Viscaceae; genus Viscum; species Viscum album. The sequence continues at coordinate 57,149,468 of OY728154.1, forward strand.
CTATAACTGCATCAATATAATCTGTTTGGGCCCAAAAGCATGGCTCAAATAGGGTGTGAGACTAAATCCCAGTAGGAAACCACCCGAAGATATGTGCCTAATATCCAATGAATATATGGCAGGTAAAGTACAGAAAACATTAAATAGGAAAATACTCAGCAATAAACAATCCACAGTTTCAATATCAAGCAACAAAAAACAAACATCTAAACAAAAAATGGTAACCCTCTGTGAAGTACTCACAACCATCCCCTCTGGTCCTACCTAAGAATTACAAGAAACCCTCTGGGTAGTGCACTCGGCCTAAGCCCTCTAGTTCAGTCATAGAATTCATAAAGACTCTCTGAGGAAGCACTCACATTCAATTCCCCTTATAGTCTAAGGTAGTTAGGAACTCTCTGAGAAATCTCACATGGTCAATTCCTCTTATAGCCCCAAGGTTAAGGACTCTCTGAGGAAGCTCACTCAGTCAATTCCCCTTATAGCCCAGGTCATTTAAAGACTCTTTGAGGAAGATCACTTGGTCAATTCCCCTTATATTCTAGAGTAATCAAGGTAATTCAAAGTAAAACAAAGACTCTATGAGGAAGCTTTCATGGTCAATTCCCCTTATAGTCTAAAGTGCTCAAAGACTCTCTGAGGAAGCTCACTCAGTCAATTCCCCTTATAGTCTATTACACCAGGTTCTCACAGCCCTATTTAGATCAACGAGCATAGCAATGCAATATGGATAAAGTAAACCTATATAACTACTTGGCTAATCAGTCTATAATATATCAAGCATGTCAGAATACAAACTTTCTATCCTACAACAACCGACATGGAAAATAGGCAATACAGCCAAACTGGCTAAACTGGACCAAATGGTCATAAACAGAACATTCATGGGAAAAAAATCTAAAGCATAGCAATCAAACCTATTCATATCCAAATAAACTCTACACAAACATGTGAGTATGGAAGGCAATCAACAGTGGTAAAATAGTAAACACGTAATACCCTGTTCAAGGGTATTGGTGGAATTTTCACATAATACTCAAAGACTTTGAACGGAAAGGCACAAACCACCTACCTCGACATTTGGAGATCACTATATGTGGACAGAGAATCTTTAATCTCCTTAGAACGCTGAATATCTACAAAAATGTCTAAAACGTTCAACCCATGATATTTCATGGAAGAAGAGAAATTAGAAGATGGTGCTCTAGGAGAATAGAGAACTCACCAATGCGATTCCAACGCAACCAATAGTGTTCAATTCAAAGGACGGACACTTGATCAGGGGTTCATCGAAGATCCACGACCGTATGGAGCTCTCGGTCAAACGAGACCTAAAAGAAGAGCGTTCTGGCGATTAGACGCAACCTCGGTGTGTTTAATGAAAAAAAGAAAGTACACATCATGTACTTTTGAAGTACATGGTGTGTACTCTCCATTTCCATACTCCACTTTAAGCATCCTCCCAGTCACTCTCACACGGCTGTGTGTGTGGCCACTACACGACCAATAAACGGCCTCCTACGGAAAGGTAGTACACATCGTGTACTCATAAAGTACATGACGTGTACTTAAAAAATTTCCAAAATTTCTTCTTTTCTCAAAAAATGACCAGAAAAGGAAAAACATACCTAAAAATAAGATCCGGGTTCTTTCAAACCTCCCCCATTAAATAAATTCATCCCCGAATTTCCATAATGCGGCGTAGAAGAAGAAACCCCGAACAGCTCTGGCCACTGTGCTCGTACATCAGCCTCCCTCTCCCAGGTCTCATCCTATACCCGCCCATGCTGCCATAACACTCGTACCAGAGGAATAGACCTGCCACGAAGAACCTTTGTACTATGATCGACAATCTGGATAGGATTCTCCTGGAACGACGCATCCACTTCAAGCTCAAACTCCTCAGGTTGAAAGATATGAGACAAGTCTGAAAAGTAACGTCGGAGCTGAGAAACATGAAAAATGTTGTGTATAGACCTGTAACTCTAAGGTAATAGCAACCGGTAGGAAACTGGCCCAACTCTCTCCAACACCTCAAATGGCCCGACGTACCTCGGCGAAAGCTTACCCTATCTCCTGATCCTTCTATACCCCAACCTTGGTGTGACACGTAGAAAAACCTGATCCATGACCTCGAACTCCAGAGGTCATCTATGCTGACCAGAATAAGACTTCTATTGAGACTATGCAGTATCCATCCTCTTCCGAATCAACTCTTTCTGCTCTGTGGTCTCCTGAACAAGATAAGGTCCCAGTAAAACTGCTTCTCCTGCCTCCAGCCAACATAAGGGTGATCATCATTGCCTACCATACAAATCCTCATAAGGTGCCATCTGAATAGTTGCTTGAAAACTATTGTTTTATGAAAACTACACCAGAGGTATATGCTTCTCCCAAGAACCTCCAAAATCTAGAATGCATGATCAGAGCATATCCTCAAGAACCTGAATCATATGCTCGGACTAGCCATCTATCTAGGGGTAGTAATCTGTACTCAAAAGTACCTATGTGCCCAATGCCTTCTGAATCCCCTGCCAGACCCGAGAAGTAAAATGCACATCCCTGTCTGAAACGATGAAGTGTGGAACTCCATGAAGACGTACAATCCCTCAGATGTACAACCGTCCCAGATCATCAACACAAAAGGTCTCTTTGACTAGCAAGAAGTGATCAACCTTCGTAAGTCGGTCAATGACAACCCATACTGAATCATTCCATCGAGGCGACCACGGTAAACCGATCATGAAATCTATCACGACATCATTCCACTTCCACTTGGGAATGGGTAACTGCTATAAAAGCCCTGCTGGTTGCTGATGCTCTGCCTTCACCTGCTGACATGTGGAACACCTCAAGATGTAACCAGCAACATCCCTCTTCATACCTAGCCACCAATATTGAAGGTGTAGATCACGATACATCTTGGTGACACCAGTATGAACTTCCCAAACTGAGGAATGAAAGTCCCGCATTAGCTCCTCATGTATGTCTACTAGCACCCATATGCGCCCTTGGAAATGCAAGATCTCATCCGTGCCTACTATCCATCCAAGAATATGGTCCTCTCCTAACACACTCTCCTGTAGTACTAGACCTTCAGAATCTGATAGTTTCCTCATTCGAACTTGATCAAGAAGAATAGAGGTAACAACTATAGAAGATAGAAGAGTTTTCCCCTGTCTGTCATGCATCTCCAAATGCATCTCAGGGAATAGAGCCATAAGATTCCACTCACTGCTGGCCTCCTGAACTACCTGTATTTGAGTCCTCCTTCTCAACGCATTAGCCACAACATTTCCCTTACCAAGTGTATAGGCATGCTCAAAGTCAAAGGACTGTAGGTACTCGACCCACCTCCGCTATCTTAAATTTAGATCATGATAAGTGAAGATGTACTTGAGACTATTTTGGTCGGTGAAAACCAAAAAATTATCTCCCAGAAGATAATTTCTCCAACAACGTAGGACATGAACAATAGATGCCAACTCCAGATCATGCGTTGGGTAATTCCTCTCATGTGGCCTCAACTGCCGAGACCCGTACGCAACGACTCCATCTCCCTGCATAAGCACAGCTCCCAGCCCAATACCTGACGCATTATAGTAAACAGTATAGCTCTTTACCGACTCTGTAAAGATAGTATTGGTGCTAAAGTCAACCTCCCTTTCAGCTCCTGAAAGGCTGAATCACAAGAATATGACCATAAGAACTTCGTACCCTTCTTAGTCAGACCTGTTAGCGGTCTTGCTAAGCATAAAAAGTCCTGTATGAAACGTCTGTAGTATCCAGCCAGTCCTAGAAAACTTCACACCTTAAATATTTTCTTCGGACGCTCCTAGGAAACTACACCTCTCACTTTCTCTAGGTCTACTGATACTCGTGCCTCTAAGATAATATGACCTAGGAAGTGAATCTGATCCATCCAAAAGTGGCACTTTGAGATCTTAACATATAACTGATGCTCCCTCAGTGTACTCAAAACAATCTCAAGATGGGCATCATGGTCATGTTGAGTGTGAGAGTACACCAAGATATCATCCAAGAAAACCACCATGAAGGAATCCAAGTATGGATGGAACACTCGGTTCATTAGTTCCATGAAAACTGCCGGTGCGTTTGTGAGACCGAACGACATAACCATATACTCGTATAGACCATACCTACTCTGGAAGGCTATAAGAGGTATATCTGATGGTCTAACGCACAACTGATGATAACCAAACCTCAAGTCAATCTTCAAGAACACCCGGGATCCTCGAAGCTAATCAAAGAGATCATCAATCCTCAGTAAGGGATATCGGTTCTTGAACATCAACTGGTTCAACTTCTGATAGTCCACACAAATCCAAAGGGTGCAGTCTGCCTTTTTTGCAAACAGGACAAGTGAACCCCAAGGAGAAGTACTGGTTCAGATGAAACCATTTGCCTGCAACTACTCCAATTGTTTCTTGATCTCCTTTAACTCTGGTATAGCCATCTTATAAGGAGGAATGGAAACTGGTGCCGCTCCTGGAACAAGCTCAATCAAGAAGTCCACCTAATGCTCTGGAGGCAGACCCGAAAAGTCATCTGGAAAGACATCTCTAAAACGATTCACCACTGGAGGAAATTACATCTACGAAGTCCCCTGGTCATCCAGATACAGACTAGAAATCTGGGCTATAACTCCTCCCAACCCATGATGCTCTGGACCTGCTCTTCTCTCCTAGACATCCCACTCACCCCTATGAAGAAAGGATTCACCTTCTGGGGATGTGAAACTCACCCTATGATGATAACAATCGATGAATCCCTGTAATATAAATAACCATTCCATCTCGATAATGACATCACAACCTGTCATCTCCAGGACATATAGGTCCCATAGGCAGTGACATCCACCAACCTCTAGTGGGAACTCCTTGCACTGACGTACACTAGCTGTTCTAGTCCCCAATGGTGTGTCTAATGTCAAAATATCGGCAGAGGAAAAGATGCAGAGGCCAAGTATCTCTACAACAATAACAGATATAAAGCTATGTGAATCCCTTGTATCAAAAAGAGCATAAGCTAAAACCGAGGATACTAAGATCATACCTCAAACTGTAGAGGGTTTGGAATCCTACTCCTGCTGGGTCTGCTCCACTGCAAAAGTATGGCCTAAGCCGTGGCCCTGTGACCCTTCCTGACCGCTCTGAGCTGATACACCCTACTATTGCTAAAGAACCGGTTAATGACTACCACATCCATGACCTCCACCTCAGCCCGAATGGTCGGAAGAACTCCAGTTCCTAGACTGGTGAGAAACTAGTGGCGCTGCTCCTGAATGCGGAGTCATAGAAGAACCCCTATCACCAATTTCTGGTGAGAAAAAATGACAAAAGCACTAAAGGTGACCCATCTTACGGCAAGATCGACACTCCACTGGGTCTCTCGGGCAACGTGGCCTTGTATGCCCATTCATCCTACACTGGTAGCACACCACCTGACAACCAGAAGATGTGTCCTGCCTACTTTGATCTCCTCATGAAAACTCCCTGCGGTGCTTCCTACTGTTAGGAAGAAGGATACTAACTCTGGATGCTGAACCACCCTGGCTCACCACTCCAGAATCCCTCAGATTGCGCTCTGCGATTAGCACCTGGTTGATGATATAAGATATCAAAGTCAACCTGAAGATGTTCACCTATGATCAGATGTTGTTCCTCAGACCATCCTCAAACTTCGGTGCAAGGAAAAACTCATCACCTCCTAGAATAGGCATGAAAAGTTGTAGCTCTATGAAACCAAATGAATACTCCATAACAGAAAGAGTACCCTACTCCATACTCATGATCTCTCGGGTTCGATTGGACCTTAAGGTATCCTGATAGAAGTAATCATAGAAGATGCGTCAAAACTCATCCCAGGCCATATTCTGCTGGTGTCCTTCCTGTGAGATCACATCCCACCACCTCTTGGAGGATTCTCGAAGCATGTAGGCAGAGAGATTCACCCTTTTCTCTGGATATATCTCCAGATTCTAGAAAATCATCAGTGTGGATTCTAGCCATGACTCTGCAACCTGGGGTCCTTCATCCCCTAAGAAAGTAGAAGGATGCTGCTTCTCAAAGACCCTCATCAATTCTGCCATTGACAGTGTAGGAGACGACGCTCCCTGAAAGGTCTGAATCATCCTTAAAAAGCCCTCTCTAAACTGTGCATCAACAACTGTGTTAGGTATAACGGCTGGTGCCAAGACTGGAACAACAAGAGGATCTACTAGAAGTCCCTAATCGGCTATGTCTGGTGTCTGATCACCGCCTGGAAATTGGCGCATAACTGGAGGAATTCTCGGTGGCATGACTCTGCAAGGTCAAGTGCACACCTTAAAACAAGATTATAAAGGACTGAAAACTAGAATCATAAGAGGGGAACAAGAGAAAGAAAGCATTCAAGTTTTACAAAACACGACTACACAGTGTGTAAAATTCCTACACGGCGTGTTCCCTTAAGTCATTCACATGGGAATGTACTCCTGCCTAAACTGGTCATGTTACACCCCAAACATATGGTGTGTTCTCCTAACACACGGTGTGTACTTGAATCCTCTTCCCATGCCTGAGTCCTTCTACACGGTTAAGCCACACAGCTCTCCTAAGACAAGACTACACTGCGTGTTTAAGGTAGACACGATGTGTACTAGACAAGCTTCACCTGGCCCGTGTTTTTAGTGACACGGACTGATACACGACTCAAACTACACGGCGTGTTCCAGATGGACACGGCGTGTACGTGAAAGGATAACATTGACCCGTGTTGTTAGTGACATGGCCAGGTACCTGGGTCAGACTAAACGACATGTTCAATACTGACACAATATTTATAACTTAAGGTTTATCCGTCTGTGTTGTTAGTTACACGGGTGGACATAGGATCAACGCTACACGACATGCTCAATGGGTAAACGTCATGTTCCCACAAGAAATTCCCTATCTCGTGTCTCTTCCCACATGGCTTATGACATGGTTAGAGACTACAAGGCATGTATATAAAGTACACGGTGTGTACTTAAGAAAAATAGTTTCTTCTCGAATAGAAGAACACATGGAGTGTAGTCAAAACTACACAACGTGTATTCTAGGGTTTTCCAGACAGTAAGCCTTATAAACTACTCTGGAACCCAGAAAAACACTGAAACAAACATTGAAAGTGCCAAATTCCGATTTGTGAGGGCCCATACTCCCCACGAATCAAATCTTGGCATCTTATACATGTTATAACAAGGAAAACAAGTCAATGATCCACCAAATTTTGGTCCATGATGGCCCATAACACCTCAAGAACCAAAGTTTGGATTTCATTCAAGAAAAACCTTACACAAACAATACCCTATCAAACAATATGTATTTTTATCAAGGCATATATCACAACAACATGCATATTCTACAAAACATCTATCATAACAACATGCAATTGCTAATGCATCTTAGATGGAATGGAAAGAATGCATGACATGTGAATTCCAGTGAGTGCCTATATGATGCATGAGATGACATATCCTCATATCATCAGGTTGCAAAAGAAATAGAACCTCAATAACATCAATGATAACAAAACTATACATGTGATTCACCTAACAGTGAAAATCAAATCAACTGTAAAATCGCAAACCATAAAAATTGCAATAAATGAGGTAGATTGGATTTTCCCTGTACATGGGTTAGATACTCCCGAGCATAGCTTATTACCAAGTACCTATTCCTTCCTATCCCTGACTAAAGGCTCCAAAGAGTAAGTCAAGAGAAAATAGAACCTCTGATACCACTTTGTAACGTCCCGGTTCTAGAATCCACCCAGAGGCGCCCCATACCCGGTTGGTCACATAGCCTCAAATGCTTTTCCCCGCACACCAGAGGCTGCCAACTAGTAGCGAGGGCTTGGGTATGATAGTGGAGAAACTATTACCTCATTTGTAGAGTACACATCGGAAGTAAACAACACATAATAGCAGAAGAATTAAATATCCAACAATAGTAAATAGCGGAATACTAGAATAATAAACAACTGGAGCACATATGTATATAAATGATGCATGATACATATGTCTAGGAAAGCAGCCAAATAATTCACAATGCTGGAAATAAAACCAGTGCTAAACCAAGGTACAAAAGAAAAAGTTAAACAACTCCTCAGCATCACAAGCCTAATCTTGGTTGCATGCTCTCCAGCTCCACAAAAAGTCAAGTTCCTGAAGTAGAAGGGTGATTGCCCTTATTTATACCTGTATCAATATAATCTTTTTAGGCCCAAAAGCATAGCCCAAACAGGGTGTGAGAGTAAATCCCAGTAGGCAACCACCTGAAGATCTATGCCTAAAATCCAGTGAATATATGATAGGTAAAGTTCAGAAAAAATTAAACAAGAAAGTACTCAACAGTAAACAATCCACAGTTTCAATATCAAGCAACAAAAAACAAACAACTAAACACAAATAGGTAACCCTTTGGGAAGTAATCACAACCATCCCCTCTAGTCCTACCTAAGAAGTACAAGCAACCCTCTGGGCAGTGTACTCAGCCTAACCCCTCTGGTTCAGTCATAGAATTCATAAAGACTCTCTAAGGAAGCACTCACAGTCAATTACCCTTATAGTATAAGGTAGTCAGGAACTCTCTGAGGAAACTCACACAGTCAATTACCCTTATAGCCCCAAGGTTAAGGACTCTCTGAGGAAGCTCACTCGATCAATTCTCTTTATATCCTAGGTCATTCAAAGGCTCCCTAAGGAAGATCAATTGTTCAATTATCCTTATAGTATAGAGTAATCAAGTTAATTCAAAGTAAAACAAAGACTCTCTGAGGAAGCTCACACAGTTAATTCCCCTTATAGTCTAAAGTTCTCAAAGATTCTCTGAGGAAGCTCACTCAGTCAATTCCCCTTATAGTCTACTAAATCAAGTTCTCATAGACTTGTGTAGGTCAACGAGCATAGAAATGCAATATGGAAAAAGTAAACCTATAGAAATACTTGGATAATTAGTCTACAACATATCAAGCATGTCAGAATACAAACTTTCCATCCTACAGCAACATGCATGGAAAACAGGCAAGGCAGCCAAATTGGCTAAATAGGACCAAACAGTCATAAACAGAACATGCATGGGAAAAACATCCAAAGCATAGTAATAAAACCTATTTATATCCAAATAACCTCTAAAAAAACATGTGATCATGCTAGGAAATCAACAGGGGTAAAATGGTAAACATGAAATACCCCGTTCAAGGGTATTGGTGGAATTTTCATATAATACTCAAAGACTTTGTACGGAAAGACACAAAACACCTACCTCGGCATTAGAAGATTGCTATATGTGAACCTCAAAGCTTGAATCTCCTTAGAACATATAAGATCTACAAAAAAATATAAAACATTCAACCCATGATATTTCATGAAATAAGAGAAATCAGAAGATAGTGATCTAGGAGAAGAGAAAAATCACCGATGCGATTCCAACACAACTGACAGTGTTCAATTTGGAGGACAGATGCTCGCTCGGGGGTTCGTCGAAGATCCGCGGCCGTACAGAGCTCTCGATCGAATGAGACCTAAAAGAAGAGCGTTTTGGTGATTAGACGCAACCCTGATGTGTTTAATGAAAAAAAAGAAAGTACACGACATGTAATTTTGAAGTACACGGTGTGTACTCGCCGTTTCCGTACTCCTCTTTAAGCGGACTCCAAGTCACTACTACGTGGCCGTGTGTGTGGCCACTACACGACCATCACACGACCTCCTACGACAAGGCAGTACACGGTGTGTACTCATAAAGTACATGATGTGTACTTAGAAAATTTATAGAATTTCCTCTTTCTCAAAAACGACCAAAAAAGGAAAAACATGACTAAAAAGAAGATCCGGGTTCTTACACCCACACCCCTGAAACCCCCCTACTCCACTGGACCCCCCCCACACCTGGATTTCCTCCACCCTTCTGGACAACCCCCACCCCCTGGACATCACTCCCACACCCATGGACAGCCCTCCCACACCCCTAGAAACCCCCTACCCCACCGGACATCCCTCCCACACCCCTGGAAACCTCCCACCCCACTAGACACCTCCCCACACACCTAGACACCCAATTGACATCCCCCCACCCTCCTCGACAGCCCCACCCACCCTGGACAGCCCTCCCACCCTTCTAGACACCCCCATCCCCATGGACTCCCCACACACCCTTGGACTGCCCCCACCCCCATGGACACCCTGGACACCCCCACCCCACTGGACAACCCTCCCACACCCCTGGAAACCCCCCTCACTCCACATGAAACACCCTGGATATCCCCCACTCCCCTAGACAACCCTCCCACCCTCCTAGAAATGCTCCCACCACTGGATTTCCCGCCCACCCCCATGGACACCCAGGACACCCCCACCCCACTGGGTAGCCCTCCCACACCCCACTGGAAACCCCCTCACCCCACAGGACACCCCACCCTCATGGACACCATGGAAACCCCCTACACCCCTATACAACCCTCCCACACCCCTGGACAACCCTCCCACCCCCCTGGACACCCTCCCACCCCTAGACTTTCCCCCACCCCCATGGACACCCTGGACACCCCCACCCCACTATACAACACTCTCACACCCCTGGAAACCTCCCTCACCCCACAGGACACCCCCACACCCCTAGACACCCCATGAATAGACTCCCACTCCCATGGAAAACCCTCCCACCCTCCTGGAAATGATCCCACCACTGGACTACCCCCACCCCCATGGACACCCTAGACACCCCCACCCCACTGGACATCCCTCCCACACCCCTGGAAACCCCCCCCCCCTCACCCCACAGGACACTCCCCACACCCCTGGACACCCCCTGGACAACCCCCACTCCCCTGGACAGTCCTCCTAACCTCCTAGAAATGCTCCCACCCCTGGACTTCCCCCGCTCTCATGGACACCCAGGAAACCCCCACCCCACTGGACAACCCTACCACACCCTTGGAACCCCGCACCACAATTAACAACCCTCCCACACCCCTGGAACCCCCACCCCACTGGACACCCCCCAAACCCTTGGAACCCCCCAGACCAGAATCCATTCATGAAAAACCATTATAATTAGACCAAAACAAGAATTAGATCAAAATTAAACATTCACATATATAACATTCAAAACTTACAATGTCAACTTAAAAAAAAATCCAACCTAAAGGACTACCAAATACACAATTATAATGAAAATATTCAAAATTACATTTTACACTACAAACAAACTAAAATCCAATCAAACCTGTAAAATAATTTGACCATTCCACTTGTAAGTGTTTGACCTCTTGATCACTATAGGGTTTAGGGTCATCAAATTGCTACAAATTAAAAGGATAGTAGTTAACATGTATAATGAATAAATCAAATGAAATATTATGGAAAAGTTTAAAAGGAAATCATACCAGGTCAAAGTTCACAAGTGTTCCAGTTGTAATTATTTCATACATAAATCTTAACACATAATATCCACATTCGACGATGCCTTATTGTTCATGAAAATTATGTTTGAATGAGTGTAAATTCAATATATTATTTTTATGTAATAAATCAAAAAGCACAAATTATAAATGGATATTTACCTTTACTTTTACATATTTGATCTTCACACTCCTTTTCTTTGTGTTTTTTCGAAATTAGACCCATCCCCTGTTAGAAAATAATATGAATGGGATAAATTTAAAATTCATTATAATATATAAAAATATTGAGAAATTGAAACTTAATTTTCCAACATATTCTTAAAACTTTCCCACACATCGCCATAGACATAGCATATCCAATAAAGTGTTTTCTCCCTTGAAAAAAACACCTAACATCCAATGATCACTGATAAAAGAAAATTTAAGGTTAGTGGGTTTTTATGTTAAAAGATAATGAACTCTTTTCCAAAGATGTGTTTCATACCTCTCACAAAAAGGCATCATCAAACATTGTGTGATTATATTATGTTCAAATCTTTCAGCAATATAAATCATTCTTTGTTCCTCATCCAATGCATGTGCTTCAGAGGAAATAAAATGTGGGTCCATGAATCCATATACATCTGTCCGCTCATTCTTCTCACAAATGTTATAAAGATACCTAATACAAAACATAAATAAGTATACATTTTTAATAAATATAACATTGGGAAAAGGTGTTAAGACTTACATTGAAAAAAATTTCACCACATTGATGCCCAAATTATCTCTAGTAACAAGATCCATGGAATCAGTTTTCACAATCCCCACATTTATTGCACATTCACAAACATGATCTTCCATTGAAAACTCATAATGATCCGATTTTTTTTGAATATCTTGACAATCTATCAAGACTACTAGAATCTGTATCTGATGTCATAGCCATTTGTCATTGTTTTTGTATATACAATATTTATTTACCTTTTAATTATTCCTCTAAAAATAAATAGAAAAATATATTAGTTTTCAAATTATAAGACAAATTTAATAAAAAAATAAAATAGAAGATATAAAATAAAGACCTCTATGGTAATGAGTCACAGAATTATGGATGGCCAAATTAAAAAATGGCTGATACTATGTCCAACTATCGTCACCTCATCTTTAGGTAATGTTACTCGAGATGATCTATCTATAATATCCTATACAGTGACCCTATGATTCTCTACCTCTAACTGTTGATGATGAACTATATCTCCTTTACAATATAACAACCCATATGAAACTATATGATGTTTAGGATCATCAACATACAAATCACAATAAGTAGGAAGTTGTGATGGAAGAGTAGGATAAAATATGGGGTCTATAGGATGAGGTGGGGGAGTGGGAGCTACTAGAGTAGGTGGATGATAAATAATGGGATCTACAGGGGGAGGTGGTGGAGTGGGAGCTGAAGTCTGAAATTGTCTTTGCATGTCTGCAAACATAGACTATACCGATGCTATAATCTTTTCCTCCATCATCGCATTAATATTATGAACTTCACCCCCCAAGGATTTTATTTTTTTTATACACCCTCAACAGAAGAAGTTGAAGAATGTGGAAACACTTTTCTTACTGATACACCTGTCAGATATCCTCATACACGACCAGGATGTTCAGGCTTTCCCAATATTGCGGATAAAATATCTTGCCTCCCAGCAGCTATAAATACCCCCTGTGACGTCTTCTCCTCAAGAGAATCCTGTATTAATTAATTGAACATTTATGTAATGATTGAAATTATATGAAGAATATAGTTAACTTAAATAAATAAAATAGATATCTTACAATACTCTCATCTACGATTCTCGAATCTTTTGAAATATATTGCTCTTTTTTCCCATCTGAGCTCTCTTCCATTTTTCATGTCTAGATAGAGGGGATGGAGGGGCCACCTCTCTAGATCTTGAAGACTCAACTCTCAGTTTTTGTTATTTTTCAGCCATCATTTGTTCTTCCAATAATGTATACCCTCCCTGAGATAAACTATGAGGGTATAAATTTTAGATTGGATCTCCTGATGATATTTCCTTGTTTGGTGTAAATTAAGAATAAGAAATCATTAACAAAACATTAATAAGACCATTTATATAAGAAAGATTATAAAAGTTTACATTTCCCTTACCAAAAATGAATATTTTCTTATACTTTCAACAAACTGTCTCCATGTGTCTTCATCTATGAAAGGATATATATGGCATGGATTTTCATGACTTCTATGACCAAAAATGAAATCAGATGAGAGGGTTGATTTGAAATCCCTCCATCTCCTAGCAGCCATCAATAAGCATTTCTTCCTAACTCCTCCAGTGTCAGGAATATCAAATGTCATCTAATAAAGAAGAGGTTAAACATATTATATATACTAGAAACATTTAAATAATAGGAAAACAATAACAAAAGATCTTACCAAAATCTTCTCCCACAATTGAGATATTATCGCTTTACCCACACTTCTCCAGTCATCATAAAAAATGCTTAATTTTCTCTTACCCTAAGTTAATACAAAAATCTTAAAATCGTTTTCATTTGGACCTCTAGGAATATCATTCTCATCAAACGCAATGAGTATCCTCTTGTCCTGCGTATGAGCAAGTGATAATTTTGGTAAACGTGTGCACCCATGTTTACCAACTCTTGAACTCTTTGTCGTTATGGGAGCACATGAGGAAGATTGAGGAACATCAAGAGGAGCATGTGAATGTTCTTCCCCATAGGTATGATCATTATGCCAATCTCCAGAATCATGTGGTTGATCAACAAATTGATCTGTCATTATCCTTCAAATAAAAAAACAAACATTAGTTCAAAAATATACAAATTCAAATTTTACAATACTAATGTAAACAGAAAATATAAAATTGTAGTAAGTTATTTAATAGTAAAAATGGTTAATATGGTAAGCATGTTAAACAATGGTAAAGATGGTAAAGATGGTAAAGATCGAAAAGATGGTAAACATGGTAAATATGGTAAACATGGTAAACATGGTAAACATGGTAAACATGGTAAACATGGTAAACATGGTAAACATGGTAAACATGGTAGACATGGTAAACATAGTAAACATGATAAAAATGGTAAAGTAATTTTCATTCAACAAAAATAATAGATATATAATTTATGTAATGGTAAACATGATAAAGTAAACTAAACAAAATTAAAATAAAAAAACTTCTACTTATTTGTTTTAATACATGTTTTAATAAAGAAAAAACTTACAATATCTAACATTTTATGAAAATAAAAAATGTAAACAAGAAATAAAAATATGTTACCTATAATATTAGGAATATAAAAATGGATTGTTTTCCCAAATTCCTTCGTCATGATCATTCCTTATGGAACAAACCATGTATTTGACATGCTCATAATTATGTTCTACTAATCTTTCCATGGAAGTAGGTATCTCACATAAATCATCATCTTCATCAAGTTGATCTTCACCAACATATTGTTTTTTCCCTTGTAAAACAACAGCCCACTGCATATCTAATTGATCTACTACATAGAAAATTTGTTTTGCATGTGTTTCCATTATAAAAGAATCAGTTGTGTCTTACAATCTAAGCAGATTAACAACTGTCATTCCAAATTCATCGTGTCTGATACTGCTATTACTGATAAACCATTTACAGTTAAAAATAGGAACTTTAATTTTAAATTAATCAACCTCCCATATTTCTTCAATCACTCCATAATATGCACTTGATGCATAAATTGGGTTTTTGTCTTTAGAACTTGAAAAATGCATTGCTTCTGTAAACACCAATACACCACTATTCTGAACTGCACTTCTATTGTCCTGATCTTTCATATGAAATGTATAGCCATTAATGTCATAACTGGACCATGTTATCACATTTAAACATGGACCACCCACTACCCATTTTAATATCTCTGATACATCTGATCTACCAAGCAAGGTCTTTTTAAACCATGAAAAAAATGTTTTGTTGTGATCATTCAAAATCCAAATTTCTTTCTTCTTTGGATGACATTGTTTTAACTCATCAATATGCAATGTGATATACGGTTGAGTATCAGCTATGTTATTCAAGATGTATAATTCTAACTTCTTTATATATTTAGCTGAAAATGATTTGAATTTCAAGCCATGAATCCCCTTTCCCTCATTATTAACCCATTCATGGAGAGATGGAGGCAAACCTATGTGCTCCACTATAGCCAAGTAGCTTGTACAAAACTCTGTAACCTCCTCAGAAATATACTTTTCAATAATGGATGCTTCAGGTCAATATGGATTCTTAACATACCCCTTAAATATTTTCATATACCTTTCAAAAGGATACATCCAACAAAGATATACAGGTCTAAAAAGCTTTTCTCGAACTAGATGTATCATTAAATTCACCATTATATCAAAAATATATGGAGGAAAATACATTTCCAATTGACAAAGTATAAAAATTGTATCCTTTTCCAAAATGTTCAAAACATTCACATCAATCACCTTATTACAAATTGAATTTAAAAAATAACACAACTTCATTATAGTCTTTCTAACATGGATGGGAAATATTCCATGCAATGCAACTGGTAGAAGTTGTTGCATCATGACGTGACAATCATGAGATTTCATACCTATAAACATCAAATCCTTCAATGTGATAATTTTTTTTACATTTAAAGAATAACCTTGAGGCACATTGATATCATAAATACACTGAAAAAAGATAATTTTCTCCCTCTTGGATAATGTATGACAAGTCGGGGGAAGAAATGTTTGTCTTCCATTAGGAGTGGGAGCTAACTCAAAACATATTCCCATTGATAGTAAGTCTAATCTTGAATTTAACCCATATTTTGTATTTACTTTAATATCTAACAATGTTCCAATCAAACTGTCACAAATATTCTTATCCATGTGCATGACATCAATATTATGTTTAACTTCATGATATATCCAATATGGTAGCTCAAAAAATATTGACATTTTCTTCTAAATATGTCTGTCATTACCAGATTTCTGTGTCTTTCCCATTGTCACATCAAGTTTTTCCACCCTCTCAAAATACATATCAGGGAATAAAGGTTTTGGAGCAATATAAAATTCTTATGAGCCATTTAATTCCTTTTTTATTCTTTTATAAGAGTGATCCATAGGCAAAAACTTTCGATGACCCATGTGCACTATTTTCCTCCCATGATGCAATTGACAATATGAAGTCTATTGTTCGCAAATTGGACATGATTTATTCCCTTTAACACTATATCCAGAAAAATTTCCATATGCTGGGAAGTCATTTATAGTGAAGATAAGCACCGCATAGAGTTGAAAATATTCCATTTTGTAAGAATCATACACCCTAATACCATCCTCCCATAAAAGTTTCAAATAATCAGTCATTGGTGACAAGAAAACATCAATATCATTTCTAGGTTGCTTCGGACCAGAGATCATTATACTCAACATGAAGTATTTTTTCTTCATAAAAACTTCAGGAGAGAGGTTGTAAATTACGAATAAAATAGGCCATGAACTATGTGTGCTAATGAGGGTTCGGTATGGATTCATTCCATCTGTGCACAACCCTAGTCTGAGATTTCTAATTTCATTTCCAAATGTAGGATACTACTCATCAATTTTCTTCCATTGTGGTCAATCAGCTGGATGGCGTATTTTTCCATCACATATCTGCTCATCAGCATGCCATCTTAACCTTTTTTCATCATGTGAATTATCAAATAAATGTTTCAAATGATAAATTATAGGAAGATACCAAAATAACTTGGAAGGGATATTTGTAATCTCTACATCATCCTGTGATTTTTCTTTCACCTTATACCATGATATCCCACATTTAGGATGCTCTGATAGAAATTAATATTCCTTCCTATATATCTTACAGTCATTCAGACAAAAATGCATTTTCTTTTATCCCAATCCCATCGGGCATAATATTTTCTTGTCCTTATAATGTGAATCTGGAAGATCATTGTCTTTTGGAAGAATGGATTTCATCAATTGTAGCAGCTCTATAAAACTTCTATCACTCTATCCATGTTTCTCCTTCAGGTTAATCAATATTAACACCATTGAAAAAACTGTAAAATTCGTACAACCAGGATACAATGGTTTTTCAGCATCACCATATAGATGTACAATTATCAGTTCTATCTTAATTTGTTCTGCTGTAATATCACAGATCATTTCTTCAATTCCATCGGAGTTACCATCTTGCGAATCATCATCATTAGTAGATCTGACATTATGTCCAGTTTTACCATGCCAAATCCAAGGGCTATAACTCAGATTAAAACCATGAAAAATCAGATGATCTTTTACCTATCTACTTTTCAAGTTCTTTATATTCAAACATTTCAGGCATGGAAAGAAAAAAATGTCACTACTTGGAACATTTCATTTAGAAAATTCCAAAAGGGCATCAACACCTACCTCATATTCATTACTCATTTGATGTTCTATATTCCAACTTCGACTCATTATTACCTATAAAAAATATCAAAATTATATATCATTTTAATATTAGACAAATAATTGTTTATATGAAAAATATCATAATTTGAATGTAATAAAATTTTGAAATATAAAACAAATCTATGCGTATTTAAAAAAAATATGCTTGAAAATGATTTTAAAAAGAAAATATAGTTAGATATAACAATTTTAAATTCATATTGGATCCTTTATTTTGAAGGTACACAAAGAATACATCCTGATGAAACTAGATACCAAATTCACCCTTCCTTAAAAAAGAAATATGAAGTATAAATATTAAAATATGTATACATTCACTACTGAAAATTACACAGATCCTAATGATTTGAAACCAATGAACTGCCCCTAACCTTCTGAATAGCCCCCACCCCCTGGACACTAACCCCACCCCCTGGATACCACCCCCACCCCCTGGACACCCCTACCCCCTTAGACAGCCCCCACCCCCTTGGACACCCCCTAGACACCACCACCCCCTTGGACAACCCCCCACCCCTAGACACCACCCACACCCCCATGGACACCCCCTGGACACCACCACCCCCTTGGACAGCCCCCACCCCTCTGGACAGCCCCCACCCCCTGGACAGCCCCCCGAACCCTCTGGACAGCCCCCACCCCCTAGACATCCCCCACCCCTTTAGATAGCTCCCCACCCCTCCTGGACACCACCCCCACCCCTACCCCCTTGGACACCCCCTGGACACCCCCAACCCTCTGGACAACCCCCACCCCCTAGACAGCCCCCCAAACCCTCTGGACAGGCCCCCACCCCCTTGGACATCCCCCACCCCCTTGATAGCCCCAACCATCTATACAACCCCAACCCCATGGACAACCCCCACCCCCTTGGATAGCCCCCACCTGCTTGGACACCCCCACCCCCTTGGACATACCCCACCCCTCTAGACAGCCCCCACCCCTGGACACCCCCACCCCTCTAGATAGCCCCCACCTCCTGGACACCCCACCCCCTGGGCCGCCCCCTCACCCCCTGGACACCATCCCCACCCCTGAACACCCCTACCCCATTGGAAAGCCTCCTCACCCCCTGGACACCACCCCAACCCCCTTGGACACCCACTGGACACCACCACCCCCTTGGACAACCCCCACCCCTCTAAATAGCCCCCCCAGACAGACCCCCGAACCCTCTAGACCACCCACACCCCTCTGGACAACCCCCGCCCCCGGGACAACCCCCACCCCCACCCCTCTAGAAAGCACCCCACCCCCTGGATAGCCCCCTGAACCCTCTGAATAGTCCCACACCCCTCTGGATAGCTCCCCACCCACTAAACAACCCCCACCCATCTAGACAGCCCCCACCACTTGGAAACCCCCCACCCCTGCCCCCTTGGACACTCCCTGTACACCCCAACCCTCTGGATAGCCCCCACCCCTGGATAGACCCCAACCCTCTGGACAACCCCCAACCCCTTGGACAACCCCCACACCTTGGACAACCCCCAACCCTCTATACAACCCCCACCCCCTGGACAGCCCCCACCCCTCTATACAACCCCACCCCCTGGACAGCCCCCACCCCTATGGATAGCACCACACCTGGATAGCCCCCCCAACCCTCTAGACAGCCCCCACCCCCCAGGACACCCCTACCCCCAGGACACCCCCACCCCCTGGACACCCCTACCCCTGTACCACCCCTTACCCCCTCGATACCACCCCACCCTCTGGACACCCCTACCCCATTGGAAATCCCCCCCACCCCCTTGGACACCACCCCCACCCCTTTGACACCCCCTAGACACCACCACCCCCTTGGATAAAACCCCCCACCCCTCTGGACAGTCCCCACCCCCTGGACAGCCCCCCGAACCCTCTAGACAGCCCCCACCCCTCCAGACAGCCCCACCCCTCCAGACAGCCCCCACCCCTCTAGACAGCCCCCACCCCCTGGACACCCCTATCCCCTTGGACAGCCCCCTCACCCCCCTGAACACCCCACCCCCTTGGACATCCCCAACCATCTTGGACAGCCCCCACACCCCCTGGACACCACCCCCACCCACTTTGACAACCCCCGAACCCCCTTAGACATCCCAACCCCCTTGGACAACCCCCACACCCCCTGGACACCATCCCACCCCCATTGACAGCCCCCACACCCCCTTAGACACCCCAACCCCCTTAGACAGCCCCCACACCCCCTGGACACCACCCCCACCCCCTTTGACACCCCCATGGACACCCCCACCCCCTGGATAGTCCCCCACCCCCTGGACACCCCCACCCACTTGGACAACCCCCACCCCCTTGGACACCCCCTGTACGCGCACACGCACAAACACACAAAAATCATAAACTTGCATGATATCACTTCCATGGTTTCTTTTACCAGAAAAGAATTTAGCATCGTATAAATGAACACTATGAAACTTACCATGACAATAAGAACAAATATAGGAAAATAACATCTCAAAAAATTAGATTAGGGCATCATGAAAAATAATAACTGAAATCGAGCCGTGTGAGGCTTACTTGAGTGTTGTAAGTCGACCTGATAGATCTGGTGACATTAAAGATGCTGAATGATGTTGGAAAAATGAGGTTGGAGGACACAAATTTGAGGAATCATTTCTAGGTTTTACACGTGGGAGAGATGATTTGCAGTTCTCCCAATCGAAGAAAATAGAATGACTAAATACGGGGCATGATAAATCATTTAAAATCCTTATAACGTTGGTTATTTAATAATCGAAGTGATAAACTATTTTTTTCTTTGTTTATAATGTCGGTTATTTAATAACCGACATAGAAAATAATTTATAACGTCAATTATTTTATAACCGATGTTATAAATGGAGCTTTATCACATCAAATTTTTTATAACTAATGTAATAAAGCGCTGAACTTTTCTTTATCATGTCGGTTATAAAATAACTGATGTGATAAAGTGCGCTAGATTCGATTTTCATGTCAGTTATAACATAACTGACTTAAAAAAGCTAATCTCAGTATTTTTTACGTTAGTTATTTTATAACCGATGTAAAAAATAGATCATAATCGATAAATCATGTCAGTTATAAAATAACCGATGTGATAAATTGATTTTTACAGCTTTGCACATTGGTCATATAGAACCGACGTGAAAAATGCCGACGTGTTAAACATTTTTTCAACTAGTGCTTAACAATTTATTGATATATATTCTAGAAATATAATTAGGATATAAATCTCATCTGATAGCAATAAAGTGTGCTGAATTTAGAATTTGATCAACTATAACCCGAATAATATTATAGGATTTAGTTGTTTTGGAGAGCCTAATGATAAAATCCATGGTAATGTTTTACCATTTCCATTTTGGTATGGTTAATTATTATAACATCCATTTAGAATTATATCTCTCAACCTTAACTTAATTAAATACTAAATACCATGATACATACTATTAAATATATCTTTTCATGTTGTCCCTCCATAAATACTCTTTTAGATCTCTGTACATATTCATAATTACAATATGAATAGAGAATGGAGAACTATGAGCATCATCCAATAACTCATTCTTCAAATCTAGTATGGACGGAACAAATACATGGTTACCAAAACTTATTATTCTATCCTAATCAAGTTTAATCCTAGGAACATTTCTACCCTTCTTCTATAGTTTCACATCTTACTTATACACCTATAAAATCCTCATATAGATAGATGGTTTTACATTCATATAATAGAGATGATATTTCTACCCTCCCTTCAAGATTTCCAGACCCATCCTTTGAAAATCCATAAATATTGGATCTTTTGTGATTCTCATCATATATAAGCTAGCATGATCCTTTTGCATGAAAGATTCTACCACATTGTTTGTTTTCCCAAGATGGTAATGTATTGAGAAATCATAATCTTTAACCAACCTAAACTGTATCCTCTTCACATATTCAACTCATTTTGAGTAAATGTATTCCTTAAAATTTTATGATTGGAATATATATCATACCTTTATCCATAAATATAATTCTTCCATATTTTTAATAGAAAAATCACCACAGCAGATTTCAAATCATGTGTTATGAAATTTTTCTTATGAAGCTTCAATTGTCATGATTCATATGTTATCACCATATCATTCTAGATAAAGATGCATCATGATCCCTTCATTATTTAATAAATATAGATCAAAAACCCTTTTCAAATGTTGGGTAGTGCAACCACAATTTCACTATCTAACCTTCTTTTCATTTCCTTGAAAATTTCCTCACATTCATCTATCCAAAGGAAATTTTCTCCCTTCTGAGTTAACTTTATGAGTGGATTAGACAGACATGTTAAATTCTTCCTAAAGCATCAATAATATCTAGTTAAACCAAGAAAACTATAGATTTCAATCATAGTAGTTGTTCTAGGCCAATGTTCAATAACTTTTGTCTTTAATGGATCAATTTCTATACCATCGCTTGAGATTATATGATTGAAAAATGAAAATTTATGTAGAAAAAAATCATACTTTTTAAATTTTGCAAAACAATTATCCTTCCTTATGTTCTTCAATACAATCCTTAAATAATCTTTATGATCTTACTTAATCTTGGAATATATAATAATATTTTCTATAAAGACTTATATAAAATAATCAAGGTAATATCTAAATAATATATTCACAAAATCCATGAAGATAGTAGGGGTATTAACAATACCAAAAGGTATCACTATAAATTCATAGTGTCTATACCTTGTACGGAAGTCTGTCTTGGGTATGTATTTACTTTTTACCCTCAACTGATAGTATCCAAGTCAATTATTAATCTTCTAAAAATATTGAGATCCTCATAATTGATTGGAAAAATAATCAATATAGGGTAGATGATACTTATTATTGATTATAGTCTTATTAAGTTCTTGAAAATCATTGCAGAGTCTCATTGATACATATTTCTTCTTAATAAAAAGAATAGGCCCACCCCATGGTGACACACTTGGCCAAATAGATCTCTTGTCAAGATTCTCCTCAAGTTTCTTCTTTCATTTTTGTAACTAAATATGAGACATTCTATAGGGAGTCATTAAAATATGTGTAGCACTAGGTTTGAATTCTATTTGTAACATCCTGAGTTTTAAGAAAGAAACATTATGTTCGATAACATACATGATACACTACATTGAGTTTAAACAAACAACTAAATATTATTATTTAAATGTTACCGTTATAACATAGCCATTAGAATGGTAGGAATGAATAGTATCAACTAAATTATGAAAATATTATTTACAAATTTTTAAATAATGATTCATCAGTTACCAAATTTATTAGAAATGGAAATAAAAACCGATCAAATATAAAAGATGTGTTTTTATGAAAACCTATTTAAAAAGCGAATAATTGTGTCTATAAAATAATATCACTCTTTATGGATATTTATTTAATGAAAAATATATTTTATATATTCAATTTAATGTTTTAAATTCATCTTATATGTTTTCTAGATATGATATAAGAACAAATTCAAATTTTCCAGATAAATGAAGTATTTTTCTAAAAATTCACTTTTACCACCTTTTGATGGTGAACCCTTTTTAAATTTAGTTTTTGTAACTTTTATATATTCTATTTGAAAAAATAAACTTCTTCTTTTGAAAAGGGACATCAAAATTTACTTTGGATGAATTTTTGATTTTTTTTTCTAATAACTATCATGTTTGGATGAATAGTAAAAATATGCTAAATTCTAATTGAAAACAACTTTTTCCATCAAGATAATTTTTACGGTTAAATTATATTATTGAATGGTTTAAAAGTATATATAAAATATATTTTTATAATTTAATCCAATTTTGTTCATTTTAAGTATTTTCACATTGAAATTAGATATAAACACATGTCAATCTTTTTGTGGTTATTAATTTTTTAAAAACCCGTTTTATAGTTTTGAAAATGAGAATTAATTTTAAATTAACTACTGTAATTTATGTATTTCGAATTTGGAAAAATAGATTCCATATTTGGAATCATAAGGTCCAAATTTTGTAAATAGGTACCTTTTATTGTGAATAGCAATAATTATTTTTAATTACCGCAGTTAAGGGTAAATCAGGTAATTAAGGGTAAAAATAAAATTATAAAATTACCCTAACACATGTCATAATTTTAATGTATGAGATAGTTTAAAACTTATCATAGGCAATTATTTAATTAAATGAATAAATATTCCCAAGGAAGCTGGTATAAATCTTCTCACAGAAGCTTGTTTAATTAAAATTATAAAGCTTCCCATAGAAGCTATTATAAAGATTCTCATAGAAGCTTGTTAAATTAAAAGAACAAAGATTCCCATGG
Organism: Viscum album; assembly: GCA_963277665.1. Classification (NCBI taxonomy): domain Eukaryota; kingdom Viridiplantae; phylum Streptophyta; class Magnoliopsida; order Santalales; family Viscaceae; genus Viscum; species Viscum album. Next base: position 57,173,729 of record OY728154.1, read on the forward strand.
AATCCATTTTAAATATTATCATATAAGCTTATTTAATTAAATTTACCAATATTCCCATGGAATCAATTTTAATGCTTCTCATGGAAGCCTCTTTAATTAAAAGGACAAAGCTTCCCAAGGATGTTAGTTTAAAGCTTCTCTCACACTCATGTTTTTAATAAGTATTACATTTTTTAATATGGGTTTATATAAGTGATCTCTTCGACTATAAATAGTAATTAGAAAGCTAAAAATATTTCCTACATTATGGTATTTTATTTATAACTTTTAGATATTAAATAAATATATTTAATTATGACACAATGGTGATGCAATGATTACCTTATTAATGAAAGATTCAAATAAATGATATTATAAATATTGAAATAAATATAATATGAAAATTTTGATGTTATACATTAATTTTCTGGATGATTATGACATTTTATCTTTGATTTAATGCATTTGGTTTGAAGGAATTAATTTTTTAGGATATTTTGAAAAAAAATCATGTTACGAATAGTATCAAAATTAATCTAGGCTGATTTTTTAGAATTTTTCTAAGAAGTTTCAATTTTTTAGTATTTTATGAATAGTGTTTTTATGAATAGTATTTTACGAATAGTGTTTTTTTTGATGAATAGTAAAAAAATATTTCGTTATTAAATAACTTTATCTGCATAATGATTTTAAAAAATCAAACATACATAGTTGCAATTAGGGTGAAAATTGTGGTTCAATAAGATCAAAATATTTTTTCGGTGAACAGTAACATTACCTTTTGGAATAGTAATTTTACCCTTATGAATGGTAATTTTATCAATGTAATAGTAACCTCACCTAAGTAAGTATAAATATGTTTTATTCATATTATGTGGTAATGTGATATAATTATATCATAGTATAAGTAAGTAAATATTTTAGAAATTATTAGTTAAGTATTAGTATTTTATCTATTTAATTTAATTTAAAATGAAATTAATTTTTATAAAATGGATTTAAATTTTTAATTCTACATTTCAAAAAATGGTTAGGGTGATTTTTTGGGATTTTTTTGAAATAGTTGAATTTTCAATGAATAATAAACATACAGTTTTGGGTTTTTAGTATATTTAATGACATCATAACTATACCATAATGATGTAATGAGTAAGATAAGATTATGGTAGACTCTTAAGGATTAAAATATGATATGAGGTGTCCCAAGTGGACAATACCATAGGAAAATACCATGGTAAAGCCCATGGTTTTTCAAATACCACTAATGAGGTGTTCCTTAGAAATTAATAAAATATTCCATCACTTTTTCTATAAATACCAACCCATTACTTAATTAAATTCCTTAAAAATTCCCCCTAAACAAATATATGGTATTTTTACCTTCAAATGAATCCTCCCAAGGTGCCATAAATCCCCAAGGTCCCGATCTTCGATTTTTAGAAGTTACTCTTCATGGTAAGGGAACCTTTTACCCTCCTGTTTTAGTCAAATGTTTTTTATGTTATGTATTTTAATCTACATTTTATTATGTTAGGGCATGTTATTATATATCCTTATTTCTATAAATTTTATTTCTAAGTGATGAGATACCATTTTCTCTCTCATAAACTCATTTTATGAATTTTTATGTGATGCCGTTAGGCCGCTGAATTTTCTTAAGGGAATACTCCACTTCTCTTTTCCTTTCAAGTTATCTTTTATGTGGCATGACTTTCATGTTTCAATACCATGTTCTTATTTATATTATATTATGTTCATATACTATATTATGATTCTTTTATGAATGGGTGACCCCTTTCCCCTATCTTTTTAATGTTTTCTAAAACCATGTTATATAACTGTTATGCTGCATAATTTTCATCTCAAAATCTGTCTCTTTTTCTCAAGAAATTATCTTATTTTATTTATGTGAATAACCAAACCTATTTAATTTCCATGGGTATTCATAAATACATAAAAATGATATATTTTATTCTAGAATTTATATACATAAAATCCTCATTTCCTTTCCGTGGGTTATAAATGACATAATGATCATGTTTTTAAGTACTTTTTAAAACGTCACGATTTTGATATGAAACCCATTTTTGTTATTATATTTGGGTTATTTATAATTTTTTTGATTATTATATATGTGTATCACATGAAAATAAATAAATATTAAGGGTGTTCCCTGATAGTGCTCCAATGCATTGGGTAAATAAATTAATCTCTAGAGATGACACATATTACGATACCTTGGTGAATAACCTTGGTAATTTTTATGATACCTTAGTGAATAAACTTGGTAATTTTTATGATACCTTGGTGAATAACCTTGATAATTTTTATGAAACCTAGGGGATGTACCTTGGTGATATGATACCTTAAGGATGGACCTTGGTGATATTATTATGAATGTATAAATTAAATGTTGTAGCCACATTTTCAAGTTATGATACAAGTTCTTATTGTTATGATATTACTCTTTCTCACGACTTTATGAAATTCCTCATGTTCCTATTTATATCCCTCAAGATCCCATGTAAACTATTTCCCTTGTTTTCCCTTACTGATCTTTTTGTTCTCATCCCAAGTTTTTGAATGTTTTTTACAGGTTTTAATATTGATAAGGACAAAGAAGATGCTATGATGAAAGTATTGAATATTTGTCTTGAAAAGATATAATGATTCAATTTAATAGTATTTTTATGAAAAAAGGATGGCGTGTAGAATTATCTACTTTATAATATTGAAAGTTTATTTAATTTTTTGTTCTAATTCTCTAAAACTCTAAACCTAAAAGAACTTTAAGAATGAATGAAAATAAATTATAGTCAAAAGTCAGTAGAATAAGTTATCTTTAAGGTCAGGTCCTTATACTATTGAAAACTCAAATTCACTATTTATAGGAATACTAGGAATGTATCCTTTGAAAAACATCAACAAAATCTCATATAATAAGCATATATTTGATTTTGAGTTTCTCCTTAAACATTTAAGATAAATTCCCTTTTTTAATAGGAATCAATACCCATATAATTGATGTAATTTCCATTATAATTCTTATTTATAATCTCACTAATAGATGATTATAGGTTGGTTCAGTATATCAATGTGACTTCTCTTCCCCAACAATTGATGTGGGATTTGTGTAAAGAAATCCAATCCATGACCAAAATAATATCTAATTCAAATAGATGGATAGTAAAAAGATTTATTAGATATATATTCTCACAAAACTCAGTTAGAGAAGAATCATAGACTTGATATGCGATCATCATACCATTAAGGGGTTTCACTAATAATTAAACATATAATCTTTATCGATAGGAATTAACATTACTAGATATTTTTCATGATATAAATGAATCTATATAACTAATATCAAATTGGTTACTTAAATATTTTATCATAATTATAACCACCTAAAATTTATCATTATATCTTCAATCCTTTACTAAAACAAAAATGGTTAGAGTTATCATGAAATATCATAGTGAGAAATCATGAAAAATCATTCATAGGATGTCTAAACCACAACACCTTAATTTCAATATATGATACCTTAGGTATAACCTAGGCCATCCATGATCATTATCTATTCAAATCTTTCATAAGGGTTTATAAAGAAAATTTTAATTGACCCAAGCATACCCCCCATGAGTATCAAATCAGGTGCACAATAAGGGCACACTAACCCTACACCAGAATGATGGTCAAGATAAACTCAAACCACTATTTTCAAAGTTATTATCCATTTTGGGACCAATTTGGATAATTAAAATTTTATGGTTATTGGAAGTTGTTATAAAGAAGTTTGGTTGGATTGTTTTGAAAAATATGGTTTTCTAAATATGGTTGTCTTTTTTTTTTCTTAAAGAAATAAAATCAATTTGAAAAGTTTTCTTATAAAGGAAATCAAATAGAGATGGAAAAATATATAGAAATATGTTCAGATGAAGATTTACTAACTTAGGAAATGTGATGAATAACTATCTTTTTGGTTACAAAATCATCAAACAAAATTTTTGGTGAAAAATAAAATCTGATGATGCTTTACTATTATAAAAGTTTCCAACATCATGAGTTATGAAATATCTCATGATTTAAGAGTTTAGTAGAAAGGGGGAGACATTTCTTTAGGTGTAAAAATTTATCACTTTGAAGTTCTGTGGGATTCATCAGAAAAACAAAATCAGATATATTTTTAGATAAGACGAGTTTGTAATTTGATGTTTAAGAAGTTTGAAAGATGTGGTTTTATTAAGTTTGTGATGTATATTTGTGAAGTTTATTATATAAAATAAAGTTTCTGAAGTTTAATGGGGGATTATAAAGAATGGGAATAAACAAATTCTTCATTTGAATTCCTTTGGAAAAATATTTTGTACAATGTCTTTCAGATAAAACATTTACAAATTTGTAAAGTTTTTGTTGTTACAAGACAATCAGATGAACCATATGTAAAAAAATTCATGAAGTTTTTTTGAGTAAAGTTATTGAAATAAAAAATGATGCTAAGTAAAGGAATTGGATGAAGTACAATCAGATAAATTCTTCATAGAAAAGTTTATCAGGAAATTTTTTGATAAAATGTCCATAAAAAACATATATTAAGTTATAAAGTTGAATTTGATACAAGATAAATGGAATTTTTTTTGTATAAATATCATCAAATAGTGGATGGCGTATGAAGACAACTGAAAGAGGGTTTTAATGGAGGTTCATCATATGGAAGAAAAAGCATGAAGTTATACCAGATGAAATTGTTATATAATGTTTCAAATCAATTTTGTTAAGGAATAATACGAAGATATTATATTTATGTAAGATTTTTTATAAAGTTTCCTTACAGGACAAACTTTCAGTGATTTAATATTCTTACTAGTTTTAAGTTTTTGGTGAAGTTTTCATAGAGATATCAAAAGTAAAAATGATGAGATGTTTTTTTAATATTCTAAATATTATGGAGGAAAATTATGATACATGATGAGTTTTTGAGTAATTTAAGTAAGGTTGAATCCATTGAAGGTTATTATGTGTATTCAAGAACATTATAGAATTTTTTAGAAGGTTTTAGTGAATTTATTTCAATTAGAGTTTTTAATTTCTACTTTTCATTGAGTAAGAAATCAAAATGGAATTTCTTCCTGTGCTCTCTAAAATTTTTCTATAAAAAGGGTTCCAAGTATGAGTAAAAATGTTATGTACTATTCACACATGTGAAAAGTGTAAATGCTAAATAATTAGTTTTGGATAGAGATTCTGAACGAACTTCTAAAATCTATTTTTGACCAGGAAGTTTTTAACAAAATAATCTCTTGGTTGAGGTTGAAGAAGAAGTTTATATTGATCATAGGTTTGGTGATTAGTAAACATACAAAGTTTTATATTCACCAGAAAACATATCTATCAGGTGAAATTAGAATTACATAGTGGCATAATAAAGATATCTTAATTATTAGAAGGAACCAGATGGACTTTACAGACTGAAAAATCAGACAAAGAAACTTTATGAATAGTGAGTAGATGGAGGAAGTTTTTTCCTATTGCTGGGTAAATAATTGAAGAAGAAATTTTTTTCAAGAATAGAAAATATGAAGAAGTAAAACCAGTATAGTGAAAACATTCTAATCACATTAGTGAAGGTTTCTAAATTTGTTACAAAATCTTTCTTACATCTTTATTAGTATGGAATGCACATATAGTATAGTTTTGATAATATTGAAACATAAGTGTAATGATGTTCCCTGATTGCTGTAACCTCATAAAAAGGATTATTTTTTATTAGATTGTGTTGTATTTTATTATTTATAAACCATGATAAAACCAAGTACTCTTATTGATTAGTGAGCATTGTAAATACTTGTGTTCTTATAGTTGTGTTTAGATTCTTTTTTTAGTGAATTTATAAATTTTTAATAGTAGGAGAAGGTTGTTTCATAGGAAAGAATAAATTTTAAAGATAAAAGGATCATTGATTCACCCCCTCTTAGTGATAACATATATCTTACTTGGTCCTTTTAATTGGTATCTGAGGTAAGGTTCCTATTATTTTCTCTTTGCTGAAGTTTGAATAAATGAGAAGTTTCTATGGATGTTCAGAATTCTTGGAATAGTAATTGGATTTTAGTTTTTTATGGAAATAAATATCATATTTTAAAAGAAATTAAGTTTCCATATCTTATGTCTCTTGGTTATGAAGTTCTTGAAGCTATGATATATATTTTCCCTCCTTATTCTCAGAATATTCCTCTAAAAATCATTGATAAGAAAAATTTATAGAATAATGGGTGAGGCAGAATTATTATTCCATACTCTCTATAATAGTGAGTTTCTTAGAGTTAATGGTGTTAGAAATGATAAAGGTATTTGGTAGAAGTTTAAGAACATATATAATGGAAATATGAAATTTAAGAAATCTAAGTTACAATTCTAGAGTTTGAATTGGAAGGATCTTAAGATGGGTGATTATGAATCTATTGGTGACTTATTTACAAGAGTGGATGACATTTTAAGCACCATAAGATGACTTGGTGAGAAGTTGGAAGATTTAAAATTCATTCAAAATATATTAAAAATTATTAATGATAATTTTTATGCTAAATTTTTGTTGTAAGATAGAGATCCTACAAATATATCTCTAGATGATCTACATAACACTATCATCACATACAAATTTATAAGATAAAAAGTTATAATGAGTAAAGAAAGGGATGTTCGATAATTTTCCTTCAAATATGCCAAGTAAGGAAAATCCAAGAAAGTTATTTAATATGAATAAGTTAGTGAATCTAACACTGGAGGCTAGGTTAGTAATTTTTTTTTATGAATTTTTGTCCCAGTTTTCTAAAAATATGAAAAGGGGCACATGAAATTAAAAAGGAAAGTTACCATTGAAATGTTTTGGCTGTAGAGATATTGGGAACTTTGCTAAAAATTTCATATAAATAAATAAAGATGAAGAAAGTGATGATGATTATAGAAAATCAAGAAGAATATTTAATAATAATGAAAAAAAATTTAAATCCTATTTCAATGGAAAGGATAAAAAGTTATATAAATCCAAAAGGATATTTTTTTGTCTAAAGCTGATGAAGATGAAAAATAGTGAATGAAAAGATGAAAACTTTAGTGATAAATCTACTAAAAATAATTTTATTAAAAAAGTGAATGATGAAAAGTTCATCAGTGATAAAAGAATTAGTATCGAAGAAGAAGTGAGTCATATGGAGTTTATACTATAAAAATAGTTTGAATACTTTCTTTAAAATATTATAGGACTTAAAAGGGAGGACAAGAAGTTAAAGAAATATAATATCTTAACAAACAATCAAGAATTTTTTCTTATAGAAAAATCCATGTTTCTTAAATATATTAGTGTTATGATGAAGACACTTGATAAAGAGAAAAATATCAATATTTATCTTGAATAAATGTTGAAGGTAAAAGGGGAAGAGTTAGAATTTACTCAATAAAAAATTGCTAAACCTAAGTAACGAAATTAAAATTTCAAAAAATCAATTACAAATCATGGAGAAATTTATAAAATTTTCAAACTAAAGAAGGATAAAAAAATTATCCTCAAATCTTAATAAGAAAATGAATATGTTCAAAAAATAAGAAATCTAATAAAACCATGTTTGTAGCCAAAACCAACAAAGATGAAAAATTTTAAGCTTCTAAAATTTCAACATTAGAACAAAAAAAAAACTACTTATAGTGATTCTATTGAGGATAAAAATAATTTCTATCTAAAGAATAAAATCTCATAGCACGTCAAAAACTTTAGTGTGAAATAAAGTTATAATGTTAGAAATAGGAAAGTTGATAGAGAGCAGGTACTCAGCTCCAGAAATTTTAAAATTTTTAGAGGAAAGTATTACTTATATAGTTACTAATGTTATTTTTTGGATTTTTAAATATATTGAATATATGTTGGTTCAATCATAAACATTTTAATAATTATAAGAGAAAATGGAATCAGAGTTTGAGGGGTATCAACCCACTCAAAAAAGGAAACCTAAGAAAATTGGTGTGAAGATTAAAAAATAATTCCAAACTTAGGAAACTATTTATGAAAGATGAGAACATCATAGAAATATTGAAAAAGGATTTATTTCCATGTTTCCTCCATAAAATAGTTTTTATAAAAAATCTTAAAATCTAGATGTGAAGAAAGAAAAAGGAAGGAAAAAGATCATGTTGTTGAAATTAATCTCAAAGCTACAAAAGGAGAATGACCCTAGATTTTGGATAGTAAATGATATTCACATATTATAGAAGATTTGAATATATTAAAGACTCTGAAAAATTTTAAATAAGTTACAGTGACTTTTGGAAATGATGAGTCACTCAGAATTAAAGGTTTTGGATATGCAATTATTATGGAAGAAAAGTTAAAATCCAAAAGAGCCTTGTTTGTTGATGGGTTGATGTGCAACATTTTAAGTGTTTCAAATATTTGTGATGAAATTAATAAAGTTTTAAGAAAATATCTTTTAGTTTTTAAAATAATTTAATATAGGAAAATTTTTATGAAATGCTAATAAACCAAAGGGAATTTGTTTTAAGTTGGTTGTATAGAAATTTCATTCTATATAAGAATGATGGAAGAAAATTAGATATAACATAAGAGGTTGGGAAACATATGTCAAAGAAATATGATCATGTTAAAAAAGATAGAAAATACCTGTGATATTATCGATATGATAAGAATAAGAGATTGGTGATGTTTTATTTTCTAGAAAGAGAAGATAACAAACTTAGTTCATAATAAAGTTGAGACATGTTCAAATCATCCCTTGAGATAATTCACCCTGATATATATGGGACAATGAGTAACCAATCAACATAAAAATATTATTACTTTATTTATTTCATTTATTTATTTACTTTCATTACATGTATTATATTTTTAAAACATAAATAAGAGGCTTTAATTTTTTTGGGATTTTCAAGATAAGTTCATAAAAAGATTATGGATATTTTGTGAAAAAGTTATGAACTAATAATGGTGTATAATATAAAAAAATATGAGTACAAAAATTATATTGTAAAAATGTAATTCTTCATGAGTTTAGTTCACCATACACACTACATAAAAAAAAGTTTTTGAAATACCAAACAAATTTTTGGTGGAGACGACATGAATAATTTTTAATGAACATGATACTTATCATAAATTTTGGAGGTAGTCTATTTGTATAATAGTTTATATTCATAATTTATGTTTTAATTGAGTGAATTTTGATATAAATTATTATGAAATATTTTACAATGAAACTCTAAGTATGAAACACCTAAGGGTGTTTTACAATCCTTGCATTATAAAACTCAAATGTGGAAATCTCGGGAAGATTTATCAGAGTGGTGTTGATAGAATATTTATTTTTTAAGATCCCAATAGTAGAGTATACATATGATTTAATAAAGAAACATGAATGATATTTTATTTTTCAGATGTAAAAGTTCTTAAAAAATATGATAATAAAGTTTCTCAAATTTATGAATATGTGTAATAAGGGGAATATGAAGTAGGTGCTATTGGGAAACATGAAAAAGTTCATAGTGATCGTACAATTTTGATGCTATATAATTTGATGATTCAGACTCAGTTATCTCAAGTGATAAGGAATAAATTCATGCATCTCACCCTAGGCTGAGAAAATAGGTGTAAGTTTATAAAATCATTGGATATTAATAAAATCAGGTTCAAACCATAAGATCTTAAAAGTTTGTTTTAAATAATTCTGTATATTCATAGGTTGATCCAAAAGATATTGATAAATCTCGAAAGCATGATGAGTGGATTGGTGATATGAATGTAGAGTCGGATTAGATTATGAATAATGATACTTGGGGAATTACACCCAATACAAACAAAAAAAATGTGATTGGTACAAATTGGCTACTTAAAAATAAGTTAAATGAATATGGTGAAGTGATAAGAAATAAATCCTGATTGGTATGTAAAGTTTGCTAAAAAATTATAGGAATTGGTTTTGATGATATTTTTATCTAGTGGAAAGATTATAAACTATCAGAATAATTATTTATATCTCTACACAACTAAGTTATAAAATTATTTAGATGATTATAAAGATAGATTTTCTTAATTGAGAGGTTGATGAATAATTTTATATTGAACAACCATGTAGCTCTGTGATTGGTAAAGATAAATGTTATGCGTGTAAAGTGAAAAAAGATTTATATGGGTTGAATAAAGCTCTAATATCTTGGTATTCCAAATTTGATAATTTCTTAAGAAAGTTAAACTTCAAGAAAGTAAGAGTTGATAGTAACCTCTATATCAAAGAAAATCATTAGGTTTCCTTGATTGTTATTATTTATGTTGTTGATATTATATTTGATGGGAATTATGAAGAAGCCTATGAAAATTCTTCTGAGAATATGAATATGTTATTTGAAACTTCTATTCTTGGATAAATGAAATAATTTATTGGATTAAAAATCTCAAAAAAGAAGAAATATATTTTCCTATATCAAGAAAAATATGCTAAGGAACTTATAAGGAAGTTTGGAATAAAATATTCAAAACTAGTTTCCACACCAATTTTAGTGGGAACCAAGTTGTAACAATATAGATAAGGGAATGAAGTTGATCATAATGAATTTATAAAGTTAGTTTTAAGTTTGCTATATATTATAGCTTCAAGTCCAAATATTTTTTATGTTGTTACTATATGTGAAAGGTTTAAAATTGATCCAAAGGAATCATATAACATGATTGGAAAATGAATTCTAAGATAAATCAAAGGCACAACTAATTTTGATATAAAATATGATAACTCAGGAAATATTGATTGTTTGGTTATACAGATGCTGATTGGGTAGGAAGTGTTAATGTTAGATGATCCATATCCAGTGGAGTTTTCTTTTTAGGGGAAAATTATGTTAGTTTTCATACAAAGAAGAAACATTATATAACTATCAGTGTGTCTAAAGATGAGTATATTGATTCCACTAAATCTTTAATAAAACTTATGTGGATGAAGACTTAGTTGGAAGATTTTTTGGTATAAGTGAAGTTACCTATTCTCTTCTGTTGTGATAATCAAAGTGCTATAAATCTCACTAAAAATATAGTGCAACATTCTCATTCAAAACATATTGATATAAAATATAACTTCATAAAATATATTTTGGATAATAATGAACTAATATTCGAATATTTTCTTAAAACGGAACAAGTTGCTGATATATTCACTAATCCATTTCTAAAAGAAACATTTTATAAGATGAGGTTGAAAATGGGTGTATGACCTCCATATCTTCAAGCTTAAGGTATACGAATCTATCCCCTCTCTCATATTGTCTTTGGATATTGTTTTAAAGGGGGAGAAAAATGTTTTAAAATAATTCTATCCATTGGCATATTCTTAAACTTATAAGGAAGACATATATTTAGGGGTAGTTTTTTTAAAGGGGTAAGCTATGATTTCAGCAGGTGTGAACTATTTGAACAGTTTATTGAAGTGGATGAAAGAAACATTTTTCTTTTAGGAAAATTTGAATTTTTTTTGAATGATTGAAGGTTAAGGAAAAAATTTCTTATGTCACTACTTATGGACATTATGGTTTTACTATTCAATGATTCTTATTTTCAACATCGATTTCACTCAAATAGGATTATAATTTTTGGATATGTAATCCATTGACTCCTCCTCCAATGGCCCGAAGTCCTTCATTTTTTATTTATTTTGATAATCCACCTTTCAAGGGGAGAGTTTGAACCATTAAAAGTCCCATAGGTGTAAGTATTACATAGCCTGTAGGCCTTAGAGGAATTCATTGCCCGTAGGCTTCAAACATTACATACAACCCAAAACAACTACTTGTAATTACTCCTCCCCAACATCTTCATCACAAAATCATCTCTCCACCTTCTCATGTATATTTGGCTAAGCTTTCTTATGTATGTATAGGCTTGTCCCGATGGGAGGTTCCATACCCTCTCATTCTTGAAATCCATTTAGCTTCTGCTGTGGTGAAAGCTCCTTGCCCATCCTCCTTATAAAGCTTGTTCCTTATAGGTTGTCTGGTTTTCCATAAACTCTCATTCTTGCAATACATTTAGGAAATGAGATGAATAACTATCATTTTGGTTACAAAATCATCAGACAATGTTTTTAGTGAAAATCAAATCCACCGATTCTTTGGTATTTTGAAAGTTTCGAACAGCATGAGTTATGAAAGATCTCATGATAAAAGTGTTTAGTAGAAAGGGGGATAATTTTTTTCAGGTGTATAAAGTTTTTATTTTTAAGTTCTATGGAATTAACAAGAAAAACAAAAGAGGAAAGAGTTTTGGATAAGATGAGTTTGTAATTTTATGTTTAAGAATTTTAGAAGCTATGGAGGTATGAAGTTTGTGATGTATATTTGTGAAGTTTATAAGATAGAGGAAAGTTTCTAAAGTTAAAAAGGGGATGATGAATAATGTAAAATAACATGTTTTTTAGAATCATTCCAACTAGAAAACTTTTTATACAATGTCTCTTGGAAAAAATATTTACTAAGTTGTAAAGATGTTGTTATAAGAAGACAATCAGACAAACCTTGTGTTTGAAATTTATAAAGATTTTTAAGAGAAGAAAGTTTATGAAATAAAAAATGATGCCAAGGAAAGGGATCAAAAGAAGATCAATCAGATAAAATTTTCAGGCAAAATTTTATCAGATGAACTTTTGGTATAATTTCCATCATACAAACATGTACAAAGTTATGAAATTGAAGTTGTTACAAGATAATCAAAGGAACTTTTTTATAAAGATCATCAAACAAAGGATGGTGTATAAATAAAACTAAAATAGGGTTATGTTGGGTATGAAAATCACCATAATTTTTATTATAAGCATCATAAAATACATTCATGGTTGTTATATACACCACATAAAATAAACTAGTGGTGAATATGTCATGTGACTCATAGAAATAAAAGTGAGATGAAAATATCTTACCTCAAGTTACATTTGCATTGATAGTGATCTAATCTCATGTAAAATAAATTTAAATTTATTATAATTATATAAAAAAATAATTTAATTACTTATAATATCATATATGATCCAATTATAACATTTAAACACATATTTATTAATAATTCTTTATTAAAATCTTCATTTTCAAGTGTTACCAATTACATTTTTATGGAAGTTTTGGTTCTATAGTTCAGATCCTTTTAATTTTATCATGGTTACATAATATATATAATGTTAAACATGATATAAATATAATTTATATTCATTAAATATATATATATATACATACTAGATTCATCCATAAAAGGTAGATATAGAAAAATAAATTACACTGTTCATGGTGATGGTGGGTCGTACGTACACATGAATGCTGTTTTCAATTTTTGACTGATGGATCAAAAAAGGTAAATAATAATTCATCATTAAAAAATCATAATAGAATCATAAATAACATATATATTTATTAAATTCATTATTATAACTATCCAAGTAAAATTGTTTTATGAAAAATTAATTACACCACTATGTGGATACGGTAATCCGTACGTACTCACAAGCAATGTTTTCACTTTCTATAGGCTGGAAAGAGGGTTTATAATGGGTTTTAAATCATCATAATAAGAATTAATTATATTTAAGACACTGAATTAATTATTTTAGAATGTATACCAAGTATTTATAGTAGGTATAATAAGAAATAAAATTTAAAACACTCGATTAAGAAGTATACCTATTTGTCGAGAAACCTTTTTTAGCTTACACCTTTATCTTTGAAAGGATGTTGTTTTTTACAATAAAATAAGATCTTAAATGTAGTGAAGGAATATAGGAAGGTATTATGGTAGGTATTTACCAATCTAGAAGGGTAAAAAGGTGTGAGGAAGAGAGTATAATAGGTTCCCTTTTATAAGTGGGGGGAGGGACACTCTTGGTATTACCCAAAGTATTAAATTAATATAAATTAAATTTTATAATAAGGTTTCTAAAAATTGATATATTTAGAATATATTATGAGGATAATTCTTAATAATAACACACAATAATATTTATACAAGTTTAACTAATGTTTTGACCCTTATTTCTAGGTTTTAACCCCTGTTAATCCTTTTGACAATTACGATAATATCAAAATTTTCTACTCTTTGAGGGTCAATAATGTTTCTATAAAAGGAAAAGGGACCCATAAATGGAACATTGTTGATATTTTCAATCATATACCATTCAATTGTCTGAATATAGATTTTTATTTTATTTTTAAATCATTTAATAAAATATTATTTATTATAAAATGTAATTAATTTCATTTTTGAACTATTCATCTACTTTGACTATAAATTCATCAATATAGTTACATAAATCAAATATAAACCTTTAAAACATAAATAATATGTTATATTTAGATAAGTTTCTTTGGAACAAATTAATTCATCCAAATTTTATTACTTTTAATATTTTTAAAATCATTTATTTTTTTTTTCTATTAATTGAATAAATATTGTGTCAGTATTGCATAAGAATTTAAGGTAATTATTCAATAAATAAAAATTAATAATAAATTAACATGATAAAAAATTTAATTCACATACCAAAAAACATTTAAAATTGATCTTATCTTCTTTTTATCCCTATGTCAAAATTTTAAAGATATAAATTTCAAGAGAGTGAGATTTTGTATTTATCCTTTTCTTAAAATCATATAAAAGTCATAATCAAAGAAAAATGGCCCCAATTTGCCCATATATTTGAGAATTTAATTTAAATATCTGAAATCCACTCATCCAATAGGGTAAATTCAAGTGTTAGATATATTTTAAAGCCTCATCCAAAAGTTTTAATCATATTTAACCCATTTTACCCTTACTGATGTGACAAATATTTAATAAGGTTACTATTAATAATGACTAAAAATAAAATGGAACCATTTTCAAAATTTTTTCTCTTAATTATAAATATAGAATCCATTTTTAAAGATTCAATTCAAAGTATCAGAATTTAATTTGAAATTAAACCCGAAAAACACGACGAAAAGAAATTTTTAGGAAAAAAATGTTTTCTGAAGTATAAAATATTTATATAGAAAAATATAACAGATAATTAATTCTAATTAACATAATAGTATTATTCATATTATACTAAAATGTTCAATATATAATATAAATAAATTTTAAATCTGTTATATTTATAAATATTATTCCTATAAGTCAATCATTTATTATTGTATAGATATGAATATGGATAATAATTAGATTAATTTGATGAATAAATTTTCTATAGAATATTTTGAGGGGATTATGCAGTCTTTTGATTTAACTAGTTTTTAGTTCTGGTTATCAGATAATTGAATGGTCAAGAAGGGGGGGGGGTGAATTAACCACTTTATAAAATTTTAAATTTTAAATTAGAGTTTAAAATTATTTATGTATCATAAATAAAAATAAAATGAACATAAGTATTTGTTTAGTTGTTCAAATCAAAGTGATATTACATCTATGTATCGATTCTATATATACCTAAAAGAAATAACACCCACTAAGTAATGGATTTTAATTGGGATTCACAACCTAATTAAAAAATACCTTTTCTATCTGAGGTATAACTAATACAACCTGACTTGATGGAGAGTCACAACCCATTACAATAATGACTTTTTCATCCCTAGATTCACAACCCAATATACTACCATTTTCTTCCTAAAGTCACAACCCAAGTATCTTCTATTTTTCTACCTAAAGAAAAAACCTAATACATACCTTTTTATAAGTAGTATAACCTGATAGTAAAGTCATGACTTTGAATGAAAAATCATAAACCCAAAATCACACACACAATAAAGATAGAAATAATACACAACCACCAAACCAAATTTAAAATAATGAAATATATGAATGTCTTGGTAGGATTTTTATAACTTTAGTAGTGAATTTAATCCTATTGAAGTCCTATAAAAGGATTGTAGCAATAGTGGTCACAAATGTGTATATCACTATGGTGTGTAATGTACCTCTATTTTTCAAGTAGTTTATTTCACATATACTCAAATTAGAGACTTTTCACGAGGTCTATCAAACTATATTGAAATATTTTATTCATACATGGAATAATGAAAAATAATAAGTTTTATGCTCAACATATTCAAAATCATAGACATTGTAGTTCTTCTTTCCCTGAAGCAGTAGTCACAACTCTCTCTTTTACTAATAACAAACTACATTAGAGTTGTTTATATATTCTCATTAAAACCTCATTAATCAAGAAAAATCCATGATTCAATCATTATAAATTATTAATAATAAATATTCACATGTATTATATCAATATTTTATAAAAATTATAACAATCTGTAAAATAGAGATGTTGTACAACAATAATCAGATTATCTCACATGGTGCCTACAAGTTACTAAAGATTCCATGTGTTGTATTCCCCTAAAGTTTTAACTGGATTAAGGATGGTGAAATATTATTTTGTAATCAGATGAATTTACATAGTCTCTTTGGTTTTGTCTCTCCCAACTACCTCTAAATCTTTGGGTCTCCTTTTGGATGAGATTTGGTGTGAATCTTCAGGCTTTAATCACCGTTGTTTTTCCTTTGTTAAAAGAGAGGGTAATATATTTTACCATAATGTTTCATGACCTAAGATCATGTTAGACCCATCAGTATAGTTTTAGAGTGTTCCTATTGAGTTTATGTCCTTTGTATCCTAATATTTGTATTCCTTATGATTAAATTTGATTATTATCTTAAAGAAAATTAATTACAATAATAAACACTCCACTAAATCACCCTTAAAATTTCATGTGATTCCTTATAATCCATGAAAACCAATCTCTCTCTAACATTCCATTCACATTAGAACTAAAATACACACACACATATATATAATTAGAATAAATAAATATTTAAATAAAATAGATAGTAATTTGAAAAACCCATTTTCCTAAAATTTAAGAACATAAAATAACATCCAATAAACATCAAATGACATACAATACAGTCCCAATAAAATCACTAAAATCAAACTAAAAATGTTTTATCCTTTCATTGATGAAAATCTCTTAATGGAATATGGAATTTGACTTAAAGTAGAGGGATTTAATAAAATAAAACAACGAAATAACGAATACTCCACTATTGTGTAAATAATTTCACAAAATATCATGTGATTAAATTTAATCCCATAGTAAATGGTATCAAAATGTTAAAAAGGATAGAAAAATATAATAACAATAAATTTTATTAAGAAGCTATTGTGATTTAGAAAGATTACATGGGAAAAAATGCGATTACAGAATGAAAATGTGAAATTACAATTGAAATAAAAACATTGGATGCCAATTACCTTCACCACCGACTCCTCATATAGGCATATGATGAGTATAAGGTCGAACCCCCATCAATACATTCCTTCCCCATAATTTAGGAGAGTCAAAAGTAGGGTGAGAAATCAAAGGATATTGAACATTTCAAAGTTGACCAGGAAAATCATCCAGATTCATCCCCCCTTTTGACATGTGCATTTAAAACTCCATACAGATGAATCATGGATGGTAATAGAAGATAAATATCATATTCCAGGTGTCATATAATATATATAAAATTTATTAAAAGAATTTTATTATCCTTTTGGAAGTTATGATCAAAATTATGGGATGACTTTATGGGAGTTCAGATCTTTCCTTAAATTTAATTTTCATCTTTGACCGCTAGGATCACCATGAAAACTTATTAATTATCTTTAGCCACAGTTGAATGAAATGATCCCCATAACTCTCTATTTCTACAGTTAAAAATTTATCTTCATTGGTCTTTTATTGTGGGGCTAAATTTTGTTTGATGGGCCTTAGGCCCATTATGATTTGTCCATAAAATTTCTGCATTCATGACCAAATATCTTCATCTTCCCTTGGGATTAACCCATCAATAATAAAGGATAAAATGTTCCAATAAAAGTGATAAATTATATCCAAAAATATAAAATTAAAATCATTAAAATAATTAATTCTACAAGCAGATGATTCATTGATCCCAAATATGCACTTTAAGCAAGAATTGCACAAATGATGTGAAATGAAGTTCAATTTAAGGAATGCACTAAAATTTGTATCTATGGATAATGAAATACATAAACATTAATATATTAAAATTTAATATTATCCTCTTTTAGTGTTTAATCACACCACAAACTTGAGTTTTTTTAGTCCAAAGAAAAAAGTATCTCAAAAATATGAAATTGAATTCACTTTTTCCAAAACATTTTAAAAGATAATGCTCAAAAAAAGAAATCTTTATAAAAAATCATGAAACCTATCAAAATAATTTCACTCATGATATGTTCAAAAGCATATCCTAAGCCCAAGACCATTCCTTTTTTAAAATTCATCATCACATTTCTTCCAATTTCTATTAAGCATGATGATGTGTTGTGAATCACAAAATACATGTGGCCCATTTCTCATTCAAGGGGTGAAAAATGGAAGTGCTAAGTGGGAATCAAATTAAACCTTAATATGAGTATCTATTTTTTATTTGTTTATTTTTTTTTGTTTTTTCACTTTTTTAAACCACAATATATATGAAAAGACTAACTCTGGTCAAGAAAACTATGAATTCACGATCCCCAAGTGCTGAATGCCACATGTGTTGTCAATTCCATGGTCTATAATAGAGATTTAAATTATAACTATGGGGAAGACAACTATGGATTCACAATCCCCAAGTTTCGGACGTTGCACATTTTGACAAAATATTACTCCATGTGGTCTTTTGTTTTTTAATTTTTTTATTGAATACTCAAATTAAAATGAAAGTGGCACCAAAACCTATATATTATTAAAAGGACCCATGAACTGAAACTTACACCCAAAATACAATGGATGAGAATCATGTAATTTTTATTAAGAGAATGAAAATTTTAACATTGAAAAATCACATTGGACAACCACAATTTTCAAAAACTATGCTTATGAAAATAAACATGCATTAAAATCACAATCAAGGCATTAAAAATCATTTTAACTTTAGTTTTTTATATTTCACAATGTACATTAATTAATTCAAGGATATTGAATTTATTTTTTTTCATTGAATTTATTTCTTTTTTTTAATTGAATTTTTCATCTTAAAATCCATTTTTTCTTCAAAATCCTGGATTTTCACTCCCATCAACTTAGAATGAAACTACCCTCAATTTTTAAAGAGAATATAAGAGAGAGGAATAAATAGTGGAGATGTGATTTAAAACTAAATCATGGAATAAAACTACGTAGTTTGAAGTTGATGACCCATAAAAAATAAATTGATCACTTTGGATTCATGTTACATGTTAACTCCTTGGGTTCGATCGATGGACGAGATTGAACTTTGGAAGGCATGGGTTTTATTTGGAAATATTATAATTATGAATCTACTAAATCACACACACAATAGATATAAAATATCACTAGATACCCAAATGGGTTAACTTAACACAGAAAAAATCACAAAAAAAGACAAAAAAATAAAAAAATAAAAAAATGCGGAAGCCCAGTTGACTCCCCAAAAGAACTTATTTTAAAGTTATATTTTAAAGGACATCCAATGTGGGAATGGGTTCCACAACCGTTTCAATGATTTGTAGTTAAAATTTTAGTGATGAAACTTATGAATTCATTTTTTCCATTTATTCACATAAATGTTCAAGAATGTTTTGGTGATTGCGATGAATAAGATTTTCAAAAATTTGCACTTCATTAAGTTTGATCTCATTAACTATCCTTTAAAGGGATGTAAATTTATCCTTTAAGAAGGTGTCATCCCATAGATTGTATATCTCATCAGGTTGGAGTATTAAATCAAGGTTTAATAAAAAAAAATTCTAAGTGAGGGGATTCTGAATCCTGAATTTCTATTTGATTCAATCATGGGTTTTTTTGGGGTATTGTTGAAGGTATTCCATTAAAGTATATAGATATTTGGATTTGATATTTTTAGGATGAATAAAAATAGAAAGGGGAAAAGAGAAGAGAAACTGGGATTAGAATAAAGAATTTGGGATGATAAAAGAAGGTGAGTGTCTAAGATACTTACTTGGGTACCCGGAAACAACACCAAAAATTGGTTTCACCCAAATTTAACCTATAGGTATAAGTGGTCATTGTAGTACATGTAGGGGTTAAATCCATAGGTACTTAAGAAGTAACCTTGAGACACTTGAATTTTGAAGGATTTGGATACTGAGTGTCCAAATGTTTGGATTGATTTAAATTGTGAAACTAAAAATAATAAATTATCTAATAAAATGGTTTGTATTTAATAATTAAACACCTAATTATTTTAATTAAAAATATAATTCATATGGGTTAATCCAAGGTTGTTTTTAGGGCTAGAATAAATGTAATTGTTTTTATTTGTATTTTTCATTCACTAGTTCAAGATGTATCCAATACATGAGATAACAACCCAATATCATTATTCAATTTAATCCATACATAATTTCATGGTTTTTCACCAATGCACTTAGAGTATCATTTTCTTGATCACTCTAATGAATTGGATCGTACTAGCACTCAAAATGTGTAATCATTAAAGTCGGTGAAGACAATGAAGAAAATAAGTCAAAGAGTGGAACTATCAAACCATATAACTAATTTTAAAATTTAATAACATCAAATAACACCCAATACATCCCCAAGTAACTCTCTAAAATTGAACCATAGATCATTTATCCTTCAATTGATACAAAGATCTCAATGGAATATGGAAGTTGTCTTAAAGTAGTAGGATTGAATAAAAGAAAACAACGAAATAATGAACAATCCACCATTATGTAAATAATTTCACAAAAGATTATGTGAATAAATTTAATCCCTTAGTAAATGGTATCAATGTTTTAAAAAGGATAGAGAAAGATAAGAAGAATAAATTTTATTAAGAAACTATTATGATTGAGAAAGCTTACATGGGAAAAAAGATGCGATTACAAAATGAAAACATAAAATTAAAATTGAAATAAAAATGTTCGATGATAATTTAATTCACTTCTAGCTCATAATATTGGAATATAATGAGGCTAGGGTTAATCCAACATCAATAAATTCATTCCCCATAATTTAAGAGAGTTAAAAGGAGGGTGAGAAATCAAATTAAATTGGATGTTTCAAAGTTGACCAGGAAAATCATCCATATTCATCCCCCTCATTTAAGTGTGAATTTTAAAATTTATATAGATGAATAATGAATGGTAATATAATATAAATATATTATTCTAAGTTTCCTATAATATCTTTCAAAATTTTAGTCCAATTGGATTATCCGTTTGGAAGTTATACTCAAAATGGTGAGATGAATTTATTGGCGTTCACATCTAGCCATGAATTTAATCTTTATCATTGACTGCCTATATCACAATGAAAAATTCTGAATTAGCTCCATATATAGTTGAATAAAATTATCCCCATAATTTTCTCTTTCTAAAGTTGAATATTTAGCTTCATTAGACTTGGATTGTGGGCTCCACTTTTGTTTGATGGGCCTTAGGCCCATTATGCTTTGTCCTGAAAATTTCTGCATTCATGCCCAAAAAAAATTTATTTTGCCTTGGAATTCATCCATAGATCCTAAAATATAAAATATTCCAAACAAAGTGATAAATAATATCCAAAAATATCAAATTAAAATAATGAATATAATTAATTCTACAAGCAAATGATTGATTGGACCAAAATATACACTTTAAACATGAATTGCACAAATGATGTGAAATGAAGTTCAATTTATGAAATGAACTAAAATTTGTATTTATGTAAAATTAAACACATAAATATTAAGATATTAATAATGAATATTATCATATTTTATTGTATAATAAAAGAAAAATAGCGGCAGAGATACAACCAAAGTCTCAATTCCAAACCAAAATAAATGATTATAAAAAACAAGGACAACCCAAAGTTTTAAAAACTAATCCATGTGAAACATGGAAAAAATAGCATAATTTGACCACCATTTAACCATTTCTAGATAACAGAAACCTCAACACCTCATTACAACATGTTTCCCTTTATTGCATCAGAAAAAACAAGTTCTACACACCCAATGTGAGTGTGAAGTGTGTGAGCTAAATGGTAGTAGTAAGATCACACCCAATTGTTCCATGTTAAATCTCTAACAATTATTCCAAATATGATCAACATAAATAAAAAAATGGAATCATAAAATAATTTTTCACATTTATATCAAAATCATGGAAAAAATATCTTTTTCATAGTTCTTTAATGAAATCTAGATAATATATTTTCAATGCACATTTTAAATAAACCATTTTACATTTATCAAATCATTCACCATATATCATATTGAATTCAAATAGAGAAAATAAAAAGAATAATAGAGATCACCTATGGGATAACATAAGTCTAGGCTAGCTAGGTCACTCACACCTCAACAATAAATCAAGAATAGTGAAACTAAAAAAGTCACTAGGATACAAGACCAAGAGAATATAGGAACACCCCATGGATGACCCACCTATGATTTTAGATAATCAAGTCCCTAGGAAACCTGGAATAGGTAATTGAAGAACACCCTGTGAGTGATACCCCTACAAAATCAATGGTAATACCCAATTCTAAATCCAATCCTAGGTACCCAAGGATCCCATGTGATTCATATGTCAGAAAATTTCAAAGGGATCATCAAATTTCATAAAAAAATTACAAACAACCCTTTTAACATAAAAATCATGCTTTGAAAACTAATTTCACTAACCATTTCATAGTGCCTTGAAAACCATATTTACTTTAACCACACTTGGAGAAAAACATATTTTATCAAAATAAATTTACACACACATATCAAAACATCAAATATCATTCCATTTATCTTTTAGAAAACCATTTAGAATATGAAGTTCCTTCATGGTTCATCAAACATAGGCTAGAGACCAAACCACCCACCTCACACTTAGGTCACATGCCAACCACAATGGGATCCACCAACCAGAAGGAAAGATAACACTATGAAAATTTAAAGGAGGACCTAAAAATCAATTACCACATCATAAAATTTAGTTTTCATAATCATAATGTTTATTAATAGGATATCTCAACACATACCTCAAAGGTCACACATGCTGCACCAAAATCAACAAGAGATTTAACCTCTGATAGAAAAATGCATGAAGATTTTATAAGGGGTTAAGATAGATCATAAAATTATTAATGGATTAGAATATGGAATCCTAGAATCATTTAAAATTCTAAGAGGACTATAGTAAATGAGATGAATTTGATCAAACTTACTAAAGGAGGAACAACCGATTGACTGGAGATCAATTCACCAAGAAGAGATAATAGAGAGAGCCCAAGCTGTCCCTAGAGAGACCCAAAATTTCTATAAGTTGAATTAGGGTTGAAGAGACATATTTAAGATGTTAAAAAATGGGTTTAGGGGTAAAAATACTAATCTTTACTTGATTATTTCATGTAAACTTGAGGCCACCGTCTAGCCAGTGGTGCCAAAAAGTGAGCCTACACCTCTAGAAATCCTATTGGTTAGCTGGCGGCCTTTTGCAGTCACCATTTAGCCCACTTTTATTTAAAACCTATTTAAAACACCAAATTACAAATCCTTAAAACTTAAAAAAATATCCAAAACATCAAAAAAGAGGAAAGAATGATATTTTAAAGAGATCATACCTGAGGGTAAGTTGAGATGTTACAATTCTACCCACTATTGGACTTTTTTTCCACAAAAAGTCATGAAGAAGAAGTATGATATGGAAAAAGGAGATTATACTACTCCCTCACTGATGAATCAAACTTTAAATTGTATTGGGAATATTATCTCTTCCACTATAACAATTTTACCAACATAATAGACTTCTCACATAGAAATTTCATATGAAAATCAACGATCTCCACTGACTATTTCACAAATGAAATGCATAGCTCCAGCTCAACTTCCTCATAATTCAGAACATGGGATATATTGGCCTGATACTTCTTATAACACACCAATACTTTAAAATATATTCCTTTTATAATAAATTTAATTTCTTTGATATCTTGTGATATACGTAACATTGAGTTTAAACGAAACACAATACTCTATTAAAATATTATTATTTAAATGTGACCATTATAACCTATCTTTTAAGTTGGAATGAATGAATATGAATAATTAAATTATGAAAAATATATGGTTTAAAAATTTTCATTATTTATCCATTTATTATAAATAAAAATAATAATCATTTGAAATTAAAAGAAACATTTTCTGAAAAAATGTGTTTTTCAAAGAGAATGGTTTCATTGTGCTTTGATCATTTAAATTAAAATTATATTTTAACAATTTTAGAAATTTTATTTAAAATAATGAAATTAATTTTTAAAACCATAATATCAAAATTATCTTAGTGTGAATTTTTTGGATTTTTCTGAAAGCTTTCATTTTTTGATGAATAGTAAAAAATATCGATTTTGATTAAAAAATGCCTTTTCATTTAAAGAATTTACAAGACCAATTTTATTTTAATATGGTTTTAAAATTAAAATTAGTAAAATTATTTATTTATGAATCCAAATTAAATTATTTTAATAAATTTCATATTGAATTTTGATATAAAAACTTTTAAACTTTTGAATTTTTTTTACTTAGGACAACCATTTTTATCACGTTTGTGGGTTTAATTTTAAATTGAATTATGCCAATTATATGAATTGGATTTGGAAAAATGGATTATATATTTTAAATAATCATAATTTATATCATCTAATAAGTTAATGTTAATTTTTTACCATAATAAATAGTAAAAACAGTAAAAATTAATTATCAGGGTTAGGGTGAAAACAAGTTTACCAGGTGTTAAACTAAGAAGATAAGGGTTAAAAATGACCTAAAACTTGTATAATTATTATTTTATAGAAAAATTTCAACCATATATCATACATGGTTCTCTAAGAGGACATTTTAGATCTTTTTTTAATCTGGAAAACATGGTTATCACTTATTCTTTTCAAAAATTCCAAGTGTGTCCTCCTCCTTAGTTATAAAAGGAAATGCCCTCCCCTCAATTATTCACACCTATAAAGCCATTTGGATCGACCAAAAATTGCAGAAAATATCTCCAAAAAATCCTTATCCAAATTATATAGCCTATGTTATTCCCAATATACAAACCCTAGTCTCTTTAAGATGAGATCCAAAGGAGGTTTCTCTAAGAGAAGGTAATCGTCTAACGAAGCTCTTTCATTTTTTTTATTCTTTTACCACCTTCAATTATGTTTTAAAAAATAAAATTTAATAAAACCAATATCTAAAATATAATAATATTATATTATGTTTATGTAATGATTTTTATCCATCTATTCCTTCATCAAATGAGAAACAAAATCATCAATCTTGTGTACGACGAACTACCACCTTACGAACCGATGCAAATCATTTTTCCAGAAACACATCTCATGATTGTATATAATGCTATATTTAATGTATATATAAAATATTTATGATATTAATATACTTATATAATTATAATATCTTATATACTTTTTTTACTTCCCATTCCATTTAAAATACGATTATGTCGATCGTGTGTACGGTGGACCGCTTCCTCGGGAAACGATGTGATTTGTTTTTTACTAACGCTTTACATGGAAGGTAATAAAAGGATAAATTTAATTTATATGTGGTATTTATGACATGATATTTATTATTTAAAATTAATATATCACCTACTTACTTAACCTTTAACCCATTAATAAATGATATCGTTGCTCATGTATATGTACGACTTACCATTCCCACGAAGTGACACGATTCATTTTCTATGTCCAAATTTCAATAATGATTCAAAATATGTATATAAGAATGAAATATAATATTTATTACAATAATATAATTCTGGATATGATGGATCTATATCCTATTCACAAGAACCATAACTTTCATGAAAAAACACGCATGAGAAAGAAAGACAATTAAGACCCAAAATAATAAAAATATTGAAATATTATTAATAAATGAGCGGTAAAATTTTATAAAAGGATCATATATGATATTATAAATATTAATATTTTTCTATAATAAATTAGTAACATGTTTTAAACCATTATACATAAGGTTAACGTGCATTCAACTAAAGGAAATCATGAGGTAATGGATTTTGTTTCAATTTTAATTTCATTATGATGTATTTGTCAATATGCACCTATTGAATTTATGTGGTATATATACTACTACTTTTATTCATTTAACTTGAATACCTATTTTTTCATCATTTATTTATAAAAAACTATATTCGTAATGAATCTATGGTCACCTCTCATTTCTTGTTTAATTTTGTGATTGTTAACTTTCACTTAAGACAATCACTTTTTTGAGATTATTTTTCATTGGAAATTAAATTTCTCTTAAATATCCATATTATTTGTATCTTTGATGTGATTATTTTCTAAACCATATACCATATGTATATATAGTGTTTAATTTTAAATTTATTTTATTAACTAGGGAAATATTAATAAATCCATATTCTTTACTCAATATGGATATTTGATGATAAGGAATATTATTCATGAATTGAATCGATTATTAAATATATGAGGAATTATTTGGAAAATTAGTGATGATAGGGGACCAAAATTATATATCTCCTCGATAAATCAGTAGTTTCATGATGATAATCAGTAAGATAACATTAAATGAATGTTTACCCATAGTTTTAAACTTTCTTGTGAAAGATATTAATAGTACATGTATCATGATGCCTGAGATAATTATGTCCAATAATTAAGAATTACATTAATTTATAATTCATTTATTATTATTATCCATGATATTTTCACATATATATTATATATGGATGCATTTTATTCTTAGTTCATTAATTAAATTGAATACATGTTCATTTATTTATCTTTATATATTGATTATACCTTATCTAATTATGATAGTCAAGTTATTAATTAAATTGAATGTGTGTTCAGTTATTTAACTTAACATATTGAATATTATTTATCCAATCATGATAGTCAAGTTATTTTTTAAATGATTTGTGTGTTCAGTTATTTACCTTTCTATATTGACTATACCTTATCTAACCATTATAGTCATGTTATTGATTAAATGGCATGTGTGTTGAGTTATTCAACATGATATATTAATTATGCCTTATTTATTCATGGTATATTATACTATACATAACCCTTACTGAGAATTTGAGCTCAAACTTATTTTTTTTCTTTTCCCTAGGATTTGAAGATGAATTCATTGAATTAGTTCAAGGATTCTGGACGTTTTCCTTTACTATGTTATATATTTTTATTCCCAATGTAAAATGCATATCATATATATATATATTTAGTTCTATAAGAATAAAAAAATGATCGATCCTTAGAAATGTGATCCCTTGCATCTTATACTAATGTAATAAAGTATACACCGACTCTGGGTTATTGGAGTTGGGGTTGCTACAATTCATATCAGAGAAGGTTTAGTAGAAACCTTGGGAACTAGATTAAGGAAATAATAGATTAGGGAACATAACCCTATGATATAATTTGATGATAAGTATATAATAACATCATAATGTTTTGGTAAGGAAGATATTATGTTGTTTTTCCTAAAATTAAATCCTTTTGTGGATACTAAAAGTGGATGTGGTTATAGCACAAAGGTATATAGGGGGTAATAAATCTTAAAAAGGAATGACAGGATTGACTCAAGCATTACATAGGACATAAAAATGGGCCTTATGGTGCACCTGGTTTGAAAATCCTAGGGAATATTCTTAGGATAATTCACATTTTCCTTACAAACTATTATGAAGGATTTAAAAATATAGATATCCCCAAAGAAATCAAGTTTGAGATTCTAATTTTAAAAATTCATAAATTTTTTATTCATGTTAAGTGTTATACCATATTTAGAATTATAAATTATGATTTAAAATTAAAAATTTTAGGAGCTAACCTAGTATATTCTGTTGTTTAGAAATGGAACTTGGAAGAAATAATGGTATCAACACTCATGTCCAATGTATAGATTTCCCTGTTGAGTAAGATAATAAATCTAGTATTGGAATTGATAAAATCATGGATATATTAGGTAATATTAATTAGATCATGACACATAAACCTTCCTAAATAGATCATATTACTGTTCCACAATGTTATTATCCTATATTTCATCAATTAATGTGACAAAATACCCCATCATTTAGTGGGACTACTATTCTAGTAACAATTGAGAAATGGAATAAGTACCTTGAGAATATATTTTTATCCTTGGGATATGATAAATAGAAATAGATATACTAAAATTATACTATATTAAGGGAGTTTCTAATCAATGGTGGGAATTGGTCCAGAATACCATGGAGGAAGAAGAAATAGAATAAATGGAATGGATAGATTTTAAGGAAATATTCTTCGACAAATATTTTCATCATTAGAAATGAACTGAAATGAAGAGAAAGTTACTTAGATTAAAGAAAAAGGAAGAATAAAGTGTTTCAGATTATGAGGCTATCTTTATAAGACTGACTAGGTATACTATAGATTACACATGCAATATGGAATGCAAGATATACCATTTATTTGAAGGTCTTAAGCTAGGTCTTTGAAGGGAACTGTCCTCTCAAACTTTTTCACATATGATGAAATAGTTTTATACACTATCAAAAGAGATAGAGTTTTCTAGATCCTATATGTTCAAGATAAATCAAAAAATAAAAATAAAATTTTGATTGAGCACCAATAAAATGGGAATTCATCAAAGAAGAATAAGAGAATGAAGCAGTTTTTATCTTGTGAAAATTGTGGACAGAATCATCCTAGGAAATGATCTAAGGGTATAAGAGTTTTTATAAGTGAGGAGATAAGGGTCATATGGTGCATGAATGTAAGGGTAAGAAAAAAATCAATGATTTCTAGTGTTTCAAATACAAATAAATGGGTCATTATTCAAACCAATGTCCCAGTAGTTAAGGTAATCTACCGCATAAGATGTTAAAGGGAGAAGACCAAGCTTGTGCGATCACTACAACTAAGGTATAAGTACCTAATAAAGTGGTGGAAGATACTTTAATCATATCCTTAAATTTATCTAATGCTTTATTTGATTCCATATCCTTGAACTATTTTATATCTTATATTTTTTCTAAGAAAACTTGATATTTCACTAGCACATTAAGAAGGGATTTTCTATTCAAAAATCCTAGTATAAGTCTCAATATAACAAGGATGTTTCAGAAAACCCCCATAATGACATATAAACATTTTTTATTTTTTTTAATTTATAGTCATACCTATTATTGAATTTTATATAATCCTTGGTTTGGTTTGTATTTAAAAATATGATGCAAAAAATTTATTATAAGGAAAAGAAAATTAAGATTTGCGATAAAGATATAAAATTCCATATCTTTTGAGAAGAGACTTTATCACCCCAAGTCATGTTTAAATCCACCCCCAATAGCACTTATAAATGAGATTCTAGGGGAAGAAGAGTAAAATAAATGTGGATAGAAAATGTTATCTTAAAATTTAGGATGTAGCTATTGTATAATAATACATTGATATATTTCCTGGGTAATTACCTGTACATCCACCATAGAAAGAAGTTGATTTCTCTATTGATTTAATCCCTAATTCAAGACCAATATCAAAGAATCCCTATATTATTTAAAATTTATAATTAGTGGAGTTGAAGAAACAACTAGTTTATTTGTGTGATAAGGGATTTATTCATCCTAGTGTTTAATCATAGGGAGCCCCAATTCTCTTTGTTAATAATAAAGATAGATCCATGATGTTGTACATTGATTATAGGAAAGTCAATTCCATTACAATAAAGATCAAGTATAATATGCCTCACATTGATGACTTATTTGATAAACTTCATAGAGATCAATATTTTTCAAATATTTATCTTTGTTTTGGGTATCATCAATTGTGATTAAAGATGAACGAAATTTTAGAGATAGCATTCTGAACGAGGTATGGAAATTATAAGTTTATAGTATTACCATTTGGATTAGCTAATGAACCCTATGTTTTTATGTATCTAATGAATAGAGTATTCAAGTAAAATATTGGTGATTTTTGTGTCATTAATTAATGATATATTGGTGTATTATAATAGTTTTGATTATCATGAGAATAAATTGTGGATCATTCTTGAGACTCTTAGAAGAAAAAATTTATATGGGAAGTTTATCAGGTGTGATTTTTTGATTGAAAAAGTTTATTTTCTTAGACATATTGTTGCTAATTATGGAATCTCAATTGATCCTACAAAGAAAAAGGTAGTCAGAGAATGGCCTACATCAATGAATATAACTGAGGTATATAGTTTCATTGGTTTGGTAGGTTACTATCGATGATTTGTTCATAATTTTTCTGGATTGACTAACCCGTTAACCAACCTTAAACGTAAAGGGGATAAGTTTTTTTGAAAAAAGTAATGTGAATAATGTTTTGATGAATTTTAGAGTAGATTGGTTAATTTTCCAATTTGAATCTACCATTAGGGAAATTAAGGGTTTTTTATATATAGTGATTCATCAAATAAAGGATTTAGTTGTTTCCTTATGCAAAATGATAAAATTATTTCATATGCATCAAGGTAGTTTAAGACTCATGAATAGAACTATCCAACCCATGATATTGAATTGGAAGCTATAATATTTGCTTTAATGATATAGATACATTACCTATATGGTGAAATATGTGAGATATAAACTAAACATAAGAGAAAAAAATTCATCGTTTCACAGAAATAACTCAACATGAGGAAAATACAATGGATAAAGCTACTCAAGGATTATGATTATTCAATACACTACCACCTGAGGAAGAAAAATAAGGCGGTAGATGCTTTAAGTAGGAATAATCAGGGAGTTCTGAACCAAATGAGGATTTAAAGGGATCATATGTTCATTGATCTAGTAAAGACATATATGGGAATTATTAAGGAAAGAGAGACACCCATACTTTTTTAAATGATTGTGAAACCAAATTAATTGGAAAAGATAAAATGTTCTTAATTTGATGATGAGATTTTTTAGAAGGAAATTAAAGCTATGAATAATGGGAATTTGGTAGAATTAGTTTGTGAAGATTTATTTTTGAAGTTTGAATGATATTTTGTGTTTCATATATACCTAGGATGAAAAGGGAGTTTCTAGATGATTCTCATAGCTCAAATTTCTCTATAAACCCTAGTGTCACTAAGATGTATAGGTATTTGAAGGAACATTTTTAGTGGGATAACATGAAGCATGAAATTTCTAATTATGTGTCTAAATTTTTGGTTTTTTAATAAGGTAATTTTGAGAGACCATATCCTAGAGTATTCATGAAACCTATTCTTATTCCTATGTGAGAATGGGATAACATTACATTGGATGTTTTCACAATACTACTAGATAATCCTAGAAATAATAACGCAATATGGGTTATTATTGATCACCTAACCAAATCTATAGATTTAATCACTATAAGAGAATACTTACCTCTTGAAAGCCTCATAAGGATATATATTAATGAATTTTTAAGACACCATGGAAAAATTCTTTTGATTGTGTCAGATCATGACCCCCATTTTACATTAAAATTTTTGAAGAGTCTCTAGAAGCTTCTTGATATTAAGCTTCATTTGAGAACTTCCTTGCATCCTCAAACTGATGTATAGTATGAAAGTTCTATTTAAACACTATAATACATGTTTAGATCATGATAACTTGACTTTAAAGGTATATGGGATCAATATTTACCTTTGGTAGTGTTTTTCTATAATAATAGTTTCCATTCAAGTATTTAAATGGTGCTGTATAAAGCATTAGATGGAAAGAGATTTTGTACTCCAACTTGTTGGGATAAAGTTATTAAAAGGAAACTTGTAGGATCAAAACTTATTAAAGTAAAAAAAACAAAAATAAATACAACTTAAGCTCATGTAAAATCATTTCAAATTAGGAAAAAGAGTTATATCGATAATCAGATAAAGGATTTGAAATTCCAAGTGGAAGATCATGTTTTCTTGGAAGTATCTCCATAGAAGGGTGTCATAAGGTTCGGTAAGATGAGAAAACTAATCCCAAGGTACATAGAACCCTTAAAATTTCTATAAAGGATTGGATAAATGGGTTATTATTTGTTAATGCCACCAATCCTCTCTAAATTAAATGATGTGTTCCATGTATCATTGTTAAGGAAGTACATGCCAGACCAAACACATATACTCACCTCTGAAGAGATAAAATCGGAACCTGATCTATCTTATTATGAATAACCCATCTAAATTATTGATACTAGAGATCAATTATTTAGGAATAATTCGAATTTATCGGTAAAATTAATTTGTAGAAATCATAAAATGGAGGAAGCAATATTGGAACTAGAGAATGTTATGAAGAAGAAGTACCCTTATTTTTTTGAAGTTAATATCCATGAAATTTTGAGGATGAAATTTTTATTGGAGGGTATAATGTAACACCCTAATAATTTATGATATATTCCTTTAATAATAAATTTAATTTATTTGATATCATGTGATATATGCAACATCGAGTTTAAATGAAACACAATACTCTATTAAAATATTATTATTTAAATGTGACCATTATAACCTAGCCATTAAATTGGTTGGTTTGAATATAAATAATAAAATTATTAGAAATACACGGTTTACACATTTTCAATGGTTATCATTTTATCATATTTAATAATAAGAATCATTTGAAAGTAAAAGAACGTTTAAAAAAAATCTATTTTTCAAAGAAAACTGTTTTGCCACGTTTTGAAAACTTTTGTTAAAATTTATTTTTACCAATTTTATAAAATTAATTTTATAAAATTAAATTAATTTTTTAATCATAATATCAAAATTATATTAGTTTTAATTTTTTTGATTTTTTTATATTTTCATTTTTCAATGAATAGTAATAAATACTCATTTTTATTAAAAAATTTCTTTTTGTTTAAAGAATTTAAAAGCCCCATTTTATTTTAATAAGGTTTAAAAAAAATTAGTTAAATTATATATTTATTAATCTAACTTATTTCATTGGATTTAATTTCATATTTAATTTTTATATAAAAACCTTTTAAACTTTTGAATGTTTTTATTTTGGAAAACAACTTTTTCATTACGTCTATGGGTTAAATTTCAAATTGAATCCTACCAATTTTGTGAATTTAATTGGAAAAAAAGGATTTCTTTTTCTTATCATAAAAATTTATATTATCTGATTAGTTCAACTTATTTTTTGACTATAATGAATAGTGAAAATAAAAAAAAAATAATTACCATGGTTAAGGTGAAAACAAGTTTATTGGGGGTTAAACTAAGGAGATAAGGGTTAAAATTGTCCTAAATATTTTACAAATATTATTATATGGACATATTTATACCCTATATCATCCATGTTTATATAATTGGACATTTTGGATCCTTTTTTCATGCGGAAAACGTGGGTATCATTTTTTCTTCTCATAATTTCCAAGTGTGTCCTCCTCCTCAATTATAAAAGGGAACTCCATACCCTCACTTAATCACACCTCTAAATCCATTTGGATTAAACAAAACATAAAAAAATATTCCCAACATAATTAGACAAATTATAGAGCTACTAGGCTTCCCAAAAGACTGACCCCAGTGTCCTTAAGAGGAGATCCAAAAGCAGTTTCTCTAAGAGAAGGTAATCTCATAACAAAGCTTTTTCATTTTCTTTCATCTTTTTTACAAATTCAATTATATTTTAAAAATTAAAATATAATAAAAAAATTATCACCCATATAATTATATATTATTATATTAAATTAATAATATTTATCCATATCCTCCTCCATCAAATGAGAAACAAAATCGTCGATCATGTGTTTGACGGACTACCACCTTACGAACTAATGTAAATTGTTTTCACTAAAAACATATCATGATTGTATATAATTATGGATTTAAAGTATATATATATATACAATATTTATGATATTATTATATTTATATAATTATATTATCACATATACATTCTTACTTCCCATTCTGTTTAAAATATGATAGTGTCGATCGTGTGTATGGTAGACTACCACCTCATGAAGCAATGCGATTCTCTTTTCACTAGTTCTTAAAATGGATTGTAATAAAAGTTAAATTTAATGATTATATGTGATATATATATATATATATATAATTATATTTATTAAATAAAATTAATATATTAACCAATTCCTTACCCTTTCACCCATTAAGAAATGATATCATCGCTTGTGCATAAGTATGACTTACTGTCTCCATGAAGTGATGTGATTCATTTTCAATGTATAATTTTCAAGAATAATTATAAAAATGTAAATAATGATTAAATGTGATGTTTATAACAATAATATCATTTTTGAGATGATATATTTGTATCCTATGTATAATAAATTGAACTTTCATGAAAAAACATTCATGATAAAACAAGACAATTAACACCGAAAAATATAAAAATAATGAAATATTATTAACAAACAAGTGGTTAAATGTTATAAAAAGATCATATATGACATTATAAATATTAATATGGTTATATTATAAAATATTAAAATGTTTTAAACCATTATACACGAGTTTAATGTGAATTTAACTAAAGGGAGGCGTGAGGTAAGAGATTTCATCTCAATTCCCATTTCATTGAGACATGTTTTCTAATATTCATATATTAGATTTATGTGGTGTATATACTACCCATTTGATGTATTTAACATTAATAACTATTTATTCATGATTTTATTATAAAAATTAGTTTTCTTAATGAACTGATGGTCACCTCGCCTTTCTTGTTTAGTTTTGTGACACTTAACATTCTTTTAAGACAATCGCTCTTTTGAGATCATTTTTCATTAGAAATTAAATTTATATTAAATATCCAAATCGTATGTATCTTGGATATGATTATCTCTTAAAAATTATACCATTTTTTCATAAAGTGTTTACTTTGAAAGTTATTTGATTAATTGGGAAAATATCGATAAATCTATATTTTTTACTCAATATGGATATTTGATGATAATACATATTATTTATGAATTAAACCAATTATTAGATATACAAGGAATGATTTTGACATGTAGTGATGTGTGGGACTAGAATTATATATCCCCTTATTTCATTGGTAGTCTCATGAGGTGAATTAATAAGTTAGTATAAAATGGGTTTTTACCCATATTTTTTATTGTATTGTGAAAGCTCTTGATAGTAGAGGTATAATGATTCTTGAGATCCTAATGTACAATAATTAAGAATTTACTTCATTGAGAATTTAGTTATTATTATTATCAATGGTATTTTTTCATTTATATTATCTTGGGTTGCATTCTATTCTCAGTTTATTAATTAAATGACATGTTTGTTAAATTATTTACCTTGCCATATTGATTATGCCTTATCTAATCATTATAGAAAATTTATTGATTAAATGAAATGTGTGTTCAGTTATTTAACTTAGCATATTTATTATTCCTTATCAAATTATGATAGTAAATTTTTTGATTAAATGGAATGTGTGTTTAGTAATTTGACTTTTCATATTAATTATGCATTATATAATCATGATATTAAAGTTATTGATTAAATGACACATGTTTTCATTTATTTTACTTTCCTTATTGATTATTCCTGACTGATTTATGATATCTTCCACTATACATAACCCTTAATAAGCATTTTATCTCACCCTTATTTTATTTTTTCCCTAGGATATGAAGATGAATTCATTGAATGATTTCAAGGATGTTGAATGTTTTCTATTACTATGATTTTTAATTTTATCCCCAATATAAAATGGGTATCATGCATTTATTTTGTTCACCAAGACTAATAAACCAATCAATCCTTAGAAATGTGATCCCTTTTATATTATGCCAATGTAATAAAGTATACACCATCTCTGGGTTACTAGAGTTGGCGCAGTTACTCTTCTTGAGCAGGGATATGTGGAAAAAATTATGATTACCAATCAACTGAGCTAGTAATACCAATCGATAAACAAATGTTCCCACATGATAACTGATCTCAAGAACTCCAATATATATCAGATACAACTTTCCCTATTTCCTAAGATGACAGTGACCTAACTAAAGAGAAACATTTAAAAAGACTCAATCACCAATAGAAAACTCCAAAGGATGATGTTGAAGATCCAAATAATATTCTTATTGATTTTGAGTTGTGACCAGGTAATGATATATATCCCAAATCTTCACTGACATCTCCTAAATGATACCCAGTCCCATTAGATAGGCCTCTCCCACCTTTTACTAATAAATAGGTGAACTTTAGGGGCAACTATAAAAATCCTCAGGGATCCATTATGATCAATAAAGGATAATTGTTATTAGAAGATAACTTGACAAGTCTATGATGGATATCCCAAGAACCACTAAAAACTAAGACATAATCATAGACCATATCCTCTAGAATATAAATAGAACACTATGTATGGCCATCCATCTATGGATGATAATAAATACTCAATCTTACCTGAGACCGCATTACCTCTTGGAAACTTCTATAGAACTTGGAGGTAAACCTGGGAACCCTATCAAATAAAATAGAAAAGGTTACCCCATGAAACCTCACAATTTCATTCATGCATAACCTACCTAGATCATTAAAATTTGTGGTTTCACTAATTTTAATGAAATTATATGATTCTATCAACCAATTAGTGACCAAATAAATAAAATTCTTTACTTTGGGAGTCTATGATAATATAATGATAAATTCCATGGATACCTCATACCATTTTTACAATAGCACTGGAAGAGGATAGAATAAACCAAAAGGCTTTAGTTTCTCTACTTTAATTTTTTGGAACATTTAATTTTGAGACACATAATCCACAATTACACAATTTATACATGTCCAACAAAATTACCATCTAATGTCACAATACATCTTTGTATATCTAGGATGAATTAACCATGAAGAACTATGACAACCCTGCATCATCAAGTTCATGATAGATGTAGGGATGGAGAACTATCTCCTATAGTAAATAATTTCATCATAGGGGAGTGACTAACCTAGAATGGTATCTCCACCATATAAGGATTCCTTAATTTCTCTAAACTCATCACCCCACTACTAATTCAGTATAATAGAATCAAGGAGAGATGATTAAAACTGAACACTAGTCAAAACCATACCTAAATCATACTATTTCAAATTGAGATAAAATTGAAAAAAATTCCCATAAGGTTATACTCCTATTTAACTTCCAAGATAGTGTTAGAAATGAATTTCCTACTGAAAGCATCGATGACAATGATCCCCTTCCCAAGGGTGCAGGTGATGTCAAAGTAAAATGATTAGAGGTACTTCACCCATTGAATCTGCTAGAGGTTCAGGTCCCTTTTAGAGAATATATAACTCAAAAAGTTGTGATTGGAATACACTACATAACTATCCCTAAAAATATAGTGTCACTAACACTTATGTGTATGCATAACAACAACAAGTTCTAAGTCACAAGTAGGATAAATATTCCCATATAGATGAAACGGTGAAGAATCCCATGCCACCACATGATCATTCTGTATAAGAACAGAACCTAGAATAACACCATATGAATTAAAATATACCATGTATCCCTTATAGGGTTCTAAAAATATTAGTATAATTTAAGGTTAGACTTCATTTTAACTCATCATAATAGGTCTTACACTTAGTATACCATGATAAATTTACCCCTTTCTTAGTAAGAGTAGTAAAAAATGATGAAATATTTGAGAAACCTTTTAATAACCTCCAATAATACCTATCTAGTCCTAGGAAGCTCCACATATCAAATAAATTCCATAGTTATTCCCATAAAAATAAAACATTCACCTTTTTAGGATCAACTGAGAGGCTATGATTTGAAATCATGTGCCTCAATATCTTCCACTCTTGGATCCAGAAATTTCATTTTGATAATTTGGAATAAAGTTGGTGACTCTTAAAGATTCCCAAAATTGTATTCAGATGGTACTCATGCTCTTTCTCTATTCTTAAATAGACTAGGATATCATTGACCAGTTCCAAAATAACGGTTTTGAGATAATAAAATAATATCTTGTTCATCAAATCCATAAGCATTATATGAGTTTTTTAGGCCAAAAAACATCACAAGATATTTATAGTGGATATACCTGCTCCTGAAAGATGTCTTTGGGATATATGATTCCTTAACCCTAAGCTGATGATGACTCAACCAAAGATCAATTTCTGAAAACCACTTTTCCCTATTTAACTTATCAAACAAGTCACTAGGAAAAGGATACTTATTCTTAAATATTACCCAATTTTTATTTTGAAAATATATACAAAGATGAAGAGAACCATAAACCTTATTAGAAAAGAGAATAGGGGCCAACCATGATGAAACACTAGAGTGAAAAAAACTATCTAAAATAGGTTGTCTAACTAGATCTTGAACTCTTTCAACTCAATAGGTTTTATATGATAGGAGGGTATATAAATCGGCTACACACCAAGACCCAGATCAATGGAGAACTCTACCTATCTCTCTGGGGGAAGACCAAAAAATCATCTAGAAAAAACTCATGGAAATCCTGACCAATCAAAGGAAATATCAACATGAGAAGATACACCATTAGGATCAAATACAACAACATAAAACATGCTCCTGAGCTCTAGGAAAGAAAGTATTACACACATGGACCTCATATACCACTCTCCCAGAAACATCTGGAAGCTCCCATTGGCAGTAAAGAATGAAACACACAAACATTAATATTAAATATAATATCGACGAGAAACCATCAAATCCATCCTGATGATGGCATCAAAAATATATAGTCCAAGAAATAAGAAGATCTAGACTAACTCCTCATCAACTATCAAAAGAGAACGTGAAGGAAAATGAAACCCCTACTCTTTCCTCTTGGAAAGAGGTGTTTCCAGCTCTATAAAAAAGGACACGAGCTTCATCAGACGTTTCAATGCATTAAAAAAGTAGGCACATATAAAAGAGTTCTAGATAACCATATCAAATTTAGTGGTTTCTATAGAAAATTAAACAAAAATAGTACCTCCCAATATAGCCTGTCCCATAATACCTTTCATCAAATACTCCTCCATTTCATGAAATTGCTTCACTACAGAGTCATGTGGTTATAGCCTCATTGACTTTAAAGCTTCATACTAAATTGTAGTGGCCTTTGGATCAGATGATCCCTAACCATATTAGTGCATATACAAATCCTGGAATATTTTTTGTATATGGCCTTGGAGATCAAATGCACAGTAATTCTTCAGAAGTGCTGGGAAAGTTCACTGAATGTTCACTAACTTTCCACACTCATAAAAAGTCAAGGGTACACTTCTATACACTAAGGATAGACTAAAAAAATACCATTATTGTGAACTACCTTCAACACTCTTGATAATATCATGAAACTTTATCTTTTTCCCATGTGTTCCACTAGAACTACCACTAGGTGGAAGGGGTGACACAAAAAAATCTATCTTTCCCATCATATCAATCTCTTACACCATATCCCAATTAACCACCTCAACATAGGTTGAAAATCTTCAACATATACACCTGAGATAAAATATTGGGTTAAAATACTTGCATGTATTTTTTATCTTTTATTTTATCAATCATCACCATCTTGGGAGAAAAACAAACCTATTCTGCAAAATGATTGGTATACTATATCACCAAACACTATCCCTACTGAAAAGATAATAAATCTATAGACTTTTTCATTATCAAATATTATAGGTAGAACTATTGAAATAAAAGTATCTTGAAACCTTTCTACTATAAGACCACATGCTCATTTTCCTAAAACATAGAGTTCCACCACATCTTACTGTGATACTCAAGCTTAAACTTCACACACTTCACCTTGTAAGATTCAAACTTTTCTTGGAAATAAAATAACTAATAATTTTTTTTACAACTAGACATCCACCTATTGTGGTTCATTCACACCCTTAAAATATGAGGAATTCTATCATATAAACTATTGCACTCAATAATTTTTTCCTATAGCTCTTGATTACACCTCTTTAATTGGGTTCTGAATAGGCATCACATTCTAGACCATGAAACTAAGCACCTACATGATATCCTCTAAGATATTTTGATCAATAAGAGGATTCCCTTGAGGAGTATTCCCCACTACACCCTCTTGGTAAAACTCTAGAAGAAACCTTAGAGGAATTATTATATATACCAAAAATAGAATAAAATAACCAAATAATGAAAAAAATTGAGTTTAAACCCAAAATGTCATAATAAAAAACTGAGATATAGATCAAAAACCAACATAGAAGACACACATACCAACATCCTATAGTGACTTAAGGAATGTTATGATGAGTGTTGGCCCAGAACTCACTCGCAACATACCCTACGAGTCCTGAAAATACTATCTCCTATCTACTAAATTCCCCAGAATAATAAAAATATATATATGATACCAAATTATCATGACCTAGACCAGAAAACCTATCTAACCAAGCTCCAAATTAGACCACGACAATACTCAATGGGTATGACAACCTTACTCTTTATTTCACATTAATTCAGGATTTATTACATAAGATTACACATAATAAAATTTGGAAGATAGACAAGTCTTGTGTATTTGGGAATTAGGTACATTGTATAACAAATTAAAACATCAGATATGGAAACATTATTGATAACTTCCTTGACATTCTCATATTATTCCATTGTACTTAAAATTTCATGGGATAACCGAGGAACATACATAAGAAAGAGGTGAGATATAAAGCCCAATAAGGGAATAAACATGGGATAAAATGAAAACATTAATAAATTTTATACAATAGGCATATGATTGGGTCATAAAAGAAGTGAGAATCATAAATATAATCAATGAGGCATGATATAACATGATAATAATAAATGAAATAAGGTAAATGTGGCAACAACTTCCAACACTACATCATAAACATATGTCAAGGCTAGCTACCAAGACATCATGATGGAAAAAGTCCCATGATTGATAAGGTTCACTCCCTAATCCCTTAAATGACATATCATGAGACTAAAAAATTGCCTAATTCATTAGAATTCTATATAATTCTAGGCGCACCCCTCACTTTCATTTCATTCTCATGTTTAAGTGTGCCACATAGATCATAAAACATGGAATCATTTATCTTCGCATTATATTACACAATCAAGGCGTGTGTAATAAATACATGTAAGTGAAAAATAAAATAATTATAGTTTCATAAAGGTGAACACCCTTGATAGGAAATGGGTACGAGTATTCACTACACAATTATTTGGCATGGAAAATTGTGGAGAGATTTTGGAAGCATAATAAGGGAGTATAAATGTTCATGAAAGTTATGAATGAGTGTGAAAGAGGCATATAATCATTTAGGAATCATAGTTTTAGTAATGGGGATATAGGATAACACATAACAACATTAGGAAATGAAGATAAAAGGCATAAGAAGATGGAGAGACTTTAATAAATAGGAGAAGGAGAGGACCCCTTACCTTGAGAGGATTATTCCAAATGTTTGGGAGGAGCTTATTGAGATCTTTAGGGAACCTTGAGATTACTCTAGAGAGGGTAGGTCAGAGTATAGATGTGATAAAAAATTTTTAGTGAAGAGAAATTGGAGCATGGCTGGGTTTATATAGGAAATGAGTGGGGAATTCTTTATTATTTCTCAAAATTAGGTTTTGGACTCTATATAATACAATAACAAAAACCAAAAAACTTCCCATGGTTTTCCCGTGGTTTTTGCCAAATAGGGGTGGTTTTCATTATTTTATCAGGACAAGGTCCAAGATTATTAAAATAATACCCTTTCTAATGTGGAAGTGAGTTATGTTTATAAATAAATGATTTTAAAACCTTAAAATATATTATAGGTTTTGGAGTATTTATAAAGGATTTATAAAATTAATAAAATAAAATTAATATTACATTAGTTTAAATTTGAAACATATATTTGGTTTTGGATACCCATTATAGTATTTATCACATCATTTTTGGGTCATTATGATGTCATAATACACACCGTGTATTTATACCGTATTTAATTTTTATTTAAAAAATTTGAATGTCTCATAAAATGATGAAAAAATCATGGTTAGATAAATTTGATGTTATAATTTCAAATAAATAATTATTTTATCCAAATAATTCTATAAATATGTGAATTTTTACTTTTAAAATAATAATCGACATTTATTGAGAAATGCTGGGTTTTTTGACAATAATAGTTTTCAAACCCTTATAAAAATTACATTTGACTTCATAAAAATTATATGATCATATATATTTAATTAAAATTATTTAATAAAATTATTTTAATAAAATATTTTCTATTTCAAAAATCCATTAATTCATAAATTCCTTAATTGAATTTTAATATTACCCAAAAAATATAATTTATGTTTTATTGTATCAAAATAAAAAATAGTAA
This sequence comes from Viscum album, assembly GCA_963277665.1. Classification (NCBI taxonomy): domain Eukaryota; kingdom Viridiplantae; phylum Streptophyta; class Magnoliopsida; order Santalales; family Viscaceae; genus Viscum; species Viscum album. The sequence continues at coordinate 57,216,150 of OY728154.1, forward strand.
TAAAAGTAAAATGAAAATATATACATCATTCTATAAAATATAAATATTTATATTATTAGGGTATTTATAAATATCCATTTAATACACCAAAAAACTCCCTAATAGTAAGGTGTGCTATAATGACACTTTCATGGGGTGATTTAACATACATGGTTTGGGCTATGATCTCGATGAGCTTGAACTTTTCCAGTAAACAGTTTCACTCATTCTTAAGTTTTTGGATATCAACATGTGATTGGTAAAGGGTAAATTCCAATGATTATATATCCCATGGAATAACTAATAAATGATATTCATAGGGTATGGTCCTACGGGTTAAGGCTATCACTTCCTGTGTCTTTGTCAATTGGATTTGTTAAAACCCTATATTTATACTAATCATACGATCACTATTCAATGACTATATTATCAATAGTTAAGATAATTAATGGTATTTTAAATCTGATAGGATATAATAAAACCAAGGAAGTGCATGTATTTTATATAACCACAATAATACATTTAATTCAACCACAAAGGGAATTTTATTTATAACAGTTTGGAGAGTTACAAAGGGCATTCTCGATCCCCACAGGTTGGAAATATGCACACGGGAAAATAAAAATGACTAGAGGGAATGATTTTGAAGAATTGAAATAAGATACATGGAATATGTATAGATAATGAAAACCAAAAAAGAAACATTTCAGAATAAAAAAGAACAATATCAGTATCAATACAACCAAAATAGTAATATGAAACCCATGTGAATGTCAAAAACAAACCAGAAAGGATAACCCAAACAATCAATATCTACTTAAAGTGATACATGGGAAACATCCTTCCATCTCACCACAAGCTATACAGGACCAACTGACATAACCATCACTACCTCATTGAAGCACATTTCCCTTTCCTACATTAAAAAAACAAGGTCTACACACCCCTAATGAAGTGTGAAATTTGTGAGATAAATAGGCATATTAGGATTCCATCCAAGTATTCCACAAAATACTCAATCAAATAATCCCAATATGCTCAATAAAAGAAAAACATAGCACGATAAAGTAGTTTTTACATTTATATCAAAATAATGGTAATAAAATTCCCATTTTCATAATTCTTACACAAAATATAGATCATATAGTTTCAAATCACATTTCAAATAAACTAGTTTACATTTATTAAATAATGCACTATATATCATATCAAAGTTAAATAATTTAAATCCAGAACATAATAGATATCTCTCCTGGGATAAAATATGTTTAGGCTAGCTTGGTCACTCTTACCTCAATAATAAATCAAGACTAATACACTTAATAAGACCCTAGTACATGGTTCTTAGATAACTGAGAAACAGCCTAAAGGTTGAACCACATATGATGTCATATAATCAAGTCCCAAGGCCACATGGCCTTTGAAATAGAGGAAATCCCCATTAGTGACCTTCCCCCCACAGAAGTATGGAAAAGTCTAAATACTAAACCCCATACTGGGTAACCAAGGATCCTATCTACTATATATTTCAAAACATTTCAAAGGGGTCATAACAATTCATAAACAATTTCCAAACAATCATTTTTTCCATCAAAATCATGTTTTAAAAACCAAGTTCACAAACCATTTCACAGTGCTTTAAAAACCATCTTTCCTTTACCAAAACAAGGGTAAAATCATATTTTATTGAAATCCATTTATGAACACATATAAAAACATTAAATAACGCACAAATAATCTTTTATAATACCATTTTTGAAAACTAAGAGCATTAACAGTTCATCAAACATAGGGTAGATATAGAACCACCTACCTCATAGTTGGGTCATATGCCAATAACAGTAGGATCCAACCAATAAAAGGAAATGGAACACTAGAAAAAAAATGGATTCCACAAAAATTAATTTTTTCATATTATAATCAAGTTTTCATATGCATTAGGTTAGTAGAGAGGATATATCAACTCATACCTCAAATTTCACACACACCACATCACAATCAACAAGATATACGACCATTGGGAGACAAAAAAATTTATAATCTATAATAGGTTAAGAGAGATCATAATATGATCAATATATTCAAAAAATTCAACTTTTAATCACTAGCACTTCTAAGATAAATAGAGGAAATGAGATAAATTCTATCAAACTTACCAAAGTTGAAACAACTGATCAATTGAATATCAATTCATTGAAAAAAGATGGCAGAGAGATACTAATACATCCCTAGAGATCCCATAGATTTTTAAAAGGTGAATTAGGTTCAAAGTAGTGATTAGAGGTGTTAAATGTGGGGTTTTAGGATGAAAAGACTAATTTTTACTTGATTAATTCAGCCCAACCTGAGGCCACTGGTTACTCAGTGGTGCTAGGTAGTGAACCTGTACCTCTGGAAGTCCCACCAACTGGATGGTGGAGTTCCTGTAGGTACTAAATTATGCTAGAATTCCACCGGCTATCTGGAGGTCTTTTTATTCACAATCCAGACCAATTTTATTTCCTCCCTCCTCTGAACACCCAATTCCTGATTCTCAAACCTCAGAACAAAGTCCAAAACAACAGGAAAGAGGAACAAATAATATTTTAATGGGATCTCACATGTGGGTAATCTGGTATGTTATAATAAAAAAATAAATTATTTTAGCATCATTATTTTCTTCTATAAGCAGTGCAAGCTTTAAACAATAAAATCCTTTATCTTTTTAACACTCATGTTAGAGGGAATTAAATGAAATATGATTTTATAATTATCAAAACAAACAAGTTAAGTGGAAAGGATCCAATAAATAATTCCCCCTTTTGATAATTATAAAACAAAATATAATTTCAAAAATTCTCCCCCATTTTAAAACTATCAAAAAGATTAAAAATAAAAAAAATATCTCACCCTTTTTGAGAAAAAAATTTCAATCAAAATTATTGGTTTACTCACCCATTTTGGAAGCACTAACTAAGTTAAATATCATTAAACCAAAGTAAATATAGAATGTTTAAATATATTTAAAACATAAATAATATATTTATATATTATAAATATATTTAAAGTATATTTCAAGAATTTTAATTGTATATTTCAAAAGGTTTAAACTTAAAAATAGATTCAAAGTTCATATATCTTCTTACATTAATACATTATAAAAATAGATAATAATGGGAATATAAGGGAACATAAAATATAAAAGCCCCTTGTAAATTAATTTTCTTAAAATAACCAATATAGTTGTATGGACTTGAAATTATATATTGTATAACTTAGTGATAATTCCACCAATATAAAACCTTTTAAAAACTTAAAGGAGACAAAGAATGTTATTATATTCATGGAATTATAAAATGAATTGAAATAATTTTAATCGTATCCAATAGTGAATAAATATACCGGTAAATTATAAAAAAAATCACATGATTACTAGATAAAAAAACCTGATAATCTTAAAGTTAGGATCATGTTATAATAATGGTGAATTTCAAACTAATAGAGTTGACATGAAGTAATATTATGAAGGTTAAATGATTTTAACCATCAAGAATGACCCTAACATTTATATGGATACATGCTTTTCATAAATAGATTCAATGAAACAAAATTATATTTCCATCATACCAAGTTCATACTTACTATATCAAAATTATATTTCCATTATACTAAATACATACTTTATTTTCCCAAACTTAGTTAAATCCAAAGGCTTAGTAAAAATTATTGGATATGGTACCCTAGAACAAACTTATATGCACTTTATCATTACTTGTATTCATTATGTTGAATATTAATTAAGTTCTTATCAAATAATAATTATTATCTCGTGTGACATAGTATGTGATAATGTCCCAATTAAGGATTAAATGAATCTAATAATGATTATTAGATCAAGAAAAAACATATAAAATCCCTTATCCAGGATCTCCCAAACATGAAATATGAAAATTACACATAAACAAAAAAATAAAGAAACTACTGTAAACATGCATGTGTACTATACACCATGGATCACTTTCAACATTATCATCATCAACATCTTATGGTTTGATAAATATCACCAAGGGTAACCAAAGTACACCCCCTATCTATAGTGTATACACAAGTCGATCCAAATGATCTGATGTTCAGATGGGATCCCTTATATCTCCATGACATGATTGTGCCTCAAATATAAATGATAAGAATGAAGAGAGATTTGGGTAACAAGTAGTTTTTCCCAAGCATATGAAACACACATACACACACACACACACTACTACATGGTAGTGATATATATATAATCATCCAAGGACTCTCCTTGGGAGATGACTCATTTAAGATTGAGCTTCTCTCTTTGGGAATGTGACCTCCTTTTTAGGTGTTACAGCTCATCTTAACTAGATATCACATTCATGGGGATAAACAGTGACTTCTTTAAGGAGACCTATGGCCTATGCCCAGGAGACCCCATCTCAGTCGATATCTTCATCATTGTTTAGGACACTCTCAGCTATATGATCAATATAGATATATCCAATGGAGTCATCCAACCTTATCGAATGAAATGGAACCTTCCCTCGGTCTCCCATATGATGTTTTCTGATGACACAATAATCTTCACGAATGTTGGTAAGAATTAGATGTGGGGAATTATCTAGATCCTCAAGGCATACTGCCACTGGTGTGGATAGACTATTAACAAGGAAAAAAGTCACTTCTATATCTCAAATAGTTGCAAAAATAGGAGGGATATGCATTTGAGTAGAAGGATAGGCATGAAGAGTGGCTCTGTTACCATGAATTATCTAGGCATTCTAGTATCCTCAGATAGGTAATGGATTCAGGACTTCGACCATGTGGTAAGTAAGATCACGGGGAGAGTGCTCAACTGGAAAAACTACTTTCTCTCCTTCAGAGGTCGGATTGCACTGGCTAACAACATCTTATCAGCAATCCCTATCTATGCACAGGCGGCCTCCAATGTACCTAAATGGGTCATTAAGTCCTTTGATAAAATGCTATTTAGATTTATCTGGGATGCTACTTCGAAGTAGTAAAGACGCTGGGTTGCTTGGGAGAGGATCGAAAGACCTATCCAGGATGGAAGAATCGGCATGAAGATCTTGGTGGAAACCATCCAAAAAATTCACATTAAACTGGAATGGGCCATGATTGAGGAGTGCACATTGTGGGGATATACTATGTCACATAGCCTGGGAGGTAACAAGGGTAGTTCACCCATGAATGGATCCCAACTCCGGTCCTCCATCAGTAGCCTCATACCGGTCCTCCGCCAGAAATCGTAGTGGGTTATCGAAGAGGGTAACATCCAGTTCTGACACGACAACTAGGCTGACGACATGATTGGATACCCAGGATAACCCACTCCTAACATCAAATTAAAAGAGGTGATCCTCCACCCTCAATTCATTAGGCTGGTTCTGGATAAAAAACCACAAGATGTATTTGACCTCATTATCATCAACTCAAAGGCAGACAGATGCATGTTCACCCCTTTAACTTCGGAAAGCTTCAACATCAAAGACTTACAACAGATGGTCTCCCCCCAGGCCCAAATCTATAGGTGGAATGAGGTTGTATGGTGCACCAAAATCCCCAAAAAATACGACTTCCTAACACGGAGAATCAGAAATCCTGCCATACTGATGGATGAAAACATAAAAATTCTGGGCATCAGTATGGATTCACGATGCCATTACTGTAGGAACAACCACAAGGAGACCATAAATCACCTATTCTTAAAAGGTGTATGGGCAAATGAAATGTGAATCTTCTTTGGTTCTTTTACCGCGTATCAAGATCGAGACCTTCACGATTCTCCCTTCGTAGAGGGCCGGTACAAGGGGGCCGACAATGCAGAACAAGAAAGAATGGCAAGAACTATCATCCTCAATGATGGGTGCTTGAGTTTATGTCAAGACAGGAACCGAGAGAGGCATGAGGGAATTAAGTCAACTAGGAGATCCCTCATTGTATGCATAAGGAGTTTTCTAGCTGACTAGGTGACCCAGTTCAACAACGGGAGAGATGCACCCTCACTTCGGCTTATGAATGGTCCATCCCCAGTGACTCATCCCATTCCTCCATTGGGTATGGTGGATGCCCCTGATGGAAAAATTCAAGTTGAATATGTATGGATATTGCTCTTCGTGTGTCATATGAGGAGGGGGTGTAGTGAGGGACTACATGAGAAGTATTGTCTTGGCCTTCATGGCTCACTAATGGAGTGGAAACTCTTTAGAAGTAGAGGCCAATGCGATCCTAACCGGGCTCACCCTTCTCATGAAAGAGCAGGTTATCCTCTCCTAGGTGGAGATTGACTCAATGATCATACATGAAACCATTATTGGGAGAGGATCCATACCTTGTTCGATCTCTTACATCATCAGGAAGTGTAAGTATCTCATCACCAACAATATTAAAGTCACCCATACCTGGAAAGAGGGGAATAAAGTTGTGGATCACCTTGCTTCTTAAGAAGGTCAAGATTTTTAGGTCACCTATCACCACAACATCTCTAACTTTAAACACGAGGGGGTAAATTTGATTAGAGGGGATGCCCTCTTCCTATACTACTTCAGTCCTCCTTAGGTCCTATAGGCCCTTTGGCTTAAACTATTTCTTGAATAAAAAATGATACAATGATGATGATGATAAATTTTATGACCAATATATTCATTTATCACATGAATGTATCTCCTCCCAAATATTTCATCTTATAAAATAGTTATTTTAATAATAGCCAGTGTAAGAAAATGGTGAGTAAAGGATATATTCATGAAATTTTATTTCATGCATGCCTTTTGAAAATCAAATTTTCATGTTTCCATTCAAAAATGACAGCCTATTGTGCAATATACAAAAAGGATTCATGGACTAAAAAATCCTTCAATATCCCATTTACACTAAACACTAAAAGAGCTTGTACCATTACACCTTATATTATATCATATAATTTAACATGTGAATCATATCCAACAAATTTTTTGGATATATTCCAAAACACTTTTGGTAGGAAATCATCAACATCACCTTGTATCACATCAAATGCAATAACTTGTGAATACCCATCCAAAAATATTTTTTTTATTAATTCTAAAACACTTTTAGAGTGTATCTTAGAGTCAAAATCAATCGTCATTTAGTCAGCCTCAAATTGTGACCCCATGATCCCTTGTAGTGTTAATAAAATATAAGGATCTCTAGATTCATATATGCAAGAAAAAATAATCCTTTATAAAAGATTCACTGCTACTCAAGCTATAAAGGGATCTGTCATGATCACCATCAAACACATGTATCTCTATACCTATTTCCACTAATATTTATCATATGAAAACATAAATTATCATAATTTTTCATTTTTTCAATGCATCAAGTGACCATGGGACATCGAGCATGTTAATCCCATATAATCTACCCATATGTTCTTAATTTTCATAATATAGGATAAATTTTTTAGTGAATACATCACATTTAATTAACCCTTATAGATAAACACATAACATGTCCATTATATATATATATATATAATATAGGCATTGAAACACACTTACATAGTCTATATCAATCTAGGTACTAGATGACATACTCATCATATAATAGGTAAGATATCATATAAAGTATAACTCCAACCGATGACATGATCAATAGTATACCAAACCACCCCCATATTAGCTAAGTCAATATGTAGGCTTGCATAAGTAGGTATCAAAGTATATAGGTTCTCATTCTAGGTATATAACCAACCTTAGGTAGTATAGGATAAAATTTTATCCATATAGAGTTAGTATACCAAAGACATTTGTATCACACTCCATTTGGTATACTTAATGGCTCATCCAATGCACAAAAAGAATCTTATTATTTGTTATATTCATCATGAGAATTTTTTTATAACTATATAATAATCTTACTAATTCAAAACTTAAAATGTTTTCATAACCTATAAAACTCCATGATGAACATCAGTTAGAGATAACTCAAAGTCATACTTTGAGAGGTTAATTATTATTACAATTGAAAAAATATATATCTATATATGAATTTATATAGCCAACATGAAAGAATATTAAAGTAGATATTTCCTCTCATTTATTGCGATACATTATATATTCTTATAACTCTTTTAAGAATATCTAACAATCCCAACATAAGAACATATCTACCATATCATATATGATAAAATTCCAAAACAACCTTATTTATACTGCATTTTCATGGGTTTTATTAACTTATTACATTTTATATAATTCCTATCAAATCTCTATATGACCATTTGAAAAAAACCTACCAAAAACTATTTAGGGAGAGATATCTATGAAGTAAGAATGTTTGAATATTGATGAGGTTTATGAATCATATTCCTAACTATTTAAATGTTTTAATAAATTCAAATATTTTAAGTTCACAACATAAAATTTTATAATGTTAACTATTGGGACCAAGTTGGATGGATAAGGAAGTTTGAAGAGTTAGCTTTTATAGAGTGTTGTCTTTTGTTGTCAAAGAAGATAAATCAATTCACTTTGTAAAGGAATTTAACTAGATGATGATTTTCTGATATGTATTTCAAAAATATCATAAGTTAGGAGAACTTGTGATTTAATCCTTATGAAGCAATGGGGCAGAAATGACGATGCTAGTCATATACAGTTTTTATTGGAAGGAATGATGCTGTTGGAAGATGAAAAGTTTCAGTACTTCCCATTTTAACTCTGATGAAGATAAATATGGTCTATCAAAGGATATATATCATGATATTGGAGTTTGTGATGAAAGATGAAGAACAGTTATGGGACAGAGTGAATAGAGCAATGACAAAGGAACAAAAAATCTAGTGGCGGCACAAAATAACAGTTCAAGGTGGCGCTGTTTTCCAGTGTTTTCCAAATTTTAGGCCCTAAAAATATGAAGATAAAGAAATGTGTTTTTGGAAATGGATGTTGCGTGCAAGATTGACGATGGTTTATATTTTTGTGTGCAATTCATGATTCAAGGTCAGAACATCAAAAAATGGAAAAGGCATGCAGTGCGCGAAAAATTGGGCAGAGCGTGCGAAAAAATGAAGGTTGTCTGATATAATAGTGGGATGAAAAAAAAATAAATAGGATGCGTGAAAAACAAAAAGGCTGCGTGAAATATTTGCAGGATGCGTAAAAAATATAGTGGTGCATGAAATAGAGGAATGAAGTTTTTTGCGCAAGAAGTGTTTCAGGATCAGAAGCTCGAAAATTGGCAAAGTCAGGAGGTGCGTGAAAAATTGGAGCATTGCGTGAAATATGATGTTGATTAAAAGTTTTTACGCGTATGAAGAGGGTTTTACATGTGGATTAGTGTTTTTTTGCATAGGGTTAAAAGGCCTATAAATAAAATGTGAACCCCCTCTCATTGGTTAATTCTCGACACTTAGAAGAAATCCTGAGCTCTGGTGCACGCAAAATTATATTCAAAGTGAGTTGCAAGAAAAGAAAGAGATTTGCGCATAAAAGGGGAGTTGCATGAAAATAAATAGGTTTGCGTGTAAAAGGGAAGTTGTGTGAAAAAGTGAATAGTTGTGTGAAAAAGGAAGTTGCGCAAAATAAGTTTTCCATGCCAAAAGAGGATTTTTAATGAAAGGCTTTTGAATTGCGTGCAAGAAACCCTAAAGGCTGCGTGAAAATTTTGGGGTCTTCGCAAATATTCAGTTGTTCTATGGGAGTTCTTACCAACTTCTGGGTAGGAAAGTGAAGATATGTACTTCAGAGAATACAACTGTTCAATTGTAAAGAAGCACTAAAATATTTTAATTCCCTATTTTTGCTAAGAGGGTGCACACGCGCTTGCAGATTGTTTTCCAAGTGCTACATGAGTGTAAGGGTATATCCTACTCGTTGCATTCCACATCAAAGAATTGTTTTCTAGTGGATTTTGTGGTAATGGATTATTTCTGTACCATACCAAGGATGTAGCTACTCTTGTTTAGTAGTGAACCTTGTAAATATTGTGTTCCTATGGTTGTGTGTGTTTATCAGAGAAGAAAATCTTTAATAGGAGGTGAAGGTTGTTTAAATTATAAGGAAACATAAAAAGAAAAAGATATCACTGATTCACCCCCTCCCCCTCTTAGTGATACTTGGATCCTGACTGGGAACTTAATTAACTTCAGTTGTATGCATATAAATCTATAATTTCATCATCATCATCTTTGAAACCCGTTCAATCAAACCTTTTTCCTTTAATTAATGTATGTACTTACATTATTATTTACTAGTACATCCTAAACTGTTTTAGGATAAAGTGCCATTTACTTTGTTATAATAACTAATGTAACTCTTTTCATTTCTCATTATCAACATGCCCTAAACTATTTTATAATGTAAAGAGTAATTCACTTTATAATTTTACTAGTATAATCTTATAGTGATATCAACTTATTCACTATAACTAAATGTAACTCTTCATATTTTTTATTTATCATTATATATCTTAAATGCTTTAGGATATTATATAAAGAATAATTTAACCTTATTCGGGTATAATCCTTTAGGAAATAGTGATATTCAATTTCTAAATGGTAAATAAATGTAACATTTTACATTTTTTCTTAACCATCACATATCCTAAAAATTTTAGTATATTAAGTGGAAATTTCTTAAACTTTAAATTGGTGTAATATTTGTTTGTTAAATTCTAATTTCTTTAAGTTAAAACATACTCTCACTAACTTATTAGTTACTATATTATTTTAACAATATATTCATATGATATACAAAATACTTTGTGTACAATAAATAACACTTTTTTACACTTAAGTAGAATATTTAACAAATAAACTATTAGTATTATATCATATATGGTACTCTACATGTTTGAAGATTTTTTCTTGAAAATAAAAGAATTATTTGAAACATTCCACTGATGAGTGGAAGAATCACATTCCTTCACATTTTTGAAAATAGTTGGATAAAAGTTTATCCTAGATAAACACTCTTATCCTCATCTTATTCTTAAAACATGTTATAGAAACCAATGAATCATAAACCATGTTCATGCTATCAATCAAATAAAAAACAATCATAAAAAATATTTATTATCAAACCACTTCTCTTATCAAATAAGAGATATGAGATGAAGATACATGTAATTTTTATAGATTCTTATGGGTTTGTTGCATTACTTTGTATTTAAATTGTGCATGTAACAAATTGTTTTTACCACTCAAATGAAAAATATATGTTATAAAAATTATTACTTTTGATTTTGAAATCCTGTATATTTACAACACTTCAAAAAATATAAATTCGGTATCACATAACTTTAAAAACTGAATAATTAATTTCTATAACCAGAATACTTAACATAGACACTCACTAGAGTTTTCTAAACTCCTTTAGGTATTCATAATAATCCTATCATATGGAATTATTACTCTTATTTCTTGACAACCATAGGTTTCAATAACCTTTACAATATCCTTAAAGATTGTTTTTGAAAATTTCAACTAACTTTTATTCTTATAGTTTCAATTTTTACCCAATTTTATTGTTCATATAGTACCATAATTCAGACATCATATGCACAGTTCATCTATTCCCAACATTTTGAGAACATTGGGAATTTTTTTTCTTGAATTCATTCACATTGTTGATGTTGTACCCAAGTGATTATTGCATTTGTTTTCAATGATTCAATATTTGTTTAGTGTGTCAATAATGTTTTTTGGGGGATTGTTATGAATTCATGAAAATATATTGTATTTAATACTTGATAACATAATCATGTGAGTCTATAAGATGTTTGAGGTGTTACCATGATTAATGTAAATGGTTTATGAGGTTAGAACTTGAAGAACTCAAGTGGATAAGTTTGAGACTAAGTGTAATTGTATATTAAGATTGTTGATTTTTTTCATAAGTTCTAACCATGTGAAAGTGAGTTCTCATTGTTTACAATAAGGAAGAAGGGAAGATGTTAAATTCTTGATAGTGTTGAAGATTATAATTGGAACTGACCACATGAAGTGTAGATAACTTCCATGGGTAATGGAGATCATCCAAATGGGGATAATATATCTTATGTGAGACCCATCATCTAGAGTAAATCCATGATTCATTGTTAATATCATGGATGTTCTGTAAGTATGATAATCAAATTTTATAGATCTTCTATACGTGTGAGAAACTATTCACATGAACCTTCCATGCGTATGAGCATGAATAATAATGATATTTTGTGAGTAATAATGATCAGCCTCATGAAAACTTATGAGCTTACATGGGACAAGATTCTCTGTGGAATGATTACAACATACCACATGAAAAAGAAGCTACCATGACTATTTTATGAGCTACCACTTGATGAAGATTGACCTTTCATGAGTTTTACATGAGAGATGAACTGACCACATGTTCATTAAGATACTATGAGTGGTTCAAGAGATTGTGAGTAGTGAGATGTTTCTCCACATGGTAAAATTAGAGATCACACAGAAAAGAAGAAAATATTGATAAAAAAGGCATCTAAAATATGGTAGGGATAAGATCCCATGATAAATAACCACAAGGGATTTAAATAAGATTACAACACTGAAGATGTTATTTTAAGAAGGAAGAAACCTGAATTATTTAGGTATTTAATTTAGGATACATACATATGAAATACATGCATGATTTAAATTATTTAATAACCATGTGAATAAGTGAGATGGAAAAAGTTATGAGATTTGAGTAGTTTTTGAGATCATGATATTTAATATCATGGAAAGATTTAAAATCCTAAACCTTATGGAGTTTAAAATGAAGCTTTTCCTAAGAATTTAAATGCAATACAACCAAGTTTTTACTATGTTAAAAAGGGATAAAATAACACTAATAACTAACAATTTTCCATGTTTAAATGGAAATATAATATTCACATGATGTTATTATATGGATGTAAATATACACTATAGACATCGAAGGTAAAAAAAGAATAAAAAATAATTGTGTACTCACATACATAGTGAGAAGAAATTTTTGAAAGATCGATACATCCATTATCAAGGATAGAATAAGTTGATTCCAATCCAGGAGTCCCTAAATGAGGCATACCTAAGTATTTGAAGCTGAAGAGAATCCAGATTATACCAAATCCGAAAGGAGTTTTTAGACTAGTAAATCTTATTCAAATAAGCTACTAAAATATTAAAAATTAACATGAGAAATCTTTATCCTACAGATTCATAGAAGATTATCATCAAAATAAGAATGAGATATTTTTACTACCAATTAAACATGAAGAATAAGAGATTGTGATTGGGGTGTCTAACTGGTTGCTGAAGAGACTCATGGATGGGGTGTCTACCCAGTTGAGGAGAAGAAGGACAGTTGGAGTGTCTAACCGACTGTGGCAGAAGAGTTGGTTACTAGGGTATAGAACTAGGGATAACTAGAGGATTTATTATTGGGAAATCTAACCAGTTTTTTCATAAACCACTATAATTGATAACAAGATTATTATAGATTTTACCTGTTGGGTGGTTTAACCAACATGGAGAGGAGAAGGATTTTATTCCAAGCCTTTTAAATATTGTGTGATGATATCTCTCTTTACTATTTCACATTAAGTGAGGTTGGAAGATATTATTGATTAGATTGAAAACTCTAAAAAGTTCAATAGGTTGATATCAAGAGGAGAATAATTCATAAAAAATGAGTACCATTGATTCAACCCTCCCCTCTTAGTGGTAACTAACTAGTCTTTGGATCCAATAGTCAAATCATTTCAATAAATTACCATAGGATGAATTTCTTTACAAGAAAAATCCATTTTAGTCTCCATTAAATCATGTTATAGAATTAAAAAAATCATAAAATATGTGTATTAAAAACACCCATCTCATTTTATTAAACAAGAATTATTACATGATTTTATCAAGAGAAAAATGAGATAAAACATATCTTATGAAAATTTAACCCAAGCTTGAAGCATCCAAGTAATCAATAAAAAAATCATTTTATCCCTTACTTCAAGAAAAAATATTTAATTATTATTGTTTTTTAACCTTATGTATATTTAAATTTTTTATAAAAAATGCAACCTATATCATATATATATTACAATAATAGAATTTAATTCTATAAAAAATATAACTTTAAGGAAACCTTTAGTCTCATCGAGTTATAAATGTATTCAATCATATTTAATATAATTTGGCATATCTTATCATACTACATATATGAGACTAATGTTCCTTCAATTATTGATGTACACAGTCATAGAAAGTACATGTATAGAGACTAATATTTCTTTGTTCATTTTTCATTTAATGATTTTGAAACCTTAAATGAATCATTATATTCTTCTCTAATCATTTAGATTCACTTTTTAAACAATTTAAATTGTTTTTTATTTAGGAAGGTGTTGCACTAAAAAATTGAATTTTCCTTAAGAAATGTTATTAAAATACTGGTCTTTCTTAATAAATTTTCTCAAGTTAATATTCTTAAGTTTTTTACTTTAAGCTTCTACTTCCAAGTATTTATCTTAAATTTTAGTTATAAGGTGATGATTATATTCATCTATAACAGAATATTTTATCATATGAGTATCATGTTTTACTAAAAATTTAATAAGGAATATTATTAAACAAGATTTCACTAAATTAATGATGCCCTTTAAATTTATCATACCAATTAGTGATCCAAGATCCATATTTCACTAAGAAATGAGTCTGCTGTGGAATTTCTCTCACCATGTAGTTGTTTAGGTAGGGCATCATATCAATAATATCATATATGACTCTTGTATAGTTAAACAGGTAACCATTTATCTAATCCATCATATGGATACACTTAACTTTATTCCTTTACTAACATATTCCTATTAGGATCCTCCAGTCAATGTAACCCAAAACAATCCTTAATAATAGGCTAACAAGGTAAAATATAGGGGGACCTAGCTATGGCATGTCCAACCCAAGGATAATCTACTATAACCCATCCTTTATTTACTTACACAAGATAATATAGGGGTACCCAGCTATGGCATAAATCCCCAACTTGATGATCAAGGTTTTGACAAGTGCAACCTTATAAGGAATTTCACACTTAATATTTTAAGGGTATTTAATCTCACCATATTATCTTATGTTATTCCATTTTATGTATGCATGATTTTATTATTTTAGTTTGGAATCCTATTCCCTCCACCAAACCAATATGTTCAAACCATATTGATGTATAACTCTTTACATAACCCACTAGTTTTTGTTACTCACTCAAAAATAAAAGTCAAGTATATTTACACATATCTAAATGTATCATATGAATAAGGTATATGAAGATTTCATGTAAAGGAATAAATTTATATTAAATTGATAGTTTCCACATGAGTAAGCCTAGAGTGATGGATAAATAACCCCATTCACCAATCAAGACAAGGCATAAGCCTCCAAGTCGATAGGTAATCTGACATCAAGTCCTTCTCGGGGAGAATTTACTCAAGAGATAATACAATTCATCATACCTCTAACACCTAATATGCATAAACCATATTCAAAAACTAAATTCAATTTCATAACTTTAATCACAAACCGAGGTCAAGGTAGATGAAAACATAATTCATTATGAACTCATTCCTAGAAGTGGTTTAGCATTTTAAACTAAATAATACATTATTCATAATATAAATAGTATATAATTAATAAAAAACAGGGAGTAACCTTTAAAAAAGTGAAAATTCAAATATTCAAACTTGAGAGAACCATTCAGGAATAATTCATAAATAAAAACTAATTATAAACACTTTTATAATTTTAGCTTTAACATTATGGGCTTCCATAAGTATGAAAATAAAAATTTAGTATTTAATCTAATATATACTCTTTCATATTCTTCTTTGTAAGAAATTTAATTAAAATATATGATATTATCATAAATTATAAATAATTTTATAATTCATTTTCTATTATGTAAAAATTTTACATAATCAATATATCATATACTTAGAATTTCAAATTAGGCCTTATTAACTTTGAAAAATTCAAAATAATTAATTATTAACTATTCATTTTTTTTAAAATATAATATTTTTATATTTTATAATTTTTTTAATTTATAAATACTTTATAAATCATCCTTATAATATATAAATAAATAATTTTATTTCTAGATCATAAGAAAATCCATATAATTTGTTAAAAGTTATTTTATATATTAACTTTTAATATTTAAGGAATATTTATTAATAAATGTTTCATAAAAAATTATTAATTAATAAATATCCTAAAACTACCTATTATTATAATTTATAAATTATAAGTATACTTAAAAATGTTTATATATATATATATTATGTTTTTCTTCACCCTTACATAGGAGGGTTCACCTGTACGAAGGTAAAATCCTTCACCTTTATGAATGGAACCTATATAAAGGTAACATATAAGTTTAATTTTATTTAAAGGTCATACAGATATTACCTTTCCTCCTTCACATAAGGGTATCATGATATTTAACTCCTATGTAAATGAAATACTGAAACTATATTTTTGCAAGTCCATTATGTAAAGGTATGCATAATTACCTTTATGTACACCCCTATTGTGTAAAGGTACAATGTGATGACCTTTAAAAAGTATCTTTGAAATAAAGGTAAATGAGTATTACCTTTAATTAGAACCATTTATGTAAATTTAATCCTAAATAAATTTTACATATACCCCTCTACGTAAAGGTAAAACATCAATGACATTTATTTAGAACTTTTCAATGTAAAGGTACCCATGGATGAACCTTATGAATACCACTCTATATATGGGTAAAACTAGATGAACCTTATGAGGAACAATTATTTCTAAGGGTAATCCAAGATGATATTTATATGTAACACTTCTATAAAAGGTCAATAAATTTTATATATAATTTACGTAAAACTAAAACATGATACTCTATTTTCTACATTTTCTTCATTTCACGCATGAATTCGTAAATATAAGATCACGGGTCACTCTGATACCATTTTTGGGGATTGAGTGAATCTAATAATGATTATTATATCAAGAGGAATTGTATAAAATACTTTATCCAGGATATCCCATACATGAAATAAGAAAACTACATATAAACAAAAATGGAGATACATCTGTAAACATGCATGTATACCATACACCACAAAGCATCTGTAACATCATCATTATTATCATATGGTCTGATAAATATCTCCAAGGTAAACCAATGGAAATATCCTCTCTATAGTGTATCCATGGTTCAGTCTAAATCATTTGACATTCATATGGGATCAATTCTATCTCTACAACATGCTAGTGCCTCAAACACAAAGGAGAATAATGAAGAGATATTTGGGTACTAAAGAATTTTGGCCAAGTATGAGGAACTATCTATCAAACACACACACACCACTACATGATTGTGATATATATTTATATAATCACCTAATGATGATCCTTGGGTGTTTCCTATTTCATTAACTCATTTTAACATATGAATAAATGTTATGGCTAGTACATGTATTCATCGTATGAATGCATATACTCCAAAATGTTTCATCTTATAAAATAGTTATTTTAATAATAGATAATGGGATATAATGGTTTAACTAAAGGCTGAAAACATGAAATATTTTTTTAATGTATGCATTATTAAAATATAATTTTTATTATGCCTTTAAAAATTTAAGCATACTGTATAATATAATAAAAGGATTTAGGTCACACCAAATACTTCAATCCTAAGGGTAATTGTTGCATTAAAAGGCCATATAAATTATATATTATGATTAGAAATTAGAAGTGATATGGAAGAATTATTAAATACATGTTCTATATCCATATGTTATCATTTTTCAGGACACAAATGTTACAAGACACTATGGGTGAATACTCATATGACTTTGAGATGATTTCTCATGGTGTACAGCCTTGGTAATTTTTAAAATAGGTGATTTTGAGAACATAACCCACCAGTAGAAAATCAAATTTTATATGTAACATTGGATGCTACTATATGATTATGTTTGTAATGATTCTTTGAATTTAATAATAATATTATTATTAATGTCATGATTCATGTAATTTGATATGTGTACAAAATCAAAATGACATATTCTTGTGATGAAGTAGGATACATTGCGTGCATCAAAAATGATTTTATGTTAATGAATAATTCAAGAAAATATTTTTACCTTACTAGTTTAGTGGAATTTTATATCTTAGGTCCTTTTAATATAATTCAAATTTTTAATTAGGTCCATTTTCATGACATTCTATCAGCAAGTTCGTTTCTAGAAAGTAAGAGAAAGTGACATCAAGTAGTTCCCCACTATGATGAGGACCTAGAAGTTCCATGGTATTATTATTAAATATATTTTATAAAGTTAGATGATATAATTTTATGATACAAAAAATTATATAGGTCATCATTGGTGGATACACATAGGAATTTGATACACTTTCTCATGGTGTATGCCCTTGGTAATGTTTAGAGAAAGAGATTACAAGAACAAGGCCTACCAAAAATAAATACTCATTTATATGTGTCAATAAATGTTCCTATATAGAGAAGATAATAAATGTTTTATTGAATATTTTTTTATAATAATTGATATAATTTCCACACATTGATCCTTATTTTTATATTTAAAAGAAACACATGTTTTGAGCTTGAATTTTAAAATTCCTTGAAAATTCTATTTCCCCTTTTAATTTCACCACTGTAATTTTGTCATAACATTTTGTGTGTGCCAAATTTTGATTTAAAATTTTATATATGTATTAATAACTAATTTATATACATTTTTTATTTATACCCTAAAATCTAGATCAGATATTTAAATTACCTAAAATTGACATTAATACAAATCTAGGGTGGATTTGATAGATTAAAACTTTATTCACCATTTAGGACATAAACTCTACATAATTCCATGTAATAGGATAGAATTTTTCAAGTTTTTAGTAGAATAAATTATTAAAATTTAATTAAGCTATATTAAATTATAGTTTTCTTGGGAACTTATTCTAAAACGTAGCTTAATATGGAGTGACTTTTGGAGGAATAATTCTACATACGCCCTTGTTGAAATTTCAAACCCCAACCCTACCAAAATATATTTAAATGAGATTTTAACTCTTTGGGAGGTTTTTTCAAGGATTTTTGAAGTTTTGTACATATTTTTGGTTCTAAGAAACATATCTAACCACTTTTAGGAAGTAATTATTTATGCAAATATCACTTACAAGAAGGCGTTCCTATCTTTATTTTACTTTGTGTTTCTTTTCTTTTGTGATTATAAAATTAATTGATAATCAAAAGTAATTTGTGTTAATATCTTTAATAATTTTTTTTATAATTTGTGCTATAATATAATAGTGTATATGATATTGGGTATTTCCCTTTCAATCCTTTGCTTATGAAAATCATCTCCATGATGATAACTCTACCCATGGTAGAGTAGCTTCTATTCATTATTGATCTAATCTCTAACCCCTTAATTTATTTATTTGTAATCCATAAAAAATTAATTCATATATAGATATTAATTAATCAAGTTATAATTTATATGTAACTTGATTTATTTTCACTTTGACTGTGAGGATGGACTTATGTGAATCATGAGAGATAAACTTTAATTTACAAATATAATCAACTTGGGATAGAATTGTAGGGTTTAATTTTAATCCCCAAAATCAAATAATTCTCATTTATATGAAGTATATGATTCCATAATTTTTCATTAATCATAAGTTATATTTTGGATCATATTTATTTTAGGGTCCTATGATTGGAAGCCCTAAAGTTAATGTAGGGTTACTTTCTTTCAATGTTTATAGTTGTGTTAATTTCCATAAGGTTTAGATTTTGAAAAGATTAGGGGATCACTATTAAATTTATTTTAATAATAATATATAATGAAGAATGAATGGTGAATTGGTATATTATACTGATTTTGTTTTTTCATATTGTCCTTTTAAATAAATTGTGTCCTTAATTGATTTTTTTATATATTCTAAAATCACTCAACCAACCCCCCTAACCATTCATCCTTATTGTCACTTATTTTATTTTCTTATTTAAAACTATTAAGGTGTATTTTATTTAATTACTACTTAAGATAATGAACTATATTATCCACTCTGATTCACTTAGTAAAATCATAAATATGTTTAAGAGCATGTGTGACAATGCTCATCAAATTGGTTCCGTTTTTGGGGAATAAAGTGTTTTATTCAACCTATATTAGTAAACTTATTTATTTTTCATTCCTATTTTGTTTGTTTTATTATCCTATCACTTATTTTATCTTCTTTCTTCCCCACATCTTATTTTGAACCATCAATTGAAACCTTAACTGATGATATTATGATCTACTTATTTTTTCATTTTCTCTCTCTAATTGATGAAATAATTCAATCTTGATGTTCATTTTGAACTAGAAAATAAGGTTGAACAAAGATTTAGGGATAAAATTAGACAACTTAAAAATTAAATAAGTGTTAAAATTCTAATATTTTATTATTTCCATTATTCTAATAGTAGTGATCCTCGTAGATCATCTCTAATATAATCTAATTTTCAAAAAAAACTATGCAAACAAAAATGAACATGAAACAACCATTAAAGAGTTTGCTGTGCCTTATGTTAATTATAAAATAAAATTAATTCCATATCCAACTCTCAAATTATAATTTTATCTAAAATTTTGGTAATTAACCTTGTCTCTAAATTTCATGGCCTCTTTAGTGAAGATCTAAACAGACATCTAAAATAATTCAATGTGTTTTGATCAACTTGTAATCCAAGGAATTTCTATGAAGAACAAATAAAATTAAGTTAATTCCCATTATCACTTCATGAAACTGAAAAATATTAGATATATTACCTAAAACCTAAATATGTTACATCTTAGAATGATTTGAAACACATTTTCTTACAAAGAATCTTTCCAATATCAATAACTACAATAATTTAAAAGGAGACCTCTAGAATCAAGCAAGAATGTAACACCCCAATACTTTAAAATATTTGAGTTTTAGAATAAAATTAATTTTCTTGTAATATTTATTTATACACTACACCATGTTAAGCTTACACTACACACAACACTGAGTTAGCTTGTGTTACATATAAGACTGAGTTTTACAACCTTTTAATAGTGCACCTATTTTAGAACTAAATTTTGGAACTTTAATAAAATATATTTTTAAAAATAAACTTCACTTTAAAATTAATAATATAAAAAATTATCTTAGAGTTTATTTTTTTTATTTTTTTGAGAAGTTTCATTTTTTGATGAAGTGTTAAAAATACTGCATTTTAGTTGAAAATTTCCTTTTTGTTTAATTAATCATTAATGTTAAATTATATTTTAAATTAGTTTTAAAGTCAAAATAGAT
Organism: Viscum album; assembly: GCA_963277665.1. NCBI lineage: Eukaryota > Viridiplantae > Streptophyta > Magnoliopsida > Santalales > Viscaceae > Viscum > Viscum album. The sequence goes on from OY728154.1 coordinate 57,237,487, forward strand.
CAATTATAAATATATTAGTCCAAATTAGGTCATTGGAATCATTTTTATATTTAATTTATATATAAAAACTTAATGAACTTTTTAGTATTTTCACTTTAAAAACCTGCAATCTCGCCACGTCTATAGGATTAGATTTAAATCTAATTTGTCCACATATATTAATTAAATTTGAAAAAATGGATATACATATTTGTAATTAGCATAATATTTATAGTTTAATAATAACAACTTATTTTTTTAAAAAAAATTAGTGGAAGTGATTAAAATTAATTACAACAATTAAGGTAAAAAATTAGTTTACTTACTGGTTAAAATTTAATCTTAAGGAAAAAAATAACCTAGAAACTTGTCAAAAACCCATTAGATGGACATATATAGACCCTTATGACATTTATTTCTAATTTTATGAGTTATTAGGTGTTATTTCCACTAGTCTGAATACCCCTGAGATGGGGGGGGGAATCAGGGTATGCCTAATTAAAACCACAGCCCCTCTTGATCTTGTTCTGTCGTTAAAAAAACAAACATCTCTCTTTCTCCCTTAGTAGTTTATGAATAGAATGTAAACCATACATGTGACACAAAAATCTTTACTTGGTTCACCCACACTGGGCTATGTCCAGGGAGTATACAATGATGACGTGTCATTGTACCAATTATAGTAAGGCTTATGCCAATAATGAATACAGTGTTCAGGCTGGATCTTTTGTGCCCAGGATCACAACCTTTACAAGGTTTAGGTAATTCTCACTATATTCCCAAGGGTCAATCCATTTGAATCTTTCTCTAGTTTACTAATGGTGGAAAGGGTCACCTTATTCCTATTCCTTTTCTCACTGCTCTGGAAATGATCCACTCACGGTTTATAGACCTATAGGTCTCTTCATTATCACTAATGAAGTATGCATATTTAATTGTTGATAGATTCTCTGTTGACGCCCAACTTTCACCCACAGAATAATCTCTCTTTTCACTAAGTGTACTAGGATTTTCTAATTTTTACACGCAGCCTTCACTATGTCTTTCCTGTAATTCCCTGCTTTGGTGCAAAATCCAATTTTCACATGACACCTCTCTTACATGAAAACACTTATTTTATGTGAAACATCCACATTTTACATGCATACTTTACTTTACGTGCAACCACCTCTCTATGAACGACTTGAGCTTTACATGAATCCTCCTCTTTATACGCATCCTTGGATTTACACGCAAACAACTGACTTTATATAAAAACTTGATATTTATGTGAAACTCCCTTTCGTATTACAATTTCGCATACCAGATCTTAGATACTCTCTAAGTCTTGAGCTACTTATAATGAAGGCTTCACTTTATATTTATAGGAAAAATAGACCCCTCTCTGAGAAACCCTCCTTGAGCGCGTAATACTCTTCAAGCACAGAAAACACATCTTCAGTGCTACCTTGTATTTCGTGCAAGACTCCAAAATTTTGCACACCCCATGCCATTTCCAATTTTCGAGCTTATGATCTTGAAACACCTATTGTGTGAAAACTTCCCTTCACTATTTTGTGCCCAACTTTATTTTTCACGCACCACTCTAATTTTTCACGCACCTCTCTAATTTTTTTTGTACCTCTAGCCTTTTCTAATTTTCTACCTTCTGATCTCGAAACACCACCTACGCAAAAAAATCCATTCCTCTATTTCACGCACCACTCAAATATTTTGTGCACTTCTCTAATTTTTCATGCACCACTCCAATATTTCATGCCACCTTGTATCTGCTCTTTTTGTACCACCTCTATATCATCCATTCCTTTGTCTAGGTTCTTCTGTCAAACATGGATGGCCATCAACATCTACTGAACCTGACAAATCATCTTGCAAACCCCCTTTGTCAACAAATTGGACATCATGGTTTTCTTTTTCAACAAACACAACATGGAGGCCTACATTTTCAACAAAAAAACCACCTAAAAATGCTTCAATGATACCTTGAGGAATTTTTTCCCAACAGTGGGACACATGTTCCTGAAAGTGACCCATATAATAATTTAAGTAAAGAAAAAGACAAAAAATATATAATCCTTTCTTTTAATTCAAATAAATCTTTAGGGTGGGAATAAGCTAAATAGGTTCAGTTATAAACATTAATTTTAAAGTTAAATGAGTTTTTTTATCATGACGATTTAACATTAATTTTTAGAGATGAATTAGTTACTTAATATGCTTAGGAAATGCCAACACATTGATTATTTAGTTAATAATTAAATAAAATACATGATACTAAAAACAATAAAAGTAATGTAAATAGAATATATTATTATGTTACAAAAATATTTATAGATGAATATATAATTAAAAATATATTTAAACATAACATATTTGAATTTCTCTATTTTTATGATATTTTTAAATTCAAATTAAATTAATAATGTCAAAATTGACATTAATGCTATTTTGTAATAAATGATATTTTATTAAAATAATCAAAATTAATAAAAATAATATACTATTAAATTTATTGTTAAGTTTAAATAAATATAAAATATGTTCTATTGGTTAACCAATTTATATTTTATAATGAACATATTGACCCCTAAATAGTAAAAACATTATTAGCACGATTTGAGTTAAAGTTGTGTTTTTGCGTGTTACATGTGCTTGTTTTAAAATTAATTTCCACAAACTCTTTGGATTTTATATTTTTTAAATTAGATATCATATTTATAATTAAACAAGTCTATATTTTCTAATAATTATTACATTAATTTAGACTTGATGGATGAATTACATAGGTTAGAAAACTAATTACCTAAATAAAAAACCAAAATGAGAAAAATAAGGAAACTTAAAGGCTATGGAATAAAATTTTAAAAATGATTTTATTTTTGTGTGGTTTGAGTGTTTATATACCATAATTTTCCTTTAATCAATTATTTTTTCCATTTTGGTATCACATGAGGTATGGGAGACCTCCTAATAGTGTTTACCTTTTGGTATTTATAAGAATTCCACTCCTCCTGCACAATAAAAAGGCATTCAATCTTACGCTTCATCACACCTATCAAGACACATTGGATAATCCAAACCCTAAGAAAATAATATCCCAACATCCATATCCTCAACCTAGAAGCATTAATTTTGTCATAAATAAATCCAAGTAAGTTCTTTGGTGAAAACCAAAAGGAGTTACTTGAAAAAGAGGTAACATTCTTCAACGATCACTTTTGTTTTATTTCTTTCTAAAACCATTAAATTATTACTATTACATGATTATATAATAAAATAAGTGACCTAAATATACTTATATTTTGTAATGTTAAGGGTTATACCTACACCTACACACAGTCCCATCAAATGAGTAACAAATTTACTGTTTGTGTGTATGGAAGACTACCGCCTCGCGAAATGATGTCATTTATTTTTCATTTACCACCTATCATGGTTGGGAATTATGATGGAAAACTTTTTTTATATGAGATATATGATATCTATGTTGTATTAATACTTTTGTAATTATTATATAACACATACCTTTATTCTATCCTTTTTTGGAAATATGATAACATCGTTTGTGGACGTGTAGACTACCACCTCTTCGAAGAGACGTGATACATTCACACATTACATGGAATTTATTAAGGATGAGTTTAATTAAAAATATGTGACTTAAAATAAATATATATTATATTAATTATTTAATTAACTTTCTATAAATATAATATTTCATTTTCTTTATTACCCTTTTCACACACTAAAAAAGTGATAATGTTGTTCAAGGATGTGTGGACTACTGCCTCTTCGACGTGATGTGATTATTTTAAATCACAATAATTACATATATAAGTATATATGAATAAATAACATGGTATTTCTGATATTATTATAATTATATAAAGATAAAATTTTACTTATCTTTATTCTATAATGATCATTGAAAAATGGGAACATTACTCATGCGTATATACGACCTACCGTCTCCATGATTGCAACGTTGGTTCATTTTCCATAAAAATCTTTCATGCTTGGTTTTAAAAGTATAATTTATGAATAAATATGATACTAATTTTGTTATTATTATTCTTTATATGTTTATATAATGACCTTTTTTCCCATATTTTACCTACCAATGTCATTTTTAACACATGAACCAAATTTTTTCAAAACACCTAACATAAACTTAATTATTTAGGTATTTGTATAAAACATTGTAATAAGTGATTTAAAATTTATAATAAACTTGAATATTTTTTAATAAATTAAATAATTAACATAAGTTCATTATTCATGAAGATCAATACTCTTGTGACATGTTAAACTCAATGTAAGGGATTTTTGTCTCACCTTTTCTTCTGTGAGGCATACACCATTTTCACCAGTTATTTTTTTGTGGTGTATATTATGCCCATTTTTTATTTAATATAAACATTAACTCATATTTCATGGTATTATAAGATTAAATTTTAATTATATCTTCTAAGTTATTTGATTTTAAAATTTATAGGTGGTAAAAATTATCTTTGAAATCTCAGTTTGTTTTATGATCGTTAACTTTCCCTTGAAAAAATAACTATTTTATAATCCCTTTTAATTGGAAATTTTATTTATTTTAATAGAAATATTATTTTATGATGGATATTACTATTGAATAAAACATATACCATGTTTACATATGGTGTTCACTTTGAAAGTTATTTGATTTATTAAAGAAATGTTTATAAATTCATATCCTTTTATTAATACAGATATTTAATATATAACATTCTTCATGATTTAAATTGATTTTTCAATATATGAAGTATTTTTTAGACATAAATTATATGGGTTAGGGACTGGTTAATGAAATCCCCTCAATTTACCAGTAGTCTCATGGGATGTAATCAGTTGGTGACAACCCTTTTCATTTGTTTCCAAGCAGTTTTAAATTGTGAGGAGGATAGATCTTGAGACAAATTAGACATGTTTCAATCCACATACATAAATTTTATTATGGTAATATCTTGACAGTAACTATCTTGAGGATAGATATTGAGATTTTAGATGTCCAACATTTAGCATTCTTTCATTATTATTATTCCATGTGATTGTTTGACTAGTTAGAATATCCATGGTCAAGTTTTAAGATAATGTGATTATTTATATGGAATTATTTGATAATAATTTATTCTTTAAATATTGATTATTCATTATTAATTCATGATTACTTACACTATGACTTACCATTACTGATACTTTGATCTCACCCTTATTTTTTTTCCTTTCCCTAGGGTATAAAGATAAATTCTTGAAAGAGTTTCAAGGATGCAAAAACTTTTATTTTGTTATGTATTATTTTTTTATTCCCAAAATAAAATGGGTTCCATGTATTTTTTTGGGTTTCTAAAACTACTAAACTGATTGGTTATTAGGGATTTAATTCCTTGTAATCAAGTCAATGTAATAAAGTAAGGAACCAAATCCAAGATTCTAGGTTCAATATGTTACAGTTTCTATCTGAGTAAGTTAAATAAAAACATTGGAACTATATTTAGGAAAATTTATATTAGATATCACAAACCTATAATAGACTATAGGAGAACATCCCAAAGAAACTATGTTTATGATTATGAGATTATTTAAGCATAAATATTTTAATTTATGTTATATATTTCACTAGTTTTTGTATTATACATTATAAGATTTAATCTAGTCAATGTATTCATTTAGAAATTTCACCTAGCACAAAGAATGTGAACCTCACCAATGTACAAGATCTAAAGATTAATAATGGTCATTTATTTTATGGTATTAATCGAATATTTCTAAGGAACTAGTACCCCAATAATCCTCATTATATATAGACCCGAGCTTGACATAAATGGATATTACATCATCTGATATGAATATTCAGTACATTAAAAAAATACATTCCCAAGGACCATAATAGTTTAGTGTCTTTAGAAACATAGAAACAAAATCTTGTATCCTAGTGAAAGATCTTAAAAATCTCCTATAAATATCTCCACCTTTAGTAATTCTACCTAAAACATCTTTTCATAACTTGGGGAAAGGAAAAATAAGAAAGGGGTGAGATCAAATTCCCAGTAAGGGTAATAAAGTGAGATATGTAAGCATAATCATGAGAATAATGGTATGAGAACATGATCATGAAAATAGAAGATCATATCTTTCATTTCAAAGATCATATACATGAATCAGGGCATAAAGATTTGCAGTTCATAAGGTATGAATATTAAGGAAATAAAGAACATAATCCATGAAATTATAACAAAGGAATAAAACATCGAATTGTGGGAGACACATAAGAATACATAATGATTTATATAATAGTCAAGGCATTGCTTTTGAGACCATCTTAGTGGAAAAAGTCCTTTACTGAACTAGGTTCACACCCCATTTCAGCCCTATATTACTGAACTGAGTTCACCTTTAATATCCTATTACCTTGATCAGGTATGTTTACCCTATTTCTAAGTTTTATTTTGGTTTTTAAAATCCTTATATGTGTTTTTTTGGGTTTACTGTAGGCTGTAGAACAGGTACACGCTGTGTACCTTAAGTACACATCGTGTACTTGGTGCTGGTTGCATGTCATGGACTGGGAGATCATGTCGTGAATGAGGAGATCATGCCGTGAGCTGGTACACATCGTGTACCCAAGGTAAACATCGTGTAGGGGTTAAATAGAATATTTTTAACCTGAGGCAATGATTTTTTTAGTATAACTTATCCAGTGTGGACTACACGTCATGACCAGGGGGTACACGTCATGACCAGGCCCGCTCCCAAGTTTAAGTCACACATTTTTCTATTTCTATTGGCCATTTGCCTCCCAAACCTCTTGTATCTCATTTCTAAACTACTCCTAGGGATTTTTAGGGGTGTCTCACCTTCCATATTGATCCGATCAGCTCTAGTTCATCGTTTCTTCTATGGTGCATCTCTTCGGGTAAGTGTTATCTCTAATTCTTCCTTGCGATTGATCAATAAAGCCATATCCTTGTATTATCAGATCTGTTGATCCATGTTGGATGTTTCTTATTGTCCTCATCTAGATCTGTTGTGATATCTTATCTTGAAATTAATTCATTGGCTAGTTTTAGTGTAGCAGACATTCGTTCTTGAGGTACGTGGGCTTTCTTCTATCCAGAAACCCCTTGTCTACTATTTTGAATCAATCCATTGAGGATCTAGTTTGATTATAGAGCCTTCATTAATGGAATTATTGGATTTTGTTGCTTTTGGAATCCATTGTGGGTGTGTGCGACCCAAAATTTTAGAGGAATCTATTGTGGGTGTGTGCGACCTGAACTTTGAGGTAGGTGGTTCTGTCTCTAGCCTATGATAATGAACCCTCTTATTTTGATTTGAAAATTTCTTTATAAATTAATTTATGAAATTGGTATGATTATTGTCTGTGTTGAAAAAGGGTTTTGAAAGAAAAATGTTTTTTCCTAGGATTTTGATAAATGGATTATAAATGGTTTTGAATGGTTTTCAAGGCATTGAAATGGGTTTGTGAAAAGGACCACATGGGTTGCCTTGAGTACTTAGTTGGAAGGTTTTTCTTGAGGTCATAGTCCATAAATTTGTGATTATCATGGTGGGTTGACTTGGGGATTACCTTTGTTTCTTATACCTATTATTCCAGGGGACCGATATTGACATTTTGGGAGGTTTTATCATGGGGTATTACTCTACTTTCTAGGTCTATTTTTCTAATATCATATTTGTACACTTAATTATTATGGTACAAGTATTCTTTTTCCTAGAACTCTTGTATTACTTGGTGCATGATACATGTTCTTCTATTTTTCATTACTTGGATTTCTAATTTAGTCTTGATATTCATGTTTATTCATGTGGAAAATGTTATGAAAAAATCTACTTTGAAACTATTATATCTGCTCTTATTTAAAACTATGGAAAAGGGAAATGTTTACTATGTTTTATATAAAACTACTTTACAGCTTATCATACCATGTTTTATTTTAAAAATGGGCATACAAGATTTTTTATACAATGACTTGTTATAGAACCCATGGGTGGGATCCTACTGAGCCTGTTATCTCACACCATGCACACTGCATCGGTGGTGCGTAGACATTTGTTTGTCTTCTAGTTTAGGGAAAAGTAAGGTTCCATAGTGAGGCAATGAGGTTCATGTCAGCTGGGATGAGTAGGTGGTGGTGAGATGGTTGGAGTTCTTTCATGACATCGTTGGATTAGCTATTTGGTTTTGTGTCCCATGCATTTGGACTTGTCTTTTTGAGTTTTTAGCTATTGTTTCTATTGTTCTGTTTCCACTGTTTTCCTTACAGTTGTGGCATATATACTTGTTAGTTTTACATTGTTCCTTTCTTTATCTATATATATATTCCATCTGGTTTCTTAGGTTGGGAGAAATTGTTCGCTCAGTTTGGTTGTTCGATTCCTGGGTACTTGTCTCCAACCCTTGGGGATTGGGAACACCCTTCGGGTATGTGACAGATCATGTCGGGTGCGAGGTTTCAGAGAAACCTGGGTCGGTTCGTTTCAGTTTGGTATCATAGGAGGTTTATCCTCAAGAATATTTTCTTGGGATGTTGGTTAGACTGAAGATAATATTGTCAGGACTTGATAAGTATGTTTCGATGAGTGCCTGGCCAACTCTTTTCGTAACAAGAATCAATTTTCCATGGGATGTTGGGATATGTGTCTCTAGTGTTGGTTTTTTCTTTTAAAAATCTTTTTTTTTTCTTATGGATTTTCTATCTCGAACTGATATTTTTTCTATGTATTGTTCTTATGTTTTTATATGAAAAAAGATGCCTCAGAGACATCTTCCACAGGTTCCTCAGGAAGGTGCAGTTGATGATTCTTAAGGAAATCCACCTATGGATCAAAATATCATAGAGACTATCATACGAGAAGTATGTGCTGTTGATCAAGATGTCCCATGAGTTCATAATGAAGTGGTTGAAGTACAACCAGGATCTGGAGGAGAAATAGATCGATCGTAAGAGTTCTTGCATGAGAATCCACCATCCTTTAAAGGGACAACTGAACCTCCATATGTGAAGGATTAGCTGGATATGATTGATAAAATATTAAAATTCTGGGAGACACCTGAGAATAACAGGGTGAAGTGTGCAACATTCAGACTCAAGGGTTCCGACAAGCATTAGTGGGACTCTATGGTCCAAGAAGACAAACATGTGGGCTTGGACCAGAAGGGTTTCAAAACCCTATTATTTCAGCAGTTTTTTCTAGAGTCTCTGATGTTGGAAAAATCTCTGGAGTTCCTATCATTGCAATAAGGAGAGTGTTCAGTGTTATCCTACACCAACCAGTTTTCTGAGCTTGTCCGTTTTAATCTGGACATGGTAAAGAATGAAGAGATGAAGGTGATGAAGTGTCTGCAGGGCTTACGATTAGATATTAGATCGTTGGTGTTCATGTTGAAGCTTTATACCTATGAGAAGATAGTGGATAGAGAAATGATGGCAGAGATGGACATGGAAGGCCAAGTCGGATTTACTACCTCTTCTCTTCCAATTGGTGATAGCTTTAGTGGCATGCTTGGGAATAAGAGGAAGTGGTAGGACCATTACAAGAGTGGTGGTGGTGGGTTTCAATAGAGAGCCTTCTCCGCACCATCCATTGTAGTTGGAATTGTTCCTCTGACTTGCTACCAGTGCAGCAAGTAGGGCCACACCAGATTTTCTTGTCCTATACCCATGAAGATGTGCAATAGCTTTGGACATGTTGGTCATCTACAATTTTTTTTTTCAGGATATGAATACGCCTTGTTATGGTCAGGGTTTGTCAGCTCCAATGGTTTCTGCAGTGCATTCTGAAGATTCAAAGACTATAGGGTTCTAGCCACAGGCCTCAGGAGTGAAGTATTTACACACAGTAGATGAGTGTCCAATAGAAGTTGATGCAGGTCCGACAATAGTGAGAGGTACACTGCTTAATAAAGCTTCAGTAGCTATTGATTTGTTTGATACTGGTGCCTCCCACTCGTGTATATTTTCAGGTTTTGTTGATATGATTAAAATTCCAATTCAACTTATTACCTTTACAATGGATTTAGTGACACGTCTTTGAAAAAGGAAAGAGTAGGGGTTCTGGTGTCCTTGTTTGTTCATGATAGCTGACACAGATTTGGTCTAGGATTTTCTCATTTTTTATCTGGATCTGTTTGACGTCATCATCCATATGGATTATCTTGTCTCTCATCGAGCTGAGTTTTATTGTTATCATTGGAAAATTTTTCTTCTTGTTGCCAATGGGATATCTTATGTGTTTAATGGAGAGTGGGACCCATGGTCATGTCGTTCAAGACCGTTTTTCCCAGAGATCAGGAGTTTTTTGATTGCTGTTGCATTTGATCTCGATGACTTTTCTTCTATTGAGGATCTTCCTATTGTGCTCTAAGAATTTCCTGAAGTTTTCCTAGACAACTTCTACAATCTTCCTCCAAAGATAGAGGTAGATTTCATGACTGACCTAGTTCCAAGTATGTAACTGATATCGATTCCTTATTACCATATAGAATCAGCATAGTTGAAATAACTCATTATTCAGTTGGAAAACCTATTAGAAAAAGGTTTCATTCTTCTTAGTGTTTCTCCTTGCGCATCCCCTGTACTCTTTTCCAAGAAATTTGATGGTCCAATTCAGCTATTTGTAGACTATTAGAAGCAAAACAGGGTAACAATTAAGTATAGATACCCTTTGCCTCATGTGGATTACTTGTTTAATCAGTTGAAGGGAGAAAAGTGGTTTTCAAAGATTGATCTTCCATCGGGTTATCATCAACTCAGAGTCTGAGAGTATGATATACCAAAGAAAACCCTCAGGGGAAGGTATGACCATTATGAATATCTTGTGATGTCGTTCAGTCTAACTAAATCTCCTGTAGTTTTTATGGACTTGATAAATCAGATATTCCACCAATATCTTGACCCTTTTGTGGTAGTTTTCTTGGATGATATTCTGGTTAATTCAAAGTCCGAGCATGAGAATGAGAACCATCTAAGTTTAGTTATAGAGATTATGATAAATCACCATCTGTATGGAAATATTTCAAAATGTATTTTTTTGGATTTGAGATGTGATGTTCTTGGGGCATAGAATTTATGAGCATGGCTTATCAGTTGATCCAGAGTAGGTAAAAGATGTTTTTTCCTGGAAGGAACCAAGAAATGTCTTTGAGATACGAAGATTCATTGGTCTTTCTAGATACTACTGATGGTTAGTCAAGTATTTCTCTAAGCCGGCATCACCTTCAACTGCTCTTACCAAGAAAGTGGTGAAATTCCCATAGAATGAAAATTGTCAATCTTCCTTTGATGAACTGAAACGACTTCTGACATCTAGACCTGCTCTGATCTTATCTGACCCTGATAAGGGGTACATGGTATTCTGTGATGCATCAGGTGCTAGTTTGGGATGCATGCTTATGCATGAGGATCATTTGGTATCTTATGGATCTCATCATCTCCAACCACATGAGAATAACTACCCCACTCATGATTTAGAGCGTTTTGCGGTGATTCATGCACTTAAATGTTGGCGACACTATCTATTTGTGGAGAAGTTCACTGTTTTCCCTAATTATCAGAGTATGAGCTATATCTTTTCCTAGAAGGACTTGAATCTCAGACATAGATGATTGGTAAAATACCTTTATATGTTTGAATTTAACATAGCTTACACTCTAGGGTAAGGGAATGTAGTTGTAGTTACTTTAAGCTGGAAGGTACCTATAATAACCCTAATATTTATTTCACACATAAAAATATTTTATTACCTAAAACCTTAACTTGATACGACATAGAAGATCGAGAGGTCTAGTGTCTTTGGGGATTAGGAACATTACATAACAAATTAAAACATGAAATACACATCTTTATTGAAAACTTCTTTTACATGACCACACACATTCCTTCGTACTTAGAATTACTTAGGATAACCTGAGGACATGCATAGGAAAAGGGTGATCTATAAAGCCCAGAAAGGGAGTAAACAAGGCATAACATGTAGAATATAGTACATTTTAGGAAATAGGCATATCAATGGAGCATAAGAGAAATGTGAACATAAAGGCATGATATAGCTTGATTATAATAACATGGAAATGTGGAAAAAACACTTAACATGGTATTATCATGAGCTAAGGATCATTACACATGGAGTATGAGTAAACCCTCACTGAACTTGAATTAGCAGGAGTAAACCCTCATTTCACTTGACGTATCATGATATTAATATTTACCCAATGCATTGGAGAACTACCAGGGAACACCCTTCTTAATCATTTCATTTCATTCATAAGTGTTCCACATGGATCATATAACATGGATTCATTAAACATCATCATTTATTACATAATAAAGGAATGTGAAATTCATAGATTGAACTCTATAATCAATTAGTAAATTTGAATAAAGGTTAGTACCCTTGATAGTGAACTGAGCATGGTATTCACTACACAATGACTTTGTCTTCGAAAATCAAAATGCCATTTCGGCAACATAACAACATGACATAAGAGTTCATTAAAATGGTTGATGAGAGAGAAATGTTTGTATCATCATATGTACATGAAATGTACACAATAAATATTTATTTTATGTCAAAAAGGAAAGAAAAATCATTTCAAATTAGGGCGGCCTGAAGAATAATGACTGAGAGAATCACTGATAACATGGGCCACCCCTCATCGGGGGAGGGATCCAGGGGAACAAAACTCCAAAAGGGAGAATTCCGGGGTAGCAAAGGAGGTCAAGAAATTAGCCAACCGATTGCCCTCATGCCACGTATGGAGGATCTCCACGTCTCCAGAGAGGAGAGACTTGAACTTTCAAATCAAGTAAGTGATTTTATAGGGAGAGGAGGAGGTACTAGTGAGAGAGCTCCACACAATTTTGGAATCCGTCTCAATAGTGTACAGAGTAATGTTTTTGGAACGGAAAAGGGAGAGTGCACTGAGCAATGCCATCACCTCTATTTTAAGATAATTCCTTGGTCCGGAGAAGGAACTAAAAGAAAAAAAGCACCAAGCCCATGATGTCACGAACCACACCGCCGCTGCTCATGATTCCGGAGCTGAAGGCTCCATCTATATTGAGTTTTAGGCCCAAACTGGAGGGAATCTAGCAAACCCATCACCGTCGGTACCGGGGGATGGTACGACCAAGTAAAGCAGACATGAAGAAGAATTGACTGAGGGAAGGCGCAACATCTTGATGGGGGAGGAGACTGACCAGTTCCGAGGGAGAGACACTTGACTCTAGCCAACAATGCAAGATTAGAGCATTGAGACTCATGGCATGCCTGGTTGCACGCCTACCAGATGCACCAGCATCCCACCTGAAGAAGGGTCACCCTGGCCAAAATCTCATGGCCATTTTCTAGGCATCCACTGAACCAACTCAAGAGGAAACCCTCAGTGGAGGACAAGATTCTAGGAGGCATATGGAACTCTCTAAGCACACCCCAGATCCACACGACCCACTTTATTTGGAAGAATAGATGCAGTGTGGATTCCTCGGAGGGAGTTGGACAAAAAATGCATCTAGAGGCAAGTTGGACCCCCTTCCTTTTAATCTCTAGATCCGAGGTGAGTGCCTGATGTCTGATTCTCCAAAGTAGGAAGGAAAATTTGATTGGGGTGGCCTTGCACGAGAGGAATATCCCCCACTGATCGCTCTCAGGATGGGCAAGAATATGATGGTGGTAAGCCTTGGCCGAGAACTTCCCTAAGGGGGAGCTAGTGAAGATGCAGATGTCAGGGGACCCATCCAAACTAATGTTGTAAAAGGTTGCCTTTTGTTTAGAAGATAAAACTGCCTGGATAAAGGAGGGGTGAGCAATGTCTTCCAGGAAGGAAATGATAGGTGCAGGGCAGCCTGGGAAGTCCAACAGGCCGACCCCCTAGTTGCACTACAATAAACAGATATCCCCCAGCCCAGGACCCACTGTGAGTGGCACAGGAGCATGGGGAAGTGAGCCCGAAGAGATCTCTAGAGGCTTGAGGGAAATTTTCCATTTTCACAGAGTCCGAATCCATACTTCCCTCAAATTAGTTGTCTCCACAAGGAGTGACCCTCAATAACCTCCCATGCGAGCCTGCACTGGAGGAAGAACGTGGCCTGTCCCACATCTCTAACCCCAATGCCTCCCAACTCCACTGGGCTGGAAAGCTTACTCCAAGAGGACCACCTACATCTCCTCTCACCTTGTATATCCCAAAAAAACCATTCAAGATTTTATTGATCTGTATAATGGTAGACTTGTCGGCCTTGAGGGTGGAAAGGACATGCATAGGGATAGAAGAGATGATGCAATTAACAAGGGCGATCCTTCCTCTAAAGGGTAGGAATCTATTCTTCCAATTGAGGATGTGGTTGGTAATTATGTCAACCAGACCATCAAAGAATCGGGCCTAAATTCTGCCCGGGTAAATGGGAGATCCAAGGTAAAGCATAGGAAATGATTTTTCTTCGAATGTCCAGGATAGAGACAATGTTGTCCTTTATTCTATCCGGGTAAGAGGAGGGTAAGTAGACCCCACTCTTATCCTTGTTCATCATTTTCCACTCCATAAAGAATACTCATTCATGATTAGGATAAATTCCCTTTATTGAGGCACTACCACCAATGACGAAGAAAACTATATCATCCAGGAAGAGGAGATGAGACACTCCCAGAACACGAGCCCCACAGTGGTAAGGAAGGACACAACCACATTAGAAAGAGGAGCACACATACTTGCTCAGGATGTCCTGCACCAAAATGAAGATGCTAGGAGAAATAGGTTGCTTTTCCTGAGCCCTCTGACCGGTTTCAAGAATCCTCATTGCCTCCCCATAAAAAGAAGGTTGATCCATGACGAGATGTAGCATCGAAATAGGTGGTCGATAACCCATTCGAAAAACATCATGCTCCTGATAGTGAAGATGATAAACCCCCATTCCAATCTTTCATAGGCCTTTTCCATATCAACACTAATCGCAATGTTGGACCCTATAAACTTCCTGTTAATCTCGCAAATCATCTCCTGGGAGATCACCATTGCCCCCTGAATGAAACTCCCCTAGATGAACACATGTTGTTCCTTCATAACCCAACTATGAATAAAATGAGAAATTCTTCTGTTGATGAGGTTCGCCAGCACCTTATATGTGAATTTTCACATACTTATAGGCCAATACTACAAAATGGAAGTAGGATGACTAACCTTCGGGATAAGGACCGTGGTAGTAGCAGTTGAAGCCCATGGCAGCCCACCGCCATAGAAGAAATCCTGAATAGCACTGATAAGCTCCTCCTTGATGATACTCCATGAAATAACAAATAAGGAACCCGGGAAACCATCTGGGCTAGGTGCACTCTTTTGATTCAGTGAGGGGACTGAATCCCACACCTCCTTCTCCTCCGAAACATGTTCGAGAGACTTGTTGGTGTGAGAGGAGACCACTCTTGGGACTGAGCTGAAAATATTGGTCTGATCCTTGGGATACCCATTCTGCCATTGGGAGTTAGTATTACACAAGGAGGAGGTAAAATATGATTCAAATATACCACCGATGACATCCAAGTCACTAGTAAGGATCCGTCAACGCGTTGGATATTCAGATCCCTCCTATGATGCTTCTCCTTTAGGCAATCATGAAAGTAGTCCAAGTTATGGTCCCCCTACTTGAGCTAGGTGGCCCAAGAATGCTCGCAAAGGCACCTTTCTGGTTCTAGAAAACTCACAATGAATTAATGCTTCTTGAGGTAAAGAGAGGAAAAAACTCCCTCATTCGAGAGAGCTTCCAGGTGGGCCTCATCCCTCTCAATCTCTTACTTCATGTCCTCCAAAGTGGGCTGCACAATAGAGAGAGAATCTGACCAGCCACAGAGAACAATATTTAAGCGATGAAGCTTGTTTTGGAGGCAATCCCAAGACCCCTTGGTAGGGGGCCATCCAAGAGGAGTGGAACAACTCAAGAAATCTAGGGAGAGTTTTCGAATTTTTTGCAGAAAAATAATCCTCGACCCAGGGGAGAAGCGACCTGATGTGGACAAGATGGGGGAGTTATCGGATAGAGCGCCAGTCAAGTGTATAACCTCTGAGTTTGGGAGGTTAGAGATATCTCAGAGGTTCCCTATGTAGTGGTCCAATCTACACCATGTCCTATAGACTACTCTCTGATTGTTTCACCAAGTGAAGCTATCATCAAAAAAGCCCAGATCAAGAATCCCCTCCTGAGACATAAAGGAAGAGAATTGGACCCTATCACTCTAAGGAAGGGATCTTCCCCCTTATTTTCCAACGGGTCTAAGATGAAATTAAAGTCACCCCCAACCATCCAGGGTTTGTCCCCACAATTAAATGTACTAAGATCCATCCATAACTTCTCACGGAGCCGTGCCTCACATTTGGAATAAACAAAGGAGAAAAAACAAGTGCATTGTCCAGAGTCCACCCTGACTGAGATATGCTGATCAGAAGCATCTAGCTTGTCCACTCAGATAGTGTCTTTCCAAAAAATTCAGATATGATGATTTTCTAGCTCAACTTGCAAAAAGAACCGCATCCCTGCTCTCCTAGCGCACTCCCCAATCCTGAATGAGCTAGCCTTCAGCTCAAGAATAACCAAAATAGAGGCTTTGTTCCTAACCACATCATTGGAGATAAATTCTATCTTGACATGTGATCATAAGCCCTGGGAATTCCAGATAAGTAGTGATAGCATTAAAAAATAGGGCTCCCAGTCCTGACCCCAGGAGAAGGTCCACTAGGGGCTCCCTTGAAGAGAGGAGAAGGGAATTCACCATAGAGAGGGTGCACATCCATCTAGAGGGGGGGACTAGGGGAAGGGGAGTGGGCCTCCAAGGCAGGGGCATAAAAATAGGCCGAGGGGCTGGCCTACTTGAGGAGGAGGGTTGGGAAGAAGGAATGGGTGGGGAGTCATGCTGAGGACCAGACCTTGGTGAGGACGACCCAACGACAGGCCCAAACAGGAGGCAGGGGGGTGCGCGAGTGCACTAAAGTAATTGGTCAAGGATATAGGTAGGAAGGGGAGGTCATAAGCACAATATTGGGGGGGGGGATTAGGGGCCACAAGAGCGGGAAAGACAAGATGAGGGGGAATCTTGGGAAGGAGGGAGGTAGGGTTCGAGGTAGGGGACAAGGGGCTGTGACACCCTTCACTGAGGAAATACACTTTCCTGGAGGAGGGATTCTGGAAGACACCTAAAAGGATCACCTAGAAGCTGATGATCTCCTACATTCAGACACCCCATGGCCAACCAAATGGTAGGCCGAGAAAAAATAGGGCACCACCGAGAACACAATATCCTGGCTCCAATACAGAACCTCCCCAATACTAAGATGGAGCTTAGACGGTGGGGGAGAATAAATTTCCATTACCACACAAATCCGAAAAGCTGCCAAACTCTGGAGGGAGAGGTTTCATTCATCCGCACAGAGAAACGCCCTGATGGAGTTTCCAATCAATTCCAAAAACTTTGTGCACATGAAGGGAAAGGGTAGGCTGGGAAGGGATAACCATACTGCAACTGCCAGTGGCTCCTAATCCTGGTGAACCTCCATGGAATAGAGAGAAAGAAATAATCTCCATCAAACAAAGGAGCGGGGGCATCTGGCCCAGGTGGGGATGAAGTCCTCACAGGACTCCAGGACAATGGAGAACAATCTACGGTTGAGGGATGAAACGCTTGCCGGTCGATTGAGAGCCCAGCCAAGGAAAAATTCTTGGAATACCTAGAACGGGGGCTTGGAAACTCCAAAACGAGCCACCAGGGACCAACTCAGCTTCAATGAAGCCTCCTTGAAAGCAGACTCCGAAACAAGGATAAGTGGGACCCCCCAAGAACTATAAGAAATCCGAGGAGGAATCCAAGGGGAAAGGCACTGGAGGAGTCAAGGGGGAAGATTCCTCCAGGCTAGGTGAGGCACTAAGAATAACCTCCTTCCATGTGGGCCGCATAGATCCAGTACCTCCAGAGGCCACCAGGGGGAAGGGATCTGATGGCAGTAGGGGGGCATCTGTAAAATTCGAAAGCAATAAGGGGAGAGGAGGCGACACATTGAGCATATTTGAATGCGAAGATAAATCCATCCTTACTAAACTAAATGGAAAGTAAGGGGGTCATATAGATACATTCCCCAACATCTGTAATGGAATTTAGATTCATAATACAAAATAATTGCTTGAAAGTAAATGAGAAGAGAGAAATTCTTTACGGAATTTTATCATGGTAATGGGTGTACATGGGAGGAATTATTGAGAGAGAAAGGGGTTTATAATCACTCAAACATAAGGTGTGCATTATAAGGGAGGTGAAAAATTATACCCCAACATTTTTAATTGAAAAGGCAAAGGTATAGCAACATGAAGAAACTTGGACAAAAATGAGAGAGGAAGAAATCCCTTACAGAATTTCAGCATGGTAACATGTGTACATGAGAGGTATTAATGAGAGAGAAAATGGTCTCTCATAATTATAAAATAAGGAGGATGGTATACAGGAGGTGTGAAATCATACCCCAACATTTTTAACTGAAAATAAAAGGGCATAAAAATATTAATAAACTTGGATAAAATGAGAAAGGAAGGAATCCCTTACTTGGAAGTGTGATACCAAAGGCCTGGGAGAGGCTTGAGAGAGGATTATTGGGATATTGGGGTTCCTTGGGAGGATACTAGAGAGAGAAGGGTAGATTAGGGATGTGATCAAAGGATTTTTAGTGAAGATAAATGGGATTTTGGTTGGGGTTATATAGGAAAAGTGAGAGAATTATTTATTATTTAGGTTTTGGACACCACACATTAAACTAATCAAAACCACAAACCAACCCACAACTTTTTCTCATGGTTTTTTCCAAAGGGAATTGTAAAATATTATTTTATAATTCAAATTCCAAACTTCTTAAAGTATTAGTTTTGATTATGTGGAGGTGAGTCACACTCACAAGGAAATCAATTTAAAAAGTTAAAATGTTTTATAAGTCTTGGAGGGTCCACTAAAGCTTTGTAAAATAAATCAAACAAACCTAAAATCAAATTATTTTAATGATAACAAATATATTGTCTGAATATCTGATTTATAGTATTTTATTACATCACTGTTGGGTCATTATGATGTCATAAAACATATTATATAATTAAAAGGTATGTAATTTGTACTCAAAAATTCTACTGTCTCAGAAAATTATGAAAAATTCACCATTTAATAATTTATAAATCTTGATTCCAAAAAATAATATTCATTTTATCTAAATAATTTTCTAAATATGTAAATTTTTACTTTTAAAATAAAAACTAACATTTATCGAAAATTCCTGGGTTTTATCAAAAACAGCTTTCAAGCCTTAAAAACTACAATTGTATACATAAAAATTATACAACCATTTATTTTTAATAAAAATAAATTTAGTAATAATATTTTATTAAAATATTATTTAATTAAAAAATCGATTAATTCATCAAAATATAAATCTTAATTGAATATTAACTAAAAATAATTTTTTTTCTTTAAAAACTATTTACCAAGTAACAATAGTAAAAAGAATGTATATTCTCTATAAAAAAATAATACACATAATCATAGAGCTATGGTAGTGTTACATAACCTCTTATAACACTCGTAAAATACCAAAGGGTAAGATGTGAGATGGGGATAGACTCTTGGGGTGGCTCGAATAACATCGCTCGGGTGGTAATCTCAATCAACTTACACTTATCCCGTAGAAGTTTCTACTTGAGCTTAACGTATTAAAGCTTGGATTGGACTTAGTCAAGAGAGAAGCCCAATGATTCCACCTCCCTTCCAAGATTTGACAAATGGGCTTCGTATGGATAAATTCTACTAGATGAGGCCATTTCTTCCTTTGTCTGTGTAAATCGGATTTGTTAAAGTCCTATATTTATACTAATCATGTGGTCACTATTTAACGACTATATTAGCAATAGTCACAATGATTAATGGTATTTTAAAATCCAAAAACATAAAACCAAAGAAGTTCATAAGTTTTATATGTCAGTAATAAGACATTTAATTAGATCAAGAGGAATTTTGATTAATGAAAGTTTGGGTCATTATAATCTTCCCCCCTTAAGAAATTTTTCCCTTGAAATTTCCTTTACCCACACTAAAACAGATGAGGGTAACTCTAATTCATCACTTCCTCTGATTCCCATGTTGCTTCTTCAAACTTGTGGTTTTTCCACCACACCTTAAAGAAGGGCATTGTCTTATTTAATAGAAATTGTTCCCTATGATCTAAGATCTTCACTGGATTCTCTTTATAAGAGAGGTCATTATCCAATGGAACCACCTCTGGATTGAGTACATGTAATGGCTTAGGTATGTACTTCCTCACGAGTGATACATAAAATACATCATGTACTTGATATAGGTTTTGTGGGAGTGCTAGTCGATAGGCCACTTCTCCAATGCGATCAAGGATCTCAAAAGGGACGTTGTACCTTGGACTAAGATTTCCATTCTTCCCAAATCTTATAACTCTCTTCCATAGTGATATACAGAGGAATACCATTTCTCTGATATCAAACTATAGGTCTCTTTGACGATTACCAGCATAGCTCTTTTGTCGACACTGAGGATCATTAATGTGCTACTGGATGGTATCAACTTTCTCCACCATTTATTTGACCAATTCTGGAACTTGTGATTTTTCTCTCCCCAACTTCATCCCAACATGCTAGTGTTTGGAACCTCTTCCCATACATGGCTTCATAAAGAGCCATTTGGATGCTAGAGTGGAAACTGTTGTTGTAAAAGAACTCAACTAGAGGAAGATGTTGATCCCATCCTCCTTTTAAGTCCATTGATAATTCTCTCAACATGTACTCAAGTGTTTGGATAGTCCACTCAAATTTTACATTATTTTGAGGATGATAAGTCATACAGAAGTTCAACTCATTATTCAGAGCATGTTGAAGAATCTTCCAAAACTAAGAGGTGAATCTTGGATCTCGATCAGATACAATCAATAGTGGTACTCCATGAATCCTTACCACATCTTTGATGAATATCCATGCTAGTTGATCTAGTGAGAAATCCTCTCAAACTTTAATGAAGTGTGCAGTCTTTGTAAGACGATCCACAATAAACCAGATAACATTGTTTCCTTTAGATGTATTTGGAATTATGGTGACAAAGTCCATGGTGGTGTTCTCCCATTTCCATGCTGGTATGGGTAATGGTTGCATCATCCCCTTAGACTTATTCCTTTCATCCTTAATTTGCTGACATACCATGCAATTTGATGTATACTCAGAAATCTCCTTCTTCATGTTATCCCACCAATAATGCTCTCAGAGATCTCGATACATCTTTGTGTTTCCTTTGTGAATGGATAAATTTGAACTATGTGAATCATCCAAAAGTTCTTTCTTTAACTCTTGAATTGATGGAATACATAGTCTTGACCCAAATCTCACAATTCCTAATTCATTAAAATTTAACTTTGAGTATTTACCTTTTTTGATAGTTTCCACTTTCTTCTGAATTCCCACATCATCCGTTTGAGCATCATTTAACCTTTCCAAAAGAGATAGTTGAGAAATAATTTGTGAAAGTATTGATGATGTTCCCTTATTTATGATTCCCATGTCCATATTCATTAGATCTAATAATATTGGATCCTTTTCAATTCTCATAAATGATATAATTGTTGGTCCCTTTCTACTTAGAGCATCCACCACCTTGTTCGCTTTCCCAGGGTGGTAATGGATTGAGCAGTCATAGTCTTTGACAAGCTCTAACCATCTTCATTGGCGCATGTTCAACTCTTTCTGTGTGAATATATACTTGAGGATTTTGTGATTCGTGTATATTTCACACTTCTCCCAAAAGAGGTAATGACACCAAATTTTCAAAGAAAATATCACTACATCCAACTCTAATTCATGTGTTGGATAGTTTTTCTCATGAAATTTCAATTGCCTTGAAGCATAGGCAATGAATTTGTCATTTTTCATCAACACACATCCCATGCCCTTCTTCGAAACATCACTAAATACCAAAAAACGTTCTCCACTTGTGGGTAGTGTGAGCATGACCATAGTGATAAGCCTCCTTTTCAACTCATTGAAGCTCTCTTCACATTCATCACTCTAATAAAACTTTACTCCCTTCGGAGTTATCTTGGTAAGAGGGTTGGAAAATCATGAGAAATTTCCCACAAATAAGTGATAATATCCATCTAACCCCATGAAGCTATGAATATCTGTTAACAATTTTGGCGTCGACCATTCCTTAATTGAATCTCTCTTAGAGGGATCCAAAGATATCCAATCAATTATGATGATATGACCCAAGAATGAGACCTCCTTCAACCAAAACTCACACTTTCTATACTTTTATTAGAGATTATCCTTTCATAAGGTATCTAATATAGTTCTTAGATTCTCCTCATGCTCCTCCTTGGTTTTAGAGTATATTAGAATATCATCAAAAAATACTACCACAAATTTGTCGAGGTAATCTATAAAGACTATATTAATCAATTCTATAAAAATTTCTGGAGCATTAATAAGCTTGAAAGGCAATACTTTGAATTCACAGTGCCCGTACCTTGTAAGAAAAGTAGTCTTGGGGATATCCTCCTTCTTCACCCTTACTTATTAATATCCTGACCGCAAATACACCTTGGAGAAGTATTGTGCTTCACATAGCTGATCGAACAAGTCATCAATTCATGGAAGAGGATACTTGTTCTTTATCATGATTTTTTTGAGCTCACGATAATCAATGAAAAGGTGAATTGACCCATCCTTCTTCTTGATGAAGAGGACTGGTGTACCCCATGGTGAAGCACTTGGGCATATAAACCCTTTATCCAAATTCTTATGTAGTTGTTTCTTTAGCTCCTCAATATCTAAAATAGCCATTTTATATAGAATCTTGGATATTGGAAATGCCCTAGGTATAAGGTAAATTGATAATTAAATATATATTCTAAGAGGAAGACCAATAAATTCCTCAGGAAACACTTCAACAAATTCCCTCACAATAGGAATGTATTCAAGGATGGTTAATTCCTTAGAATCAATAATCTAAGCCAGATACGCGTGCTCATAGGGTAGTAATATCCATGCTTAAGATGATGGTGCTAAAAAAGATTCATCTTCCTCCTTGCACTTGTATAGAATCAGGGGTCGATTCTCCATATGGAGAGTGATTTCTCTCTCACAGAAATTTATGTTGGCTTTATATAAGGAATGCCAATCCATGTTGAGAATTGCATCAAATTCCACCAGAGGGAATATGATGAGGTTTTATGGAAAGTTCAATCCAAAAATTATGATAGGAGAGGAGTTATATTCAGGGGATGCAATGATTTCCCCATTTTCCATACCGCCCAACATCTTTACTTCCATGATTTGTAGTGGTGTTGGGATTGTTCTACTAAACTTTTGGGATAAAAAAGAATGCATAGAACTAGAGTCAAAAATTATGTTTTCTATTATTGAATGAATAACTAGTGCACCTATCACAACTTCATTATCGGGGTTCACTTCAGTGGTAGTGTTGGAAAAATCTCACCCTTGCTGCCTTGGAGGTTGTTGGTTGCCTCAAAAAACCCTTGGCTTAGGGAACTGATTTTCAAGGTGCCTTAGTTCTTTGAAGTTGAAGAAATGAACAATGTGTTGAGGGTTCAATAGAGTATTCCTATCCTCTGTCGCAACTGTGGGGTTTTCTTGTTGGTAGTTAATGGATAGGTTCCCTTCTATTCCACACCTAAAGCATTACCTCGTCCCCTTTAGGTAATTTTTGGGGTGCTTATTTCCACACATTTGGAAAGTGGTGTGATTTATTTTCTTAGCACCATTGGATTTATCAATCAGAATTCCGGAATTGAAGTCCACCTTATGCTTCTTATCCCCATGATACCGCTAAGATTCATCGATCTCCATTTAGACCTTGAGGGCTCATTAGACAATTTTCTCTTAGATATCTAAGTCATGAATTTCTAGGTATTTCTGTAGGCTAGGTTTTAGACCACAAAATAAGCAATCAACCTTTAATTTTGGGGTAATGAAAAATCCAGAGGCATATTGTGCAAACTTGTGAAGTTTTCCTTATACGCTCCGTTGGATTCGTTCTCTTTTTTGTTTGAGGACAAGTAAGTCCCATTCCATCTTAATTCGGAGGGTGCGCGGAAAATATTTATCAAAAAACATTTTCCAGAAATCCTTCCATTCCAACACATCGATCTCCTCCTTAGGCTTCGTATTTTTTATCAATGTCCAACATTTATCTACTTCACCCTCTATACGATAAGCAGCCAGGAGAACCTTCTCTTGTTCTAAACATTGAATTATGGATAAGATCTTATCAATGGAGTTAATACATTTTTCAGAAATTGATGGATCAAATGATCCATTAAAATTAGGAGGCCTTTGTCTCATGAAGATATCAATTGCGACTTTTTCTTTCTTAGGGGGGGATGAACGTTCATATTGACCCATGTTTCTTTTCAAATCTTAAGTTAGCTGAAAGAGTATTGTGAGAAATTTCATGATTCCCGCTACCATTGGATTGGTCATATCATTAGAATAGTCATCACATTGATCCTTGCATCGGTTGTTAGCTCGAGTCCTCCTATTACTAGACATTGGCTAGTATAAAAGGAAAGTTAGGTGGTAACACATAAAGGGTAATCCAAAGACAAAAACTAATGGCTTATAAATAACTTTTATTTATTTAATTTATGAATCTATAGGATTCAATCTATGTTATCCATGATCTACTTCCCAATATATATTCTTAGGGGAATTTTCTATTCCCTTAAAAATGGTTCATACTAAGCTTATGAATTTACCAAATCATATCCATCGAGAGTGTCATAACCAAGAGTCCTGCAAGGCCTGTTGTCATGCACTAGTTCCCGTTCGAGTCTAGATCAAAGTAGTGTTTTTAGGTTTTACCCCTAGTTACATCTATGCCAGAGCCGCCTCTACCTGCTCGTATCCAGACAGGG
Organism: Viscum album; assembly: GCA_963277665.1. Taxonomy (NCBI): domain Eukaryota; kingdom Viridiplantae; phylum Streptophyta; class Magnoliopsida; order Santalales; family Viscaceae; genus Viscum; species Viscum album. The sequence goes on from OY728154.1 coordinate 57,262,475, forward strand.
ATGTATTTTCTTGATAAACCACTTAATCATTACTGAAAAAAATTTAGGGATGTTTTTATTATACTTAGTCTTATCCCTAAGTCTTTCACTAGTGTTTTCTAATCCTAATCCCAAAAATAACTAAACCTATCCTCTAATACCAAATATAACAACCCTGCTCTTTATTTCACACTTAAACATATTTTATTACATAAAACATTCACTTGATATAACATATAATATTGAGAGGTATAATATCTTTGGGGCATAGGAACATTACATAACACCTTAAAACATGAAATACACATCTTTATTGAAAATTTATTTTACATGACCACACTCATTCCTTTTTACTTAGCATTTCTTGAGATAACCTGAGGACATGAATAAGAAAAGGATGAGTTATAAAGCCCAGTAATGGAGTAAAAAAGGCAAAAAATGAAGAATACATTACATGTTAGGCAGTAGGCATATCAATTGAGTATAAGAGAAACATGAACATAAAGGCATGATATAGCATGATTATCATAACATGGCAATGTGGAAACAACACTTAACATGGTATTAGAATGAGCCAAGGATCATTTCACATGGATCCTGAGTAAACCCTCATTGTACTTGATGTATTATGATACTAATCTTTACCCAATGCATTGGAGCGCTATCAGGGCGCACCCTTCTTAATCATTTCACTTCATGCATAAGTGTGCCACAAGGATCATATAACATAGATTCATTAAACATCATCATTTATTACATGATAAAAAAATATAGAATTCATAAATAAAACTCTATAATCAATAATTAAATGTTCACAAAGTTGAATACCCTTGATAGAGAAATGATCATGGTATTCACTACATAATGACTTTTGCTTGGAAAATCACGGTGTAATTTCGGCAACATAACAGCGTGACATAAGAGTTCATAAAAATAGTTTATGAGAGATAAAGAGGTGTCTCATCATATGTACATGAAATGGATAGTAAGGGTGTCATATAGATACATTTCCCAACATATGTAATGCAATTTAGATTCATAATACAAAATAATTTCTTGAAAGTAAATGAGTAGAGAGAAATTCCTTACGGAATTTTGGCATGGTAACGAGTGCACATGGGAGGAATTATTGAGAGAGAAAGGGATAAATAATCATTAAAACATAATAAGGGAAGTATAGGGGAGGTGAAAAATCATACCAAAACATTTTTAATTAAAAATACAAAGGTATATAAACATGAAGAAACTTGGAAAAAAATGAGAGAAAGAAATCCCTTACGAAATTTTGGCATAGTAATGGGTGTACATGGGAGGAATTAATGAGAGAGAAAAGTCTATAATAATTATAACATAATTAGTTCGGTATAGGGAAGGTGAAAAATCATACCCCAATATTTTTAATTGAAAATAAAAGGGCATAAAAATATTATGAAACTTGGATAAAATGAGAAAGGAAGGAATCCCTTACTTGGAAGTGTGATACCAAAGGCTTGGAAGAGGCTTGAGAGAGGATTATTGGGAGATTTGGGAGATTTGGGATGATAATAGAGAGAGGAGGTCAGATTAAGGATGTTATAAATGGTTTTTAGTGAAGATTATTGGGATATTGGGTGGGTTTATATAGGAAAAGTGCGGGAATATTTTATTATTTAGGTTTTGGACACCACACATTAAAATAATCAAAACCAGAAACCAAACCATGGTTTTTTCCAAAGGGGAGTGGAAAAAATTATTTTATAAGGATAATGGACGAAATTATTAAAATATTAGGCTTTCTTATGTGGAGGTCAATCACACTCTCAAGGAAATCAATTTAAAAAGTAAAAATGTTTTATAAGTCTTGGAGGGTCCACTAAAGCTTTGTAAAATAAATCAAACCAACCTAAAATAAAATTATTTCAATGGTAAAAAATATATTGATGGAAAATATCATTTATAGTATTTTATTACAACACTATTGGGTCATTATGATGTCATAAAACATATTATATAATTAAACGGTATTTAATTTTTACCCAAAAATTTGACTATCATGGAAAATTATGAACAATTCACCGTTGTATTATTTCGATGTCCTAATTTCAAAAATAATGTTCATTTTATCTAAATAATTTTCTAAATATTTAAATTTTTACTTTTAAAATAAAAATCGACATTTTTAAAAAATTCATGGGTTTTGTCAAAAAACAGCTTTCAAGCCTTAAAAATTACAATTGTATACATAAAAATTATATGATCATTTATATTTAATAAAAATTAATTTAGTAATAATATTTTTTAAAAAATATTATTTAATTGAAAAATCTATTAATTTATAAAAATATATATCTTAATTGAATATTAACTAAAAATAATATTTTTGCTTTAAAAACTATTTACCAAGTAACAATAATAAAAAGAATATACATTCTCTATAAGAAAAATAATGTACATAATAATAGTGCTGGGGTCTTGTTACATAACCCCTTATAACACCTGGATAATACCAAAGGGTAAGGTGTGTGATGATGGAATATTCTTGGGGTGGCTCGGATAACATCGCTCGAGTGGTAATCTCAATCAACTTCCACTTCTCCCGTATGCGGTTCTACTTGAGCTTAATGCATTGAATCTTAGCTTGGGATTGGTCAAGAGAGAATCCCAATGACGCCACCTACTTTCCGAGCTCCAAAAAATGGGCTTCGTATAGAGAAATTCTACTGGATGAGGCCATCACTTCCTTTTTCTGAGTAAATTGGATTTGTTAAAGCCCTATATTTATACTAATAATGTGATCGTTGTTTAATGGTTATATTAGCAACAGTCACAATGCTTAACAGTATTTTAAAATCCAAAAACATAAAACCAAGGAAGTGCATAAGTTTTATATATCCATAATAAGACATTTAATTATATCAAGAGGAATTTTAATTAATGAATGTTTGGGTCCTTACAGTACCATCACAGGCTGTTATGGAATTGAAGGAGGAGTGGAATGTTATGGGGCTTTTCACTCAGTTGTGCTTGGATGCACAGGAGGATGTTTGAGTCATGGTTCTGAAAAGTGTTTAGTTGTCATCATCTCTCCTAGAGTATATATTTCATATTCAATAACAAGATGACTAGTTTCAGTAGATTCAGGAAAATCTTTATGGTGGCGAGACAATTCCTGGTTGGTATTTTTCTTCAAATGGAATACTTCACATCGGGAAGCAAGTTATCATCCCAACACCTGTGAGAAGTTCAGTCTTGTTTGATTGTCATTAATCTTCATGGGTCGTTCATCTAGGATCTAAAAAGATATATTATGTCATGCGAAGATGGTTCTGGTGGTTGGGTATGAAGTGTGACATTGCAGATTATGTGTCCCATTGTTCCACCTACCAATGGATAAAGGCATAGCACTTGAAGCCCTCTGGTTTGCATCAGCCTCTCCCGATGATGGTTTTGAAGTGCGATGAGGTGTCCATGGACTTTTTTGTTGGGTTTCCATGTACACAATAAGGTAAAATGCTATCTAGGAGGTTGTTGATCGGTTGATGAAGTCTTCTCATTTCATTCTCATCAAAGACACCACTAAATTTGAAGATCTGTGTAGGCTGTATGTGCAGGAGATTGTGAGGTTACATGGGAGTCCTTCTACCATTGTTTCAGATAATGATCCTAGGTCTACCTCAATGTTTTGGAAGAGTCTTCAAGGGGAAATGGGGACTTAGGTCAAGTTGAGCACAACTTACCATCCATAGACAGATGTCTAGATGGAACGTGTAATTTATATCCTAGAGGATATGCTATGTGCCTACGTATTGGTTATCTGTGAATTGTGGGAAAGCCATCTAGGACTAGTTGAGTTTTTTTACAACAAAATTTATCATTCTTCGATCAGAATGGACCCCTTTGAAGTGTTTTATGGCCACCTATTCATATAACCTATTTTTTGGGTAGAGGTGGGTGAAGAAGCTTTGGCTGTACCACTTCTGATTTTGGAGATATCAGCAAAGATTTAGAAGATGCAATGATGTCTGGTTATAGCCCATAGTGGAAAGAAATCGTATGAATATCGAAAATGTCATACTTTGGAGCTTTCTATTGGTGAATGGGTTTTCTTAAAAGTTTCTCCTTAGTTGGGTCACCGTCAACTTGTAAAACAAGGAATGTTGGCTTTGAGATATTTTGTACCATTTGAGATCACTGAATAGATTGCGTAGGTTTTTTATTAGTTAGAAATGTCAGATCATTTGATAGGAATTCATGATATTTTAAACATATCACACCTCAAGATGTGTCACCCTGATCCCACTCACGTTCTGATTTGGGAAGAAATCGAGTTAGAGCCATACACTTCTGTTATAGAGAAACTAGTTGAGATCGTTAACTCTTAGACAAAAGTATTGCATGGGAAGTCAATTCCATTGGTCAGAGTTATATGGAAACAAGGATCAGATTCTCACGAGACTTGGGAATGTGTGTTTTTTATGAGGGAGTAGTGGCCTTATCTTTTTCTAGGGATTATATCTTCAACATGACTTCCCGGCGATAGAAAGTCCTTATGGTGGGGAGATTGTAACATCTCGATACCTTGATCGGGTATGTTTTACCTTTTTTCTAAGTTCACTTATGGTTTTTAAAATCCTTAGATGTGTTTTTAGGTTTAATGCAGGCTGCAGAATAGGTACACACGATGTACCTGAAGTACATGTCATGTACTTGGTTCTAGTTGCATTTCAGGGACTGGGAGATCATGTCGTGAATGGGGAGATCATGCCATGAGCTGGTACGTGCCATGTACCTGAGGTACATGTATTTTAGGGTTTAAATAGAGGATTTTTAACCTGAGGTGATGGGTTTTTCAGCATAACTTATCCAGCGTGGACTACACATCATGACCAAGGGGTACACACCATGACCCAGCCCATGCCCAAGTTTAGGTCACGTGTTTTTCTATTTCACTATGTATTTTGCTCACAAACCTCATGGATCTCATCCCTAAACTTCTCTTATCCATATTTCACAGGAGTCTCACCTTCCAGATCGATCCGATCGGCCCCGGTTCATCATTGCTTCTATGGTGCGTCTCTCCGGGTAAGTGTTCTCTCCAATTCATCCTTACGATTAATCAATATCTCCCTAACCTTGCATTATCAGATCCGCTGATCCAAGTTGGATTTTCCTTGTTTTCCTTATCTATATTCGTTTTGAGATCTTGTCTTGAAGGTCGTTCCTTGGCTAGTTGTGGTGAAGGGGACGTTTGTTCATGAGGTATGTGGGCTTTCTTCTATATTACAACCCCTTGTCTTCTATTTTGAATCAACCCTTTGAGGAGCGAGTTTGATTCTAGGGCCTTCGCTGACAGCGTTGTTGGGTTTTTTTTGCATTTTGATTCCTTTGTGGGTGTGTGTGACCCAAAATTTGTGGTAAGTGATTCCATATATAGCTTATGATAATGAACCTACTTGTTTTTCTTTTTAAATTGCATTATAAATTGATTTATAAAATTGGCATGATTATTTTCTGTGTTGAAAAAGGGTTTTGAAAGAAAAATGATTTTCCCTGGAATTTGATAAATGGATTATAAAAGGTTTTGAATTGTTTTAGAGGTATTGAAATGGGTTTGTAAAAAAGAGATCATGGGTTACCTTGGGTACTTAGGAGAAATGTTTAGCTTGAGTCCATCGTCCATTACTTTGTGATTATCAAGGAGGTTTGTCTTGGGGATTACCTCTGTTTCCTAGTCCTATTGTTTTTGGGGACCAATATTAACATTTTTGTGGGGTTTACTCATGGGGTATTCATCTGATTACTAGGACCATTGGTATAGGATCAAATTTGTGCACTTCATTCTTATGGTATGAGTAGTCTACTACCTAGACCTGTAGTATTACTTGGTGTGTGATTCCTGTGCTTATGTTTTTTATTTCTTGGATTTTTAAGTTAGCCTTGATATGCATATTTATTATTTTGAGAAATGTTATGAAAAAATATACTTTGAAACTATTTGTCATGATTTTTTTAGAAATATTGAAAAGGGAAATGTTTACCATGTTTTCTATAAAAATTATCTACTACTTATCATGCCATGTTTTAATTTAAAAATTATCATACCAGATTTTTTATATGGAGACTTATTATTAAACACCTGGGAGGGATCCTACTGAGCCTGTTATCTTACATTGTATGCACTAATTTAGTGGTGTGTATACCTTTGATTGTCTTATAGTGCAGGGAAATTCAAGGCTCTGTAGTGAGGCTTTGAGGTTCATGTCAGCTGGGATGGGTAGCTGGTGGTGATATGGTTGGAGTTCATCAATGCCATCATTGGAGTAACTGTTTGTTTTTTATTCCCTTACATTCATAATTTTCTTTTGAGGTTTTTAGATATTATTTAGATTCTTCTATTTCTACTTTTTTACTTATAGTTATAGCATATATACTTGTTAGTTTTCTGTTGTTCCTTTATTTCTCTATATATGTATGCCATGTGGTTGTTCAGGTTGGGTGAAATTGTTTCCTTAGTTTTTTCTTTTGATGCCCGAGTGCTATCATAAGCCTGTGGGGATCAGGAATTCCATTTGGGTATGTGATAGTTCAGGTCAGGTGCTGGATTTGAGGGAAACCTGTGTCAGTTCATTACACACCCCTCGTTTCAGGACTATATTACTGAACCAAGTTCATTTCCCATTCAAGCCCTGTAATACTAAAACAAGTTCATTTCTAATTTCGTCCCTATAATACTGATTAAAGTTTATTTCCCATTCAAGACATGTCTATCTCATGAGATATAAATACTTACCCAATGCATTGGAGGGAGATATAGGTCCCACCCATCTCATAATGAAATCATACATACATGTTCCACAAGATCAAAATAATAATATCATAACCCATGAAATGAAATGGATATCATAAACATGTAAATATATCATAACATATGGAAAAAGATACAGGTTTCATAATCATTTCATCAAAATCATATCCCATGAAAGTGAAACAAATTACAGAAACATATAACCCATGGAAGAGAAAAAGATTTCATAAAGACCATGACATTAAGCATAACCTATTCATAGAAATAATATGAATGTAAACTTTAGATCATTTCCAAGAAAAGACTGAGTGTCATTAATAGATGTCATCTTAGATGGAAAATAATTTTGAAATATTTTTCAAAAATGTTTCTTGAGGAAAATATCCATTCTTCTTTGAAAATGTATTTTTAATATATAAAACCATTTGAAAATCATTTTCTTGGAAAATACCTTGAAAACTTATAAAGAATACTTGAAATCATTTTGAAAACCTTTTTCCCTGAAAACTTATAAAATAAGTTTAAAAACATTTTAAAAACCATTTTCTTTGAAAAAACTTTAAAAAATTATAAATAAATATTGATTTTTTTAAAACCATTTCATTCAAAATACTTTTAAAACTTATAAAAAAGGATTGTAAACATTTTGAAAAATGTTTTAATTGAAAACATATAAAATGAGATTGAAAATTTTTTGAAATCCATTTTCTTTGAAAATCTATTTTAAAAATATTTTCTTAAAAATTAACCTTTAAAAATGAAAATAAATCTTCAAAGTATTGAAGGAGGATAAATCTGTGCATGTCATATAAAGTAAAAAGAATATTACTTTTGCATGGTAAAAAGGTTATAAAAATGACTTGTTTGTAAAGAGATTAGAAGATTGATTTGAAAAAATTGGTAAAAGACATAAAGGGTAAAAATGTATTTTAATGATCACATGAGATTCATAGAATATTATTGGAAACTCTTAGAAAACATAGTTTTAAATGAACACAAATTTCAGACTGAAGAGAGGGTAAAGTCTGGCTTGCTTAAAAAAATACTTTCTTAGATATCTCATGTACTAAAAGTAGAAATATGGTACCAATAAATGAATATATAATGAATAACCAAAGGAGAATAAATTTCATGAATTTTCTTGAGAGATGGATAATAAGATTTCATCAAAGAAAATCATAAACATAATCAATCTCGAAAAGCGATGAGATTGTCTCAATAAACTCCTATAACTTGGTAACTTGGGATCATACTCTCCATATAAGAAAAGAAAATTAAATGAAGCTTAAAATTTCATAAAAATAATTAATTTCATGATATAACATATAAAATGGAAGTATATACACCTCAAAAAATATTTTAGGTGCATAACAAAACACAAGTCTTAAAGAAGGAAAATTGAGACAAAACTATTTTACCGATTTTGGAACTTTTGAAAATTAAAACCCATGAAATAAAGATCATAGAATGGATATTTAAATATAAATTAATTTAATTATAAGATACATATAATACAATCATGGTAAGTACATACACCACCCAATAGGAAAGAGTGGAAAATATAGCATGTACCTCACAGAAATAAAAAGTGAGATGAAATCCCCTTACCTTGTGTCTTGACTCTCATTGTACTCGTGAAAACCACCTGTATAATAAATATAAATTTATTATAAATCTTTTAAAGAACCATATTATTATATATAATACCATATATGGTTTTATGAAAACCTTATATTACCCTCTTGTTAACCATTCTATTTTAAGGTTTCACTTTAGGTAATATTTGCTTTGTTCTTCGTATGTGTCTTAATTTGTTATATTGTTGGTCCTTATACTTGTATCTTGATTACATAATGTAATAAATGATATAAATATCATTTATATCCAGTATATGTGTATTATAATTATATATAGAATATATATGTGTGAAACAGAATACTCCGTTCATGGAGACAGTAGGTCGTACGTACACATTAATGTTATTCCTGTTTAATTATCATGTTAAAAGAAAGAAAGTAAAATACATATATGTATATATATAATTAATGAAATAGATTTATGATATCATATATATATTATATATTCACTAAAAAATCCTTAATATAATCCATGTAGTGTATGAATGAATCATATCGCTTTAAGGGGGTCGTAGTCCACACTTCCTCAAACAAAATTATCGCATTAACACTAATTGGAAAGTAAAAAGATATGCATTGTAAAATTAATAAATAATATTAAATAAATAATAAATATATTATATAACATATATAAAAATAGTTATACATAATAATTTCCACCATGAGAGGCGATATGAAAAATTGAACAATCATCGTTTAGTGAGGCGATAGTTCGTCGTACACATAAACAATATATACGTTACCAATTAGATGGATGCATGTGTAAGTTTAGTTCAAAACATTAGAATAAAAAAAATATAAGTATATTTATGATAATTTTTTTGATATAAATTCATGGAATAAAGAGAGTGGAGTGGGTGGATAAGGAAAATAAAATGAAATACTTAAGGGAAGACGTTACCACTTAATTGGGCGACTCCTTTTGGTTTGTGCCAAATGGATTCCTTGGATTTAATTATTCTAAAGGAAATGATTATAAGAGTAAGGTATTATTTCTAGGATGTTTATTGGTTATATTTTTTCCGAACCTAAGATATTTTAGAGGTGTGAGGAAGTGGGAGTGGTGGTGGCCTTCTATAGGGAAGGAAAAGAACTCCCTTGGAATTTTTGAAAACAAGTTAGGTGTTCACATGTTCTTACCTAAACAAAGTCTTAAAAACTAAGAAAAATAAATAATGGAATGTTTATGGTATAAATATGGCCATAAAATGGGTTTTTTAAAAGTTTATAGGTCATTTGGGATCCTAAGATTAAGGTTTAGTCCCTAATTAAGCTTAATTTGACCTTAATCATTGTGATTAATTTTAATCACTTTTACTAATCATTTTTGTTGAAATGAACATGATATAATTAGAATATAAATATTATAATTATTAAAATGGTGTATTTCAGTTTTTTTAAATTCAATTTTCATAAGTGTAAAAATTAATATTAATGCTAATCCCGCAGACAGGATGAAATTATGGGTTTTTAAAGTAGAAATAAGTTCAAAAGTTTATTAAGTTTTTATATTAAATTTCAAGGTGAAATTAATTGTAATGACATAAATATTATTAATATATGTATAATTGATCTAATGTGACCTTAAAAAAAATTTAAAATATAATTTAACTTTAACAATTATTTAGATGAAAATACAATTTCTAACTAAAAAGCAGTATTTTTCACTATTCATAAAAAAAATTAAGTTTCTCGGAAAAATCCCAAAAATTCACCCAAAGATAACTTTGAAATTATAAATTCAAAAATGAAGTTTATTTTGTCAAATTAAATTTATAAATGTGTCTAAAATTGATTTTATTGTTAAAAATGGTTCATCTGATGAAAAGGTATTTTTAAATATAAAAGGACTTTACCAAAAATCATATATTTCATTACCAACATGTTTTATCTATATAAAAAAATTATAAAAAATATTTGAAAATAAGTTATTACTATTAATATAACTATTTTTAATGGATAGGTTATAATTATCTCATTTAAATAATTATATCCATAAAATGGTGTTTTGTAGAAACATCTATGTTACTTATAACATACAAAAAGTTGGTGTTGCGTGTAGTGCAAGCCAAGTCAGTATTGCGTGTAGTAAAAGCCAAGTCGGTATTGTGTGTAGTGCAATCCAAGTTGGTTACATTTGAAAGTATTTTTTGAATTAGTTTATATATATATATATATATGTATGTATATATATATATGTAAATAACTATTTCTAGTGTCACGTAAAAGGCAAAATATCAAAAAGATAAATTAATATGAAAAAAATAATTCACAAAATTTAAGGGAATTACACATCATTTGAGGATATATCATAATGTTATATCCAGATAGGAAATGAATACTGTAAGTATTATAGATTTAGAGGGAATCATGAGAATAATATGAAATCTGGGAAAAATATGGATAAAGGGAAGAAGGGTTAAGAAGTATTTTACCACATAAATAATTGTGGAAATATTCACCTTGGTACTTTATTAAAAGGAATTTAAGTTGATAAAAGTGTGGAGAGAAAGGCCACCAAGATTTTAATCGCAAGGATAAAGAAACTTTTTCCAATGTATAATGCTTCAACTATAAGGATATGAGCCACTATGCAAATCAACGTTTTAAGTGTCAAAGGAATATACCTCAAAAGAGGCTAACATATCATGGTCAAGATTATAATACTACAACAGATAAAGAGGAATGGTTAATATGATTTTTTTGGATTTATGAATTATTTCAATTGAGGTATGTACTATTTATAATAATAATGAAATATATATAAGTATTGTACTACAATATTTTTATATTAATGATTTTAAATAATATGTTTAATGATATTTATGACCAAGAAAAATTATTCAGTGACATATTGAAATTATTTAAAAACACACAATTTAAGGGAAACAACCCTAAATATGTTCCTGATGTTGAGATAATTATTTTTAGATAAAAGGATAATTTATATGGATAAAGTAAATTAGATACTACTAACGACCTTGGAACTAATTCTAGTTTTTGGATCATAATACTTGGAAGACTCATAAGGTTAACCATTTATGATATGGTTTAAGTTGAACTTTGGATGAGGTTTTAGATATTGATGTATTACTTCACCATATAAAGCAACATGTGCTATGAAATAAATTAGAAATAATTCAAGGCATAACCAATGGATAAGATTATGTTTAAAATATGAATGTATCAAGTATATATGTTTTATTATATACCTAGATAATGAAATAATTCCTCAACTCCAGGAAAAGGGTCTTGAATCAACAAATTTATCCTATTATCATCATTTTTTATTATATCAGTGACCTTTATTCGCACGTTTGTTTTATAGATTTGTGGTCAAAGAATTTCTCATGAACATCCTTATATCACTATGATTCTGAACTTGATATTTAGAATTATCTTCCATGTCCAAGTTTTCACTAATTGTCTCTTCTACGAAATCCTAGTTTCAATAATAGTATTTTCAAATATCAATCCCTCTTTTACATAGACCAAGTTTGAATTGGGAGGATGAAATTTATTCAAGGTGTGGAAAATGTCACACCCCAAGAATTTACAATATTTTCAATTTAAAATAAAGTTAATTTTTTTGATAGCTTTATTTATATACAACACCATGTTAAGCTTATGATATAGACAACATAGAGTTATTTTGCGCTACATGCATGACTGCATTTTACCACCTTTTAATAGTGAACCTATTTTAAAACTAAATTATGATATGCTTATATTTTTTTCAAAATATTATCCATTTTTGAATTCTAAATGTAAAAATTATCTCAGGGTGTTTTTTTGGTGTTTTTCTATGAAGCTTCATTTTTTGATGAATAGTGAAAATACTACATTTTAGTTGAAAATATCCATTTCATTTAAATAATTAATAATTTTAAATTATATTTTAAATTTTTTTTAAATTAATAATAGATCCATTATAAATATATTAATTTGATTTAGTTAATTGTAAATATATCTATATTTAATTTAGGTATAAAATCCTAATGAACTTTTGAACATTTTCACATTAAAACCCCACTTTCTCACCACGTCAATGGGATTAGATTTAAATTCAATTTTTCTAATTTTGTGAATTGATTTTGGAAAAATTTATATTTATAGTTTTAATCAGTATAATATTTATACTCTAATAATATAAACTTGGATTTTGATGAAAAATATTAGTGAAAGTGATTAGAATTAATTATTGTGATTAAGGGAAAAATTTGTTTTCTTCATGGTTGAACATTAATATTAAGGAAAAATGACCTATAAATTTTCAAAATACCCATTTTCTAGAAATATTTCATAAATTATGACATTGGGTTCAAATTTTATGATTTAGTGGGACACATGTTCACGAAGGTGACCCATATAATAAGTTAAGTTAAGAAAAAGACAAAAAATGTACCTTCCTTACTTTTAATTCCTATAAATATTTGGGGAAGGGAAGAAGCTACCTAGGGTTGGTTATAAAATATAATTTTAAAGTTAAATGAGTTTTTTTATCATGATGATTTAAATTTAATTTTTAGAGATAAATTAGTTACTTAAAATGCTTTAGAAATGCCAACAGAGTGATTATTTAGTTAATAATAAAATAAAATAAAATATACTAAAAAATATTAAAAGTAATGTAAATAGAATGAATTATAGATTTAAAAATTTTTATTGATGAATATATCATATCTTTAAGCTTAATATATTTTAATTACACTATTGAAATTATATTTTTAAATTAAAATAAAATTAATAATGTCAAAATTGACATTACTATTATTTTGTAGTAAATGATATTTTATTAAAAGAATCAAAATTACTAAAAATCCTATATTATACCACTGAATTTTTAAATTTTAATAAATATAAAATATTTTCTATTTATGTACCCATTTATCTGTTATAATGAATATATTGAACCCTAAATAGTAAAAACATTGTCAGCATAATTCAGGTTAAAACAATGTTTTTATGCGTTACCTGCGCTTGTTTTTAAATTAATTTCCAACACACATGGGATTTATATTTTTTAAATTATATGTAATATTTATAATTAAATGGTTCTATATTTTCTAATAATTATCACATTAATTTAGTCATAATGGATGAATAACATAGGTTAGAAAGATAGTTACCTAAACAAAAAACCAAAATGAAACAAAATGAGGAAACTTAAATAGTAAGGGAAAAAAATGAAAAAAAATGATTTTATTTGTGTGTTTTGTGAGTTTTTATAGACCATAATTACCATTTAATCCATTATTTTTCCATTTTTTGAGCACATTAGTTAAGATATATCTCTTTATAGTGTTTACCTTTTGGTATTTATAAGAATGTCACTCCTCCTCAACTATAAAAAGGCATTCACCCTTCCCCATAATCACACCTATCAAGCCACTTTGGCTCATCCAAACACTACCAAAATAAGATAAAATAATACCTAAAATAAAAATAGAATCCTCACAGAGGGAATAAATGAATCCAAGGAATTCCTTTGGTGAAAACTGAAAGGAGTTACCCGAAAAAGATGTAAAATTATCCAACAATCACTTCTGTTTTATTTTTATTTATAAAAAAATTAAATTCTTAATATTACATGATTATATAATAATATAAGTATCCTAAATATACTAATATTTTGTTATGTTAATATTTAAACCTACACCTACACACCCTTTTATCAAATGGGTAAAGAATTTACCATTCATGTGTACGGCGGACTACTGCCTCACGAAATGAGGTCGTTCGTTTTTCCTTTAATACCTCTCATGGTTAGAGATTATGTTAGGAAAATATTTTTTATATGATATATATGATATTTATGTTGTATTAATAGTTCTTTAATTGTTATATAAAACATAACTTCATGCTTTCCTTTTTGTGGAAATATAATAACATCGTTGGTGGACGTGTGGACTATTGCCTCTTCAAAGTGATGTGATACATTCATAGTTTACATGGAATGTATTAATGATGAGTTTAATTAAAAAATGTGACATAAAAGACATATATATGATATTAACGATATAATTAATATTATTTAAATATAATATATCATTTTATTTATTACCCTTTTTACACATTAAAAAAGTGATAACGTCGTTCGAGGACGTGTGGAGTATCGCCTCCTCAATGTGATGTGATTCCTTTTACATGAAACAAATTATATATATAATTAAATATTATTAAATAAAATGGTATTTATGATATTATTATCATTTTTTAAAGATAAAATTTTATTTACCTTCTTTCTATAACGATCATTGAAAAATGGGAACGTTACTCATGTGTATGTACGACCTACCGTCTCCATGATTATAATATTATTTCATTTTTAATAAAAATATTTAATGATTGATTTTAAAAGTATATTTTATGTATAAATATAATAATTATGTCATTATTATTATTCTATAGTTTTTTATATTATGACCCCTTTGACCATAGTTGACCTACCAAATTCGCTTTTAAAACATGAACTGAATTTGGTCAAAACACCCGACACAAACTTAATTGTTTAAGTAGTTGTATACAAGATTATAATAAGTGAAGAAAAAGTTAAAATAAACTTTAAAAATTTTATAAGTCATGTAAATAATTATCATAGTTTTATTATTCATTAATATAAATACACACGCGACAAGTCAAACTCATGGTAAAGGATTGTTGTTTCAATTTTTCTACCGTGAGGCATACACCATTTTCACCACTTATTTATTTTATGTGGTGTATATTATTCCCCTTTGACATTTAATATCATTATTCAATCATATTTTATGCTATTATAAGTTTCAATTTGAATTATCACATCCAAGGGTTTTGATTTTAAAATTTTGAAGTGGTAAAAGTTATCTTTGAAATCTTACATTCATTTGTGATTGTTAACTTTCTTCTAAAAGAATCACTTTCTTGTAATTATTTTTCATTGGAAATTATATTTATTTTAATATAAATATTATTTTATTATTGATATGATTATTTCCTAAACCATAAACCATTTTTAAATTTTATTTCCACTTTTAAAGTTATATGATTTATTATGGAAATGTTGATAAATCCGTATCTTTTTCTCAATACAGATATTTGATAAGGCACATTGTTTATAATTTAAATTGATTTCTCAATTTATGAGGAATGTTTTGGACATAAATTATAAGGGTTTGGGACCAGTAAATGAAGTCCACTTTATTCATTATTAGTCTCATGGGATGAAATGTGTTGGTGAGAAACCCTTAATGTTTGTTTCCAAGTAGTTTTAAATTGCTAGGAGGATAGATCTTCAAAAAAATCAAACAGTTTTGTACCCATAAACTTAAACAGTCTTGAGGATAGATCTTGAAAGTAACTATCTGAAGGATATATATTGGTAGTGAAGATGTCCAAAATTATTCATTCCATCATCATCATTATTACATGTGATTATTTGATTATTTATAATATCTATGGTCAATTTTTAATCACATGTGATTATTTTTATGGAATTATTCAATCATATTTTATTCTTTACATATTGATTTTTCATTATTAATTCATGATTACTTACATTTTACTTTACCCTTACTGATAATTTTATCTGACCCTTATTCTGATTCCTTTCCCTATGATATAAAGATAAATTCTGGGAATGAGTTTCAAGGATGCATGTAATTTTTTTTTGTTATGTATTATGTTTTTTTTGTACCCAATATAAAATGGGTTCCACATATTTTTTCTAGTTTCTAAAATTGATAAACTGATCAGTCCTTCTTGATTTGATTATATGTAGTCATTACAATGTAATAAAGTAAGGCACCAGCTCTAGACTTCTATGGTCATGTCATTAAAAACAACAAAGAGAGTCGATGTATGAGTACTATGCGAAGTTCAAGAAGTTATTTTCAAGATTTACAAATCCCAGAATCAGTGAGTAACTCCTCATCCAATAATTCTATTAAGGTATCACTAACATGAAGAGGATTATGGTGGAATCTTCTGTAAGAGGATATTTGGTTGAAAACACCCTGATGGATAATCAAGAATTGATAAAAAAGTTGAAAAAAACAAAAAAATTGGTGATTGACATATAATTACTATAAGTAGAGTACATCAGGTAAGTCCCTCTTCTCTTGAAAATTATTTAATTGATACTAAGTTATATTTATTAACCATTATAATGAGACAGATATCCCTATATAAAAAAATCCTCTCTAGACACTTTAGTGAAGATTTTTGGAATTTATACTGCACAAGACCATCCAACAGATTGTTTCCCACAACTACAAGAGATAGGGGATAGTTCAATTGTATTATTAGGGATACCATTTCAATAAAAACAAATACCCATACATAATAAGTATGATTCCTTCACACCAACATTCAACAAAGGTTGTAAATATCAAATGGATATGAAGTATGGATCTAGAAAAAAACAAAGGGTTCATTTTCAACAAAACTTCCAACAACCTCCACCTTACTAGTATGGTTTTCACTAACCCCAAAAGATCTTTGAGGACCAAGAATCAGCAAGTTAATAACAACAACCAATGGTATATTCTAGCACTAATTATATTTTAGAAAATTCTTAATAAATAGGATGACTTGAAGATTCAAAGTACAGATTTATGGGTGATAAAGATTAGATTGAGCTAGATTTCCACTATCCTCTATGAAATGGTAAATAATAACTCAATAAATATGCCCTCCCAACCAACTCCAAATCATAAGGGGAATTTCATTTATATCACATTGATGAGTGGGAAGAAAATATGTGATTGAAGTTTTCCAAGTAGTCCACTAGGATTCATCCAACCTAGGGAGATTACACTATCACCTTAGGCCATTGAGAAACCAAAGGAAAAAAATAAAAAGGTAAGAAGAAACTTAATTAGGTTCCTCACAAACCAATTCTATTTGTAAATAGATTTGTATGAACCCAAAATATGGATAAATAGGTTATTAACAAATATGATTTTTATACATTCAAGAGTGTTGAGATAAATATATACCTTCTGGAGGGCATTAATAAAATCCCAAGGTATAAAAAATTATTAAAAGAAATTTGTACCAACTAAAGAGGGGTCAGGGGAAATGATAACATAAATATTGGAAGGAATTTTTTGGCACTCATTACACCAACTCATGTAATGCCTATAAAGTGAAATAATCACGGAACATTCACCATTCCATGTACTATATTGGAGTTACACTTTTCTGATTATTTATGTGATTTAGAAGAATCCATAAATGTAATACCTCACTCTGTTTTCTGTTCTTTATAGGTTGGTGAGTTGAAACTAACAAGAGTAGTGCAAAAATTTGAAAACTGAGCTAAAACATAGCTGTAAGGATTCCTTGAGGATATAATTGTTTAGGCAAGAGACATGATATTTCCTATATATTTTCATATGATTAATGTGGAGGAATATAAGGTAAATTCTCATGCCCCCATTCTCTTAGGTTGGACCTTCCTCAAAACTACCAAAATGATTATAAATTCCCATGAGGGTACACTTATCATGGATTTTATATATGAATTGGTGAGATTTATTGTTATGGACTCTATAAAGTACCCCTTAGAGGATCATTCTGCTTTTGTTATCTCCATTTTGAACCATATTGTAAAAACTACTTGGATTTTGATGTTTCTATATTGAGAGAGATTATGATCATTGGGTGTAGTTTGATATCTCAAAGAATTTATACACCTGTTTCAAATTATCACACCTCTCTTGGATTTGATTTTGACGTTGATTTATATTCTAATTCTAAGCATGTTCTTTGTGATTATGAAATGTGTGTTGAGTATACTAATGGGTTTGAGGCATTATTATATGATTTTGATGATATCTATTATAATACCAATGTTAATTATACACATATTTTTGTTCTTTATATGTCGCTATCTATATATCACCCCCCCACTTTTGAAATCAAGACATTTCCACCGAATATAAATTAATCATTCCTGTTGAGTAGTTAGAAATTACTTATTATAATTGCTAACAATATCCCTTATGAACATGAATAAAAACTTTTGAACCTTTTTAGGGATAAATTTATGGAAATCATGTGGAATTTGGAAAACATATTAGGTATTATCCCCTCTATTTTCATACATATGATTATTTTTGAGGATGGGGATAAACTGGTAAGGTATCCACAAAGGCATATTAATCAAACACTTTTTGGAAGTTGTTAAAAAAGAAGTTGAAAATTTGTTTGATGAAGGTATCATTTACCTCATTTAATATTCTCAGTGGGTTAGTCTGTTTAGGCTTTTACTAAGAAAATCAGTGTCACTATTATTAAAAATGATAGAGAGAGGATTTAGTTTCATTGAGGGTGCAAAATAATTGGTGCGTGTGTGTTGATTATAAGAAACCAAATCAATCCACTCAAAAAGAAAACTTCCCCTCCCATTCATAGATAAAATGATTGAGAAAAATAATGGAAGGAAACACTATTGTTACTTGGATGGATTTTTTGGTTATTTTTAGGTTCCTATTACTTTGGAGGATCTTGAGAAGATTACATTCAATTTACCATTTGGTACATTTTCTTACTGAAGGATTCTATTTGGAATTTTCAATCCCCAAAGTACCTTTTAGAGATACATGGTGAGTATTTTTTATGATTTTCTTAGGACTTTCATGGAGTTATTTATAGAAGATTTTATTGTGTGTGGTTCTTCAATTGATGAATTTATTTTTAGTTTAGGAAAGGTTTTGCATCATTGTATTGAGAATAATCTGCTTTTGAACTTTTAGAAATGTAATTTCATGGAAGATAATGGAGTTTTCTTAAGCAATTTAGTGTCCAAACAAGGAATAATGGTTGGTAGATCAAAGGTAGATAGTATTTCATCCTTTCCATATCATTTATGTGTGTGTGTTGTTATATCTTTCCAAGCACATGCAAGTTTTAATTGATGCTTCATCAAATATTTCTATAAGATTTATCTTCCTCTATCATTGTTACTTTAAATTTATTCATATTTTGTGTTAGATGATTTTTGTAGGGTTTACTTTTATGAGATGAAGAAATGTATCACCACACACGCAATCATACATCCCTTATGGTTGGAGCTCTAATTTGAGCTTATGTGTAATGATTAGAACATTTTAGTTGGAGTAGTATTATATCAGAGGGTGGAAGGGTAGTTCCATGTGATTTATTATCCCTCAATGACTTTAGATTATTCTTAATAAAATTACACCACAATATAAAATGAGTTTATTTCTATCATATTTTCTTTAGATTATTTTTGTTTTTATTTAAGGGGATCTAAAGTGGTTATTTTCTATGATTATGAAGCTTTTAGTTAACTCTTATAGAATTCCAATATGAATGCATGAATTATTTATTGTATTCTCATTCTTTAATAGTTTTACACTAAGATAATGGATAACAAGGGGTTAGAGAACATCGTGGCCGACCACATGAGTAGGATCACTCTCATATTGGAGCATGATGACCCAAACCAGGTACCACTATGGAACACTATCCCTGATAAGAATCTCTATTCTA
Source organism: Viscum album (assembly GCA_963277665.1). Classification (NCBI taxonomy): domain Eukaryota; kingdom Viridiplantae; phylum Streptophyta; class Magnoliopsida; order Santalales; family Viscaceae; genus Viscum; species Viscum album. The sequence goes on from OY728154.1 coordinate 57,282,374, forward strand.
TATCATGTACACATCCTTGGTGTAATGATTTAGTGAATCACTTGATTTCCTTTAAAATTAATACTAACTTAAAGAAACACCAAGTAAAAAATTTAAAGAGTAGGTCTAGGTTTTATGTAAGGGATGATCCTTACCTTTAGTTAATTTATAGTGACTAAGTTATTAGGATATGTGTTCCTGATCATGATTTTGAATCTGTTTTTCATTTTTAATGCAATTGAATATGGTGGAAACTTTGTACCATAAAGTATAACTATGAAATAATTATATATTGGATTATATTTTCCTACCTTATTCAAGGATTCCCATGTGTTTTGTAAGTTATGCTAATGTTTCCAAAACACTAGAAACATTTATAGGAGACATGAGATACCCCAACAACCAATATTATTATGTGATATTTATATTTTTTGGGGAATTGATTTTATGGGTTTGTTTTGAATATAATTTGGTTTCTTTTTAAATTAATGTTGCTGTTGATTATGTTAGTAAATGGTTGGATTCCAAAGCCACTCGGACCAATTATTCTCATATTTTAGTGTATTTTTTCAAGGATAAAATTTTATATATATTTGGAGTGCTAAATGATATCATTAGTGACCAAGGGTTACACTTTTACAACCAAAATTTAGCTTCCCACCTTCAAAATCATGGGGTGACACACAAAACATCAACACCATACCACCCCTAAACAAATAGCCAGGCTAATGTTTCCAATCATGAATTGAAAAAGATATTGGAGAAAATGTTGCATCTGAAGAGGTTGGATTAGATAAATCACTTGAATGATGTTCTATGGGATTATTGGATGAAATTAAAAACTCCCATTGTAACTTCCCTCAATGAGGCTGTTTTTTGGAAATCATGTCATCTTCCCATAGAGGTTGAGAATCAGGCATATTGGGATATAAAGAAATACAACATGGATTTATCCCAATATGGAGATCAAAGTAATATATAAATTCATGATCCTGATGAGATTCAATTTTCATCATATGATAACTCATTGTTCTTTAAATAAATATCAAAATTATCTAATGATAGAATGATCCAAAAAAGGTAGTCTTATATTGGAGAGAAAGTCCTTCTCTATAGTTCATGATTAAACCAAATGCCTGATAAGCTGTGTTATAGATGGTTGGGACATTAATTTTAATATCATTTTTTTACTTATGGTGAAGTGGATGTCACATAAGAGGCCATGGGAAGGATCTTAATATTCAAGTGGTAAGTGGTTGAAGCAATACTTTGAGGGATTCCCCATATATGAAGTTGATGTCATCACATTGCATGAGACCATTATCAATTAAAAACATCATGTTGTCCCTTACCCTCTCAATTTTATGTTATTTTTCACAATTTTTATTTTCAAATTCATGTGAATATATCATTTCATAAAGTCAAATTTAGTATAACAAAACATTTTTATTATGTGGGGATGAAATTTTGGGTAGATTCTTTAGGATTTTTATTTTTGAGTGTTTCTTATTTAATTTTTTGTTGTTTTCAAATATATATATATATATATATATATAGTAATTTCAAATTATCATTACTTCTATGGAACCTATTGATAAATCATGTTTTATTCTTCTAACCTCATGAAAAGCATGCTAAGAATAGGAAATGTTTCATCACTGGTGGGCAATTTTAGTGAAAATGGATGTTGGTCAATGATATGTTTGATTGTGTCTTTATGAAGCCTTTGATATTTTGAAACCATTAATTGTGGGTTTTTTTTGGAAAATTGTGTCATTTAATCTCTCCACACAATTCACACATAATCATGATATGTGAGATTTTCATACACAATTGAATGTATATTAATGTTAAGTAATATTTTTTAGCTTATAACATGTTCTTTCCATATTCTCATTTCTCTTCCTATCTATTCCACTACTATACCAGATTGAACTATGTGCATGAACCTGAAATTAAAATGTTATATTCAATAAAAAATAAAAAATAAAATAAAAAATAAAAATAAAAATAAAGATGGGATTTATGAAATGTACAACATGTAGGGATATCTACATTCTGAGTTTAAGGTTTAACTTTTGAGAATTCTTAATTTAGTGGGTTGGAGATAAAGGGTTGAGAGACAATCTTTAAATGGCTGGTGTATGCACACATGGGAAACTTTGTGGCATAATTAACTCATAACTTGGTTTCAAATGATCAGAGTAATTTATCTCATTGGATTTTATTTTGATTAAATTTTTGAGATTATTAATTTTTGTTTTTCTGATATTAAGTTCTTTTTTGTGATTCTTTCTCTGCTCATATTTCCATCATTAATTGAGAAGTGTCAATATGTATCATTTTCTGGATTACATGACACGGGGTTTTTACCTATAGTGAAAAAGGGTAAGTGTGGGGGAGTATATAAGACATGTTTTTATTGAATATATATTATTATAATAATTGATACAATTCCCCCACATTAATACAAACTAAAATATTTAAATTAAATTTCGGTTTTGATCTTGAATTTGAAAATTCCATGAAATTTTTGTTTTCCCCTTTTAATTTTACCTTAGTAATTTTTTCATAATGTTTTATATTTTAATATTTTTGATTTTAAATATCATGGTCATATTATCTAATAATTTTATACATTTTTATTTAGTAAATTCAATATGGATCACACATTTGTAGGGCCCAAAATGGACATTAATGTAGAGTTATATTGGATTAGATAGATTGGAGCTTGATTCACTATTTGGGCCATAACCTTTTCATATATCCATGTAATGGGATGAATTTTTTCCAGTTTTTATGGGAATTAATTATTCACTTTTAGTTAAACTATAGTAGAGTATGTTTTATGTGGTAAATTGGTCGAAATGGTGGTTCAAGACAGATTAACTTTTGGAGTCATAATTCCACATGTTCCCTTGCTAACATTTCAGACAATCAACCTCTCATACTGTATTTAAATGTGATTTTAACTCTTTCTAAGGGTTGGTCAAATAATGGGTATGGGTTTTTGGCAAAGGTTTGTTTCCAAGAAAAATCTCTAACCACTTGAAATCAGTAAGACTTTATGAAAATATCTCTTCCAAGAAAGCGTTCTTCTCTCGCTTCTACTTTATGTTTCTTTGATTTTGTTCTTATATTACCAATTTCACTTTAATGAATATTCAATGTTAATATATTTAACCCATTTTATTTTCATTCTTGGTTCTATAATATAAGAGTGTAGATGATATTGGGTGTTTCCATTTCAATCCTTTGCTTATGAAAATCATCTCTATGATGACAACTCTACCCATAGAATAGTAGTTTGCATTCATGGTTGATCTAATCCCTACTCCCTTTATTTATTTGTTTTGAATACATGAAAAAACTATAATTCATCAATTGTTACCAATTAATTGAGTTTGAATTTCTAGGGAACTCTATTGATTTTCACTTTGACTGTGAGGCCAAACTTGTGTGAATCACGAGAGATAAACTTCAATTTCCAAATAAAATAAACTTGGGATAGAATTATAAGATTCAGTTGCAATAAAAAAACTAAAATTATTATCATTTCCAAGGAATATATGCTTCCCTAATTTTCCATTGAACATAATTTGTATTTTTTATCACAATTAAAGCATGGTATCTTGATAGGAATTCCCAAATTTAACCTAGGGTTCATTTACTCCAATCATTGTGGTCGTATTAATTTTCATAGGTTTTAGAGGTTGAAAATATTAGGGGATTACAATGAAATTAATTTTAATCACGTGTTATAATTATGAATAAATGGTTAAGGTGTGTATTATATCTATTATGTCATCTCATATTGGTGTTTTTAAATAAATTATGTCCTTGACTGCTTCTTTTTGTTCCAAAATCTCTCAAATAAAACTACCCAAACTATTATACTTGTTATCTCTTCATTTATTTGATTCTTCAAGCATATTATGGGCTGTTTAATTCACTTAATCCTTAATACAATGCCCTAGGTCAGTACCTTTTATTCATTAAGTAAAATCACAAATATTTTTGAGAGTGTTCATGTCAACTTTAATTAGTGGATCACTATAAGAAAATTGCAATTTCACAGAAGTTTTTTTGGGTATGGCGGCAGTTCTAAAAACTGCTACTAAATTGTGTGTTGGGAAACTATTTACGGTGGTTAAAGCAGTTTAGCAATGGTTTATTGGAACCATCGTAGTTGGTGCATTTTCACGGAAGTTATATTGTTTTACGCTGCGGTTTCTCCAGGAAGGGCGATTAGGTTTTTAGCGGCATTTAAAACCACTGCTAAAAAAGTAATGACCTGTTGGGACAAACCGTTGTGATAAACAATATAACCTCCATGAAAAAAAACACGAAAGATGGGCAACTTTAGCGGCGGTTAAAACCGTCACTAAATTTAAGACCGTATCGGCAGTTAAAACCACCGCTAATAAAAAAATATCGATATTTAGCAGTGGTTAAAATTGCCACTAAAGAGAAGATTTAGAAAAAAGAACCAGTTTTTGGAGCCCCTGTACTAGTGCACTGAAAAAAAACCATTCCAAGAATACCAAAACACCAACATAATACATACTACAGTCAATATGAAAAGAGATGCTAAACTAAGCACAACCAAATGCATCGTTCAATGAGTAAAGGAATAAAGATAAACATATCACATGGCATAATTCTAGTATCCAATAAAATGTAGTGGTGAATTTATGTATTTAAAATTGACCATTACAGACTCATATGTACTAGTTGATCCTTGATTGGATGTTCACCTGTTGTGTGAAACTTATATGGTCACCCATTGGGTGATCTAGGTGAAATGGGACAATATGATTTTTTTTTCAAATGTTGGTGCTCCCACATATCTTCTAGAATTGTTCAAGAATGCAATATCCCTTTATATATGATTATTTGATATAACCCAAGGCATCCCTTAGGTGTTTGGACCATTTATAGTTGGAATTTATAAAGTGGGAAATTTCCTAGATTAACATGTCACCATCTAAGTGACTCCATTGAGATTATATATGGGTTGCCCATGTTTTAATGAATTGGATGAGTTAAATGTAACTGATAATGTGAAATGGATAATTAATGATGGGATTCCTTTCATAAAATAAATCAATTAGTTTTAAATGGATTGACCCCAAGTAATTGTTATGTCATGCTCTTGATTTACGCTTTATAAAATGCTTCATATGAATTATAATATTTTAAATAGGAATTGAACATGGTTAAAGACATGAATAAGAGGTTATTCCTCATCTATTATGACACAAATGATTATGCCTTTATTATGTATATGGTGTAGATAGAAGAGATGGAATTTAGGTAATTCCTCTAGATAGTTATATTTAATATATGCCTTTATTGAGGTTGTGTTATGATGGTATGAGATTGTTGAGAAAAAAGCTATCACAATTCATTACATCATGTGTTGAGCATGGTTTATCACAAAAATGTTACTATATAAGTATTATGATTTACTCACCACATTCCATGACTAGAATTTTGACCTGATGGCGTACTCAACATTCCATGTGTTGTTTCATGGCGTCTATCACTCTATTGGGATATAGGTCATGTACTCAATTACATGAGTACATAGGCTCATTAGACTGGTTAGGGATGTTTGAGTTATGCCATGGTCTATTCATCAGTATTATTATAAGTATATGGCTACATACATCTTCACATACCTTGGAAATATAGGTCGATGAAATATATATAAACTATATATATTAATACTATATATATAGTAACTATTTAGATTTCTATTCCATCTATGTGTCGATAAATTTAACCCCCCTATAGTCCTTTAGGAACATGATTGGGTGGTTATTTATTTATTAATTAGTTACTCAAAATATGTGGGGTGTAGTATGTTGGTGGTAGACCCTTTATCATGGGAATAATGATGTGGTAATATTTTTTTATTAATTTATGTTGGTGTTCCATGTGGAATTATTATAAATGAAACATAACATAGGAATTAGGTAAAATAATCTCTCGCTTGGGTTATTCCATGGGGAATTATTATACTTGACACTAAAGATAGAAAAAATGTAAAATAATATCTCCCATGGATAAGGGTTCCTAATTTTTTTAAGAGTGATGGATCAGGTTCAAGTATCATATTAGTTTCACTCATGTGATTTCTTTGGAAAATGAGTATTTAGTGTGGTTTCCTTAGAAGGAATGGAATCTGGGTCCTAATATATTGTAACTCCCATTATTCATCCTAGTTATTTTGATGTGTGGAATATAATAGAAGTGATCAGGCACATTCCTTCAAATGTAAGAGTGTCTCGTGAAGGGGGTTGATATATTCTATCAAGGAATATGGATTCTTATAATAAATTATTTGTGACAGGGTAGTTAATGTTATGAATGGTATGTGACTGATCATGTAGTCTATTTAACATTTTTCTAGGGCAGGGGGTTCTAGAGAATCTACTGGGAGTTTCCCATCAGCATGTCATTCCTAATGAGATAATGGACATTGTCATACACACTGCCTGACTGTTCTTGGAGGCCACTTTAGAAATGGTGGGAAAACCCCATTTCAGATAGTGTAGCAAAATTTCCCCTAATCTCGTATCAGTATTTATGGATTCCAACTATTTTTTGAAATTTTGGATATTAGGATTATGCCACACTAAAGGGTGATCTATCTTAAACATGTTAGCGAGGCACACATTCTCATCCCTAGGGATCGGTACAAGAGCATAACGAAGAATTACTTCTTATAAATGGAAATGTAGTGGTAATTGCACTGGGCTAGAAAATACAGGATACGTTATTATAATGAAAAAATGAATTTAGGAAAAATGAATCATAAAAAATTAATCATCACAATAAAGAGTTGAGATATATGGTGCATACCACACTCGAGAAATCAAGACATATTAGGAAACATCAAAAATCAATAAAATACATAAAAGTAAACATGATAAATCAAGAAAATGTTCGGTGATGAAAATGTTTGGAGGAAACTATGTGCCACAACTGATACATATACTATGACAACCCTGCTTTTTATTACAACTTAAACATGCTTTATTACATAAAACTTCACTTGATACAACAAAGAAGATTGAGAGATTTAGTGTCTTTGGGGCTTAGGATCATTACATAAAAACTTTAAACTTGAAATACAACATCCTTATTGAAAACTTCCTTTACATGACCACTACATTCCTTCGTACTTAGCATTGCATGGGATAACCTAAGGACATGCATAAGAAAAGGGTGAGCTATAAAGCCCAGTAAGGGAGTACACAATGAATAACATGAGGAGTACAACACATGTTAGGCAATAGGCATATCAATAGAGCATAAGAGAGACATGAACATAAAGGCATGATAAAGCATGATAATCATAACATGGAAATGTGGCAACAACACTTAACATTGAATTAGCATGAGCCAAGGCTCATTGCACATGGAGCATGAGTAAACCCTCATTGCACTGGAAGCACGAGTAAACCCTCGTTGCACTTGAATTAGCATGAGTCAACACTCATTGCACATGACGTATCATGATACTTTACTTTACCCAATGCATTGGAGTGCTATAAAGGGCACACCCTTCTTAAACATTTCATTTCATGCATAAGTGTGCCACATGGATCATAAAACATGGATTCATAAAACATAATCATTTCTTCCACGATAAAGGAATGTGGAATTCATACATGAAACTTTATAATCAATATGTAAATGTGCATAAAGGTGAATACCCTTGATGGAGAAATGGGCATGGTATTCCCTACACAAAGACATTGGCTTAGAAAATCGGTGCGATTTCGGCAGCGTAACGGCGTGACATAAGAATTCATAAAAAGGTTGATGAGATAGAAAGGGGTTCCTCATCATATTTACATGTAATGGAAAGTAAGGAGATCATATATATACATGTCCCAACAATAGAAATGGAATTTAGATTCATGATACAAAAGTATTGCTTGAATGTAAAAGAAGAGAGAGAAGTTCCTTTCGGAATTTCGGCATAGTAACGGGTGTACATGGGAGGAATTTAATGAGATAGAAAGGGTTCTCCCATCATTCAAACAATAATAGGGAAGTATGGGGGAGGTGTGAAACCATACCCCAACATTCATAATTGAAATAAAAAGGGCAATAAAACTTAAAGAAAATTGACAAAAAAATGAGAAAGGAAGAAAACCCCTTACTTGGAAGTGTGCTTCCAAAGGCTAGAGAGAGGCTTGTGAGAGGCTTCTTGGGAGCTTGGGGCACCTTGAGAGGATTCTAGAGAGAGTAGGGCAGAGGTTGGACGAACTTAAAGGGCTTTGAGTGAGGAGGAAGTGGGAGCTTGGGTGGGTTTATATAGGAAAGGTGAGAGAATTCTTTATTATTTAGGTTTGGGACCCCTTATATTAAAATAATCCAAACCACAAACCATCCCATGGTATTTGCCCATGTTTTCTAGAAAAAGGAAAGAGGAAAACAATATTTTACAAGTCCATGGTCCGAACTTATTAAAAAATTAGGGTTGCTTATGTGGTGGTGAGTCACACTCCCATGGAAATTAATTTAAAAAGGCAAAGTGTTGAATAAGTCTTGAGGGCTCCATTAATGCTTTGAAAAGTGAGTCAAAAAAACCCAAAACCTCATTATTTTAATGATAAAACATATATTGGACGAACATAAGGATTATGGTATTTTATTACATCACCATTGGGTCATTATGATGTCATAAAACACATTATATATTTAAATGGTATTTAATTTTTACCCAAAAATTTGGCTGTCTCAGAAAATTATGAAAAATTCACTGTTGGATAATTTCGACATCCTGATTCCAAAAATAATATTTATTTTATCTAAATAATTTTCTAAATATGTGAATTTTCACTTTTAAAATAAAAACAGACATTTATAAAAAATTCATGGGTTTTGACAGAAATGGCCTTCAAACCTTAATAAAAAATTTTAATTGCATTCATAAAATTTTAAGATCATTTATATTTAATAAAAATAAATTTAATATTAATAATAATATTTTATTAAAATATTATTTAATTCAAAAATCCTTTAATTCAATAAAATATAATTCTTAATTAAATAATAACTAAAAACACCATTTGTACTTTAAAAACTTATTACAATGTATCAAAAATTATATTCATTATTATATACAAAAAAATAATGTACATGAACATGGTGCTACTTATTTGTTACATAACCCCTTAAAATAGCCGCATAAGACCTAAGTGTAAGGTGCGCGATGGTGACAAACTCTTGGGGCTGCTCGGATAACATCGCTCGAGTGGTAATCTCTATCAACTTCCATTTTTCCCGTAGACGATCACGTTCGAGCTTGACTTGGTGAAGATCAGCTTGGGCTTGGTCAAGGGCAAAGCCCAAAGACGCCACCTCTTTTCCGAGCTCCGACAAATGGGCTTCGTAAGGGGCAATTCTACTGGATGAGGTCATCGCTTCCTTTGTCTGAGTAGAAATGGTTTCGTTAAAGCCTTATATTTATACTACTCAGATGATCACTGTTCAACGGCTATAAAAGTAACGGTCGCAAATCTTAACATAAAACTAAAGAAGTTGACATCTTATAAAAACATTTTTTTTTCATAAAGAAACATTTAACTGGATCAAGAGGGATTTTCTATTAATGAAACTTTGGGTCGTTACAACATTCCCCCCTTAAGAAATTTCGCCCTCGAAATTTTCCTTTTCCCACACCAAAACAAATGTGGGTAACTTAGCTTCATCATATCCTCCGACTCCCATGTTGCTTCTTCAAACTTGTGGTTTCTCCACAACACCTTGACGAGGGGCATTGTCTTATTTCGTAGAACTTTTTCTCTACGATCTAAGATCTTCACTGGTTGCTCCTCATAAGAAAGATCGTCTTCTAATTGTACCACATCGGAAGAGAGTACATGTGAAGGGTCTGGTATGTACTTCCTTAAGAGGGATACATGGAAGACATCATGCACCTTGGCCATAGTAGGTGGAAGTGCTAGTCGATAGGCCACAGCCCCAACACGATCAAGAATCTCGAAGGGGCCGATGTACCTTGGACTTAACTTCCATTTCTTTCCAAACCTCATGACCTTCTTCCACGGAGATATGCGTAAAAACACCATGTCTCCGAACTTGATGGAACACATAGTCTTTTCCCAAACCGCATAATTCCTTATTCATTAACACTAAACTCTGAGGATTTTCCCTTTTTGATAGCTTCCACTTTTCCTTGGATTCCTGCATCATCCTTTTGAGCATCCTTTAACCTTTCCAAAAGAGATGGTTGAGCAATCATTTGTGAAAGGATTGATGATGTTCCCTTCTTTATGATTCCCACGTCCATCTTCATCAAGTCTAAGAAGATTGGATCTTTCTCAATTCTCATCATTGATAGAATTGCTGGATCCTTTCTACTTAGGGCATCCGCCACCTTGTTTGCCTTCCCAGGGTGGTAATGTATTGAACAGTCATAATCCTTGATGAGCTCTATCCATCTTCTCTGGCGCATATTAAGCTCTTTCTGTGTGAATATATATTTAAGACTCTTGTGGTCAGTATATATCTCACATTTCTCTCCATAGAGATAATGCCGCCAGATTTTCAAGGCAAATATCACCGCCGCCAACTCCAGATCGTGCGTTGGATAGTTTCTCTCATGGATTTTCAACTGCCTTGAGGCATAGGATATCACTTTATCATTCTGCATCAGCACACATCCTAATCCCTTCTTCGAAGCATCACTGAATACCACAAAAAGCTCCCCACTTGTGGGTAAAGTGAGCACGGGTGCAGTGATAAGCCTCCTTTTCAACTCCTTGAAGCTTTCTTCGCATTCATCACTCCAAGCAAACTTTACTCCCTTTCGAGTTAGCTTGGTAAGAGGGTTGGACAATCGTGAGAAATTTCTCACAAATCGTCGATAATATCCAGCTAACCCCAAGAAGCTACGGATATCAGTTACTGATGTTGGCCTCGACCATCCCTCAATTGCATCTGTTTTGGAGGGGTCCACAGATATCCCATTGCTTGTGATGATATGACAAAAGAATGAGACTTCCTTCAACCAAAACTCAAACTTGCTGTACTTTGCATAGAGCTTATCCCTGCGCAAAGTCTCTAGTACAGTTTTTAAATGCTCCTCATGGTCCTCCTTGGTTTTGGAGTATATAAGAATATCATCTATAAAGACTACCACAAATTTGTCTAGGTAATCTCTAAAGACTCTATTCATCAAGTCCATGAATATTTCTGGAGCATTGGTGAGTCCGAAAGGCATTACTATGAATTCATAGTGCCCGTACCTTGTACGAAAAGCAGTCTTGGGAATATCTTCCTTCTTCACCCTTACTTGATAGTATCCTGACCGCAAGTCGACCTTGGAGAAGTATTGTGCTCCACGCAGCTGATCAAACAAGTCATCGATTCTTGGGAGAGGATACTTGTTCTTTATCGTGATTTTGTTAAGTTCACGATAATCGATGCAAAGCCGCATTGACCCATCCTTCTTCTTGACGAAGAGGACTGGTGCACCCCATGGTGATGCACTTGGGCGTATAAACCCTTTATCTAGATTCTCCTGTAATTGTTTCTTCAGCTCTTCAAGCTCAACAACAGCCATTCTATATGGATTCTTGGATATCGGTAGTGCCCCAGGTATAAGTTCAATTGAGAACTCAACATCTCTTCTTGGAGGAAGACCAGGAAGTTCCTCGGGAAATACTTCAGCGAATTCCCTCACAATAGGCATTTCTTCAAGGGTGGTTTCTTCCTTGGACTCAATCATCTGAGCCAGATATGCGTGCTCATAAGGCAGTAATATCCATGCTTGAGATAATGGATCTAAAGGAGATTCATCTTCCTCCTGACACTTGTAAAGAATCGAGGGTCGATTCTCCATATGGAGTGTGATTTCCCTCTCCCGACAATTTATGTTGGCTCTATATAAGGAAAGCCAATCCATGCCAAGAATTGCATCAAATTCCACCAAAGGGAGTATGATGAGGTTCGCCGGGAAATTCAATCCACATATTATAACAGGGGAGGACTTATACTCATGGGATGCAATGATTTCCCCATTTTCCGTACTCACCGACATCTTTACTTCCATTATTTGTGGTGGTTCAGGGATTGTTCTACTAAACTTTTGAGATATAAAAGAATGCGTAGAACCTGAATCAAAAATTACGTTCGCTATTCTTGAATGAATAACTAGCGTACCTGTCACCACTTCGTTTTCGGGGTTCACTTCGGCAGAAGTGATGGCAAAAGCTCTTCCTTGCTGTCTTGGAGGTTGTTGATTGCCTCCGATAACCCTTGGATTAGGGCACTGATTCGCAAAATGACCCGGTTCTTTGCATTTGAAGCATTGAACAATGCATTGAGGTTCGAACGGAGCGTTCCTCTCCTCTGTCACAGTTGCGGGTCCTTCTTACTGACAGTTAACAGCTAGGTGCCCTTCTCTTCCACACTTGAAGCATTTTCTTGTCCCCCTAAGGCAATTTCTAGGGTGCTTCTTTCCACACTTTTGGCAAGTGGGGTGCTGGAATTTCTTAGCGCTGTTGGATTTATCCATCGGACCACCAGCATTGAAGTCCACCTTCCGCTTCTTGTCCCCATGATACCCCTGTGATTCTCTGATCTCCATTTCAACCTTGAGGGCACATTGGACAATTTACTCATAGCTGTCGAAGTCACGGATCGCTAATGCTTTCCGCAAGCTAGCCTTCAGCCCACCAAAGAAGCGGTCAACCTTGCATTCGGGGGTAACGACAAAGCCGGAAGCATATCGTGAAAGCCTTGTGAAGTTTGCCTCGTACGCTCCCACAGATTCCTCATCTTTCTGCTTGAGGGAAAGGAAGTCCCTTTCCATCTTAAGACAGAGGGTGCGTGGAAAATATTTATCGAAAAACATCTTCTGGAATACCTTCCATTCCAAAGCCTCGATCTCCTCCTCAGACTTCGTATTTTTGATCAATGTCCACCATTGATCAGCTTCACCCTCCATACGATAAGCCACCAGGAGAACCTTCTCTTTTTCAGAGCATTGGAGGATGGAGAATATCTTTTCAATGGAGTTGATCCATTGTTCAGAAATCGTGGGATCGGATGATCCACTAAAAGTAGGAGGCCTTTGTCTCATGAAGCTTTCAATAGCGACTTGTTCTTTCTTAGGGGGGGTTGAACGTTCCTCTTGACCAGTGTTTCTATTCAAAACTTGAGTTAGCTGAGAGAGAAGCGTGACAAAGTTCGCGATTCCCGCTCCCATTGGATTGGGCATCTCATAAGTACAATCATCACACTGATCTTCACAACGGTTGTTAGCCCGAGTTCTCCTATTACCAGCCATTGACTGGAATAAAAGGAAAGTTAGGGGTAACACATAAAGGGTAATACAAAGACAAAAGTTGATGACTTATAAATAAACTTTAATCTCCTTAACTCATGAGTCTATAGGATTCAATCCAGGCTTTTCATGATCTTCCTTCTAACATATATTCTTAGGGGCATTTTTTTCCCTTAATAAGGGTTCATACTAAGATTGTGAATTTATCAAAACATATCCCCCGGGAGTGTCGTAACCAAGAGTGCAGCAAGGCCCGTTGTCGTGCACCAGTTCCTGTTCGAGTCTAGCTCAAAGCGGTGTTTTCGGGTTTTACCCCTAGGATACATCTGTGCCAAAGCCGCCTCTACCTGCTCGTATCCAGACAGGGATGTATTTGTTTGATAAACCACTTACTTAGTATTTACCAAAACTTAGGGATGTTTTTATTATGCTTAGTCTTGTATCTAAGGCTTTACTAGGGTTTCCTAATCCCAAAAATAACTAAACCTATCCTCTGATACCAACTATGACAACCCTGCTTTTTATTACAACTTAAACATGCTTTATTACATAAAACTTCACTTGATACAACAAAGAAGATCGAGAGGTTTAGTGTCTTTGGGGATTAGGATCATTACATAAAAACTTTAAACTTGAAATACAACATCCTTATTGAAAACTTCCTTTACATGACCACTACATTCCTTCGTACTTAGCATTGCATGGGATAACCTGAGGACATGCATAAGAAAAGGGTGAGCTATAAAGCCCAGTAAGGGAGTACACAATGAATAAAATGAGGAGTACAACACATGTTAGGAAATAGGCATATCAATAGAGCATAAGAGAGACATGAACATAAAGGCATGATAAAGCATGATAATCATAACATGGAAATGTGGCAACAACACTTAACATTGAATTAGCATGAGCCAAGGCTCATTGCACATGGAGCATGAGTAAACCCTAATTGCACTTGAAGCACGAGTAAACCCTCATTGCACTTGAATTAGCATGAGTCAACACTCATTGCACATGACGTATCATGATACTATACTTTACCCAATGCATTGGAGCACTATAAAGGGCGCACCCTTCTTAAACATTTCATTTCATGCATAAGTGTGCCACATGGATCATAAAACATGGATTAATAAAACATAATCATTTCTTCCACGATAAAGGAATGTGGAATTCATACATGAAACTTTATAATCAATATGTAAATGTGCATAAAGGTGAATACCCTTGATGGAGAAATGGGCATGGTATTCACTACACAAAGACATTGGCTTAGAAAATCGGTGCGATTTCGGCAGCGTAACGGCGTGACATAAGAATTTATAAAAAGGTTTATGAGAGAGAAATGGGTTCCTCATCATATTTACATGTAATGGATAGTAATGAGATCATATATATACATGTCCCAACAATAGAAATAGAATTTAGATTCATGATACAAAAGTATTGCTTGAATGTAAAAGAAGAGAGAGAAGTTCCTTTCGGAATTTCGGCATAGTAACGGGTGTACATGGGAGGCATTTAATGAGAGAGAAAGGGTTCTCCCATCATTCAAACAATAAGAGGGCAGTATGGGGGAGGTGTGAAACCATACCCCAACATTCATAATTGAAATAAAAAGGGCAATACAACTTAAAGAAAATTGACAAAAAAATGAGAAAGGAAGAAAACCCCTTACTTGGAAGTGTGCTTCCAAAGGCTAGAGAGAGGCTTGTGAGAGGATTCTTGGGAGCTTGGGGCACCTTGAGAGGATTCTAGAGAGAGTAGGGCAGAGGTTGTACGAACTTCAAGGGATTTGAGTGAGGAGGAAGTGGGAGCTTGGGTGGGTTTATATAGGAAAGGTGAGAGAATTCTTTATTATTTTGGTTTGGGACCCCTTATATTAAAATAATCCAAACCACAAACCATCCCATGGTATTTGCCCATGGTTTCTGGAAAAAGGAAAGAGGAAAACAATATTTTACAAGTCCAAGGTCCGAACTTATTAAAAAATTAGGGTTACTTATGTGGAGGTGAGTCACACTCCCATGGAAATTAATTTAAAAAGGCAAAGTGTTGAATAAGTCTTGAGGGCTCCATTAATGCTTTGAAAAGTGAGTCAAACAAACCCAAAACCTCATTATTTTAATGATAAAACATATATTGGCCGAACATAAGGATTATGGTATTTTATTACATCACCATTGGGTCATTATGATGTCATAAAACACATTATATATTTAAATGGTATTTAATTTTTACCCAAAAATTTGACTGTCTCAGAAAATTATGAAAAATTCACTGTTGGATAATTTCGACGTCCTGATTCCAAAAATAATATTTATTTTATCTAAATAATTTTCTAAATATGTGAATTTTCACTTTTAAAATAAAAACCGACATTTATAAAAAATTCACGGGTTTTGACAGAAATGGCCTTCAAACCTTAATAAAAAAATTTAATTGCATTTATAAAATTATAAGATCATTTATATTTAATAAAAATAAATTTAATATTAATAATAATATTTTATTAAAATATTATTTAATTCAAAAATCCTTTAATTCAATAAAATATAATTCTTAATTAAATAATAACTAAAAACACCATTTGTACTTTAAAAACTAATTACAATGTATCAAAAATTATATTCATTATTATATACAAAAAAATAATGTACATGAACATGGTGCTACGTATTTGTTACATAACCCCTTAAAATAGCCGCATAAGACCTAAGTGTAAGGTGTGCGATGGTGACAGACTCTTGGGGCTGCTCGGATAACATCGCTCGAGTGGTAATCTCTATCAACTTCCAGTTTTCCCGTAGACGATCACGTTCGAGCTTGACTTGATGAAGCTCAGCTTGGGCTTGGTCAATGGCAAAGCCCAAAGACGCCACCTCTTTTCCGAGCTCCGACAAATGGGCTTCGTAAGGGGAAATTCTACTGGATGAGGCCATCGCTTCCTTTGTCTGAGTAGAAATGGTTTTGTTAAAGCCTTATATTTATACTACTCAGATGATCACTGTTCAATGACTATAAAAGTAACGGTCACAAATCTTAACATAAAACTAAAGAAGTTGACATCTTATAAAAACATTTTTTTTCATAAAGAAACATTTAACTGGATCAAGAGGGATTTTCCATTAATGAAACTTTGGGTCGTTACATATACAAACTAACTATTACAATTTTTGTCCACATATCAACAATACTACTAATTATTGTCCGATGATGAACAAATATCGTCACCCTCTCCACCTCTATCTCCACTTCCTGCTACCACTTGTAAGAAAATTATATTGAAAATTAAATAGTGTTTCATATTTATATTTAAACTTAAAACCAATAAATGTTTTCAAACTAAATTATTTTGAATTTTTTTGATTTACCTACTCACCACCAGTCGATGCAATAACACCACGGGGATATCTACTCATCTACTGACGTATATCAGTCAATTCTTTCTGCAAAGCGGATATCTGATCCCCCTAATCTTGAAATGTGTTTCATAGGGAAACAATCTCTCTATGATCATCTCCAGGTATGGACTGACTACAACTTGGAGTATATGCAGCTGTAATCCCTGATGGCCTGCCAAAGACCTCAGATGGTACAAGTCCCAAACCCATCCCACACACTCTACCGGGATGCTCCTTCCTAAGGACTTTGGCAACTGGGTCATCCTAGGAGACTGAGTAGGACTGCCCAGGATTGACATCCCATATTTTTTTAAATTTTACCTATAAATCAAATATCAATATATATTAATATAGTTTAAACTGATAATAAGTTATTATAATGAAAAAATGAGTTCATACCCTAACTTCTTTGGCAGACTCATTAACAAAACTTCCATTATATTTTTTGTGAACATCCAACCACACTTTAGTTTGGGATGCTTCATACCCTAAACTCTGTGATAGAATTAAACAATGATAAATCAATAGTTTAATATATTAAATTGATAATACTGTCTTATAAATATTTAAACTAATGAAAATATTACCAGAGTCGATCGGTTTCTAGAAAATATTTTTGACCCCGCAGTGTGAGGGATGACTTGCTTAGCCCGACTTGATGCATTATTTCTTGAGAGATCCTGAAATAAATAAAATAAAATTTAATAGAAATTTATTCAATGTCATATCCTCTTCATAAACATGTATAAATGTAAAATGAGGTTAATATAATAATATATATTTAAACATCATCTGCTTCTCATCACGATGTCTATCAACAAAAACTTTCCACTGTTCTTTGGGTACCCCATTGTGTAACTTCTCATAAATTTGTTGAATGGTCAACGAAGTATCTTTGACATCACTCCAAAAGATCCATTTTAACTCTTTCCAATTTCTTACCAATATTTTTCACTGTCCACTTTCGTGTTATCACATCAACAACTATAAACTGGAAAAACATCTATATACAGAAATTCATTTTGAACATATTAATAACATGACATTCAATTACACCATAATATATTAAAATTACCTTTATTTGGGAATAAAAAACTTCATTTTTCAAACTTGGAGGCCATATGTCTCCAATTATTATAAGAAACAAGAAGGAAAATGGGCTCTACTGCCACGACATCATCCGTAGGGACCCTATATGAAGCAAATGGGACAACTATCTTCTCTCCATTCATATTCCACAAATCTGCACTTTTTATATTTTTCTCCACAGTTGAATTTTTTTCATCTTTAATTAACAAAAAATTAGTATAAAAAGTTCAATAAATTTATTTATATTAAAATTTGTACCTATAACAATGAACCTGGAGTATGCTCGTGATGAACTAGAAGAGACGCGTCGCCGCCCCACTACTGAGGCTATTGAAGGGGGAGTCGATAAATCAGATTCTAAAGAGACGCTCATAGAGGGTGTGAGAGATGGTGCAGGGGGAGATGGTGTAGGGGGGCAGGCAGCTGGTTTCTCAGATGACGTAGGGAGGGAGGTAGATGGATCGTCACCTGTCATAGTAGTGGATGAAATAGTGTATTGTTTCCTCCTTGGAATTCCTATCATTTAATCAAATAAAATTAAGTTCAGAACATATAATTCAAAAAAAATATGGGTATTTATTTTTAAAAATGATAATAGATGCTCAGTACTATCAAACAAAATATACATAACAATGATAATGAATGACTGCATAAATGAAATATGTGGTTGCTGAATGAATAAATAATTGTACATACAATCATTTTCCCCTTCAATAATGTCGGTTTCCTACTCCATCAATTCATCCACTACATTCTTCCTTTCTAGAATAATATTTTCAATATCATGATGGACAAATAATTATGCTTCTTGTTGTTGATGAGATTCAATTTCAGAGGTCAAATCTTCCACTTCATCACCCATATCATACAAATCTCTTTGTATTACGTGAGAAAATACACTCCACCATTCATCCAAAACATAATTCACATAATATACCATTTTTTATTATGATGATAAGATATATGGATTATATAGTTCATGATCACCAACATCTATCAAGTGAGAGAAGTTCACAGAAGTAAATTGAAAGGAATCTCTTTTAACACCTCTGATAATATCGACCCAATTTCATTTGAATAAAAAAAATTGTAAAATGCTTATGGTAGTTTAATTAAATAATATCTGTTAGATTTCTATAGTATCTCACTTTAGAAAATGTAAATATACCACTTTTCTATGTTTTCAAACCCCTTTCTCGATCGACTGTATAAAATCTAAAGTCATTCACCTTGTAAGCGTCGAACTTTATAACTTGTTTTAGAGGACCTTGAGAAAGAAACTTCAAATCTTTTGACAAATCTACTTGAGTATCAGTATTAATGATCTAAAAAAATAAATATACTTTATTAGATTTACAAAATACATGTTTCAATATAATATTTGTATTAATTTCAATATTTATGAACTTACATGTTGTGCAAACCATTATACAATCTCTTTATTAACAGATTTCATTATATATTTCTCATTTCATGTTCATCCTCTCATTTGTCTCTTTTTTTGTATCCTCAACTCTTCAATAAATGGATATGAAATTTCACTATTCATCAGCACATATCTAAGTACCTATAATAATTCCAATTCTGTCAGTGTCACATTTGAGGTCCTCCCAACTGTTTGGCCAATAGTAGGAAATATTTTTGATTTGTGATGTATTTGAGATTGAGTAAATGTGTCATCAACACATCCAACCTGATTAAATCTTGTCTCAATATCATCCAAGTATCTAGAATAAAAGTTGAGACACTCCTCTGCCAAATAGCCTTCAGCAATAGAGCCTTCTAGTTGAGCTTTATTTCTCACATCTGATTTCAAATGCCCAAGATATCTGTGAAATAAAATAAACATAATTATGAATTTAATTAAGTGCCAAAATTTTTTTACATAACTAAAAAACATATAAATAAAGTTCCTATCAATTGGATTCATCCATTGATAATGAATAGGCCCTCCTAATTTAGCTTCCTTAACCAAATGCACAGTTAAATGCATCATGACAGTAAAAAATGATGGAGGAGAGATCATATAAACTGCAAAAAGGGTCAATAAAAACCTCTCCTAGAGGTTGTAAAGCTGAAATGGATGTAGATATTTCTCACATATTTGTTTGAAAAATGTGCAGAATTAGAGTATAACAGTAGTAACTTTTTCAGGTAATAATGTACGCAATGCCAAGGGTAGTAACTGTTGTAAAAAAATATGTGAATTTTGACTTTTCAATCCATGTAACTTATGATTATTCAAGTCAACACACCATGAGATGTTACTTAAATACCCATCAGATACTTTCACATTCTTTAAAAATCTAAGGAATGCATCTTCATCCCTATTTTTCATTGCAAAAATTTCCGGAGCAAACTTTTTATCCTCATTTGGCCAGAGATCACGTTTTATGTTCATTAATTGTAAGTATTTGTGAGCATTGAGATGATCCTTTGACTTTAAATGATCATTAAGGAATGTGAAAATAAAATTGTCACATACAATCTTCTCAATATGTATCACATCAAGATTATGCCGCAACAAATTAAATTCCCAATATGGAAGTTTGAAGAATATACCTTTTTTCTTCCATTGTTGCATTCTGATTTCACTTGACGATGCAATTCGAACACGTTTCCTGCTATCATTCAAATGATAAACCTTCCCAAATTCTGTTTCAACATTTTCATGTTGTGTCAATATTTCAAAACTAGTTAACAACTTTGGAGGTGGTCTACGATCAATGAAACTGTTAAATTTGGATCTGTTTAGCCGAAATCTATGAGATGCATCGAGAAATCTTAGATGGCACAAGAATCACCATTTTCTACTATGAGGTAGCCTTTTGGGATCAAAATCAAAGTTACAAATAGGACAATCCAAACCCATGTAAATGTTCCAACCAGATAAATTCCCAAGCCCAGGGAAGTCACTAATGGTCCACATTAAAGCAGCATGCATTTTAAACATTGTTTTAGAAGAAGTATCAAATTTCTCAACACCGTTGCTCTATAACTCCCGTAATTCTTCAATCAAAGGATATAAATATATATCAATATCATTTCCAAGAATTTGTTTTCAAGAATAATCATAGAAATGTTAAAATATGTTTGTTTCATACATATCCATGGAGGTATATTGTAAGGGATCAAAAAAACTGTCCAAATGCTATAACTGGTACTCAAGGTTCCAAATGGGTTGAATCCATTGGAAGCCAATCCCAATCGAAAATTCCTAGGATCAGCTGAAAATTTTGTATGTAATGAATCAAATGTCTTCCATGATTGTGAATCTCGTGGATGTCTCATTAACCCATCATTGTTATTATCTACAGAATGTCACTTCATGTGTTTGGTGGTTTTCGATGACATGAATAATCTTTGCAATCGAGGATTTAAAGGAAAGTAACACAAAACCTTTGTAGGTGTGTTCCATTTCTTCTTCTTCGTGAAATTATATTGATTCAGACTTCCAACATCACCCATTGACTACCATTTAGAAGAAGAACATTTTTTGCAATTTTGTTTACATGAATCCTCTAACCAATAAAGCATACAATCATTGGGACACACATGTATTTTTGTATAATTCAGACCAAGCCTGTTAAAAACTTTTTTCATATCATATAAAGACTCGGGGATTTTTTCTTCAGGAAATGCATCATGAAAAAATTCCAATATCATGGACATTACCTTATTTGTAATTCCACATAGACATTTTATATGGTACCACATCAGCAGAAAAGAAAGCTTTGAATATTTCAAACATCCACTATAAAACTCTTGATTTCTATTGTCAACTAAATCATGAAACGTATTTTCCTTAGTGAAGTTTTATCTTACATTTGTCCTAACAAAATTAAGAGGATGATCCAATGATATGTTACAATCTTGATCTGGTTGTGTTACAGTCTCAAAAACACCACTTTTCACTTTGCAATTTATAGCACCCTCGTCTGGTTGTTCTGTTATGTTTTGATGTTGATAGTAGTGTCTTGCAGAGCCGAATGCATCATTTATGAGGTTTTGCATTTTATTTTCCATTGTCGATGAAGTTGGGAGCACATTCTATGGATTAACATCAGTTCTCAACCTTTCTGTAACGTTTGATTTTCCATGCCAAATCCAAAAAAAATATTGATTAGGGAATTGCTTTAGTATTAAATGTTTATAAACTTCATCTCTCTTCAAACATCTTCTAAATTTACATTTAGGACATGGAAATCTTATTCTCCCTTCAATAGATCGATTGGAAACTAAAAAATCTAAAAATTCCTTCAAACCCTTCACATACTGAGGTGTGTTCCTCAGTAATGTGAACTAGCTTTTATCCCTGTATATCACAATGTGCCTACATGATATTAAAAATAATTAAAACAGATAGTTACTACTAAATAGGGAAATAGATTCATATATACTAGTTGAAAAGATAGGTTTTTCCATTAATGTGATATATAAATAAATAAAATATAAAACATGCACTTTATCAATGCACAAAATTTATAAAACATAGTGTAAATATGTTTTCCTGAAACAATTCCAATTCAAAACTCATTCATCTATCCTTAAAACATCATCCCTTTCATAAAAAACCCTTACATGGTTTAAAAACATAACAACGGAATTTCTTATAATGGCTAGAAAATTTAAAAAAATCCCCCTAACTTGAAAGCTTTAACACAACAAACTCAAAGTAAGTAAGGAAAAAAGGATAACTATGAAGAAAAATTCCCTATAGAAAGTTGTAAAGTATTACAATAAATAAGTGGAACAACACTAATCAATATCAGTACTAAATCATTGCAAGATCAATGCTTCAAAGAAATTCCATCCAAGTAAAAAAGAAATACACAAGCTAATAATTAATTAAAGTCATAACACATGATAACTATCATGAGAAAGCACATTGGGAACTAATGGGACAAGTATAATAAATGAAAAGGTGGACCTATTTTCATCAGGTTAACGATAACACATCCATCAAACAAATCACTCTAAACCCAATCTCATATGTGACACCCCACTAGCGTGGTATTTTGTACAACTAGTGGATGAGTTGATATGTTACCCAAACCAATTTTTCATAAGGGATAAAGGGCATTCTTGAAACCTATAGGATATAAACAAACTCAGGGGTATCAAGAACATGAACCTGAGAATGGTATAACCCTTATATGTTAATAATAAACAATAGATGAATATATTAAAAAATAATGATTACAATTCTAAGAATTGGAATTCCTTACAAATGAAAAAATATTAAATGAAATAGATGAATAATAAAATAGATAATTATTAAACAAAAATTCTTCCAAAAAAATAAAAATGAATTAAATATACTAGAAGTATAACTTACACCTAGAAAAAATGTCCAATACAACATACCAAGGGAAAAAATAAATGGAACCTGAACAACTCCTACATCACCACTAATAAAACATATCCACTAAATATACCCCACTCATACATAAATGATCAAAATTAGAATCAATGAATAAAAAAATTACTATGAACCAAAAAGAGAAACCTAAGATCTACATACACCTAGATGTGTATGTATGGTGTGAACTAAACATGCCATGTGGGATCTCCCTATGAAATCTTGGAAATTACTTTTATAAAACATTTAATATATTCCAGTTTGAACTAAAATATTAATATAGATCTTTGAACTCCATGTAAAAATTAAACCATGTCATAATTCATTTCATGATTATAAAACAACCATAATTTCTAATTTAAAACATGGGTTGGAAAACTAACTTTCATTATACATTATGAAACATGAGAAAGAGTTCCTTTAAAATTATAGTTAAAAATACAAGTCTTCTAATCACCCCACTTTTGATATCACATTAAAAAAATACCATTGATACAAAAACCAACATGATTATAATTTAATACCTCAATTTACAAACAATTATATAATGTATTTTTAAAGTAAACCAAAGGTGAACTCAATGGAAAATACAATCAATATCTTACACCATGGTATCTGGAACAGAACATAAAATAATATCAGACACTCATTGGTTTCTCAAAATTTTCAACAAGGGGATAAAAATAATGTACAAAATTAGATACCATAAAATGTACTAAAAATAAACCTAGCATCTTGGGGAACTCACTAGGTATCAATTACCATACCTGGGAGCCGAGCTAGGGATTTGTGGGGTTGACGATGACGGGTGACGAGGCACGCTGATGGGCGGCGGGGTGCACGTATGGGTGGTGAGGTCACCTTCAGCATGGATGGGGAGATGATCTAATGTTTGGGGGCTTTCCAGGGGGAGAAGGCGACATCGCAGGGGTTGAGGATTTCCGGGGTTGAGGGGAGAAGGTGCTCTCGTGGGGGTCGAGGCTCGCCGGGGTCGGGGTAGAAGGCGACGTCATGGGGTCGGGGGGAGAAGGCGACGTCGCAGAGTTGGGGGGAGAAGGGAGGTCAGGAGGGGGGTCAGGGTCAGGTGGGGGGGGGGAAGCATCGATGCTGTAAAAATGGGGGGTTTAGCGGTTATTTTTAATAAACCGCCGCTAAACCCTTTTAAAAAAAGGTTTAGAAGCGGTTTTAAAACCTGCCGCTAAAAGACCGCCACTATAGGTGATTTATATTGTAGTGGATGTGTTTAATGACCCTTATACTTTATGATTATTATTAATGCATGTCATGAGTATTGTAATTTGATGTATCAATGAAAACCATGAAAACATATGCCTTGGTGAATTAGGATATGTTAGGTGTGTCACGAGTGATACTAAATTAATCAATAATGAAATAAAGTATTTATCCCTTCATAGTTTAGAATAAGTTCATATCTCGTGACTTTTTAAAGGAATGGAATCATTCAATTAAGTCCATATCCAAGATTTTTTATCGACAAGTTCATTTTCAGAAATTGAGAGAAAGTGACAGAAAGCATAAAGGTTGATTCCATAATTATGCAACCCACTTGATTAGTGATATAATGATAAATGGATTATGTTACACAGTAAGAATTTGTATGAGGTTTTATGTCATTATGACATTAATTTTTTTCTCAATGGGTGCCTTGGCATGTTTCTAGATACCAACCTTGTACTTTAGGCAGGTCTTCCTAATGCCACAGAGAAAGTGTCCTAAAGGGTCGCACACTAAGTGTATCCATAACCTTAGTTAAATTCTATATGAATTTAACTTATTGGATAAATATTATTCCCATAAATGTTTTAATAATTATTCATGTTTATTTGATCATGTATATATGCTCATCATTTATTTGGGAGAATATTTATGTGTTTAATATTTAATAAATATTTATCCACTAAACTAGAAAATATAATATTTATTTATTTTATTAGTGAATAATGCATTTATTAAATAAATAATCATTATTCAAGGTCTGAAATATATTAAGGAGGATTGTAAGAACAAGTTTAATGGTTCGGTGAGAGATTACATATAAAATATTATTTTAATAAATATTAATTTATTTTTTAAATGAAATAATATTTATTTATCCCCAGGTTTAACACATGTTAAGTAAATAATAATAATAATAATATTTATAAATGGGGTTATTTTGGAATTAATAAAATCAAAATGGTATGTGTGTAATTATTATTCTCTAATTATAGTTGCATTTAAACCAAGTTATGAAATTCATCAACTGATCCCTAGTTATTTTAATCATTTTTAACAATAAATTCTAAAATTCTCTCAATCCCTAAAGAAATAATCTATTATAACACTCTCATTAATGGAGAGAAATATTACTCCACCACCCACTATATTATGGAGATAAAAAGGTAATTCCTTCCACCTAAAGTGATTCTCATGGAGATCAATGATGAATGGTGAAAGTGTTAGGATCTTCCCTACTAGGACTCATAGATTTCTATGGTGATGTTTGAAGGTTCATGGTGCACATGTGGATCACCAATAGAGGTAATATACACTTTATTCATGTGACACAGTGACAATATGATTAGAATACATCATCATATTCATCAATAAAGAAATAATTTCAATACAAGGCAATTCTTTATCTAAATAAGTTAATTTTTAATTATATGTGATGATCCTTCCATCTTGGTTAAAGAGTAATTATAAATTAATATTCAATTTAATTTTTTTGGTTGTGAAATTATTCATCATGTACATCTCATATTATTCATTGATTATAAATAAATCTAAGTTCGATACAACCAAAAGGAACTTCTACTATGCCTAGAATCTTTAAAAATGTCAAATAAATGATCATATATTGGAACATATTCCAAACAGATATCAACTTTTTAAATGTGATCTATAATAAAATTATATCAATGTTTAATATTTTTTATTCTATAATATTGTGAAGGTTTTTTATAAATATCTATAGCATATGATTTATCAAAAAAAATAGGTAACCTGTCAAAATAAACATCAAAATCCGTAAAATGTTTTTTGATCCACAATGATTGAGCATAAAAACTAGTAGTAGTAATATATTTTTCTTCCATAGTTTATTTAGGAATAGAAATTTGTTTCTTTGAACTGAATGAAACTGAGATTTTTCTTAAAAAGTGACCGTTGATGCTCCTTTCTGTCACAAAGTCTAAATGACTGGAAAAAAGGAATAACTTAGTCTAAAGTGATTCATCCTTTGAAGAAACATAAAAAATTTACGAAGGCATGAAGAAGGATTTCTTCACACTTGGATTGCGCAAGTTTCATTGTCATCACACAAGTATACTTGCGCGCCAAATAGTGGTCGCGCAGGTGACTTGCGCGCCCTCTTTGATTCTCACTTGGGGTCTTCAGCAGCCTATAAATACCCATTGTGGGCCCCCCATTTCGAGGACGGAAAAATTCCAAAAGTCAGATTTAATCTCTGGTCGCCCTAGTCTCTGCTTGAAGTCTTCTGGTCACTTCTAAGGTAATTTCTTACCTAAAATGGAAGATATAAATAGGGGAAACAAGGCCTAAGTGTTGAAACTCATCAACACTTGCACGCCTAAGTGGCCAGCCCTTAAGGGAAATGGCCACACTTGTGCACCGCCTTATCCTTTCAACATAACTTGTGCGCCACTCTTTTGGAATCCTTTAAGGATAAAACTAAGGGCTTAAATCAAGTCTCACCCAATTATTACCCTAAGGGTTGACCATCGCGCAAGTACCCATGTGTCGCACAAGTATACTTGCACGACCAGGACTTGCGTGCCCACGCAGGGCTTGCGCGCCTCTCTCTTTTTGGGTGCCCCTCTTGTCTATTCACCTCTCTTATTCAAATCCACCTCTCCTCTTTAAGATTTAGCCTTCAAAACCCTCTTCAAATTCATTTATGACATGGTTCCTTTTTTTGGCTTCCTTACCTGAAAGGAATTCTGTGGAAAATCTCTCAAAACTCAGTGTTTTACATATCTTCATGTCACTAAGGTGAGGGATTTCATTCATTCAACCTCATCATTTAAGATAAGAGGATCTTTAACCTAGGCCTCCTTCTCAAGAGTAATCCTGAAAATTAATTCTCTTAGCTAGGGCATCCTCCTTAGGAGTAAGCCCCAAGCATAAGCTTCTTTAATTTGGGCATCCTCCTTAGGAGTAATCCCCAAGTCCCCTAACCTGGGCATCCTCTTTAGGAGTAATCCCCAAGAATAATCTTCTTTAATTTGGAAATCCTCCTTATGAGTAAGCCCCAAGTCCCCTAACCTGGGCTTTCTTCTTAGGAGTAAGCCACAGTCTTTAATTTCCCTTAATATTGGGCATCCTCCTTAGAAGTAAGCCCCAAGTTCCCAAATATGGGAATAATCCTTAGGAGTAAGCCCCAAATTACTAGTTCCTTAACCTGGGACTCCTTCTCCAGAATAATCCCCAGTCATAATTCCCTTTAACCTGAGACTCCTACTTAGTAATAAGCCCCATAACTCAAATCCCTTAACCAGGGCCTCCTTCTCAGGAGTAAGCCCCAATATTAATTCTCTCAGCTAGGACATCCTGCTTAGAAGTAAGCCCCAAGAATAAGATTCTTTAATTTTGGAATCCTCATTAGGAGTAAGCCCCAAGTCCCCTAACCTGGGAATCCTCCTTAGGAGTAAGCCCCAAGCAGAAGCTTCTTTAATTTGGGCATCCTCAGGAGTAAGCCCCAAGTCCCCTAACCTGGGCTTCCTTCTTAGGAGTAAGCCTCAGTCTTTAAGTTTCCTTAATATTGGGCATCCTCCTTAAGAGTAATCCCCAAATTACATGTTCCTTAACCTGGACCTCCTTCTCAGGAATAAGCCCCAGTCATAATTCCCTTTAACCTGGGCATACTCCTTAGGAATTAGCCCTAGTTCTCAAATCCCTTAACCTGGGCCTCCTTCTCAGGAATAAGCCCCTGTCATAATTCCTCTTAACCAGTCTTAATTTACTTTTTATTTGGACTTCCTTCCCAGGAATAAAACCCAATCATAAGTCCCCTC
This sequence comes from Viscum album, assembly GCA_963277665.1. NCBI lineage: Eukaryota > Viridiplantae > Streptophyta > Magnoliopsida > Santalales > Viscaceae > Viscum > Viscum album. The sequence continues at coordinate 57,310,577 of OY728154.1, forward strand.
TAATTTGGGCATCTTCCTCAGAAGTAAGCCCCAAGTTAGACTATCCAAATCTCCATAAAGCACATATACCTTTATGGACCTTGTTCTTGGGTTTTCTTCTCTGAAGTAAATCCCAATCCTTATCTATCTGGGCATTCATACATACATAAGCCCCATATTATTGCATCTTTCGTGGCACAATTTTCTAGTTTTACTAATACCTCTTGTTTCTCACAGCGAGCATGACTCACGTGAGCTTAGAGTGTAAAAGTAACTATGAAATATTTTCTTTGAGCCATAAATCATGCATGAACCTCATTCTTCTTTTCTCAAACTACATGGGTTTTGATTCCATTTCTAAAACAAAGGATATGTAGATATCCCATTTGCGGGTACGATCCCAACTCTGAAATAATCTATGTCCATATGAATGACAATAAACTTCAAGTGCCCCACTGAGTGGCTTTAAAACAAGTATGGTTATCATAATGACCAAGAAATTTCTATATAATGTATCTAAGGATACCATTGACTAAGAATCTCTAAACAAATACAGATGATTCTCTATTGATGAAGAACCTAAAATACATATAAAAGATTCTCTAAATCTCATACATACTAATCATTGATTATCAGATCTAAAGAAAATATCATTTTCATACTTGGTAATTTAATAAGGATTCACAAACATAACTTAAATATATAAAAAGAGTCATGAAGTAGACAATAATTCCCCTTAAAAAGGTGTGATGAGTCTTACCTCCCATCCTCTCGTCCAATGCAAATTCTTATGTCTAATCAGTTCACAATTAATGAGAACCTACCTTTTGAAAGTAGGTCCAAATGGATATATAGAATCATTGGATGTTTCTGGTTATACGAACAAGCCCGTTAGAAACCGCTTGGAATGTTTGAACCTTAAACAAACGAGGTTATCCCCATTTCCAGCGAGGAAACAGTGACACATTCCACTTGTACTATTTTTTAAATATTTTATATACTCTAAAATAAAAACTTGAATAACTTTTAAATTCAACTGAATATTTTCTAAGATAAAACATATAAAAATTTAAAGAAGATTTAAAATATTTAAAATATTTTTTACTATATTTTAATATAATTTACGTAGGATCACCTTTTAATATAGTATATAAGAAAACATTGTTCCGCATCTGAGGTGGCATGTTTAGGGTGATGGTGAAATGGTCCGATGAGAATAATCACCCGTCTCTTTTTCTAGAGATGATTTCTTTTCAAATTCTCCATTTATTTTATTTCAACTAGTTTCACATCATCATACTTTATAGGAAGGTTGTATTAACCCCCTGGGGACTGGGCAACTTATCCCTTCTATATTGTGAGGGAGAATCTAGAGTCAAATGGTCCTAGTAGGCGAATGCATAGGGTCAAGTACTTGTGTAATCAACCCTCATAAGATATAACTTCCTCGAATGGTCTCCAACGAGTTTATTCGTGCAGCTAGAAACACCCAATGACTATGGTATACCTGATTCATGGACCTTCTTTCTAAAGTAATGCCCTCATTGGACATCAGTTTGGCCAACAACACTTAAGGACCCCATTGGTTGAGAGGATGGGAAGTCAGGCTCACCACACCCTTTTGGGGGAGGGGGAGAATTATTGCCTGTTTTGGGACTCTCTTTTAGATTTAAGCTGTGTTCATACATTCTTTAATCCTTGGTTCATTTCTGAATATTGTTTCCATGGGATACCATTGGTTTGCGGGATTTTCATAGGCATACATGGATTTGATTCAATGGAGGTAATGCTTACTCGATCCATACAATAAGGCACTCTAGAGTTTATCTTAATCCAGGGAGGACAGAAGGTGATTTGATTTTGGGGTTGGACCCACAAAATTGGCTTCCTACATATCCTTGGGAGAGGAATTAGAGACCACATAGTTCAAATTTTCTAGGGCTTATGCATAGAAGCTTCCCATTGGGGGGGCGCATTGTTGGGTGAACCCCTTTTGATAAGGGCACCCTTTTGAGCTTGGGGCATTGAGTAGGCATCCTATGTATCCTAGCTTGATCAGGAATTAGAGTTCTCGTAGTTCAGAATTGTTGGATGTTGTGATAATCACAAAACTCTAAGCCCATGTGAGTCAGGATCAGTGTGAGAAACAAGAGGATGTGAGATATCTAACCAACCACATGCTTCCTCTCCTACTGGTCGGAGAGGGTGGGCCTACAGAAGAAGATTCAATGATGACTGTGGGTGAGGGAGTGGAGTGATGGACCCTTCAACATGGAATGACATTGAAGTTCATGAAACTCAGACTTGAAAGATTGGGGACTTACCTCAGTAGGAGTGCCTGGGAACACATTCTGGGTAGGGGAGGAGTGTCATCTTCATCAAAAGGGGAAGCAAAAATAATCTCTTTGATGGATAACTATTACTTATTGAATGGAAAATCAAGTGATCACCCTTATCCCTTAGAACGGGGAGGTTCATGTTGGCATCCAAAGGTCAGACTCCTAGTTACCATGGGAATGTAGACCCACAAACATTACTAGAGCCAGAACTGTTGTGGGGAGAGACTTCATGAATCCACTTACCAAGGGTATGTAGACTCAAAGGGGAGTGCTAATGCACCCAATGGTATGATCATACATGTTAGGTGGATTTTGAGGGGAATTTTTCCTGATGTTGGGTGACTGGTTCATGGAGGGATTAGGAGGACTGGATGGTAATGGAGGGGGTAGATTGGAACTCAAAGAAAGAATACCCGAAAACACCCCATTCCACTCACTGTTTTCTTATGAGGGATGGGGGAAGCTCCGCATACCATAGTGGTATGTAGGAAGAGTGTTCATCAGTGTACCCATGTGGTATACAGGCATGAGTATATTCCATTGCGCAAAACAATGGTACGTGATCTTGAATATGGTCCATCACACCACTTTGGGTTCAACCCGCGTACTAGTACAGTACGCTGTGCCAGATTAGATCCACATAGAGATACACTACACAAAACACCATTTTGAAGGAGGGTTGAGGTGATTATCGTTCGAAGGAAGTTCATTTTCAAGAATTAGGTGGTTCGTGGTTTCCCCAATCTGGTTCATGGTTCTATTATTATTATTATTAATTTTCTCCGTTTTATGGTTCATGGCTGGCTATACCTACAGAGAGCGTGATTCACAACTCGGGCTTCACCACTGGTTCAAGACTAAAGTTAGAATATTCTCTGAATTCTTTCTTCCAACCTCTGAGGTCCCCTTCAAGATTTATTTATCCATCCTTATCTCTTATGTTATTCTTTTATAGAGCATTGGGGAAATCGTATTTATGGGCATGGAACACCATTTGCAGAGGCCCATGAAGAGATATCTTGACCTGCGGAAGACTTGGCCAACCGGGGTTTGAAAAGGACGTGGTTCGTGATCATGGTTCATGGAACCCTGTTAGTTTGCTTCGTTCACGAACTACTGAGTTCACTAGATGGTATACAGATGGTCTTCGCATGCATGAGTCATTAGGTGATGGAGTTCGTAGTCTATCAAGTTTTATGGTCATCGATCTGCTGGACAGTGCCTCACAGACCGTTTCCACATACTTCTAATTCGCAATCCAGGCAGTCTATGAACCTTTCATGGTGCTGGTACATGGTCCACTTAAAATCCTATGAAAACTTGAATTCCTTCAATTTTATTCTGAAATTTTTAACTCAATTTGAGTCCACTCACCTTGTTAGACTTTTATGAGTACTTGTTTCTTTCTAAAAAGTGATTGTGGGAGTATTTCCTCCCCTTTTTGGAATTTTCAGGACACTAAAAATTCCCCCCATCAGAATGGGGTCCATTCGGAATGAAAAAGGGAATATTCCGATGCAGAAGTGGTTCTGAACTGAAATGGTTCATGGTTTCACCGATGGGATCAGTATGAGGGGACCACACCTATATATAAGAGCCCATGTCATTTGTCTTTTACCATTTCTTGTGGTGAAAAGTGTTCTCTACTCTCCCATATTCCTCTGTATTTTTGTACCGTGCTTCTAGTGAAAATTCATTTCGCGAACCACATAGTACATGTTGTGAACCGATATTTTGTCCATTTATATATCCGCAAACCAAATTTTGGATCTCTCAAATGGCATTGTTGAATATTAAATTTAAAATCTAGATTCTACGTAGGAAAATTCTATGCTACTTCTGTGTCCACATATAGAACTTGAACTGGAGAACCAAACTTTATGATTTAATAATCTAAACTTAAAATTTTAATCCATGATCTTTGAAAATGAACTTAATGAGTCCTAGGTTCACAGTATCCAACTTTCGCGAACCCTTCTACTCACCGGCCAATGCATAGTAGGCAAGCACCTCGTGGATGATTTGCGTACCATGGCTGTACATGGGGAAACTTTTCCATGTACCGTAGCTGTATGTGGTGGTTGCTTCCACTTAGTATGCAGTATGCGGGATATGCCTACCGCATTCCATTTCTGGGAATAGTATGCAGAGCCTTATGTGAATGTATTTTTTTAATCCTTTATCCATTCCTTTTATATCCTTTATCCAACAAATTTCATTGGACTGATTTTTATCAACTTTTGGATCTTCCTGTGCTGGTTACAATGGCTAATTCACAGGCTATGATAAAATCAGTGAAGACAAGGGTGACCATGGTAAGTAATAGTGAGGACTATCTTCAAGCCTACATTATTTCTCATGAGAGCTTCTTAAAAGATCTCTTGATTCCAGATCTCCTAGCCAACCCATTGTCCGTATAGTTTCCATTTTACAACTTTAGTCTCCCTAACGATGTTCTTCTTCCATTGGATGACCCTGATACCCCTTTCATTCTCTTATAAGTACTGCAAGGACATGATCGATCCATAATTTCTCCAATAAGAGAAGTCATGGCCACTATAACTGAGGAGAACATCTTTACACTAGTAGGCTCGACATGTACTCAGGGAAACCGTAGGTGTCGCAATGCTATCATAAAACTAGTCACCTGAGAGTACTCATCCTTTATCAATATATCCTAAGAAAACCCTAACGGTGATTGGAGAACCAAGTGGGATCTATGGGCCAGAGGATGTTTCTCCAAAAAATGGTCTTGGGTATTTTGGGTACATCAGACCTATTTGGAGTCCCCTGATTAGTTGGAAGTAGTGGGTTTATATCAAGAAGCTAGGGTTTCTCAATTTGCAACCTTCTCCCCTAGAGAAATCCTTTTAGAGTTGTTGAGTCACTAGTGTTCAAGCTCCAACACCTTCCATTGATCACATGGGGACGTGGGAATCATCTTATGGGATATCCACTAGCTTGGAGGACTCTCCATCCTTAGAGAGATGTATGATGAGTTTCTCTTGACAACTGCTACTTGGAATGACACTGACCACATATCCCATTTGACAAGGAGTTTACTAGTTATGGAAGATGGATTACTTGATCATCCCCTCCAATCTCGCTCTCTTTTTCCATTCGAGTCATGGATAGGGTTATTCTTGCAGGTGAGAAGACCCAAGATGAGGGCTCACCAGGGTCAAACTCATCCATCCCGTCAGTCCTGATAGACTCCAGGGTCATATTGTGCTACCCTTGAAGCAGGAAGATATACCACATGGAGATATGAGCTTAAACCAAATGTATCACCTACACTTATATTAGCAGGGTTTTTTCCATGTTTTTTAGTGGATGGATTTTCCCATACCATGATGTATATACTGGGGTTTGGTCCTGTACTTTGATGATGGCGACCATAGTGGCATAGGGTCGACCCATTATTCTGGCCCTTCCCACTCTCACTCATCTTTATGAGTTTTTGGAAAAAATACTGGAAGGTAGGCCCCCACATTGTCTCTGTAGACCATTTAAATTCCTTTATGGGTGGATGTCAGAACACTTACATAGTTATGAATATCATCATACTACAAAGGTTGCTCATTCTAACTTTCAACCTACCCTTCTCAATATTTTTGTTGTTCATCCCAGGACTCTAAGCATTATTGATGCAGTTGGGTTTCTGAATGAAGCTTCTCACTTCTCATTTGAAATGCATCATACCCCTCATGGATCATTAAGAGGTGAGAGGGGAGGTTCTCTAGAGGAATTATCATACCTCATCATACTTCAGGATGGGATGCTCATGGCTCGTATAGATCAAGTAGTCATTTGTGATCCATACATTCCATACTGGTTTTCCAGGAAATTTGGGTGTCGTTAACAAGCTGCACTTCTTCATGTTGCTCAGTTAAGGGGAGAGTCTCATCCCATAATTATTTTCTAGTTATGGCTTATGATGATGCATGATGGTGTTTCTATGGAATTTATCATCCCCAATATGATAGAATCCAATTTTTTGTTGTTGGAATATGCCCAACTGTGGGTGGACTGTTATCACAACGAGATGCTAAGAGAACCATTTCAGTGGGTGAAAAAACCTTTAACCCTTCCTCTCCCCATACTTAATCCAAGGAAAATGCCACACATCCCTACTACTATGAAGTGTGTGGAAGCTACGCCTTCCAATCCTGTCCCTACAGCAGCCAAGACATATTCTCCACCTAGTCCTATCCTTATAGTAAGAAGACACTTGGTTCATCACCAAAAGCCTCTGGAAGGGGATTCATCAGTACAACTGTCTTAGTGGGCAGTGATTTAGACTACTCCCCTCTTGTGGGTACTACTCCTGACCTTAATGAGGCTGGCCCCAACAGAGTATCACCATACATTTCAGAAGTTGCGGCTAGTCCTCCGCATCCTGCTCCAGTGGTCGAACCATCTGAGGGAAAGGAGAGACCCCATATTGGGTGACCTATATTATGTCCCTTACCACTTCTGCGATAAAACTTACTACTTATGGACACATTGCACAGGGGGTGGTTCAAGGTACTGGTGTCGTGGGGAGGCCCCAGGCAGTGCGAAAATAGGCATGGTTCCAATTATGTGCTCTTGCCACGGAGACACCTATGCCCAATTTTGCTGATGATACTAAAACTTTTCAATGATTATTCACTGAGCTAGGTTTCAGAATCTTATATTATCGGAACTTACATCTCCTTATCTACAAAATAGTCATATCTCGAGAAGACCTTTCCTCCTTCAAGGACAAGCTTGCCAAGTTCAATTCTTCCCATCAACAAGTGGTGACCTTCCGAGATATTTTGAAGGAATTGTATCACCTAAATACTTAGGAGGTGAAGGCTCATGATTTTTTGGATGCCCAAAAGGAAGAGATGCTGGAGTGTGAGGCCTGCAAAGAAAAGCTGAGGGATCAACTGGCCACTTCTCATTCCAACTATAAAGCTATCAAAAATAAATGGCGGGACCTTAAAGTCGTTATAGAACCGGTGCATCTGATGGTCAAGGATGAAGCGTAGGAGGGAGATTCTTAAGAGAAAACTCTTGAAGGCCTGCTTAAGTTACTAGACATATTTATAGAAAGGGATATCTGAGACTAATTTTATCTCCATCCCAAATCATGATATGTACTCTTCTCTTATCTTTTTTTTACTTTGGAGAGAATTTGAACTGGGGATGTTCCTTCATTTTTGTTTAACTCAAAGAAACTGATTTTCCTTAAAATGATTCTTCTTTTCCATTTCCTATCATGTCAACTGATTGTAATCAATCGTGTAAGCATCATTTCAATCATTTATTAATTTTAAACCATGATCCGAAACTAGTAAATTGAAATAATCAAATTGGGATCAAAATTTTCCCCAAGTCGCAAGACTCGGTGAGCATAGTTCGACTACTTCTAAGGTTTTACAAATACCTCACGAACCTTATGTGTTTTTCTTTATTACCATAATTTTTGCCTAAGACTACTTAAAACAGTATTAATGGGCATAACTTGATTTTTTTCTTAGGCCTCCCTCTACGGGTTGTTGACCTAACAAGCTTTAAATCTCTTTTTTGGTGGCTCAACAAATTTTTTTACTAAACCATACATGGTGTAGGTTTAACAAACTAAAACTTGATTTTTATTCAGAGGATCCCTTTGTGGACTTTCACTCTAGAAAGTATAACGTCATTTTTTATTGGTAGTTCACAGTCTTTCCAATACAAATTATTACTGATGTTTTAGGTGAAAAAACTTTGAGCAAACATAATAGGCCATGGGCCCCGATTCATGATTCGTCAGCCGGGAATGCTCTAATATCCTTCAAACATGGATTAGGAATTTTTATTGACTCGTAAGTTTGTGAGTTATGGACATTTATAAAGCTCAGAAACCATTTTAGGCATATGAAGGTAGGAAAGGACACTCCTGGAGATGGATTTTTCTTTGATTGACAACCATTTTGTAGGAGACATATACAGATCCATCGAGGCATGGTGTGAATAGTCAAATAAAGGTGTCTGTAGGACACTGGCCTTCCATCTCCAATGGTCTCATAGTGTTTGCAACAATTTGAATTTATTCTGATGTTGGGAGCCACAATGGGTGGCTGGTCTGAGTCACGGTGTCTGAAAATATGAGGTATATTGATATCTGCATTGAGTGGAAAACTAAGTGGGTAGTTGTTCCTTCATGGTTCTTTCTCGTGTTAGGGAGAGCTGGGGACTAATTAGTTCAGTTAGAAATCATTTTTTATGTGAGAGGCATTTAGAAAGAGGAAGGTATGTAAGTCTTTATCTAGGGGTTTTCCAAATCTGGTGGTGTGACAGGGCATGAATGTCATTTGATCATATGAAAGCTGGAAAAAACTCTCCTGAGAATGAATTTTCTTTTTATTGACTGTCATTTTGTAGGCGGTATATCTAGAGCCACCGAGGCATGATGTGCATATCCAAACAAAGGTGTCTGCAGGACACTGGCCTTCTATTATTGATGGCTTTTAGGATTTCGATATTGGTAACTTTTTTTAATACAGTTTGTGATCTTTGAAATGGGGTGAACCTGAACACAAAAGGGGAAATTTTAATTAAAATTATTCAAGGAAAACCTAGAAATTAGTGGGGGAATTATTCTTTAATTCAAAAATCAACTTCACGCATATAGAAGGGGTGTCTTTAGAAAACTCAAAAGAGACCAGAGATGAATTGGGCCAATAGTTTCCGATATAACCAGGATGTGTGTAGGGAGTAAAATATAAACCATGAATTTGAGGGACCTTGAATCAGGATGGATGTTATGAGTCTTGGAAGCCATTGGGCGAATTGATATGGTAGGGGACTCTCCTAGGGATAAACTTTCCTTTGATTGATGATCATATTTTTGTTTGAAACACATGTAGAGACACCAGGGAATTATGTGTATAGTCAAACAAAGGTGTCCGGAGGACACTGGCCATCCATCTCAGATGGCCTTGAAGGGTTAAGGGGATTCCAGATCACTCAAAGCATAATGTTTGAGGTGTGGTAGGAGTGTATCCAGACATATTGGGAACATTTGGGCTATGATTTACTCATGTAATTAGGTATCCCTTATGTAGATATGACTCACACACATCTTGAGGAGTTCATCTCATCTTTTGGGTACCTAGTCATTTAACATAACATGGCCCGAACGTGGGGTTCCTCTCGAGGAATGGAACCATGACATGCCGTTTAGGGTCATGCTCTTAGGAAAAAATTCCTAGACTGTCTTACCATAATGGCATGGTGTATCTCCTGCTAAGATCCTTAACCTCAATTGATCTATGATCTGTGTGAAAAACAAGGTATTACGAGGGCTCTGAATCACCACCTAAGAATGAAAAAATCAACATCAAGGGCACTTTAGGCTAAATCTAATGATATGCAGTTTAAATTCATGCAGTGAGGACAATTTTGGTCTTTCAGTTTAATGTCATGTGATGAGATCATGATTCTATATAGTTTAAAGTCATGCATTGAGGAAGATTATGATGTTATAAATATATTTAATAGCTTTGATTTAATCTCAATCAAGATGTTCTCCCATTCTATAGATGTGAGTGATGGTAGAAGGTGTAAACCATAGTCCCAAGGGAAACTTGAATTAGGAGGGATGACAAGGAGATTAGAAGCCATTGGGTATACTGAGAAAGGAGAGGACTCTCCTGGGGGTGAATTTTCCTTTGATTGGTGGCCGTTTTTGTGGGAGACATATGCAGAGCCACCGGGGCATGATGTGCATAGCCAAACAAAGGTGTTCGTAGGATACTGGACTTCCATCTCAGATAGCCATGAATGATTATGGGGATCCACGTTTTCCAAGAATATGGAGTTTTAAAAATGGTAAATATGTGTCTGGGAATGCTAGAAGTACCCAGACCGTGATTAAACATGAACTATAGGAATTCCCACATAGATTTGACTCATATTCATAGGGGAAGTAGGAACTTTTGACTTCTCATGAGTGAGGGGGATGTACGGGATCTTATGACATTGATAATTGGGCCACACATAATTCTTGAAGCATTTCGCAGTTTATTGTCATGTGTTTAGGACCTTTCATGGACTCACCGTACAAGTCTGACCTACTCACGGGAAAAGGGTAATTTTTTTAAATAGTGGCTGAGCCTAGATGCCAAATCTTGGCATCACTATGTATCCTGTAAGGGAAGGAATCAAGCCATATGTAGTTATGAAATTTCACTATACTGATCTAGATCGGACCATGTGTAGGGACATGTGAGGGCATTGTTTTCAGTTGCTAGGCCGAGATGTCAATTCCGGGAATCACTACGTATCCTAGAAGGGAAGGAATCAAGCCATACATAGTTTTTAAAGTTCCCATTACCGATCTAGTTCGAACAAGGGGATAAGAACATTATTGTTTCATTCACTATGGGTGTCGGGTCTACCATACTTATATATTACTTGTTTGTGTAAAGGAATCCTTACCACTTGATTCTATGCTCACATGATTTCTACTCGATGTGAGAAACAAGGAGTGAAAAGGGTTTCCCATGCTAGTGTGGGGAAATAGAGGATATGATAGAGAGTTGTTTTGGTGGGGGTTGGGAAAAGATCGAGGATCGAGACATCGCTACATATCATGTGAGGTAAGTAATAAAGCTACATGTAGTTATGTAATAGATCATGTAGTTTATCATCATACAATTAGGATGCTTTGTGGCATACAATTTAACATATTACTGTGAGGAAATAAGTCCCATTTTAATGTCATTTTTAGGGATGATCTCCTTAAAGATTATTGTCCTGTTGATAGGACTATGACTCATAGTTTAGGGTCATAGAGTTTGGACCATGGCATCACAGTGCTACTACTCATAGTTTAAGGTCATAGAGTTTGGACCATAGCATCACAGTGCTACAACTCATAGTTTAGGGTCATAGAGTTTGGACCATGGCATCATAGTGCTACAACTCATAGGTTATGGTCATAGAGTTTGGACCATGGCATCACAATGCTAAAAATAATAGTTTAGGGTCATAGATTTTGGACCATAGCATCACAGTGCTACAACTAGTAGTTTAGGGTCATAGATTTTGGACCATGGCATCAAAATTCTACAACTCATAGTTTAGGGTCACAGAGTTTAGACCATCAGTTAAATTGCTATTACATGGAATAATTCTTCAAAAACTTTTCATTTGTGGGAGCCGTGATGAGTTTTCCGTCCATTGATATCAGGTATTATGATCCATTATAATAGACCCTATGTATGACATGTGGTCCTTCCCACTTTGGTTCAAGCTTTGGGGGCTTCTTCCCGAGTATTATATAGGTTCTAAAGACTAACACCATTTCTACTTCGAGGAAATATCAAAGGGAAATTTTTTTATTAAAGGCTCATGCGATCCAATTTTGGTATATTTCCAAATGGTGTAAAGTGTGCAACCTTTTTTCATCTAGCTGGTCCAACTCATCGAACCATCTCTGGGATTGCTTTTCCATGGAAATTTGATCGTAAATGGCCACATGAAGTGATGGAACTTGGATTTTGATAGGTAAAACTGCCTATACCCTGTATACTAGTGAGAATGGGGTCACCTAGGTGGTAGTGCGAGTTGTGGTTTGGTAAGACCACAAAGGATGAAGGAGCTTGTATGGCCATGATTTCTTATCCTTATCCACTATCTTTTGGAGTATGTTGGAAAAAGTCTTGTTGAAAGCCTCTATATTCCCATTGGCCACCACATGGTACTGGGATGAACATTTGGATTTGATTCTATACTCCTGGTATAGCTTGTCCAACTCAGCAGATCAGAAGTTGGTTTTATTTTCCATCAGTATTTTATGAGTTACACCAAATTTGGTAATGATTTTGTCCTTCACAAATCTAACGATGTTTTTTCGCCGACTTCTTTAAGGGTCATGGCTTCCTCCCATTTGGAAAAGAAGTCAGTCACTGTGTTTATGGACTTAAATTGTTTAGCTGTGGCGGGAGGATATGGTCCCACAACATCCATCACCTAGGAGGCGAATGGCCAGATGATGAGTGTAAACCACCGGATCAAGGCCCAACATTTCTATGTAGTTCTAGGAAAACACATCTCAATTCCTCTTTAAAAAGTATCTATAGGACTCCTGCTCCTCTATAGGCATAGCCACACAGATCTGGGTGGGCTGCGGGTCATCTTTGGTGTCCAGTTTTATCTCTTTAAGTTCATCGATTGTGGCGGAGACACCATCTTTGAATGAAGGAGGGTCATATTTGAGGTATTATCCTTATTCTTCTTTATCATCTTCATCATCATCTTCTTCTTTATCTTCTTATGAAGAGAGGATTCTTGAGACAAACTCTCCAATTTTGGGAGAGATATTGTCTTTTTCCTTAGTGAGTAAGGCAAGGGTTGTCTGGGGTCCTAAGGATGGGTCGAAAGTATTTTTTGGGGCTTTTCCTAACATCATGGGAGTCATCCCACACATTCATTTCTTTGAGATTGGTGGCCATAATAGAGATCATGTAGACAATTGAGATTAAATGCAGATTTTCATTTATGTATATTACATGGCTGATGGGTAATACATACTCTTCCCCAAGCTATTGGTGGGGATCAACATAAGCCTTATCCAATCCATTTCATGTAGTAATCCAATCAATTTCATCGACTGAAGAATGTTTATCTTCCATCTCATAGAACCTTGCGTCGATGTAATGAGACTCACAAGACTCAAAAATGGATTTATCAGCAAGCAATGTTCTATTTTTCCTATTATTGCAATGTTTCACACACTAATGGTATGATGACTAAATTGCAGCATATTGATGTAGCCAAGTCCTCCCCAACATGACATTGAAGGCCGTACTTTTCTACACTACCATGAACTCATAATCTGACATGAGTTCTCCAAGATGAGTTTTAAGCTTTATTCATCCCAATAGTTTTTGTTCTCTTTTTTCATATCCCATCAGATTTGTAGTGAAGTGTGTCAAGATGTCTGCTTCATAGCCAAGCCGACGAAGCATTCACAGCGGGAGGAGGTTGACTCCATATCCATTGTCGATGAATATACTCTAGACATCAATTCTATTTATCTTGCCAGACAGATATAAGGGTTTGATGTGACCTTTCATGATGGAGTATTCATCCCAATCTGTGAAGGAGACGATGACATGACATTTTTTGGGATTGGTCTCCATCCGATAGACTTAGACTGCTAATACTTTTTCCTCGAACTACTAGGGAATCAGTAAGGCTTCTCTGAGTGCCTCCCTAAGATCTACGGATAGGCTTAACGCATCCATGATTCATAGTTTTGTTGGTATTGAAGCCAACTGCTTTAGAATAACGTATTTATGTTCTAAAGGTCGGTGCTTCCTGGCTCATATTTTCTCTTTCATAGATACTTTAGGGGCTTGGGCTTTGGACGTAGGTGGTTTGGTCCCTGTGACAGGAGCTGGTAACTTTGTGGTCTTTTCTGGGTTTGGCCGAACTAGTTTGCCTGTACGGCTTGAGATATTTGATATTTGGTCTTCCCCTGATGGATATCCCAATACAACTAGGGTTGTATTTATTTCTATGGGAGAATAGGAGCATTACGGTTCTTTTTGTTTTTACCTGAGGGTCCTTCTATGAGTTTTCGCGATGCTAATGGTTTGAATTATGGTGTGGGTGGGAGTTTGACTCCTATTGTGATCATGCCTTTCGGGAAACCTTCGGCCACTGCGGCCTCTTCCTCTGGATCTCTGGCTGGTAACAAGGAATTTGGGTTAGTTCCCATAGTCTCCATAAAAAATGGGTCCATTAAGTGAATGAAATTAATGGTACTAAATATTAGTTCTCGATTCGACAATGTTTCTGTCTGACTGTATCCTTCTGATGGTGTTGTTTGGCAGGGCGGTGCCCGTTGTACCATTTGGTGGGGCGGTGCCCTTTTTACCGGTTGGTGGGGCAGTTCCCATGTTACCATGTTTGTTGTTATAAAGTCTGAAAGTGTCAACACTGACTTCAGATTTGGTGTTATCCCATATTCTTGCTCATACTTTCTTCCCTTTTGGCCTTTAGAGGGCTACAAAGCCGAGGAGGATGATTGTGTTTTATTGGGTAATTTTGGGGGCACGGTTGGTTGTTTTAACTGTTCCTGGAGGATGTCATGAACTTGGTTTACTATCTTCTAGGTCATCCAATAATCAAATTCTTTCTCCTTCTTACTGGTGACTATTTTCCATCCCTCTTCCTCTCTTGAATCTGAGGTGGAAACATATGCCACTTGTGCTGGAGACGGGCCCAACTTGACTTTCCTGTAATCCACTATCCTTTATAGGATATCTTTGAAGATGAATAATTCCTGGATGGTGTGTCCCAATATCTTGGGACATGGATAATAATTAGGGCGGTCTTCGAGACCCACTTTATTGGCTCGCTTTGGATCCGGTAATCGAAGCAAGTTGAAATTCATGGAAGCTATGAAATAGACCTGAACCTGGTCATCTTAGAATGAGTAGAATTTATTTATTTGTTCTTCGAAGTAATTTCTATTAGCAACTCATCACTCATCTTGCTAAGGTGTGGGTGGTTGTTGGCATCCAGGGGGCCCTGCACAGTTCAGTGGGGTCCTCATAACTGGAGCTGGTGTTAGGGGTGGCTTAAGTGTGACAGAATCTACTTAAGCTTTTCCCACTCTTTTTCTTGGGGATGATGGGGCTACTAGAGACTTGGGGTTGGTTCATTGCAAGGAGTATTCTATCCTTTGGCTGATGGCAAAGAAATATCAAAACCCACTTGTGTACTTCACCAGGATGAGCGGTGTTCTCAATTCATCCCAAAGATTTTTTATGAACATGGCAAGCATCTCATCTTGGGGAAGAAGCTATTTCATGGAATAAGTCAAGACATTCCATCTAGAAATGAACTCTGATACTCTTTCATTCTCTCATTGTTCTAGTTCATGAGATCACTGACCATTGTCTTAGGAAGCATTGAACTGAACTAGAATAGAAAATATCACCGGAGGTCCTCCCAACCTATGATTGAATTGGATGGAAAGCTAGTATACCATATGAAGTCCAAGACCTATATGGTTTGTACAAAGAACCTAAGTTTTACCGCTTCTTGCTACTTGGAGGTCCCATCACATGGTCACAATAAAAAGTATAGTGCATTAGATGATGTTCCAGGTCCCATGAGCCATTGAATACTGAGAATACAAGGTTTCCAAAGTTTGGTGGTGGTGAAACATTGATTACCCAATTAGGGTAGGGTTTTCATTATAGTGGTATCGGAGCGCGCCACCCCTCCATGGCTTCTAGTCAAGCTGTTGGTTTGTCGATAGTGTTCAAAATCCCTCGATGCATATCATGCCAAGCTTGAGCTTAGGATGGTGGGTCAGTGTCCAAAACTAGGTGTGCCAGTGCTATTGGAATATGGGGTAGATACCCGATTGGGTGTATCATTTGTGGGTTTTCATGAATATATTCTTGCTGCCTTCCTAGTGGGGGAAGGTCTTGATATCCTTCTAGGGATGGGTTTAAGTAGGTTTTCAGTCCTGATTCTAGATTGGATGGACCTCCAATCTTTTCCTCATTCACTGGAATGAGTGCATGTGGAAAGGGAACCTCTTCTGGGAACACCTACTGACGTTCTGTAGGGGGAACACATTCGACAAGGTAACTCCCTCGACGTAGCTCATCATTAATTTGCCGGAGCTCTTTCATTTCTTCCTTCTACTTGGAAAACCTTTACTCGAGGTTGAGGGACACATTATCAATGGGTGGAAGAGGTGGGTCTTAGAATATCTTGGATTTATTCTTCAACTTATTAGGGTTTTGCGAGGTAGGTAGTGACAGATTAACTGAGGGGGCTCCAAAATTTATGACCACTCTCTAGTTCCCGGTATGAACACCCTCAGGCTTGGTGTGGGATGCATCTGGGATATAAACATCTTACCTTTCTTCCTCTATCTCTCTCTATGCCATTTCTTGTGATATTTTTGGGGTTTACATTTACCATGTTCACTTACACATAACGCATTAGGGGCGGCATACCTAGTTTTGAATGGTTGGAAGTATTTATGTGTCCTTATTTGGACCTTGTGATTCTATTTTGTAGTATTATTTGGGTTTTTTGGTGAATATTGGCCCAAAGGGATCCCTGGACCAACCTCATAATGTGCTGACTTAGAGGGTCCAGGCTACAAGAAGGGGTGGAATGGGTGAATCCTCTATCCATCGTTCTTCCTAGATGGGAGAAGACAGACTGTACAGGGGCATGAGGTAAAAATTCCCCCATCCCTATGTTCTAGGGTTGTTCCCCTTCTTCCATTGATGCGTTAAGGCCTGGATTTTTTTCCTTACGAGGAAATTTTGATTTAAAAATGCCCCGAACCTATGGGTTGGGGTTGTTACCACATTATGGCAGTAGCTGCCTCTATTTCTACATTTTCAATTTCACATACTCTTGTACAAGTGTGATCCAAGTATGGCATTGGGTCTGAACAGAGTCTATGTTCTTTTGAAGACATGAGCACTAATTGATGGTTGGATTCCCTTAAGCCATAATCCTACTAGATGTTCTTGGTTTCCTGACTCAGAATATTTTTGATGGATTTATCTCTTTGGTCCTGATGCATTTGATACTTACTCTGGGATGGTTTTTGTTGAGTATCCCATCTTTCTTGAGAAGGGGTTTCAATTTATTTATGCCTTTGGGTGATAACATTTCAGGGTTTCCTCTTCAATGGGGTTTGCTATATAGGATGCAGGGTGAAATGTAAAGCTCCATTTTCTCCCCATCCTCGAATGTGAACTCCAGTTGGGGCGTCGCTAATGAGGCAACGCAACTTGTGCAGTGCATTGAGGCAAGACAATTCAAGGTTTTTCTTCCACCTTTATGATTGTGGCTTCCATGAGGAAGGGAGGTATTCTAGGTCTATTAGATGTAAAATATCCCCTATTGTGTTGATCTAGTTAGCATACCCTTTGTAGGGTAGGAATTTTTCTTTCAGCTAACAGATATTTTTCTATATATTGGGGATAATTTCATGTATATATTACCTAGAAAACTCTCTCGATATTTCAAAGTGAGAAGTGGTCATATTCCAATACATCACTGGTGTATTATCCTTATCTAGTTTTCTTATTACAAGAAACATATCCTACTATTTTTCTTATGAGGGATACTCTACTTGATATGCCCACCTTGACTACTTAATGATTTTGTTCCAAGAAGCCGGGTTGTGGGGGCCTCATTGATATGCGGATGGGGTGGTGGTGGCTTAGAAGATGAGTGTGGCCCTAATCCATCCTCTTGTTCAGAAAGGATATCACTCATTATAGATGGAGGTCATAACATGTCTAAATCCATCTTTATGAGCTCCTCAGCATAAGAGGGCTTTATCGTCTTTATTCTAGAAAGGGGAGTAACTTCTTTACAGTATGACTTTGGTTGCAGGGAGGATGTTCACAATTGGTGCTACAATGGAGAGGGATACTATTTCAACTTGATGTCTGACTATGGGAAATGTATTTACAGCATATACCCTGGGAGATACCTTCAGGGCAGGATACAGTGAGGGGAGGACTTTCTTGCTACTTTATGTCACTGAGGGGAGGACCCTCTCGATGACTGCTATGATGGTGAGGACTACTGGCACAGCTTGATACCGTTCTGCAAGGAGAATTAATGTAGTACACATCTTGGGGAGGTCCTTAATGATGTACTGCAATGATGGGAGGACCTTCTCATTGCTTTATGTTACTATGGGGAGGGACTTCACAACAACTGTTATTGCGAGGAGGGTCTTCTCAACAACTTTTATCATGGAGTGTACTACCATCACTACTTGATGTCCAATTGCGGGGAGAAGTATATCTGCAATGTATACCCTCGGGAGGGCCATTAGATTGGACAACAGCAAGGGTAGGAACTTCTTGGTATCTGATCTTCAGGTCGAGGGGAACGATACCCTGATGCACATTAGGAGATAGGCTCTCATCATTGATCATTCTTTGCCCACAAAGTGAGCCCTCGTGGTTTCTCTACAGAGGAACTTTAGAGATCCTAATAGCAACATTACAAGGAGGTCCTTTTCAGGTGCTACTACCACTTCCATAATTTGGTAATGGACTGACAGGTTCTTGATCCTTTATTGATATATGTTTGAGGAAGTCAAAAACCCCATCTTCCAATAGTGCAAGATCATGTAGGTGATCTTCATTTTCCAGTTGACCTTGGTGCATTTTATTTTTGAGTGCTCTCTTGAGGTTAATTGGGGTCTTCTGCTATTGGTAAAAACCTTTATATATGGTTCTTTGTCTTGTTGGGTCCCATGATGTCATCAGGATACACCGAAGAACATCTTGAATTTTGGCAGGGATATATGTTGGCCCTGGGGTGGCCACCACGTTGGACCGACATCCCCCAGTTAGAATAGGTATTTTTTCCTGATCCGATTGTCCGTGTATCGTGGGATATTGTTGTCAACCCACCTAGACTAGAGTAGGGATGCATAACTACTCCGAGGTTACTAAATTATTTTGAGAGCAAGTCATTCTGTTTGAGGAAACTGGGTCGTTGGCTTGGTTTCTCGCCTTTTCTTCCAATGCAATAATGTATTATCATGTTTGGATGATATGGTTTGGGATCAACATATGATCTTCCATCATTTCCAGGATGTATTGAGATACATCTTTGGATGGAATAGGTATGAAGTCCCATTCCGATATCGGGGCAGGATTTTGTGCCTACTCCAGTCCTCTATGAGTTGCCAATAGATACTGGAAGTTCTCCTATACTGGGACAGAGGAATGACTCTTCCACTGATTGTCTTCACTGGTTTCCAATGTATTTGACTGATGGGATTTATATTCAAGAGAGTGGATTTTTATCTATTCGCTTGCCGCTTTATTTTTTCCAAATTCTTTGTATGCATCCACAGGAAGTTGAATCTTCTCATATTTGTTTCCCACCTTATTTGGATAGTGGGCTTGGCATACGTTAGTAGGTATTTGTGCCTATGTGTAGCTGCTTGCCTCCCTATTTGAATGGAGGGTATTGGGGTGCCAGCAGATATCTACATCTGCCTGAAGTTTTCCACTCTATCTGTATGGTGGGACTGATGAGCACTATCAAGAACGTGCATGTGATCATATTGTGCCACCCTATTTCTGTGGTGGTCTTGAGCGGAGGGGGAAGATTTTCATGTCTTCTCATTGAATATCACCGCGTTAGTACAGTGGAGCTGCTCCTCAGGAACAAGGGTGATAGAATGTTCTGGGTTATATATTCTCCTCCCTAGGTGGGCAGCCCAAGAACCTCGGGTATCCAAGACTTTAGCAAGTTCCCTAATCATAAGATCCTCTTCGGTGGGAGGAGGTCTTGTCACCCAATGTCGGTGGAAATGCACTTTGGAATGGAGACTGTGAGTAGGAATACTATGAATTTGAGATGAAGTTGTCAACATCAACTCCATCTACCTCCCTAATATAAGGTAGGTACTCATTGTCATGTTCTGGGGACAGGCTCCCGAAACGGTTTGAGACGGCCATCGGGGATGCCTTGTGCTGGGGTGCCAGCTGAAGATGAGGAGATTACTGGAGAGTCTTTGCAGACTTGAGAGATTGTCTTAAAACCTCCATCAAGAGGAGAGTACCATTTCAATGGTACTCTTTGATCAACATGTTGGATACCCAACATTGAAGATACTGGGTAGGCGAGGGGGTCCTGTTCTTTTTTCGGGCCCTAGCCGCCTGTGGGATCACTGATGCGCATGTCTACATTTGTCGTTGGGATGTCATTTGAATAAAATGTTGCTATGTGGGAACCTGTAACATACATATATGAAATACAGACCACAAAACCTTGTCAAAGTATCATTACTTTAAACATATGCATATTTGATGTTTCATCTTGGCCCCTTTCCCCCCTCTCTTTTTTTTGTTGTGGGGCGAAGGGGCTTGAGTGGGGTAAGACTTCCACCTTGATTAAGGATTCACATCGAGTTCACCATTTTTGTTCTTCCTCTGAGGTGGCACGTTCGAGTTGATGGTGAAATTTTACGATGATAATTATCACCCATCTCTTTTTCTAGAGACAGTTTCTTTTCAAATTATCTATTTCTTTTATTTCAACCCATTCTGTGTCATCCCATTAAAGGAAGGTTGAATTAACCCTGTGAGGACTGAAAAACTTATCTTTTCTATATTGTGAGGGAGACACCATAGTAAAATGGTCCCATTGGGTGATTTCATGGGTTCAAGTACTTGTGCAATCGGACCTCCTCGGATATAAATTCCTCATATGGTCTCCAATGGGTTTATTGAGGGAACCAGAAACACCCAACATCCCTAGTATCCATGATTCATGGACCTGTTTTACAAAGGAAGGTGCTCGTTGGACAACGGTTGATCCAACAACACTTAAGGACTCCATTGGTCAAGAGGATGGGAAGTCGGGCTCACCACACCCATTTTGGGTGGAATTATTTCCTATTCCGGGACACTCTTATAAATTTATGTCATGCTCATATGTCCATGAATCCTTGGTTCATTCCCGAAGAGTGTTTCCATGGGCTACCCTAGGTTTTCAGGATCGTCATAGGCATACATGGATTTGATGCTATAGAGGTAATGCTAACTCGAGCCATCCAATAAGGCACTCTCAGGTTTATCATCATCTAGGGAGGAAAAAAGGTGATTTGATGTTGGGGTCAGACCCATAAAATGGGCTTCCTATGTATCCTCAAGAGAGGAATTAGATCCCACATAGTTCTAATTTTATGGGGCTTACAATAGAAGCTTCCCATTTGTGGGGCATTGTTGGGTGAACCCCTTTTGGGAAGGGCACCCTTTTGAGCTCGAGCCTTCGAGTAGGCGTCCTACTTATCCTGGTTTGATCAGGAATCAGAGTTCTTGTAGTTCAGAATTGTTGGATGTTGTAATCATCACAAACCTCTAAGTAGACATGAGTTATGATCTGTATGAGAAACAAGAGGATGTGAGAGATCCAACCAACTACATGCTTCTTCGCCTACTGGTGGGAGAGGGAGGGCCTACGGTGGAAGAGGCTAGGGCGACTGTGGGCGAGGGTGCAGAGCAATGAACCCTTCAACTTGGAATGAAATTTAAGTTCATGTGACTCAGCCTCATAAGATTGGGGACTTAATTCATTAAGAGTAACCTAGAATGAATTCTTGGTAGGGGAGGAGTTTTATTCTCATCAAAAGGGGAAGTGAACATAATCTATTTGACTATTCACCATTCCTCATTGAATGGAAAAGTAGGTGATCACCCTTATCCCTTAGAATGGGGAGGTTCATGTTGTCATCCTGAGGTTGTGATTTGGGTTACCATGGGAATGTAGAACCACAGACATTCCCGAAGCCCGAACCGTTGTGGGGAGAGCCTTTGTGACTCTGCTTACCATGGGTATATAGACTCAAAGGGGCGCGTTGATGCACCCAATTGTTTGATCATATAGATCTGGTGGCTTTGGAGGGGGATTTGGCCTAATGTTGGGGGACTGGTTCATGGAGGGATTATGGAGGATTGGACGGTAATGGAGGGGGAGGTTGGAACTAGAGGAAAGAATACCCAAAAACACCCCATTCCACACACTGTTTTCTTATACAGGATGGGGGAAGCTCTGTATACCGTAGTGGTATGTGGGAAGAGGGGTCATTCGCATACCCATTTGGTATACAAGCATGGGTATAGTCCACTAGACATCATAGTGGTATGTGGTCCTAGATGTGGTCTGTCACACTACTTTGTGTTCCACCAGTATATTGGTACAGTACGCGGCGCAACGTTAAATCCATGTAGTGATACACTACATAGAACATCATTTTGAAGGAGGATCTGGGGGATTATCATTCGTGGGAAGTTCATCCACGAGAATTATGTGGTTTGCAGTTTCACCAATCCGGTTCAAGGTTTATTTATTATTATTAAGTTCCCCTGTTTTATGGTTCGTGACTCGCTGTACCTATAGAGAGCATCATTTGCAATTCGGGCTTCGCCACTGGTTCAATATTGAAGTTGAAATCTTCTTCAAATTCATTCTTCCAACTTTTGAGGTTCCCTTCAGTATTTCTTTGTTAGTCCCCCTCTCAATTTATTCTGTGCACTATTTATAGATAATTTGGGAAATCGTATCTATTGGTATGCAACACCATTTGTGGAAGACCATGAAGAGATATCCTGACCCGTGGAAGACTCAGTCAACCGGGGTTTGCAGAGGTTGTGGTTTGCGATCATGGTTTACGGAACCCTTCCAGTTTTGTTTATTCATGAACCATTGAGTTCTCGAGATGGTAAGCGGGTGGACTTCTCATGCATTAGTCCTTCGATGATGTGGTTCACGATCCACCGTGTTCATTGGCCATCACTCTGTGGGCCAGCGCCTCATGGGCCATTCTTCATATCGCTGATTCGCAATCTAGGTGGTCCATAAACCTTTCCTGGTTCTGGTATGCAGACCACTTAAAATCCTTTTAAAAATTTAATTCCTTCATGTTTTTTCTGAAATTTTAACTCAATTTGAGTCCACTCACCTTATTAGACTTATAGGAGTACTTTTTTCCTTCTGCAAAGTGATTGTGGTATTATTTCCTTCCCTTGGTATAATTTTCAAGACCCTACAAACACTAAACATCAAATCAATCCAAGAAGTATTTAAATATAACAAAATAGAAATCATACCTGTAAAAAATATATTATACACTAATTTTCTAGATTTATCAATTTTTTTTCTAAAAATACGTTTTATACTAATAACATTTTGATACTTAGTTGGTTCAACTAAAATCCATAAATTATATCAAGAAAATTGGTTAAATTCTTATTTCAAGGATATAAATCAAATTATAATCTATTAAGGATTCATAAATATCTTTAGGGACAATATAAAAAATTAGATCAGAATGAGCACACAAATTTATTTATAGATTTTTTGTCTATAGTTTATAATTATAATTTCATATCACTTTCTGTAGGATGATATTTATGAGTTTTCAAATATTTTTCATAAGGTTGATTCTCCCCCTCTATATGTCCATTTTCATTTTTAGGTTCATTCTTTCCAATATTAAAATCTCTAAACACTTCATTAAGTTGGTCTAAATATTTATTATTCTATTTTAAATAATTCTCATAAAATTTAACATGTATAGATTATTTAACAACCATGATTCTTTTGATATAAACTATATAATATTTACTTATATTTCAATAACCCAAAAATATTCATTTATCAGATTAGAATCAAAGTTATTTAAAGAATATTCAGTGTTAATAATATAAAATTTACATATAAATACTCTAAAATATCAATAATTATATTTTCTTCCATTATAAGTATCATATAGAGTTTTATTTAAAATATTTCTTAAAATAAGTCTATTATATATATAAAAACTTTTATAAAAAAAGTCTTCCCAAAAATATTTAGTTGTTTTGAAATCACTTAGCGCGGTCCTAGTCATTTTTTTGTTCTATTTTTTTCTTTTAGCTACTCCATTTTATTATGATATTTTAAGGGCTGAAAAATTAATAGAATAAAAATTTTCTTAATAGAAATTTTCAAATTCAAGATTTAAAAACTCAAAACCTATATCACTTATAATGGATAAAATAAAGTAACCTTTTTCATTTTGAACTAGATTATGATAGGCATAAAATTTTAAAACTATATCAGATTTATGAATAAGAAACTAAACCCAAGTAAGCCTACTATAAAAAAACAAAACTTTTACCATTACGACTAGTAGTTTTTACACGACGAAATAAGTGAAGATGAATAAGTTTTATAGGTATTGCAGTTTGAACTTCCTTAACTGGTCTAAAACTCCTCTTATATTGTTTACATTTCATGCTAGAGTCATATATCTAATTATTGTCCTCTTTTAAATTAGGTACATCCAAAATTTATTATTTATTATATATATTTTAATTTAGTCTAAAGTTTTAATAAACGAGTATATGATTCCATAAAATATTTTCTAACTACACAAAATTTGAACACATAACATTCTAGCCTATTATTTAAAAAAAATATATAATATATGTTATCTTCTATTCCTAGTGTAAAACAAAAAAACATCATATTAAAAAATAATAAAAAATTCATCTTGATATTTAACATTAATTTCATCGTCGCATAACTAAGAAGTACTCAATATATTATGTTTCAAACCTTCAATATATAAGACTTTAGAAATGATTATAAATTTATTAATACCAACCTATCCAAAACATTTTACCATCCCTTTTGAGTTGTCTCCAAAAGTCAAATTAGCTCCTTAAAATTTATTGTATGATAACAAATTTGATGAATCACCTATAATATAACCATAAAATCAAATATCTATGTACCATTATTCCCTTTTCAATTTCCCAAGACATATATCCTAAAAAGTTAGTTTGAATAAATTTTTGGTACCCAAGAAAATTTTGGTTCAATCAGTTCAAATAAAGAATATTTGGAAATCCAGATAGATTTTAAATATTTATCCATAGTTAATGTTGTACAAAATAATTTATAAATAAAGGTTTCAGTGTGTCTAAAAGATTTTGAAAATCTCAAAGAACACTCATATTCATAATGAACTTTAATCATACATCTAAAACAATTGGAAATTGATACAATTACTTTTGAGATTTTAGCATAGAATATATTTAAATTTTAAGTAATTGATTAACATAACCAAGTATAGTTTTATTATTATTAATTTTTTAATGAAATAATTTTATCATGTATTTATTTAACTTTAAAAAATGTGTAATTATTCAGAATTAAACTTTTTATTTCAGTTTTGAGCATATTATTTTAATCTAAAACATATTTTAATTATCATTCTTCAGCCTCATTATTTTTATAAAGATACTCCTTCAGTTTACTATTTTCCTTTTGAATCATTTATAAATCTACATATATTATATCCCTATTACTAGATGCATTATTCTTTACTTTTTCATTTTTTTCAAGAGTAATATTATTTTCCTCAACATGTTTCTTATGCTTATCATTGAGTTCTTCATATGTCTTCGAAAAATTGATTACATCATTCTATAATATTTCAATTTCATTATATAGTTCATCAATAGGATATTTATTAGAAAAAAATAAGTATAGTCATAATAATAATTAATAATCTGTTTTGAATAATCCATTGAGGACAAATTTTCTATTTTTTTTAAAAACTACAATCTTAACTTGAATCTGAGTCCTCGATATATCATTATCCAACTATCGGGGTTGTCTTATACTTATTTTTTATTCTTTTGTTCTTTATTTTATTATTTAACTTTGTAAACTCAGGCTTTATATAACCTTTTCTTCAACATTCATAATTTATTACCTCTGGAACTTCATTAGAAACAACATCACATTTTCAACGCCCTTTGTGATCATCTTTAGGATAATCCAGTATATATATATATTATTGTATCATTTCCTTATCTTGTGCATGAATTTAGATACTTAATATAATTCATCTTTTCCACTTTATTTCATCTCAAGATTATAAGAATAAGAAATAATATTCATCTTTGATTTAAAGGAAACACCTCTTTTCTTAGTATTCTATTCATAAATGTTATTTTTAAGTTCTGGTTCATATTTAAGTAATGAACCAATAATTTTACCAAAAGTATATTCTTTAAACTTATTACATTAATTTATAGCTACCTTATTAACATGAAATTTATTAGTAAAGGATCAACGAACATTTTAAACAAGAAAAACATTATACAATGTTTCATACAAACCATTCATTCCACTTAAAATACTGTTAAATCTATGAAACATTTTATTTATAGCTTAATCTTTTCTATTTTTGAAATCCAAATATTCAGCTCTAAGTATTTTAGGATTATTTCTTTTAAGATTATAAAAACCATAGTGAGTGACTTATAAAATTATCTAAATATCATGTGTATTTATACATACTAAGACATGAATAAAATAAATTATATTGACTGCATAATACAAAAATATTTATCACCTTATAATTCAAGACATATGAAATAACAACATTACTATTCAAGGTGTTTGGATAATTCTTAGGTAAAGATTAATATTTTACTATAATGTTACATTGTTCAATACTAAAATTCTTAAGGTAATATTCCATCATATATTTCCAATGTCCATAATCCATACCATAAAATAATGGAGGCCTTTGAGGTATTCAACCATCATTATAATATATACCTTCCTTCTCAAAAAAAATTCATTATACTGTTAAGTCTAGGATATGGTTTGAAATAAAAATATAAATACCAGATCTAGTGATCCTTACAAGAACATACTTTGATACAAATTTTTTGGTCTCAATAATTAGATAGTTAAATATTCAATTGAGGGAGTGAATTAAACACTTTATGAAATT
This sequence comes from Viscum album, assembly GCA_963277665.1. Taxonomy (NCBI): domain Eukaryota; kingdom Viridiplantae; phylum Streptophyta; class Magnoliopsida; order Santalales; family Viscaceae; genus Viscum; species Viscum album. Next base: position 57,337,244 of record OY728154.1, read on the forward strand.
TGAAACATTATGTTAGAGTTTAAAATTATCTAAGTAGCGGAAAAAAATAAACACAATTATTTTTATAGTAGTTTAGATCAAAGTGATACTACATCTAATTGTAGCTTCTATCAGGAGAAAAAAAATCCAATAAGTAATTAATTTTAAAGTGGAGTCACAAACCAATTAAAAATGGATTTCCTAGTATAGTTATAATTAACACAACCTAACTTTTGATGGGGAGTCACAACATGTTAAAACGCTAATTTTTAACACCTAGATTCACAACCCAATATACTAATTTTTACACCTAGAGGAACAACCCAAGTATCATACCTGTTTATACCTAGAGTAATAAAAAAAATACATTCCTTTTTATGTGAAATATAACCTAACACTAAGGCCCTACTTTTTAATGCTAAAGAATAAACCAAAAATCATCCACATAGAAAAGATAGAAATAATACATCTCCATAAAACTAGATTTAAAATTATTAAAGCTATGAATTATGAGGAAACCTTTTGATCACTTTGATGGTGAATGTTTTTACATTTAATTATAGAAAATTGATCACAATAGTAGTGATCGAAAATGTGTATAACACTACGGTGCAAAGTGAACCTCTATTTTTCAAGTAGTTCAGGTCATGTATCCTTGACTTAGATATATTTTACCAGGTCTATCAAACACTATTTAAATAGTTTATTCATGTATAAAATCTTCTAAAATAATAATCTGCATGCTCTTCATATTAAAATACTTATACATTTAAGTTATTCTTTCCTAAATTAGTAGTCTCAACTCTCTCTCTCTCTTATTAATAACAATTACTTCAGATCTGTTCATGTAGTCTCGTCCAAACCTCCTTGATCATGCGACATCCATGATTCAATCATCATAAATTATTAATAATAAATAGTCACATGTATTGTCTTAAGGTTGTATAAAAAATTAAACAACCTATAAAATAGAGTCATTATACAATAATGATTACGTTTGAATAATTAAATAAATAAAAATCTAATTACAATAATAAATACTTCACTAAATCAGCCTTAAATTTTCATGTAATTACCCATAATCCATGCACAACAAAATTTATTTAATATTCAATCCATATTTGAATTAATATACATATATATATATAGATTATAAATGTAAATAGACATGTAAATAAAATAGATAATAATATGAAAAACCCATTTTCCAAAAATTTCTAAGTCATAATCTTAAAGATAATTTTCTATGTAAACATCACATTATACTTAAAAATAATTTATTATTTCATAAATATCATTTTTTATTTTCATAAACAAAATTTTTTTGTGTAAGGATCATTTTTTTATATGCATGACTCCTTTTCAAAAAATAAATCTTCATAAGGATGAATGTATAACTAGCTAAGCGTTATTTTTCTACTATTTAAAGATGATTTTGGAAGGCTGCAATAATCATTTTTAAATACTAATAAGGATGATTTTGTTATTATGTAAGGATTATTTAACACTTAAAAAAATTCAAATAGTTACTTCAGTATATGATCCATAACCCAACTTATATTGTGGTTTTTATTTTTCTCTAAAATCAGTTCATAAAACACATGATAAATGTGAATAATTTTTGAAATTATAATAAAAATAAACAATTTTAGCACCATTATTCTCTTCTACTGTTAATGAAATCTTCAAACAAGAAAATTCTTTATTTTTTAACACTCATGTTAAAGGAAATAAAATAAAATAGGATTTTTTAATGACAAAAACAAAAAATTAAAGTGGAAAAGAGATACTAAAAAATTCCCCCATTTTGATAATTATAAAACCATATATAATTTAAAATATTATACCCCCTTTTGAAATTATAGGAAATATTACAAAGAAAAAAAAGTTTCCCCATTTTGAAGACAATTTTCAATAAAAATTAGAGGTTTACTCTCCCTTTTTAGAAACTCCCCTAACATAAATAACATTAAACCTAGAGTAAATATAGCATGTTTAAAAATATTTAAAACTTAAATAATAGATTTAAATAGTAAAAATATATTCAAATTAGATTTTAAGAACTGTAATGGTAGATATTAGTAGTATTAATCTTAAAAATAGATCCAAAGATCAGATATCTTCATATATTCTTTCATTCTAAAAATTGATAACAGTGAAAAAATAATTAAACAAAAAATAGTAAAGCCCCACCCCATTAATTAATTATTTTATAATAACCAAAATAGTTATGAAAGTTTTGAAATTCAATATTTTATAACATAGTGAAAATTCAACCTTTATATAACCTTTTAAAAGACTTATGGAGACACAAAAACATGTTAATATATTCAGGTAATTATAACTTAGTGATAATCCACATGTATAAAACTTTCGAATGAAAAAACATAAACTAAAAATCATGCACCATGATATTATATAAGGAACACAACACCAAATAACTATATTAAAAATTATGAAATATTTGAATATTGGGGTAGCCTTTTGGTTACTTTGTAATGAAGTTCAGCATGTTGAAGTCCAATAAAAAGATCAAAATAGTAGTAATCAAAAATGTGTACAACACCATAATGTGAAATGTGTCAGAACATTAAGTAGTACCAATCCAAGCATGTTGAGTCCATCCACAACATCCTTAAGTCAGGACCCAAGTTCACTATCAGCCTATTAGATGATAAGGGATATCATTTATAATCACACATATTCATCACGACATTTCTATATCAATTTCCATATAGGATAACTAAGAATTTTATTCAAGTACAACCATCATATCATAATGAATAAAGCACAAGGCACTAAGCAATAAGCTTAAGGTTTAAGGCACATGGAAAGGCATAAAAAATAAGCATGGGAAATGATGGACAATGAATATGTACAAGGAAAACAATACATTCAAGGTATACATTGCAACACATAATAATTTAAAAAATCACATAATAAATATGGAATAAGTAGTATGTTTGAGAAATGAAGCATAAGAACATGGAAAATGGTATAAGACATAATCATAATGCATAAGACATTGCATTAGTGTTGTCATCCAATTTAATAAAATTCATTTTATTTAATGATTCCAACCATGGCATGAATCCCAATGAAATATATCTAAATAGAGTTTGATAAACCCATACTCAACATGAAATTCGGAGATATCAAAAAATAAGTAAACAAAAAATAGTAAAGCCCCACCCCATTAATTAATTATTTTAAAATAACCAAAATAGTTATGAATGTTTTGAAATTCAATATTTTATAACATAGTGAAAATTCAACCTTTATATAACCTTTTAAAAGACTTAAGGAGACACAAAAACATGTTAATATATTCATGTAATTATAACTTAGTGATAATCCACATGTATAAAACTTTAGAATGAAAAAACATAAACTAAAAATCATGCACCATGATATTATATAAGGAAAACAACACCAAATAACTATATTAAAAATTATTAAATATTTGAATATTGGGGTAGCCTTTTGGTCACTTTGTAATGAAGTTCAGAATGTTGAATTCCAATAAAAAGATCAAAATAGTAGTAATCAAAAATGTGTACAACACCATGATGTGTAATGTGACTTTATTTTTAAAGTAGTAAAGTTAATATATCCAAAATTTAGATATATTTCATTGGGTTTATCAAACTCTATTTATAGAGTTTTTCATTGGGTTTATCAAACTTATTTTCTAGGTTATTTTCTACCTTTAAATAGAGAAAACATCTTCTGAAATATCCACTAAAGAATAATAATTAACTATCCTCATACTCAACATGAAATACAGAGGTATCAAATTCTCTAAATTTGTATTTAATTGCTCACTGATGGTCGATGGAATATAATATTATAATATAATTCTAGTTAGGAATGTCATATTTAAATCTACAATGTTAGCTTGATTCCTCTTGTTTGATTCAACAGTTGGGAAAAAACTTTAACTAATTCTCTTCAAAAGTTATGCAATTGATCCATGTAACATGCGATCACTTCATCTGATTGTAAGATTTCTTTAATTCATCATACTATCAATTGGTAATAATGTGCATACGATCAAAAAAAATTATTCTCGATTGAAATAAGATTGATATAATATACATCCACTTTATTTGTTCTTGTAGTCTCTTGGTTACTCTTGTGGTTGGTTGAGGAGTTTGTGAAAATCCCACCATGATATATTGATTAGGTATGAGTGCGATATACTTGGTCATGTTGTCAATTTGATCATTTTTTAAATCCTACTAGGGTCTAAATTTCTTTATTTAGTCAGTAAAATCCATTTTATAGTCTATCTTATAATCTCATGGTTGTTTGTGTTATTAACTAATTTAACACACAATAATTTGTTAGTTCATCTGGTTAGTTGAGTTCCTTCATGTGATCAATTGATGGATTCACGGTCACTTTGACACTTAATAATATTTTCATATTTTTATATAGAAACATGTTGTTAATATAGAACATATAATTCATTAATAATAAAATAAAAATTATTTGAGATCAGTAAAATAAGTTATTTTCAGAGAAAAAACAATATATAATTAGTTTAAATAAATATTTAAATAAATCATATAATAATTTTAAAAACCCTTTTCCTTAAAAATTCTAATTCTTAATAATAAGTATCATATTAGGTGTAATATCTTGTGTAAGCATCATTTTTTGTTTTCATAAACATCATTTTGTGTTTTTTAAATATGATTTTGTGTTGTATAAGGATAATTTTTGTGTAATCATGGTTCCTTTATGGGAAATAAATATTCATAAGGTTGAATGTTTAGATTACTAAACATCATTTTTATATTATTTAAATATTATTTTGTAAGGCTATAAGGATAATTTTTAAATATGCATAATGATGATTTTGTTATTATGTAAGGATTATTTGAAACTTAGAAAAATTCAGAAATTTACTTCATCATACGAGCCATAACCCAACTCATACTGAGATATATTTTACTCCAAAATCATTTCTTAAGACACATGATGAACGTGAAGGCTTTATAAAATTATACCAAAAATTAAATAATTTTATAATCATTATTTTATTAAATAATCACTGTAATATTCAGATAATAAAATCCTTCAATTTTTTAAAAAATAATGTTAGAGAGAATAAAATAAAATAAGATTTTTCAATTATTAAAACTAATGAGTGAAGTGGAAAGGAGACACTCAACAACTAATAGTTTTGAAATCATGTTTATTAGTTTTCTGCATAAAAAATTTGAAAATAGTTATTTTTAAATGAGATACTTTGAGAAAACATGATTTTCTAAATAGTTTTTTTAACAACTGTAATAATAAGACTCATCATGGTTAAAAGATTGTATCTCATAATTAAGAGGAAATTGTTCTGATGGATATTGATCCAATGAAATTTGATTAAATGAATGTATTGATCAATGACATGGTATGTCAATTTTCATCTGAAGAGAGTAATGTCATGAATAATAAAAATATTGGGAGCAATTCAAACTCTTATACAGATAGAGAAATAATGAATTTATTTCAAATTATTGATGACACATGTAATGAATTATATCCTAGATAAAAAGGTTTTAGAAAATTTTTGTTTATTATAAAGATGCTATAATTGAAGGATTTGAATCAGTAGACAAATGCCTCATTCAATATATTATTGGGGTTATTGTAGAAGGTTCTTTTTATTTGATCAAAGATTCTAGAGTTGTGTTACCATGAATGAAGGTTAAATATGAACTTAGGTTTCACATATGAGACCACTTATGAGTGTTCAAATAGCTATATGTTGTTAAAAAAATATAATATACAACTCAATTATTTCATTGTCTATAAAATTCATGGTAGATTAACAATGACCTAAATTTGAGTCATCAAATTAATTTATTTAAGGTCTTGAATAATGGGAATTATATCACTATAAAACAGATACATTTCATTCCACTAAAATTGTGGAAAAGGAAAAACTTCATGTCATATAAAATTACTAAATTAATGACATGGAATAAAGATAAAAATAAGAAAATTAATAAATTAATTCACTTAAAATATTCCTTAACATATAAAGAGTTTGATTTGGGACACTCATAATTTTATTAGGATAGTTGTAATGTAAAATTAAGTTTGAAATTATGTAGTTTTAACTCGTTCAAGTCAATGGGTAGTTAAGTATGTGTTCATTGGTGTTGGTGTGATACGACCTTCTACTATGGATTTGTATGAAAAAATTAATTTTGATACTGAATAATCTTATTTATGTACCTATAGGACTCAAAGATAAAGTTTTTGTTTATTTAAAACTATTGACTAATGATCTGAATGAATTTTGGGTAAAAGTTGCGATGAATTTTTACTCAATTTCTAATGAAATTTTTAAACCTTAGGTTACTTTATTATAAAAAATTAATGATTTTCATGCCTATAAAAAATTTCCAAGTTGGAGTAAAAAAGGGAAATTCCCTTGTCCTCATTGTAATAAAAGTAAAAAAATAAATATGTTTTGATCAATATAAAAAATTTATATGACATAATTAAATACAATTTCTTCCTCCGCTATATAGGTTTATGAGAGACTACGTGGCCCAATATTGAAAATCACAAGAGGAGATAAAATTTTAGCATGAATAAACCAAGAGAATATTTTCATTGTATGTAGCTTTAAAGATTTATTAAAACCTACATTGTATTATATTATTTCTATAAATAGATAACACTTCCATAATTGTAAGGAAATAAATATTTTCCTCAATTTCCTTATCGGAATGAAAGTGACTAATTTCGATTCCATGAACCCAAAAAAACATGTGTTAAAATATATTATGGACTATTTTTGGGTGTTAGGGAGAAATCAAAAGATATTGTGAGTGCATGAAGTGACATGAAAGACATAGTTTTGAAATAAAAACTATTTCACTTATAGTTAGATACGTATAACAATTCATACATGTGTGTTTCACAATATATGATGAGTAAAAAATAGAAAATCTCACTCCTTTTCTTTTTTAATATAATCAATTTTCTCTATGGTCACTATTGTAATATTTCTAGTGCATGAATACGGCACAAATAACATCATAAGGTTTAAAAATTCATGGTAATCAAATTCTAATTCAAAAGTTAATTCCAATTGAATCTTTATTATTATTTTCCTTCCAATGTTTTTGAGCCATTGATTTTGGTTTTTAAAATCCTTATAAAACTCTGTTCAAGAGAACAATATACAAGTGATTTGAAAATTTTAAAATATAGGATTGTTTAAAAACTATAAAATTTATAGAAAGTATTTCTATATTTATTTTTTTGATGTCATTTTACACTTTATAGTACACTTGATTGGTGATGTTATTGATGACGATCTCTTACAATTGAAGTAGTTGTATATCATTAACTGATACATGAATTATCACATTCGTGATTTCTTTTTCGGTATTTTTCTTTTTTCTTTTGGTATTAACTTAGTTCCTTATCTTTACTGGGTTTTTTTCAGAAGAGTTAAGTTTTTGGACCTGAAAGCAGGTGGTGCGTGTGGCGCATGGTTATTAGAAATTATGTGTTAGCCTAGGGGAGACCATACTCCCAGACCAGTGGCTCTTTCTGGGGTACAGGGTAGACTTTACGGTTGTGTGCCCTCCCCTAGAAACTATGCGGTCACATTACTCTTTACAAATAGTGCTACACATGGTTTCAACATGGTTTGAAAAACTGTGAGGCTTTTCTAGGTCACTAACAAAGTGGAATTTCTTATTCTACCCTCCCCTAATTTTAACCCAAATTCACCCCTTTTCATACCCACTTGGTATTTTCAGCCCTAGGTGACTCTCTCTATCCTCTTGGGTCTCTTGGATATCCATTTTCATGGTGTATTTGGTGTGTGATTTTCAAGAATCATTAAGTAACTCACTCCTCCAATTGTTTCTTCCCTCTTTATGGTTCCTTCTTTCTTCTTCTTTGGGTTCTTCTTTCTCCAGCAGAAGGGTTAACCAAATGAGGGTTTAATTTTGTTTTCATAGGATAACTAATGATGTTTGTATTGTATCATTACCTATATAGGGTATCCTTGTGGTGCATTTGTGTTTTTACACTAGATTCTAGAAGATTCCAAGTTTGAGTTAGGTGATTCCATGATTTATCATTGTTGGATGATTTTTGTATACATTATGTGTATATTAAATGTGTATTCTATATTTTTTCGAGCAGTGAAACATATGTTTTCAAACGTTTTCAAGTTATGTATGGGTTGAAATATAATTTTCCAAATGAAATTGGTGGGTTTTCATGAATTTTTCAAATGTTGGATGTGTGTGTGTGATTAAGGGGTTTAAACACAAATTGGTTATTGAAAATGGTTTATTAGATTGGGTGTTTTCAATTTTTGAAGTGTGTTTGTAAAAATACTTGTTCATGGTTCATGGGAAATGAAATTGAGTGCAAAAGGAATCATAAGTAACTTGGAGGGAGGAGTAGGACTACTATATTAGTAAGATCGACGAGGCCAAGTCCTAGTTCTATATAGCAAGATTGATGCTACAACACTGACTAAACCATGATGATGATTGGAGACCACTATAACTTTGAATGGATTCATATCTAGTGGAACGAGAATAGGGATGTTTTGGGTCATGGTTACTATACCATATGACTGAGAAACGAGGTTCCTAGGGTCACACTATTGCTAGTTCCTTTAGGGATTGCTCATGGTGATATTGTGAAGTTGTGATTATAGTTGACATACAGTGGAATTTACCTTTAATGATGTCTTTGAAGTTTGATTAACTTAATTTTATTCCTTAAAAATTCCCTTAAGTTTATTTCCCTTAAAAGTGTTCACTTTAATATGTTTTACAAAAATTGTTTCCAATCTTTTTCATAAAATTGGAATGTTGATTTGTTTTATAATGTTTTGGAATGCAATCTCTTTTGGGTGGAATCCTACTGGGAATTGTCTCACACTCTACATAAAAACTTGGGTGTATATAGGACTTATTATGTTTGACCCTAGTAAATTAAATATATTCTATGGTGGTGAGGTGGATATGGTTTCTAGTGTTCTTTCTCTTATAGGTGTTGGTGGATTTCTCTTGAGGGTAATGGCCCTCTTATTTCATGGAGGTTTTGGTTGTGTGGTTATTTCCCCCTCCCCATTTGGTATTTTGGTTTTTGTTTAAAAATTTAAGGCTATCTAACTTTGGATAATTATATCTATTTAGGTTGTGTATATTTCATATTGTATGATGTATTGTTCATGTGGTTATTTAGGGATGGTTATCATGGGAGAAATCATTTACAAATGTAATTTTTTATGACTAGGCCCCAGTTTTCATCCCATGGGGATTGGGAATACCTTTTGAACCATGTCACGAGCCTGGTCATGTGTTGGGTTGGATGGAACCCCTTTTTGGTTCATGAAAAAATGGTATCAAAGCACTTTTCTCCCTTTTTTGGGTCATGTTATTTGGTAGATTCTGGATAGGTGGGATCTAGGACTGTCGGGGCTTGAGATTTTGGTTGTGAGTGGGGTTTCTAGCCAACACACCTCATAATTTGACTCAATTCAACATTGGATATTAATTTTAAGTTTATCTATGGAAGTGTTTTAAATTTTTTGTTGTTGCTGAACTTTTTTAGAACGGTTTTTTGATGGTTTATTCCTCATGTTTGTTGATTGATGTTGAAATATTCTTCCCTGGAGACTTCATGTGCAACTGTGGGAAGAGGTCAAAGAGAGATCTCCCTACCCATTTTATTAGATACTAGTGGAAGTATTGGTTTGGGTTGTCCAAGTTTTGGTTCCAGGAGAAGGATCTAGTATTTCTCAGGTTAGGGAAGCTGAACTAGGTTTGGTTAAGGAAAAAGATCATGATTTCCTCAAGGATAATCCACCTACCTTATGAGGTTGCATGAATCCCTAGGAAGAAGAGTATTGGATTGAAAATATTGATAGGATGTTTGGGTTTGTTTACACTCTTGAGGTAGTTAATGTGGAATATGCTTCATTCTTATTGTAAGGTCCTAGTCATAGGTGGTGGGACACAATGTTTTAGGTTGGGAAACATGAGCAGATGGGTTGGAAGGACTTAACAATCATTTTTAATGAGTATTATTTCCTTGATACCTTGTACATCACTAAGACTCAGGAGTTGTTGGGATCTCCATCAGGGTAGTCATACAATGTTAGAATATTCAAATCGATTTTCAGAGTTGGTTCGATTCTCACCTGAAGTTGTCTCCAATGAGCAGCTGAAGGCACTATGGTTTCAAATGGGTCTATGATCAAACATTAGATCCTAGGACTTCCTGTTCAAGTTGAAGACGTATATTGAGGTGGTTGACCATGATTTGATGGTGGGGATTGACCACTCAGGAAATTATTAGATTTTGGGGTAGTTTCATTAGTGGGTCATGGAAGTAGTAGTTTATATGAGAAGAAGAGGAAGAGGTATGATCAGGATAAGAATGAAGGTGATTGCTTATGGCATCATTTCCATCCTCCTTCATCTATGTATTCAGGTGCTGGGTCAGTCTCATTCATTCAGTGTGGGAAGGTGGGGAATATGCATTCAATATGTTCAAATCCACCCAGACCTTATCATTGGTGTGGAAATATGGGTCATTTATAGAGGTTTTTCAAACTGATGTGTCCATATCAGAGTGGTGTAGGTTCCACACCCTCTGGGAGAATTCCATCTTGGTCAGAACCATCCATGATACTGGGTTCTCAATTCAGTGGTCTTGGAAGTAGGGATGGGTCTTCATTAGTGTAGAGACATCTTAAGGAAGATCCATAGGTTTATGGTGGTTATCATGATCAAGAAGAGACAAGGTATCCTTATGCTCCGGATCAGGCACCAGCAGAATTTGATGCTTGTCCTATGATAGTTTGAGGTGCTATTTTTATTGTATCATTTATTTTTGTTTCTTTGTTTGATATAGGAGAATCTATTTATTTTATTTTTACCCCTCTTGTGGATTTTTTGAAATTTATAATGGATCTTATGCGATATGCAATAGAGTTGGTGTCACCACTTCGTAAGAGAGAGAGTAGGGTTTCAGATGTCCATCGTGTTCACTCACTCTATCAAGGGTTGAGTTGGAATGGGATTTATTAGTTTTGAAGATGGACCTCTTTGACATGATACTCAGTATAGATTTGATTTTTTATTTCTAGGCGCACATCAATTGTTATCAGTGGTGAGTGAGTTTTTTGGCACCTGATGTAAGATCTTAGGTTTTTCAAGTTGAGTGGGATCATTAATTAGGATGTTCTAGACCTCCATGTTCGGAATTGGGTAGTCTTCTTTTTCATATTTCATTTTTCATGTTAGAGTAAAATGATAGAAAACCTAAGATTGTATTATCTCCTATGGTGGATGAGTTCCTATAGGTTTTTCTAGATGATGTTTTAAGTTTTCCTAGAGAGAGGGATGTGGAGTTCACCTTCGACTTAACACTAGGAACAAAAGTGATATCTCTTCCCTGATACCATATAATCCCCAACTAATTGACGAAATTAAATATACAGCTAGATTATTTTGAATACAAAGGATTTATTCACTCTATAATCTCACCTTAGACCACCACAAATCTGTTTGCAAAGAAGGAAAATGGATCTCTTCAGTTGTGCATCAATTATCAAAAGCTGGATAATGTAAAGAGTAAGAAAAAATATCCCTTTCCCTGCATTGATGAACTTTTTGATCAAGTCAAGGGGAAAATGTGGTTCTCCAAGATCGATTTTTTACTTCAAGTATCACCAGGTTAGAGTCAGAGGGGTGGTTAGTGGCAGTAATGCATACCTTAAAGATGTGGAATCATTGTATTTTTTGGGAGATGTTTTTGGTCTATTCTGATCATAATAGATTGACCTACATATTCTTCTAAAAATATATGAATCCTAGGAATCTCCATTGGGTTGAAATACTCTCAGGGGTTCAATTATTATATCGCATATACCATAAAAAAAGGTAATGTGGTATTAGATTCATTTAGAAAGAAATTGTTGGTTCAATCTTCAAAGGAGTCTAGTGATAAATGGACTTTGATGGGGTTTTTTCTCAAATGCATCTTCAGACCAAGGAACATAGTGGTGGTGTATTATTGTCCATTATTCATCTTACACCCACCCTCTTGGAGTTTATTCAGCAAGATAATCCTGATGATGAGTTTTTCTAATAGTATATGTAGTTCTATAATGGTGGGTAGGTTCCAAAAGGTTAGTCCATGTCTTTAGATGGATTTATTTTCTTTAAGGGTCTTCGGGTGTTGTTGTTGTTGTTGTGGAAGTTTGTGATGTAGGATATACCCCGGTCTCACTGGGTTATTCATACTAGGACCCCCAATAAGTTCTATGATGTTCTTTGTTATTTCTGGTGTCCGTTTATGAGATGGGATATAGATAAAATTTTATCTCAGTACTATACATGTCATTAGGTTAAAGAATAGGATCAAAGGCCCTCCAGTTTTCTTCATACACTACCCATTCATACCTATAAGTGAGAAAATGTCACCATGGATTTTATTATTGGCTTACCTTGTACATCCTAGGTATATAATGAAATTTGGATAGTGACTAACCATCTGACCAAATCATCCCACTTCATTCTGATTAGAGATCTAGGTAAACTGGATGAGTTAGGTCAGTTGTACATTTAGGATATAATAAGGATTCACGGTGTGTTATTGGATACCATTTTGGATAGGGTCCCCCCCAATTTAGCTCTTAGGTTTTTGAAGGCCTTGATAAGGTAATGGGTTCATGGATCAATTTGAGTACGACATACCAACCTCAAACAGATGGTCAGATGGAGAAGGAAAATCAGATCCTAGAAGACATTCTTCAGGAATGTGTGTTGGATTTAAGTGGCTCTTGGGATAACCATTTTGGGTTTGTGTTATTTTCTTATAACAATAGTTACCAATATTAAATAAGAATGACCCCCTTCGAGGTGCTTTATGGTCGATCATTCTAGTCACCCTTGTTTTGGGAAGAGGTAGGTGAGACCTTATTGTTGGGGATGAGCCTTATGTAGAAGACATATGATAAATTATAGTTGATCATACATCAATTTTTTACATTACAGATTAGAAATAAGTCTTATTCCGACCAGCGGAACCAAGTCTTGGAATTCTATGTTGGTGATCGGGTGTTTCTAAAAGTAGACCCTCTCTTGGGTCATCATCATTTTGGTAAGAAAGGGAAGTTGACCCTGAGGTATGTTAGACCTTTTGAGATCACTAAAAGAGTAGGTAAGGAAACATACTAGTTATCTTGTCTATATCAATTGATGTCAATTCAAGATGTATTTCATGTCTCGCAGTCAAATAAGTATAATCAGGACCCGTCTTGTGTGTTGAATTGGGAAAAATTGGAGTTAGAGTCTGATTTATTTATGATTGATTGGCTAATGCAGATTGTGGATTCCCAAGAGAAAGTTATTAATGTAAAGTCAATACCATTTCTTGAGGTTCTTTGGCATCATGATAGTGAGTAACATGAGACATATGAGGAGAAGTCATGGGTTGAAGATAAATAGACATTCTTATTCTCTGATCAAACTTTAGAATGACATTGTAAGGGAGGAAAATTTTCATGTGGGTAGAATTTTCACATCCATGATTTATTTTTGATTTGTTTTTCTTGTTTATTTTGGTCTTAACTTTGTTCCCTAGTTTTCCAAATCATTTTTTGGTGAAGATTGATTTTTTTGGACATGATAGTAGGTGCCACACATTTGGCACATAGTTAGTAGAAACCATGAACAATCACAGAGGAGACTGTGCACCCAGACCAATGGTTCTATCTGGGGAACATGGTTGACCGAACAAGCCTACACCCTCCCCAAAAAACTATGTGTCCTCATTTCTATTTAGAAAGAGAGGGGCACATAGTTTTTTCATGGTTTAAAAAACCCTACAACCTATCTAGTTATTAAAAATGGGGAATTTCATATTATGACCTCCCTCAATTTTATCCCAAATCCACCCCTTTTCTTCCCCACTCGGGATTTTCATTCCTAGGCACCTCTACATGTGATCTTGTATCCCTTGTGTCATGAACCAACCTGAGTCGACCCTGAACTGATCACCCGAGCCGGTCCGTGACATGACCCGAGAGGTGTTCCCGATCCTCCCGGGCTGGCGAAAAGCGCCATGGCATCATTAGAGGACAAGTGGGAATGATTTTTCCCAATAAAAATAAATAAAGTAGCAGAAAATTAGAAAAACGCCAAATAAATAAATGACCCTAAAAAGAAAGAACGACCAATAAGACACACTAACCTAGTCTCCACCAAAACTCCTCGCAACTCATAGAGCCGCTCACCAGTCCACAACCAACTCTCACCCACAGTGAGCAAGCTCGAACCAAACCTATAGAAAAACTAAAAATAGGAAAAAACTATAGGCATGATTATTAAAAATCAGTAGGTGTTCCCAAAAAACTATTCCCAATGCACTACCTTTAAATAAAGAATTTACCAATTTCAGTTTTGAACCAAATTATATAAAATATTAGTTTCCACACACACTTTCATTTCTAAAACAAGTATAAGCCCATTTCCATTTTTAATTTAAAAACAAGTTTATTGTTTGAAAGGAATAGGTATATTTATTTTTAATACATTTTTTGCGAACCATTTAGAAATCCAAACTTCAGTTATTAGCCAAAAAGGAAAACCACACAACATTCAAGACACACTAAGGGCAATGGAAAAAGTGGAACATAGGGGCCAGCTACTGAACTAGACCTCTCAATCATCTTCCACATAAAAATAAACAGTAAAATAAACATGGGTCTAACCTAGGAGATCGTGAACAATCCAGAACGTACTATACATGTGACTCATCCTGAAAGCATGCTCTAATTCGATGACATCATAATGCTCTAACGCTCGGTATATCCCTGCACGGCCTAACCGAGGGGCCCAATCCCCATAGTATCAATAACTCAGTATTCCCCTGCTATAGGGCCACTAGCCAGTGCGTAATCTAAAGTAGATCAGCAATCATTCTCAGAAGATTCACTCACTATGACATGTTCTCATGTCAACACAAGTAATAAAAAGGGGTACGTCCAAAATGTAAATCAATCAGTCACGATGAAAAAACATCACATATGGATCACGTAATCAACACACACCAAAGATCACCCCTGAGTGGGTTTTTCCAAAATAACTTATTTTATTAAACTTCCAAACGGGCCTTCACCAACTTTAAAGAAAAACCTCGTTTCTCAAGAAAACCTAAAAAACTTGTTCAGAAGAAATCATTTGTCATTAAAACCAGAACCACATTTTAAATTCTGTGAATTATGTTTAAAGGCCAAACTGGTATTCTTTCACTACTGGGTGTTCGTTCATCAAGAAAATATTCTGGGTGTCGTGTATAAAATAAACGGCTCTTTTTACACCAAATAATAATTTAAAATTTAATTATCTTATATTATTTTATATTTATTAAAATTAATAAAACATCAGGAAATTAATAAATTCTAAATTTAAAGGTGAGTGCAGTGTGGGACCTAGCTCGACTTGTAGCTCAGTTACGATAACGCGGCACGTCTCACACTCGCGCACAAGCATGCGCAACTGGTTAACTGTGGTATCGCCGATATTATCTTCCAACACGCCGTAGTAATCATAAAACAATAAAAACCCATAAGAATATATTTTAAAAGATACAAATGAATAAAATAGTGCAAAACTAACCTCATCAATAGAGCAGGTGAAACGGGGTGAACCCAAACCGCTCGCCTTTGGCGGCAACATTCGTCGCTTATTGTGAACCAGGCGCGCGGCTAGTCATGCGAACAGGGGTGACATGGGAGTCGAAATAGCTGGTCGTTCCACCCTGGAGGACCGGAGAAGGGTTGCAGGGCACTGAAAAAGAAACTGATAGAGGGGGCGTATGGCTGGGAAGGGTGCGCGGCCGATCGGAAGGCCTGTGATAGGACAGAAGTCGTGTGACCGAAGGGAACAGGCTAGTTGGAACTACTCGGAGGCCAGAAGGAAGCCCGATGGGTGCACGGTGGCTGAAATGAGGCCTAGCCAGAGGCATGTGTGGCCAAAAAGAATGGGGCAGCGCCTGGAGGCCGGTCGGATAGCGACTTCAATGTAGGAGCACATGTTTGGGGTGCTACTGTCATGGTGCGTGGTCAGAGCGGTGTAGCGCAGGCTGAGGGGTGGAGTCTGGAGCAGTTAGGACACGGTGCAAGGGAGTGCGGGATATTGCACCAAAGGCAAGAAGATCAGGAGGGTGAGGCGAGGCCGGCGAGGGTGGCGGACAACGGCAGGCGAGCAGGAGGTGACGCGCTGTGCAGAGGGGAGTGGCTGGTGCTGCTGCATGGGCCGACTATGAGGAGGCAGGAGGGGAGATGAGGTACGTAGGAGGAGGAGGCGCTGGACCAAGAGGTGGAGGTCGGCTGGAGGTTGAGCAGGCAAGAGGGCCGAGCGGGGGTGCAGTGCAGTGGCTGGAGGGGCTGCTGTGTGCAGAAGAAGGAGAGATGTGGGTGGCCGTGCGGTGGTGCAATGCGGCGGACAGGAGGGAACCGGGGCGATCTGGTAGGGTGGCGTAGGAGGTGCTCCACTGGGGCACGCTAGTTGGGGAACGAACTAGAGGGAGAGGTCCTACTGGTAAGGAAGAAGACGAGCAGGGGGTGGGGGGCAGCCGTGTGGAAAAAACAAAAAGAAGGAAGAAAAAAGTAAAAGAAAATGGAAGAAGAAAAATGAAAGGAAAATAAAGAGATAAATAATAATAATATCATTATTAATAGTAATAATAATGATATTATTATTAATACTAATAATAATAAAAATAATATTAATAACTTTAAGAAAAACATAATAATGACAAACAATTCTTTTAATAATAAAATTCATTTAATAAATATAATAATAATAATTATTATTATTATAATAATAATTACCTTAATAATAAAATAATAATAACAAAATGAATTCATATCTCTTTAATAATAATAATATTAATGAAAAGACACGCCATTGCGTTGGCGAAGCCGTGTAGGGTCTCTAAAACGTGCTCTACCCAGGAGCTGAGCGATGTCCACTCAAAAGCACGCGATTTTTTTTTGACAAAACATAAAAATATTGTTCGGGGTTCAACCCGAACCTTGACATAAAATTTTAAAACCAAGAAAATAATAAAATAAAGATTAAGGATAGGTCTAGGCGTGACAATTCTCCCCACCACAATGTTTCCCATCCCCGGGAAGCCACATCAAGACCTAGACCCAAGAAGAAACTCCTTAAGTGTCACTCACCCCCAAACATTTAAGCGCCTCCAATTGATCAATCCAAACAAACACCAAACTCCCATGACGTGAAAAACATCCTCAAAACATGAACACTTTAAACACCACCCAAAACAAAACCTGACATAAAACTCTGACACTGACAAGGGGAGGCACGAACAAACTCCCCACCATAAGAAACAAGCCACCTAAATTCAACAAGACCCGCGATGGGTCTCCCCACCATAAGGACTAACAAGATTAAACGAACTTGAAGATTTTTTTCACACGGTCCAAAAACCCCCCACCATGAGGGGGAGAGGGGAAGGGCCCACCATCGTCATATCAACAACTTCGTTCCCTCAAAAGAACATGAATCATGTCACACTAAGGACCAAAAATAAACCAAGGCCCTTTTTCACTGTTGGGGTTCACTTGACTACGTGTCAACTTGACTGATTACCACAAATCGACACAAAAAACAGGAGGGGCTGCTTGAACACCGAATCCCCCATTACAAGGGACCCGATTCTAAAAATTCCAAACCCAAAAAAAAAGATAGACATTAAACTAATAGCCATTACACCCTTCAGGGGGGGGTCCTGACTACGTTCCAGCTTCACTTCGAGACCTATGGCTAGAGATCTGGTGTTTGAAGCATCTCCGGCCTTGTAGTCATACTTTTGAAACCCACAAACGACACTTCTCCTTCTAGTGCCACAAGTAACCACACCACATTCCGAGCTGAACCAACAGACCTCAACATATTCCAATACTCCCTTTGCCTCAACATGGAACTTTACAGCAACATGGACTTAAAAGATGCTCATAAATCACCATTTTCACTTCAAACAGCGAGCAAAGACAAAAGTGACATAGTGGGTAACACTTTCATTCAGAACCAAGAAGATTGGAACTCCCAAAGGAAGAATACAATTCATCAAAACAGAAGTCCCAAAAAGGATCCACGATATCCACTACTATATTTAAAAGAGTTCTCAACACTGTCAGTCACCACCGAACATGACCTCTGCAATAGAGGGGAAACATTACTGGGAGAGGGGTCTCTACCCAGGTCTCAACTAACACATGATTCTTGAAAATGGCCATATCAGCCTCTTACAACCAACTCACCACCATGCTTCCGCTGTGACAGAATCTGCTCAACCGAAAAAGGAATGAGATAGATTCCAGTTCTCGATTCCAAGATGGGACTCCTTTAATTTATCAACTGGAGGGTTTAACAATGGGGAGGTCACTCATAACCACATTCCAAAGCTACATTGGTTTATTATGGGGGCACACTCTATCCAAGGGCCCAACAGAATTAGTCCATTGGTCCAAAAATAGTTTTTCAAAACAACTTTCGGGAAGAAGGAGAACTCAAACAATCCACAAGGGGAAACTAGTACCGATGGGTGACTCAAACATATGGTTGGAGGCCATACACTAGTCATACCACCATCACTGAGAGTATTCTAGGGTAAAGTCCTCAGCTCCACATGGCTAGCCAGATCATGTGAGCACACAGAGATCACTTGCCCGATGCTCATTTCATTTCCCAATACCAAACAATCCATAAGAATCAAAAGTCATCGACAAACTCGAACATCCCATGGTAACCCGAGGTTCAGAATGAGAAAGGGTTCATGATGTCTTTCTCATCTGTATGCCTCAAGTTCCAAAAATTATACTTCTACTACCATGACAACCCAAAATAACAATGGGCACTCTGAAAAACAAGGTCCGCTCAGGAGCCAACCTGCTCTGATACCATTTTTTCATGAACCAAACCGGGTCGACCCTGAACTGATCACCCGAGCCGGTCCGCGACATGACATGAGAGGTGTTCTTGATCATCCCTGTCTAGCGACAAGCACCAGGGCATCATTAGAGGACAAGTGGGAACAATTTTTCCCAATAAAAATATATAAAGCAGCAGAAAAGTAGAAAAATGAAAAATAAATAAATGACACTAAAAAGAAAGAACGACCAACAAGCCACACGAACCTGGTCTCCACCAAAACTCCTCATGAATCCAATAGTCGCTCACCAGTCCACAACCAACTCTCGCCCATGATGAGCAAGCTCAAACCAAACCTCCAGCAAAACTAAAAACAGAAAAAAAAAACTATAGGCGTGAGTATTAAAACTCAGTAGGCGTTCCCAAAAAATTGTTCTCAATGCACTACCTTTAAATAAAGAATTTTCCAATTTCAGGTTTGAACCAAATTATATAAAATATTAGTTTCCACACACACTTTCATTTATAAAACAAGTTTCAGCCCATTTCCCCTTTTTAATTTAAAAACAAGTTTAATGTTTGAAAGGAATAGGTATATTTCTTTTTAAAACATTTTTTGCGAACCATTTAGATATCCAAACATCAGTTATTATCCAAAAAGGAAAACCACACAACACGCAGCACACACTAAGGGAAATGGAAAAAGTGGAACATAGGGGCAGCTACCGAACTAGACCTCTCAATCGTCCGCCACATACAAATAAACACTAAAAGAAACATGGGTCAAACCAAGGAGATCGTGAACAATCCAGAGCATACTATGCATGTGACTCATCCTGAAAGCATGCTCTAACTCAATGACGTCATAACGACCTAACACTTGGCATAGCCCTGGATGGCCTAAATGAGGGGCCCAATCCCCATAGAAGCAATAACTCAGTATTCCCCTACTATGGGGCCACTAGCCAGTGCATAATCTAAACTAGTGCAGCAATCGTTCTCAGAAGATTCACTCACTATGCCAGGTTCCAATTTCAACTCAAACAATAAAAAGGGGTGCGTCCACAATGTAAATCAATCAGTCATGATGCAAAAACATCACATACAGCTCACACAATCAACACACACCAAAGATCACCACTGAGTTGGTTTTTCCAAAATAATTTATTTTATTAAAGTTCCAAACGGGACTTCACTAACTTTAAAGAAAAACCTCGTTTCTCAAGAAAACCGGAAACACTTGTTCAGGAGAAATCATTTGTCTTTAAAACCAAAACCACATTTTAAATTTTTTGAATTATGTTTAAAGTACAAACTGGCATTCTTTCACTACTGGGTGTCTGTTCGTCAAGAAAATATTTCGGGTGTCGTGTATAAAATAAACGGCTCTTTTTACACCAAATAATAATTTAAAAATAAATTATCTTATATTATTTTATATTTATTAAAATTAATAAAACATCAAGCAATTAATTAATTCTAAATTTAAAGGTGAGTGCAGTGGGGGACCTACCTCGACTTGCAGCTCAGTTACGATGACGCAGAACATCTCACACTCGCGCACAAGAATGCGCAACTGGTTAACCGTGGTATCGCCGACTTTCTCTGCCAACACTCCGTAGTAATCATAAAACAATAAAAACCCATAAGTATAGATTTAGAAAGATACAAATGAATAAAATAGTGCAAAACTCACATCAGCAATGGAGCAGACAAAACGGGGTGAACCCAAACCGCCCGCCTTTGGCAGTGGCGTTCGTCGCGCGCCCAATTGTGAACTAGGCACGTGGGTATTCATGCGGACAGGGGTGACACGGGAGTCGATGGAGCTGGTCGTTCCACCCTGGAGGACCAGTGAAGGGTTGCAGGGCACTGAAAAAGAAACTGATATAGGGGTTGTATGGCTAAGAAGGGTGCGCGGCCAATCGGAGGGCCTGTGATACGACAGAAGTCGCGTGACCGGAGGGCACCGGCTAGTCGGAGCTACTCGGAGGCTAGAAGGAGGCCCGGCGGGTGTGCGGTGGCCGAAATGAGGCTCAGCCAGAAGTGTGTGCTACCAAAAAGAATGGGGCAGCACTCGGAGGCCGGTCGGACAGCGGTTTCAAGGTAGGATCATGGGTTTGGGGTGCTTATGAAAGGGTGTGTTGTTAGAGAGGTGCAGCGCAGGTTGAGGGGAGGTGTCTGGAGTAGGCAAGACATAGTGCAAGGTGGTGCGGGATCTAGCACTGAAGGTAGCAAGATCAGGAGGGCGAAGCGAGGCCAGCCAGGGCGTCGGACAGCGGCGGGCGAGCAGGAGGCGCCACGCTTGGCAGAGGGTAGTGGATGGTGCTACTGCGTGGGCCACTCGTGAGGAGGCAGGAGGGGAGAGGAGGCGCGCAGGAGGAGGAGGCGCCGGACTAGGAGGTGGAGGCCGGATGGAGGTCGAGCGGGCAGGAGGGCCGAGCGCGGGTGCAGTGTGGTGGCCGGAGGGGCTGTTGTGTGCGGGAACATGAGAGTCGTGGGTGGCCATGTGGCGGTGCAGTGTGGCAGATAGGAGGGAACCAGGGTGCTGGGTGCGTGCCGACCGAAGGCAGCAGGAGGGGGCATCGTGCGGTGGTGCAGTGCGGCCGACAAGAGGGAACCAGGGCGATCTGGTAGGGTGGCGCAGGAGGTGCTCCGCTGGGGCACACTGACTAGGGAACAAACCAGAGGGCGAGGTCCTACGAGTAAGGCAGAAGAAGAACAGGGGGAGGGGGGGCAACCCCGTGGAAAAAGAAGAAGAAAAAAAAGTAGAAGAAAAAGGAAGAAAAAAAAGGAAAATAAAGAGATAAATGATAATAATATAATTATTAATACTAATAATAATAATATCATTATAAATACTAATAATAATAAAAATAATATTAATAACTTTAAGAAAAACATAATAATGACAAACAATTATTTTATTAATAAAATTCATTTAATAAT
Source organism: Viscum album (assembly GCA_963277665.1). Classification (NCBI taxonomy): domain Eukaryota; kingdom Viridiplantae; phylum Streptophyta; class Magnoliopsida; order Santalales; family Viscaceae; genus Viscum; species Viscum album. The sequence goes on from OY728154.1 coordinate 57,359,140, forward strand.
AATAATAATAATCATAATTACAATAATAATAATTACCTTAATAATAAAATAATAGTAACAAAATGAATTCATGTCTTTTTAATAATAATAATATTAACGAAAGGATACGATGTTGCATTGGTGAAGCCACGTAGGGTCTCCAAAATGTGCTCTACCCGTGCGATGAGCGACGTCCACTCAAAAGCACACAATTTTGTTTGACAAAACTTAAAAATATTGTTCGAGGTTCAACCCAAACCTCGAAAAAAAATTAAAACCAAGAAAATAATAAAATAAATATTACGGACAGGTCGGGGCGTGACACCTTGGACCTCCATTTTCTTGATGTATTTGGTGTGGGATCTTCAAGAATCATCAAGTAAGTTAATCCCCCTATTTTTTCTTCACTCTTCATGGTTCTTTGTTCCTTCTTATTTGGGTTATTATTTGTCCAATGTATGGGTTTAAATATTTACGGTTTAATATTATTTTCTTGGGATGAATAATTATGTTTGTGTTGTGTCTTTACCTCTCTAGTGTCTCCTTGTAATGAAGTTCGGTTTTTCCACTAGATTTCGAAAGTTTCCAAGATTGAGTTGGGTGATTCCATGTTATAACAATATTGGACGATTTTATTGTGCTTTATGTCTGTCTTGAATGTGTTCTATGGATTCTGTGAGTGGTAAAAAAATATTTTTTCAAAAGGATAAAAGGTTTGTATGGGATGATAGATGATTTTACAAATGAAATTGGTGTTTTTTCATGAATGTTTCAAATGTTGGATGTGTGTGTGTAAGGGGGTTTAAACAAGATTTACTTATTGAAAATGGTTGATTGTATTGAGAATTTTCAATGTTAGAAGTGTGTTTTTGAAAATGATGGTTCATGTGACAAGGTAAAATGAAATTGAGTACAAATGGAATCAAAGGTGACTAGGTGGGTGGACTAGGACTAGTGCGCTAGTCAAATTAGTGGGGCTGAGGCCTGGTTCCCTCTATCAGAATTGATGCTATAACACTAAGTAAACTATAATGATGATTGGAGACCACTAGAAGTCTCTATGGATTCCACTCTAATGGATCGTGCACAAGGATGTTGTGGGTCATGGTTGATATACCATATCACCGAGATACGAGGTTCCTAGGGTCCCATTATTGTTGGTTCCATTAGGGATTTCCCATGGTATTATTGTGAATTTGTGATTACAGTTGACATATGATGGAATTAACCTTTAATGATGTTTTTAAAGCACTATTTCCTCATGTTTCTTCCTTAAATTTTTTTCCTTAAGTTTCTTTCCCTTGAAAACCTTCACTTTAATTTTTTTTACTCAAAGTGTTTTTGATATTTTTCATAAAAATTCCATTTTGATTTTTCTTATAATATTTTGGCATGGAATCTCTTTTGGGTGGGATCCTACTAGGCATTATCTCACATCCTAAATACACCCTCATGTATATATAGATTTTGTTATGTTTGACCCAAGTAAAGGTAGTATCTTCCATGGTGGTTATAGTGGATTCAGTTTCTATTGTTCCTTATATTATAGGTGCTGGTAGAGGTGGATTGAGGGTATAAAACCTCTTGTTTCAAGGAGGATTTTGTTGTGTGACTATTTACCCATCCCCATTTGGTATTTTTGATTTTGTTTAAAAATCTAAAACCATCTAACTCAGGATAATTTTATCTCTTTAGGTTGTGGATATTGCTCATTATATGATGTGTTGTTCATGTGGTTCATTATCGATGTTTCTTATGGGAAAAATCATTCTCATATGTAATGTTGGATGCCCATAACTAGTTGTCAGCCCATGGGGATCGGGAATTCCCTTCGAGCCATGTCACAAGCTAGTTCGGGTGTTAGGATGGATGGCACCCTGACTTGGTTCAAGACATTAATACATTAATACACTATGTGTGTGATAGATCTCATCTAGAATTATAGACAAATAAGAGTTATTATATGGATGAATGCACTCATTTATGCACTTCATATCATAAAAATACTGAAATAAACTCATATTATTTAAATATTCTAGGATAAGAATATTTGATTAATTTATGACATATAGGAATGAATAGTATGCAAATCATTTGTTAAGTATGGCCAAAATGATCAAAAGAGAATTTTCATATTTAAAGATATTAGAAATAAGATAAATAGTTGAAATAAATCAAACAAACTCAGCTTTATGTGATAGTATGGGACAAATATTTTTTATTTAAGTTGTGATATGTTGGAATAAAAAAAAATTTAATCGTATATGTGGTGTGTCTAGAAGGACTAAACGAGTATTTTTAGATTTAAAAGTGATTGAAAATAAGTGAAATGGTTAAAAATAATCAAATAATCTAGAATTTTCATGAAATTATCAGAAAATTATCATTGATTAATTCAAAATCAATTAAAATTTGAAAATAAAAATTATTTTTCCATAAAATAAAATAAAAATAGAAATAATTTTATTATTAAATTTCAAAAAAAAATAAATTTTAAATATAATTGATTTTAATATTTAAATACTCAAAAAAAATTATAATCTCACAATATGTGTTATATATTGGGGATGATAAGAGGATGAGTATCGATAAAAATATAGGCATATGAACTAGAACTCAATTATTTATACTGAAACTCAAACTTATTTGATTCCCATTTAACATTAAAAACCACTACCTGCTACTTATCCATATAAAATTTGACATACCCATATAATAAATTGAACCCAAATCCATTTAATAGTAATAATAATAAATATTATTATTAAGGGTGTTCAAAAAAACCATGAAACTATAAAAAAACCAATCCAATCCAACCCACCCAAAAAAACATAAAAATACAAAACCATCTTAGATGTGGTTGGCCAATTTTTTTATTTGAGTTAGATTATGTTGGGTGGTAGGTTTACTATTTTTTTAGTTGGGTTTTACTAACCCACTTTTTATAAGCATAAAATTATTTTATACTCTTGATTTCACCACTTTTTAGAAAAATTATTTTGGTATAACTTATTTTGGACATGAATTTTTTTATTGAATGATTAGAGTTAAAGATGGGGTTATTAAAAATGATTCCTTTTATGTCATGTTATTTGAAATAATTATTCACACTAAAACATTATTTATTTTTATGTATTGTTTTTTGTTTTTGTTTTTTTAAGTCCTAGAGGTTACAAGCAAATGAAACAACACACACCCCTGACCTCACAAGGACATGTGACACCCTCTCCTAGGGTTGATCCACTACATAGTAATCCCATTTCATTGATTGTACGTAAGTATTAGTGGTTTAAAGGCTATTACATGGGTCTAAACCATGTTTTCCTAAATCCTATATAAACTCCTTACGCCACTGCCTACTTGTGTCAGCTCCAAAGTCCTAAATTAAAAAAAGGGGGCTACTAGGATTCGAACCCTGGTCTCTTGGATGTGGTTGTTAGTAGTTAGTACTGATCGATCGTAGATCAAAACACAATTTTTATTTATAATCTTATTGATTTTATTATAATTTTTTTCCAATCCAAACCAACCCACCCTTTAAACCGCATCAATCCACCACGTTAAATTTTATATAAAACCCCATGTTGGGGTGCTGAATGTGGGTTGAACTTTTTTTCACCCACCCAATAAGGATAGTGTTATATTTATCTTGAGACTAAATTAATGCAACCATTTTCACACTGTAGATTATTTTCAATGTTAAAATTTTAGGATTTTATGGATGGAGAAGTGGAAAACTGCCATTTAACAATCCTAAGCTTTTTACAAAAAAAAATCGTCTCCTGTCTCCCATAGAGCCCAAAAATTTTCCCCACACTTGATGCCTTATTATCATTGGTTACCATGCCTTGTGATCATCAACCTCTCCCACTCACTACCCATTGTGCCACCGTGCCACCTGATGCTGTCATGTCACCAACCCCTTCCCCTTTCCCTTCTTCCCAAACCCTACCCCCATTACATACATCGTGAACCCCACCCCCACTATTATAAATCCATCTATCATTGATTCTTATTATGACTGTTTCTTATTGGTTAGTCACACACAATAGACACTCGTAGTCAGTACTCTCGGACCACCCTTCCCCCATGTCTATGAGAAATTTTTTTAAAATAGAATTTATAAATATATATTTTTAAAAGTGAGTTTGGGTTTCAAATATTTTTTATAATAAGTGTAGAAAAGTATGATCCTCGTTCACACATTCACCTTTTCTAGGAACATTGAACAATTACGCTTCATGTTTTGGATTTCTTAAGGAAGAGTGAATGATTTTCACTCTTTCTATAACCTTTTTTTTAAAATATTTCTTATTATTTTTATTATCTTTTGATATATATATATATATATGTATGTATGTATGTATATATATATATATATGTTAATAAAATAATTAATGTTATAAATAATTTAGAACAGAAAAAATATAATTAGTTATAATAATAAAAAATTATATAATATAATAATTAATAATTAATATAATAATTAATAACTAATAATTAATAATTAATAATTAATTATTAATTATTATTTAGATAACACTTAATTGTCCTAGTTAATATAATATAATTTATTATTATAATACAACTAATTTTTCAATATATTTAATAATTAATATAATATATTAAATTAATAGTTAATAATTATTTATTAGTTAATAAATAGTTCATTAATAGTTAATAATTATTAATCAATTCATAAAAATCTAATTAATAGTTAAAAAAATTAATGTTATAAATAATTAATAATATAAGAAATAAAATTATTAAGAATAAATATTTATTTAATTAAAATGATAAATAAATAAAATATATAAAGAAAATAACCTCTTAAAATTAAAGCTAATTAATTAGTAAAATGATTTAAATACTAATACAACTAATCATCAATATAATTACAAAATATAATTAATTGCTCAACATATTTTATGCAAATAATGGAATGCTAAGGACCATCAGAGAAGTTTGGTGGCTCTCAACTCCTTCCCATATTCTCTATAAAGATGATATCATCATCTTCACTCAAGGGGACAACAAAAATATCAGAGATCTCAAGAAATCCCCATTTCATTATCAAAAGGTTTTAGATCATGAGATTAATTAGAACACATATTTTGTTTTTTCAGAAAGAACATCCCATCTGCTAGGAAAATTGAAATCATCAACGAGCTGGGCATTAGAGAAGGGTCCCTTCCTTCTATCAACCTCAGTGTCCCTCTGTTTTTCAAGATACAAAGAGCTTCTTAATTTACTGGAATTAATAGCTAAATTAGAAGAAAATTTGCCTCATGGAAATAAAAATCTTTATCCATTGTTCGTAGAATATTATTGGTTAAATATATCCTCATTTTAAAAATAGTTTACTCCTTAATAGTCAATTCAGGGCCTAATCCCTTGATCAAGACTATCAATATTCCCATGAAAATTTTCATCTGGATTGGAAATATTCTTGAAAGGCGGTTTTCCACGGTCTCCTAGAACAAGTGTTGTAAGCCCTATGGTGTTGGGATCTTGATAATAAAAACCATAAAAATTTTAATCAATATTTCCATGAACAATTTATGTGGAGGGTGATTAAGGAAAATTTTGAGGTCGTTGGTTCCCTTAGAACCTGATTTGTAATAAACTCAAATTTGGAAACCACAATGACATAGATTTCTTTATTGGGCCTAATATCAAGGCCTTTTTAGATATAATTGCTTCTCAATATATATGGATGGTCTCCAAATATTATTTTATCAAATTTTGGTATGAAAACTAGATAGGTGTTACCTTATTAGATATTACATAGAATAACATACCATATCTTGATTCAAATGCTTCAATCAAAGAAAAATTGGGAAGTCCCATCGATGACATTTCTAATGAGATCAAATTTAGGGAAACAAATAACTACTTTATATATAGGGATGATCTCATGGTATGGAAACCTACCAAAAATGGATTTCTCTCTTAAAATATTTTCTACCTTAATGTTGTAAGTTGGAATACAGGGGAGCCCGGATGGGTCAAAATATTGAACAGAAAGTGGATAAAATATTCTCATTTACTATTTGTTTGGATGTTGGTGCATGGGAGGCTGTCGATTGATTCTATTCTTAAAACATATGGAATCTCTTTATTCTCCATGTGTATTTTTTATCTTCAATATAGAGAATACATTAGGCACCACTTCTTTAGTTGTTCCAATTCTTTAGTTATGTGGAAATCCCTCTTTGATATGTCTGTGATCCAGATGCCCTGGGCTGCTTTTATCTAGGAACCCCTCAAAGTCTACTTAAATATATCTCTTTTCCATAATATTCTCAATTTATTTTAGGTGGATGATATGGAAATTTTTCTTTTCTTATAGAATTCTCAGAATTAATGGCTCCATGATCAGGCTCCCTTTTCTCCCCAAGTATCGTTGGCTCGTATGATAGCTTTTGTCAAAGATGCAAGTCCCCTAAGGGGTCATCTCCATAACTCAACAATATTTCTCAACTCTCAAATGGATTGGAACCAATTGTAATTTTAGACCACCCTATGGGGCACTAGAAGTTTTTTGGGAGTATCGTTTTTTAGAATGGATTAAAATCAACATAGATGGTTCTTTAAGAAGAAATATGGGGCTATCGGACTATGAAAATATCTCCCGAGATCATTGTTGAGATGTCATTGGATATCTACACAAACCATGTAGATTTTCATCCTCTCTTGAAGTTGAAATGATTGGTATTATTAACATGATTAAGAACGTAGATCAGGATAGATGGAATAAACTTTGGGTGGAATGTGATTCTACTACCATTGTTCAAGCCATCACGAATGGCAAAGTTCGCTTTTCTTGGAAGATGAATGCTCAATAGATCAGATGCTTGGGTATTCTCTCATCTATTAACTTTATTGTCACACATGTCTATAGGGAGGCCAACTTATTGGGGATAGCCTTGCCAATAAGGGTGTTAACGCTTGTGATCTCATTTGGTCTAATGAGATATCAGAGGATCCTTCTTCCATTTTTCAGAGGGATTGTTGTAAAACTCCCTAATTTAGACTCTTGTAAGTTTGATTTATTTTGAATGAAATAGTCTTTTCATACTTGGAAAGGTCGCTCCATTCAAAAAAATATAGTTAATTGATAGTTAATATTTATTAATTAGAAAAATAACTGTTAAATAATAATTAATAATTAATTAATTAATAGTTAATTATATTATATTACTGATTACTTATTAATTATTAATATAATATAATTACCAACTAATGAAATTAATAATTGAATATTAATAGTTAATAATTAATAATTAATAGTTAATCAATAGTTAATAAATAATAATTAATAATTAGTTGATAATTAATAGTAAATTTATAGTTAATAACTAATTAATTAGTAATATAATATAATTAAATATTAAGTAAATAATTATTCACTAATTAATAAATATCAACTATTAATTATATTATCTATTAATATAATATAAATACAAGTTAATGTAATTAATAGTTTATTATTAATAATTTATTAATAGTTAATAGTTAATAATCAGTAGTTAATTAAGAGTTATTAATTAAATAATTAATTTGGAATATAATACAATTAGAAATTAATTAATTACTACATTTATTGGGGGTACAATAACTCACACAATACACCTACCCCTATACAAGGCATCCCATTACCCCCCCCCCTGTAAGGGATGAGAACCCTAGTAAATGTACTTTGTTTAGATATTTGTTTAAATGCCCATAGATCCCATATATTTTAAAGTGTCCCTCAAAAGCCCTTAATACATGGCTCGTAGGCCCACATGTAACCTATCTTATAGGCCCATTTGAAATTAGCCTAAAGGTCCTCAAGTAACTAGCCTATAGGCCCAAGAAGTAATCGGTCTGTAGGGCCCATTCTGCACTGACCTGCAGAATAACACCCACCCCCTTCGGGCCTGAACAATAGATCTGGACCTACCCTCTTCAATGGCGCCAAATCACCCTGCTTACATTGCCACATTGTGTGAGGCTAACCATGATTTCCCCCATCATTGAGCAGGGGGTCTGCCTGCATCGTTTCCTCCACTTGCTGGCCTGGCCCATCTTTCACCAGCAACCCCGTCATCAAGCGAGGGTGCGGCCACACTGTCATCCGCACCTACTGGTGCGGGCCTCCCATCACTAGCATCCCCACTATTGAGTGGGGGTCTGTTTGCACTACCACCTCCTAACTTTCCCTCTCAATCTGTGGCATCACAAGACCCCACCAACATCGCCCTACTGTGTGAGGTCAACCACCATCACCCCCACTTTCAAGTGGAGGTCTGCCTCAAACATCACATGTGCATGCTGGTACAGGCCACCCATCTCTAGCACCCCTACCTTCGAGCAGGGGTATGCCTTTATCGCTGCTCACCCCAAATGTTGCAGGCCACTAACCATGCTAGCATCAAATGACGCCATCCCACCAAAGTGTCTCCCCCAATTTAATTTTTAATTATTATATTATACTATATTATATTAATTTTTAATTACAATTATTATCTATTAATTATTAACAACTAGTTTTAATTATATTAATTATGACTTATTATATTAATTATTAAATAAATGTTAAAAAATAATTATCATTATTAATTAATAAATTTTAATTATGTTAATTATTAATTTTTAACTATTAATTAATTAAGCTAATTATATTATTAATTATATTGATTATTAATTGCATTATTAAATATTAATTATATTATTAATTGATAATTATATTCATAAATTAATTATTATTATTTTTATTTATATTATCATTTATAAATTATATTATTAAATATTAGTTATTTAAATAATTTAATTAATTAATTAATTTTAATTTTAAGTTGTTATTTACTTTTTTTATTTTATTTATGAATTATTTTAATTAAATATATATGTATCGTTATTAATTATATTTCTTATATTATTAATTATTTTATTAATTATTTATTAACTATTGATTAATTAATTAATATTTATGAACTATTAATTAACTACTGATTAATTAATAATTAATTACTTACTATTAGTTAATTAATTATATTAATTATTAAATATATTAAAAAAGTAGTTATATTATGTTAATTAAGTATATTATTTTAATTACCAATGATGAATTATTAATTAATTATTAACTATTAATTAATTATTAATTATTATATGATATTATTAATTATTATTAATTATTATATTTATTATATTATTAATTATTTATAATATTAGTTAATTTATTGAATTATATATATATATATATCAAAGGATAATAAAAACAAGTATAAGTTTTAAATAAAAGGTTATAGGAAGAGTGAGCGAAGTTTACATTTCCTAAAGAAATCAAAAACAAGAAGCTTAAACCCCATTTACTCTTCAAGGAATAGAAAGATATGTTGATGGTGTTCATGATTTTGGAGACCTATTTTCAAAAATACTCAAAACCCTAACTCATTTTTAAATTTTTTTATTGGTAAAACATATTTAAAAAAATTATCCTATACCCATATTGAATTCCCCAATCCCTTTCCCACCCATCAAATCTCTTCACCCTAAGCCTAATGAGAAACCCTACTTAACCCATTTAACCCCATTTTGATTCCCTATTCAACCCTATCAAATTAACTAGTATATATATATATATTTTGTTTTTGTTATCAGATTTATGATTATTGTGTAAGATATTTATTATCTAATTAATATTGTAGTTTTATCTGAAACATGTCCCACAATATCAGTGAGAATTTACTAGGGTGTATGAATCAATAAATTCACTTTGTGGAACCACCTATGGGATTTTTGAGATATCGCTTACCGGATCTTTGAGGGATCACTAAGATGGGGTTGAACTAGTGATCTCACTAATTTTATATTTATTTCAAAATAATATTCACCCCCAATTATGGTGAGTGATATTTTCTATCCACACACACTTCCAAACACACACTGACACAAAAATCACAATGATTTGTAAGGTTCACCTCTCAATGTGAGAAAGATAGACTTTGGTGTGATATGGATTCCTATAAGATAACACTACCCACTAAAATCATCATGTAGGTACAAGATACCAAGGTATATCATTGAAACCTATATTTACACATCACCCAATAGTGCTTTGGTTCATCCTTCACTTCACAATGATTAAAAGTTTTGGTAATAACTGAAGAACCATCTTCCAATAGATGACTATGAACTTATTGAGTGTGTTGAGTTCTTCTTCTTTTCTTGCACAAAAGAAAGTTCCACATCAATTTTCATGCACAACACAACATGAGAAAACCACTATTTTCATCTTCATTATGAAAAAGGTTATCTAAAAATACATGGCAACCTCAACTTCTTTTATCTCTCTTTATCCCATGAACTTTATGAAAAAATCAACTATTATTCTTCAAAATATTCTTGATAATATTTTATTTTCTTCATTAAACAGTGTGTAAACACAATTTATTCTTCTTCTTTATTTAATATATATTTGTAGATAATGAGTGAATAAATGTTTCCATTATTTGTCCTTCTTTTTCAGTCTTCTATCTATAATGAACTTGTTAAGAATATTTTAATTTAAATTCCTTAAAGTCTTGGATTTATGTTCTTTAAGTGTTGGATTCATATGAGTGAATAACAAAAAAACAATCTACATATGGATCATACACATGTCACTTGTACACAAAGGGAAATGACTCATATGTAGTATTAAATAACTCATACACACTATTGAATGACTCGTACGATGAATCAAATGACTCACACAAAATGTTGAGTGACTCGTACTTTGATCCATTTGTTCCAAAAAATTAAACATACACGTATATCCAATAACTCATACAAAAACTAAAATAAATCATATGAAACTTAATAAGTATCATACCTTTGTCAAAATTTAGTTCCAATATGCTCAATTCCATAGATATTTCAGGTTTCTTTCAAATTCCTCCAAATTTATTTTAAACTTGTACAGATCCTTCACCTCAAATATTAGATATTATTTTATATTATTTTGAATATGATTTATGTATTTTAAAAAAATACAACAGATTGACCACATCCACTTCAACCTTCCACAAAACTATCTTCTTATATGAATAATAAATTCTAGATAAAATCCTTTATCTTATATACTTATTCATGGGATCAATAATCTCCCCAAGTACTCAACATATTCTAATTAGTTATTGGGATCAACAATCCCCCATTGTATTTTTTTTAGTGACCAAGGAACATGAATCACTGTCAAAATATGAATTCTTTGTAATAAACCATCACTCAATAATCATAATACTACTTGAGAGAACTCAATACAGGAAACAAGAATATTGAATAATAATATCATTATGTCTATAAAAACATTAATATACATTCAATCTCTTAAAACTTGATCCTATTGATTCTATTTGATAAAATGAAACGACTTGAAAATAAATCTAAGATTAAAAAATTATTCAATCAATAATACTGAAACCTGATATGGTGTCATTAAATCCTATGAGGATAAAAAAATTTAATAATTTAGAAAAACTATGACAAACTAATAAAAATATACTACTTGGTATGTCTAGGTGTCGAACCCACAGGGACAGATCGTGTGTTCTAAATTAATTAAAAAAACTAAAATTTATTTTTTTAATTCATTTGGAGAAAAGGGAAACAGTGGCAAGAATTTGGGTTTGATATAAAGAGAGATAGATTCGAGATTTAGTTATTTTAAAGTTTAGGTGCTAGGGATTCAATATATAAAATATTTATTTAGGTTTGGTGTTGGAATTGGGTCAGTAGGGATCTTTGGTCTGGGTATCCTTCCTTGATCCTATGATTTCACCATTGGAATGGTCATATATTAAATGCAATCATAAAAATAGATAACCCAAAACCATATTTAAACATAACTAATCTAGATTGTATAATGTTCGTGCACAAAATAGATCAATTAATTGATGTAATTAAAAAAACTTTAAAACACAGCAATAGTCATGCAATACAAAAAGAGAATGAATTAGAATTGATAAAAAGTGTTTCAATAATCCAAAAATCAATAATAAATAAAAACAATCCCTAAGTAGTTCTCCCCATACAATCACATCACCTAGAAGTGAAGAAACTACTCACTCATGCTAGTCATGATGAGAACAACCATCATGGGTACTCAATGAAGAATGGCGGCAAAGTAGGGCTCTGTGATGTCACTCTGTCCGTGCAATGCTCCATCATCATCGCTCCAACTACCTCTAGTCCAAAATTATCACAAAGTGCATCCAAGGGGCTCTTTATATCGATAAAACCTATCAAACCTTGGTCATGTTGCATTTATTTTTTTGTCCACTAAAAAATTCATGATGTGTAATTGTGTTACACGATGTGTAATCCTTTGATCCTCGGGCGTTGCGAATCTCGACACAATATTCTCTAAATATTTGTCTCAAAAATTCTCACATTGTGTAATGTAGTTACAAGATGTGTAAATTCTTTTCAAAAAATGTAATGGAGTTACGTATTTTCTTTCATGAAAAATTCTTTTTAAAATCTCACGATGTGTTATTGCTTTACATAGCATGAAACTGACCTATTTAGTTTTCCAACACCACTTCTTTCTCTAAAATCTCATGTCATACCCTTGTAAATTTTCCTCTTTTCATTCCTTTTCATAAATATATTTTTTCCATAAAACAAAAAACACGTCAATCTATTCCACCATTGTAAAGATTAATTAAATAAATACATAAATCAATACATTAAAACACTCTAAAATGTATGCATGAAACACACTTTTCAAATACATCATCATATATGAGAATAAAAATTTCTTCAATAAATACTTCACCATCACATCAAATTTTTCCTCATCTTGATAGATTTTTCTAATGAATACATTAGAGAAAAAATTCCTACTTGCATATCAAAAAAACTATTAGAGCAGTTCACATATGCCCATTTCTAAATTCATAACTTACCCATTTTAATAGATCTCCCAAAATATTTTCTCCCGTTAAGATATTATTCCCCCTAAAGGTAAAACATATCAGTGGATACTCCCCCAAAATGAATTCACCCTATAAAATATATAAAGTGATAACCATGAATAAAGATTTATGTTGTTTTTTTATTCCCCTTTGACAATAATATCCAAAGAAAATATGAGTGAGGGGACTGAAACACTATACCTCATCCTTGAGAAGGGTAATCTCGAACTCCCAATGTCAAAGTCAGATTCTGAAATGATTCTTTAGGTAGTGGATTGGTGAAGACATATGATATTTGTTCCATTGTAGGAACACATTCCAACATTAGTTCATTTCTTTGCACATGATCCTTGTTGAAGTGATATTTTATATCAATGTGATAATACCTTGAATATTAAATGTAACTCCTTATTAGATTAATAACACTTTGATTATCACATACCAATAGCATTGGTAGCTTCAATTTAACTTTAAGATCCTCAAAAAAATTTATCATCCTTATTAATTGAATTTTAACTTGGGTAGTAAGTGAATACTCAATTTCAGTAGTGAATAGAATCAAATAACTCTTCCATTTAGTGTACCAACAAACACACCTTTCTATATGGAAGAAAACTATACCAAACATGGACCTACTATAATCAACACAACCTACCCAGTCTATATATGTGTATCTAAATAGATTAAGAACACCCTTATATTCATATTTTATAACCAAACCTATTTTATATTTAATATAACTCAAAATTCTATTTTCATAATAGAAATGAGACCTTTTGGTGAACTTTGTTACTTGAAATATAGTGTTACAAAAAACATTAAATTTGTTCTTAAATTAATCAAGTATTGTAGACTTCCAATCAGATTTTAGAACTCCCTTGAATCAACTTTTTTTCATATTTGGTTAGCTTTTTTCCCATAAGAATTGGTGAATAAACAAGCTTTTAATCCTCCATGTTGAACCATTTCAAAATATACCCAGTATAATTTTGTTGAGAATGAAAAACATGATCTTTATATTAATAAATTTATATTCCAATAAAGTACCTCATCTCTCTAAGCATGGACATTTCAAATAATTTTTTAATCTCCTTGGAAAACTTCTCACATACTTCTTCATTATTTATAGAAAATATGGTATTATACACATAAATAATAATGATGAGAGATAAATATTTTTTATCTTTGATATAGATATTTGTTTCCACTATCCCCTTTTTGATATTCAACTTTTTCAAGAAGGCATTTATATTATAATAGCAATATATTGGGTCCTGTTTTAGCCTATATAAAGCCTTCTTTAACTTATAAACACAATCCTAATATTTTATAAGAAAGAACCCATATGGTTTCTCACTAAATACCTCCTCTTATAACTCTCTATTGAGAAATAAATACTTTATATCAATTTGAAATATCATATATTACCTTTAGGATGAAATATCAAGAAATATTCTTATGGTCTCAGATAGCTGCATATCATGCATACAAATTTAAATATAAAATACAATGATTTTTGTAAATAGAATTATTAAATATTTCCTATATATTTATTATTCTATCAATTTATGGAAGGTTATAAGTGAAATTAATTCAATGGAATAAAATAAGAAAAAAGGAGATGGATTCATGATGTAAAATGATTCTCCATGATATGGTAAAAGACAAGGCTTGAGTTCATGGTTTAGAATTAATATTCTAGTAGAAAAAAATATAAATACACTAAAAGAGCACTATTTATGTCATAAAACACCTATTCACGACATTGAATTTATCAAAAATACATTATGGGAGGAAAAACAAAGAAAAACAGATCTTTAGGGTAGAGCATCAATTTACATGGCGTCACACCCAATGTCATGTTGTGAAAGTGTGTTATGGGAAATTTGAAAACTAATTTTTGACAACTAAAGGTTGGGCTCCACATTAAATTCATTGGTAAATACCTAGATTAATATGGACACATACAATGAATGTAGTTATATATTTTAAGACACCCAGGGATACATTTTATCTTATAAATACGAAGTTAGTGTGGTGCTGAAAAATCATGCTAGAATAGAGCCTATCCCTAATTACAAAGTGTTGGGCTTATACAAAGTCTTATACTAGGATAATCCACCATTACTTTAGGGTTTATTCTTTTCTCTTCACCTATCTCCCTCTCATGACTTGCATGCCGGGGTAAGTCCCTATTTTTCTGGTAATATAAACAAAGGGGGAGTGCGTGAGTGAATTATTTTTTCCATTTTATATTCATTTTTGTGTTTTTATGTAAATGTGTTATTCTTGAAACCTTTCTCATTTTCATTTCATGACCATTGATAACGTGAAGAAAAAAGTAAAAATTAATTCATTAACTAATCATCTTGAATTCTGCATGAACATTTTTTTTATTTAGGATGATCATGTTTAAAAATTGAATTAAGGAAATTAATTCATTAATAACTTGATGTAATTGATTATATGAAAATGGGGATTTTTGTGTTAAGGGATAAAAAGACCAATTATCTTCTTAATCTTGACTCCGACAAAAAAAACATGAAAAATAAATTTAACTTCTAAATTCACTAACATAAGAACCCATAATTTACAAAATCTAGAACATTTTCTCATATTAAACTAAAACCATTTTCATTCTTTGGTTTCATTCTTTCTTAATATAATCCAATCATTTAAATAAATTAAAATCCACCCATATCATCTGAGGGGTTCTACCTTAAACTCACAACTCACTCCATCAAATTAGTTAGTCACTATTGTTTAATTTTTTATATAAATTATTAAATTTGATTATCCTCATAGTAAATAATGACACCCTATAGGTGACCAAATTATTGGAACCATTACTAGGGATAGTGACCAAAGTATATTTAATTTTTTATTTTTATTTTTTCATTTTACACTTGGTGTTATTATTGTATTTTTATATTAAATATTTTATGTATAACTACAAAACCATAGAAAAATGTAAATAAATTTTCAAATATGACATGAAACTTGAAATATGTCTATGAAAAAAACAAAAATGAAAAAATGACAGGCGCATAACAAAATTAAGCCGCCAAAGGTGCATAACCAAAATATTCATGGCATTGAATGCTCATCGATTATGGAAGAACCTTTAACATAGGACTATATCCAACATTTGGGTGCTACACTTCACATACAATCATTCCAAACTCAAAGTGGGAATCATCAAAATGATCTCCAACACTCTTCAATTTTCTTGGTTACCATACAAATATCCAAACACACACTTAGGAAGATTTCTTGAAGTCTGTGATACATTTTAATTTTAAAACATTTCAAGTGACATGGTATGACTTTATCATTTTTTATTTTTTTAAAAGAGTGATAATATTAATGGATTCAATATTTTCCAACCCATTCCACCATCACATGAGATGAGTTCACAAGAAAAATTCTCAACCATTTCTCCCCTACTCAAAATCAATGGATATTTGGGTCAATATTCTAAATTTTAATCAATTTGAGTATGAATAACTTTATAAAATGTGAGAGAATTCAAATATTTACTTATAAAATTCACACATAACAGTATTTAAATATGGTTGTTAATTCAAACATTATACAAAGACATGTCATATAGAAACAGGTAAATTTTCTACACTAAAACTAGTGGATAATTAAAGGAAAATATTAAGAGGAAATATATAACTAATCTAATGAGAAAAAAAGTAACAAATTCCAGTGTCAAGGTAAAGGAACAAAAATAAGAGGCATCCACATGGTAAAAAATAATGAATTGATAGTATCTTAGATGGGAGAACTAACTAGAAAAATGGACACCATGATGGGAAAAAACAACACCTAGGTCTATACACCAAATAACCTAACTATACTGATTACTATCATGGAAATCAATTTTAGTAATGGAAAACACAGAATAACAAGGTCAGGTTTATCAAAAACACCCTCTTGGATTTCCAGCGTGCCAAGGACCATTACTTCATATCTAAATACACACACTAGATGAGACCTTTGCCTCATTTTTGATGACCATGGGAGATGATATCAAAGAACTAACTTCCAACTTAAACAATCAAGGGTTTTATATCAAGGAGATAAAGGATGACTCAAGAGACCAAAATCTTTCACTGAAGAACCTGGAATTTCAATTTGGTAAAAATTCTGAACAACTTCACAAGATACCATGAGGGGTATTACCAGGACACATAGAAGTCAATCTATATAGGGATTTAAAGGCAATAACCCTAAAAAGTAAGAACCCCACTAAAGAAAACCTTGAAAAAATAAACAAACTATTTTATATACAATATAAAAGTGAAGCATAATAGCTAGAAAAAAGAAATAAATAAAAATGGAAAGTTGTTATAGTAGAATAAAAAGAAGAATCCCCACTATTCAAGTCAAGACAATAATTTTTGCAAAGTCTAAAATAAGAGAAACTTGAAGCACGAAAAGGTAAATTTCTAGGACACTTAAATTGATTTGTAACACCCCTTTTACAAAAGACCTCACCAACATACTGATGTATAAAAAATTAATGAAATAACTGATTTCCAATAAGAAGAAACTGGAGAAAATAAGCCCCATTATGCTTCTAATGGACTGATCACTCATGGTATTAAAAGAATTACATAAAAATAAATAAGACCCAGGTAGTTTTTAAATTCCTATAAATAATAGTTCTAATAAAATTGGGAAAGCACTATGTGACCTAGGTGAAAATGTCAACACTATATCTTACAACACATTAAAGAGATTGGGATTAGAGAAAATAAAGAACAAAAGAGTTGTGATTTAGTTTGAATATTCAACTATGAAAAACTCTAAGGAATCATTGAATATATCATATCCAAAGTGGAAATATTCTACTTTTGAGTGCACTTATTAGTTTTAAACATGAAATAATAGAGGAATACTCTCATCATGTGGAGACTATTTATGGATACTGGTAAAGAATTGATAGATGTAAAAAATTGGAGTTCTATGGATAAGGGTTGGTAGCACACAAGTGAGGTTCAACAATTTATAGGAAATAGAGAATTATGATGTGTAAGACGATGACCTAGAACAGGACAATATGAACAAAGCTGAAGATGTTGCTAAAATTGAAGAAATACATTAGGTTTATACTACCCAATAAAAATAAAAAAATGAGAATCTAGAATATAAAGGAAGAAATTTGAGGGATAAGATCATTAACACTAGAGGACCAACTGATCCCACTAAGTTTGAAGTGGGCCAAAATTTACATAAGGTATATGACTTATCATTTGGTTTTATAGGATTAAATAATCACTGGGGTATCGAACCAATGGAAGTATAGTATGTGTTATCCATAGAAATAGTGAATTTATTTTTAGAGGAAAGAGAGGGACTAACTTATGTGTATGAGTCACTATTAAGTTTGTTTGTAGATCCATACCAGGTAACTTATTTTCAACCACCCATCACTTTAATCGATAATAGGTAAGTTCAAGCCAATGATTTTAAACAAAATTATTTCTACAAGGAAACCTAAGTTTTTTTTATTTTCTGTTTTTAAGTATAGTAACTCTCCCCCAAATATTTTTCAAATTTCATCGAAAAAGGGACTGAACCTTCACATGTGTATTTTTTTTAGGTTTGGCTGAGAGAAAAATAAAGTAGAAGAAAGAAACCAACCAAAGAGGATATACATGGGTGAAAAACATTAATAAAATAGGGGAGTATGAGTTTAATTTTATTATTATCTATTCAAAAAAAAATAGGATGTTTAAATTGGAAAATGAATTCCCTAAATTTGACTTTTTTACTTTAATCGTTGATCAAGGAGACATAAAATTCTCAAGATAGTCATCATACCATGTTTTTAAATCTTCTTATCAATTATTTAAATGAAAAAATGTGATAATTAATTACTAAAGATAAACATGATGATTTTTATTTGATGAATCATGATTTGGGGAACCGGTTGATTTTATTTAAATAATTTTTTAAATATTTTACATGATTTGAAAATATAGAATTTGTATGGATTGATTTATTTTTAGTTTGAATTTCTATTATTTATTATCCCAATTAAATTTTTTTAGTCACAATAATTTTTATAATCCTAATATTTCCATTCGCTCATTGAGTATATTTCTTGAGTAAAACTCATATGTCTTTTATTCTAGAACTTTATTTGTATCTTATAAAATCTATGATTGTACAAATTAACTTTTAATATAACTAATTAGAAATTTTATTACCCCTCTATCCTAATACCCACATTTGAATTAATCATTATTAAGACCATAGAATCTATGAACAACCTTGTTACGGAAGATCAACTGTAACATCTTGTTACCCACTCTCAAGTATTTTCCTTCTCTTTGCTTGTTTTTTTATGAAATTGGGTGTGTTTGGGGACACCCTAGGATGGAGAAAATTTTCTAATAAAGATAACATAAATTTTGGGGATGTTTGTTTTTTTAATTAATAGATACCAGGTGTAAATGTGTTAATGGATTTTTGGGGTTCTCCCCAAGTTTGGAGAACTCCCGAGCTGGTCTAGGGTTTTTATGTAAGAATATATATTTTTTGCAGACTACATGAAAAATACATGTTGTGTAATGGGAGTACACAATGTGTAAGTTCTTCATAGAATATTTCATGGATTTTTTACAAAAACTGAAAGGATTACGCTTTATGTAATGGTTACTCAACATGTAATGATAAAAGATTGGTTTTTAATAAAAATTAAATAGGTTGATGGCGTATCTAAGTCCCAAGGATTAAAATATGTGTTAAAGGTTTAAAACTCATATAAATATCATAGACAAGGCTTTTAGGGAACTACATAAGTTGATTATTATTTCATTATTCCACATCCCTCTATGATATAAACCTAAAACCCTTCTCTATTGATTTTGGGGGCCTCCATTCGATCTAGATTGATTCGTTCAACATCAAAGTAACGTTCTGGTTGGGTTGCGTCTCTCTGTGATTTTAAACCTTATTTCTTCTTCATTTATTCAACCACGATAGTTCCATTTCAATTTTCTATTGGATTTATTAATCTATGTTGATGTTTCTTCATGTTTCTCTCTGTATCCATTATGTGATCTCATTTTGGGGGTCATTTCCTTGTTGGTTATGGTGTGGAAGATGTTTATTCTTGAAGAATGTGTTGTTTCCCCTCCACCACCAACCCTTTTATTGAATTGGATCAATTTTAGAATTTTTTTTAATTGATTCTAGGTCCTCTGTTGTCATTGTTGAATACTTTCTTGTGGTGAGTTCCATTATGGGTGTGTATGACCCAAGTTTTGAGGTAGGTGGTTCCATCATTAGCCTATGTTGTTGAATTTCACTGCTCCTATTTTTGAGAAATAGTTTTATTAAAGGAAATTTTATGATTTAATGATTATATTTGTGTGTTTAGAAATGTTTTTTTTATAAAATATGGGTTTCCCCTAATTTTGGTAAATGGAAATGGTTATTAAAATCATTGAGAAATGGTTTTGTGAAATGATTTTCAAATAATGAAATGATAGATATGGTTTGATGAACTTGTTTGGAAAATAGATCACATGGGAAGTCATGGGTATTTTGGTAGAAGGTATAGTAACCGTTATTTTCCACTATAAGTGGGTTTTCTCATGGGGATTTCCTCTTCTCCCTAGGCCTATTGTTTGGGGGACCTGTTAGCCCTATTGAGGATTCATTTTCTGGGGTATTCTTATGCTCTACAAACTTGATGCATATGCCTAGAGTATTGATTCATATGTGATTTTCTATGTTAGGTATGAGTGTCCTAGATTTGTCTACCTAGTGTGATCCTTGGCATATTGTAACATGTTCTTCTTGTCCAATTTGGGATGATCTTGGTTTGTATATTTTTTTATTGCCAAATATTTTATATGATATGTAATGTATGTTTTAGTTTGTTTTGACAGGATATATCTATAGAGATATATGGATTTTAAATGATTTGAAACTAATTTACTGGCATTATTTGTAAATGTGGAAAAAGGGGAAATTAAACTATTTTCCATGCTTTTAACATAAAAACTATTAAACTATATCATGCCTTGTTTTCTTTAAAGTTCATAATACTTTTATTATGGTTTATATAATTGATATGAATCATTTGTGTGAGACCCTACTAAGCCTGTGTGCTTATACCCTATGTGTAACAACCCAAGATTTTGAAAATAAATTTAATATTGAATGCATGAAACACTAAGTCTCTACAAAACACCACTTTTTTTATAACCTAGCTATTAAACATAATTTGACCACCCTTATGATTTGAATTTTTAAAATCTGACATATATGGTTGCAATCAGTAAGTTATTTAGAGTTTGATATGACCAACTTAATTTTTGGTGAATAGTAACATAGCCTTATGAATAGTAATGTTACCATTATGAATAGTGTCATACCTTTATGAATAGTAACCTCACCTATGAAATTATATATATATATATATATATATTTTTTATTTAAGTGAAAGTATGATGTACCAATGGAATATATAAATTATTGTTTTAAAAACTGTATTTTTTTAAGTAAATTGGGATTTTAATTAAAAATTAAATTAATCATATTTAGAATTTTTTTTGAAAAATGGACTTCATTTTTTGATTCTACATGTAGAAAAATGGTTAGGATGATTTTTTTGGATTTTTCTAAAATACATGAATTTTTTGCGAATTGTAAAATACGATAATTTACAATAAATGATAAATAATTGGTTTATTGAGTCATTGATGATGTTATGATAATTTAAGCACCAATGGTTAGAACTAACATGAACATATTACCATTTTTGGTCATTGAATCATCATTATTTCTTGTCTTATGTAAAAAAAATTAAACTAATGATTAAAATATTAAGAAAACCCTCCTCCCCTCTACAATAAATACCACCTATTCCACCCTATTCTATTCACTCCTCTAAAGAATTTTTCCTTCTCCAAATTCTACCAAATTATCCTACCAATATCCTCCCCCATGACCATTATCCCTTGGTCTCATAAAAAGGCCAAATCATCTTCCCTTAAGAGGCTCCCAAGGAAGGTCAATTCAAGAGGTAAAATTCCTCTTTTCTTTTCTTTCATTTTCATGTTCATTTGTTCTCTTTTCCTTCCAAACCTCTCCTCATCCAAATGGTATGAAAAATATATTACCATACATGTACTATATTTTTGTTTTGATAATGATATAATTCATCTTTATCTCTCCTTGTCCCCTCATTTATGCTAAAAAATGAAATATTGTCCAAGATGTGTTGATTTATCATATTCAAGGATGGTGATGCTTTCAGTTAGATTTACCTTATTCAACTTAGGTCATGAAACCATTTTTTGGTTAAACCTGACTATTATATATGTATTTTATCTTATGAAATTTTCTGTAAACCTTATGCACTCATGATGTAAAATAATAATACAAAAAAAGTTAATTGTGAGAAAAATCAACAAATTAATCCAATCATTTATCATTAATGTTTTATATAATGATTCACATCCACTCAAAATAAACAAATGAATTTTATAACAATTTAATCTTTTAAATGTTCATTAATAACATATAAAATCAATTCTAGACTTTGACTCCAGTCTTACATGAACTACCATACTCTTTTATAAGTGAACCGATCATGAATATTATGAAAATGATCACTCACGAACAACGAAATTGAATCCCTTTAACAATATAAAAGGACATGAATGAACTTAATAAAGTCAAATAAAATGTATAAATGGATCTTTAATTGTTAATTAATTAACCTAATTTGGTTATTCAGGTCATTAAGATCAAGTGAAGAATACCCATATATTTAAGGTAAGGGATCCTCTCTCTAACTTTTATTCAAGAACCCCCTATGTTGTGTCCTTTTATTTTTAATTACTAGTGATGGGGTATGTTTTTTCACCTCCACCATACTTTTTTATGATATATAAATGATTTGATACCCCTTTACCTCTCATTAACCCCTCACAAGAACACCTGTTACCATGCCAAAACCTTTGTAACGGTTTTCTACCAAAATCTCCATTTCCTTTCGGGTTGCTTTTATTCTCTAATCACCTCAATTAAATTTTTATTTATTTATATTTACTCATCATAAATTCTGTTTTAATGTTCTATATATGTGTACCAAATAGAATACTTCCTTATTTTATGTTGAGTTACATGTTTTAAAAGAATCTTTCAAAAACAATGTTCTCAAATGCAAGCCCAATACAAGGAACTTCTCGAATTCTTACCTATTTTTAAGTTCACTATATAATCTATTTTAAGCCATATT
Organism: Viscum album; assembly: GCA_963277665.1. NCBI lineage: Eukaryota > Viridiplantae > Streptophyta > Magnoliopsida > Santalales > Viscaceae > Viscum > Viscum album. Next base: position 57,382,342 of record OY728154.1, read on the forward strand.
TATCTTTCTAAAATCATTAATTTTAAAATTAAAAATCAATTTTTATACACTCCTAGTTTTATTAAATTAAACATGCCTTTTCTCTTTAAAATCCTTCAATATTTTCCTTAAACCACACTAAAATGTCTTATTTATAAAGATACTTTAAAAACTATTTTTAAATGATTTAACCTCAATAAGACTTTATTTAAGCCTCCAAAATAATTTCAATGACATTAAATTTTATTTTATGGGATATAAATTTTTACAATCTGAGTTCGTGACAAACACAAATGTTTTTCCAAAAGAATTCTTCTTTCCAAAGTAAAAAAGGATTTTTCTCATCTCACTTTAACTTTTATGAGATATATGACTTGTTCACCACTTATTTATTTCTTTTGGTGTATATACTTAACATTGGTATACTATATCAAGAGTCTCCTTATTCTCATTATATTCTAAGGGATTATTATTTTAATGTTTCAAGGTGGTATGGGACACTTTGTAATGTTTAAGGATTATTTACTCAAGAATTTTTCAATGGTATCATTTAAAAGTATCTTTATTTATGTCAACATCCTTCAATAAATCTTGTATTTAATATAGATTTATATCCTATGATATCATCTAAAAAATATGTTATGGAAGGGGTTTTTATTAGTTTGAATTTAGATGTTCTATCTTGATATCACTCACCATATTACTCTGAATTGTTAGTGTTTATGTTTAATGACTGGGGAAAGTTATTTACATTTCATATGTTAGTTTCAATAAGAATTTATATGTTGTTTATGTTTATCCCCATTCATAAGAGGAATTCATTGGACTTATTATGTAATAAGTGGGGCCCTATATATCTCCTTGATGCATCGGTAGGTCTCATAAGAAAAACTATGGTCTCGGAATGAGGCCTTAACAAAACGGATATTTATGGTCTTGGTATGAGGCCTTGACAGTATGGTTATGATGTCCGTAATATGAATTTAACTCATCATGAAACTATTTATTGAATGTTCATGTGGTTATTCGACTAGTAGAATACCCATGATTATGCTTTGTCATAGAATTATTTATTCATCTCTTATTGCTACCATAATGTGTTCATGTTTATTTTTAAAGGCATGTGTTTTAGTTATTCATCATACCTAATATTTATGTTTATGATATCTTCTGTTGTGTTTCTTATCCTTACTGATCATGTAATATCACCCCTTTCTTATGTTTTATTTTGTCCGGACATGAAGAAGTTTATTATGATTGACCTATAGGGATAATCTTAGAGTTTTGGATGTTCCCAATAAAACTTATATGTTGTATTTTATTTCAAGTTGTAATTTTGAAACTATATATATATCTAGTTTTCCAAAACTACTAAACTACTCAGTCCTTCAGGTTATGACTTTCTTGTAAGCATGGAAATGTAAGGAAATAATGCACTGACTCTAGGATTCTAGGTTTAGGGCATTACAGTTAGTATCAAAGGATGTTTAGTATAAAACATATAAACTAGATTTAGAAAATGTAGATTATAGAACAAAATCCTAAGATATTCTTTGAGGATAAGTATACATTAATATCCTAGAACATTTGTAAGAAATAGATTGTGTGTATCCTTCTAGAAAATACATCTTTATCTAGTTACTATAAGTGGATATGGTTCTAGAATAGATGTACCTAGGAGTAACAACTCTAACAAGGAGTTTCAGGCTTGACCCGGGGTATCCTAGTACATGACATCGGGCCTTACTACGCACCTGGTTTGACACTCACAGAGGATATGCTTAGGATAATTCTCATTTTAATTACAATCCATTATGAAGGATTTATTCCCCTAAAGTATCCAAAGTACATGGTTATAGGATTTGTGATGCATAAATTTATGTAATGTAATATACTATGTTTAGGGTTATATAGATTTCATAATTTTATGATTTAATTTAGTATATGGAATTGATTAGAAATGGAGCCTAGTAGAAGGGATGAGAACCTCACCAGTTTACGTGATGCAATGAGTAAGAAGAATCATATCTCTTATGGTATTAAACCATAATTTGGAAGGAAGATAGTCTCCAAATAGTCCCAATTATATGAGGAGATAATATCATGTGTTAACAAGGTATATAAATAATTATCTATGTTTTATGGCTTTGAAGAGAAGTAAGAGAAGAAGAGGATGGAATAGAAAAACATGGAAAGATGGAAGAAGGGTTTTACCAAATGTGATAACTATGGAAGGAATCACCCTGGTAAATTCTTGAAGTTAATGGGAGTTTGTTATAAGTGTGGAGAAAAGGGACACAAATTTTGTGATTTAAAGGGTAAGAAAAATATTTCTGATGTACAATGCTTCAACTACAAGGAGATGGGACACTATATGAATCAATATCCCAAGAATCAAAGGAATATGCCCCAAATTATGTTACTAGATAATGATCAAGTCATGATACTACCATATATGAAGTGAAAGGATTAATATGCCTCATTAAGAATAATTTTATTTGAATATTTTATTAGCAAGGTACTAGTTATAATAATTATGGAACATATGAGGATTGTACTGCAGCACTATTTCATTTAGTATTTGAGGTCGTATAATGAATTTCACCAAGGATAAGTGACTCAATAGAAATTTAATATCTTGAGAATGTATATGGTTGAGGGAAATACAACCCTAAATATATTCTTGATGATTAATACAATGATGAAGAAATGATTGATTTGGATTAGTATTGACTACCACAAAAATGATTGTTGTCTTGTCGACAAATGGTCTATGCTATCATTGATGGAGTCTAAAACATTTTTTGATATAATGAATATATCCAACAACATGTGCAAGTATAAATGCATGTTTATGATAAGGTTTTATAGTAATTTGAGTTATTACCATATTTAAAGAGGATACATGATGAAGATATTCACATGTTTGGAATGTGAAAATTTTGGGCTACTTCATGTTGATTAAAGGAAAATAAGGTAGAAGGTTCATTGAGCAGGATAGATCATGGGGTTGTGAACAAAATAAGGATTTCAAAGGAACCCATGTACATGGATCTATAAAGGATGTATATGGGAATGATTCTAAAGTAATGGATTGTGATCATTTGGAAAGTTAAACCATTTATAAAATGGTTTATGTTATTCATTGTATGAGGTTTTTAAGTTTAATGTCACTGTATGATGCAAGTTATGCTAAGAGATGAATTATAGGTAGTTCAAGGTACAATCAAATGATAAGATCAGTTTTATCAAATATAAATGTATATTTATATAGTTAGAGAGTTGAATAATCTCTCAACTCTATGAAAAGAGTCTTAAATGTTGTTCTGTTATCATAATCTTTGATAATGTTAATTAATTTTTTTATAATTGTAGTTTATGGTTTTGTGCTAATCTACTTTCATCTAAACCTATTTTCTATCAGTAGAAATTCATAGTTTTTTTTTATTCTATGACCAGATTTTCAATTCCAATCAATGTAACTCTATTTGAATGGATAATTTATTTATTGTTATTATTATTATTGTTAATATTTTTACCACATCTTTCCCCTTAACCTTTTTAAGGAGCATATTATATTAACCCTATTTCTGATATGGGTTTTTTTCACAAGGAAATTTTATAAGTAACAAGAAATAACTTTCAAAGTGAAATTTCAAATTTAGAGGATGAAATTTTTGTAAGGAGGGGATAATGTAACACCCCAATATTTTTCAAATAAATTTAATATTAAATTCATGAAACATTGAGTCTCTAAAAAACACTACTTTGTTATAACCTATCCAGTAAAAATAATTTTACCACCCCTATGATTTGAATTTTGAAAATCTGACATATACGTTTGCAATTAGTAAGTTATTTAGAGCCTCATATGACCAACTTGATTTGTGGTGAATAGTAACATACCCTTATGAATAGTAATCTAACCTATGATAGTATATATATATATATATAGGATTTAAGTGAAAGTATGATGTACCTATTAAATATGTAAATAAATGTTTTAAAAACTGTATTTTTTAAGTAAATTATGATTTTAATTAAAAATTAAATTAATCAAATTTATAAAATTATTTTTGAAAAATGGCTTCATTTTTGGATTATACATCTCAAAAAATGTTTGGGGTGAATTTTTGGTATTTTTCTAAAATACGTGAATTTTTGGTGAATAGTAAAATACCATAATTTACTATAAATGATAAATAATTGATTTATTGATTCATTGATGATGTTATGTTGATGTAATCACCAATGGTTCTAACTAAAATGAATATATTACTATATTTGGTCATGTAATAATCACTATTTCTTGTCTTATGGAAAAATAATAAACTAATGATTAAAATATTAAGAAAACCCACATCCCCTCAACTATAAATACCACCTCTTCCACCCACTTCTCTTAAATCCTATAAATCCTTGTGAATTATCAAAATTATATCCAAATATTCTCCCAAGAACCTCCCCCATGACCATTATCCCTTGGTCTTATAAAAAGACCAAATCCTCTTCCCTTAAGAGGCTCTCAAGGAAGGTTAATTCAAGAGGTAAAATTCCTCTTCTCTTTTCTTTCATTTTCATGTTCATTTGTTATATTTTCTTTCCTAACCTATCCTCATACAAATGGTATGAAAAATAAATTACCATATATTTACTGTAATTTCTTTAATCTAGTGGGATAATTCATCTTCATCTCTCCTTCCCCCCTCATTTATGCTAAAAATGAAACATCATCTGAGATGTGTTGATTTATCACATTCAAGGAAGACAATGATTTCAATTTGATTTACCTTCATAAACTATGTTCATGAAACCATTTTTATGGTTGAACCATAATATTATATATTTATTTTATTTTATATCATTTTATTAAATCCTTATTCACTCATGATGTAAAATAATAATAAAAAAATGTAATTGTAAGAAAAATCACCAAATTAATTCAACCGTTTATCATTAATATTTTATATAATGATTCGCCTTCACTAAAATTAACCAAATTAATTTTATAACCATTTAATATTATTAATGTTCATTAATAACATATAAAATCAATTATGTACTGCAACTCACATCTTACATGAACTACCATACTCTTTTATAAATGAGCCGATCATGAGTATTATGAAAACGAACACTCACAAAAAATGAAATTAAATCCCTTAACCCATATAAAAGGCTATGAATGAACTTAATAATGTCATAATAAAAAAATGTATAAATGGTTCTTTAATTTTTAATTAATTAATCTAATTTGATTTTTCAGGTCATTAAGATCAACTGAAGAACACCCTCATATTTAAGGTAAGGGATCCACTCTCTCACTTTTATTCAAGAACCCCCCTATATTGTGTCCTTTTATTTTTAATTACTAATTATGGGGTATGTTTTATCACCTACCCCATACAACCCTTATGATATATAAATGTTAGGATACCCATTTACCTATCATCAATCCCTCATAAGAACACCTGTTACCATACCGAAATGTTTGTAAGGGTTTTCTACCCGAATCTCCATTTCCTTTCAGGTTGCTCTTATTATCTACTCACCTCAATTAAATTCTTATTTATAACTATTTAATCCTTATAAATTATGTTTTAATGTTCTAAATATGTGTACCAATTATAATCCTTCTTTATTTTATGGCGATTTACATGTTTTAAAAGAATCTTTCAAAAAAATTGTTCCGAAATGCAAGCTCGATTCAAGTAACTTCTAGAATTCTTACCTATTTTGAAGTTCACTATATAATATGTTTTAATCCATATTTATATTTCTAAAATCACACATTTTTACATGAAAAACTATTTTTGTACACTCCTGGTTTTATTAAATCAAACATGCCTTTGCGCTTTAAAATCCTTTACTATTTTTCTTAAACTGCACTAAAATGTTTTATTTATAAAGATTATTTAAAAACTATTTTCAAATGATTTAAACTCAATAAGAATTTATTTAAGAATCCAATATAATTTTAATTACATTACTTTTTATTTTATGGGATATAAATGTTTACAATCTTATTTCATGACAAATACAAATGATTTTCCAAAAGAACTCTTCTTTCCAAAGTAAAAAGAATTTTTCTCATCTCACTTTAACTTTTATGAGATATATTCCTTGTTCACCAATTATTTATTTATTATGTTGTATGTAATTCCCTTTGTTATATAATATCAATAGTATTCTTATTCTCATTATATTCTAAGGGATTATGATTTTAATGTTTCAAGGTGGTATGTGACACTTTGGAATGTTTAAGGATTATTTCCTCAAGAATTTTTCAATGGTCTCATTTAAAAGTATCTTTACTTATGTCAACATATTTTGATTAATCTAGTATTTTATATAGATTTATCTCATATGATATCATCTAAATAATATTTTATTAAATGTTTTATGATTAGTTTAAATGTGGATGTTCTATCTTGATACCATTCACCATATTACTCTTAATGGTTAGTGTTTATGTTTAATGACTGGGGAAAGTTATTTACATTACATATGTTAGTTTAAATATGATTGTATATGTTTTTTATGTATCCCCATTCATAAGTGGAATTAATTGGACTTATTATGTAATGGGTGGGGCCCTCTATAGCCCCTCAATGCATCAGTAGGTCTCATTAGACAAACTATTGTCTTGACACAAGTCCTTGACAAAATGGATATTTATGGTCTTGTCACGAGGCCTTAATAGTATGGTTATGATGTACAATATATGCATTTCACTATTTATGAAACTAATAATTTAAAGTTCATGTGGTTATTCAACTAGTAGAATACCCATTATTATGCTTTATCATGGAATTATTTATTCAGATATTTTTCCTACCATAATGTGTTCATGTTTATTTTTAAAGGCATGTGTTTTAGTTATTAACCATGCATAATGTTTATGTTTATGATATATTACACTATGTTACTTACCCTTACTGAGCATCCGAGCTCACCCCTTTCTTATGTTTTATTTTCTTAGGACATGAATAATATTATTATGATTAACCTATAGGGATAAGCTTAGAGTTGTGGATGTTCCCAATAAAACTTATATGTTGCATATATTTTCATGGTGTATTGTTGAACCTATGTATGTATCTAGTTTTCCAAAACTACTAAGCTACTCGGTACTTTAGGATACAACATTCTTGTAAGAATTCCAATGTAATGAAATAGTGCACTAACTATGGGCTTATGGGGTCGGGGCGTTACACTATGTACCCCTTCAGTGGTGCATATATTTGGTTATGTCTTTCGATGTTAGGAAAGGAAAGGTGTTGTAGTGAGGTGGTGGGTTTTTTGTCAGCTTAGCTGATTAGTTATTGGTGAGATGGTGTGAATATTCCCATGATATCACATGGAGTTGATGGTTTCCCCTATTTTAGTATTCCTTTATGGTTTGACCTGTACTTGTAGATTGTTTCTACTCTTGAGTTGTTTTGTTTCCACTTTCTATTTTTAGTTATGGAATATATATATCTTTTAAACTATTTTCTATGTTGTATATATGTTCCTTGTTTTTTCTTCAAGATAGGTGAAATCATTCCCTATAAATATTTTTTGATGCTTGAGTGCTAGTCTCCAGCCCGTGGGGATTGAGAATTCCCTTTAGGTATGTGATGGGTAGGGTCGGGTACTAGTTTGAGAGGGTATTTGGGATGGTTCATTACAGATTGGTATAATATGTGGTCTATCCTCAAGAGTCCTTGTGGTGGGACATTTGGTAGACTGAGGATTGGTTTTTTAGGACTTGATAGATAAATTACTGTGAGTTATTGTCCATCTCTTTCCATGATGAGCCTCAAGTTATCATGGAATGTTAGGATTCATGTCTCCTATTTTGAGTTTTGATGTTAATATTAGTTTTTACTTATGGGTTTTCTAGTTTTATTTGATATTTTTCTATTTTTTGATCATTTATTTTATTTTGGTGTGTTGTAGTATGCCTTAAAGGCATGTTTTGTGAGTTCCTTAGGGGGGTGTAGCTGATGCTATTCAAGGGAATCTGCCTATGGATCAGAACATTATCAAGGATATCATGCGGTCAGTTCATGCTATTGACCATAATGTGACACAAGTTCAAAATGAAGTCGTTGAGGTGCATCCAGCGTCTATAGGAGAGATAGATCAATCATGATAGTTATTGTTCGATAATCCACCATCCTTTAAAGGTACAAATGAACCTTACGTGGTGGAGGAATAACTTGAAAAGATTGATCAAATCTTCAAATTCATGTATACAGATAAGAGTATTAAGGATAATTTTTTAGTTTTCATACTTGAGGGTCTCAGCAAGCATTTTAAGGATTCTATGGTATAAGAAGATAGGAACATGGTATTGAACTAGATGGGTTCTAAGACTCTCTTCTTTTAGAAGTTTTGTCCAAAGTCATTGATAATGGAGAAGTCTCTAAATTTTATCTCTTTATAGCAAAGAGAGAATTTGGTTTCAGTGAACACTAATAGATTTGCTAATATGGTTTTTTTTGCTAGTGGTTGTGAAGAATGACCATCTGAAATCTCAAAAGTAATTATAGGGTTTGTGATCAGATATCAGATCGTAGGTATTTATACTAAAGATTTAAACCTATGAAGAGACAGTATATAAGGATATGGTGGTAGACCTGAATATGGTTGGTAAGGTTAGATATTATACCACTTATCTTCCACCTAGAAGAAGCTTCAGTGGTGCACCAATGGAAAAGTGGAAGTGTCAAGATCATCGCAGGAGTGGTGAAGGTAGTTCTAAGAAGCAGGCCTCTTCTACGCCTCTAATTACAACTAGTAGTGTACCTATGACTTCTTATCAGTGTGTAAAGGTTGAACACAATAGGAATTCATATCCTTCACCTACAAATACATGTAACAATTGTGGATGATATAGTTATCTTCAACATTTCTATCAGTCTATGTCTACACCTCAATATGTTTATGGATCATCAGCTCCAAAGGATATTATGGCATAGTTATATTATTTAGAGACTTTAGGGATCTATCCATAGGCCTCATGAGTGAATCATCTTCATGAATTATTTGATTTTATAGTGGAGGTAAACACAGGTTCAATGGTAGTGAGAGGTACCATCTTTATTGCATCCTCAATAGAAATTTCTTTATTGGATATTGGTTATTTACACTCATTTATATTAGGATATTTTATTGATATTATTAACCTACCAACATAACTCATGTACTTATTTATGGAGTTATAAAAACCTATTGGGAAGAGTAAATAGAAGGTTTTTTAGTTTCCATCTTGTGTAATATTGATAGCTAATGCAGAGTTAGTATGGGATTTTCTTATTCTTGATACAGATCTATTTGATTCCCTCATCAGGATGGATTAGATTTTTGATCACCATGATGAGGTTGATTTTTATCATTGGTGTGTCTTGTTTCCTACAGATTATGGGAGATATTGGGTGTTTTATTGAGATTTGGATATGAGGTATGGTTATACAAGACCTTACCACCTAGATCTTAGGAGTATGTTGTCTGTTGTAGTAGTTTTGGATGATTATTTCTCTTTTGTTGTTGATTTTACCACTGTTGTTTGGGATTTCCTAATGTTTTACAAGATGATTTATCTATCTTCCTCTAGATAGAGAGGTAGTGTTTACGATTGACCAAGAACTAGGTACAAAAAATTATATAAATAGATTATTATTTGATGTAACCTATAGAGTTGAAAGAGCTAATGATTCAGTTGGATGACCAAGTGGAAAAAGGTTTTGTTCACCCTAGTATTTCTCATTGGAAAGCCCCGATGCTCTTTTCCAACAAGGAAGACAGTTCAATCTGATTGTGTATAGATTATTAGAAGTTGAGTTAGGTAATTTTTAAGAACAAGTATCATTTACATCACGTGGATAATTTTCTTAATTAGTGAAAGGGGGAAAAGTGGTTTTTTAAGATAGATCCTAAAGTAGGTTATCATCAACTCAAGGTTCAGGTGTCTGATATATCAAAGATAGATTTCAAGAGAAGGTATGCCTATTAAAAATATCTTTTGATGCTATTTGTTTTGAATAATTCTCCTATAATTTTTCTAGCTTTGTTGAATTGGATATTCCATCGGTATCTCAACAATTTTTTAGTAGGGTTCATAGATGGTAGTTGGGTTTACTCAAGATATGAGCATGATTATGAGCACCATCTGAGTTTGGCTTTGTAAATCCTAAGGAGTCACAATATATATGGAAAGATTTATAAATTAAACTTATGAATTTAAGAAGTTAAATTTTGGGGGCACATAATTTCTAAGCATTGCTTATCAGTTGATCATGAGAAAGTAATGGTTGTCTTTTCATGGGAATAGACATAGAATGCCTCTGAGATTCAAAGCTTCCTTGGTCTGGTTGGATACTATTGATGGTTCATCAAGGATTTCTGGAAGTTGGTGTCACCATTGAATACTCTTTCTAGGATAGGGGTGAAATTAATATGGGATTTAAAATTTTAATCTTCTTTTGAAGAGATTAAAGGACTTCTAACATAAACACATATTCCGTTCTTACCTATGCTCAGTAAAGGTTATGTGGTTTTCTGTGATGGTTCTACTACTAGTTTGACTTGTGTGCTAATATAAGATTATAATGTGGTATCTTATGACTATATTAATCATTGACTATATGAGAATACTTACCTCACTCGTGATTTAGATCTTTTCACAGTTATGCATGTTCTTAAGTGTTAGCGACATTATCTTTTTAGGGAATGGTTCATTGTGTTTTCTAACCATAAGAGTTTGAGATATATCTTTTCTTATAAGGACTTGAATATTAGATAGAGGTGGTGGGTGAAATTAACTTATATGTTTGACTTCAATATCACCTAAACCCTAGGGATGGGGAATTTCTTTGCATATGCTCTTAGTGGAAAATCTCTATAGAAATCTATTTTGGAGTCGAAGAAAGAGTGAAACATTATGAAATTTTTTCTCTATTTCATCTAGATGATTAGGAGGATGTTTTATGAATGGATTTGAAAAGTGTCAAATTATCATCATCTCTATTTGAGTATATTCTGTAGATTTAGAAGTAGGATTTTGAGTTCTGGGGAATTACAAAAACTCTATATATTTGGGAGACTATTTCTAGTTGTTATCTCTCATCAGATGGTATTCTTAGTTTTGGGGATCAGGTTTTCATCCCAAAATTTATGATGAGATCAGTTTTGTTTAATTTTCATAGTTATTCATGGGATGTTTATTCATTAACTGCAAAGATGTATTATGACAAAAGATATAGATTCTAGTGGTTGGGTATGAAGTGTGACACTGTTGATTACATGTCCTTTCATTACATCCACCAATCGATAAAGGCATAGCATTTGAAACCTTTTGATTTTCTCTACCCTCTTCTAGCATCAGTCTGGAAATGGGATGGGGTATCTAGGGAATTTATTGTTGGATTAACACACACACCTAGAGGGAGGAATGCTATTTGGATATTGATTGATCAGTTTAAAAAGTAATATCAATTTATTCTGATCAAATACACTAAAAAAGTTAAATATATGGGTAAGTTGTATGTGTAAGAAATTTTGAGGTTACCTAGGGTTCCTTTTTTCGTTGTTTCAGACAGTGATACCAGGTTTACTTAGAGGTTCTAGAGGAGTCTATAGTAGGTGATGGGGACTCAGGTCATATTAAGTACAACTTATCATCCACAAATATATTTTTAGACTGAGTATGCTATTTAAATTTGGGGGGATATGATTTGTGCCTATGTCTTAGACTTCGGTGGATATTGGGATATCCATCTAGGACTTGCTGAGTTTTCTTATAACAATATTCACAAGTTATCAATCATAATAGATCCATTTGTGGCTTTGTATGTTTTCCCATATAGATCGCCTCTTTATTGGGTGGAGGAGGGTGAATCTTGTTTGGTGAGATTGAGTTTGGTTCAGGAGACATATTTGAGGATTTAGGATATATGTAAAAATCCGGTTACAGAACAGAGTCTGCAAAAAGTTTATATATATCAATGGAATTTTCCTTTGGATTATCCTACAGGCAATTGGGTTTTCTTGAAATTTTCTCCTCAATTGGGTCACCATTGGCTTTGAAATAGGGAAATTTGGATTTGAGATCAATTAGACCATTTTAGATCATTGAGAAACTTGGGAAGTTTGATTATCAGTTGTTATTGGTGGTTCATTTGATGAGAATTTATGATGTTTTCCACATATCACAAGTTAAGAAATATCATCCTGACCCCTCTTGTGTTTTGAGTTTGTTGGATATTGAGTTAGAGCCAAATGTTTCTATTGTTGAACATATATTTGATATTATTTACTCTCAAGTGAAATTCTTGTATGGGAAGTCTATTTGGTTGGTCATAGTATTTTGGTGGAAAAAATCATATTCTCATGACACTTGGGAGTGCGATTCACAGATGACGTAGTAGTGGAATAACATCTTTAGTTGACTAAATTCTTCCACATGACTTCTTGAGGATGTAAAGTCTTATAGTGGAGAGTTTGTAACATCATTTCACCCACTTTAGGGTGTTTTACTTCTATTTTGTTGTTTTCCTCTTGAATTGGGTGTGTTTGGGGACTCCTGACGATGGAGAAATTTTACTAAGAAAAATGACATATAGATCATGGATGTACGTTAGTTTGAATTAACAGAGTTCAAGTATACATGTGTTAATGGATTTTTGGGGTTCTCCTTATGTTCATAGAACACCTGATTTAGTCTGGCGTTTTCATGTAAGATTCTATAGTTTTTTTAAACTGTAAGAAAAATACACATCATGTAATGGGATTACACGACGTGTAAGTTCTATAAGGTCGATGTTGTGAATTTTTTATAGAGCGGGAAAGGAGTACACATCATGTAATGGTTAAATGACATGTAATGTTAAAAGATTAATTTTTAATAAAAATGTGATGGCTTTTTCAGAGTATTTGAGTCCCAAGGATTACATGATGTACAAAGGATTTACATTCCATGTAAATGTCATGGAAAAGGATTTTAGGGCACTATATCAGTTGATTTTTATTTTATTCTTCTGTAGCCCTCCTTTCTTTAGACCTAGAAGTCATCTCCTGAAATTTTTACTTCATTCAATCCAGATTTATTTGTTTGGAATTTTATCACCATTGCGGTTGGATTTCATCTCTTCGGGTGAGTAAAAATTTATGCTTCTTCATTGCATCGATCACAGTAGAATTGTTTCATTATGATACTAGATTTTTTAACCCGCGGTGATGCTTAATTTTATTTCTCTGTCTATCTATTGTGTGATCTCATTTAGGGGGCCATTTCCTTAATTATTTTTGTTCGAAGAGTGTGTGTTCTTAATGTATGTGTTGTTTCCTCTCCTCCGCTGACACTTTTGTTTAATTGAATCAATCTAAGATGTTTATATTGATTATAGGGCCACCTTTTCATTGTTAAATCCATTATATGGTGGGTTCCATTGCAATCATGTGCGACCTGAGTTTTGAGATAGGTGGTCTCACCTCTATCCTATGTTGGTGAACTGCATTGTTCCTATTTTTAATAATTTTTTTATTAAATAAAATTTCATGATTGAATGATTGGATTTCTGTGTGTGGAAATAAGATTTTGTAAAATATATTTTTACTCAGATTTTGGTAAATGGAAATGATTTTTCAAATCATTATGAAATAGTTTTGTGAAATGGTTTTGAAATCATGAAATGATAAAAATGGTTTGATGAACTATTTTAGAAACAAGAGCACATGATAATCCTTGGGTACTTAGGTGGAAGGTATAATAATAGGCCGTGTCCACTGTTATCGGAGTTTCTCATGGTGATTTCCTCTTCTCCCTAGGCTTATTGTTAAAGGGACTAGTTAGACTTGTTGGGGATTCATTTGGTGGGGTGTTCCTATGTTATCTAGACTTGATGAGTATTTTTAGTGGCTTGAGGTGTTCAGTATTGTCTATATTATGTATGATTGTCCTAGCTATTCTGAACTTGTGTGATCCATGGTGTGTTCTTACATGTGCTTCTTAGATAATTTGGGATGATTTTGGTTTGTACGATTTTCTTATACAGCCATATATTTTATATGATACGTAATGAATGATTTGATTTTTTGACAGGATATATCTAATGAGATATATGTATTTGGAATTCATTGAAACTAATTTACCTTCTTTATTTGGAAATGTGGAAAATAGAGAAATTAAACTATTTTTCCATACTTTTGATATAAGAACTGTTAAACTATCATCATTACTTTTATTATTTAAATTTGAGTATGATTGGATTATTTTTTAAAGACTTGATATGGAAAACCTAGGTAATACCCTATTGATTCTATTAGCTCCCACCTTGTGTACCCCTTTGGTGGTGTGTAGACCTGGTTATGTATTTCAATGTAAGGAAGGGCAAGGCATCATAGTGATGTGATGTTATTTTCTATCAGCTGAGTTGAGTAGTTGGTGGTGAGATGGTGTGATTCTTTCCACATTATCACATGGATTAGATCATTTTTCCTATTTTGGTAGTACTTTATGCTTGGACCTATACTATTAGATTATTTATACTCTTGATTTGTTTTGTTTTCGCAGTCTGTTTTTAGTTATGGTATATATTTATCTTTTATTTTTTTAGTTATGGTATATATTTGATTTTTTACAGGATATATCTGATGAGATATATGTATTTGGAATGCATTGAAACTAATTTACCTTCTTCATTTATAAATGTGAAAAATAGAGAAATTAAACTATTTTCCATACTTTTGATATAATAACTATTAAACTACCATCATGACTTCTTTTCTTTAAAGTTGAGTATGATAGGATTATTATTAAAAGACTTGATATGGAACACCTAGGTAAGACCCTATTGATCTTGTTAGCTCACACCTTGTATACCCCTTTGGTGGTGCATATACCTGGTTATGTATTTCGATGTAGGGAAAGGCAAGACATCATAGTGATGTGATGATATTTTTTGTCAGCTGAGTTGAGTAGATGGTGGTGAGATGGTGGGAGTCTTCCCATGCTATCACATGGAGTTGATGGTTTTTCCTATTTTGTAAGTCCTTTATGGTTGTAACTATACTTGTATGATTGGGTTATTATTAAAAGACTTGATATGGAACACCTAGGTAAGACCCTATTGATCCTGTTAGATCACACCTTGTATACCCCTTTGGTGCTGCATAGACCTGGTTATGTATTTTGATGTAGGGAAAGACAAGGAATCATAGTGATGCAATGAGATTTTCTATCAGCTGAGTTGAGTAGCTGGTGGTGAGATGGTGGGAGTCTTCCCACGATATCACATGGAGTTGATGGTTTTTCATATTTGGTAGTCCTTTATGGTTGGAACTATACTTGTAGACTGTTTATAATGTTGATTTTTTTGGTTTCCACAATCTGTTTTTAGCTATGGTATATATTTATCTTTTCCATTATTGTCATTGTTGTATATATGTTCCATGTTGTTACTTCAAGTTGAGTGAAATCATTCCCTGTGATTGTTTTTTGATATCTAGGTGCTAGTTGTCAACCTATGGGGATTGAGAATTCCCTTTTGGTATGTGATGGGTCGGGTCAGGTGCTAGTTTGAGAGGGTATTTAGGTCAGTTCAATATAGTTTTTGTCACTACTCAGACTTCCCTAAGCCATGAACCTATTCATCTATCCCCATGGGTCTCCTTTAATACCTTGGTTTCTTTCTGAGCACACCACATTCTATTACTCAATAGGTCGCTTGTCAAACTAATGATTGTCCCCATAAGCCAACATATGTTCTTTTAGTGTGTTTACCCTCACTCACACACACCTCGTGAAATCTTCCAGAAGGTCACCTGTCCCAATTTATTACCCCAATCTAAGCATGCTTAACTATGAATTTTTAATCAGTTAGGATCCTAAAAATAAAGGTGGACATTTTTGACATGTGTAGTAACATTTATCCTTCTTAAGTCTCACTTTTCCAGGGGTGTTCCACTCTCCACTCCTTTAAAGTATAATTTCCTCATTGTGGATCCCAAGCTGCAAACCTAGGAAGTGCCTCTGCACTTCTGGTTGGGTATTGTTTGATGCATGGGTGCTAGTTTCCAGCCTGTGGGGATCAGGAATTCCCTTCAGGTATATGATGGGTCGGGTTGAGTACCATTTGAGAGGGTATTTGAGTTTGTTTGTTATAGTTTTTTCACAACGCAACCTTTCCCATGCCATATACCTAATCATCTAACCCCAAGGGTTTCTTTTAAAAACTTGATTGCCTTCCAAGCACACCATAAGCTATTACACATTGGGGTATCTTACCATACTAATGATTATCCCCACAATCTAACACTTGTTCTTTCAATGTATTTGGTCCTCACTCACAAACTCCCTGAGAAAATTCCCAGAAGGTCACCCATCATGATCACTACTCCATTCCATGAACACTTAACTACGAATTTTTAATCAGGTAGGCTCTCGAAAAAAAGGTACACATTATTAACATGGATAG
Organism: Viscum album; assembly: GCA_963277665.1. NCBI lineage: Eukaryota > Viridiplantae > Streptophyta > Magnoliopsida > Santalales > Viscaceae > Viscum > Viscum album. The sequence continues at coordinate 57,398,784 of OY728154.1, forward strand.
TAACATTTATCTTTTTAAGACTCACTTTTCTAGGTTTGTTACACTCTCTACCCATTTAAAGAAAAACTCCCTTGTTGTGGACCCCAAGCCTCAAAACTAGATAGTTCCTCTATACTTTCGGTTGGGAATTGGCTCTAATACCATTTTTCATGATCTGGCCTTCCCCAAACCATGAACCTAGTCATATTACCCATAAGTATCCTCTAATAACTTGGTTTCATTTCGAGCATACCATGAACTATTACTCACTGGGATCTCTTATCAAGTTAAGGACTGTCCTCATAGGCCAACACATGTTCTTTCAGTGTCTTTTTCCTCACTCATACACACCTTGGGAAACTTTCCAAAAGGTCACTCATCTTGATCACTACTCTATGCCAATCACACTTAACTATGGAGTTCTAATCAGGAAGTCTCCTAAAAAGAAAGTTTCACCTTGATGGCATGGTTAGTTACATTTATCCTTTTTAAGTTTCACTTTTTTAGGGTTGTTACATCCACATTATAAGCTGATGTTTCCTTTCCTACCCTACTCTATGTATTTTTTAGGATTTTAAAAAAATGAGTGTGGGGGAGATGACGCCATGGTGGAAGCGATGTGCATATTAAAATATATAATTGTGGGGGTGTTTTATTGTGATATTTGGGAAAAGGTTTATGATTATTTATTTATTATACTCTATTTCAAACCCTTTTAAAAAAACTCAAAAAAAATCAAAAAAAATGTTTTTTTAGGTTAAAAAACCACCATTTACTTGACCAATGATTTTTATCATTTGGGGTTGAGTGGTAGATGTGAGACTTGTCTAGAATCAGGTTTCTTTAAAAAATAACTTGGGTCTATCATTCATTATTCTTCATAATTCATGATTCTAATTTTTTTTGGGAAAATCATAGATGTCATTTCTGAATGGATAATTTTTCATCATTTTGTTTTTAAATTTCATACAAAATACTGTAGAGAACAACCTATTTTTTTAGTTTTACTTCTTTGACATTTTTTACTCACCTACAATAAGACTTAGAGTCATTTGGTCCTAATGATGAATCCCTCGTTATTAATTATGATCGTTGTCTCTATGGGGTGGATAAAGTATATACATTGCAACTTATAGAAAGGAGAATGATTTTAGGTATGCACAAAACTCTATTTAAATTTATTACCTTGAGTGATGAGTGAAGATAATTTAAAGTGAGGTAAATTGTGAATGACATACACATTGAAAATGAATTAAAAAGTGATTGTAAGAATTAATAAGAACAATTAATTCAAAAGAGAAAAATTAAAATTCATTGTAGACTTTTTTTTGAAAATTAAGGAGTTGATGAAATGTTCTTATGTGATGATTCAATATTTAATTACCCATTTAATAACTTGAATTTGTTGAAATTTTTTATTTAAAATCATAGTAGAGTGAGCATCCTTTTCAATTTATTGATATTTAATAATTAAATATATGCATGAGTTCAAGTGTATGGGTATTTGATAGCTTCATTTCATAAATACATATTTAAGTATAAAATATAATGATATTTTAAAATATAACAATTAAATCTTTCCTGGGTAATATTTTTTCATTTATGTTAGGTTACATGTGAAATTAATTCAAAATAATAAACTGAGTAAAAATGAGACGGATTCATGTTGTAAAATGATGCTCCATGATATGGGATAAGTCAAGGATCAAGTTCATGGATCATAATTAAATATTCAAGAAGAAGAAAAGTTGAATACACTGCAAAACCACTATTCACATCATGAAACACCTATTCAAAATGTGATATTAATCAAAAAATCATGATGGGAGTAAGAATGAATAAAAATGGTTCTTGGGGGTGGAGAATGAACTTTCATAGTGTGACACCCCTTGTCACACTGTGAAAGTTTGTGAGAATAATTTTAACATCCAATTTTGGACAACTAAAGGTCTAGCCCCACATTCAATTCATTGGTAACTCCAAGGATTGACTTGGACACATACAATGAACAAAGTTATGTATTTTAATACACCTAGTTATGATTCTTCTCATTAAAATATAATTCTAACTAGGGTGGAATTACAAAATCATTACTTAATGGGTCCTAGACCTAATTATAAAGTGTTGGACTTTTGTAGGGACTTTTGTTGAGATACTTCACAATTCATTAAGAATTTGTTTTATTTTCCCTTACCACATCATGCTCTAATGACTATCATTAGGGGTAATTACTAATTTTTGTTAGGTGATGTAAATAAACAGAGAGTGTGTGAGTGAATTTTTTCCATTTTATGTTTGTGTTTGGGTTTTTACATTCATGTTTTATTCTTATAATAGTTCTATTTTTCATTCCATGATCATTGATAATGTGAATAAGAAAGTACAAATTAATGCATCAACTGATTGTCTTGAACTCTACATGATAATTGTGTAATTTCGGATGATCAAGTTTAAAAATTGTATCATGAGAATTATTCATTAATAAAAAGAAGTAATTCATCATAGCAAAAGGGGGATCTATGCGTTAATATGGGATACCAAAACCAAGGATATTATTTGTCTCTACTCTAACAAAAAACATGAAAAATAAATTTTACTTCAAAATTCACTCACATATAAACAAAAAATGTACAAAACCTAACATGTTTTCTAATATTGAATTAAAAAAAATTCTTTATCCAGTCTCATTCTCGCTAAATCCAAATGAATCATTTAAAAATTATTAAAATCTACTTGAATCATCTCTTGAGTTCAACCTCAAACTTTCTTCTCACAACACCAAATTAGTTAGTTGCAATAGTTTGATTTTTTTATAAATTATTAGATTTGGTTATACTTTTAAGAAATAATGATTCCCTATGGGTGAGAAGTCTCAATCCATGAAACTAGTGAAAATATATCATGAAATTATAACCCTTCAACCTATGAATAGTTGTTAAACATTGATATTTCTCTATTTCTAATTACTTCACCTTTTACATCCAATTAATTACGGAACACCCATTTTCTCTCATTGAAATTATTCTTTTAAGCTTGGGTACTAACTCCCAAGTGTCGCTATTCTCTATCTATTCCAACTATTCATACATATCACTAAACTAATTTTTAATCTTCAATTATTATTTAGCATCTCTAGGTTCAACTTGAGAAAACTATGAATTATAATCTACTATAATGAAAGTTCTCATAGTTTTTACCTAATAAATCTGATCTCTAATGATATTTTAGACCTACAATTTACAAATAAACCTTGGATGAGATGCATGATATTATTCCTCATCACTTGGAATAGTTGAATCTTTATTTTCAACCTGTATATCTTCAACACTTTCACCTCTATTTAAAATTTATTTAGGCTATTTGACCAAAAAAAGCATTATCACTTATGGAACTAGCTTCCTCATTTGAAATTTCTTTCCTTGATTATTCCAGTATGTTCACATCGGGGATATAAATAATATTTCCCATTTCTTTCTTATAGAGATTTTAACCTGTTACATTTTAAGTATATCCTTTTAAGATCCCATTAAATCCACACTTTTCAAACTTTCCAAGATTTTATAATTTTACATTGATAACACAAGGTCTACCAAACACATGAAGATACTTTAAACATGAATACTTTTTGTTAAAAATCTCATGAGGGAACATATCAATTTTCATTATGTGTAAAATATAATTATGACTTTGAACCAGAAAACCAATATATTTCCTCTAAAAATATCGAGCTGTATCATGCTTGACCAATATAGTTTGATCCATCTCCACAAAAAAATATGATCTTTAACGCAGCCAAAATATTTAGTTTTGGTGTGTGTGTTTATCTTAGTTCATGTAAAACTTTATACTTTTCAAAATAATCTTTAAACTTTATATTTTTAAACTCAGTTCTATTTTCTATCCAGATCTTCTTGAGATAAATATCTCACCCTTTTTCTACACTTCTTTGAAAACTTTTAAATGTGCTTAAGGCCTCATACTTCGGTTTCATAAACATGAAATAAGTAATGCGAGTGAAGTAATAAATGAAAATAATAAAGAACTTATCTAAATTGGTTTATTTCTTCCTCATGGTAATGTACACGTATGAATGAATGATGTATAAATTTTTAGAAGATCAAGTCACAACCTAATTCTGTAAAGAGATGAAAATTTTCCCATTTTTAAAACTAGAGCACATCCAATATCTTTCTCATTTTATTAAAATAACATCATTGAAATTTTATCCTTAGGTTATTATATTCATTAAATTTTTTCCACGATGTCTAAGACTTTGATTCCAAAATGAATTCTCTTCTTTCATGCTTAGATAACATGAATTTTCATCACCACACACTGGAAACAAATTTCTTTCTGTTCACAGTCCTCTTGTCACCACTCTTCTATCTTTAAGATTCTAAACCAAAAACTCATACTTTCTAAAAATATCTTAGTTTCCTTCATAATAAATCTATGAAACTCCTAGAATATCATGTTTTAATATATAAATATAAATAGTGTTTTTGGATTTCAACTTTTCCTTCCCAATCATGGTTGAGAGAACTACTTTGATCTTGAGTTCCCCATCATTTAAATAGGTATATGATCTATATTTTTACTTTTGAACAAGTTTTAGGAGTTTAAAATTTACTTTTTTTGTGATATGAGTATCTAATTTCTAAGATCCAAGGTCTCTCCTCTTTATATTCTTTAAGTGAAACCTCCATAACCAAAGCTTTATCATTCAATTTTATTTTCTTCATTTGATGATGTTCGGTATTAAAACTCATATTTTTTAGGTTAGTGGAAATATGATACATTCATTTTCATGGTGACTATTTTGGTTACATATTATATAGTATTATTGAAGCACATAAAGCCTATTATAAAATTTCTATTGATCATTCTTAATATCCTTTTGAACTTCCTTTGAGAGGACTGACTCCCACTCAAACCTTATTTCCTAAGACTCTTAATCATCATAATTACCCATCCTTAAACATTAAAAAATGTTTATTTTTAATTAAATAATTCATTTTATTACATTCCAAGTATATTTGGTTTAATGTTTTAGATAATTATTCCATCACCCTTACCTAAATAAATATTACATCATAAGGGGACACTTATAATTAATATTCATTTTTACCACAAAACAAAACTTTTATGATATAACACATTTTATTTTCATGAAATATATTAAAAATATACATATTGACCTTATTAGTTTCCCTAATAATCCTTAAAACCCTATGAAAAACATTTTAAAATATGGGATGACCATAAAAAACTCAGTAAGGGGTATATAAAAAGAAATAATTAAACCTGTTAGTTCATGAATACTTACACAATATTTTACCTTTTCAAAATTAAACTTTGGGATCAAAATAAACATTTTATTACCCAATAAATAAAAGTTTCTTCCCAAATATTTTCATAAAAGTTTTCATAATAAATCTTAAAGATAAAATAAAACTCATAATGGTTCCTTTGAAATCATGAAAAACTTATGAATTTTTTTCAAAAAAAATATACATTTCACAATTATGAAGTATAATATACTTTCCTTTAAGAATAATCTCACGAGTAATCACATGGGGGCATAACATAAAAAACATGGAATAATAAGGTCGTGGAAACATAAAAATGTGATAGTAAAACAATACATTACATAAGTATACGTTAAGGCTAGATTACAAGAAAACATCACATAGTGGAGAGTGTATCATCTTAGATTAGGTTTACTACCTAATCCAATACATAACGCCTCATGAGAAAAAAACTTTACCCAATTCATTGGAAAACTATCTAGGTTCACCCATCATAACATGTTTATGATTATGTGTAAAAACAAAAGGAAATCAATCATAAGGCATAAACATATGAATTACCCATAGAAATAAATGAGTTGTATAATGTTACCTCCTATCATAATCAAAGTAAATTTCATAAATATTCCAAATAGAAGTAGGAATTAAATATTATGAATGTTAATATCTAAGAACATAATCATAGATCTCAAAATAAGGTGTTCATTTGAGAATAAAAACATTAAAAGAGTGTAAAATTAAAGGATTAAGAGATAAAAAAATTCCCCTTAATCATGTTTGAATTTAAAGAAATAGTTTGATAAATGAACTTCTAACATGTATTACCCCATAAAAGTATAGAATAATAAGCTAGGTATATATGTAAGATATATATATATAATTTATAAGCAATCCATAACATAAAGGTTTGATAGAAAGTGATTTAGAGAGAGAATAATAATAAATTGAAGAAAAAGGGATGTTTAAAGAGATACCTTACAACCATAATGAAAACATTTCAAGATATCAAAATATAAATTTCATTTAGTTTTTTTCTAAAAACTTATAACAATGGGAAATACGATTTTTTCATTAAAGAAAGCATGGAAGATTATAAAGGAATCTTAAATATAAAATGATGGTTATGGTGGTGGGAAAAACATTTATGGTGTATATATTAAAAAAGAACATTATTGTTTTCTTTTGTAAATAAAATAAAAATTTATATTATTTTAAAAAAAAATATTCCCTTTTAAAACCATTTAATGAAATTCAAATGAGTCATAAAATTTAATTTATCATTCGTTGATTTCTGTATAAATACATCAATGAAATGGACATATAAGAGAAATATGTAGAAAATAAGTAATTTATAATTCATTTATTTATATATAAATACATCAATAAAATGGGAATGTAAGAGAAATATTTAGAAAATAAATCTTTTAAACATTTAAAATGATGTTTTTATAGTAAAGTTTCCCTTACCTCGAGTCCAAATATTCACATATGTTATTTATCTTCATGAATAATAAAATTATGTTAATTATTTACATGATTAAGAAAACCTTTAAAGTTTATTATTCCATTAATTTTATTTATTTACTTTTTATATAAAATTACTTAATAAATTAAGTTCATGTTGGATTTTCTAACGATATTCGGTTCATATTTCCAAAATGACATTAGTAGGTTGAATATGGTAAAAGAGGTCATAATTCCATAATATAATGAATAATAATCATTTAAAAATTATAAATTTTATACATAAATTATAATTTTAAAACCAAACATGAAATATGGTTATGAAAAATTATCTACGTTACAATCATGGAGACAGTAGGTCATACGTACGCATGAGTAACGTTTTCATTTTTCAATGATCATGATGGAAAGAAATTAATTGTTATTTTACATTTATATAATGATTAATATATTTTAAATATAATATTATTTCTTTAAATACACTTATATATACCATCCATACAATTTCAAAATGAAAATTGAATCCCATCGCTTCGTGGAGGTGGTAATCCACACGTATGCATGAACGACGTTATCATTTTTCAAGGAATAGAAATGTAAGAAAATATATGATATATTAATTTTTTAAAATTATAAATCTATAATGAATATCATATATATGTATATATATATAAATAAAATCCATCATCATAAATAGTCTTGAGAGGTGATGATGGAAAATGAATTTCATTGGTTCATGAGGCGGAAGTCCGCTATGCACATGGATGATGGTTTTGTTTCCCATTTTATAGAAGAGGGGATGGATGTAGGTTATTCCATTGACATAATAAAATATAATTTTATGGTATATATTATGTTATTATATCATCATGGTTGAATAATATTTGTATGTGGTTTAACAAGAAATAAAACTAATACATTATGTTAAAGACTATACCAATTCTTCATACAATCTCCATTACTTTACTCCTTAATCCCTGTAAGGTTAAAATTATACCTAAAAAGTACCTATAAAATGTGGGTAGGTATTTTAGGAAGATATTTGGGGAGTTATTTTCTCAAATAAATTGTTTTTATTTATGAATAAAAGACGAGAGGATGCCCTCTTTTATAAGAAAGGGGAGAGGTACACTTCAAATTTTTTAAATTATTAAATTAATATAAATTATATATCATAGAAAAATGGATCCAAAATGATATATTTAAATTATAGAATGATTATTTATCTAAATAATCTCATATAATAAATGTTTTGTAGATTTATACTATGTTTTTATCCTTATATTTTTGTTTTAACCCCCTGTTAACCTTTTTGAAAATTCTGATGATAAAGGTTTTTTGACTCTTTATGTGTTAAGATGGTTACTATAAAAGGAAAATTGTTCCATAAATAGAACATAGTTGATATTTTTAAACATATAAAAATAACTTGGTAAAATATATCATTTTAGAAATTTTAACTCATTTAATAAAATATTATTTATTATAATATAAGATAATGTCATATTTTAAACTATTCATTTAATTTGACATTGAATACAACTTTAAAACTATTGAATTATAATATAATATATTAAAAAATATATAATATGTTATTTATATATATTAATGGGATGCAATAATTCATTAAAACTATATTACTTTTAATATTTTTAAAATCATTTATTTTATTCTTCTATTAATTGAATAAATGTTGTATCAGTGTTGCGTAAGCATTTATGGTAATTATTTCATCAATAAAACTTAAAAACAAATTACCATGACAAAAAAATCATTTAGATTTAAAATAAAACTTTTAGTATTGAACATAGCCTCTTTTTGTCCATATGAAAAAAGTTTAAAATAATAAAACAAAGAGAATGACATTTTTAACATTTCTTTACATAAAATAATATAAATGTCAAAATTAAAGAAATATGGCACCAAGTTGCCATATTTTCGAAACTTGGATATACATGGAAGAAATAAACTCATCCAATAGGATAATAGAAAGTTTTTGTGTCATTTTTTAGTCCTTATCATATTATTTTTAACCTTAATTATCTGATTTACCCTTACTATGGTGATAATTATTTAATATGGTTATTATTCATGATGAACAAAAAAAAGGTCATATTTACTAAATTTTGACCTCATAATTTCAAATATGGTATATATTGTAACATATCATCCCTCATCATTGTCTTGAGAAGGCAGGAGGATGTTACATCACCTTAAGTGACATCCCCAATACGTTAAAGGCTGGAAATAAATTCCAAGGGACTTATTAATAGGTGGAGGGATATTTTCCCTTTTAAAAATAAAATAACCAACCAAACAAGACATAACAAAATAAACCACTACACGATTCATGATAAAAATGAAAGACAACTCAAACATTTCATTAATGTCAAAACCAACTACAAAGAGTACCACAATGGAAGACAACTAACATTGAAGTATACAGCAGAAGACATAACCAATAAAAAATCCAAAGTCTCTGAAAAAAAACTCCAAGATGCACCCATGATTCATGATCTAACTCCAAAAAACAGCCTAAGTATCACTATCCATCACTATAAAAGTGTGATACTTTACATTTTCTAGTGTATCAACAAAAAATTTCTAAAAAATCACCAAAGTGACAAAAAAGGGGTGAGTAATGAAACTCAGTAGGCTTTACACAAATGACTTTCCTAATCACACCACAAAGATAGAACAATTTGGAACATTTATATAAAAAAAATTATATAAAACCATTTGAAACAATCCAATAATTTATCTCAAATCCAAACAATTACCTACCAAATAAGTTTTCTCACATGAAAAAAATTTCAAGGAAAGCAACCAAATGTTCCATATAACCATTTAATTAATTTAATTGGAAATTACGCATTCCATATCACATAGCCATGAAAAACCACACACATCCATACACAAGCTTGGTGTTACTACTATGGTGAAACTTCACATCTATAACCCGAACCCTTTGATGGTGGTACTTCATGACCAATGTCCATCCATTCCATATATGCTTAGACACTTAAGCCATATCACATTCCAATTCAACCATTTCCACACAATTCACTCAATTACACAAACTACACTTTTATTGAAAACCATAACTGCTTCCCAATTCAATAAAACCAACCTTTTATTGAAAACCATTTTTCCAACAAACCATTTCAATAAAACTCATTTTTATTGAAAACCATTTTCCATGCATCAAAACCAAATCACCATTTTAAAATAATGTTACCAAATTAACCATTTTCAAACACACAAATTTTTCACAATACCACAAACCGTCAATGAAACTAGGTTGAAAATGAAGAACGAAAATGAAGAACGAAATAAAAACATCAATGAAACTAGGTTGAAACTCCAAAAATATGCCTCCGATATCGTCTCCTATCATCAAAAATTCCAAATATAAACATATTTTCCATCCATATCCTTATATATATCCACAAAAAAACTATATTTAAGAAAACTATAGAGAGGGAGAAGTGTATAGAAGGAAAACTACCAAAACAAACATAAACTACAAATTATCATGAGATCAGGGATTCAAGTCACCACGAAACGCCTCTATATCGCTTCCAAATCGATGGAGAAGGGTTCCTTAGCCTCAAAGAGGGAGAAATATCGAGTTAGGGTTGGTTTGGGGAAATAATTAGGGGTCAAAACACAATCCTAACCTTGTTCCTTTTTTGTGGATCTTCTTTTTAAACCATACATGGTTAGTCACAAAGTTAGGAAAATTGTGCACTAACTATGTTCCAACCACTACCTCAAAGATGAACCTTACACGATTGGTTTTCATAGTTAGAAAATTGTATGCCAATCGTGAAAAAGCCCATTGTATCAAATAGCATGGTTTCTCATAGGCGATCGTACCGTTTGGAAAAAACATGCACTTTCCTGGGAACCTTCCTCTTATCCATTTTTTCCTTTTTCGTGGTTTCCAAAATCTATGTACCACTCATGAACCCTTATAAAAGTCCCAAAAACATTCCAAAAGGTTTACAAACCCACATAAACATCACCCAAACACTTTTTATACTTAAAAATAATAAATAAATAGTTACTTAATTGAATCTGGGGGTGCTACATATGTTTTTTAAGAATCAAATTTATAGATATGTCATAAGTTAATTTAATATTAAAACATAAAACAAAACAAAAACTATTTTTCATTAAAATTCCTCTTGAAGTATAAAAATGTTTTTATACAAAATTAAAGAAAAAAATTAATTCCAAAGAATAGAATTGGATTATTTTTAATCAATATTAACCTATGAAATTTTAAAAATAATCTAAAATAAAATTTTAATTTGTAAATCAATTTAAATAAAATACTATTTCTAATAAAAATAAATATTTTCACTATTCATTGAAAAATCAAACGTTTCTAAAAAATATCAAAATTTAACCAAAAGATAATTTTGATATGCTGATTTAAAAAATGATATCATTTTTATCAAATAATATTTCTTAAGATTTCACAAATTAATTATAATATTTACTCACAAAAATTAATAAAACTCTTTTTTGAGGAAAACATAATTTTTGAAGAATAAAATGACTTGACTAAAAAACAGGTTATTAAGTACTATGAATTTATCAATAAATCTGTATTGATTATGACTTCAATATATATTTTATAATATGGTTGGTCCTATTCATACCCACTAATTTAATCACTAGGTTATAATATTCACATTTAAATAATATTAATTTTATAGTATATCTCAATTCACTTAAAGCACGATGTTGTAAGTTAAGAATGCTATTAAGAATAGTATTATTTTAAAAAATCAAGGTGTTATATTAATCACCAATTTAATAATTTTTTTCCCTCACAATTTGAACTAGATCTTCGTAAATAAGGGTTTTACATTTCACAATACCTTTGTTGAAAACCCACATCACCAAAATGTTTAATAAAAATCCCTGTTGAAAAGAGGGAAAGGGAAATAAGAAGGTCATCGGGAAGAACACATAACTAGGTTTCCAAATAGGAGAAAAATAGTGGGAAGTGAAAATATGGATATGGAATAAAATCATCATGACCAAATAATCATGGAGAGTGATAGAGATCATTGATCACAAGAAAGTGAAGGATCATGATAAAGTTAACGATCACAAAACCATAAAACAAAGAGGTGTGAAAAAGGCCATTGATTTATTGAAAATGAAGGTAATAGGATAAATTTTTTGTTTCAAGATCCATTTTTAAGAATTGAGGAATTATTTTATGGACTTGACTAATAACATAATAAAATATACATACTAGATAAGTATAATTTCATACTTTAATCAATTTTCACCACAATATCATATTTTTTTCCAATTGATGAGTATTCAAGAAGAATTGTTTTTATAATTTAATAACTAAAATCATTTTCATAATCCCCAAAAGGATATTAATATATTCCTCCTATCTTTAAATATTAATCAAAATTGAATTTTTGGCATAGTTTAATATAGTATCCAAAATATTTAAACCCTCATATAATAAAATAATACATTTAAAACCAAAATTTTCACAATAATAAAGGATCTACTTAGATCATTTCATAAATAACCATACATAAAAAATAACCATAGTAACCTAAAAATTATATAATATTTTATACTCAAAGGTGATCTCAAACCTTTCATCATACATTCAAAAAAAATTAGTTATATTTGACATGCCCGTGGGGCGTTGTTATTTACCTATGGGTCTAATCAAAATATAAAATTTATAAAAACTCAAAATATGCTACTCAATTTATTAAAATGTTGTATTTTAGAAATTTCTAGGTTTAACCAATAGAGATGTTGAATTATTTTGATTATGTTTTCAAAATAATTGGTTTTATTAAATTTATTAAAGAGGTTAAGAAAATATTGGTTTGATTTATTTTAAGAAAGAAAAATATAAAAGTAAAACAGTTTGGTTTTTTTGGATCAGATTTGAAAATCATGTCAAGGTTTTGTAATTTTCAAGTTCAGGTGCAATTGGATATTATAAAATATTTTAATTAATTCATGATTAGTTTTATAGTCTAGATAAGGTAGATCCAATGGTCATGGTATTCCCTTTTTAATGAGACAATCCTCTATTTCCCTTGGTCTAGTAATTTAGGGGTTCTATGAATCAAGTTTGTCTTGATACCAAATTTAAACCTAATTAACCTAAATTTTTCAATGGTCGTGCCTCTTTTTGGGTTTTTAGTTTTGAAATTTTAAGGTCCCTTTCATATTCAAATATCAATACTCATGATAAAAGTAAAATAAATGGATTGGAAATTGATTGAAGAAATCACAGCAAACTAAATATATGAATAAAGAAAAATAAATTAATCCAACAATTCCTTTCCCATTATATTACATAAACCTAGTACAAGGAAGGTTTAACCCCTCTTACAAGTGAAGATAGGGTAATAGGTAAGAATAAAAGGAAAAAGAATGCATAATGAAAGTGGAAATGAAATTGGGGAGGACCCTACATAGTGCAGCTTCTCGCTCTAAACTTTGGTATCTTGTATCTCTCAATAGTAGTAGGATGTCCCTCAATTTATAGGAACTATCTGGGCTCATGTAATAATTAATGAAATTATTTATTAGTCCATAAGTGGTCACAGGTGGGTATTGGTTCTTAAAATGGGTCAAAAATTGAAGATACATCAAATATGGTGGTTTAAATCTCATCCCAACTTTTTACATGTCATGTAGTAATTACACAATGTGTAATTATTGTACCAAGTGTAATGAATTCATGACATGTAGATCTCTAGGTCATATTCACTTGTGTCATAACATGACACAAATGTGCCAATTCATGAAAAATTCCAACTCCACTTTCTTCTGATTTCATCCAATTCATGTCATGTGTTACTTTCACAACATGCACCATTACACAACGTTTAATGATAAAACAATGTGTAATTTACATTTTATACTTCTAAATCCTTTTTTTACTCCATTATTAATTTATGTTCCCTGGAAGTTCCCCATGATCATCCTCAGAAATCCGGTGTTGTATCGCTTTGCTTCACTCATGACACGAAGTTTGTTTTTGATCTTTTTTCAATTATTTGTTGTATCCTATAATAAAAATAAAAAATGTGTTAAAATAGTCACAAATTGGAAAGAATAATATTTTAAATATAGAAATAAATATATTATAACACCATAAAATCCATTCATGAAATACAAATATCAATATTCTTCCCAAACAATCTTTCTTATTAAATCACCTGTTAAACCTAAAGGTGACATATATTTCAACCCAAAGAAGCATCTCCAGAAATATCATTAATCACCCTAATAAATTACAATATAATCTTATAATGTAGTGAAATTCACTAGAATATCATGAATCAAATTTAGAAACTAACCTTAAAAGCAATCCTTAGCTTGACCATAAATATCTCTGAAAATATCACCTTGTCAAAGAATAAATTTTCAACTGTTAAGATTATCTAAAAATCACTATCCACTTATCGTATCCTCAAATAATATACTAACCAAAAGATTTATTAAAACCTCAATTGATTATTCTTCCTAGAATTCAGTAAAAGTTTCAACTCACCTCAAAATTCCATTACTTAAAACCTCAAAATTGGAATTTATGCCTTTTAACATATGATCTACCATGAATTTATAAACCCATGATGATATCTATAAATATTAATTTAACATCATATGAAGACATATATTCTTCCAAAAATTAACCCAATACTTATTAATCATATAATATTGAATTTATTTCGTAAATCCAAAAATTAAATAAATATAATTCCTCGTTACCCTTAAATCATGTATGTTTTAAACTTTGTTTTGGTTTTCCTTTTTCATTGTTTGAGTAATGATGAGAAGTAATTGGGATTATACCTATAATGGTGAAGCTAGGTATTTTTTTGTAATTTTCAACATAAAGCCTATATTTTTGCAATCTGTTATGGATTTACATGTCGTGTACAGGGTTATATGATGTGTAATCATCACCTAGAAGATGTTGTGAAATGGGTACACAATGTGCAAGGTTACATTCGATCTACAACATACACACTATGTAAATATTAAAATTTTTATTTTTAATAAAAGGTGATGGGGTTTTTAGTGTATGTGGGACTCGACAATTACACAATGTGTAGTTGGGTTACACATCAAGTAAAATCTCAAGTGTTGGTTTTAAGAAGGTGGTTCGGATGAAATCCTCATTTATTTCCAACAATATTCTTTTCTCTTGACCTTGAGGCTCTTGGTAGGTAATTTTGGAGATCTCAAATCCCTCTTGATCATCTTTTCAATGATTGATCCTCGTGTTGGTTTTGGTGAATCTCTCTGGGTAAGCGGTCTTCCTCTCTCTTCCATCTCTCTCTCTATCTTTCCTCTTTGGAGTTTGATAGATCATATTGGGATTGATGGTTCTAAAATTCATGTTGTTGAATATTGATTTTGTGTTATGTTTCTATATCTTCTGTGCCATTTTTTCTATTTGTGAGTCCAATTTTGAGTGTTGTTTCCTTGATAAAAGGTAGGTGGTTCCATTTAATATTGACCAATTGATAAAACCTTGAATTTCTTGAAGTTTAAAATTTCTTTTAATTGATTTGTGAAAAACCAATTTGATGAAATTTGGAATTTAGATTTGATTCGTCATGAGATTTTTGGGAAACCCCCAATTCAAATGGAATTGAAAATTGGGGTATATTTTGAAATTGATGGAAATTGAGAAATATTGAATTTATTTTGAGAAAATTTTATTAAATTGAGTTGGTAAAAAAATACAATTGGTTTTATTTTGAAAAGTTCTGAAATGATGAAAAACATGTGTTTTAGTTTTTAAAGTGAATTGGTATTTTGAAAAGGAAAAGTGGGAAATTGAATTGTGAATGATGATTGATTTTAAATGGAATTATTTTATATTTTTCAATTGATTGATTGTTTGATCACATGTGAGCCTAGGTAGTTAATGGGTTAGTTGGGAAAAGCACGGTTGGATAGTAATTCCTTAGAAATGGATTTATGATGGAAAATCTAACGAAAATATTGTTAGGCATATCATATTCTTGATGGAATATTGATGTTTCATGTTTTTCATGAGCATGAGGGATATGTGTACACATATTTCATGATCACTAATATGAGAGTGTGAGGATACTATAACTAAAAACTATTGTACCACAGGGCATATGACAATGGTTCTTATTGTGACTGTTTGATTATAAATACCATTGATCATGAAACTGATTTCCTCATGCCTAGCAATTTATGTAAATTGTTTTATATAAAGTGTTTGTTTAATCCATATTTGAAATATTTTCCATCATTCTGAAATGAAGCATGTTTAGTTTTAAATATGAAAATGTACTTTTATGCCTATTTATTTAAAATTGAAAGAAATATTTGGTTTATTATTATGGAATATTTTTATGGAAGACTTGGTGAGACACTAATGGTATTTTTAGCTCACAACCTACCTTTTAATTAGTATGCTTGTAGTTTTACTTCTACTAGGTCCCAACAAAGGGAAATGCCTCTTGGAGGAGGTGGATGTTCTTGACCCATTGGTCTTGGAGTGTTGGTACCTTTAGGATGGTTTAGTTTTATCTTTTTAGATTTTGAGTACTTTTATGGTGTACTATTTAGGGTTTTTATGTACATGTTTGGTTTTTAGTACTACCTCCTTGAGTTGTTTTTATCATACTAATATGAATCTCTATCTTCCGTTGTTTTGGTGTAAAATTCAATCCCTCTTTTATTTTGTGTAGTGTTAGGTGCTAGTTTCCAACCCAAGGGGATCTGAAACACCCTTCAGTATATATTATTATTAGCTCAGTTATCATGGTACTAGGGTATCCATGTTGTTTTGGGACAAAGTTATATCAGAGCTATAGGTTGAGAATATTTCTTTGATATCAATATGCAGTTTGGAATATCTTATCAAGACTTAAGATGTAGTTAAGAGAGATTTTATGGCCATCTCACATTATAATGATCCTTAATTCATAGTAGGTTGTTGTTAAAGGTGTCTTGAGAAATAATTATAGTATTTTACCTGCTTTAAATTTGGATAGGTAGAAATCCAAATCTTGTTTTCTTATCTGATGGGATTAATTTCCCAGTTACTCTTGTTTGAGATGTTGATCTGAGTAATCTTATGATGCCTTCAATATTCTTTTTTGATGTTGTGTAGCATCATGCCTCCAAGAATATGTGTGAATAGAATCCAAGAGACAACTATTGATGAACTAGAGTGAGTAAATCCTCTCATGGACTGGAATCTGTTTGAGGTTGTTGTTCATGTTTTCCAAGATCTAGGGCAACCACCTACACCCATTCCCATTCAAGATCTAGATATGGAAACTTAGAGGGATGAATTTCAAAGTCGTTCTTAAGAGTTCCTTCTCTATAATCCACTATAATTCCAAGGCTTTAATGATCCTCAATAGGATGAGAATTGGTTGAGAAATATAGATCTTTTTTTGAGTTCTTGGAAATTCATGATTCAATTAAAGTTAAATATTCCATATTTAAGCTAGAAGGACCTAGAAGGATTTGGTGGGACTTTATGGTGATGGATAAGAAGCATGATGGTTTAGAGTGGAAAGAATTTAAAAGTTATTTTCACTAATAAATTCTATCTACAGTCTATGGTGCTGGTTAATGATATTGCGTTTTTCAAAATTGAGAAGGATGATAGGACCGTGACAGGGTATGAAAATCAATTTCTTGAGCTTGTGCAATTTTCACTTGAGATTTTATCAAATGGTAAGATTAATACTCAATTTTTAGATATGGGACTTTAATATTATATTCATTCTTAGGTTTTCTTTCTGAATATCTCTCCTTTTGATGATGTACTGGATATGGTGTTGATGGTTAAGCTAGACCTGACTGGTAAGTCCTGGTTGACGGGAGTTACCTTTTCTCCTAGTGGTAGTTTGATGAGATCCCATGAAGGAAATATAAAGAGTGATGCATCTCATGGTTTTTTTTTGAAAGCAGGGTTTTTCTAGACATCTTAAAGTGCCTAGAAAATGCCCTTTTACTTGATTCTAGTGTGTCAAGCCTAGGCATTCAAAATGAGTTTGCACTAAGGCATCCAAGTTATTTGGTTCATGTGGTATCTTAGAACACTTTCATAGATTCTGCTATATGTTTTCTACTCCCTATAGTGCAAAAGGTCATCTGCACCAAAAAGTACTATGGTGAAAACAGATTCTTCAAGATCTAAGGGGTTCCAACCATAGGCATCCATAACTATGCTTCTTCACAAAGAGGAAGATTCTTCATAGGATGAATATATGGGTCCAGCAACCATGAGAGTACCATAAATATATCTTGATATTTAGTAACTACTTTATTTGATACTGGTGCATCTCATTCATTCATATCAACTTGTATTGTTAACTTGTTAAATATTCCTATGGATCTTTTATCTCATGTGATGGATATTACTACACCCCTAGAAACAACGAGAGAGAAAGGTCTCCATTTTCCTAATTACGTCTTCTCTTTATCATAAATTGATCTTAATTGGTATTTTTTGGTTCTCAACATGAAACCTCTTGATGTCACTTTCAGGACAGATTGGATCATTTCTAATAAATCATTAATTGATTTTTATCTTTAATAGATCTCATTTACTATACCTGATGGGGTGTTCCATATCTTTTATGGATAATGGGACTCGAGTTTGAGTAAACTTGAACCTTCTTATCTGGAGTTAGGGAAAGTAATATAAGTGTTTTATTTTCATCTAGAGTAGGAATCTTTGAGTGATGATCTCTCTCTATTTTTTTCGAGTTTCTTGAATTTTTTTCTTATGACTTATATGGTATTCCACCGGTAAGGTAGGTATATTTTTCTATTGATTTAGTACCAGGTAATCAAAAAATATTCCTTATTATTAAATGACACTGGATTAAATTAAAGATTTGAAGACTCAGTTGGATGATATTTTCGGGAAAGACTTTATACACTCGATTGTTTCACTTTGGATGGAGCCCATTTTCTTTGCTAAGAAATCTTATAGAACACCTCACCTATGTGTTGATTACCAAAAACTCAATTGAGTTATGGTGAATAACATGTATTTTTTCCATGTATTGATGATTTTTTTGAACATTTTAAAGAAGAAAAGTGGTTCTCAAAGATTTATCTTTTATATGGCTATCACTAGTTGGAAATAAAGGAATCTGGAATTCATAAAATTGCCTTTCAGAGTAGATATGTCCATTATGATTAACTTATCAAGACATTTAGTCTGAAAAATACTCCTTAAGTGTTTATAGATTTTATGAATAGTATCTTCTATGAGTATCTTGATATATTTTTGGTGGTCTTTTGGGATAACATCCTGGTTTAATCTAAGTATGAGGAGGATCGTGTCTTTTATTTTAGAGATGTTCTAGAATTATTGAAAAATCACAGACTTTATGTTAAGCTATTAAAATGTGATTTATTGATTCAGGAAGTGAATTTCATAGGACACATAGTCTTGAAAAATGGTATTTTAGTTGATCCTAAGAAGGTGAAAGTTGTTATGTCATGGGAGAAACCATGTAATTTTTTAGAGATTCATAGATTTTAGGTTTATCTAGATATTATCTTCAGTTTGTAAAGGATTTATCAAATTTGGCTTCTCTGATGACAGCTCTAACTTGAAAGGGATATAATTTTTCTTCATATGAGAAATTTCATAGTTCTTTTATTGAGCTAAAATGTATTTTGAATTCTGTGCCAGTGTTGATTCTTCCAGAGGTTGGGTAGGGCTATGTGGTCTTTTGTGATGTATCAAGTTAGGGTTTGGGTTGTGTTCTTATTCATTATGGTCATGTTGTTCCCTATAGATATCGAAACCTTAGTCCAAACAAGAAGAATTATCCAACCCATGAACTTGAACTCGTATATGTGATTCATGCACATAATATTTGGTGTCATTACCTTTTAAAAGAGAGGTTTTCCATGTATTTGGACCACAAAAACTTGAGTTATATCTTCTCTCAAAAATATTTTAATCCTAACCAGAGGAATTGGGTGGAGTACCTGAAATATTTTTGTTTTGATATTTTCTATACCCTGGGGAAAGGGAATTATTTTTCAGATTCATTGAGCATGAAATTTCTGACCCATTATATTAATAATTCATCGAAAGAGTGGATATTGATGGATCTTTTTGACTAGTTTCATATTAGAGTTTGGGAAATAGAGGTCGAGGTTTTCTTGGCTGGTGTTTAGTTGAACTCTTCTCTTTTTAAGATAGTTCTTCAATAAAAATAGTTTAATGATGAATTCCATAGAATTAGACACTCTCTTTGTGGTTGGGAGGTTGTTGTTGAGTAGTAGTTCTCCATGGAGGTTATCCAAATTTTTTTAGAATTGGATTGTTGTACTATTACCTTTGAGAAAAGATGTGATGGGGGATTTTTATAATTTCTAGTGGGTACTGCACCTAGGAACCACAAATATGTTTTATGATATGAAACAAAAATTCTGATATCTGGGTATGGGACAAGACATCTCTAATTTTGAATCACATTTATATTCTTTCCAACAAGTTAAGACCGAGCATCAGAGACCTTCAGGTTGACTCCAGCCACATCCAGTGCCGAATTGGATGTGGGATGATATTTCTATGGATTTTTTGGTTGGGTTACTATGTATCTAGATAATGAATAATCTGATATGGGTTGTCATTGATAGGATAACTAAATCATATCTCTTTGTACCCATCTGAGATAAAACCAAAGTTAAGGAGCTAGGAAATATTTATGAGAGATATATTATTCAATTTGATGGAGTTATATATGTTCTAGTACCAGATAGGGATCCCCATTTTACTTCTTTCTTTTGGAGAGGACTCTAGGAGGCACTGGGATATTAGGTTCATTTGAGTATGGCATACCATCTGTAGAAATATTTCCAGATAGAGAAAGCTATACAGGTCCTTGATGACATGATTTGTACCTACGTTCTCAATTTTGGTAGATCTTGGGAAGACAATTTGGTAATAGTTGAGTTTTCTTATAACAATAGTTACCAATCCACAATTAGAATGAATATTTTTGAGGACTTGTACAATAGTACATATAAATCTATGTTTTTTTTGTTATATATTTGTAAAAAATCCTTAATTATACCAGGTTTGGTCTAAAATATGATAGTAAAGATTCGGTTGATTCATCAAAAAATGTTGACGGAACAGAGCTAGAATAAATATTTTGTGGATCATCCACATAGACCATTAGAGTTTTCAGTTGGTGACCAAATGTTCTTAAAATTTTCACCTCTTTTAGGTCATCAAAGTCTTGGGAAGAAAGGGAAGCTTGATCCTCATTTTTTGTGACCTTTTAAAGTTTTTGAGTAGGAAAGTAAAATGTCTTACCATTTAAAACTTACGCCACTATTTAAATTGATACATAATGTCTTCCATATATCAAAGCTTTGAAAATATCTTTTTGATCCATCTCATGTATTGAGTTTGTAGGATCTTGATGTTGAACTTGATTTATCTATGATTGAGAATTTAGTTAGGATTTTTGATTCTAAGATAAATGTACTTCGTAGTAGGATGATAACTTTGGTCTGTGTGCTATGGAAGCATGGTTCTTATTTGCATGAGATGTGGGGGCATGATTCACTGATGATAGAGAAGTGGCCTCACCTTTATGATATGTAAGCTTCTTGAAAGGATTTCAGGGGATAGAAAGTTTTTATGGTGGGGATGTTGTAACACCCCATTACCGTTCTGTTATGTGTGTTTTAACCTTTGTTTTGGTTTTCCTTTTTCATTGGTTAATTAATGCCAAGAAGGAATTGATAGTATACCTATAATGGTGAATTCAGAGATTTGTTGTAATTTTCAGCATAAAACCTATAGTTTTTTAGTCTATTGTGGATTTACATGTCATGTAATGGGGTTACATTATGTGTAATCATCTCTTGGAATATTCCATGAAATGGGTACAAAACGTTAAAGGTTACATGTTGTGTACAGTTTACACTGCATTTAAATATTAAAAAATAGATTTTTAATAAAAGGTTATGGGTTTTTTATCATATGTTGGACTTGATAATTACACGACATGTAATTAGGTTACATGTCATGTAAATTCCCAAGTGTTGGTTTTAAGTAGGCGTTTCGGCTAAAATCATCATTTCTTTCCTACAGGTTTCCTTACTCAAGACCTAGAGGCTCTTTATATAAGGTTTTGGAGATCTCTAATCACTCTGAATCATCTATTCAGTAATTAATCATCATGTTGGTTCTGATTCATCTCTCTAGGTAGGTGGTATTCCTGTCTCTTATGTCTCTCTTATTCCTCCTTGGAGGTTGATAGATCATCTTGGGATTGATGGATCTAAACTCCGTGTTGTTGAATATTGATTCTAGTTTGTGTTCCTAGATATTTCATGACTTCATTTTCCATTAGCATGTCTCATTTCAGGTGTTTCTTTCTATGATTAATGGTAGGTGGTTTCATTTAAGATTGTTCAATTTATTAAACCATTAATTTATTGAGGTTTAAAATTGAATTCAATTGATTTTTGAAAGCCCAATTTTATGTGAATTAGAATTTGGATTTGATTTGGAATGATATTTTTGTAAAAAAACCCAACTCAAATGGAATTGGAAATTGGGGGTGTATTTTGTAATTGATAGAAATTGTGAATTGTTTTTTAGAAAAATTAATTAAATTTAATTTTTTAGAACCTTTTATTGGTTTTATTTTGAAAATTAATGAATTGATGAAAAATCTATTTTTTGATTTTGAAAGTGAATTGAAATTTTGAAAAGGAAAATTTGGAAATTGAATTGTGAATAATGATGGAATTGAAATGAAATGATTTTCTATTTTTAAATTGATTGATTTTTTGGGAACATGTGAGACTAGGTAGTCAGTGGGTTATTTAGGAGAACCATGCTAGGATGGTAATTCCCTAGAAATGAATTGACAATGAAAAATCTAAAAAAAATCTAGTTAGACATGTCATATTCCTGATGAAACATTTATGGTTCATATTCACCTTGATCCTGAGGGATGTGTGTACACATATTCCATGATCACTAATATGAGAGTGAGGATCCTATAACTATAAACTATCATACCATAGGGAGAATAACTATGGTGATTATTGTGACTATTTTATTATAAATTCCATTTATTGTGAAACTTCTTTAATCATACCTAGTGATTTATATAAGCTGTTTTATATAAATTTTTTATTTAATCTATGTTTAAAATGTTTTCCATCATTCTGAAATGACACATGTTTGGTTTTAAATATGATAATGTACTTCCTTTCCTGCTTTATTTAAAATTGAATGAAATATTTTGTTTATTATTATGGCATCTTTTTATGGAACACTTGGTGATACCCTACTGGTATTTTTAGCTAACACTCTACCTTTTCCTATGGGAATTTGTAGATTTCCTTCTGCCAAGTATGAGAAAAGGAAAAGCACCTTTGATAGGAGATGGATATTCTTGACCCTTTGGGCTTGGAGTGTTGATACATTCAGTATGATTGAGTTTTATCTTTTTATATTATGAGTAATTCGATGATGGCTATTTTGGGTTTTGATATACCTATTTGGTTTCTGATACTTTATCCTTGAGGAGTTTTGAGCATACTGATATGTATCTTTATCTTCCACTGTTTTTTGGGGAACATTTGTTCCCTCTTTTATTTTGTGTGATGGAAGGAGCTAGTAGATAACCTGTGGAGATTGGGAATACCCTTTGCGATATGTCAGGATCAGCTTGGTTATCAGGGTACAAGGGTATCTGGGATAGTTCGTGACAATAAACTTCATCAAAGACGACCGAAATCACATTTCCATTAAATCACTAACCAATTTCAAGTTTAACAATATTATCCCATTTAGTTCATCAATTTCAATCATATTTTTATCCCAAATAATCATTATTAACTCAAAAATAGGCATATATTCAGTGTTATATTTCCCTTAATCATGTTTTTTCTAAAATATCACCTTAACATTAAATCACTTTTCTTGGTTATCAGTGACATTCAACATGTGTTTTCAAATATTTAAATGAAAAACTACTATGGAATAATCCTTAGATGTTTCATGATTCTTATAAATAAAACAACATTAATAAAAATGATTCTACAACATACTTCTCAAATCCCAATAAATAAATACCTCGATCATATCATGTCAATTATTGGTATAACTAATGTAACCCCATTTTTTCTTACCTTTTCATACATTTTATCAAGTATAAAAACATATTTTCACTAGACACATGTTTTTTGTGGATAAAATGATTTATTTTAGTGTTCTTGATGTTTTTTAGGATATTCCATCTAAATTCACAAATCAGGAGTGTTTAGAATGAAAATTTAAATATACACAATATGTATATAATAAACACACATCGTGTACCTTTTATTATACATTTTTTTGCTAGCTGAGAACATCCCATGTAGCTATCTAGAGACTATATGATGTGTATTCAACGTTTACATGTCGTGTATGCCCTTCTAGAAGCACTTGGTGGATAATTTAGATGTTGCACTCCATGTGAGGTGGCGTCACACATCATGTACCCCACCAACTGACCACTGACACATTGAAACCAAAGGGGAGGCATAATAGATCACCTATCATTGGAGAAAACATCATTAAAATTAGTTGACCTAAGTACACGACATGTAATTTTGGGCACACATTGTGTAGTTTGTTTTTTTATAAATAGAGAGGCAACCCTTCTGGTTTGCAGTTAGAAATCCAAGGGGGAGGTTATGCTGCTCTGCTGATCGATCTCCCTTGAATCCAAATTTTATTTTTTTTTCTTTACTATTTTCATTTCTATTTTAATGTAATTTATCTTTCCCCATTGTTCACTCTCATATCCATAGTAGGGGTTGAGTTTTTTCTCAACCCACACAACATGACCATGGTCATAAGAGGGTAGTTTTTCTTCTGTTGGGGTTATAATAATATTATGGGTTTGTTTATATTTAAATTTCAATGTGTTTCTCTTGTTATGATTTTTGTTTTACAATTCATTTAATGAAAAAATACCACAATCACTATTGGCATCGCATTGGACCAAGAACGGAACAAATGGTGACAACTAAAGGAGTCGAAACGGGTTAACCCATGACCATTGGGTGATCTTGTTTCTATTATTTTAGGGATAAATAACTATAACATGTTTTAATTAATTAATCATTGGACCAAGGGATTAATATTTTAATTACGTAATTGGTTGTTATTAGACCAAGAAACAACAATTCAATTAAATCCCCATGGTAGAAAATTATCATTTATAATTTTAATGCTAAGGAACGATTATTGCAATAAACCTTAATTTAGTGCAACTCTGACACATGTTTTTCCTGATTGTTCAATCATTTCTTCTATTTTAATTTATTTTTTGAAAATAGTTTCACTTCATCATTTGTTCCCTTAAATTGTTTTTTTCTAGACAATCGGTTAATATTTTCCATCTTGTACTAGTATTTCTTCTCTATTTTCCTGGTGGGAATGACCTCAACTATCGCTAGCTACCTAGTTAGTTGGTTTAAATGGGAATAATAATTTCAAATTTCCAAACCTCGTGATGGGATCATCCAAATTTTGGTGTTGTTTTTAGGGACACCGGAAATAAGCAATGCGAGTCTGAGTTGAGATTGGTTTACCCAAAATTTTTCTTTTTCATTTCTTAATTATTTTCTTGGTACCCTTAACCCCACTTTCATATGGATTTATTTTCAACTACAAACTAGTAAAATCCACATAGATAATATTTTAATCTGAATGATTTAGTGTTTCTTTACTCGTAAATAGAAGATTATTATCCATATATGGATGATAGGCAATAATAATAGGAATACCCATGTACACTATTCATCCTACCCATTTCTTATTCTCTCCCAGAACCAAGTTTGAGTAATACTAAATGATTAATATCACTGATAGAAGAATTTACCACATGCCAATTAGACAAAACTGAAAGGTTGGTATGACTTGGTACTATGGTCGAGAAATTTTAGAGATAATAACTCATATGGATAATCTAGTTGAATTTGAGATGGGTGTTCTAAACCTATTTCAACTGAGTAGACATGATATGATGTGGTCCCTACTTGTAATTCACTAATAATTTCTGGAATTTATTTTCAAATTTCAAACATTGAATATGGGAACACATCATATCATGTTAATAATGAGTTTGGTAACACTTTTATTTTAGAAACCTCAGTTGATCACTTACCTACTCTAGAGAATACCTTCAATTATTTTTAGGTTTTCAGTGTATAAAACAGATAACCTCAAAAGGTGGAGGACGTACATGATCAGATTAAGAAAAAAGTTTACCTTCAGTATTTGTTGTCTGTGGAGTAGGGATACTACAATATGCCACCCATAACCCCTAAGGATCAAGAAAATTTGTTAAAAGATGATGGTTCCAAACATATGTGGTGGTTTTTGTAGTGAAAACCACATCCACCTTCGAATTATGGGTAAGTAACTTAACTCATATCGATCCAAAGACCTAAAACAAAGGTGCTTGCTGGGAGGAAACCCATACACTATTCTCTCTCCTTCTTTTCTACTTTTAATATACACATGGTGTCTACTTCTATTCCACACGTCATGTACTACCATTTCTCAATTCCATAGTTGTAATGTGAATAAAAACTTGTTAAACACCATGTGTACCTATATACACAGCATGTAATTTTATTTTTGATTTATATCGTAATATAAATTTTATTATAAATAAATACTAATTAAGTTAATAAAAATTAATGAATCTTATACCGATGGAAAGTTCACTAGAGTGTATCTGAGCCATCTCCAGATTGAATTTCTCCACACCCACCTTTGGAAAAGGAATAATTATTTTTAATCCAATTTTTTAAGTAAATGACATTTTTAATGTTTTCAGAAGTAAATAAAAACATTTAAAAATAAAATAAAACCAATGGTAGGGCTGAATAGGACAGTAGTGTTATATCTTACGAATCCAAATGTCCCGTGTTCGAGTCCTTCTAATCGGTTCAGTTCCATCCTTTTTCACTAAAATAAAACCACATGGAGTTTATTTGGATAAACAAAGTCTGTGTCATTTTTCATTAATAATTTAAAACATTTTCAAAAATAAGAAATAACTCGATGGTGATGTGGGTTGATTGGTAGAGTTTTCACCTAGGGTTTAAAAGACTAGTGTTTGAACTTGGGTAATCTCCCTGCGTCATCCCAATCATTAAAAAATTAAAATCACGCACCATGCATCCATATTTTTACCATGTAGAACTACAGATATACTTTAATTATTAAAAGATAATAAAACCTGTAATACTACAAACTTCACTCTAGTGGTTGAGTAACTGCATTTGGATTGGTCAGGTCACTAGTTCGAATCGCACCTTGAGCACCAGACCGAAGGTTGTAGTTCTATTTTTTGAATTCACAGCATGTAGTTCTCTGATACACAACATCTATAGGTATGTTTTCTAGTAAATATATACTTATTTTTAATAATAATTAATATATAGTTTAATAAAATAACCATATTTAAAAAATAATAATTTATTATGAAAAAAAAGAACCTACATGGCATGTTAGACACACAACACGCCATGTAGTTTGGTTATAAAATCCAGGGATCCATAACTGGGAACGCCCCATGTCGACACCCACCCCTCGTTTTCTCTCCTAAGGCATACTTCATATGACTCTCACCCCTCCTCACTCAAATCCTCTATTTTGATTCTATTTAAGCCACAATTTATTCTTTATTTCACCCTATGATCTAGGTATGTCATTTTTTCCCTCCATTTCAGTGTTTTACACACATTCTTAGAGATTTAGGGATCAGGTAACCATTTTTTCAAAAACCTATTGTACACAGGCATGAGTGAAGAACACACATCGTGTACTTGATGTGCACATCCACACATGCTCCTTTCATAAATTTAAAAAACATAGGGCATGTATGTTCGGTACACACCATGTACAAATGACTCTAACTAACAAAGATAAGAACATTGTACCAATGACCACATGATAACACCTTCTTCATCTACCAAGGGATCCAGTGAAGTGGATCCCACTGCTATCACAACTCCATCTTTAGAATATTTTGATCCACACACTACCAAGACTTCCCCATATACAGCTACAAGAACTTCATAGTCATCTACGACAGTAGCCGATCAACTTGTTTCCATATCATCCAGACCATCTAAATTAGTAGAAAATTCCCCACCATAGCTGATGACCATAGCAACTCGACCATAGCCACACCCCTGTCTAATTTTTAACGAGAAACATCATGCAGTATCTATGCTATGACGAGTTTCACGATGTACGATCCAATTGAGTGGGCAATTCTTTAACATTGTCATTCCATAGCATTTGGGTGTATGGGAGGAGATTGAGGAAATATTGGGAACACATATATACTAGACACACTATAGGTCAGTACTCCTATATTCAAATATTTATTTTTTTGAGTTTGTTGTGACATTCGAGTTTGAAGGGTCCACCTACCGAGTGACACCTAGAGACACAATGACTTTCATCAGATTCAGGTTAGATGGACACAATTTTTCTCTTTTATGGAAGAATTTAGATGAGGGTGCAATTTATACCCCCATCTAGCCACCCCACCTCCTATTGCATCCCTCACCCAGCCTGAGTTCTCTGACCTTATCTCTATTTGGCAGGATCATGCTGGCCCGGACCACAAGTACACCTCCTCCTCATAGAAGATCACTCTCATCATTTCCCCTACCCTCTATTTCACCCACTGGTGTTTCAATGCCATCCTTTTTCAACACCATGAGTACATTGGTGTCATGTCCATACATGATATGGGGATCCTAAATTTCATTTTATGACAAGATTACCTTGACCTCTTCTAATTCACTACCTCCTAATTCCATTCCATGATCACCAGTAGTCAAGGAAACCTAAATGGTGGATTCTATGACACCTAGTTGGCATAATATATGGGAATGTTTGAGACATATCTCCCTCACGATCACTTATGTTCTCCCCATCGGAATGACTTCATCATACTTATTCACATGAGGATGGTCAAGAGGTAGGGAGGTGTCTTTGTGCTCATGCAAGATGCCCCATCACTGGCTGGTGTGAGAGATGACCCACCTACCCTTGGTGCTACTACTGATCAGGCACCACCCCCTCCACTAATGGACATTCCTTCTCCACCTCTTCCAACTTCTTCCTCCCTTCCATCCTACTACACCATTCCATATTCTTTTAGACCATCCACCACTCCACCTCCACCCACACCCTTGGATGATCTCCCCATATCCCTCTTCCTAGCCACTTTGGACCACTTCTAGGATATTATGGAGCGATATTAGGATTACATGGCTTAGTACCTTGAGCTGATGGAGGCTATGTTGGGATTTCTTCTTCAACAATTGGTCATTCCTCTCCCACTAGTTCTTACCCCTCAACCTGATCCTCATCCTTTAGCATCACTAAATCCATTTACAGCTCTAGGAATAGAATCAGTACTCCTATATACTAGTGGACCAGATACTACTTCTACTGCTGCAGCTGGAGATGTACCAGTTGAGGCCACCACACAGAGAAATGACCCTATGCCTCCAGCTTCCACTGAAGCTACCCTCACTCTATCATACCCTCCGGTTTTAGACAGTTCCTCTTTTGAGGCTTCACAGTGATTATTTCTACACATTTCTTTAATTATATATAATTATTTTGTGTTATTCTTGTGATATGATGGTTTCAATGCATGAAAAATTCTTTTCCCATTTCATCGATAGTCGCAAGTACTCTGGCGCGCCATAGAAATATAGTTTTCAACTTCTTTCCCCATTTTTGAGCTCTCCATAAGGGGAGTATTATTTTGGTGTTTATTTTCATTTATATACTTTGGGATTACTTATTTCACTAATCTCCCTCCTCATATCTCTATTTTGTTTTCCCACATCCTCTTCTC
This sequence comes from Viscum album, assembly GCA_963277665.1. NCBI lineage: Eukaryota > Viridiplantae > Streptophyta > Magnoliopsida > Santalales > Viscaceae > Viscum > Viscum album. The sequence goes on from OY728154.1 coordinate 57,428,503, forward strand.
CTTCTTGGTTTTGTACTTAGAAACCATGTGTAGTATTAAGTGTGGGTGGGAGTCTCTTGACAACACTAGTCATTCCCCTTAAACAAATCTTGGAGACATCATTAAATAATGAAATATTTTAAAATGTGGAAATTTTTTTGATTAATTATAGTTATAAATAAGGAATACATAGATATGAATTTTAAAAGTTACATGATTATTTTAATTTTAAAGTATTTTTAAATGATTACTAATATACTTTATTTTTTATTTAAATTCTAGTTCGTTTTCATTTATTAGATTGATCATTTTTATTCATGTCATGCCCTGATTGATACATTATTATCCTCATTCCCAAGTGGTATTATGATCCCTTTGACATATTCTTTCTTATACCCTATTTCATTAGATATTCTTGGGATATTCATGAATACTAGAACTTGCGATCTTTTATCTTTAAAATATGAAGATTTTGAATCACATTAAATTGATTGAGGAATTTTTTTATTTATATTTTCATCCCATTTGACCTTGATACCTACCCTATATATGAAATTTGTGAAACCAAAGAAACTATGAACTACCTTGATAGGAAGCCGCATTACAAGATTATTTATACTTCCTACCTTAATTCTTCAATAATAGTGCATGATTATTCATTTGAGATTTAAAGAGGTATTTTTGTTATTCATGGTATATTTTGGGGAGAGGCCATGTAATTTAGTATGGGGGGAGTGATTATTTTTCATTTGGGAAGAAGGGTTCCAAAACTAATATTCATTTCATTCCTAGTGGTCCCTCTAACAAAATAAAATATGAAAAATTCAAAAGAGGTCCAAATTCATTCATTGCACTCATTGATGGTTTCGAACCCATATTAGAAAGGGAATATCATGGTGATTCTTAAACTTTTCAAATATCTTTATTGGCATGAATTTTCATTGAGATTTTTTATTTAATATTATGCTTTGTTATTTAAGAATTCATCCTCCTTTCTCAAGACTCTAAGATTATTTTCACATCATTACCTGCCCACCCTTATCCTTAGAAACATTTGAACCATATTGAAAGACCACATGATTTTTTTTATTTGACTTCCATGTGGAGAATGAGTATACTTGAAAGCCTTTGGATATAGTGCATATACTTAATATTGAGCATACCTATAATTAAATGATCTTGAGTGATGAGTGTGTTATTTTCTAGAGAGGTAAATCATCAAGTGGTGTGTGTATTTATGAAAAGTTGAAATATGTTGATAAAATAGGATGAAGGTCTTTGATTTAATTATAAATAAGGCATGATTAGAATATATTTTAATTTGAAATATGTTTTGTACCTTTTAAAATCATCTACTACGTTTTTAATATTTATTAGTATAATTAGTTTAATTATTCCCTTTTTATCATTTGGATTCTGTTGATTTAATTTTGAGATTTTTCTTGAGGGAAAACAAATGACTAAGTGTGGGGGAGTTTGATGTACCTAATTTTTACTTACCTTTACATTTATTTTATTTTTTATAAAAATATTTTTTCACTATATACACATTGTTTTGTGGATAAAATTCTTTATTTTAGTGTTCTTGATGATTTTTCAATGTATTCCAGCCAAATCAAAAATTGGAAGTGTTTAGAATAAAAATTTATATTCACATGGTGTGTAATTAATAAACAAACACCATAGACAAGGTTTGGCTAGCTGAGTACATGCCCATGTAGACATTCAAAGACTACAAACCATGTATTCAATGTTTGCACACCGTGTATTACCTTACAGAAGCATTTGGTGGCTAATTTAGATGTTACAAACCATTTGAGGCATCTCTACACACCATGTACCCCACCAACTAACCACTGACACGTTGAAATTAAATGGTCAACATGGTATATCACTTACCAGTGGAGAAAACATCACAGAATTCTGTTAAACCAAGTACATGGCATGTACTTTTGGGTACACTACATGTAGTTTGTTTTTCTATAAATAGAGAGGCATCCCTCCTGGTTTGAGGTTGGACATCCAAGGGGGAGGTGCTATCGCTCTATTGATCGATCTCCCCCGAATCCAAATTTGAGTTTTCCTTTACTATTTTCCCTTCTATTTTAATGTAATTACTCTTTATCCATTTATCCCTCTCGTATCCATGGTAGTGGTTGTGTTTCTTTTATACCCACACACCATGACCATGTTTATAAGAGGGTATTTTTTCTTATATTGGGGTTATAATATGATTATGGGTTTTTTGTGATTTAAATTTTGGTTTCTTTGATATGACACCAATAGTGATTGGGGACCAAGAAATAATAATTCAATTGAATTCACATCATTGACAATTATAATTTATAATTTCTTCTATACCCACACACCATGATCATGTCAAGGTAATATAAGGGTTTCAATGCCAAATTGAATTGGTAACCCTCCTAGCTTCTTGAAATCCAAAGATCGGGAAACTGTAAGGATCCCTTCAACGTGCATGCCTTGATGCAAGAATGTGGTTGTGAAAACTGATCGCAGATACCCCATCTAGTGTTCATATTAGAGGATTGGGTGCATAATGATAATTTCATTTTACCACACTCCCCAATCATCAAAACACACCAATGGTTGTAGCATGAAACATTATAGCCTTAGTCATCCTTAAAAAAACTAAATGTGTTCATGATGAAAGATATTATCAACTAGAAAAGACCCTGACTGACTCTTATTGATGTTGGGTTAGAAGAGAGCGGGCTATTTAGATGCTTTTTCATCAAGTATATGGGAAGATCAATTAGGCATCTCGCCTAGAGGATGTTAGTCATCAGATAGCACAAATTTCAAAAATAACATAACGGTTTTTTAAACTGGGAAATTTAAGTGTGTGTAGAATAATTCACCCAGCCCACATTAGAACAAAAATTTGTAAAATCATAATAGCAGCTATAGTAATATCAACAACAATAGTTGGGGAGAATGCCCAACCTACAAGGTTGGGGTATTTTTTAACCCAACCCTTGGGATCATATAACCCGACCCAAAGGGTTGCGAATGTGAAATAGGAACAACCTCAACCCTCAAGGCTGGGAGCTTTTTCACCTCAATAATACAATCCTCTACAAGAATCAGTTTTCTCCCGATTATGAAAGATGTAAAAAAATGAATCCTTTCAATTTGTACTATCACATGATTCGGTAAATTCACTTGAAACATGCACAACTAAACACTCTGGGAATTCCCTTTAGGTTACAATCCACCAAAAAACTCCTAGGGAATCAAAAAATAAGAATAAAATGTCTTATGGAGGGATCAGAAGAAGGAAAACTTACAAAGATACTGACATAATTTCTGCAATGTGTTACACATTAGTGAACTTCATCAATGCTACCATTGAGGACCCTCTAGAATATGAGACCAATTCAAAGGAATCAAAAGAGGAAGTTCTAGGTCATAATGCGGTCCACACTAAAACAAAATAAGAAGGTGTTAATACCCAAAACTAGAGGCCTGGCCAAAATTTTAGCATCCCCTCAAATAATACATCTCTACCTCCTCAAAAGTAACCTAATAGGGGAAAAGGTAAGGTTCATACTATGTATCACATTTACCCCGAGGAGGGACAATACCTTTCACCAAAGGAAATACTTACTTAGCAAGAGGAGGAGATGAAAGAATTGATGAGACTCAACGTAGAGTTACTCTGAGGAAAACTCCCTTCCAGATATGCTCTGCAAGTATATCCTCAACTTTCACTTCCAGTTGATACACCTCAACAAAGTGGGTTTATCGCAAGAACTGAAGCAGACCAGGAACATCCATTCAATGTAGGATACCAACCACCAATATATTTGGATCACACAACATCAGATCTTGAATTACCTCCATTTCATGTACAACCAGAGTAGGTTCAGGCACATCCTCATAGGCCTACCCCAATAGGATACCCATGGAAAGTGATAGCAATGCTACCACCAGTGGTCCTACCAGCCACTGTACCCGTCCAGGCTCTATCCTCCATACCTATTCAGGTCCCATCTCATCCATAAATTCCTCGAATACATATGAATACCATTGAGTCATTAATGAATCTATTTTAAGTCATGGAATTATGGTGTGTACTGATACATCCAAAAAAAATTAGGCTTACCCCAAAGGGGTGGATCCTACCCCCCCCCCCCCCTCACCACCAAACTTTTGGAATCCTAGATTTATAATATTTAATGTCTAGGGAGATCCAGAGCAGCACTTAACACATTTCATCTCTTATTATGATCCCATGATGAGTAACCCTGGACAACTGGATGCAGTGAAACTCTAGTTTTTCATGTAGTCGCTAAAAGTATCAGCCTTTGTGTGGTATACAAGTTTGCAGCATTAGTTAATCATAGGGTGGGAAGACCTTTTTCATAAGTTTCTCTTCCAATTTAACTCAACACTGCAGAAGATAACAGTATTTGACCTCAAAAATTGAAAACAATGTAATAATGAAAGGGTTTAATATTTGATTGCTCAGTGGAAAGGATTGACATACTTCTTAAATCAACCACTCCATCAAGAAGAGTTGTTGTCCATCTATGTAGTGAATTTTTGTGATGATTTGTGCACTCCAATAATCCTTTTGAAGTACAGAGGAGGGTTTTGGGACCTTACATAAATTTCTCAAAAAGTGTAAAACTCCATCACAGAGACCAAAGAAAATTCTTTAATAGTTACATCAACTCATGGAAGGAGAACAGGAAAAGCAGAAGGTGTTGCAATTACACTTAAGTAGACCCCTATACCCATTCCTATTTCAAAGCCTCCACTATATCATATAGTTCAACCTATTGAGCATCACCAGTAATTCCAAACTCATCAAGGTGATCAGAGAGACTAGTGGAAAAATTAGTTTGAGGAGATGAAAAACAAGGTCTACTCTTTTAGAGATAACCAAGTCCCCGACTACTTTATCTCAACATTGGAAAACAACTTAATCAAGTTTCAAAAGCCCAAGAAGCCCTATAAAGAAGGAGATGAATGTATCCCAAATTATTTACCACTACAAAATATGTTGGGGAACCACATTTATGATTGTTTTTTTTTCAAATAACTCCTGTAGAAGATGATAGACTCCGGGCACGTGAAGTTGAAGAATTCACCTGCTCAGGTAGTGTATGTTTCTTCCACTATCCTAGTAGAGGAATAAAATGAATGGAAATAAGTTAATAGTAAGAGTTCATAGAAATTTGATGTCTGGATAGTAGGAAAAATGATCAACCAGACTCATGTAATTCTACAAACATAGTTGAAATAACCAACTGTGCCTCCTATCACTCCAGCTCTATTAGCAACTCAATCCTATAAAGACCATTCCTCTAAAAAGTGACATAGCCATCAACATAAGAAGAAAATTTATGAAAATGAACATTTATCAAAGTTTAATTTGATCTTTAATTTAGTGGACTTCATTCCTGTGGTCCTAAAACCATGGGCACCACCCCACCAAACGGTATAGCCAAAATCATCCTGTCAGACAAAATATTCATATGATAAGGAATTGATCTTTTATTTCATTAATGTTATTCATTTAATGGATCACTTAATAGATGATGATTATAATTATGAATACAAATTCCCTACACCTAATTGGGGAACTAGGGTAAGAGTTAATCAAGGTTGAGGATACAGGGGAAGACGTGGTCATGTTGGAAGCCACTACTTTAACCAAACCCTTGCTCAAATTGTCTACACAGCTGAAACTCATGGGAAATATCTCACTACAGGAAACTTAGCCTTTACCAATGGTTTCAAACCATTGGTAAATACCTAACAACCATTGGTATAAACTATACCAACGGTTTTCCAAACTTTTGGTTGTAGAGCCATGGGGATAGACATACCCCAACGGTTCTATCAGAACCGTTGGGCTATGGCTGAATAATGGATTATATACCAATGATTTCTTGTAACCATTGGTATAAATGTTTACCATTGGTTTAAAACCATTGAAAATATAAAAATTCATGTCTATACCAATGTTTCCTCACAAACCATTAGGAAAAGTCAAGTAAAGGATCTATACCAACGGTTTACATGAAAATATTGGTATATGTTTTCTTTTCACACATATGCCAATGGCTGTATTTAAAGACCCGGAAATATCAAGGAATTTTTTTTCCTAATTATTTGGAATTTTACGAGTCTGTGGCTTCTGAAGGAACTTGATTCTGAGGCCCGATGTGCCCGGAATCAATTTATGAAGTTTTGTTCGGGTACGTTCAATAAACGTACATGCGGGTTTTTCTATCTTTTGAACCTGTGCTCAGAATTGAAATCTGAGGACACCGATGAACTCTTAGAACTGGTAATTTCTTAAGGGGACCTTTACCATAGTTGTGTAATATGCGGGTTGAAAGTTAAAAATTGGGGTTTAATTAAGAAGTTAAATAAAATTGTTTAGAACAATTTTATATATCTATGGAAGTTATTTACTCCCATGGGAAGTTATTGGTGGGTCCCACATCCACCTAACTTCCCATGTGTGGATATTTGAGAGGTGGGTCCCACAATAGCCCCAACCTTTCATCTCCCATAAATCTCTTCAAACTCCCCAATTAATTCCCTTCCTTTATTGTGACAACCCCCCTTAATTATGAAAACTCTTTGTCTCCCTCTCTCCCTCTTTAATGTTTGCCAACAAATGTTAATCAATGAATTCTAACTCTTTAATTAATTAAATTAAGTTGTTTGAATTTTGAATTACTTGTGTGAATAAAATAATATATCATAGCTACTATTTTATTGTGGCACTTGTTGTGTTGGAATTTTGTGGGAGCTCTGGAGAAATAGAGAAGGGTGTTCTCCTCTCAAAGAAAGAACACCACCTTCTTCGATGAAGAACACCATCGACGAAGAACGACACTCTCTTCGACGAAGAATGCCAATTCCATAAAGAATGATGACACGCCTTCTTTTATTTTCTTCATGAAACGAGAGGAGACACCACTTCTTCTTCGGGTGCACTCTGACGACGATGGAATCGACTACAGTATTAGAATCCTCTGTGGGTTCGGAGACGATGACTACCATACTGGAAATCCTCCATGGGTTCGACAGCGATGAATACTATTATTTTATCCTACATGGGTCTGATAGTTTGACTTTTGTTCTAGTATCCTACATGGGTCTGACAGAGTGGTTGGTCTAGTATCCTACATGGGTCTGATAGCTTAGCTGGACTAGTATCCTACATCGGTCTTCCAGCTTAGATGAATCAGTGACTATATCAGATCATCTATATCACTTTACACAAGAATTTATACCTGTGTGAGTTGAGTCTTGACTTTCAATAATTACCATCGGTGTGATTGACTTCTTTCCTGTGTGGATCGGGTTGTGCTTGGGCTTGAGAGGTGGATTCGAACTGAGATTGATGACTTAGGTATATGTATGGGCATATACCTAAGTAAAGTTGGTTGATACTTCATGATTGTATCTTTCCATTGTGGTTTATTCTTCGTGGATTCTGGGAGACCTTCAGGGGTCTCGGGGTCCCTACTGAGTATCGTTATACTCACCCCTGCATGGGAAATGCCTGAACTTCGTTGTGTTGGTTACAGATGACGGATAGCACTGATCGTGGTTGAGGCTTGTGGAGCTGGACGGTACCTGGAGGTGGACCACTTGGCATGACGTACACGAATGGGACGGACGGAACCGAGGTATAGCAACCCGGCCTTTTCTTACAATACTATTACATCATTTCAAAGATAAAAAACATAATAGTATTACACATAGAGGATCCAAAGGTTTAGTGTCCTGGGAAAATTTGGACCGTACAAAACAATTACAATATCAAGCTTAAACATTTATTTAATTTCTTCTTCTCTAGATTCTTATTGGCACTTGTCCTTTCCTTAGTACATGTAGCGCCTGAGGATATACATCAAAAGGGGTGATCTAGAATCCTAGTAAGAGGATAGATAAAAACAATATATCATGGGGTGAGCATAATCATAACATAGGCAAAATATCATGAACATGAGAGGTGCATAAATAAAAGACTTTAAATGTGGCAATGCATAAAAATGAAACATCATGTCGTAGTGGTTAACTACCACACATACTTGTGAACCAAGATAGCATCTTATCCACACATCATTTCACATTTACTCATGATATTAATAACTTTACCCAATGCATTGGAGTGGTATATAATTCCAGGTGCACCCGTCACATTTAAACATTCATATTGCGCTATATAATTCCGGGCACACCCGACACATCATAACATTATCATTTATCATGCATGCCCCAATGAAAATATAACATAAATGAAAATAAATAAGACATAAAAATTAATGGGTTTAATCTCATAAAAACACATTCATAAACTTTGTATTCCCAAAAGAAAGAGGTAACAACATACTTGATATAAGAACCATCAACCTTGAATGAGAGGTAAAAGGTGAGTTCTTAAAAGAAGAGTTCTTTTGGAAAACATTTCTATTGACATAAACTTTAGTAGAAAACACTTATATCCCATAAAAGGTAATATAATGATGAAAAAATGATCTTTAAGGAGTAACCATATCAAAAATGGAGTGAAATAGGGAGAACACAAAGGATGAAAGTTGGGTTCGAGAATTTATCTTACCTGGTACCCGAATGCTTCATTCTCTTTAATGTCTTGTATAATGACATTATATTCATTAATTATAAATACAGAACCATTTTTACATTAATAGGCTTAATTATGGTTTCATTATGTCATATTATGTTCCTTTGGATGACTTTTAGAGTTTAAAAACATTGTTCGGGGATGTTCGTTTTTATGGTTTTTCTTGGGTGGTTCAGTTGTATTATTAAATTGAAGTTTGGGTAGAACATGAGTAAACATCCAGAAATGATATTACATGTCATTAATTATATTACAGAAGTTTTAATTATCTTATAATTAATTATATTAGATCCATGTGGATGAATCATTATATAAGAATTAAATGATGATTATTTGGGTCAATTTGGGCGGTTTTTGGATCACAACAAACTTATTTTAACTTATCACTTAGTAATATGGCCATAGATTATTTCCCGAACTTAAAATAGAACATAATACATATAAGATGTTCTGTTTCAACCATAAAAATGGTTTCATGACCAGATCTGAAGGTATAAATGGAAGAAAAAAGCATGTCGTTCTTGAAGGTGATAAATTAACACCTCACGAACAGCGTTCTCTTTAATAAAAGGAAGAGGGAAAGGGGGTTGGATGATATAATATACCATTAGAATCATAAAATTACAGTATATGTATAATAATGGAGTTACAATACAATTTGGATGAATATAGGTGGGGAGAGATCAAGAAATGAACTTGAACTTGAAAGGAAATTAAAGGAGAAGAGGGAAGGAAATTACCTCTAGAATCCTCCTCTTGATAACCTCCTTAAGGGTCTAAGCATGGTCTTTTGATGAGACCAGAAGCTCTGGAACGTGGGGGAGGGGCTAGGGAAGGTGTTTGGGCAGAGTTTAGAGAAGTCTTGGAGCTTGAGAGGTGTGAGGAAAGGAGGGTGTGAAGGGTGGCTTTTATAGTGGAGGGGAGAGGGGTTTCCTTAATATAAAATTCATTACTTTATTAATTTCCCCTAAGAAAAGGAATAGTGAGCATTGAATGACCAAGAATAGTAATTTTATCATGTGATCCCAAACCAAGTGGGCTTACATCAGCAGAACATCATCAACGACTCAATTAATCCTTTATTTAGCATTTATTGTGAATTATTGGATTCAACTATTCATCAAAAATTCAAGTATCTCAGAAAAATACCAAAAATTTACCCCAACCATTTTTCGATGTGTAGAATCCAAAAATGAATTCCATTTTTCAAAAATAATTTTCTAAATATTATTAATTTAATATTTAATTAAAATCATAATTTACTTAAAAAAATAGTTTTTCTATGATTAAAACTGATTTTATAGTGTTTTCAAAAATTACGTAGGGTCTTATAAAATTATCTAAAAACTATAAGACATGGATTCGATAATTTATGAATACATTTTAGGAAAATAAATTTTCTTTTAAATTAATTAATTAATTATAATTAATTATTTTTGACTTACAAAATACCAAAACGTTTACTAAGGTCAAATTATCACTTTCTAAGATGTCTAAATTTTATTTTTTTATTCATAGGTAATGTTATTATTATGTTGTATGATTTACTATTAATAAGGGTCATATTACTATTCATAAGGGTATGTTACCATTCATAATGGTAGTTCACTATTCACTAAAAATTATTTTTGTTTCATTAGACTCCAAAAATCATCTTGAACACAACCGTGTTTGTCAGATTTTCAAAATTCCAAACACAGAAGTGACTAAATTATGTTTAAAGGTCACTTATCACTTAGTAGTTCATTATTTTGTTTTTTCATAAAAATAAGAAGGGAATTTCCATAAAAAAGCTTTGGGTCATTACATTCTTCCCCCCTTAAGAAATTTTGCCCCCAAAATTTCACTTTACACAAACAGGTGAGGGTACTTCTCCTTCATTGCCTCTTCTAGTTCCCAATTTGCTTCTTCGAACTTATGGTTCCTCCAAAACACTTTGACAAGATGGTTTGTCTTGTTGCGTAGAACCTTATCTCTCCGATCTAGAATCTTTAGTGGCTACTCCTCATAGGAGAGATCATCTTCCAACTGCACCACCTCTGATTTTAGTACATATGAGGGGTCTGGTATGTATTTCCTCAGTAGTGATACATGAAACACATCATGAACTTGATCCATATTCGGTGGATGTGCAAGACGATAGGCCACGGCTCCTATGTGGTCAAGGATCTCAAAGGGGCCAATATACCTTGGGCTTAGCTTGCCTTTCTTCCCGAATCGCACAAATCTCTTCTATGGAGATATTCGAAGGAAGACTTTATCACCAACATCGAACTCCAAGTCCCTTCGTTGGTTGTTAGCATATCTCTTTTGCCGACTTTGAGCATCTTTGATGTGTTTCTAGATGACTTGAACCTTCTATGTCATCTCTTGAACAAGATCGGGTCCAAGTAGCTTTCTCTCTCCAACTTCATCCCAACAGGTTGGAGTTCTACATCGCTTTCCATACAGAGCTTCATATGGAGCCATCTGGATACTAGAGTGGAAGCTATTGTTGTATGAGAACTCAACCAATGGGAGATGCTGATCCCAACCACCTTTGAATTCCAGATAATAGTCTCTTATCATATCTTCAAGCGTTTGAATAGTCCTTTCAGACTGGCCATCAGTTTGGGGGTGATAGGCCCTGCTGAAATTTAATTCAGTACTCAGAGCTTGTTGAAGGCTCCTCTAGAACATAGATGTGAACATTGGATCATGGTTAGAGACAATTGAGAGTGGAACACCGTGCAATCTCACCACTTCCTTCAAATATATCTTTTCAAGTTGTTCAAGTGATAGATCTTCCCAAATAGCGATAAAATGGGCAGTTTTGGTGAGTCGGTCAACCACAACCCATATCAAATTATTTCCCTATGATGTCTCTGGGAGACCCATGACAAATTCTATAGTAATGTTTTCCCATTTCCATGTGGGTATAGGCAATGGCTGCATCATACCCTTGGACTTTTGTCTCTCAGCTTTAACTTGCTGACATACCAAGCACCTTGATATATATTCCGCAATATCCTTCTTCTTATTATCCCACCAGAAGTGTTCTTGGTGATCACGGTACATCTTGGTACTCCCAGGATGGATAGAGAATGTGGAGATATGTGAATTTTCCAATAGCTCCTTCTTTATCCCAGGTGATGAAGGCACACAAAGCCCCATTCCAAACAGAATCACACCATCATCATCGATATGAAACTCTTATAGCTTCCCTTCCTTTACTGCATTCATCCTCTTTTGTATCTCCACATCATCCCTTTTTTCTTCCTTAATCTTCTCCTGGATGGATGGTTGACCAATCATTTGGGCAAGGTATGATGTATCCCCTACCCTTGTGATTTCCAAATCCATCTATTGTATATCCAAGAAGATAGGGTCTTTCTCAATCCGTAACATGGAAAGAGTAGCAGGTTCTTTTCTACTTAGAGCATCAGCTACCTTGTTCGCCTTTCCAGGATGATAGTGAATAGAGCAATCGTAATCCTTGATTAGCTCTAACCATCTCCTTTGATGCATGTTGAGATCCTCTTGTGTGAATATATACTTTAGGCTCTTATGGTCGGTGTATATGTCACACTTTTCGCCATAAAGGTAGTGCCGCCAGATCTTTAAGGAAAAATCACGGCTTCTAGCTCTAGATCATGTGTTGGGTAGTTGTGCTCATAGATATTCAACTGTCGTGAGGTGTAGGCTATCACATTATCATTTTGCATGAGTAAACAACCCAAGCCTTTCTTTTAAGCATCACTGTGTATCACAAAACTTTCTCCGCTTTTCGGTAGTGAGATTACAGGTGCAGTGATCAGCCTTCTCTTAAGCTCCTTTGAAGCTTCCCTCACATTATTCTATCCAGACATACTTTACCCCTTTCCTTTTTAGCTTAGTTAGTAGGTTTGACAATCGTGAGAAGGTTCTCAAAAAACATCGGTAGTACCCAGCTAATCCAAGAAAACTATGGATTTCTGTGACACTAGAGGGCCTGGGCCATTCCTCAATCGCCTTTTTCTTTAAAGGATACACATAAATTCCCTCACTTGTGATCACATGTCCCAAGAATGTGACTTTCTTCATCCAAAAGACACACTTGATGAACTTGGCGTACAAATTCTCCTTTCTCAATGTCGCCAACACAAGTCTTAGATGTTCTTCATGTTCCTCATTGCTCTTGGAGTAGATGAGAATATCATCAATAAACACTACCACAAATTTGTCAAGGTAATGTCTAACGACTCTATTCATCAAATCCATGAATATTACAGGGGCATTAGTAAGTCCAAAGGGCATCACCAAAAACTCATAGTGCCCAAACCTTGTTCGGAAGGCAGTCTTCTGAATATCTTCCTTCTTCACCTTTACCTGATGATATCCTGAATGAAGATCCACCTTTGAGAAGTATTGATCTCCTCTTAACTGGTCGAACAAGTCATCAATCCTTGGGAGAGGATACTTGTTCTTTATGGTGATCTTGTTGAGTTCTCGATATTCGATACGCAGCCGCATTGTTCCATCCTTCTTCTTCACAAAGAGCATTGTTGCACCCCAAGGTGATGTACTAGGGCATATGAACCCTTTGTCCAAATGCTCTTGCAGCTACTTCTTTAACTCCTCCAGTTCGATAGGAGCCATCCTATAGGGACACTTAGAGATAGGAGTATCTCCCGGTATGAATTCAATAGAGAACTCTACCTCACGATCTGGGGTAATTCCGGGTAACTCTTTGGGAAATACATCATCATATTCCCTCACGATGGGAATTTCCTCAAGGTTGGAACTTTCCTTTGACTCAACCATTTGGGGGAGGTATGCTTCTTCATAGGGAATCAACACCCACGCCATTGAAGGATTTTTTAAAGGAGATTCATGATCTTCTTTTCATTTTTAGAGAAGCATGGGATGGTATGGAATATGAAAAGATATTTCCTTTTCCCGATAGTTGATATGCGCTCTATATAACGAGAGCCAGTCCATTCCCATTATAGCATCGAATTCCACCAAGGGAAGTATTACAAGATTTGCAGGAAGAATCTTCCCACATATTCCAATAGGAGAAGAGTAAAACACATGGGTTTCAATGATTGAACCACTTGGTGTTTTTACAGATATCTCTACTTCAAGGTTTCAGGGCTTCGATTATATAGTTCTAGCAAACTTGCAAGATATAAAGGAATGTGTATAACCATAATCAAATAAGACTTTTTCCATCCTTGAGTGAATAGGAAGTGTACCTTGTATGATTTCATTATCAAGATCCACCTCCACAGTAGTGATGGCATAATACTTCCCTTGTTCATTTGGATTTGGTGGCTACTGACGTTGATTACCCTCGAGAGCTTGAGGTTTAGTGCACTGGTTTTCATAGTGACCTATCACCTTATAGTTGTAGCATTGAACCATGAGTGGATCTCTCATTTCATCGTCTACATTCTCCTTCCTTTTCGTGCCTTTTCGACACTCTTGAGAATGGTGTCCTTCTTTCCCACACTTGAAGCACTTCCCTGTCCCTTTGAGGCAGTTCCCATGGTGCAACTTCCCACATTTTTTTCATGTTGGTCGTTGATTTTTCTTCCCACCTTTGTCATTAGATCCACCAACTTGAAACTCCATCTTTATTTTCTTATCCCCATAGCCATGGGACCATTCCCCAAACTCCATCTCCACTTTGAGGGCACATATAACGACTTCTTCATAACTCCCAAAGTCTCGAATTGCAAGAGCCTTTCGAAGGTGTGGTTTTAATCCACTAAAGAATCTATCAATTTTTCTATCATTATTGATAACAAAACCCGAAGCAGACCTTGAGAGCCTTGTGAAATTTTCTTCATAGGTTGTGACAGATTCTCCTTCTTTTTGCTTGATCTCTATGAATTCTCTCTCCATCTTCGTGCAAAGAGTTCATGGGAAATACTTATTAAGAAACATTATCTTAAAGTCTTCCCATTCCATTTCTTCAATTTACTCCCTTGGCTTGGTGTTCTTAATCAAATCCCACCATTGATCAGCTTCTCAATCTAGAAAATAAACGGCAAGAATCACCTTCTACATCTCAGAATTGTGAAGCACAGAAAAGATCTTCTCCATGGATTTGACCCACTATTCTGAAACTAGTGGATCAGAAGATCCATAAAACGTTGGTGGTCGTTGTCGTATAAAACATTTGATAGCTAGTTGCTCCCTCTTTGGTGAAGGATGAAGTTCACCATTATTATGGTTATTGTTCATAACCTAGGATAATTGGGTAAGCATCACCATGAAGTTTTGAACTCCACCTACCAAATCATTGGGGATGACGATCAATCAATCATTGTATTGTCCCTTGCATGAGTTGTTGGACTGATTTCTCCTAGTTCCCACCATTTTCTAAAATAGTAAAGGTTAGAACAAAATATAAGTAAAAAATTCATGAATAACTTATTCATTTAAACAATTTATACAAAAAACATAACATATGGGATCCCTATGTAAATACTCTTGTGTGCATATTTGTACTTAGTCTCATGCTAGAGTTTTTCTCTAGGGTTCACTAATCCTAATTCCCAAATTAACTAAACCTCCCTCTGATACCAACTATAGAGACCCGGACTTTTCTTACAATACTATTACATCATTTCCAAGATAAAAAACATAATATTATTACACAGAGTATACAAAGGTTTAGTGTCTTGGAAAAACTAGGACCGTACAAAACAATTACAACATCAAGCTTAAACATTTATTTAATTTCTTCTTCTCTAGCTTCTTATTGGCACTTGTCCTCTCCTTAGTACATGTAGCCACCTAAGGATATACATCAAAAGGGGTGATCTAGAATCCTAGTAATAGGATAGATAAGAACAATATAGCATGGCGTGATCATAATCATAACATTGTTAAAAGATCATGAACATGAGAGGAGTATAAATAAAAGACTTGAAATGTGGCAATGCATAAAAATTAAACATCATGTCTTAGTGGTTAAATACCACACATACTTGTGAACCAATCTAGAATCTTGTCCACACATCATTTCACATTTACTCATGATATTCGTCACTTTACCCAATGCATTGGAGCACGATATAATTTTTTGTGCACCCGTCACATTTAAACATTCATATTGCGCTATATAATTTCGGGCACACCCATCACATCATAACATTATCATTTATCATGCATAACACAACAAACATATAACATAAATGAACATAACTTACCCATGAAAAGGAATGGGTTTCATCTCATCAAAACACATTCATACACTTTGGGTTCCCAAAAGAAAGAGGGAACAACATACTTGATATTAGAACCATCAACCTTGAATGAGGGGTAAAAGGTGAGTTCTTAAAAGAAGAGTTCTTTTGGAAAACATTTTTATTGACATAAACTTTAGTAGAAAACATTTATTTCCCAGAAAAGGTAAAATAATTATTAAAAAATTATCTTTAAGGAGTAACCATATCAAAAATGGAGTGAAAGAGGGAGAACCCGAATGATGAAAGTTGGGTTCGAGAATTTCCCTTACCTTGTACCCAAATGCTTCCTTCTCTTTAATATCCTGTATAATGACTTTATATTCATTAATTATAAATTAATAACCATGTGTACATTAATAGGGTTAATTCTGGTTTCATTATGTCATATTATATTCCTTTGGAAGACTTATAGAGTTTAAAAACATTGTTCAGGGATGTTCATTTTTATGGTTTTTCTTGGGTGGTTCACTTGTATTCTTAAATTGAAGTTTGGGTTGAACATGAGTAAACATAAAGAAATGATATTACATGTCATTGATTATATTACATAAGTTATAATGATCTTATAATGAATTATATTAGATCAATGTGGATGAATCATTATATAAGAATTAAATGATGGTTATTTGGGTCAATTTGGACTGTTTTTTGATCACAATGAAATTGTTTTAACTTATCACTTAGTAATATGGACATAGGTTATTTCCAAAAATTCAAATAGAACATAATACATATAAGATATTCTGGTTCAACCATAAAAATTGTTTCATGACCAGATCTGAAGGTAGAAATGGAAGAAGAAAGCATGTCGTTCTTGAAGGTGATAAATTAACACCTCACGAACAACGTTCTTTTTAATAAAAGGAAGATGGAAAGGGGGTTGGATGATATAATATACCATTATAATCATAAAATTATAGTATATGTATAATAATAGAGTTAAAATACAATTTGGATGAATATAGGTGGGGAGAGATCAAGAAATGAACTTGAACTTGAAAGGAAATTAAAGGAGAAGAGGGAGGGAAATTACCTCTACAATCCTCCTCTTGAGAACCTCCTTAAGGGCCTATGCTTGGTCTTTTGATGAGACCAGAAGCTCTAGGACGTGGGGTAGGGGATAGGGAAGGTGTTTAGGCAGAGTTTGGAGAAGTATTAGAGCTTGATAGGTGTGAGGAAATGAGGGTGTGAAGGGTGGCTTTTATAGTGGAGGGGAGAGGGGTTTCCTTAATATAAAATTCATTAGTTTATTAATTTCCCCTAAGACAAGGAATAGTTAGTATTGAATGACCAATAATTTTAATTTTATCATGTGATCCCAAACCATGTGGGCTTACATCATAATAACATCATTGATGACTCAATTAATCCTTTATTTAGCATTTATTGTGAATTATCAGATTCTACTATTCATCAAAAATTCAAGTATCTCAGAAAAATCCCAAAAATTTACCCCAACCATTTTTTAACGTGTAGCATCCAAAAATTAAGTATATTTTTCAAAAAAAATCTAAATATAATTAATTTAATATTTAATTAAAATCATAATTTACTTAAAAAACAGTTTTTTTTAAGATTAAAACTGCTTTTATTGTGCATTCAAAAATTACGTAGGGTCTTATAAAATTATCTAAAAACTATAAGAAATGGATTAAATAATTTATGAATACATTTTAGGAAAATAAATTTTCTTTTAAATTAATTAATTAATTATAATTAATTATTTATGACTTACAAAATACCAAAACGTTTACTAAGGTCAAATTGTCACTTTCTAAGATGTCTAAATTTTATTTTATTATTCATAGGTAATGTTACTCTTATGTTGTATGATTTACTATTCATAAGGGTCATATTACTATTCATAAGGGTATGTTACTATTCATAAGGGTAGGTCGCTATTCACCAAAAATTATTTTTGTTTCAGTAGACTCCAAAAATCATCTTGAACACAACCGTGTTTGTCAGATTTTCAAAATTCTAAACACAGAAGTGAAAAACTTATGTTTAAAGGTCACTTATCACTTAGTAGTTCATTATGTTGTGTTTTCATAAATATAAGAAGGTAATTTCCATAAAAATCTTTGGTTCATTACATGAGGTACTGAGGAGACTATCTGTACCCACCCTTCAAGTGGGATTCTCAAAAGACGACTCGGTGGTTGCTGATTTACTTTATTGCTGTTGTACTAGACTTTCAGTTGTACTGTACTTTTCAGTTGGGTTTGTATTCTGGTCCATTTACCTTTCAGCACTTACTTTGTGTTCATTATTACTTTGTGCTTACTTCATCTTGCATACTATTTTGTGTTTGTTTACTAACATAAAGGCAATGCCTTCCCTTTTTATCGGGATTTATGCCTTTGGTGCTACTCGCCAGCCCATGGCCTATGGAAGGCGGGCTTGGGGTAGTCACAGCACGGGCCTCGAGGACGGTTCGTGACAAATTGGTATCATAGGGTTCGGTTCTACCACAGAACTCAGGACATTGATCATTCTTTCTGTGAAGCAGTAGTGGTAAGAGTATTGAGTGTGGTTTTCAGTCCAGGGAGTCTAGTGTTGGTGTGACGACCAACGTATCCATACACCAGGACCCTGACCTCTGATTTCCAACTCAGTGCACGAAAACACTGATTGCGTGTGTGTTTCAAAAGATTTATTTGTGATTACTTTGTTTTAGCTCACTAGGTATACTGTATTAACCGTGGCACACCTGTTACTTTTTAGGAAGGCCCCATGAAGGTAGCTAGCTAGGGTTCTGAGTTACGTGCGAGATGGAATCCCACTGAGTGATGAGGCCTCAGTACAGGGCCCCATCACAGCGGAGGCACCAGCGGTACCACTACCCACTGAGCCACTGATACTACCAGCCCCAGCAGCGGAGGTTGCATACCGCCTGAGTGCGTTGAATGAGTTTCAGCGATAGAGGCCGCCCAGGTTCCGCGGAGAGACGGACCCTCAGGCAGCTAAGGATTGGCTGGAGGCTATCGTCAGAGTCTTCAGATTGGTAGGGACAGCAGCTGACCTTATAGTGATCCTTGCCGCAAGTCTACTGCACATAGCAGTAGGTAGATGGTGGAGATTGATGCTCCAGGTGCATGACGAGGAATCTCTACTTTGGACAGAATTCGCGAGTCTCTTCCGCTCAGAGTTTGTTACAGCCACCCTCCGTGCGGTGCGCATCCAAGAGTTACTTCATCTGCGGAAGGGCAGCATGACAGTAGCCCAGTACTCAGTGAGGTTTACTGAACATTCATGCTACTCCACGGACATGGTATAGGACCCATTCTTCAAGGCCCTGACCTTTGAGCTGGGACTGAGACATAAGATCAGGGCTTCGATGATCTCTCTCAGCATCCCGACACAGGCGGGAGTACTGGAGCGAGCCCTTCTTGTGGAGAGCTTCCTCGCTAAGCTGACACCAGCAGTGAGACCTACCACCGGGTGACACGTATCAGAGTATTCTACAACTGGCATTAGACAGATGTCACAGAGGTCCAAGAGGACCAGGCTATTAGGAGATCGACCTCAGGATTCAGGTTTTGTTTTTCGGGGCACACGAAACAGAGCCAACTATACGAGGAGCAAGCAATGTTATGCATGCATCAAGTAGGGTCACATGGCTCGAGACTTCCAGACCCGCTATACAAATGAGCAGCATACAGTGGAGGGACCACCCAAGAAGAGGCAAAGGTTTGACTGTGGTGGTCCGCAGGGAGGAGGCGGATGAGTCAGAGGAGCTGGTCGAGCAGTGGGTGGTGGACGATGCTTTAAGGTTTTTCCACCACCACCACCAGGAGGTCCACCCCGACCACAGGGAGTTGGCGGGCAGAGGCAGGCTCAGCTCAAGGCATTGGAGGCTTACGACCACAGTGCCCCTAATATGATTCGAGGTACTATCTGTGTCTACTCCACCCTTGATGCAGTACTTATAGACATAGGATCGAGTCATTCTTTTATTGCCACTGCCCTTATTTGGAGCTCAGAGATTCCGACAGAGCCATTGGCTCGATCCTTATGGCTAGAGACTCCCACGGGAGCAGACTCGATGATTACACACTGGTGCTGGAAGTGTGAGCTTACTCTAGGAGGCGAGAGTTTCGGTTGGGATCTTCTTGTAGCAGCGTCGAGGCCTTACGACGTTATCTTGAGTATGGACTGGTTGTCTACAGTCCATGCTCAGATTTACTACATTAGGCACAAAGTGCAGTGTATCCACACGGATGGGAGAAGGTTCACCTTCACCGATGAGAAGGGAGCCTTAGCAACGCAGGATGGACTTACGCAGAGGAGAGGGAAGCCGATCACACATCAGTTGGCTAGTCTCATCCTCAGAGCGGTTGATGTGCGGAGTCCAAGTTTTCCTGTTGTGGTGGATTATTATGCGGACATTTTTCCTAATGACGTTCCAGGACTACCTTTTCGCAGAGAGGTAGACTTCTACATAGACCTATACCCCAGGACAACACTGATATCTACTCCAGCATATCGGATGGCTCCCGCTAAGCTTTGTAATCTGTGAGTATAGCTGGAGGACTTGCATTGGAAGGGATACATCCGACCCAGTGTTTCACCCAGGGCTTCTCTGATTTTGTTCGCCAAGAAGGCAGATGGGAGCTTATGACTATGTGTCGACTACCATCTCCTAAATCAGGTGACCGTGAAGAACAAGTACCCACTCCCGATGATTGACGACCTCTTTGATTAGCTCAAGGGAGAAAGATGGTTCTCGAAGATAGACCTTAGGTCAGGCTATCACCATCTCAGAGTTCGAGATGAGGATGTGCAGAAGACGACCTTCAGGTGTCGGTATGGCCACTACGAGTTCTTGATTATTCCCTTTGGCGTAACCAACACTCCAACAATGTTCATGAGTCTCATGAATAGTATCTTCCAGCCTTACCTCGATCGTTTTTTCATAGTATTCATCGACGACATACTGATTTACTCAACTACTGAGGAGGAGCATGCCTACCACTTGCGGGTTGTACTGGATACACTCCGAGAGCACCATCTTTATGGTAAGCTCTCAATGTGCCAGTTTTGGATTCGAGAGGTAAAATTTTTGTGACACGTTGTCTCGGATGTGGGAGTTTCAATGGATCCTGTGAAGATCGAGGCAGTACATTCTTGGGAGCCACCTAGGAGCATGACAGAGGTGCGGAGTTTCTTGGGTCTGGCTGGGTACTATCGGAGATTTTTGTCAGACTTCTCCAGAGTTACAACACCGCTTTCAGCTTTGACAAAGAAGGGGAAACCCTTCATGTGGTCAGATAGATGTTAGCAGAGCTTTCAGGAGATGAGATAGAGATTGACCAGTGCGCCCATCTTGGGGATACCAGAGGAGGGCGTAGGGTACATAGTTTACTACGACGCATCAGGGACCAGACTTGGGTGTGTCCTGATGCAGGAGCGAGCATTTATCGCATATGGTTCATGGCAGTTGAGACAACACGAGCAGAACTACGCTACCCATGACCTGGAGTTAGCAGTAGTGGTCTTGACCTTGAAGATGTGGCGACACTATCTTATGGGTGAGCACTTTATAGTCTACTCTGACCACCAGAGTCTCAGGTTCATCTTCTTGCAGAAGGACCTAAACCTGAGAAAGTGTAGATGGCTCAAGTTCCTCCAGGACTATGACTTTGAGATAGTCTATACTCCTGGGAAGGGGAATGTTGTGGCTGATGCTCTCAGCATGAGATCGGGCATTTAGCTACTAGGAGAGGCGACGGAGCAGCTATCCGCATTGTAGATATCCTTTATGGATAGAGATGGAGAAGATTTTCTACAGTCACTCCTCCACTCCTTCAGTGAGTTAGAGAGGCACAACGTGGGGATGTTGACTGTGAGACGCGACGTGCTCAGATATCCACAGGGCAGGCGCCTGATGGATTTTCTGAAGGAGGGGAGTAGGTCATCCTCTTCAGGGGACGTATTATGGTACAAGTTGCACTGCAGGAGGAAGTGATGAGGGAGTTTTACACTTCCCCTCTAGCAGTACATCCAGGAGTGGAGAAGATGTGCCAGGACCTCAGACGACAGCACTGGTGTCCAGGCATGAAGAAGGATGTAGTAGAGTTCGTTTCACGATGCCTCACTTGTCAGCAAGTGAAGGCCGAGCACCAGGTACCAGTATGCTTGGTACAACCCTTAGAGGTCCCTAAGTGGAAGTGGGATGGGATATCCATGGATTTCATGATGGGTATTCCACGTACATCTAGGGGAGACGACTCTATTTGGGTGATCGTAGACCAACTCACCAAGTCAGCCCACTTCCTACCGATTAGAGAGTAGGGATCAGTAGATATCTTGGGACGCATCTACGTTCAGAAGATCGTATGGCTTTACGATGTTCCATCGACTATTGTATCTGATCGAGATGATCGCTTTACTTCCCGGCTTTGGAAGGGGAGGAGGCCTTTGGGACGGAGCTGCATCTAAGCACCGCCTTCCATCCTCAGACGGATGAACAGACTGAGAGGACCATATAGACACTTGAAGACATGCTTCATGCATGTGTCCTTGACTTTGGTCACAGCTGGGAGGATCCCCTACCCTTGGTGGAGTTTGTGTACAGTAATATTTACCACTCCACCATCGAGAATCCACCATACGAGGCACTGTATGGCCGACCTTTCATATCACCTATGTGCTAGACTGACCCTGGGGAGTCAGCACTTGTAGGACCAGAGCTGGTTCAGGCTATGACGGAGAATGTGCAGATCATCGAGGAGCGGATGAAGACTGCACAGATCAGACAAAAGTCCTATTCTAATAGGAGGAGGAGACCACTGGAGTTCGAGGATGGCGACCACGTCTTCTTATGGGTCTCACCTCGATGAAGTCTACAAAGAATTGGTCAGGGCGGAAATTTATCTCCATGTTTCATTGGACCATTCCAGGTTCTCAGTATAGTAGGTGAGGTGGCTTACCGCTTGGCCCTTGCACCTCAGTTGCACTGGGTGCATGGCGTCTTCCACGTATCTCAGCTGAGGAGATACGTGCATGACCCGACCCACATCATCTATCATGGGGAGCTGGACATCGATGACGGGGCGAAATTTGTGGAGGTCTTGGTGGAGATTGAGGATCGACAGGATTGTGTCCTACGTGGATGGTTGATTCCTCTGGTGCGCGTTCACTGGCGGCATGGGAACCTCCAGGAGAGCACTTGGGAGCGGGAGGCACAGATGCTAGCTCAGTATCCCTATTTTTTTTCCTAGTGTGTGTTGTAGCTTTATGGGGATGTAAATCCCTGAGGTGGGAGTAATGTAAAGACACATAATTTTCAAGGATTTTTTTTTCTTAATTCTTTGGAATTTTACAAGTATGTGGCTTCTGATGACACTTGATTTCGAGGCTCGGTGTGCCAGGAATCAATTTCTAAAGTTTTGTTCGGGTATGTTCAGTAAACGTACGTGCGGGTTTTTCTATATTTTGAACCGGTGCTTGGAATTGAAATCCTAGGACACCGATGAACTCGCAGCACCGGTAATTGCTCAAGGGGACCTTTATGGCAGTTGCATTATATGTGGGTTGAAAGTTAAAATTTGGAGTTTAATTAAGAAGTTAAATAAAATTGTTTAGAACAATTTTAAATATCTATGGAAGTTATTTCCTCCCATAGGAAGATATTGGTGGGGCCCACATCCACCTAACATCCCATGTGTGGATATTTGAGAGGTGGGTCCCACACGAGCCCCAACCTTTCATCTCCCATAACTCTCTTCAAACTCCCCAATTAATTCCCTTCCTTTATTGTGAAAACCTCCCTTAATTATGAGAAATCTTCCTCTCCATATCTCCCTCTTTAGTGTTCGCCAACACATGTTAATCAATGAATTCTAACTCTTCAATTAATTAAAATAAGTTGTTTAAATTTTGAATTACTTGTGTGAATAAAATAATATAGCTTAGCTATTATTTTATTATGGAACTTGTTGTGTTGGAATTTTGTGGGAGCTCTGGAGAAATAGAGAATTGTGTTCTCCTCTCAAAGAAAGAACACCACCCTCTTCGATGAAGAACGCCATCGATGAAGAATGAAACTCTCTAGACTGAGAATTCCAATTCCATGAAGAACGACAATGTTCCTTCTTTTCTTTTCTCCACGACAAGAGAGGAGACACCACTTCTTCTTTAGGTGCACTCTGATGACGACAGAATCAACACCGTCATCCATGATGCATGGCTACCATGAATCTTTTCCAAGGTAGGGTGGATTGCTTCAATTTTATTTGAATAAAATTGTTCTTAGTTCTTCGTGAAACCTTGTTTATCCTTGGCCAATTTCTACCTCTTAACGTGGAGGGCACAGGCCGAATGCACACGGCCTGGTGAACCTCTGTAGTCTCCTTGTTTGTGATTAAGGCGTGTTGGAAAAGGCGATGATGGGAGAAGCGACGACCGTGCGCTGGCCACGTGCAGAAGAACCGCGGCCTGCAACTGTGGGCCGCTCGACTGAGGAAGAACCGACCGGCCATAGCTGGCTGGGCCAAAGGGAGAAACCGTGGCGCCCCACGGCGTCGCGCTACGGATGACCGCGGCCCACGTTCATTGGGCCGCTTCGGCGGAAGAACTGGCCAGCCCGTCGGTTGGCCTGGAGGAGGAGATCCGCGGCGCCAGGAGGGCGCCATGCTGGACAAACCGTAGCCCGCCCGTGCGGGCTGCTTACGCCAAGAAGGTCGGCCGGCTTCAGCCGACCAGTTAGGGAGGGCGGCGCCGCCGGTTCGGGCAGCCAGGGGGATGCCCCCCTGCCTAGGACCGTTCGGCCCCCCTCGAGCTGATCCACGCGTTTCATTGGGCCGGTCTGAAACCCCTGCCGGGTCTGACCTTCCAAAACTGGGATGACCCGACCCACCAGCCCACAGGGCTTAACGGGCCGGGCCCGTTTTCACTTAAATGTGAATAACTTGTAGACCGCGCGTCTGATCGACGCGCCTTCTGCAGCACTGGGATCCTTGTGACGTGAATTTCCTTTTGAGATACTCTATGTTAGTTTTGGATAACTTTGTAAAATGGTCAGGTTTGGAATGAGCGTATTTCCAACTGGGCCCCCGAAGCAAAAATGCTAATAACACACAGACCGGGCGTCCGATTGACGCATCGTCTGTCACGTTGGGTTCCTTTTGACGAGACGGAACTATGGGATACATCAACTCTGTACTTCGTGATAGTTGATGTATCGACCCATTGGCTCGAGGAGTGGACCCTCCTGGAATCGAGTGTGATATGTGTGGGAACCCTAGAGCTGACTGTGACTGCAATGACTACCGTACTGGAATCCTCCGTGGGTTCGGCGACGACGACTACCGTATAGGAAATCCTCTGTGGGTTCGACAGCAATGACTACTATTCTTGTATCCTACGTGGGTTTGATAGTTTAACTTCTGTTCTAGTATCCTACGTGGGTCTGACAGAGTGGCTGGTCTAGTATCCTACGTGGGTCCGACAGCTTAGCTGGACTAGTATCCTACGTGGGTCTACCTGCTTAGATGAATCAGTGACTACATCTGATCATCTATATCACTTTACGAAAGAATGTATACCTGTGTGAGCTGAGTCTTTACTTTCAATCATTACCATCGGTGTGATTGACTTCTTTCCTGTGTGGACCGGGTTGTGCTTGGGCTCGGGAGTTGGAGTCGAACTGAGATTGATGACTTAGGTATATGTATGGGCATATACCTAAGTAGATTTGGTTCATAAATTTTGATTGTATCTTTCTTTTTTGGTTTATCTTTTGTGGATTATGGGAAACCTTTAGGGTTATCAGGGTCCCTACTGAGTATCGTTATACTCACCCTTGCACGGGCAATGCCCACACTTCATTGTGTTGGTTGCAGACGACGGACAACACTGATTGTGGTTGAGGCTTGTGGAGTTGGATGGTACCCGGAGGTGGACCACTTGGCGGGATGTACACGGAGAGGAAGGACGGACCCGAGGTACCGAGGAGACTATTTGTACCCACCCTTCAGGTGGGATTCCCGGAGGACAACTCGGTGGTTGCTGGTTTACTTTACTGCTGTTGTACTAGACTTTCAGTTGTATTGTACTTTTCAGTTGGGTTTGTATTTTGGCCCATTTACCTTTCAGCACTTACTTTGTGTTCAGTATTACATTGTGGTTACTTCAACTTGCATACTCTGTTGTGTTTGTTTACTATCATAAAGGCAATGCCTTCCCTTTTTATCGGGATTTACGTCTTTGGCGCTCGTCGCCAGCCCCTGGCCTATGGAAGGCGGGCTTGGGGTAGTCACAGCACAGGATCCGAGGATGGTTCGTGACATTTTAAAATGTGGTCATAAGATTTATGCACTTGTAGCAGCAAGCATGCCCCCCCCCCCCCCTGTGCACCTGTAGTAATGCACTTGTACCAGCAGGTCGGCCTCCCCCTATGCACCAGTAGCAAACCAAACACACATACAAAATTCATACAGAATTCTACCTGTGCACCTGTAGAAAACCAAACACACATACAAAATTCATACATAATTCTGAATACCTTCTAAATACATACATAATTCTATATGAATTCATACATAATTCATACACATATATAAATTACCTGCAATTATTTTCCCCTGACACTTAGAGTCACTTGGCATTGTGCACATAAATAGTTCTTTTAGTGGGGGAAGAATAACTATTTTAGGTTCAGACTCTCCCATTTTTCATGTAGGAGTGGAACAAAGAGGGTGTCTCGGGAGACGTGTTGTCCAGGGAGGAGGGGATGTCCATGGGGGTGGGGTGTCCAGGGGGTGGGGTGGTGTCCAGGGGGTGGGGCTATCTAGGGGTAGGGGGTGTTGTCCAAGGGGTAGGGGGTATCCAGGGGGTAGGGGTGTCTAGGGGGTGGGGAGTTGTCCAGGGGGTGGGGGTGTCCATGGGAGTGGGGGTGTCTAAGGGTGGGGGTGTCCAGGTGGTGGGGTGGTGTCCAGGGGGTGGGTGTTGTCCAGAGGGTTGGGGGCTGTCCAAGGGGGTATGGGGTGTCCAGGTGGTGGGGGTGTCTAGGGGGGTTGTCCTGGGGGTGGGGGTTGTCCATGGGGGTGGGTGTGTCTAGGGGGTGGGGGTGTCCATGGGGTAGGGGATGTCTAGGGGGTATTTCCATGGGGTTAGGGGATGTTTGGGGGGATCGGGGGTGTCCAGGGGGTGGGGGTTGTCCAGGGGGTGGGGGGCTATCTATAACGACCCAAAGTATTTTATGGAAATTCCCTTCTTATATTTATAAAGACACAACATAATTAACTACTAACTGATAAGTGACCTTTAAACATAAGTTTTTCACTTTTGTGTTTGGAATTTCGAAAACCCGACATACACGGTTGTGTTCAAGATGAATTTTTAGAGTCTAATGAAACAAAAATAATTTTTGGTGAATAGTGACCTACCCTTATGAATAGTAACATACCCTTATGAATAGTAATATGACCCTTATAAATAGTAAATCATCCAACATAAGATTAAAATTACCTATGAATAATAAAATAAAATTTAGATATCTTAAAAAGTGACAATTTGACCTTAGTAAACGTTTTGGTATTTTGTAATTCATAAATAATTAATTATAATTAATTAATTAATTTAAAAGAAAACTTATTTTCCTAAAATGTATTCATAAATTATTTAATCCATGTATTATAGTTTTTAGATAATTTTATAATACCCTACATAATTTTTGAAAGCACTATGAAATCAGTATTAATCTTAAAAACTGTTTTTTAAGTAAATTATGATTTTAATTAAATATTAAATTAATAATATTAAGAAAATTATTTTTGAGAAATGGAATTCATTTTTTTATTCTACATGTTGAAAAATGGTTGGGGTAAATTTTTGGGGTTTTTCTGAGATAATTGAATTTTTTATGAATAGTATAATCTGATAATTCACAATAAATGCTAAATAAAGGAGTAATTGAGTCATCAATGATGTTCTGCTGATGTAAGCCCACTTGGTTCTATATCACATGATAAAATTACTATTCTTGGTCATGGAATACTCACTATTCCTTTTCTTGTGAAGATATAATAAACTAATGAATTTTATATTAAGGAAACCCCTCTCCCCTCCACTATAAAAGCCACCCTTCACACCATCATTTCCTCACACCTATAAAGCTCCAAGCCTTCTATAAACTCTTAAAAAACACCTTACCTAGCTCCTCCCCCACATCCAAGAGTTTTTGGTCTCATCAAAAGACCAATCTTAGGCCCTTAAGGAGGTTCTCAAGAGGAGGATTCTAGAGGTAATTTCCCTCCCTCTTCTCCTTTAATTTCCTTTCAAGTTCAAGTTCATCTCTCCCCAAATATCTTCATCCAAATTGTATTTTAACTCCATTATTATAAATATAATGTAATTTTATGATTATAATGGTATATTATATCATCCAACCCCCTTTACCTCTTACTTTTATTTTTATTAAAGAGAACGTTGTTCGTGAGGTGTTAATTTATCACCTTCAAGAACGACATGCTTTCTTCTTCCATTTCTACCTTCAAATCTGGTCATAAAACCATTTTTATGGTTGAACCAGAATATATTATTTGTATTGTGTTATATTCGAAGTTCTAGAAAAAACCTATGGCCATATTACTAAGTGATAAGTTAAAACAATTTTGTTGTGATCCAAAAACCGCCCAAATTGACCAAAATAACCATCATTTAATTATTATCTAATGATTCATCCACATGGATCTAATATAATTCATTATAAGATCATTAAAAATTATTTAATATCATTAAATACATGTAATATCATTTATGGATGTTTACTCATGTTCTACCCAAACTTCAATTTAAGAATACAAGTGAACCACCCAAGAAAAACCATAAAAACGAACATCCCCGAACAATGTTTTTAAACTCTATAAGTCCTCAAAAGGAACATAATATGACATAATGAAACAATAATTAACCTTAATAATTTACACATGGTTCTTTATTTCTAATTAATGAATATAATTTCATTATACAGGACATTAAAGAGAAGGAAGCATTCAGGTACAAGGTAAGGAGAAATTCTCGAACCCAACTTTCATCCTTCGGGTTCTCCCTCTTTCACTCCATTTTTGATATGGTTATTCCTTAAAGATAATTTGTTAATAATTATCTTTCCTTTTCTGGGATATAAATGTTTTCTAATAAAGTTTATTTAAATCAAAATGTTTTCTAAAAGAACTCTTCTTTGAAGAACTCACCTTTTACCTCTCATTCAAAGTTGATGGTTCTTGTATCAAGTATGTTGTTCCCTATTCCTTTTGGGAACCCAAAGTTTATGAATGTGTTATGATGAGATGAAACCCATTCCTTTTCATGGGTTATTTATGTTCATTTATTTTTGTTGTGGCATGCATGATATATGATAATGTTATGATGTGACGGGTGCACCCGAAATTATATAGCGCAATATGAATGTTTAAATGTGACGGGTGCGCCCAGAATTATATAGCACTCTAATGCATTGGGTAAAGTGATGAATATCATGAGTAAATCTGAAATTATGTGTGTACAAGATGCTATCTTGGTTCACAAGTATGTGTGGTGGTTAACCACTAAGACATGATGTTTCATTTTTATGCATTGCCACATTTCAAGTCTTTTATTTATGCTCCTCTCATGTTCATGATCTTTTTCCTATGTTATGATTATGCTCACCACATGCTATATTGTTATTATCTATCCTCTTACTGGGCTTCTAGATAACCCATTTTGATGTATATCCTCAGGTGGCTACAAGTACTAAGGAGATGACAAGTTCCAATAAGAATCTAGAGAAGAATAAATTAAATAAATGTTTAAGCTTGATGTTGTAATTGTTTTGAACAGTCCTAGTTTTCCCAAGAAACTAATCATTTGGATCCTCTATGTGTAATTATATTATGTAGTTTATATTTGAAATGATGTAATAGTATTGTAAGAAAAGGTTGTGTCGCTATATTTGGTATCAGAGGGAAGGTTTAGTTAATTTGGGTATTAGGATTAGTGAACCCTAGAGAAAACCTCTAGCATAAGACTAAGTACAAATATGCACACAATAATATTTACATAGGGATCCCCTATGTTATGTTTTTGGTATAAATTATTTAAATTAATAAGTTATTCATGACTTTTTTACTTATGTTTTGTTCTAACCTTTTCTATTTTAGAGAATGGTGGGAACCAGGAGAAATCAGGCCAACAACTCGTGCGAGGGCCCATGCAACGATTTACCAAATGATATCCCCAATGATTTGGGAGGTGGAGTTAAAAACTTCATGGAGATGCTTACCCAATTATCACAGGTTATGAAAAATAACCATAATAATGGGGAACTTCCTCCTTCACTAAAGAGGGAGCAACTGGCTATTGAATGTTTTATGCGGCAATGACCACTGACGTTTTGTGGATCTTCTGATCCACTAGTAGTGGAACAGTGGGTCAACTCCATAGAGAAGATATTTTCTGTGCTTCACTGTTCTGAGATGGAGAAGGTGACTCTATCCATTTATCGTCTAGATGGAGAAGGTGATCAATGGTGGGCTTTGATTAAGAACACCAATCCAAGGGAGGAAATTGAAGAAATTGAATGGGAAGACTTTAAGAGAATGTTTATTAATAAGTATTTCCCACAAACTCTTTGCATGAAGATGGAGAGAGAATTCATAGAGATCAAGAAAAAATAAGGAGAATCTATCACAACCTATGAAGCAAATTTCACAAGGCTCGCAAGGTATGCTTCAGGTTTTTTTATCAACAATGATAGAAAAATTGATAGATTCTTTAGTTTATTAAAACCACACCTTCGAAAGGCTCTTTCACTTCAAGACTTTGGGAGTTATGAAGAAGTCGTTCAATGTGCCATCAAAGTGGATATGGAGTTTGGGGAATGCTCCCATGGCTATGGGGATGATAAGGGAAATATGGAGTTTCAAGCTGGTGGATCTAATGAGAAAGGTGGGAAGAAAAATCAATGACCCACATGCCAAAAATGTTGGAAGTTGCACCATGGGAACTTCCTCAAGGGACGGGGAAGTGCTTCAAGTGTGGTAAAGAAGAACACCATGCTCAAGAGTGTCGAAAAGACACAAAAAGGAAGGAGAATATAGCTGATTAAAGGAGATAACCACTCATGGTTCAATGCTACAACTGTAAGGATCTAGGGCACTATGCAAACCAGTGCACTAAACCTCGAGCTCTTGAGGGTAATCAGCGTCAGCAGCCACTAAAGTTAAAGGAACAAGGGAAGTCTTATTCCATCACTAATGTGGAGGTGGAGCATGATAATGAACTCATACAAGGTTCACTTTCTATTCACTCAATAATGGAAAAAGTCTTATTTAATTCTGGTTCTACGCATTCCTTTATATCTTGCAAGTTTGCTAGAACTATAGAATCGAGGCCCCAAAAACTTAGAGTAGAGATATATATAAAAACACCAAGTGGTGCAATCTTTGCAACCCAAGTGTTTGACTCTTCCTATTGGCGTATGTGGGAAGATTCTTCCAGCAAATCTCGTAATACTTCCCTTGGAGGAATTCGAAGCTATAATGGGAATGGACTGGCTCTCGTTATATAGAGCGCATATCAACTGTCGGGAAAAGGAAATATCTTTTCATATTCCGAACCATCCCATGATCATCTACAAATGCAAGGAAGATCATGAATCTCCTTTTAAAAATCCTTCAATGGTGTGGGTGTTGATTCCTTATGAAGAATCATACCTCACCCAAATGGTTGAGTCGAAGGAAAGTTCCAACCTTGAGGAAATGCCTATCGTGAGGGAATACGACGATGTATTTCCTGAAGAGTTACCTGGAATTCCCCCAAATCGTGAGGTAGAGTTCTCTATTGAACTCATACCGAGAGCTAATCCTATCTCGAAGTGTCCCTATAGGATGGCTCCTATTTAACTGTAGGAGTTAAAGAAGGATCTGTAAGAGAATTTGGACAAAGGGTTCATATGCCCTAGTGCATCACCTTGGGGTGTACCAGTGCTCTTTGTGAAGAAGAAGGATGAAACAATGTGTTTGTGTATCGACTATCAGGAACTCAACAAGATCACCATAAAAACAAGTATCCTCTTCCAAGTATTAATGACTTGTTTGACCAGTTAAGAGGAGATCAATACTTCTCAAAGGTGGATCTTCGTTCTAGATATCATCAGGTAAAGGTGAAGAAGGAAGATATTCAGAAGACTGCCTTCCGAACAAGGTATGGGCACTATGAGTTTTTGGTGATGCTCTTTGGACTTACTAATGCCCATGTAATCATCATGGATTTGATGAATAGAGTCTTTAGACATTACCTTGACAAATTTGTGGTAGTGTTTATTGATGATATTCTCATTTACTCCAAGATCAAGGAGGAACATGAAGAACATCTAAGACTTGTGTTGCTGACATTGAGAAAGGAGAAGTTGTATGCCAAGTTCAGCAAGTGTGACTTTTGGATGAAGCAAGTCACGTTATTGGGACATGTGATCACAAGTGAGGGAATTTTTGTGGATCCTTCAAAAACAAAGGTGATTGAGGAATGGCCTAGGCCCTCTAGAGTCATGGAAATCCATAGTTTTCTTGGATTAGCTGGGTACTACTGAAATTTTGTGAGAAACTACTCACGATTGTCAAG
Organism: Viscum album; assembly: GCA_963277665.1. NCBI lineage: Eukaryota > Viridiplantae > Streptophyta > Magnoliopsida > Santalales > Viscaceae > Viscum > Viscum album. The sequence goes on from OY728154.1 coordinate 57,460,954, forward strand.
CCCGCTAACTAAGCTAACAAGGAAAGGGGTAAAGAATGTCTGGACAGAAGAATGTGAGGGAAGATTCAAGGAGCTAAAGAGAAGGCTGATCACTGCACCTGTACTCATACTACCGAAAAGTGGAGAAAGTTTGGTGATATACAGTGATGCTTCAAAGAAAGTCTTCGGTTGTGTAATCATAAAAAATTATAATGTTATAGCCTACGCCTCACGACAGTTGAAGATCCATGAGCAGAACTACCTGACACATGATATAGATCTGGAAGTCGTAAATTTATCCTTAAAAGTCTGGCGGCACTACCTTTATGGTGAGAATTGTGACATATACACCGACCATAAGATCCTAAATTATATATTCACACAAAAGGAAGCACAAAGGGATACATCCTACCTTGACCAAATTATTGCGCAACCATCCATCCAGGAGAAGATTAAGGAAGCACAAAGGGATGATGTGGAGATACAAAACAGGGTGAATGCAGTAAAGGAAGGGAAGCTTCAAGAGTTTCATATCGAAGATGATGGTGTGATTCAGTTTGGAATGCAGCTTTGTGTGCCTTCATCACTCGGGATAAAGAAGGATCTATTGGACAATGCACATAGCTCCACATTCTCTATCCATCTTGGGAGTACCAAGATGTACCGTGTTCACCAAGAACACTTCTGGTGAGATAACATGAAGAAGGATATTGCGGAATATATATCAAGGTGCTTGGTATGTCAGAAAGTTATAGATGAGCAAAAAAAAGTCCAAGGGTATGATGCAATTATTGCCTATACCCATGTGGAAATGGGAAAATGTTACTATGGACTTTGTCACGGGTCTCCTGAAGACATCAGAGGGAAATAATGTGATATGGGTTGTGGTTGACCGATTCACCAAGACTGCCCATTTTATCGCTATTCGGGAAGATCTCTCACATGAACAACCTGCAAAGATATATGTGAAGGAAGTGGTGAGAATGCACGGTGTTCCACTCTCAATTGTCTCTGATCGTGATCCAAGGTTCACATCTAAATTCTGGAGGAGTCTTCAACATTATTTGAGTAATGAATTAAATTTTAGCACGGCCTATCACCCCCAAACTAATGGCCAGTCTAAAAGGACTATTCAGATGCTTGAAGATATGCTAAGAGCCTGCTCTCTTGAATTCAAATGTGGTTGGGATCATCACCTCCCATTGGTTGAGTTCTCATACAACAATAGCTTCCACTCGAGTATCCATATGGCTCCATATGAAGCTCTGTATGTAAAGAGATGTAGAACTCCAACCTATTGGGATGAAGTTGGAGAGAGAAAGCTACTTGGACTTGATCTTGTTCAAGAGATGACAGAGAAGGTTCAAGTCATCCAGAAACACATCAAAGCTGCTCAAAGTCAGCAAAAGAGATATGCTAACAACCATCGAAGGGACTTGGAGTTCGAAGTTGGAGAAAAATTCTTCTTTCTAATATCTCCATGGAAGAGAGTCATGCGATTCGGGAAGAAAGGAAAGCTAATACCAAGGTATATTGGCCCTTTTGAGATCCTTGACCGCATAGGAGCTGTGGAATATCGTCTTGAACCTCCACCAAATATGGCTCAAGTTCATGATGTGTTTTATGTATCACTACTGAGGAAGTACGTACCAGACCCCTCAAATATACTAAACTCAGAGGTGGTGTAGCTGGAAGATGATCTCTCCTATGAGGAGCAGCCAGTAAAGATTCTGGATCGGAGAGATAAGGTTTTACGCAACAAGACAACCCATCTTTTCAAATTGTTGTGGAGGAACCATAAGTTCGAAGAAGCATCTTGGGAACCAGAAGAGGCAATGAAGTAGAAGTACCCTCACCTGTTTGTGTAAAGTGAATTTTTGGGGGTGAAATTTCTTAAGGGGGGAAGAATGTAACGACCCAAAGTTTTTTTATGGAAATTCCCTTATTATATTTATGAAAACACAACATAATGAACTACTAAGTGATAAGTGACCTTTAAACATAATTTTGTAACTTCTGTGTTTGGAATTTTGAAAATTTGACAAACACGGTTGTGTTCAAGATGATTTTTGGAGTCTAATGAAACAAAAATATTTTTTGGTGAATAGTGACCTACCATTATGAATAGTAACATACCCTTATGAATATTAATATGACCCTTATGAATATTAAATCATACAACATAATAATAACATTACCTATGAATAATAAAATAAAATTTAGACATCTTAGAAAGTGATAATTTGACCTTAGTAAACGTTTTGGTATTTTGTTGGTCATAAATAATTAATTATAATTAATTAATTAATTTAAAAGAAAATTTATTTTCCTAAAACTTATTCATAAATTATTTAATCCTTGTCTTATAGTTTTTAGATAATTTTATAAGACCCTACGTAATTTTTGAAAGCACTATAAAATCAGTTTTAATCATAGAAAAACTGTTTTTTAAGTAAATTATGATTTTAATTAAATATTAAATTAATAATATTTAGAAAATTATTTTTGAAAAATGGAATTCATTATTGGATTATACACGTCTAAAAATGGTTGGGGTAAATTTTTGGTATTTTTCTGAGATACTTGAATTTTTGATGAATAGTTGAATCCAATAATTCACAATAAATGCAAAATAAAGGATTAATTGAGTCATCGATGTTGTTCTTCTGATGTAAGCCCACTTGTTTTGGGATCACATGATAAAATTACTATTATTGGTCATTCAATGATCACTATTCCTTGTCTTAGGGAAAATTAATAAACTAATGAATTTTATATTTAGGTTACCCCTCTCCCCTCCACTATAAAAGCCACCCTTCACACCCTCCTTTCCTCACACCTCTCAAGCTCCAATACTTCACTAAACTCTTCCCAAACACCTTCCCTAGCCCCTCCCCCACGTCCAAGAGCTTCTGGTCTCATCAAAAGACCAAGCTTAGGCCCTTAAGGAGGCTCTCAAGAGGAGGATTCTAGAGGTAATTTCCCTCCCACATCTCCTTTAATTTCCTTTCAAGTTCAAGTTCATCTCTCCCCACCTATATTCATCCAAATTGTATTTTAACTCTAGTACTATACATATAATGTAATTTTATGATTATAATGGTATATAATATCATCCAACCCCCTTCCACCCTTTTATTTTTATTAAAGAGAACATTGTTCGTGAGGTGTTAATTTATCACCTTCAAGAACGACATGCTTTCTTCTTCCATTTCTACCTTCAGATCTAGTCATGAAACCATTTTTATAGTTGAACCAGAATATCTTATATGTATTATGTTCTATTTAAATTTCTTGAAATAACCTTTGCCCATATTACTAAGTGATAAGTTAAAACAAGTTCATTGTGATCCAAAAACTGCCCAAATTGACCCAAATAACCATCATTTAATTATTATCTAATGATTCATCCACATGGATCTAATGTAATTAATTATAAGATTATTAAAACTTATGTAATATTATTAATGACATTTAATATAATTTCTGGATGTTTACTCATGTTCTACCCAAACTTCAATTTAAGAATACAAGTGAATCACCCAAGAAAAACCATAAAAACGAACATCCACGAACAATGTTTTTAAACTCTATAAGTCATACAAAGGAACATAATATGGAATAATGAAACCAGAATTAAACCTATTAATTTACACATGGTTATGGATTTCTAATTAATTAATATAATGTCATTATACAGGACATTAAAGAGAAGAAAGTATTCGGGTATAAGGTAAGGAGAAATTCTCGAACCCAACTTTCATCCTTTGGGTTCTCCCTATTTCACTCCATTTTTGATATGGTTACTCCATAAAGGTCATTTTTTCATAATTATATTACCTTTTCTGGGATATACATTTTTTATACTAAAGTTTATTTCAATCTAAATTTTTTCCAAAAGAACTCTTCTTTGAAGAACTCACCTTTTACCTCTCATTCAAAGTTGATGGTTCTTGTATCAAGTATGTTGTTCCCTCTTTCTTTTGGGAACCCAAAGTTTATGAATGTGTTATTATGAGATGAAACCCATTCCTTTTCATGGGTTAGTTATGTTCATTTATGTTCGTTGTGTCATGCATGATAAATAATAATGTTATGATGTAACGGGTGTCCCAGAATTATGTAGCACAATATGAATGTTTAAATGTGACAGGTGAGCCCGGAATTATATAGCGCTCCAATGCATTGTGTAAAGTGATGAATCTCATGATTAAATGTGAAATGATGTGTTTAAAAGATTCTAGCTTGGTTCACAAGTATGTATGGTAGTTAACCACTAAGACATGATGTTTCATTTTTATGCATTGCCACATTTCAAGTCTTTTATTTATGCTCCTCTCATGTTCATAATCTTTTTCCTATGTTATGATTATGCTCACCCCATGCTATATTGTTCTTATATATCCTCTTACTGGGCTTATATCTCACCCCTTTTGATGTATATCCTCAGGTGACTACATGTACTAAGGAGAGGACAAGTGCCAATAAGAAGCTAGAGAAGAAGAAATTAAATAAATGTTTAAAATTGATGTTGTAATTGTTTTCTATGGTCCTAGTTTGCCCAAGAAACTAAAACTTTGGATCCTTTATGTGTAATACTATTGTTTTTTTTATCTTTTAAATGATTTAATAGTTTTGTAATAAAAGGATGGGTCGCTATACAATCCTTGGGGGTAAGGGTATCTAGGTGGTGGGGGTGTCCAGGGGGTGGGGTGGTCTCCAGTGAGGGTGGGGGCTGTCCAGGGAGTTAGGGGGAGCTGTCCAATGGGGTATGGGGTGTCCAGGGGGTGGTGTGTCTAGGGGTGAGGAGATATCTAGTGGGTTGGAGTTGTCTAGGGTGTTGGGGGGTGTCCAAGGGGTAGTAGGTGTCCAGGGGGTGGGGGTGTCCAGGGGGTGGGGGTGTCTAGGGTGTGGGGTTTTTCCATGGGGGTGGGGGTGTCCAAGGGTGGTGGGGGGATATCCATGGGGGTGGGGGTGTCCAGAAGGGTGGGCGTGTCTTGGGAGTGGGGGTGTCTAAGGGTTGGGGTGGTGTCCATGGGGGGTGGGGGCTATCCAGGGGGTTGGGGGGCTATCAAAGTGGGTAGGGGTGTCCAGGGGGTGGGGGTGTCCAGGGGGTGGGGTGGTGTCCAGGGGGTGGGGGTGCCCAGGGGGTGTTCAGGGGGGTGCCCAGGGGGTGGGGTTGTCTAGGGGTTTGGGGGGATATCTAAGGGGGTAGTGGGTGTCCAGGGGGTGGGGGTGTCTAGGGGGTGGGGGCTGTCCTGGGGAGTGTGGGGGTTATCCAAGGGGGTGGGGGTGTCTAGGGGTGGGGTGTCTAGGGGGTGGGGGCTATCCATGGGGGTGGAGGTGTCCAGGGTTGGTGGGGGTGTCCAAGGGGTTGGGGGTTTTCCTTGGGGGTGGGGGCTGTCTAGGGTTTGGGGGCTATCCAAGGGGGTGTGGTTGTCCAAGGGTCGGGGGCTGTCCAAGGGGGGTGGGGTGTCTAGGGGTGGGGGTGTCCAGGGGGTGGGGTGGGGTCCAAGGGGTGGGGGTGTCTAGAGGGGGTAGGGGTGTTGAGGGGGTGGGGTGTCTAGGTGGTGGGTGGTTATCTAGGGGGTTGGGGGTGTCCAAGGGGGTAGCAGTGTCGAGGAGGTGGGGGTGTCCGGGGGGTGGAGTGTTTCCAGGGGGTGGGGGTGTCCAGGGGTGGGGGTGTTAGGGGGTGGGGTGGTGTCTAGGGGGGTGGGGGCTGTCTAGAAGGTTGGGGTTGTCCAAGGGGGTATGGGGTGTTTAGGGGTGGGGGTATCCAGGGGTGGGGGTTGTCCAGGGGTGTGGGGGATATCCAAGGGGTTGGGTTTTCTAGGGGGTGGGGGTGTCCTGGGGGTGGGGTGTCAAGGGGAGGGTTGAATCAGTCACAAAAAATCATCAAGACAAGTTTCATTATTTATAGATAAAGGAAAAAATATAATTTGACCTACCTAATCACATATATATTCAGGCACAACAAATCATCAAATATAAAATGTCAGTAATATCAGTAAAAAATGTAATGGATCAATCTATCCCTCATCACCATCACTATCATCACCATCATCAACAGCCCCACCCCATTGTTGATGCTCCTTTCATCACAGAATATAAAGATTTGAAAAGGGGAATATCTGAGATCAAAGTGATTCAACCTTTGAAGAAAACATCAAAAATCAATAAAGGTATGAATAAAGCTTCAAAATCATATGTGCCGCGAAAGTTTCTTCATTGTCGTTCAAGTCCACTTGCGTGTCACACTAAGGTCACGCAAGTGACTTGTGCGACCTAAGTGATAACCGCTCGGGGTCTTCTCCTGCCTATAAATAGACCCTGTGGGCCCCCCATTTGGGGAGGAATTTTTCCAGAAACTCAGATTTAAGCTCTCGGTGCCCAAGTCTCTTCTCAAAGCTTGCAGAACACTTCTAAGGTAATTTCTTACCTAGAACGGAAGATCTAAAGAGTGGGAGGAAGTCCTAAGTGTTGAAACTCATCAACACTTGTGCGCCTGAGTGGCCAGCCCTTAAGGGAAATGGCCACACTTGCGTGCTGCCTTACTCCTTCGATAGAACTTGCGCGTCCCTTTTCTGGAAGAACATCAAGAGGATTCTAAAGGCCTTAATCAAGAGTCTCTCAAGTATTACCCTGCTGGTTGAATACCGCGCAAGTACCAAACTTGTCGCGCAGGTATACCTGCGCACCGACTAAGACTTGCGCGCCCACGCAGTACCTGTGCGTCTGCCGGGACTTGCGCGCCCTTGCCTTTTTGGGTGCCCATCTAGCCCATTTTTTCCCTCATAAGCCATTCCACCTCTCCTATTCAAGATTTAGTCTTCAAGACACTCTTCAAATCCATTTATGGCATGATTTCTTGATTTGACTTATTTATCTAAAAGGAATTCTATGGAATATCTCTTAAAACATAGTTATTTACACATATTTATGTCACTAAAGATTGAGATTTCATTCATTAAACCTCATCCTTTAAGATGAGAGAATCCAACCTGGGCTTCCTTTTTAGGAATAAGTCCCAGTCATAATTCCTTTAACCTGGGATTCCTTTTCAGGAATAAGTCCTAGTCATAAATTTGGGCTTCCTTTTCAGGAATAAGCCCCAAGTCCCCTAACCTGGGCCTCCTTTTCAGGAATAAGTCCCAGTCCCTTAATTTTTCAAGTCTCTTAACCTGGGCCTCCTTCTCAGGAGTAAGCCCCAGTCTTAATTTCTCTTAACCAGTCCTAATTTACCTTTGATCTGAGATTCCTTCTCAGGAGTAGAACCCAATTATCAATCCTCTCCTAATCTGGGCCTCCTTTTCAGGAGTAAGTCCCAAGTTAGAGTATTCAAATCTCTATGAATCACATATACCTTTATGGACCCTGTTCTTGGATTTCCTCCCTGAAGTAAATCCTAATCTTCATTTATCTGGGTAGTCATACATACATAAGCCCCATATCATTTCTTATGATTGCATCTTTCATGGCCCAATTGTCTATTTTCTTACCAATAGCTCTTATTTATCACACCGAGCATGACTCACATGAGCTTAGAGGATAAAAGTAATTATGACATCCTTCTTTGAGCCATCAATCATAAACATCATACTCCCTTACTCTAACTTCGTGGATTCTGATTCCTTTTCCAAAACAAAGGATACGTAGATAGCCCATCTGTGGGTTCGATCCCAACTCTGATATAATCCATGTCCTTCTGAATGACAACAAACTTCCTGTGCCCCACTGAGTGGCTTAAAAACCAGTATGGTCATCATAAATGACCAAGACACTTCTATATAAATGTGCCGAAGGATACCATTGACCAAGAATCTCTAATAAATATAGATGATTCTCTATCGATGAAGAACCTCGAATACATATAAAAGATTCTCTAAATTTCCTACATATTTTATCATTGATTGTCAGATCTAAAGGAAATCTCATTTTATACTTGGTAATGTAATAAGGATTCACGAACATAACTTAAATCTATAAAGAGAGTCTCAGAATAGACAATAATTACCCTCAAAAAAGGTGTGATGAGTCCGACCTCACATCCTCTCAACCAATGCAAATTCCTAAGCCTCATTAGTCCACAAACTAATGAGCGCCTACCTTTGGAAAGTAGGTCCAAATGGATGTGGAATCATTGGATGTTTCTGGTTCTACGAAAAAACCCGTTAGAAACCGATCGTAATGTTTGAATCTCCCATCAAGGAGGTCATCCCCGAATTCCAAGGGAAACAAAAAATGGTGAACCCGACATGAATCCTTAACCAAGTTAAAATGATGTTTTACCTATTTGTTAGGCCCCTATTTAAAACTCAATGACAGAGCCAACAAAAAAACAATCATTGACATATATGCTCACCCAAAAGATGTAGTAGCTGAATTTATCTTGATTACGTCTGTTATATCAAACAGGCACTTTTTCCCAAGATCTTCTGTATTTCCATAATGGCTGCTCTCAAATTCACACCTTTGAATACTGCTACTACAAATTCCACTGCTACTATTCCTACTAGATCATCATCCGCTCTGAGGATGACATCACCTACTCAGCGTCTTCAACGCTGGGTATCAAATGCGCTGGTTAAGGAGTACCGTCAACATGGTACCATTGCAACTCTAGAGGCTGCCCGACAGGCCCTCCAAGTGAACAACTCACATCGATCATCCAGAAAATGACAACCAGTGATCAAGAAGCAGGTGGTGCTAACTACCATCTCCAATCGTTTTGGGTCGTTATCCCCGGAACGCAATTACCATTCACTCCCTTATTCTGAGGAAGTGAATGAGCAGGTCCCTCAGGGCCTTAATTCAAATAGACAGGAGTCATTCGCGAGGGCTCCCACCAAAAATCGCCGCCAGAATCGTGCGGCAGTGTGCCCTCAACATGATGAGGGTACCGACTCCAGGCGTTCATCTCAGGTTCCTCGAACCCGAGCAGGCAAAACGAACCGCCAGAGGCGGAATCCGGTCAACAGTGAGCAGGTTCTCATCTCTGCCATCTCCGAAGAAGTCCACCAACCTAACATGGTGGAAAGCAACGAGCAGGCACACACACCTACCCGTTTTAATTCCGTTGTCCAGTAGACTCGTCTGGCAGCATCACGCCAATCCCGCCAGGCAATTCCGGCGGAGTATTATAGGCAGGAACATACACCTGTTTATACATCATCAGTTAGTCAGCAGGCTCGTCTGACTACATATGATGTATCTCATCAACTAAGTTTGGAAAAGTGTAATCAGCAGGCACATACACCTACTAGTACTAATCAAGCCTACCAACAGTCTCGTTTGGTAGCGCACAGAGAAGTCAGTAACGAAAAATAGGAGGTAGACTCAACTCTCTACCCCCACACTTAAGTACTGTCAAGATTCACTGATAGGAAAAGGAGGAAAGGAGAAGGCACATACACCTACTCCAAGCCCGGAATGGACGTATATTCCCATTCCGGAAGATGAAGTCACCAAGAATCTTTTATCAATGGTGAAAGAGTAGAAGCAAATTCTTGCTCATATTATGGATGCTTTCCAGGATATTATAACAGCTTCAGCATCATCTCTGGGAAAGATACATAAATCTATCCCTATCAGTGGAGTGACACATCAACAATTTACTCTTGAACAGACACACACATATGTTCCAGTCCAAGATGGTTGCGGGGCATACTCCCCCATATCATACGAACAACCAAGTTAGGAACATACACCTGATTTGAGTGGAGATCGTCAGCCTAACCTGACCATATTTCCTGATTAGGCACATACACCTGCTCAGAGAATCCACTTGCGTAAACAAGTGGTTTCCAAAGTGAGTAAGAAGGCATCTAAGAAAAAGATCCACCCAGCACAGTCAGGAGATCAAGTGCCAATCTGTAACAAGGCCTTGCTCGATGCTGGAGTTCTTGAAGCCCCCATACATTTATCTATTGGAATTCAAGATTCTACTTCCTCAGTTACCAATAATGGGAACATTAATTCCGAAGGTCTTCAACAGACACTTCCTCGTGAAGGCTTGCTTCATGAAAATTCTGTCGATATTGAAGTTTCGTCTTCAGATGAGAGCCACAGGAACCCTCTGTGTGGTTAGAAGACCAAGGAGAAAGAGATCTCATCTTTTGTTGTATCCCATTATGGTGGACCTTCCCATGATGATGAATTTCGCTGTGAAATTCCTCTCTGCAGTAGTGATGCACATTGCCCAAAAAATGATCCAGTGGACAATGTAGTGTCGAGAAATCCCTCTTATCTTGAGGCACTTGAAAATGAAAAACCAGTCATGTCTGATGCTTAATCGCTAGCAGGTGAAATACTTTCTCAATCAGAAGATAGCCCAGGGTGTAGTTCATTCTCCAAACACACCCTAAGTCATGCATCTTCTAGTTTGATCAATGATTTTTCTACCAATCTTGTTAAATCTGATGAAGAAACAAGGAAACACCAACTCTGGTCAAAACAGGTAGAAGAATCTTCATTTAATGATGAAGAGGAAATGCTGAACATGAGAAAACAACTGGCAAAAGGTGAGGTACCAGTCATGTTTTGTCCTCTGGATGACTCCCAGTATGACATTCCAAAGATGTTGACGGAAGATGGAATCCATGATATTCGTCTCAACATATGGAAAACTCTTTGTCAATTGAAGAAGAAGGTATTTTTTTTATGATGGATATGAAAATCATCTTAATATAATAGAAGGGTTACAATGTCAGATTGATTTGGCATATCTATCAGTCTCTTGATATCCGAAGGCTGAAAAGAAGCAGAGAGCCCTTCAACGTTCATGCCTTGGCGCACTAAGAAAATTGCGTCAGTTAATTGTCAATGCCCCATCTGGTGTTCATATCATAGGATGGGGTGTTCATGGAGAAATACATTTCATATTGCTCTCCAGTCAGCAAATCCCGCCAAAAATGGTTTCATGCAATGTTATTGCCCATGGCTAGCCACAGTCAATGGGCTTTGTTTGTAATCAAAATTTTTCTCAAGAATAGGCTTCAACTAGTTCCTCTCAAAATCAAGCATATAGAGAACAAGTTGTTGAATTGCTCCTACATCAAGCAGGCGAGAATATTGAACAAGCCTCTTGTATGTAGAAAGCACATCATCAAGTGATAGAAGTTTCATAATTCATCCAATGGTCTTTTGAACTAGGTGATAAAAGTGGATACAGGTTAATGCATCCAGCTAATTTCTGAACTAAGGTTCGCAAGATCAGGAGAGCTTTTAAGAAAGTCTCTGACATTGCATGTCAAGAGCCACCCCAGCTTTCCAGACTAGGGACTCTTTTAAACCAACCCTCGGAATCAATAAATAGGATTTGTCGAGTTGAGCGGGAACAGTAGGAATAGCCCCAGTCCATAGGACTGGGGACTTTTTCAAATCATCAATCCCCTCCTCAAAGAATGTCGGTATTTTCTCGATTGGGGAAGAAACCTCAAGAAAAACAAAGAGCCAAATTATCAGGAGATTCCCTCCAAGTTATGGCTCGTCAATAAGTTCCTAAGGGATTGAATCAATAAAAGGTGATGTCTCATCAAAGACATGGAAGAATAAAATATCACAGAAATGATGATAAAAGGGATGCGATGTGTTATGCATCAATCAATTTCATCAATGCCGTTGTTGCTAATTCACCAGATGAGGCTCACTCAGGGGACTTAGATGAAGAGGTTCCTACTCAAGAAGATGTACGCACCGATACAAATGAAGAAGGTGTGTGTACACTAAATCAAAGGATTACTCAGAACCTAGGTAATCCTTCGAGTAACGCACTTCCCCATCTCCGAAAAGGGTCCAACAAAGGGAAGGTAAAGAACCAAGTTACATATCCTTCCTCTGGAGAAGGCCAATCATTCTCATTAGAGCAAAGGTTTGCACAACAGGAGGAAGAAATGAAGGAATTAAGAAGGTTGAATGCAGAACTACTTTAGAGTAGTCTTCTTCTTAAGCATGCTAGAGTCAGTCAGCCAAAGGAATTTGTTGCAGCTACTGAGATGGATCAGGAATATCCTCTTCTATCAGTACACCTTCAGATGTTTAATCCTACGGGTCAAGTGCAGCAATAGTTGGCAGTGCTACCATCAGTTGTAGCACCAACCACCACATCTGTCCAAGCTCCAGTCATTGCACCTATTGCACCTACCCAAGACCAAGTTCAACCAGATGTTTCTCAAAAGTTAATAACTACTATTGAGTCATTAACAGCTCGGTTAGAAACTATGGAAGGGAAATATGAGCAAGTTCAACCAGAAAAGAAAGTTTACCCTGGATGGGTAGATTCAATTTCTCCTCCATTTAGTTTTAGAAACCCTATATTCCCTACTTTCAATGGATCAGGAGACCCTGAACAACATTTGACACATTACGTGTCTTATTGTGATCCTATGATGGGAACTCCGGAGCAGTAAGAAGCAGTGAAACTCAGATACTTCATGCGAACCTTGCAAGGACCAGATTTTTTCTGGTATACAATCTTGCAATCATGGTCAATCACTGGATGGGAGGATCTTCACCAAAAATTCCTTCTTCAGTTCATCTCAACTTTGCCAAAGACGATAGTTTTTTATCTTACAAACTGTAATCAAAGGGAGAATGAAAGAGTCTCTAATTTCATTGCTCGCTAGAAGGGATTAACATATTCCCTGATCTTAGCACTCCCTCAAGAGGAATTGTTGCCAATCTGTGTGGTAAATCTACGTAACGAATTACGCACGCCGTTGATTCCTGTGAAATACACAGGAGGGTTTCGAGACCTTACTTCAATCGCTCAGCAGATTGAATATTCCCTTATACAGGCTAAGGCTAAATCTCGTGTAATTCCATCAGCTCCAGGAAGGATAATGGGTAAAGTAGAAACTGCTACAGTTATGCTTAAACAAGCACATGTACCTGTTTCTACTTCGAAACCTTCATCTTCTTGAAGGACTCCACCTCCTGAGTGCCAACAAAAAAGGTCGTTTCGTCCAATTGATCAAAGAGATCAAAGAAGAAAACAATTTGAGGATTTGAAGAGTAAAACATACTCTTTCTAAAATGAACAAGTTCCTGGTTACTTCATTTCAGCTCTGGAAAACAATTTGGTTCAATTACCAGTGCCCAAGAGGCCAAACAAGGAAGGAGATGAAGACTGTCCCAATTATTGTCCCTTTAATCAAATGTTGGGGCATTCCATCCAGGAGTGTTTTTTCTTCAAAGACCTCCTACAACAGATGGTCGACTTGGGACAAGTTAAATTGAAAGTTTCTTCATCTTAGGTAGCATGTGTTACTGCTACAGTTCCAGAGGAGGAAGGCGAATGGCAAGAAGTCAAAAGCAAAAATGCACAGAAGTATGATGATTGGATGGTCAGAAAGACAATCAATCGAACTCATGATATTCTGAGAACACACTTAAAGAAACCAATTGTGTATTCTACCATGAATTTTACGGAAAAACCCTCTTCATTAGAGGGAAAATCCTCAAAGAAACGGCATAATTCAAAGAAGAAAGAAAAAGAATCAGAAGAAGAAGAGTATGTGTCAAAGCCTAAGTTGTCTTTGACTCTGGCAGACTTAATGCCATCTACTGCAAATCCACAGGCACCGCCCCACCAAACGGCACAGCCTAAACATGCTAATCAGGCAGAGTCTTCATCAAACGAAGAGTTAATCTTCGATTCTGTTAATATGATTCAATTAATAGATCCATATGCCAGTCGCAGTTTCAATTTTTATGAGCCTGAATTCCTTGTATTAAACAAGGGAATCAGAGGAAGTTCCAGAGGTTCAGGATACAAGGGAAGACGTGGATCTTTCAGAAGCCACTATTCAAATTCTACCCCTACTAGAACTGTGTATGCAGTAGAAACTCATGGTAGATCCCTTCAGTGAGCTCAGCAAGAACAAGCAAGTTCTTCTGCCAATAGCCAATTCAGTCCTGGCACAATTATTTTGGAAGACCGATTGAAGGTTCCATCTTCTTCCTCTCAGAAAGTAAATGGATCTAATCGGTCTAATCTTCCAAAACCAAGGATGTTTCCAACTCCTATCCTAATACAACATGCATCAACTTCCAAAGCATCTGCTTCCAAGGTACCTACTAAACCACATATTTCTATTGGAAAACGCAGACCTCTAGATCAAAAGCATGATATATTGAAACAATTGGCCCAAGTACCAGCCAAGTTATCAATTCTAGATGCTTTTAATCTGTCAAAAGATCTTCGTGAAGCACTCATCGAGGCTTTGTCAAGTCCTCAGGAGTTTGAAACTAAAATTGATGCAGCTGAAGTCTATCACATAGAGAATAATCCTACAGAATGCCATTCAATAATATATTTTACTGATAAAGATGAAGATGATGTTGTGCATGGGCATATTAGACCTTTTTACTTATCTGGGAAGGTCAATGGTGTAGATGTTTGAAGAGATTTCATTGACAATGGTTCAGGAGTCAACCTCATGCCCATTTGTACACTTCGTCGATTGGGCATCATGGAATATGATTTATCTCCTTCTACCATGATGTTACAAGGATATGATAAAAATGAACAAGAACCACTGGGAGAAGTTACACTTAGAACTCAGTTTGGAGATCTTGTATCCAATTCATATTTCAGGGTTGTTGATCAAGACTCAGCTTTCAACGTTTTGCTTGGAAGATCCTGGCTACATCAACATGCGGTTATCCCTTCATCATACCATAAATGTCTCAAATACTATTTCGATGGTCAAGTTGGAACATTTTATGGTGATAAGGCCCCATTCAAGACATGTGAGTCTCAATACATTGAGGTGGAATTTTATCACATGAAGGGAAGGGAGAAATTCACAACGTAGGAAATTACCAAAGTTAATGCTCCATATGGTTTGGAGAAGATTCCAGTAAATCCATTTACACATGTGAGTACGGATTATGTGTTGCCTATCAGTCAAATTGACAAGATTGGCCCAAATCAAAATACTCTTATGGAAAGATCCATAATGTCGATTACGGCAATCGAGCCAGACAACATGGGAGAAATTGGTAACCCACCAAGCAGTGATGAAATCACAAATGGTGACATCTTCATTTCATCTGCTGAAATCCAACAGGTCTATACTTCGCCAATTAAGCCAGAAGAAGTTATAGCAACATCGGAGGTGAAAAATGAGGTCGATTCTCAATCCATCATCTCCTATTTATTACCCAGAGAAGACCCTTTATCATCAATAGGGTCGGAAATGGAAGCTTCCTCTTCAAAATGTGAAAATTTTGACATCTCTTCTGATCATGAAAATTCCGCTTTGTCATCTACTATGCAAGTAGAAACGGAAGAAATAACACATGATGAAGAACAAAAGGAAGATCTCAGAGATTCTCCTCCAGCATTTTAAGAGGGTATCTCTACCACTGTGGAAGAACTCAGAGAAATAAATCTGGGTACAAAGAAAGATCCATGCCCCACTTTAATCAGTGTGGCCATGACCCTTGAAGAGAAAGAGATGTATATTTCTTTTCTAAATCAAAATAGAGATATTTTTTCTTGGAACTATATAGAAATGCTCGAGCATGATCCTGATGTTGCTACTCATCATTTGGGTTTACCAGAAGAACATCGAAGATTTAAGTAAGTCGCAAGAAGAACACACCCAACTTATGCTTCTAAAATTGAAGCTGAAGTGGATAAGATTATCAAAGATAACTTCATCAGAGAAGTTCAGTATCCCAAGTGTTTGGTTAATATTGTCCCTGTAAAGAAGAAGAATGGACAAATTAGAGTTTGCATCGATTTCAGAGATCTTAATCGGAATTGTCCTAAAGATGATTTCCCAGTTCTGATTACAGAACTTTTAATTGATGCAACAGCTGGCTAGGAAGCACTTTCCTTCATGGATGGATATTCTGGATATAATCATATCTGAATGGCCCCAGAAGATGAGGAATCAATAGCCTTCAGAGCCCCTCAGGGTGTGTTTTGTTACCGGGTGATTCCCTTTGGCTTAAAGAATGCAGGTTCAACGTATCAGGGCACCATGCATCGTATCTTCAAACCCTTCTTAGGGAAGTTTGTTGAATGCTATATAGATGACATGGTGGTTAAATCCAAACAATGTTCTAATCACTTGGCTGATTTGGAATTTATATTCCACAATCTTCGACAACATAATTTGAAGATGAACCCCTTAAAATGTGCTTTTGGGGTAACCTCAGGAAAATTTCTCGGCTTTGTTGTACGCCATCGTGGTATTGAAGTCAATCTTGAGAAGACCAAGTCAATCCTTGGTATATCACCTCCTCAAAATTTGAAAAAATTAAGAGGACATCAAGGAAACTTAGCCTATATTCGGTGTTTCATCGCCAATTTGGTAGGAAAAAGTTTACCCTTTACCAAATTGATAAAAAAGGGAATCACTTACCAGTGGACTGAAGAATGTCAAGAAGCATTCGATATTCTCAAGAAATATCTCTTGAGTCCACCGGTACTCATGCCACCTATTAAAGGAAGACCGCTTATCCTCTACGTGATAGCTCTAGAGCAATCATTGGGTGCCTTTCTTGCTCAAAAGAATGATACTGGGAATGAAAATATCCTCTACTATCTCAGTCGAACTATGCTTGAAGCAGAAACCCGGTATTCAATTATTGAGAAGTGCTGCCTGGCATTAATCTTTGTAGTTTATAAGTTGAGACACTACCTGAAACATCACGGGGTCCAATTGGTATCTCACAATAACCCGCTCAAATTCATCCTTATTCGTCCAATGCTTACAGGACGTCTAGCAAGGTGGGCAGTTATTTTACAGCAATTCAACATTCAGCATTTGTCTCAAAAGGCAATAAAGGTCCAAACTCTGGCTGATTTCCTGGCTGAACACCCTTCAATGGAAGACACGTCTTCAGATATTGAACTCCCTGATGAGGAAGTATTCTCTATTCAAGAAAGTCCTCAATCATGGGAAATTTATTTTGATGGTGCTTCTAGAAGTCCAACAGGGAAGAAAATGGAAAATCCTAAATTCAACAAAGGTGGCTTAGGAATTGTGCTCATTTCTCCAGAAAAGGCAGTGTTACCTTATTCCTTCTTATTGTGGGAAGGTGGTACCAATAATGAAGCCAAATACAAAGCTCTTATCACAGGCTTGGGGTTAGTGCTTAAAGCACAAGTGAATCACTTAAAGGTGAAAGGTGATTCATACCTGGTAATCAAACAAGTCAATGGGGATTATGCCATCAGAAAAGAATAACTAATCCCTTTGTATGATTATGTCAGAGAGTTAATGGAAGAATTCCCTTCAGAACCGACATTTTCTTATGTCCCAAGATCATAAAATGCTCAAGATGATGTGCTGGCTAATATAGCCACAGCTCTAGCAGATCCAAATCGGGACGAGACAACCATCAGTATTGCCCACCATCGTGTAATTTCACCTTATGTTCGAATCAGAATAGAGGAAATTAATGAGGTTAGTCCCATTTCTAAACTGTATGGTCATACTACAGGATGGATGTCACCTATCAGGGAATACCTTCAAAATGGAACACTTCCACCTGATAGAGTCGAGAAAGAACAAATCCGGCGACGTGTGGTCAATTTTACTCTTTATGATAGCCCAGATCACCTAGAGAAGATTCTCTATAAATGTGATTTTGATGGAGTTCTCTTCAGATGCATTGATGGCGAAGAGACAATGGATGTCATGAAAGAAGTGCATGCAGGAGTCTGTGGTGCCCACCAGTCTGGACATAGATTGTCTGATCAAATTCGAAGGCTTGGATACTTTTGGCCTTCAATGATACAAGATTGTGTTGATTTCACAAAGAAGTGTCATTCATTCCAAGTACATGCCAACTTCATTCATCAAACTCCAGAGTTTCTTCATAAAGCTAAATACTCGTGGCCATTTTCCACATGGGGAATCGATGTGGTGGGACCATACCTTTTGGCTAGGGTCAAGCAGTTTAAGTACATTCTTACTGCTACTGACTTCTTTTCCAAATGGGCAGAGGCAATACCTCTCAAGGAAGTCAGTTCTAAATGCATTGTTAGCTTCATCAAGTCTAACATCATTACCAGATTTGGTGTCCCTCATACCATATTGACGGACAATGGCACCAACTTCTGTTCATCCGAGATGAAGAAGTTGTATCAAGAATACAACATCAAATCCAACCATTCATCTTGGTATCATGCAGCGGCCAATGTCCAGATAGAAGCCTACAACAAGACTCTTTCAAATATACCGCAAAAGATGGTGGATAAAGATAAGAAGTCATGGCCTGATAAACTCTTTCATGCTTTATGGGCTTATTGGACTGCCACTGGCACTACAACACAATCAACTCCATATTCATTGGTATATGGAACGGAAGCAGTCTTTCCAATTGAAGTTCAATTACCCTTGCTCAGAGTATACATTTGTGATCAGTCATCTATGGATGAGAAATCTCAAAAGTGATTGAATGAATTGGAATGGTTAGATGAGAAAATATTGTGCACTTTGCACCACTTGGAAGTCTATCAGAATTGAATAGCATGAGATTTTAACAAAAAAGTTCATCTTTGTTCATTCACTTAGGGAGAATTGGTATTAGTTCTTAGAACTCCAATGATAGCGGGAAAGAAACCTCCCAAGCTTGATCCAAAATGGGAAGGACCTTACTCAATACATAAGGTCTACTCTAATGGAGCTTATTCTTTAATCTCAATGGATGGAGAACTCATTACTACTCCAACTAATGCGAGATTTTTGAGGAAGTATTTTGTATGAACACAAAATAAACACAATGTTCCTGTATGACCTTAAACTACAAAATGGTCATGTATGACCTTAAACTACACAATGGTCTTGTATGACCTTAAACTACACAATGGTCCTGTATAACCTTAAACTACACAATGGTCCTGTATGACCTTAAACTACACAATGGTCCTATATGACCTTAAACTACACAATGGTCCTGTATGACCTTAAACTAAACAATGGTCCTATATGACCTTAAACTACACAAAGGTCTTGTATGACCTTAAACTACACAATGGTCCTGTATGACCTTAAACTACACAATGGTCCTATATGACCTTAAACTACACAATGGTCCTATATGACCTTAAACTACACAAAGGTCTTGTATGACCTTAAACTACACAATGGTCCTATATGACCTTAAACTACACAATGGTCCTGTATGACCTTAAACTACACAATGGTCCAGTATGACCTTAAACTACACAATGGTCCTGTATGACCTTAAACTACACAAAGGTCCTGTATGACCTTAAACTACACAAAGGTCCTGTATGACCTTAAACTACACCAAGGTCATGTATGGCCTTAAACTGCATCATCAATGGTCCATACATATGACCTTAAACTATTTTTACTCTCGTTCCACATGACGTTAAACTGTGAAAAAGTTCCCTAAATGGTCCAGTATGACTTTAAACTGCATCATCAATGGTCCATGCATATGACCCTAAACTAATTGCAAGTCCCTTACGTCCAGTAAGACGTTAAACTGTGACATCCTAATTACATGACGCTAAATTGTATAAAAGTCACTTACATCTGTAAAGACGTTAAACTACATAATCATCAAAGGTCCTGTATGACCTTAAACTACACAATGGTCTTGTATGACCTTAAACTACACAATGGTCCTGTATGACCTTAAACTACACAGTGGTGCTGTATGACCTTAAACTACAAAATGATCCTATGTGACCTTAAACTACACAATGGTCATGTATGACCTTAAACTACACAAAGGTCTTGTATGAACTTAAACTACACAAAGGTCCTGTATGACCTTAAACTACACAAAGGTACTGTATGGCCTTAAACTACACCAAGGTCCTGTATGACCTTAAACTACACAATGGTCCTGTATGACCTTAAACTACACAATGGTCCAGTATGACCTTAAACTACACAATGGTCCAGTATGACCTTAAACTACACAATGGTCATGTATGACCTTAAACTACACAATGGTCCTGTATGACCTTAAACTACACAATGGTCTTGTATGACCTTAAACTACACAAAGGTCTTGTATGACCTTAAACTACACAAAGGTCATGTATGACCTTAAACTACACAAAGGTCATGTATGATCTTAAACTACACCAAGGTCCTATATGACCTTAAACTACACAATGGTCCTGTATGACCTTAAACTACACAATGGTCCAGTATGACCTTAAACTACACAATGGTCCAGTATGACCTTAAACTAAACAAAGGTCCTGTATGACCTTAAACTACACAAAGGTCCAGTATGACCTTAAACTACACAAAGGTCATGTATGACCTTAAACTGCACCAAGGTCCTGTATGACCTTAAACTGCATCATCAATGGTCCATACATATGAACGTAAACTATTTTTACTCTCGTCCCACATGACGTTAAACTGTGAAAAAGTTCCCTAAATGGTCCAATATGACTTTAAACTGCATCATCAATGATCCATGCATATGACCCTAAAATATTTGAAAGTCCCTTATGTCCAGCAAGACGTTAAATTGTGACGTCCTAATTACATGACGCTAAACTGTATAAAAGTCACTTACATCCAGAAAGACGTTAAACTACATAATCATCAAAGGTCTTGTATGACCATACACTACACTTATGTCCAACATGACATTAAACTGCACCATCCACAGTCCATGTATATGACCTTAAACTATTCGCACTTTCGTCCAACATGACGCTAAACTATGGAAAAAATCCCCAATGCGTCCAACATGATGTTAAATGGTGTATTATTTTGTCCTAACTTCACGACATTAAACTGAACAGTCCCCCTTTTGTCCAACAAGACATTAAACTATGTCCCCTTCATTGTCCTTTCTATATGACGTTAAACTATACAGCAACGGTCCATACATATGACCTTAAACTATTTTATCCCTTTCGTCCAACATAACGTTAAACTATATTGTCCCCATCGTCCTAACTACATGATGCTAAACTGTATAGAAAGTCCTTGATACGTCTTACATGATGATAAACTGTACTTGTCCCTGCTACATGACATTAAACTGTGCATCGTTAAGGTTGTTGCTACCTCTTGTTTCTCACACCGAGTATGACTCATGTGAGCTTAGAGCAAACCTCAACCATAACACTCTCTCTGGGATAATAACCATGTGTAAGTCCCAACATCATTTTTTAGGTCGTTGTCCCCAAGAACAACTTGATCATTAATTCATTCTTTAATTTAACTACGTGAACTTTAATCCTTTCCTTCCAGGCTGGGTACGTAGGCAACCTCCCAAGGTTCAAGCCCAAAATCAATCTCTTCACATCTGTTCACCTTCATGTCATACGATGTTGATTCGTGAAACTTCCCTTAGAATCAATATCTTTACATTTGATTCACTTTCGTCCTTGTTATACGACGTTAAACTATACAACATTTTTGTCCAGTATGACAATAAACTACAATATTCTTTGATATCCTCACTTGAGAGGGAACCATTATTTACATTGATTTTTCAATCATGTTCATTTCAAAAGACTACGTGCATACATGGAAATGCCTAAACCTTTTATCTTGGGTTAAACCATCATTGTACTAAAGTCCCCTTTCACCCTTCACATGTACAAACCAAATTTGTACAAAGGGTATTTCTATAACTACATGGGCTTGATTCCCATCCTTATGGGATACGTAGGAACGTTCGAGTGTCCCTCGAATCCAGCCCCAAGTCTTTTGGGCCTAACCCCAAATTTCACTTTCAGTCCCTTGGCTGAAAAGTCCCCATGAAAACACACATTGTGTATTCATTATTATGGTCTGAGCTTTATGACCCTAAACTAAGATCTCTCAGACTTTCATCCTACACGACATTAAACTGTATTTCAAGAACTACGTACGGCTTGATTCCTATCTTTATGGGATACATAGTGAAGTCCAACATTTCAATTCAGGACCTATCCACAACATGATTATGGTTATCATTGATCTGTGTATCTCTGTATACATTGGACAATACCCATATTTATGTTTCATAATCCTAATCTTAAATATTTTCAGATCTTCATAACCCTTTTAATGACTTTTAGTCACAAAAATGTCAAAATCTTGAGAATTCTTTTGCCTGACTATGCAACACATGCCCATAGGTGGCCTTGCATAAACAGTCTACATAAAAAACTTTTCAGCCAAAAGATACTATTATTTGACTATGCAGCCAATGCCCTTAGGTGGACCTGTATAATTCAACCCCCTAATGGGTTTATCAGATAATGGTAACTTAATTCTTGGGAAGAATGCCTCTTTTGTACTTATTTGTCTTAAATGACAGTATGTAGGGATCTACAAAAAAAATAGTCATCCCTAACATATTTGTCCCATGTACTTTTTCATGATCTGAAAGTATTCAACTCTATGGTTTATATTATCCATATTCTCATTCCCTACGTTTGGGTCAGACCTTCGTAGGAGTGATATCTATTCAATTCTTCGATAGTCTTGTTCGAAAATATCTTCTCCATATTCAAGTACCTCTTCCCATACAACAAACTCTATACTTTGGAAAATTTGAATCTTCATAAACTTTCACTGGCTTTTAGCACTAGGAAAGTAAATTTCTGAGAGTTCTTTTTCCTGACTATGCAGCACGTGCCCATAGGCATACTTACATAAACAGTCCACATAACAGACTTGTCAGCTGAAAGATACTATTTATTTGACTATGCAACCAATGCCCTTAGGTTTCCCTGCATAATTCAACCCCCTAACGGGTTTGTTAAATGATAGTAACTTCAATCTTGGAAACTACTTCTATAATGCCTTTTAGCTCTTTCTCATATCATTCCTCAGATTCAAATATTCTTAATCCATAGTTTACATATTTTCTCTCATACTCGAGTATGGTAATATGTTTTCAGATAAATTGTCAAGGAATTGATTCAATTTTAATCCATTTCGGTCAAAGATATTTCGACCTTAAACATTATCCCTTTTATGCCCAGCGTGCATGACTTTAAACTGCCCACAAAAGACAAAGGAACTCTGAATAAAAGTCAAGTTCCAGCTCACTAAATATACATTTTGTATGATTTAGGTAATATTGAGAAATTAAAAGATTCTAAGTTTGTAGGATTATTTATAATAATCCTACTAAAAATCAAACTATGCTTACTAGGCCCATTGGCTTAAGTAAATTTAAAGCAGGTAGCAAAAGAGAATGCAGGTACAAATGATTGAAGATGAAAGTGTTTTTCATTGATACACAGGAGATAGAAGGACATCCACAGACTGGAGTCTCTTCCCTTTTTTTCAGGAATTACAAAAGGCTTTCAACATAACTCTTCATTTGATTTACGGCATCCCGAGCTTCATCAGCAACCACCTGGAATTCATTCATTCAACTGGATACAATAAGAGATGCAGTGATATGAGCTCTTCTTGGAACAATTAAAAGAATGTTCTTGAGTGCGGTTTGAGAAAATTTTCTACTGATCAAACAGTGACTCTTTTTCTGTCCAAGAGACTTGGGAGATAGATACATGGATTTGAGAATGGAGCATTGGAAGTAAAGATCCATTTGGAGAGAGTACTCTTTTCAGATATTTCTCTAATGCCATGTTTGTCTTCTCTCCACCAACCGGCAGCGGAAAACATTTCAGCCCATGGGTTTGCCATTTTCATATCTGCAAGGAAATGGCATGGAAGGATAACTTGAAAGTTCACACCATTATTGTTGCTCTTAATGCACAACATAACCGAAATAGAGGGGTAGCAGTGCAGGTGCATCTCAGGTGTATAGTTCTTTGCATTTGGAACATTGACTCCTTGCAGATGACCATGCCCATACAAGGACAGGTAGATTCTCTGTGGGAAATTAAGATGATATTTCTTCAAGTACTTAGCCAAATCTGGGAAAGTGTTGTCGCAGATATCATAATAATCATGGCCAACAATTTTCATCATGTCATCGATCCGCTTGCTAGCCAGTTCATCGACTATTCCAGGTCTAAGAGCCATTGAATCTGCACAAAAGTTGAATAAACTAACACTTAAATGGGTTTATTTTTCATAAAATTTGTGAAAGATTTTTCAGAAAAAATGGCGAAGGCATTAAGGCGCGCAGGTCTAAACTTGGTGCGCAAGTGTTCATGTGTCGTGCTAGTTTTTGATGCACAAGTCTAAACCGTGCAAATCCAGATACCTTGACAGTATCACGCCATCAAGGAAACACCAGAAAATAGAGCAACCTGCGCGGTTAAGGTGACCTGCGCGATGAGAGCTTGAAAGGTTTGAAGTCCGGAAATCCGAATGCTTTGTATGGAGGTGAGGACCTCTATTTATAGACGTGGCCAGAACCCTGCGCGTCGTAGCCCAGCATGCCAGGCCATGCGCGATGCGCACTTGCGTGCCACCCTCTGCACCCTAATAGTCTTGCGCACAACCTTTCCTTTGGATGTCTTCGATTTCCTCAGAGTGAAATCATCTATTTCTCTCCGAATCCAACTCTGAGGGGGGACTTTTGTTGACGCTCCTTTCGTCATAGAATCTAAAGATTGGAAAAGGGGGATATCTGAGATCAAAGTGATTCAACCTCTAAACAAAACATCAAAAATTGACAAAGGCATGAACAAAGCTTCAAAAGCATATGTACCGCGCAAGTTTCTTCATTGTCGCGAAAGTCCACTTGCACGTCACACTATGGTCATGCAAGTGACTTGCGCGACCTAAGTGATAATCACTTGAGGTATTATCCTGCCTATAAATAGACCATGTGGGCCCCCCATTTGGGGAGGAATTTTTCCAGAAAATCATATTTAAGCTCTCGGCGCCCAAGTCTCTTCTCAAAGCTTCCGGAACACTTCTAAGGTAATTTCTTACCTAGAACGGAAGATATAAAGAGGGGGAGGAAGGCCTAAGTGTTGAAACTCATCAACAATTGCGCGCCTGAGTGGACAACCCTTAAGGGAAATGGCCACACTTGTGTGCCGCCTTACTCCTTCGATAGAACTTGCACGTCCCTTTTTTGGAAGAAACTCAAGAGGATTATAAAGGCCTTAATCAAGAGTTGCTCAAGTATTACCCTGCTGGTTGAATACCGCGCAAGTACCAAACTTGTCGCGCAGGTATACCTATGCACCGACCAAGACTTGCGCGCCCACGCAGTACCTGCGCACCTGCCAGGACTTTCGCACCCTGGCCTTTTTGTGTGCCCATCTATCCCATTTTTCCCCTCTTAAGTCATTCCACCTCTCCTATTCAAGATTTAGTCTTCAAGACAGTCTTCAAATCCATTTATGGCATGATTTCTTGATTTTACTTCCTTATCTAAAAGGAATTATGTGGAATATCTCTCAAAACATAGTGATTTATACATCTTTATGTCACTAAAGATTGATATTTCATTCATTCAACCTCATCCTTTAAGATGAGAGAATCCAACCTAGGCTTCCTTTTCAGGAATAAGACCCAGTCATAATTCCTTTAACCTGGGATTCCTTTTCAGGAATAAGTCCTAGTCATAAATTTGGGCTTTCTTTTCAAGAATAAGCCCCAAGTCCCCTAACCTAGGCCTCTTTTTCAGGAATAAGTCCCAGTCCCTTAATTTTTCAAGTCTCTTAACCTGGGCCTCCTTCTCAGGAGTAAGCCCCAGTCTTAATTTCTCTTAACCAGTTCTAATTTACCTTTGATCTGGGATTCCTTCTCAGTAGTAAAACCCAATTATCAATCCCCTCCTAATCTGTGCCTCCTTTTCAGGAGTAAGTCCCAAGTTAGAGTATTCAAATCTCCATGAAGCACATATACCTTTATGGACCCTGTTCCTGGATTTCCTCCCTAAAGTAAATCCTAATCTTCATTTATCTGGGCAGTCATACATGCATAAGCCCCATATCATTTTTTATGATTGCATCTTTCATGGCCCAATTGTCTATTTTCTAACCAATACCTCTTGTTTCTCACACTGAGCATGACTCACGTGAGCTTAGAGGGTAAAAGTAATTATGACATCCTTCTTTGATCCATCAATCAAAAACATCATACTCCCTTACTTGAACTACGTGGGTTCTGATTCCTTTTCCAAAATAAAGGATACGTAGGTAGCCCATCTGTGGGTTCTATCCCAACTCTAAAATAATCCATGTTCTTCTGAATGACAATAAACTTCAAGTGCCCCACTGAGTGGCTTAAAAACCAGTATGGTCATCATAAATGACCAAGAGACTTCTATATAAATGTGTCGAAGGATACCATTGACCAAGAATCTCTAATAAATATAGATGATTATCTATCGATGAAGAACCTCGAATACATATAAAAGATTCTCTAAATTTCCTACATATTTTATCATTGATTGTCAGATCTAAAGGAAAGCTCATTTTATACTTGGTAATGTAATAAGTATTCACGAACATAACTTAAATCTATAAAGAGAGTCCCGGAATAGACAATAATTCCCATCAAAAAAGGTGTGATGAGTCCGACCTCCCATCCTCTCGACCAATGAAAATTCCTAAGCCTCATCAGTCCACAAACTAATGAGCACCTGCCTTTGGAAAGTAGGTCCAAATGGATGTGGAATCATTGTATATTTCCGGTTCTACGAACAAACCCATTAGAAACCGATCGGAATGTTTGAATCTCCCATCAAGGAGGTCATCCCCGAATTCTGAGGGAAACACCCATCCTCATCGGCATCCTAATCATTTTCCCTACCCTCCTCAATGCCATCCTCCTCACTCTCGCACTCTACTTCGGCCTCCTCCTCACCCTCCTCCTCTACCTCGGCGTCCTCCTCACCCTCCTCCTCTGCCTCAGCCTCCTCCTTGTCCTCCTCCCCCTCTACCTCTGCCTCCTCCTCGCCATCATCTCAACCACCACTTGAACTACCACCTAGTGCACCATATATATAACGCATCGATGGAATATATTCATCACAATCTTTTCTGGCCTCTGGTGGAAGTGTTAGACGTAAAACTTCCATCAATTTCATAAATGCAGCGTTTTCCCTAGCAGACTGTTCTGCCACCTCTGTGGCCCTTTTTCAGCCTTTTCTGCCTATGCCTTAACCTAATGGAACTCAGTGGCACTATAATTCATACCTTAGGAAGGAAAATACCTTGTAGGGACTATACTCTTCCCAGGTCAGCAACGTACTCTACCAGGGTGCTCATCTCCCAACACCTGATGTAAGTGATCGTTTGGCCCAAAATTGTCAGGTTCCTGAGAATAAAGGGCCTCTAAAGCATCCTGATACAAATTTAAATATATTATTAAGTTACAAAATAGATATTATAATTTTAAATCAATAAATTAAAACTTAAAATCTGCTGTTGAGTCGGTTTATTAATCGCACTTCCATCTTTCTTCCTTTGACCTGAGAAAAACAGTTTTTCTCGAGGCACATGTCCTTCAATATTCAATTTTTTACTCTAAAATTACATTGATTATAGGAAACCATAATTAAAAATAGGTTACCAATAATTAACTTTATAACTAAAATTATATAATAACTTTATCAATTGAATAAATTATGAAGGAAATATTAGAAATTGAAAGTCGTAAAGAAAAATTATAAACCACTATCATACCTACTTCCTCTCATGAACTGGAATCGTAGTACATCCCAATGTGTGGAGGTAATTTTTAGCATCAATGTTTTTTTATTTATTCCAGATGATTCCTAAATAAAATTCAATAATAAAAAAGATAGTATTAACTCAAAACATGAAATTTTTCATTTAAATACCTTAAATGTGATTAATAACTTAAACCGGATAGTCTTCTAATGAGTAATAATCTATCAATACTTTTCTATCAAAAAATCATCCATGATAGGGACCGCTTATAACTCTATTCCATCTCTATCACACCAGCCAATATATAAATCATGCTTATAGGCTATCGAAATCTCACCTAAATCCTTTAGACGTGCTGGTTGTACACCCTCACCATCGAGGAAATTAAACTGAAGCTAACACCAAAATAATAATTCATATAAATAAAAAAAATCATTAAATACAACAGATTTCTTTACCCATATCTCTACCCAAGAATTTTCCTTGACTTCATTTGGAAACTGTCTCCATAAGAACGGACTGACAGGAATGATGTCGGTGTATTTGGAAAGCGTCACCAAAAATCTCTGACATTGTTGTCCTATTTTTTCAATAATTTTACTATCTTCATTATAGTCCACCATAAACTACATGTGGTGGTTCCAAACCACACACATTCTTATACACCCCCACCCCCACCTCCTATCAGTAGATATATCTTTTATGAAAGAAAAATAATTTTTTTATCAATACATGTTATAATGAAAATAAATAATGATATAATTTTTTTTAGGGTTCTATAAATATACATGTGGCAGTATGATCAATGGGCACCGCTAGATCCGCATAAACTGAAGGAACAACCTATGTTGGTGGAGTGGGTCCCAATTTATGCTCTGTAGGGACAAAATCTGGTGGAGCAGGAGTCATAGAAGATGGAATATAGAAGCTCAGAGATAAGGGAGTAGAAGTAAAAGAAGATGGCACAGATGGCGAGCCGAATGCTAGAAGGGGAGTGGGAATCATCATCAGATATGCTAAAGATGGGTGCGCAGACTCATATGTAAAGGGTGGTGAAGACATGGGAGGCCTAAATATCTCGTGTTCCCCTAATGATACATCAGGATCAAAATGTGGGATAGATGGTATGTCAGTGGGAGGGGAAAGGTCTAATCGAGTACGCCGACCAGATCGCCTAGCTCTCCTACCACCCCCTTCTACGAACTCCCTGAGTACTGGGACCACTACTGGTTTCTCATCAAATAATTGTTGCCTAAGATGTGGATCCTACAAAAAAAATTAAAACAAAATTAATCACATGATAATATATATTATTTAAATATATATATTTGAAATAAAATACTCACTACAGGCACTAGTGGTGGAATGCCCATCTCAGTCATGCGATAATTGTTGTCCATCATCTTTTTCCATCACCTCTCATCGATTAGTTGCATTTCCTGCATTTGAAAAGAAATATGGAAGTAATTAGAAAAGGATAACTAATGTGTAACCCAAAAAATGAGATGGAATATAGGGATTGATGGATAATTTAAGTATCCATTGTTTTAGGAAATATTGAAATAATATATAATGAATTCAATAAATCGAACAAGATGTAATAAATAAATTTAATTTTCAGTAGGATGGTTATTTACTAAGTGTCATCAGTTTATAAAAATTATGGAGCATTGATTCTCCAGCTTTATTTCACTCAACAACCAAGAGGGAAATCATACTTAATTATGCCTCTAGAAAATTAATCAAGGTATATATTATGAATTATTAAACCCTTAAGATAGTTGGAAATGATGATTTAAACATATGAACAAGGATAATATATCTACCAGATTCATAAGGGGTAAAGAACTTGTCAAAATTAAGGAAAATTTTAATTTCTTTAGCCCAGGTAGATGTTGCATGTTTCTATACATGTTTTTCTGAAGAAGAAAAACCATCATGTTAATTATCTGGTGAAATGTTAAAGGAGGTCTTAGAGTTATGCTAATTTTATACATGCTCAATAAAGCATGGAAATGTTCACCAAGTTATAAATGTTGGTTTCTTAGGTTTGAATACAGTTCAATTCTAAATTATAAAATGAAATTAAAATCAAATTTCAACCAATAAACATTGAAAATTCACATAATGGTCAAGTTGAATATAACATATTTGTAATCAATATTAAATAAATTTGAATAGTACCAACCTTAACAACCCAAATTGAGCTAAATCAAAATAATTGAGAACATGGATGGACGATTTTATATATTTCCGACCACAACTTTGGGTTCATAGTCAACTCTGACAATTGAGCTATTGGATTCATCAAAAGTAATAAATGGACCATTTCTATTGGTAGTAGGTATGGTGTCAATTCCATCATCACCATCATCAAAAATATGTCTTGGAATTACTTCAATAATGACACCAAATTCAGGTTGAAGATGGTCTTTGACATAAAAAACATGTTTCTCCATTGATGACAATACATATGGTTCATTGGTAGCAAGAGTGTGAGTCATATCAATTATTCAAAATCCACAATCATCAATAAATGTGCCCTGCCTCATCATAAAATCAAACCACTGGCATTTCATCATTGTGACTCATCCATGAGAATAATAATCCAATATTATTATTTTTTCAACAACTCCATAATAATATACATTTTCAAATTGTGGTATAATATCTGATGCACTGGCATAATAGTTTTTTGTGGCAGTAACCATTGCACCTTCATGTTTTTTTCTCATGTTCTTTGCTCATTCAATGATAATAAATATGTACCCATTGATAAAAATTGATTTACAGTCACGAACCATGGTATTAGGACCAAAAGACAAAGATCTTATTTCCTCAGAGATAGAGTCAATAAGAAAACTCAATACCTGAAATATAAATGAATATTAAACTTAATTAAATATTGATTTAAGTATTTTAAACAGTAATATTTTTACCTTCAATTTTAACCAAGAAAAAAACTCTTTGTTATGCAAAGTCTCCCTCCTTCTCAAAGATAAAGAATGATGCTTTCTATTTATCATTAATTTATGTTACCTATAGATAAAAATAGGAATATTTTAATAGATATATATATGTAATATATTCATATATTCAATTTTCTTACCGTAGTCATCAAACAAATCACAGTTGAAAAAAACTGTGTGATGTGCCATATCCCGCTCTTCAAGGCTTAATGTTACCAATGTATATGATCCAGGAATTCCTCCTATTTGAGGAATTTATGGAAAATTCGATTCAATTTTCTCATACTATTCTTCTTCATTTCTCATTGGTATGTTCATTCTTGTAGTAAGATCAGACAAATACATAGAGAATAAATCCATACATTCTTGATCCAAGTAACCGTTCATGATAGAACCTTCGGGATGATTCCTGTTTCTGACATAAGACTTTAAAGTGTACATATTTATTTTAGTTGGATACTTCCAATGAAAATAAATAGGTTTTCCAAGAAGTATTTCAGTTGTAATATGGACAGTCAGATGCATCACGAATGTGAAAAATAATGGAGGAAATATTTTCTCTAACTAATACAAAATTAATGGGGCATCTGCCAAATTTTTTTACAAGAAAGACTTGGAAAAATTCCTAGAACAAAGATCTCTAAAAAAATGGCACAACCAAATAACAGAACCCCTTACATTATTAGAAAAACTATGATGGATTTCTATTGGAATCAACTCATTCATAATGATGTGATAATCATGAGTCTTCAAATATATTAGCTTCAACTCTCTTCTATTGACCCATTTAGATATGTTGCTTGAATAGACATCAAGAACTTTAATAGTCTCTAGTACTTCCAGAAATTTCTTTTTTTTGTAAGTTTCATCACATAAGAAGCTCATGGATCTTTCCATTTATTTTCACTAATACGCATAGGATGTAATTCCGGTCTGATGCCCCAATCCACCAAGTCATGCCGACACCATAAATCATCTTTTATCATTCCCTTGACATTTAGAAGAATCGAAAGAAACATTTCACATATATTTTTTTCAATGTGCATTATTTCTATGCAATGATATAACAAATTGGTTGACTAAAAAGGAAAATAAAATAATATACTTATATTCTTCCAATTATAAAAGGTTTTAGGGGAAACATTATTTCTCTTTCCTGATTTCATTTGACCCTTTCCGAATGAAAAAATGAAATTTTTCAATTCATTAAGCACATCAGTTCCAAAAATATGTTGAGGTGGATCATCAGTCTCTATGGTATTGTCAAATATTTGACGATTATTTCAATATAGATGGTTCATTGGAAAGAATCATCAATGTTCCATAAAACTGAAACTACAGTGATGTTTTAGTATTCTAGATCATGTATTATTCATACAAATAGAACATGATATTTTTCCCATTGTGCTCCATCCAGAAATCATTGCATAAGTAGGAAAATCATTGATCATCCACATAAGCACAACATGCATCTGAAATATTTCTTTTGAACATGTATCGTATGTGCAAACACCCACATCCCAAAGAAGTTTCAAATCTTTTATTAAATGCTCCATGTATACATCTATATCATTGTCAGGATAAAAAGGTCCATATATGATTATACTCATGAAAGTGAAAGGTTTTTTCATACATAACCATGGGGGAAGGTTATAAATGTGTATAAAACCCGACCATATGTTGTGTGAAGTAAGCATATTCCCAAATGGATTAAAACTGTCACATGAAAGACCCAGCCTCACATTATGCACTTCAGCTGCAAAATCAGGATATCGAGCATCAAATATCTTCCATGAAAATCCATCTTCAGGTTGAACAAACTCATCATTAGTATTCTTTCTCTTGGTATCATGCCATCACATTTTTATTGATATTTCATCATAAATAAAATGATTCTGGAGTTTGGGGATCAATGGAAAGTTCCACATTACTTTATATGGCACACGAGATGGTGAACCATCAGCTTTTGGCTTCTAGTGGGATGTTCCACATTTTATACAATCATTTCATTCAACAATTTTCTCCCAGAATAAATTGAAATCTTTTGGGAAAGCATGAATTTCATTTCTTAAAAATCCAAGTTCCTCGACTAACTTCCACCATATAGTGGTTAGAGGGAATATCTACATCATCTGGAAGCAATTCCTTCAAGAAGGTAAGAATGTAATCAATGTCAGTATTAGAAATCTCATACATAGTTTTCCCATTAATCAATCAGATTAAAAATTCTAGGTTTTTAATTTTACCACATTGTTGATATACTAGAGTCGTGGTAGCATTATTCAATTTTTTCACACTGACAACATCATCATTTTCATTAGATGAATCATGTTTGATCATATAGAAGTCTTCTTGGGTTAGAATCCTTTCTTTTTAATGATGACGAATAAACATAAACCGATCATATAACAAATTATATAATATAGTCCTCTCATTTGGATCATCAGCAATTTGAGATTTCATTTTCTACCCATTGTGATACCTTAAATAGTAGTTTTCTTTAAAACCATATTTTGTTATGTGGTATCTGACTTCTTCATGGTTCAACCAAGGTCTTACAACACAATTGTAACATGGGCAGTGTATGTGACAACTATCTAAAGCATTGTGAAATGAAAAATCTAAAAATCTCTCCAAATTGTTTTTAAAATCACTTGAGATCTGATCGATTTCATACATCCAACTTCTCTCCATTCTATAAAAAAAATTATAAGTTATTTCATCAAAAAAATTCAATAATATTGAAGTTTTATCAAAAATATATTTAAGTAAACAAGAATTTTTCACTTTATATGAAACCATATCTGACACACTACTCTATATGAGAATAATAATATAAAAGACAACAAAATACTATATTTATAAAAAAAATATTTGAATAACTATACATGAGTGTACAAGATCATGCAAACTTGTGGTGGATAACTGTTCAAGAGTTGAGTAAATTTTAGATCGAAGAAATTTTATATTTTAGTAGATTATTTGTGTGATCACATACATTGCCCAAGGGGGTGGGGGTGTCCAAGGGGTGAGGTGTCCAAGGGTGGGGGGATATCCCAGGGGGTGGGGGACTGTCTAGGGGGGTGGGATGTCCAGGGAGTGGGTGGTGTCCAGGGGGGTTGTCCAAGGGGGTGGAGGTTTCCAAGGGTTGGTGGTTGTCTAGGGGGGTGAGGGATGTCAAAGGGGTGGGGATGTCCAGGGGTGGGGGTGTCGAGGGGGTGGGGGCTGTCCAGGGGGGTGGGGGTGTCTAGGGGTGGTGTGGTGTCCAGGGGGGTTGTCCAGGGGGTGGGGGTTGTCCAGCGGTGGTGGCGGTTTCTAGGGGTGGGGGTGTCCAGGGGGTGGGGTGGTGTCTAGGGGGTCTGTCAAAGTGGGTGGGGGTATCCAAGGAGTTGGGGGGATATCTAGGGGGTGAGGGATATCCTTGGGGTGGGGGTGTCTAGGGGGTGGGGGTGTCCATGGGGTGGGGGTGCTATCCAAGGGGGTGGGGGTGGCCACCCCCAAACTAGGGTCATAGAATCGAATATATATCCAATTGTAGCATGAATTCAAGCCTATTATAGATGACCCAAAAGACTGTTAGTGTAAACCATGAATATCATACATATAAATCACAACACACCTAATTGTAAACACCCCTCAAAATATCATACGTAGATAAGATTTTATCTTCCACTCTAAAGATCATACATGAATTCTGAAAAAGCACACCTAATTATAAACAAACCTACAAATTTTGAGCTAGGTATGTGGATTATTGATGCCTTGAGAGGCTAGCTAAGATCTAATTCTAGGATGTGATACAAGCTATAAATATAGTATTTTCTATGTTTACAAAAAATTTTGTGTGTGTCAAATATGATCCTATGTATATTGTTTAGGCATATGAGCCAAGTTTCGATGGGACACTACTCATGGTAGTATGATCCTGGTTATATCATTAGGTGATATGGAGTTGTAAGAATTTTAGATTTGTATGAGATCAACATGGATAGTGGATAAGAACCTGAGTGAGATTTCTTTGCAGAGATCACTTCTGCTTGGAAGGGTAAGAGTGACTATTGGTATGGAACTTCAAGAAAAGTCTTAACATGTGAAAGCAACTATACATTTGTTAAATGTGATTCCTGTTTTTTTTTTGTAGAGTATCAGAGTGGATAGACCCCCCCCCCCTCCCTGAATATCCCACCCTCCCTCCCTAGATAGCCCACCACCCCCCCACACCCCTGCAGCCCCCTGCCCCCATGGACAGCCCCCACCCCACCACCACCACACCTAGATAGCCCCCCAACCCCACCTATAGACCCCCCCCCCCACCACTTGGACACCCCCCTCCCTGGAAAGCCCACACCCCCTCCCTCACCTGGACAACCCACCCCCACCCCTCTTGGACAGCCCACCCCCTGGATAGCCCACACTCCCTCCCCCCACCTAGATATCCCCCCACCCCCCAAAATAGGCCACCCCCCCTCCCTGGACAGCCCACACCCCCCTCCCCCACACCCCTACCGCCCCTACCCCCTGCATCCCCCCTGGATAGCCCACCCCCACCTGAAACCCTCCCCCCCCCACCACCTAGAAAGCCCCCCCCCCCCCACACCTAGATAGCCCACCCCACCCCACCCCCCACCTGGATAGCCCCCCCCCCCCCCCCACCTGGATAGCCCAACCCTAGACATCTCACACCCCCTACCCCACCTGGAAAGCCCACCCATGGACATCCCACACCCCCTCCCCCACCTGGCCTAGATAGCCCACCCTGACCCCCATGGACATCCCACACCCCTCCTTGGATAGCCCACACCCCCTCCCCCACACCCATACAGCCCCCTACCCCCCCTGGACAACCCGCCTCCCCACCTGGACAGCCCCTACCCCCTGCATCCGCCTTAGGGTAATTTTATTTAAAACCATTTTATTAATTAAGAAAGGAAAACCATCATGCATTATCCATTTCATTAAAAACAAGACATTCAATTTATCAAAACATGATAACATCAATTTATAATGCTCTATGGGTCACTTAGGAAATGTCATTGGGGAAAGGGGAAATCACTTACATGGTTAATTCCAATTTAAAAACTTGGCCAAGCACTTAGGAGGAGGGGTGGTGTCAAGGTGGTGGGGTGGTGTCCAGGTGGGGCTGTCCAAGGGGGTGGGGGCTATCCAAGGGGTTGGGGGTGTCTAGGTGGTGGGGGTGTCCAGGGGGTGGGGGCTGCCAAAGGGGGTGGGGGTGTCTAGGGGGTGGGGGCTATCCAAGGGAGGTGGGGGTATCCAGGGGTTGGGGGATGTCCAAGGGGGTGGGGGTGTCCAGGGGTGGGGTGTGAGGGGGGGGGTTGTCCAATGGGGGTGTCTAGGGGGGTTGGTTGGGGTGTTCAGGGGAGGCAATACCCATATAATACCTTGAAAATTACCTATACCCAATCCAACCAATATCACAATTCCAATCCATCACCCAACCAACATCCAATTCATCTTCAATATCACTACCCTTCCCATTATTCCTTGAACAAAAACTATAAATAAAAAATCCAAATCTAATTTTCAACTAAGATAAAGTCCATATAAACTACCATATCACCCCACTAAAAAATGGAAACCCACTTACACCACTACCCCAAGCATCCTCAATCCCTTCACATGGACCATCCTTATATCCATTAACCACCTCAAGACCACATGTCTAAACAAACTCTTTACCATCTTTGAGTGGGGATACATCTCACCAGCACCCATTAGTTCATACGGTTCACAAAATCTACATAGAAGGAGTGGATATAAAGGCTTAAAATAAAAGTGATTCACAAAATCATGACACTTGAAGTGTAGAACAAAAACAAAAAACAAATCAAAGTGTTCAGTATACCATGCCACAGATCGCACAGAACTTTGGCTTAGGCCAAATAAAAACATAAAACAAAAATATATATGTAGAAAATTAAAACCAGGGTACCAATTAATAATTTCAAGTGTATAAATAAAATATTTCTGGATTGAAGATAGATCTATCAGGTGGAAGGAGTTCTATAGCCTAGGGTAAAGAGATATCTTCAGTAGAGCTTTAGGTTAGGGATGAAATTGCACGGACGGGGGAGTTGGAGATGCTGTGTATTTAGGGGAAACCTTTCCCAAGGGTTTTTAAAAACCATTGGGAAATCTATTCTTTACCAACGGTTTTAAAATACCATTGGTATAAATTACTGAAATCAAATATTTTCCAACGGTTTGAGTAAACCATTGGTAAATATTCATTCTAAAATTATAATACCAATGGTTTCAACAAACTGTTGGTAAAGGGTTCTCTAAAACTATTATACCAATGGTTTGTTCAAACCATTGGCATAATACCATTGGGAAAAACTTCATTTACATTAGTTTCTTTAGCGATTTCAGTAGGAAAAAATGAGTTATTCCTCTATAAGTGATAGGGTATTCCCTGACATGATTATCTTGGAAGACATGTTAGAGGATATTCCACCACCTCCTCAGTAGTTAGGTAGATCCAGCTGACCCAATCCACCAATATAGGAAGAACCTTCAACTTTGATTCCAAATTATAGTACATCCACATCTGGAACATCAACTCCAAAAGCACTTGTGGAGGAACACTACCATACTAGGAAGCACAGAACTTTGGATCAAAAATATGATGTCTTGAAGAAATTAACACAAGTACTAACCAAGTTTTCAATCCTGGATGCTTTGAGTTTGTCAAAAGACCTCTGAGAGGCCCTTATAGAGGCCTTGTCAATCCCTTAGGAGTTTGAAGTTGAGGTTTATACTACTAAAGTATATTGTGCAGATAATGACCTAATATAATTTCATGTGGTCATCTCTTTCATAAACCTAGATGAGGATACTGTCTTGAAAGGACATGTTAAACCCTTGTACATTTCTGAAAAAAATGATATTGATATCCGATGAGCCTTTATTGACAATGGATTAGGATTCAAACTCATCCCGGTCTAAACACTTCACTAATTGGGTCTCAATGAATCTCACTTGCCCCTTCCACTCTGATATTATAGGGTTATGAAAAGAATAAGATCCTCTTGGAGAGACCATGCTCAGAATTTAGTTTTTGGATCTAGTGTCTGACTTAGAATTCATGGTTATTCAGTAGGATATAGATTTTAATGTCCTTATAGAAAGACCCTTACTACATTAGCATGTGTCCATTCCTTCATCATATCACCATTTTCTCAAATATTGTTTCAATGGTCAAATTGGGACATTTTATGGTGACAAGGTACCATTAAAATCTTTTGAGTCATAGTATATTGATTCATGATTGTATCATAAGGCGTTAAACATTCAATGGATGATTATGTTACTCAAATCAATGCCCCAAATGTCTTGGAGATGATCATGGATAGACCTTCCAAGAAACTCAGCAAGGATTATGTACTTCCCATTAATCAAATCGAAAGGGTGGGCCTAAATTCAAGCATGCACTAAACAGCTTCTATAATGTTAGTCATGACAACCGAGCCTCATAGTGTAGGAGAAGTTACCAACTCTTTAAATATTGATGAAATCCTAGATGAAAATGTCTCCATTCCATCCTTCAAGATTCAAAAAATATTTGTTTCATCTATAAGAATTATCTTTCTAAATAGGGGAAAATTAAGAATCTCGTCTTCAATACCTTTTTTCCCTAAAGACCTTCAAATAGACCTAGTTCCACCAGTTGATCCAGGGATGATCGCTTCATCTTATGGATGTCTAGATGAAAATTAACCCCATAACTCCAAGATTATTGCTTCAACACCTACCTCCCAAGTGTAGGAAAAAGAGTTAAAGTATGAGGAAGAGGAAGAAGAGAAAGACCTCAGGTATACCCCTCCATTCTTTGAAGAAGGTTTCTCCACCACTGTGGGTGAACTTAGAGAATACATATGGGTACAAAATAATATCCACACTCCAATTTGATTAGTGAATTGATGAATCTTGAAGAATAGGAGGTATATACCTCCTTCCTAAAGCAGAATTGGGATGTGTTTTCCTAGAATTACATAGATATTCTAGGCCTTGACCCTGAGGTGGCCACCCATTACTTGGGTTTTCTAGAAGATCGTCAGAAATACAAGCAAGTAGCCAGAAGGACACACCCAACTCACGCCTCAAAAATTAAGGCTGAAGTGGAAAATATCATCAAGGATGAATTTATCCAAGAGGTATAGTATCCAAAATGGCTAAAAAATATTTTCACTATGAATAAGAAGAATAGGAAAATCAGATTTTGCATCAATTTTAGAGATCTCAACCAGTATTTCCCAAAGATGACTTCTCAGTTCTAATTTCTAACACTCCTGATTGATGTAATGGATGGTTATCAATACCTCTTCTTTATGGATGGATATTATGGGTATAATAAAATCCAAATGGTTCCAGAAGATGAATAAGGCATATCCTTTATAGACCCCTATAGAGTGTTTTTCTATTAGGTAATTCCCTTTGGATTAAATAATGTTGGCACCACATATCAATGTTTCATGAATCACATATTTAAACCTTTTCTAGGAAAGTTTTTCAAATGTTTTTTTGATGATTTTGTGTTCAATTCATGAAAACTTTCTGACCACTTAGATGACCTAGAAATCTTCTTCCATAAACTATGACAACATAGCTTGAAAATGAACCCCTTGAAATTTTATTTTGAGGTAACCTTAGGAAAGTTTCACAGCTTCATTGTATGCCATTGTGGCATCGATATTGATCATGAGAAAACTAAATCCATACTTTTAATTCCACCTCATTAAAACCTTAAATATTTGAGAGGACTATAAGGACACTTGTCCTATATTCGGTGCTTCGTAGCCAATCTGGAAGGCAAGTGTTTTCCCTTCACCAAATTGATGAAGAAATGTGTCACATATCAATAGACCAATGAATTCCAAGAAGTATTTTATACACTCAAGAAATACCTCTTGATCCCACCAGTTTTAATGCAACTATGTAAAGACCCGTAAAATTCAAGGGAAATTTTTTTTCTTAATTTTATTTGGAATTTTACAAGAGTGCGGTTTCTGACGGCACCTGATTTCGAGGCCCGGAGTGCCCGGAATCAATTTCCGAAGTTTAGCTCGGGTACGTTCAGTGAACGAACGAGCGGGAATTTCTAACTTTTGAACCGGTGCTCGGAATCGAATTCTGAGGGCACCGATGGAACCGCAACGCCGGTAATTGCTTAGGAACGCCTTTGTCGAAGTTGTGTTTGCCTAAGAGGAGTTGTTTAATTTTTCTTTTTCTGGATGAAATGAAGAGTAAAATAAATTTGTGAAACAATATTTATTTTATATCTTTTAAGTAGTTAAAACCTTTTGTTGGAAGTTGGGTGGTAACCACCTAAGAGAGGATTAAGGTGAGGAGGGGCCCACCCGAGCCCCACCTTTTCAAATTCCCTAACTCCCCTCTCTCCCTCTTAAAATCTTGTTAACTTAACACCTAATTAATTACACATGACATGTATAATTAATTAAGTGTTATGTTTTTGAATTTGAAGTTTTGAATTCCTTGGCTTGGTAAATAAAATAAGGAGGGACCTTATTTTATTTGGTTAGTTTTTTTTAGTCATCTTGAGAGGTTTGAGATCTTTTCTTTCTTCTTCAAACTTTGACGAAGAACGCTCAAGATTTGACGAAGAACGCTCAAGCTTTGACGAAGAACGCTCAAGCTTTGACGAAGAACGCTCAAGCTCCGACGGAGAACGCCGCTCCTCTCTTCTTCGTCTTCCGTGTCAACGAAAAGGAACGCCGCTTCCTCCTCGGACTTTCTTCGTCGGAATACGAAGATTCGCCAACGACGTATCTCTTCGGGCGTATCTCTTCGTCAACGGATTTGACGAACGACTACCGCGACGCCCGACCTCCGTGACGTTGTCTTCCGCGGGACGTTGACAAATCTTCAAACTTTTACCCAAGGTAGGGGTTGTTGTTATTTGTTTATTTATTTATCCTTGTTCGTGGTTCTTGCATGACTAACGTAAGGATTTTTAAATAAGTGTTATTGTTTAATGTGATGGGGCCGGACCGCATGAACACGGCCGAACCCCCTCCTTCGTTCTTGATGTTTTATATTGCGGATGAATCAAGGTGGCGTGGTTCCATCGCACCACGCGGATATTCGCCCGAATCTTATTACGCGACGCCGTCGCGCGCGCGCCATGGAAGAATCATCAAGAACGCGACGCTGTCGCGCCGCGTTGAAGGAAAATCAAAGGCGCGGCGGAGGGGCGCGGTGTCGTCGCACCGCGCCGGACGACGAACACCGCGGCCGGTTCTGGGCCGCAGCGGGACGAGAAGACCGGCGGCCGGGCCGCCGGCGTCGGAAGCCGAAAAGGGGACCGGATTTTCCGGTCCCGTTGGAGAAAACTGGCCGGCAGTTGGCCGGCCGGAAGGTCAAAGGCCGGGGGAAATAAATTCCCCCGGCCAGCTCTAAAACCCCCCTCATTTAAGAGGGGGGACGGTTTCCTTTGGGGGGGCAGGCGGCCCCCCGGTTTATTCAAGCAGGCCCCCACGAGGGGGGCCGTTTTCCAAAAGGGCGCGGCACATATGCCGCGCCGCCACTCCAAGAAGCGGGGGGCTTTGCCCCCCCCCCCCCCCCCCCCCCCCCCGCGCGCTGCCTCCGTGCGGTGCCAGGCCGCCACGCCGCCAGGCCGCCGCGCCGCCGGCCGGCCGGTCCGGGTCGGACCTGGGTCGGGTCGGACCGGTTCGGGTCGACCCGGTTCGGGCCGACCCAGGGGGGGGTCGGGCCGGGTCGGCCCGGACCCGGACCCGGACCCCCCCGTTTCGAATCAGTTTCGGTATTTTGGCCATAACTTGAGCCACAGACCTCCGATCGACGAACCGTCTACGAAAACGTGATCCTTGGATCGAGACGGTCGTTTCGGTATATCGCACTTAGGGTTTCGGAACACTTTGAGTTCGGCCGGGTTGGTTCGTACCCGAAACCAACCGGGCCTTCGGAGCGGAAACGCTCATATCTTGAGCTACGAACGTCTGATTGACGTGCCGTCAGCTTTGTTGTGTTCCTCTTAGTGAGACGGATCTTTTGGAATACTCCGCCCGAGGTTTGGATGCAGGTGGAGTACGGTCGGGTTGGTTTTTCCTTAAAAACCAACCGGGCCCCGGGGACGAAAATGCCAATAACTCTCAGACC
This sequence comes from Viscum album, assembly GCA_963277665.1. NCBI lineage: Eukaryota > Viridiplantae > Streptophyta > Magnoliopsida > Santalales > Viscaceae > Viscum > Viscum album. The sequence goes on from OY728154.1 coordinate 57,502,576, forward strand.
GGGCGTCCGATCGACGCGCCGTCTGTTGCGTTGAGTTCCTGTTGACGATACGGAACTTTTGGATACATCAACTCTGGACTTTGTGACAGTTGATGTATCAGCCTCTCGACTCGTGGAGCGGACCCTCCGAACGAGCTTGCTGTGTGCGGGAACCCTAGTGCTGGCTGCGACTGTTACTGTGACTACTACTGCTACTGTGACTGCGACGACGACAGTACAGAGATCCTGTGTGGATTCGACGACGACGACTACAGCACTCAGCGATCCTACGTGGATCAGTGCTACAGGTCCTGTGTGGGCCCGATCCTGTGTGGGTCCGATCCTGTGTGGGTCCTTGCGCTCAGCGGTCCTGTGTGAACCAGCGCCTACAGGTCCTATGTGGGCCCGATCCTGTGTGGGTCTTTTGCGGGGGCTAGTTACCTATCGATCCTTCGTGGGTCCGATGACTTAGATGGATCAGAGATCATCTTTATCGTCTTTTGAAGAAGTATACCTGTGTGAGCTGAATCCTGTTTCTTTCCTGTTTGGATTGTGTTGTGCTATCCTGTGTGGATTACGTTTTGCTTTCCTGTGTGGAATACGTTTACTTTCCTGTGTGGACTGAGTTGTACTTGGGCTCGGAGGTTGTAGCGTATTTGAAATTGATGACTTAGGTATATGTATGGGAATCTACCTAAGCAGTGTCGGTTGTTACTTCGTGATTGTACCTTTCTTCGTGGTTTATCCTTTGTGGATTTGAGAGACCTTCAGGGGTCTCGGGGTCCCTACTGAGTAGCTTATACTCACCCCTGCACGGGCTTTTCCCGCACTACGTTGTGTTGGTTGCAGACGACGGACAGCGTTGATCTTAGCTGAGGCTTGCAGAGCAGGACAGTACCCGGAGGTGGACCACTGGGCGGGACGTACTCGAAGAGGACGGCGGGACCTGTGGAGCAGTGGAGCTATCTGTACCCACCCTTTAGGTGGGATTTCTAGTGGACAGCTCGGTGTAGCGGCTTTTACTTTTCAGTTGTTGTTTTCCCTTTCGAGTTGTACTTTACTTTCAGTTTGGGTTTGTATACTGGCCCATTTACTTTTCCGCACTTTCAGTTGTACTCTATTTTTACTTAGTGTTTACTTTCCGCTTGCTTACTCTGTGGTGTTTGTTTACTTTACAAAGGCAATGCCTTCCCTTTTTACCGGGATTTACGCCTTGGTGCTAGTCGCCAGCCCCTGGCCTATGGAAGGCGGGCTTGGGGTAGTCACGGCACGGACCCCGAGGTCGGGTCGTGACAAACTAATAGAATGAAATCCACTCGTTATGTATGATATGGATCTAGAGTGATCACTAGGTGAGTTCCTCATGAAAATAAGGATGTTGGGAATAAAAATAGTCTTTATTATCTCAGTCAAACCATACTCGATGTGGAAACTTCATACTCATATATTAAGAATATCTTCCTGGAATTAATATTCATAGTTTAGAAGATGAGGCACTATTTTCAACACCATGAGGTTCAACTGGTGTCTAGCAATAACCCACTCAAATACACCCTCATTCATCCTATGTTGATAGGGCATCTAGCATGGTGGGTGGTTATTTTGTAGTATTCTGATATAAATTTTGTTCCTTAGAAATAAGTTAAATTCCATGCCTTGGTAGATTTTATGGAATAGAACTTGTCTGTGGAAACATCATTGTTAAATACTAAATTTATAGATGAAGAGTTATTATCCATTCAGGACAGCCCTCAAACATGGGAAATGTATTTTGATGGTGCATCCAGGAGCCCAATAAGGAAGATAATTGAAGACCCTAAGATAAAAAAAAGTTGGATTAGGGATATTTCTCATTTACCTATCAAAGGAAGTCTCACCATACTCTATTCTGTTTTCAGAAGGATGTACCAACAATGAGGCAAAATATCAGGCTCTCTTCACAAGTTTGGAACTGGTGCTCCAAATACCAATGAATCACTTGGAGGTAAAAGACAATTTAGATTTATCAACCAAACACATCAATGGGGATTATTCTATCAAAGAATAAGAGTTTATCCCGTTATTTGACTATGTATCAGGTTTGATGGAAAATTTTCCCTTAGAACCAACATTAACTCACGTCTCATGATTGTAAAATTCCCAAGAAGATGCATTGTAAAATTCCTCCATGACTTTGGAATATCCAAATTGGGATAAAACGATCATTATCATCACCCATCATAGAATGGTATCCCCTTTTTGAGTCAGAATAGAGGATATCAATGAATTCATCCCTATCTATGTTCCATATGGCCCTACCACTACATGTATGATGCAAATTATAGACTACCTTCAGGATGAAGTACTCCCACCAGATATGGATGGAAAAGAGAAAATTTGATGACGAGTAGCCAACTTCACTCTATATGATGGCCTAAATCACCAAAAACATCTCTACAAATGAGGTATTTATAGAGTCCTTCTCAAATGTATTGATGGATAAGATATTGCGACCGTTATGGATAAAGTAGATATTGGGGCCTGCAGTGCCCATCAGTCTGTATATAAGATTTCCAACCAAATTCGAAGGCATGGGTAATACTAGCCATTAATGACACGGGATTGCACAAAATTAAATAATAAGTTTAATTATTACCAAGTTCATGAAAAATTCATTCATCAACCCCCAAATCTGCTGCATACATCCAAATACTCATTGCCATTTTCCATATGGGGAATGGATGTTGTGGGACCATACCCTCCAACTACGTTCAAGTAGTTCAAGTATATCCTTATTACTACTGATTTTTTATCCAAATGGGATGATGTAATAGCCCTTAAATAATTCAGGGCCAAAATCATTATTAGCTTCATCAAAACTGACATCATTACCATATTTTGTGTCCCTCATACCATATTGATAGACAATGGCACCAATTTATATTCTTCTATGGAAGAAAATATATATCAGGAGTACAATATCAAATCCAACCATTTATCCCGCTATCATACAATGGATAATGGATAGATAAAGGATTTTAAAAATAACTTGTTGAACATACTCCAAAATATAGTGGATAAAGATAATAAGTATTGGCCTGACAAGCTCTTGCATGCCTTATGGGATTACTGGACTACAACCCATACTGCAACACAGTAAACCCCATACTTGTTAGTGTACGGAACAGAAGTAGTCTTTCCCATTGAATTTTAGTTTCCATCACTCCATATTGTCATATGTGACCAACTATCTGTAGATGAATAGTCTCATAAATGGATGGTTGAATTGGAGTTACTGGATGAAAAGAGTCTACACACCTTGCATTATTTGGTGGTCTATTAGAACCGAATAGCACATGACTTTAACAAGAAGGTCAGCCTCTATTGATTCCTCCAAGGAGAGTTGGTTTTACTCCTTATGACTCCAATGATAAAAATAAATAAGCCTCCAAATCTTCAACCAAAGTGGTAGATACCTTACCCGGGGAAATGCATTGTGGTTCAGGGGAAAAAATCAAAGGGATGCAAGGACTACTCATACTTGCCAAAACCAATGGAGACTTGGTCATCCAAGAACGACAGAAAAAAGGAAGGTAAAGATGACTAGAAGGGGGAAAGTGAAGAATCGGTCATAAATACAAGAGATAGGGAAGAGGAAGTTGGGAAGTGATTGAAACTTATCCTGCACTCCAAGGAAGAAATTCTAGAAACAAGTCATCAGCCCAATGTCTCCAAAGAAGAGATTAAAATAATTTATGAACGTCGGTTGCAAGTTGATGCTAACGAGGCGCAAGAAGTGTGGATTGATAAACAAGACCACATACTGGATAGGGGATTCAATCAGAGTAAAATCAACATAGAAGAGTTTATTCAGACAATGGAAAGGATGATCACTCCCCTTGAAGAGATACTCAGAGTGGATCCAGCATCCCAGGTTAGCACGCTGCACTGGGAGCTTTATCGAGTAGCTGAGTCAAGTAATCTTAGCCTGGTTTTTAATCATTTTGTTATTTCCTTCAGTACCTAGTTCTTTCCTTTTGTATAAAAATGGTTTACTATTTTCCCTTAAAATGGATTTGCTTTAATAAAAATTTAATTTGGATGGAAGTGGTAGATACCTTACTCCATACATAAGTTTCACTCTAATGGAGCTTATACCTTAATCTCAATGGATGGGGAATTCACTATGATCCAAACCAATGCAAGGTTTCTGAAGAAATATTTCATGTAATTACAAGATCTCCATACAATCTGAAAGACGGTAAACAACATAGAGGGTATTTTTTGTTTGAACTTAAAATGAATGACACAATGTCTTTATCTCATGATAATAAAATGTGTGAAATAATTTCCTTTTTTCATGATAATAAACTACAAGACACATGTGGTCCTTATTTTATGACAATAAACTGCATGGTTAACATCCTTTTCATTCGACATTAAGAAACCCCTAGTATACCATGAGCTGACATATCCCTCATGGTCCCTTAAAATGGTCTTGTGTTTCATGTGTAGGTCCCAATAAAATTGATTTAACCCCTTAGTGGGTAGAGTTTCCCTCTTGGCCAGACTTTAGAAATAAATCTAGGATTCCCCCATGCATAAGTCCCACTTATATAATTTCCACTCTATAATGGAATTTGGGCCCCTTTTTATAGGTATAAGTCCCAACATTTTAAATTTTACAGCCAACTGCCTCATCGTATAATGATAAACTGCATGATCCATTTAAGAACTATGTATGGCTTGATTATCATTCCAATGAGATATGTAGTGATGCCCATATCTCCAATCCTGGGTCTATCCATGATTTTGGAAAAGAAAACTCAATTCCTTTCCTTGTGTATGAACCAGATCTACATAGGGAACTTTTTTAGAATATATGACTTGATTCTCATTACAATGAGATTCATAGTGATGCCTAGACCTTATGTATTAGTCCCAACCATTGTTCTAGAAAGTATTAAGAACCCCTTTCCCCACATCAAAGCTTGGTTGGTGTGAGGAAAATTAGTTCTTCAATAACTATATGTGTCTTTATTCTTATTTCAATGAGATATGTAGTGATTTTTGGATCTCCTATCTCAGGTTCATCCATGAAAAAATATATAGCTCTTTTTTCTTATGTATAAATCAGATCTACATAGGTAGCATCATCAAGAACTATGAGTGGCTTGATTCTTGATCTAACAAGATACGTAGTGACACTTGGGTCTTATTCCCTAGTATAGCTGCAACACTTCTTTCATGAAATGTTATCAACTTCCTTGAAACATGATGTTAAACTATACAGTTCTTCAAGAACTGTGTGTGTCTTGATTCTCATTTCAATGAGATATGCAGTGATGCTCAGATCTCCAATCTTGGGTCCATCCATAATAAAGAAATCGCCCACTCCCTTTGTATGAATAACACATACACAAGGAGCCTTCAATAACTACGTTTGGCTTGATTATTTCCCGAAAAGATACGTAGTGATGTACAGATTTCTAATCTTGGTTCCAGCCACAATTTAACCACAAAGCCCCTTTATTCCCTATGTACAAATCAGATATTCATAGGTAACCCTTGTAAAACTACATATGGATTTATTCTCATTTCAATGAGATACATAGTGATGCCAAGATCTCCATCCATGGGCTCAACCACAACATTTTTGTTATTTCATGACAGTTCATCTCCGTTCTTACCACATGAAATCAAACTGCATAGAATATCAATAACTACATATGACTTGATTCCCATCATTATAGGATACATAGTGACACCCAATATTTCCATCCTTGGGTCTAGCCTCATTACCACTTTTTATGTCAAAGAAGAAACTTTTTCCACCCCTTGTTTTTTACACTGATCATGGCTCATGTGGGCTTATGAAATTTGGTAAAACATTTTCCCTACGTAATTTTGGTATATAAATCCACATTGAGGTTACCCTAGCCTAACTGAAATAATCCATTTCACATCAAAATCACCCCTATCCTTACTAAATGATGATAAACTACATGGTTTTTCAAGAACTACATCATCTTGATCCCCCCCCCTATGAGATATGTTTTGACATCCAGATCTTCAATCTTGGGCCCAACCGTAACACAATATGGGAAATACTCCCACTCTCCCATGTATAGGTCAGATCTGTATGCGAAGACCCAATATGATTTATCACCCTATGCAAAAAAATAATATCAAAACAAAACCCCCATTTTTCTCCACTCAGGACATCAATCAGGGTGGGGGTTTTATTTAAGAACTACATACGGCTTGATTCTTGCTTCAAAAAGATATGTAGTGACACTTGGGACCTATGCCCTAGTCCTGCCACAATATTTCATTACTCTTCACATAGAGACGCCTTCACCCTTACTAAATGAAATTAAACTACATGGATAATGTCTTTGCCACATTAATTTAAGTTTCAAATTACCCATATAACTAACTAAGTATTTATTCTCATCCCATTAAGACATGTAGTGACACATAGGCCTTAAATCTAAGTCCTAGCCATGAAGTAAACATGAAATTCCCCTTTACTACATAAAAGTAAAGATATATAGAGGATCTTTAATATTGGTCCCCCTCATTAGGGGAACCCACCAAGGAAATAGAAATTTCACCCCTTCTATATATGAGTAAAATCTATGTAAGGGATTTCAAACTAATGGCTGATATTGGTCATGACGCTTCTATTGTGATTAAACACTTTTCTTCCACAAGTCATACTCTAAATCTTGGAAACTTTCAAATCTTCATAATCTTTATTCAACTCTTAGTGATAGAATTTCTAATACATCAAGTCTCATTTTCTTGGATGTGTAATATTCCCAAGTTGGATTTGCATAAAACGACCCTAGTAACAGGAATGTTAGCCAAAGGATATACCTATTTTACTATGTAGTACATGCCATAGTTGGCCTATCATAAAATAGCCTTCATAAGGAGTTTTTTAACCAGGGGTAACTTCACCCATGGGAGAAGCCTCTTATATCCTCATGAGCTTTGATGAAAATATGTTAAAACCCATGATTTAAAAAAAATTGTGTTTACCCTATATATTTATCCATTTTCTCTCTCCCTGTCTAAGAACCCCCAAGATCATGGTTTACAATTTCCTCCTCCATGTGCTCGAAGAATATTGGAACAATCTTGATCCTAAAGGTCATGCATATCTCTAATTTCCTTAGTGAAATGGTCCTACTCGTGTGATATAAAATTACAAGCAGCATACTTCCTATTCTTGGGTTAGACCTTTGTTGAAGAGCCTATTCCCCCAATTCTTTTGAAATCATGACTTTAAACACCCCTTTCGTATTTAGGTACTTTTCCCCACAAACCAAACTATGTGCTTGGGGAGATCTAAATATCTATAGAATGTCATCATATTTTAGTAATAGAGTGTCATAATTCTTGATAAATCCTTTTCTTGACTATACAGTACATGCCCCAGTTGACCTTGCATAAGTCACCTGCATAATGGGTTTTTCAGCCAAAGGATGCCACTAATTGACTATGCAGTATTTTCCTTAGTTGGCCTTGCATAAAATAGACCACGTCATATGTTTTTCAATCAGTGGTAACTTCTTCCTCAGGAGATACCTCCTCTAATTCCATAATCCCTTTTCCCATACCACTCTTCGGGTCTAGGAATCCCCAAATCAATGCTTAAAAATTTCTCCTTTCATTCCTGAATATGGAAATACATTTCCATAAAAATAGTGGGAGATTCATCAATATTCTAATCAAATATAAAGACCTTAAATTATATCCCCATAATGTTCTTATAGTATGAATTTAAACTACACAACATAATTTTCTTACTACATGACTTTAAAGTGCATAGCATAATGTCCTTGTGGTATGACTTTAAACTACAAAGCATAATGTACTCACCATAATATGTTAAACAAGACGGTCAGTGTCTTAGTCACATGGCATTAAACTACATGATGCTTTTATATTTTTCCAAAAGGGGCCTCCCCCATGACATTGAACATCTAAAATGTACCCTCATCCACACACGAAATTCATGTAGGAGTGGTTTCCCATTCATAGATTGTGCCAATATAGATATTCCCTTTATTCTAATACATTTTTTCCTTGGAAAAACACCCTTGTTGTCTTAAGAAATATGAATCTATGTAAACTTCCTTCAGATATCAGCAATAGAATGTTGAAATTCCTAGGAACTCCTTTACCTGACTATGCAGTATGCACCCCAGTTGGCCTCACATAAGTTCCCATCAAATGAGTCTGTCAGCCTAATGAGGCCACTATTTGACTATGCAGTACACGCCCTTGTTGGACTTGTATAAAACATCCATCATAATGGGTTTCTCATCCAGTGGTAACTTTATCCTTAGAAGATACCTCCGCTATTCCCATTTATCATGTGTTAGATTCAGAAACCACAAAACTATGTTTCAAGATTCCCCTCAGGGGTATCAGAAGAATTTCATAAAATTCACGATTAGCAAGCCTTGTTTGGGTCATCATTTCAAAATCTATGGTAAAATCTATATGACCTTAAATACCAATATTTTTAGTCTGGAATTCATAACTTTAAACTATCTACAAAAAGAGACATAATACTCACCAGATTGAAAACCTACAAAGGGAACTCTAGATAAAACTAGCGTATCAGCTTGTTAGACCTACACTCCATGCGGTTTAGGAAAAATATCGAGTGATAAAAATTTAAAATGCCCAAAAATTATTCTGATGAAAACCCAAAAAAATGTGTCCTAAGAAAAATCTTTGTCTCTCTCATTGAGTATCATTCATATCAAGCTTAGGAAAAAATTAGGTTGATGACACAAAATACAAAAAGTTTGTAGGGTTGTCCATATGACCCTAGAAACAATCAAACTATACTCTCTAGGCCCCATGGATTAGGAAAAAATTAGAGAATCCGTCCAAAATTTATGTAGCTCTAAAACCCACAAAATGATGTTGTAATACATCAAAGTTCCCAAAATTACCTTAAAACCATATTTTTTTTTATCTGAGAAAATATTATTTTAAGGATGGTATTTTTTTACACTGTGAAATGTGTATGATGCACTTTTCCACAGAATTGAAGATGAAAACCAATTAGACACAAAATATTGAGTTTGAGTATAAATATGTCATTATTATGGAAGAAGCAGAAGATTGGAATTCTGTGTTTCATGACCCAAAATGCGGTCAGCAGGGCTTGAAAAGACCATGATGTGACTCCCCAATTTATTAGCAGTTGGTGAAAGTAGTGAAGGGCCCAAACTGTAGCCCATAACTAATCCTGATAAGGGGTGCAGGGGCACAACCCCCACAGTATGGAATAACGATTTTACCCAATTGAGAAGCCCAAGTATCCCCAAGCATCTTTAGTGTGCAAGTTACCTATGTGGAACCCTACGCGGTCAAACTGTGTGTAACACCTTTAGGAAATTACACTTTCACCCAGGGTCCTATATTTTCCTATAAATAGGACCTTGGGGTCTTCATTTGGATGGATGGAATTCCCCAAAGTCCATCCAATGCTCTGATGGATCTAGTGTTTCGCTCAAGCCCTCTGTAACATTTTAGGTATTTCTCTAACACTTGAAGAAGAGGTAATTAAAGAGGAATAGGGAAACTAAAGTCCTCCCAATGTTTCAAATAAACAACACATGTGTGAGGAATTATCCCAACCCTTTATTAAAGAAGACAAGCATGATGTACCCTTCCTAAAATAAGGACCAACAAGAATTACTTCTAGGAACACCTTTGGAAACCCTTGAAGGCTCAAGTAAGGTCTCTCCAAAGTGTGGTCGCCTAGATAGTCCATCACCCAAGGTGATACCAATCTACCCATACCTGCTTACATGAAGCACCCCTTGCATGAGAATCTGTGGTTCTCTATAAACTTTAGCTTGTGTGAACCATTCATGAGGCCTTATTCAAATACATTCATGGAATTTTCTCTCCTTATTTGGATCCCTTATCTGAAAGGGACCAGGTTTAAACCACCACCAAGACCTCAAGACTTTCACAACCATAGTGAGATGAACACTATTGTTCCCTACACTTGTATTTGTATTCCTATGGTCATAGGTTTCCCACACTTATCTGATTATTCACTCAGGGTCCTCAAAGTGTGTGTGGGATTTTATCCCCATGTCCACAAGGACCATTACCCTAGGAACACTATCAAGGAGTTCCCATTCTTCAAGATTGCGGTTTAGACCATGTCCTTCCCTTATCGTCTCTAAGACCTGGAGCCTCCAGTTCCCAGTGGGAGGGGTGAGGAGTACACTTATTTTTCCATTCAACATGGAATTAGATCCTCATCCTACTACAAAACCGATTATAGGGCATCCCTCCTAGAGTAAGCTCTTATCATTTCTTATAGAAGGTTACAATATTGCTTCCCTCTTCCAATAAATCATTCACCTTTATTTCTTTCCAGGGTGAAGTGAAGAGAGGGAAGTGTTGTAACCCCAGCCTCTTCCACCATCACCCTCCTCCTCTTCCACCAGCAGAGAAAGAAATGTGTGTGTATTGTCAGATCTTTCACTTCCTCTTGTTTCTCACATTGACTATGACTCACATGGGATTAAGGGGTTAATGGTGATCATGACATTTCTACAATCTATGCAATGGATTGAACTATGAGAACTAAAATTCCTACTAACCAAGATACATAGGAAGCCCACTTAGGGCCCAATCTCAATGGGAATCCTCCTTAAGAGTAATCCCCAATCATAATTCCCTTAATCCTGGAATCCCCATCAGGGGTAATCCCAGAGTTAAGCCCTTAAAACACCACGATTTAATACATTTTTCATGGTCCAACTTAATCTAATCAACCAAGTTCTCTCTAGGCCATATTCTTAGAAGGGTTTAAATTCAACCAGAGATTCCATCTCTCACACATTCCCTGGGGTGCTTCGGCATAAGTTCAACATCAAACTTTGACTAGGAACCTTCGTCCTCGGTGTCATTTCCATAAGATGTTAAACTATATGGTTAGGTCCTTATCAAATGACCTTAAAATGTATGATGTTCTCCATTAAGAGGCATTGAACTACATGGGTTCTAATTCCTCTCACAAGGATACGTAGGAAACCCGTTCATGGGTTTGATCCCAACATCAAAACAAATCCCATCTCCCTGGATGATGATAAACCCTAGAGTAACCTCAGTCTCCCTGGATGGAAATAAACTCTAGAGTGCCCCATTATGTGGCTATAAAACAAGCTTCACCATGACCAAATAATCAATAATCATTATATAAAAGGATACCATTGATAGAGAACCTTGGATATATACAGATGTCTCCATTGATCAAGAACCTCTGATACATACAGATGATTCTATATTCCATATATGCTAATAATTGATTGTTAATTCTAGGTTAATTTACATCATACTTGGGAATTAATAAAGGATTCATGAATATATATTAAATCTTTAAGAGATTCCTAGAATAGGAAATAATTCCCCCCAAAAGGGTGTGATGAGACCGACCTCCCATCCTCTCGACCAATGCGAGTTATTAAGCATCACTAGACAAACCTCCCACCAAACACCTGCATTTGGAAAGTAGGCCCCCTTGGATAAAAAACCATTAGGTGTTTCTAATTCCAGAAACAAACCCATTGGAAACCATTTAGAAATAGTAATTCTTAATCTGAATCCCCATATCATCATGGTTGAATAATATTTTAAGGATGTGGAAGAAGAAATAAAATTAAAATATTCAATTAAAGACTATACATCTTCTTCATACAATCTCCTTTTCGTTACACATTAATCCCACTAAGGTTGGTATTCTTCCAAAACAAATACCTATAAAATGTGGTGAGATATTTTAGGAAGATATTTTTTGCAGTGATTGGTTGAACTAAAAGGATATTCGAGTGTGAATAAAATATGATAGGAGGTGTAGCATCCTATGTTTTAGTTAATTGACCCTTTATATATGTATTTTAAGTATATAAAGTTATTGGGTTAAGTTTGGGAAGTTTTGGAGGATTTTTATATTTTTTGTGGATTTTATAGAGGTGAACGGTTTGAACATGGTTAGTAGAAACTATGAAACGCCTCTATGAATTTGTGCAAGGGAAAAAGAGTTTACTGCACAGGAATATAGTTGGCACATGATTTAGCCAAAGTATGTGGCCACCCAAGTGAAACCATGAAAAGTGAAACAAAGGTACTGAGTATGGTTGGTGAATTTTTTGCATAAGCGTATGAACAAACTATGAAAGGGATATTTGGAGATAGTGTCTAGTGTATGTTTTACACATGGTTTTCCTAACCATGCTTCTTAGTCATGCAATGTTAAAAAGATATTTTAAATTTGTGGATCTAATTTAGATTTCCCCTTTAATGGATTATTTTTTTCTAATATGACCCTAACATGTTTTCCTCTCCTACCAAAGGCTATAGAGACCCTTCCCCATGATTTGGGATCAATCTGTTGGTGATTCTTTATGTGTTGGAGGCTCAGATTCCTTGGTAAGTGCTCGTTCTTAGTGGTTTTCATTATCTTTATTCATTTTCCCTCTATTGTATCATGATATCTAATTAATTTGGGATATATCCATGTTTTTAAATTCCGATCATGATGATATTTGGTTGTTTTTATGGTAGGGAACAATATCTAAGGTGGATTTTGGAATATTTAATTTGGTTTGTTGAAAAGTTTGTGCCTTTTTCATTTTTGCCAAAGTTTGTGAGGTAAGTGGATTCACTATAAAAACCTTTTATTATAACTTGAAGGATATATTAAAAATTTATTTAATTGATTCAATTTAATTGTTAATTTTTTGTTAAAATATTTATTGAAACCCTCTTTAGTTATGGTTAGTTAAATTATGAAAATATGGTGTTTGTGGAAAGTTAAATTTGTTACATGATTTAATAATGATGATTTAAAAAAATAGTTGTAATACATGTAAAATTGGTTGGAAAGTGTTTTCAATAAAAGTATTTTTTTATTGAAATGGTTTGACATGATTGGTTTAGCATCAGATTGGAATAAATGGTTGGGAGTGAGTTGAATGGGATGGATAATGGTCATGAAGTACCGCCATCCAAGGGATTGAGTATGGACATGAAGTTCCACCATAAATGGTAACACCAATCTTGAGTGTGTATGTGTGTGTGTGGACACATAATGGGTTATATCTATTGGATTGAGAAATGGTTTTAAGGAATGGTTTGGTTGCTTTCCTTGTAAAATTGGTTAGCTTGGAAAATGTTTTGGATTTGATATGAACTATTTTAAATTTTGTTTTATAAATAGTTTTATATAAATGTGATAACTTGTTATATCCAAGTGGAATCAGTAGGTAATTAATTTAGGGAAAATCCATTTATTTTTATACTCACCCCATGCTTGGAAACTTTTGTATGTTTGTAGATTTTGTTTAGCGATACATAGGTAAATTCAAGGTATCTCACTTCTTTAGTGATGATTCATGATACCTTGAGCATGGATTGTGGAGTTGGAGCTTGGATCGTGTTGGGAGATGTGGATTTTATGTATTTGGTTATCTTTTAGTATTTTTTTGTTTCTTTTTTGTACTCTGAAATGGTTCATAGTTTTAGTTGGGTATTATTGATAGTTATTTTTTATTTGAGTTGTATTACATTGTTATCATGCATCATATAACGGTTGTTTGGTTATGGTGTTTTGGTTTGGTTGTTTTACTTATAAAGAGAAAATCATCCCCCAATTATTAATGAATCCCTTAGCATTTATTTCCATCCTTTGGTGTCTTGGGAATGTTACCTAAGGCCAGTAACACCCACCACCTCTTCCCAAGACAATGGGTGAGGGGTGGGATGTTACAAATGGTATCGGTCTTGGTTAGTCCAAATATATTTTATTCTAGGAAAATGGTATTTATTTTTTGGTATTGGACTTGGAAAATCTTTCTAGTTTAATCCTTGGGTTGTGAAGGTAGCAAAGAGTAGGATAATCAGGACTTGAAATGTAGATAATGAAGAGGCATAGCTAACCTATTTATGGGTGAGGGTGGGATATTACAAATGGTATCAGTCTTGAGTAATGATTTGTGATTTGGGTGAAAAAATTGTTCATTTTTTAAAATAGTTTAAAATGGTTTTATTTTCAAAAAGCATGATGGAATTTTTATAAATGTTTTGAAAGTGGAAAATATTGTATTTTGGAAAGCCTTTTTGTGATATGTGTGATGTGGTAAATTTGAAATTGATAATCCTTCAGTTACTAGAGAGTAAGTTTAAATGGAATTTTATTTTGGTTAGAGAAAATGGAACTAGGTGTTGAAGAAACTAACCAGAAGAGGCTAATAAAAATTTTGTTTCACCTGATCCACAAGTTAACCAATGGCTGTTTTAGAGTATTGTACAAGATTTTCATGTTGTGGATAGAGGGAAAATAAGGGATAAACCAGGGAAAGTTGATCATTCCATTCAGTTCCAGAAGCAAAATCAACCCATATTTCGGGGTGATTTAGAACCAAAAAAGGAATATGCGTAAATAAATAGAATTAATTGAATATTTGATTTCCCAGGCATGCCAACTGAACTAAAATTAAAGTTAGAAACATACATGTTGGGGGATCTAGCATGCTAGTGGTGGGATTTAGTATTTCAGTCTAAATTAGAACAAGGCATTGCATGTGATGATTTTGAAGAATTATTCAACAAACAATTTTATCCTTGAAAATTCAAAATTTCTATAAAATATAATTTTTAATATTGATGTAATAGAAGCTCACAGTGATAGAGTACATAGAAAAATTCATGAATTTAATTTTTTTTTTTCACCGGAAGTTACTAGAAGTGTTTCCTTAAAGGTGAATATTTTTGAATTGGGGTTGAGGCTAGAAATTTTCTCAAACATTGTTGTTCTTTGTATAAAGTATTATATAGATATGGTACATAGAGATAAGGTGTAATAAAAATACATCTCAGGAACTACGAGTGGAGGAAGCATGTTTATACCTATAGGAAATTTTGGTAACTCTAATGTTGGTAATAAGCAGAATAAGAACACTTATTTCCAAGGTAGTGGGAATCAGACAGTTGGGTCAGTGAATCTTCCTCCAAAAACAAATAGCAAACTTAGATGTTTTCAGTTTGGTTATTTGGACCGTATGAAGTGAAATTATATAGAACCACCTAGATAATGCCACAAATACAACCAGATGGGTCATCTTTAGCACTATTTTCATAGTTCTCTAAGGCCAGGTGTTTGGGACACATCTCATGTTTTCCAGAAATCATATGAATCAACGAGAAAAGGGTAGTATAATAACTCTTGTCAATAGAACAAAAGAATCCATGGTGATTTTAGGAATACCATGCCTCCTCAACTAGTGAAAGCTCAACATGGTAATAAATAATGAAGTGTAGCGAGTAATAAATTGTATGGAGATGAGAAAGTGATCGTGGATGATCAATATAGACTATAGACCGTGAGAGGTATGATTATTTTGAATTATACCATTATAAAATATTTATTAGATATAGGTGAATCCCATTCATTTATTTATTCTTATGTTTTTTTGGGCTTGCATGTTAAGATGATGCCTTCTATTTTGAAACTTCAAACTCCTCTTTGTCAAAGAGAATGTTGAACCTTTAGGTGTAAATCATGTTCTATAGATATTGATGTATCTAAAATGAAATTTTATTTCTCTATTCTTGAGATGGATTTCTATGAAATAATCTTATGTGTGTACTGGTTTAAATTATCCAAACCTCACATTAACTGTTATACCTGAAGAGTTAGTTTTACAACTGAGGATGGAATTGAGAATATCTTTATAGGAGACCGAAATGTAAAGGTAGGTGAAATGGGACGGTTTCCACCAGAATTTAGAACAATATCATACCAATTGGAAAGAACAGACTTTGACATCAGTGGATGAGATTAGTTGTAGCAGTTTTCTAATAATTTTTTATCAGTTTCCATATGTTTTTCATGATAATTTCTCATGGTTTCCACGTGAAAGAGAAGTGGAGTTTATGATTTATCTCTTATTGGGGAATAATACTATCTAACTTATATCTTATAAAATGTAACTTATATAATTAAAATAATTTAAATTCTAGTTGGAAAATCTCAAAATAAAATGGTTCATTCAGAATAGCACGCCTTCGTAGGCAGCGCCGGTTTTGCTTGTAAAAAATGAGGATAGAACTCTTCGGTTGTGTGTGGATTATAATAAGATTAACTAAGTTACGATAAATAATAAGTATGTACTTCCATGCATTGATGTCCTATTTGATCAATTTAGGGGGTCCCATTTTTTATCTAAAATTTACTTGCGTTCAAGAGTTCACCAACTACAAGTTCGGAAGGAGGATATTCCGAAAATAGATTTCAAAAGTAGATATGAACATTATGAGTATGTGGTTATTTCTTTTGGTATTATAAATGCACCACCAGTATTTATATAATTAATAAATCAGATATTTCAAAGTTATTTGTATTCTTTTGTGGTGGTGTTTGTGGATGACATATGGGTGTATTCAAGGGAAAGGGGTGATCATGAGAAACACTTGGCTATAGGGTTGAAACTCTTTTGGGGTCATAATTTTTATTCCAAACTTTAAAAGTTTTAATTTTGGATAAAAGAGGTATGTTTACTTACCCATTTAATCTCATAAAAAGGTGTTTCTATGGATCCAAAAAAGATAGAGGTAATGATCTCTTGTAAACCGCCAAAGAACTTATTTTAGATACACAGTTTCCTTGGGTTATCTAGTTATTATCGATGATTTTTTCATGATTTTTCATGACTAGATTCTTCTATTACATCTTTTATGAGTAAAGTTGTTCCATTCCAATGGAATAGTGCATGTTATAAGTCATTTTAAGAGCTTAAAATTCACCCTACATCAATATCGATTTTGATATTTCTAAAATCAGGAAAAGGGTGTGTGGTGTATTGTGATACTTCAGGATCTGGTTTGGGATGTGTGATCATACATGGAGATCATTTTTTTGTTTATGGATCACGATAATTATGGTTACATGAGAAGAAATATATAACACATGATTAGGAATTATATTTTTTAGTGCATGGTTTGAATACTTGGCATCATTACCTATTTGGTGATAAATTTATAGTTTTTACAGATCATAATAGTTTGAAACACATTTCATCACAAATATATTTGAATCTAAGACGGATAATATGGATTTAGTACCTCTAAATGTTTGACTTTGAATTTATGTATACAACAGGTAATGGTAATTCAGTGGTGAATGCATTAATCATAAATTCATATAGTTGGTTGGAAAAAGAGGCTTCAGATTAGTGGAAGATGATGTTGGTGATAGCTGAAATTCACTTGGATTGTGAAGACTGAGGTAGTGTTGCGATTTTCTTTTTAGATTCTTTTGTTCCTGATTAGGTTGATAAGGTTAAATAGGAATAAAAATATGATTATGAATGTGTTACTATGAGGTCAAAACTCATTAGTAGGGAGACCATTGAGGGATGGAAGCTGGATGGGAGTTCATTTATGTGGGTTCTAGATCGGATGGGCATACCTTTGGCTTTTCAGAAACAAATTCTTCATGCTTACCACCATTTAAGATGGGATGTTCATCCTAGAATACAATGTATGTATATAGTGTTGAAATAACAATTTTGGTGGGATGGAATGAAAAGGGAAGTGGTTAATATTATGATGTGATGCCTTCCCTATCAGCAGGTTAAGGAAGAACACTAGTGGAAAATGGGTATGTTGCAGTCTTTACCTATTCCTATTTGAAAATGGGAAAAAATATCCAAGGATTTTGTGATAGGTATCTTAAGAAAAGTTTGTAAACACGATTCTATATGGGTGATAGTAGATCGGCTCATCAATTCATCCCATTTCATCCCTATTCTTAAATCTCATATTGTGGAGGACATGTCTGAAATCTATATTCGAGAAGTTATAAAGAGGCATGGCATACCGTTTCGATAGTATTATATAGGGAACTGAGTTTCACAAATAATTTTGGGAAATCCTTATAGTAATCCCTTGGGAATCTGTTGAGTATGATTATGGAATATCATCCTTGGATGGATGAAAAATCCAAAAGGATGATACAAACATTGGAATACATTCTTCAGGCCTGTATAATGGATTTGGTGGCTCATGAGAGGACCAAATAATTTTAGTGGAATTATTGTATAACAACAGTTATTGGTACTTGATACATATGGATCCTTCTGAATAAGTGTATGTTTTTCCTTGTCATTCCAAAATTTTTTGGGTAGAAATAGTTGAGGCTTCACTGGTTGGACCAAGCTTTGTGAAAGAGACAACAAAGAAGATTTATTTGATCATGAAGAGGGTGGAGATGGATCTGAGTCATCAGATTTTATAGGTAAATCATCATTGGTGGTCAATGTCATTCGAGTTTGAGTGATCATGTGTTCTTGATAATCTCTCCAAGGTTTGGGCATCATTATTTTGTGAATGAGGTCATATTTTCTGCTTGACACATAAACCCTTTTGAGATACTTGAATGAGTTGGTGAGGTGGCATATTGGTTGGCTTTTCCACCAAGGTTTAGTGTAGTGCATAATGTGTTTTATGTATATCAATTGACAAAGTATCATCCTAATCTTGACCATGTGATTTAATGGGATTATGTTGACCTAGATCCAAATGATACTTTGGTTCATGTGCCAGTACAGATTTTGGATAGGCAAGAGAAATTATTATAGGGGAAATCATAGGTCTATTGTGGATTTTATGGCAACATGGACAGATTCAAGAAGAAACCTAGGAATGGGAAAAGAAAATGGTTGATCAATTCCCTGAACTATTTGAGTACAATTGTTGTTTTATAATTTCTGAGGATTTAAAGGCCAGTGGTGGGAAGAATTCCCCCTGGGTTTCAGCTAATTAACCCTTTATCTATGTATTTTAAGTATATAAAGTTATTGAGTTATTTTTTGGGAAGGTTTTGAGGAGTTTACAAATGTTTTTAGGGATTTAATGAAGGTTAATGGTTTTATAAAAGTTAGTAAAAATCTTTCAATACCTCCAGGAAATCGTGCAAGGGAAAACAGGGTTCATTAGGCAGGCACATAGTTGGTGCAGGGTTTGGCCAAACCGTGCGGTCACCCAAGTGAAGCCATACAAAGTGGAACAAAGGTAATGATCACAGTTGATGCACATTTTTTCTAACCATATGAGCCAATTGTGAGAGGGGTGTTTGGAGACAATGGTCATCATATGGATTGCACAAGGTTTTCCTAACTGTGCACCCTAACCATGTGATGTTAAAAATAAGATCCAAAGATTGTAGATATGATTTGGATTTACCCCTTAATGTCTTTTTTTCTAATATGACACTAACATGTTTTCACCTCCTCCAAAATGCCATGGAGACCCTTCCCCTTGACCTATGAGTAATCATTTAGTGATTCTTTATGCATTGGAGGTCCAGATTCCTTGTTAAGTTCTCATTCTTAGTGGTTTTCCTTAGCTTTCCTCTTCTTCCCTATCTTGGATCATGAGATCTAATCTATTGGGGATAGATCCATGTTGTGTGATGATAATAATGATGATATATGGATATTTTGATGATAGATAACAATATATAATAAGGTTTTTGGAATATCTAATCCTTTTTGTTGAAGAATTTGTGTCGTTCATTATTTTCACCTAAGTGAGGTCAATAGCTTCACTATCGACTCCTATTATTATAAATTTAAGTATTGATTTTAAATTGATTTAATTTCTTGAATTTAATTGTGAAATTTTTATTCAAATATTTATGGAAACCTTCTTAAGTGATGGTTTGTTTAATTATGGAAATTAGGTGCTTGTGGAAAGTGAAATTTGTTGCATGATTTTAAAATATTGATCTTAAAATGGTTGTTTAGTTGTAATGCATGAAAAATTGGTTGGAAATTGTTTTCAATAAAAGGTTTTTTTTATTAAAATGGTTTGACATGATTGTTTTGGCATGGGTTTTGCATAAATATTTGGGTATGAGTTGAATAGGGTGGATAATGGTTATGAAGTACCACCATCAAAGGGATGGAGTATGAACTTGAAGTTCCATCATCATTGGTAACAACAATCTTGAGTGTGTGTGTGTGTGGTTATGTGTGTGGATGTAGAATTGGTTATGAAAATTGTATTGACAAATATTATTAAATAATTTCTTTGTTTCTTTCAATGGAAAAATTGGTTGTCTTAGAAAATGGTTTGGATTTGGTATGAACTGTAATAAATTTTTTTTATAAATTATTTTATAAAATGTGCTAACTTATTCTATCCTAGTGGCGTGAGTAGAGAATTAATTTGGGAAAAACCTATTGAGTTTTATGTTCACCCTCTGCTTGGGAACTTTTGTGAATTTTTTGATGTTGTATATCAAGACACAGGTAAAAAGGAAAGGTGTCTCATTTCTTTAGTGATGCTTTGTGATACCATGAGCATGGATTGTGGAGTTGGAGCTTGGAGCATGTTGAGAGCTATGGAGTTTATTTATTTGGTTTTCTTTGAGTTGTTGGTTTTTCGTTTCTACTTTGTACTCTGATATGGTTCATGGTTATAATTGGTTATTGTTGATAGTTGGTTTTACTTTGAGTTATATTACATTATTCTCATGCATCATATAGTGGTTGTTTGTTCACGGTGTTTTGGTTTGGTTGTTTTACTTTCAAAGGGAAAATCATACCCCAATTTTTAATGATGCCCTTGAAAATTATTGTTATACTTTGGTGTCTTGGGGATTTCACATAATTCCATTAACACCCACCACCTCTTCCCAATCCAACGGGTGAGGGGCAGTATGTTACAGGAGGTACTCTTTTATAAGAGAGGGGAGGGGTACTCTAGAAATTTATTAAAGTATTAAATTAATATAAATAATTTCTCATGGAAAATGGATCAAAAATGATATATTTCATTGATTGTATGAATATGTATCGAAATGATCTCATCTAATAAAATTTGTATAGGTTTAGACTATGTTTTTACCCTTATCTATTTATTTTAACCCCTCATTAACCTTTTTGACAATTATGGTGATAAAAAAGTTTTTTACTCTTTAGGGGTTGAGATAATTACTATAAAAGAAAAATTGGTACATAAATGGACAATAGTTGATATTTTTAAACATATACAAATCACTTGGACGAATATATGACTTTTAAAATTTTTAAATTATTTAATAAAATATTATTTATTATAAAATAATATCAATTTCATTTTTGAAACTATTCATTTAATTTGACATTAAAAACAACATGAAAATAATGGAATTGTAATCTAATCCATTTTCACCAATATAATATGTTATTTGTATCTAAAACATTGTTGGGATGTAATAATTCATTCAAATTCTACTAATTTTAACATTTTTAAAATCAATTATTTTATTTTTCTATTAATTGAATAAATGTTGTGTTGTTGTTGAGTAATCATTTATGGTAGTTATTTCATCACTAAAGATTAGAATAAAAAATACCATGATTAAAAAATAAAGTATCTTTCAAATAACCCTTTTAGAAATGAATATAACCTCTATTTATCACTTTGTCAAAAATTTAGAAATAATAAGATAAAGAGAATGACATTTCTGACTTTTCTTTGCATAAAATAATATAAAGGTTAAAATCAATGAAATATGGAACCGAGTTTCCATATCTTTGAAACATATATGGATATGTAAAAACTCCACTCCTTCTATTCATAATGAAATATATGTGATTTTGTATGTTGGGTGTAATTCATTGAACATTTTTCTAAATTAATAAAAATCCTTTAATCCATTCATAATGGATTGATGAATAAACCATTCAGGACAAAATGAATAATATATATATATATATATATATTCATACATTACACGCATGAAAAATCTATGAATCATATGATTTAATAAATGTACACTATATATAATATTATATATTACATATATATATATATATCATGAATCGTATGTAGGTGTACATGCATCTCAGGCATGTACATTTTAGTGCACATCCAAAAATATCCCACTTTTACTAAAGTTCCATATGTACATTATGTAAAAAACATTGAAACTCTTTTTGAATCTAGCCAAACTCTTTTGTATATTGGTTTTCATCAAACAATCTCCTTTTTTAACAAACATTATGTCTAAAACCTTATCTTTATCCAAGGGCCTAACTATGTGTCCCTATGGACCTTAGTAGCATTGAAAAAAACTATGAAATCCAAATTTCATAAATGTAAGTAAAAAGTGGATTCTATAAAATCATCAGTGCTACTAAATATACTAAGGGGTCTAGTGTGATCTCCAAGCTCCTCAGATATAACATCTTTCAAGAAATCCAATACATTAAGTGGTTCACCAATATCATCCCAACTAATAAAAAGATTGGGTGAATTAGGGTTTTCATCAACTTCATGGATCTCAACTAGAATTACCTAAAGGATGATTTCTTAGTCTGAATCATGGAGAATCAGATCAATTAAATAACCATCATTAAGTCCATTTCTTTCATGGGTTAATATTCTAGATATAACTACATCCTAAGGGCTCCTCAAGATTAGGAGGCCACTTCCTTTAGTGAATCCCAAGGGGTATATTATTATCAAGTGATTCCATTTTCTTGAAGAATGTTGGCACCACATACTACCATGCCATGTACTGTATTTTCAATAATTTTTTAGGGAAAACCTTTGAGTTCTATTTGTAAGATTTAGTGGCCAAATCCTAATAACACTTTAATCGTATTTTTGATCTTGAGAGAATTTTCAATAAAATATGGTAAGACATCTTGAATATAAACCCCCTAAAGTGTGATTTATGGGAAACATCATCAAAATTTATTAGCTTTTTGGTATGGAATCATGACATCTAATTTAACCATTTAAAGACTGAGAATATTTTGACTCCTCTAAACCTTAAATAGTATATGGTACTCTAGGTGTATCTTGATTATATCAAGTGGTTCATAGACAATATCACCAGAAAATGACCCCCCCTTTATGAAGTTTATGAAGAAAAGAGTTACCTATCAGTGGGATGATAATTTCAAGAATACTTCAATGACCTCAACTAGTATCTCACTTACCTATTGATCTTGATACTAATAATATAAGTTAATATTCTCATAATATATGGGGAAAACTTGGAGAAATCACTTAGGACCCTCCTTTCTTAGAAGAATGATGCAAATAAGGAGAATAATTTATATTATCTCAGTAGGACCATTTCATATCCTAAGACTCGATATTATGAAATTAAGAAGAATTATATTGCATAAATTTTCTTAGTGAAAAAGGTTGAGACAATACTTATAATACCACATAATCCACTTGGTCTCTCATGTGAATCCTCTCAAATAAATCCTTAGTCTTATGATTCTAACAGGATATCTAAAATCAGGGGTGATCAATCTACAATAGTTTTATATCTAATTTTTGTCTCATATGGTAGTTAAAGGACCAGAATTAGAATATTCCCTTACAACAAACCCTATCCTTGAATCATCATAGTTGGATATGAAGATTGTTGATGATGAAGTGTTCTCCATCCGTGAGGCTTCCCATGTGTGGGAAATGTACTTTGACGGTGCCTCCAGGATCCCAATAAGGAGAATAATGGAAAAATCAAAGCTTAATATTTTCATCTTGGGTATTTATTTCATTTATCTAGTGAAATAAATTCTACCTTATTTCTTCATGATCTCTGAAGGATGTACCAATAATGAGGAAGAATACCAAGCCTGTATTGTAGGATTGGAATTTCCCCCGATGATGCCCTTTTCTTAACTAAACATTAAGGGAGACTGGGAGTTGGTGATTAATATAATTAATGGTGAATAGGTCATTAATAAGGAATAAATAATTCCATTTCTTGATTATATATTAGGGTTTATGCTTGAATTCACCTTGAATAAAACACTAGCCTATTTCATGTGTACAAAAAAATACCTAATCAGATGCACTATAAAACATAGTTATAACCTTAGAAGATATAAATAAGGATGAAATAGTTATTCATATCACACATCATCAGGTGGTATATCTATTCATCAGTAGTTACATAGAAGAAATAAATGTGGTCAATACCACCCTTGATCAAGGTGCGCCTTTACCTTTCCCAAGTGATTCCACAATTGGATGGATGCATCCTATAATAGAATTCATCCAAAGAATAATTATTCCATTATATCAAGCCAAAAAGGAACAAATTATATAGTAGGTATCAAGCTTCATCCTTTATGATAGCCAAAATTCCTAGAATTTTCTCTATAAGTGAGTTTTTTATGGATTCCTCCTTAGATTTATTAAAGGAGAAGAGACCTTCACTATTATACAAGAAGTTTATGTCAGCATCTATATTACCCACCAGTCAGGAGCTAGTACCTTCCATCAAATAAATAGACTTGGATGCTTCCATGTATCAATGATTTAAGATTGTAAAGAGTTCACAAATAAGTGACATGCTTTCCAAATATATTCCAAATTCATTTATCAACACCTTGAATTTTTTTATACCCATAAATAATCTTGGATATATTATATATGTGGAATAAATATCATGGGTCTATATCCCCCAGCTACAGCTTGACATCTCAAGTACATCCTTATTACCACTAATTTCTTCTCTAAGTGGATCGAGTCTATATCCATCAAGGAAGTTTGGACAAAGGCTATCATCATTTTCATGAAATATAATATCATTACCAGATTTGGTGTCCCTCATATTATATTTACAAACAAATTCACTAATTTTTGTGCTTCTAAATTGAAATGGTTGTATCAATAATATAATATCATGTCTAACTACTCATACCACTATCATGTCGCAGAAAATAAATAGATATATTCCTTCAAAAAACACTATCAAATTTCCTTCAAAAGATGGTGGAAAAGGATAAGAAATATTATCCTGAAAAACCCTTATATACTATGTGGTCTTATCACACCAGAACTCATACTCCAAATAGGTGACCCCATATTCTATAGTATATGAGACATAGGTAGTCCTATCCATTAAGGTCCAACTACTTTACTTCACATTTCCATCCACAATCAATTTTATAAATATGAGAAATCTTAGATGTGGATAAATGAATTTGATAAACTTGATGAGAAAAGGGTTGTGAATAGGTAAAATCTCAAAGGTCCATCATAATAAAACCATACAAGAGTTCAACAAGAAGATTAAGCTACACTTTTTTATCTAGGGAGAGTTGGTATTTTCTTTTATAAATCCCATGGTACCCAATAAGAAGACTCTAAAACTTAAGATGAAATGGGAGGAACCTTACACTATACATAAGATATACCCCAATAGAGCATATTCCTCAATCACCTTGGATAGAGAGAATATCAGACCTTACACTAATTCAAGGTTCCTCAATAAGTACTTTTCATAAATTCAAATTGTGTTCCTTTATCCTAGAAACATGATACTAAACTGTATGGTTATAGTCCTAGATATATGATTATATATTACATGGCACCAAGGTCCTATTTGTATGACTTTAAACTTCAGATCAAATTCATCCTTGTATCATGAAATTAAACTACATAACTTATGGTCTATATTATTATAACTATAAAGTGACCTACTCTATATGGTATTATTCTTTAGAATGAGATTTTGATCCATTAAATAATTCCTATTTTATGGTTTTCTATATTAATTAATCTATATTGGGGTAAAAATCCCTTATATAACAATAACTGTGTATGAATTGATTCTTTTTATCACAGGATATATAGCGATGCTCAGATCACCTATCTTGGGCCTATCTAAAAGTTGCATACCAAATTAACTACCACTTATTCTTTTCATCTAAGACTTCATCAATTCATGTATATATTTTATCTTCTTACTCAGTACTAATGTGAATCTATTTCACTTTATGCATGATCCATATCTATGAATATCCCCTTACATAAAGGTCTTAGTCACGTGACTATAAACTAAATTTCATATGGTCCATCCAATAAGATCTTAAACTATATAGAGTGTTCTACTCTATATAGTATGATTTACTTACATGAAATCCAAGTCAGTATAAGATCCCACTGACACATGGATCATTATCCATAATCCCATTCTAGGATAAAAATTCCCTTATTACCTAAAATTGTGTCTTTGTGTTTGGAACCACCCCAGTCATGTTGGATATTCCCTCTTATAGATATACACAAGAACATAATCATTTTATCTCTCCTACACATAATCCAGATATATATAGAGAACTATGTGTGTCTTGATTCCTATTATCATAGGATATATAGTGACGTCCAGGTCACCTACCATGGGACTATCCATAAGTTTCATCAATTTAAACCCCCTATCCCATTGTATGGTCATAATTCATGATGGTTTTTTCCATATTATACACCAAAGTTGGTGATATATCTTTTATAATAACTACATATGGCTTTATTTCAATTATTTCAGGATACATATTGATTTCTAAACTATATATTTCAAACCCATAAGCAGACTTTCATCTATCACTACTCCTTTAAAAGGTTCAATATAGCCCAAATGTGGTTAGTTTAGGGATATAATGTCCCCATAACACTTTAAATATCACCTTCATTCAAACCACACTCTACTACTTGAGTGTTTTGAATCATTGAAAAATCTTCCATGACTACTGGTAATAACTGCATTTTACTCCAAGGGAAACCTCTACTTGGTAATGATATTCTTTACCATATATTAGATGTTGAAAACTATAGAAATGTTTTCATCCTGAGAAGAATTACCCCTAACCCCATTTACCCTTGAAAATATTTTCATGGAACCCATCATTCGAATATTGGCCGGAAGTAATCCTTGACACACTTGTTTTGTCTCATCACTTCTTAATTAAAATAATTTGGGCTGTGATTTAAATCATTTTCATACCTTCTTCAAGAGTTATTAGGATATCTTATCACTTGAGCCTCATCTGGGTTGTCACGTCACACTCCCCATTACCATAGGGAAAGCTCTATAACCTTAAAATTCATGAACCTCTTTGTGAGGTAGTTAAAACTAGCATTGGTATATCCATTCACATTGGGTTTTCTTCTCACTAGATAAATATATCACCTCACACTTTGATCAAATTTTTGTAACCTTAAACCCTAATATAATTTGGTCAAATATATGTGACCTTAAACCTTATCAATCCTTGGTCCATCTTGAAAGATCTTAAAATACTAAAATAAAAGAGACAAGAAGCTTTTCAAGTTGAAAAACCATAAAAGGAGGCCTGATAAAAAGTCAAGTAACTACTTAATAAGTCAACCCCTTTTATGGTTTAGGAAAAATTTAGAGTGAAAATAGAATAAGGAAAAATTATTGTAGGGATTTCCATATGTCCCTAGAAAAATTAAAGATATCCTCACTAGGCCCACTGGTTTAGGAAAAAGTTAGATCAGACATTTCTCCTCTAGCTCCTGGATGCATGTTCAAGTGATTTCATGATATATCCATTCACCCTAATAATATGTTCAATATATAGTGGTGTAACCTTTGAGTTTATCTAACCCTTATTGAATATACTTTTTCCATAAATCTACTTCATTCCTTGATCATTTTAACATTCAAAAACATGTCATGGATATATGTAACAAGAATATTCAGATCCAAGGGACATATCTACTTGGTAATGATATTCATTCCATAATTTTCACTCAAAACCATAGGAATATTTTCATCCTGAGGAGAATTTTTTTAAACCCATACACCCCCAAAAACATCACACTAGAACCCATATTTCATATACCAGTCAGTAGTCATCCTCATCTTGATCTCTACATCCCATCATGTCCCAATTTAAATGTCCTTATTTATGATTTACACATTACATAACCTAGATATTTAAATTGAATTGAATAACCTTGATGTTATTAATTCATGAATCCTACCAATTTTTTAAGAAATAATATGACATCTCTTTCTTGAACCTTTGTTGATCGTGGTTGTGTAACCCTAGGCCACACAACATAATGGTTATCTTTCCCTTATTGGATTAACTATCACACCGTTCAAAGTGTACCAAAATTAACCATCAAAAACCTTTGGTCTAAGCACCATGACTTTAGACTATATGCAATTATCCTTGATGAATCCTACATTAGTGGTATTAGGTACTCATTCATGCCACATTTACCTCAAACTTTATATTGGATAGGTTGCCTAAAATTTTGGTCAAAGTTTTGCAACCCTAACCACTATAATCATTGGTTTAACTTGAAAAAATGTAAAATAATGAATTAAAGATACATATTACTCACCAAGTTGAAAAAAACAAAGGTTAACTAAGGGAAAATTTGAGTCTATACTATCCAGGCCCACAACTTTCACCACTTATATAAAATAAATTTAATGTTTGGGAAAGAAAATATATAAAATTTGTATGGAAAAAAACATGTACATGGTGGACTAAGAAGAATCAAAGTTGCTTCCTACTAACATCCCATTTCTGAGGCCTAGGAAAAAGTTATGGTTAAAGAGAAAATAGATAAGTCTTGTGGGGTACACTATAGGACCCAGAAAAAAATCAATCCATACTCACTAAGTCCTTAAACTTAGGAAAAAATCAAATCACCCTCCTATTAATCCAATATATTGGTTAAAATAATCCATGTGAAATACATGAAGGTGTAATTTAAGGGTACTTGAGACCTTTTAAACATTGAAATCCTCATTCAAAAAAACATTCATGAGTTACATCATGTTGAGTCATTCAAATCTCCCATATCTTAATTTACTACCCTTAGCTTATAGTGATGGTATATATTCCATCGTATCCAACCCACCTATGCCTATATAAGATAATACATCCAGGAGGAAACCACACCCTACATCTGAATGAATTAACATTAGCTTATAGTGATGGTGTATATACCATTATATTTGACCTACTTATATCTATTTGAGTGTACACATTCATAAGGAGACCAAATCACATTATCCTTTATCTCAAAAACTCACCCTAGATTATAGTGATGGTACATATGCTACCATATCTGGCCCACCTATATGTGTTTTATGGAACATGTCTAAGAGATAATGGGTTGATATATATATCATTAATAAATCGATCAGTTGGAGATTATGATTTACCTAATCCATTCCTATGTAATGCTCAAATTGGTTCAGTTATTATTGATATTACTATTTGTCAGTTTCAAATAATAGTCAAAATAACAAGTAAATTGAGACATTGATAATGATTCAAAATAATATCTTATCATTCATTGATAAAAAAGGGAAAGTAGAGGAGAATCTACAATTTAGAGTCTATATTTATTATAATATTAAAAATAAATAAATCAAATACAATAATAATAGGAATTATGTAGTCAAACTTAGAAAATTGGAAGACATTTTATGGGAATAATCGATATACTACTATAAATTCACTTATTTAACAACCTCAGACTCAGCTAATAGGAGTGTTTGTTCAATATGTGTAGCTAATTCCTAATTACTATAATTAATGGTGTCAATTTTAGTAGCTACTTCCAAAAATTGTGTTCACACCCATTCTACAAGAGCCTTATGTTCTTAAAGGTCTACAGTCTGAGTAGACACCCAATTAAGAAGACACACCTCCCTATTGGTTTGATAATTCAACTCTTTGGTGGCCTACTCTATAGATTACGTTTGAAGTTTTGTACTTTTGAATGATTGTAAGTCTCTTTCCTAAATAGCCAATTTTTTCGGATGAATAAGGCTTATTAGGTAAGAAAATAGAATTTTCTATAGTCAAATCCACCACACTCAAACCATAGAAGAGTTAAAGAAGTATCTTTTCCTTATCACTGAGCTACTTCATTTAGGTTTCAATGATAATATTTTGGACTTGAAACTAGGTCTAATTTCTCACCACATGATCTTCGGTATTATGTTTAAAATTTAAACTTAAGTCACTTACTTCTATTATTATGAACTTAGAGATCAGATCCTCTATGAAATATCTTGATCTATATGTTGGGATAAATGTAGAAGAATCTTCTATTGATACCCCTAGCCAGTTTTGGGAATTGATTCAGCAAAATTAACTCCCTTCTATAGATCTATTACTACCTACATAACCGAGTCAATGTCGATGATATAACCAATGATTATGTTTGTCGATAATGGTTTTATATTAACTACAGTAAAAATTTAGTCTGAATGTGATAATTTCCCATGTTGTCTACATTACTTTGTCACAAGATCCTCTGGTTCAAAGATCTATTCTAAAATAATCTCAAAAAGAAGACTATAAGTGGTGAGTAGTCTATTAAATCATAAAAATAGTTTCCCCAGGACACCATTGGGGTATTTATCTATCCATTCTTGGGCATAATCCCATTAAAATTTAATTAGAGTTCTAATCAGAAGTAATGAAATCCTATCATTTGTGTCCTAATGTTCTAGAATCAACCAAAAATGAGAATGACGGTGGGATATAATTTTATCTTCTCTCTAGTGAATAGATACATAGAAATACTTTATATACACTTGAACTAGTACACAAATCTATATAAATAATAAGGAATAAAAATAATTATCTCATCCACTTAAGCTACTAGGACCCCATCTAAAAGAGAAATGATTAAGGAACGCTCATCATGGGTGCCACATCCATTATCAATAACTATACCAAAGGGTGTGTTTTAGGGGAAAATAGTGAAGTATGAAGGGTTCCATAATATTTTAGAAACCACATAATTTCTTAGATATATTGGTCAAAAACTGGTAATTTTGATAAATCTAGGTGGGGATGGGAACTATTTGGTTGATCAGTTGGTCTTATGCTAATAGTGTCACCATCCCAAAGGTATTGACCCTGAAACCTAAGTAGGAGTCCAAAATATGAGGTAACTACCCACTCAAGGTCATTTCTATGGACCCCTCCAATCATAATTATGGATCCATGTTCATCTAGACCGTGTTTCCCCATAAAGTGTACTAGGCTACTTCTAGGGTAGCCTAATATGATCCATTAGAATTTTGGCCTTATCAAGATGGAAAAATCCATAGGCACCAGGATCCTAACCTAGAATAATTGGGTTATAAAAAGGTATACACCCTTTCCCTAAAATAGATAATTGAGAGGGTATGAAGATACTTACCTGATATTCTCTTAGCCTTTATTAGTAAATCCCTCTCCATGGAAGGAATTTTCTCTAAATCCTCCCAAAAATTATCCATGGGAAGGAACTCATCATAAATACTCCCAAGGAATATGATTCCCCCAATCTACTCGATATCACATAAAATAATCCCAACTTCACTATGTTGTGTGTGAAAAGCGTTGGTTCCCAAACACTAATGACTGACCAGCTCTCAAAATAGGTTTTCTGATTGATATAATATGAATTAGAAAATCCATTATACCTAATATATATATATATCACTTATATTTATTTGTTGAATTATTCATAGCTATAATGAACCCAGAAATCCCAAACCCATTTATCAGTGAAGTTTATGTTATGGTTCATATCTCACTTCGAGCTCCATTCTCCACTAGGATAATTAAGTGATATCATGACAACCCATGTTTTATATACACTTTATTTCATGATTTATTACATAAATACACATAACACAATCCTAAAATATTGAGAGACCTAGTGTCTGTGGGTAATTAGATACAAATCACAATAACTTGAAACAAGGATACGATGACATTATTTAAAACTACATTATATTCCCTTAAAATCAATTGATATTATAATACTACATGGGATAACCTATGGAAATACATGAGAAATGGGTGAGATAAAAATATCAGTAAGGTAACAATAAAAGCATGGAATAAAGTAGTTAAGTACATCTGAGTCAAGAGTCATAACATGATGAAATAGGAGGGTGAGAATCATAATCATGATCATCAAATCATAATAAAATATGGTAACATCAATGAATTATAAGAATTTGGTAACAATATAAAACATAACATAATAAGAAAAATTCAAGTATAACCACTAAGAAATAATAACATAGTGTGTGTAGGATAACCATCTATGAAACATACATGGTATCTCATGAGATAAAAATATTATCCAATGCATTAGAGTGATATATAATTTTAGTCTCTCCTATCACATTCATATTATGTGAATGCATTTGTGTGCCACATAGAGTATACAACATAAGAATGTATTTAATAAATTTTAATCCCACAATTAAGTAGTGTGGGTTTCATACATGGAAGTATCCAATCAATTAATAATAGAAGGATCTAGGTGAATAACCTTGAGTATAAATGGTTATGGGTACTTGTAACATAAAATTTTGGCATGGAAAATCTTGAGATAAGTTTGGCATCATAACGAGTGTACATAAAGGTTCATAGAAGGGTAAAATGAGAGGTAAAGGTGGTATTTAATTATATGTTATCCATAGTATAGTAAAGGTGTGTTTTAAAAAAACATTAAAAAATTAACAATTGGAAATAAAAAGGCATACCAAACAGAAAGTACTCGAATAAAAGGGAAATGAGAGAATCCCTTACCATGAGAGGGTTTTTCTAAAAGCTTGGGAGGGGATTTTTAATATATCAGGAACACATTGGGAAGAATTTAGAGAGTAATAGAGAGATAAACTTAATTATCAATGGGTTTTGAGTGAATATGAGTGCAAGGTGGGTATTTTTATTAAAAGAGAGGGGAATTCATTATTAATTTCTGAACCAATGTTTTGGAATCTAAGTAAAAAAATAATCAAAACTACGAACCTTACCAAAGTTTTTTCCATGGTTTTTACCAAATTTGAGTGGTTTTCAATATTTTATTATGATAAGAACCTAAATTATTAAAATAATACAATTCATGTTTTGGAGGTGAGTCATTTTCATAAAGAATTGTTTTTAAAACCTCAAAATATAATATAGGTTTTGGAAGATTTATAATAGGCTTATAAAATTAATAAAATAACCTAAAAAAGATAAATTTTAAAGGGGAAATATATTTTTGTTCATGGATGTATTTTATAGAATATATTACCTCACTTTTGGGCTATTATGATGTTAGAGTACATGTCATATATTTATACTGTATTTTATTTCTATCGAAAAAAATTTATTTTCTTATAAAATTATAAAAATTTCAACATTGACTAATTTCAACATGATGATTTCAAAAATGATATTAATTTTATGAAAATAATTTTATAAAATGAAAATTTACACTTTTAAATAAAAATCATTATTTATAGGAAAATACTACTTTTTACGACACTAATAACTTTATGGACCTTATAAAAGTTCCATTTGACTTAATTAAATTTTATTATCATTTATATTTAAATATATATTATTTAATAATAATATTTTATAAAAATAACATTTTTTTCAAAAATTTTGAATTTATCAAAAAGAGTGTTTAATTGAAACTATATATTTCCTAAAAATACAATTTTGGTTTCTTCATATCAAAATCTAGTTTTTATTAAACTCGTTATATAATCATGTGTATAGATTAATAATGAAAAGAGTTAAATATAATCATTTTTTATTAAAAATAAAATATAAAACTTTATATTACTATGTTCTAGATAAATAACCCCTTATTACATTGGTGCATGCCCTAAGGGTGAGGTGTGTGATGGTGGTACAATCTTGGGGTGGTTTGGAGAACATGGTTTGGGCGTCAATATCGATAATCTTGAAATTATCCCATAATAAGTTTTTCTAAATTTTCAGTTTTTGAATTAATGATTTTTTTTGTTAAGGGACAAGCCCAATGATGCCATCTAC
This sequence comes from Viscum album, assembly GCA_963277665.1. Taxonomy (NCBI): domain Eukaryota; kingdom Viridiplantae; phylum Streptophyta; class Magnoliopsida; order Santalales; family Viscaceae; genus Viscum; species Viscum album. Next base: position 57,536,226 of record OY728154.1, read on the forward strand.
CTAAAAAGCTCTGATAAATGGGCTTCATAGGGTATGGTTCTACTAGTTGAGGTCATTAATTCTTCCTTGTAAATTATACATTATTATTACCCTTAATATATACTAATCTTAATGGAGACTATATAATGGTAGTATTGTAAATGGATATGATGCTTAACAATCTTTTAAGTATGACATGATTTATTTTATAATGGTCCAAAATAAAAAATGAAATATAGTGCATGTGTTTTCTATAACAACATTACTTAATAAGGAATGTATTCATTAATCAGGGGATTATATTTATAAAATTTTGGTTTTTTAAATTATTTTCCCTTCATAGATTTCACCCTTGAAATTTTATTTCACACACTAAAATAGATTAGGGTATTTCTGTTTCATCGCCTCTTCTAGTTATCTAGTTGGCTCCTTAAACTTGTGGTTCTTCTACAGTACTTTGGCCAATTGAGTTATCATATTTAGTATAACTTTCCATGTATAATCTAATATCTTCACTATATATTACTCATATGAATTATAATTTTCCAATGGTACCACCAATGTATTTAGTTCATGTGAGAGGTCTGGTTTGTACTTCCTTAAGAGGGATACATGGAACACATCATGAACTTGAGATAGATTAAGTGAAAGTGTTATTCAATAGGACACAACTATGATGTGATCAAGGATCTCAAATGGTTCAATTTATCTTTTAATAAGATTTAACTTCTTCCCAAACCTTGTGGATTTATTCCATGGTTATATACAAAGGAACATTTTATCTCCAACCTCAAACTCGAGGTCTCATAGATGATTTTCTAGGTAGTTTTTCTGTTAACTTTTCACAAATTTCATATGATACTGAATGGTTTGAAACTTATATATCATCTCTTAAATAGGATCATTTCCTATTAGTTTCCTCTCTCTAACTTCATTCCATCATGTTGGAGGCTGACACCTCTTCCCACAAAGATCCTCATAAGGTTCTGTTTTAATTCTAGAATGAAAATTCTTGTTAAATGAGAACTTCATTGTGGGGAGGTGTTGATCCCAAAATCCTTAAAAATCCATTAAATTTGATCTTAGAAAATCCTCAATAGTTTTAATGGTTCTTTCAAATTTAATATCCATCTAAGGGTGATAAGTAGTACTAAAACTCAACTCTATATCCAATGCTTGTTGAAGGCTTCACTGGAACCTCAAGGTAAACCTTGTATATCAATAAGATGCAATGTAAAGTGGTACTCCATACAGACTTACCACTTATCTTATATATATCTTAGTGATTTTTTCAATAGATAAATATTCCTTAATAAAAATAAGTGTACTAAATTTATATGGTGATCAACTACCCCCCAAACTACGTTATTGCCTTTAGATGTCTTGGGGAGTCCTATGATGAAAAGCATGATTATGTTTTCCCATTTCCATATTGGTATGGGAAATAGTTTCATCATACCCTTAGAATTTTTTCATTCATACTTTAATTTTTGGTATACCAAGCATCGAGATACAAATTCTGAAATATCCATATTCATGTTATCCCACCAGATGTTTTTCTTCAAATCAGTAAACATTTAAGTGCTTCTTAGATGAATAGTGCAGTATAAGTTTTATGCATCATCCATAAGTTCCCTCTTTAGTTCTAGTTTTTAGGGGAAATATATCTAGGTTCCAAACCCTATAACACCATCATTAGAAAAGTTTAACTCTTGAATAGTCACTACCATTTTTTATAGCTCTTTATTGTCTTTTTGGGCCTCATGATCCTCTAAATAATGGATAGTTGATAAGTTATTTGAAAGAGGTAGGATGAAGTTCCTTTTATGATTCCCATGTAAATAATTTTAATGTCTAATAACATTATATCCCTTTCAATACTCACCATGGATAGAGTTCTGGGGTTCATTCTACTCGGAGCATCTGCCACTTTGTTCTCCTTCCCAGGATGGTAATGGATTGAATAGTCATAATCCTTGATCAAATCCAACAAACATTATTGGTGCATAATGAGATCCTTTTTTGTGAATATATACTTAAGTATTTTATGATTCATATATATAGCACACTACTCACAATATAGATAATGTCACCAAATATTCACTAAGAAAATCATTGTAACTAATTCCAGATCATGTGTTGGGTAGTTCTGCTTATGGATCAATAATTGGAAATAGTCATAGGCTATCACTTTTTCATTTTTCATGTGTACAAAACCCAGTCCCTTTTTGTATGCACCATTATAGATCAAAAATCCTTCCCCACTGGTGAGTAATGTGATCACAGGTGAAGTTATTAGCCTCTTATTTAAATCTTTAAAGCTACTCTCACATTCATAGATCTAGAAAACTTCATTCCATTTCAAGTTAAACTAGTTATTAGGATTGAAAATAGTGAAACGTTTCTCATAAATTGATGATAGTATTCAGATAATATAAGAAAACTATGGATATCCATCCCAAAATTTGGTCTTTTACATCTTTCAATTGCCTCTGTTTTTGAAGGATCCATAGATATTCCTTTACTGGTGATATCATACCCCAAGAATGTTACATGATCCATCCAAAACACATGTGTTGGGAAGTTCTACTTATGGATCACTAATTGGTTGGAGTCATAGGCTATCACTTTTTTATTTTTCATGAGTACACAACCCAAGACCGTTTTTGGATGTACCGTTGTAGATCAAAAATCCTTCCCCAATGGTGGGTAATGTGAGCACAGGTGAAGTGATTAGCCTCTAATTTAACTCTTTAAAACTACTCTCACATTAATTGATCTAGAAAACTACATTCCCTTTCAAGTTAACTTGGTTATTGGGATTAAAAATCATGAGATGTTTCTGATAAATTGACGATATTATCCAGATAATATAAGGAAACTATGGATCTCCATCCTAAAATTTGGTCTTTTCCATCCTTCAATTTCCTTTGTTTTTAAAGGATCCATAGATATTCCTTTAATGGTGAGAACATTCCTTAGGAAAGTTACTTGATCCATCCAAAACACACATTTTTTGTACATTACATATAAATTTTCCATTCTCAATGCTTTTGGTACATCATTCAAATGCTCCTCATGTTCCTCATTTCCTTTAGAGTAAATAAGAATTTCAACTATAAGGACTACTATAAATTTATTTAGGTAGTTCCTAAATAATCTATTCATTAATTCCATGAAGATAGTTAGAGCATTAATGAGTCCAAATTATATCACTATGAACTCGTAGTGATCTTACCTTGTACAAAAAGTAATCTTGAGGATATCCTCCTTCACCATTACATGATAATATCTTGACCAAAGATCCTGCCTTAGATAAGTAATAGTCTCTATGTATCCAATTGAACAAATAATAAATTCATGTTATAAGATACTTTTTCTTTATCATGATCTTTTTTAACTCATGATAATCAATGAAAAGGTGCATTTAACCATGCTTCTTCTTGAAAAAAAGATCAGCGCACCCCACAGTGACACACATGGGCATATAAACCCTTTATCAAGATTATCATGTATTTTCTTCTTCATCTCTTCAAGTTGAATAGTGACCATTCTATATGGAGTCATGGATATTGCTAAAGAAATAGGTATAAGTTCAATTGATAACTCAACCTCTCATTTAAGATTAATACCAAGTAATTATTAAGGAAACACATTAGCTTATTTTCATACAATGGGATTGTCATCAAGGATGACATTTTCCTTAATCTTAATCAATTGAGCTAGATACACTTTCTCATAAGGCATTAATATACATGCTTTAGATTATGATTCTAAAGGAATTCCATCATCATCCTTACACTTTTATATAATCGAGGGTAAATTTTTTATATGAAGGGTGATTTCCTTCTCCCATAAATTTATATGAATCTATACAAGGAAAGCCAATCCATACCTAGAATAGCATCTAATTTCACTACAGGGAGTATCATAAGGTTTTTTGGAAAATTCAACCCAAAAATACTTATAGGGGAGGAGTTATATACTTGGGATGTAATAATTTCCCCATTTTCAATTTTCATGGATATCTGAAATTCCATGATTTGAGGTGGTGTTTGAATAATTATATTAAATATGTGTGATACAAAAGACTGAATAGAACCATGGATGATAAGTCTGACTTTCACTATTTGATTCTGGTTCTAATCACTTTCTTCATCCAAAATAAACCTAGGGATGATAAATTTCAAACTATTAAACATATAAAAGGGAAAATATGAACAATAAAGGGATAACTCAAAAATGACATGTATTCCTTACCCAATGAATTTATAGGATTTAGTCTATGTTATTCATGGTCTAATTCCTAAATTTAAATTATATAGGGATTTTTGTTCCCATATAATTATTGATAAAGATCTTGTGGTTTTAAAAAGAATATCCCCTGGTAGTGTCAAACTAATTGTAAAGAAAGGACTATTTTTCATACACTATGTAATAATCGAGTTAACACCCAATGTGCCCTTTTTAGAGTTCTTACCCCTAGGTGTAACTTTGTTAGAACCACATCCACTTATAATATCCAGATAAGGATTTCATTACATGGAAAACACTTTCTCAATACTTTACCAAAAATTTAGGAATTTTATATGTTTAGTCTTATCCCTATAGTTTTCACTAAGATTTTATAATCCTAATCCTTAAAAATAAAATAAAAACACACATAACATAATACCAAAGGATTGAGATTCTTAGTGTATTTAAGTAATTAGATATATATCAAAATAACTTTAAATAGGGATACAATGACATTATATAAAACTCTATAACATTCTCTTAAAATTCATTGATCTTCCAATACTGCATGGGATAACCTAGGGACAAATATAAAAAAGGGGTGACCAGTAAATCTTGGTAAGGGAATAATCAAAGAATGTAATAAAGTAAAGTAGTATATGTGAGTCATGAGGGATAAAATGATGACATCGGAGGGTGAGAATCATAATCATGGTCATTGAAGCATAGAAAAACATGATATCATCAACGCATTATAAGAATGTGAAAACAAAACAAAACATAACATCATAATCATATGCTATGTATTACCACCTATATATAATAACATGGTGTGCTTAGGCTAACCGTTTGTTCACCATATTATTGTGGAAACACTGGGAGTCACAACAAAAAATTGGTTTATAGATGAAGAAAATACAATAACAAAAGAATAATAAGAAGAATACAAACACAACTATTTATGTGCTTTGGGAATAATCTATACATCCACAGTGAAGAAAAAATATCACTATGATCCGGGAACACAATTATTGGGAGATATCAGAGCTTCTAACACACACAAAACCCCTAGATCAAAATGAGATAATAAATAGGATGAAGCAATATTCCACCAACTGGAAAGAAATACTGATGTGGTATAATGAAAACTGGCTGGAAGTTCACACTACTACAATGTTCTAGCCACCCAAGTCAAAGATACTACAGTTGTCGGTGGAAAGAAGACTGCGGAGCTACAGTACTATTTTCTACAAAGTACGAGATGATAAAGTATTCATACCAAAGTATTCACTACTACAGTGCTCTGTCAGTGTCATCCAGTCAACTCTACTACAGTTAGTCATAGTTTCAACCTAGTGTATAGTATGGGTTGAAAGCATTCGGACCAGCAATATCCAGATAGATCAGGATACACCAATCCAGTGATCTCCCACTTGGATCCTGGTCCATTATACTTGCCTAATTTTATTCCACTGAATTAGATAGATTACATAATCTAAGTTCCTCTACTTATTCCCTCATTAGTTCATTATTTCTATTTAAAACTTCAATTTCAAGCTGACGGTTCATGAAATACTAGTTGTTTTATATTTTGTTCTCTCAAACTGTTCCCCCATATTCTTTCTCTCATCCTACATTAATCATTGGAGACCAACAAAAGAACAATAGTACCTCAAATTCTATATTACGGTCATATTATTCAACATATCTACTGGATTTTTGGTTCCACAAATTTGAAGCAATGTTAGAAACCCATCATGTAACATGCATTTGATAAAATGGAACTTCAACTGAATATACTTCATCTGGGAATGAAAAAATGGGTTCTTTGAAAGATTTATATCACTATGACTGTTATAGTTCAATACATTTTCCTCTCATTTTATACCCAACTCATCCTAGAAATTCTTCATCCAAACCATCTCCTTTCCATCATCTATTAAAAAAATATATTCCGACACTTTGGTGGATAAAGCCACCACCATCTGCAATTGTGATATCCAGCTTACTATAGTTCCTCCAAAAGTAAATACATAACCTATGTTACTCCTCATTCTGTTGAAATCCCCTCCAAGTTCAGCTTCTACATACCCCTATAATGAATTTACTTTCCCAAATCATAGAGATACTTACTTAATTCCCTTTAAATACCTCAATATCCACTTCACAGATTCTAAATGTTTATTTCTAGGGTTATCCATGTACTTTCTTATAACTCCCACTACATGAGAAATGTTAGGTAGAGTACAGACCATGGAATACATCAGGCTTCCAACAGTTGATGTGCATGAGATATTTTCCATGTACTCAACCTCTTATGAAATCTTTGGTGATTTATCCTTTGATAATTTTAAATGACATTCTAGGGGAATAGAATCCAACTTTTCATCTATCATACTAGATATTCTCAAAACTTTTCCAATGTATTCATACTATGATAACATCAAAGTTCCTATTGTGAAGTCTCTCTTGATCTTAATCCCCAAAATATTACCATCTTCTATAAGATCTGTCATCTCAAACTCTTCATACAACTTCTCTTTTAGATCATCAATCCTCTACATACATGATCCTACAATAATAATGTCATCCAAAAATAGAATCAGTATAACTTATTCAAAACAAAATGACTTGGTGTAGCAACATTAATCCATGACACACCATTCATATTCATTTTTAGACATAAATGAATTAAACTTGTTGTCCCACTGCCTGGGTGCCTACTTCAACCCATATAATATCTTCTGGAGTTTTCACACCAGGTTTTCCTTCCAAAACTAAACATATTCTTATTGTTTATACATATAGATCTCTTAATTCATATCTCCATGAAAGAAATAATTCTTGGTATCAGGCTTATCTAAGTATAATTTTTCTGATTCCACAATGCTAAGAACTACCCGGATGGTGGTAAGCTTCACTACTGGTGAGAAAATTTAAGTGAAATCCACTCCCTCCTTCTATTTTAATCATTTCATCACAATCCTTTATTTGTACCTCCTCTTCCCATCGTGTTCTTCCTTGACCTGGTATACCCACTTGTTTTTAAAAATTTTCTTTCCTTGTGGCAGAGGTGTTAACTCCCAAGTGTTGTTATCATGCAATGAGGAAATCTCCTCCTTCATAAAGAGCTCTCACTTACTTGACTCCTTCAACAGGATTTAATCTTCAAAACATTATGGTTATCCACTATAAATAAATAACAAATAATATAAGGATTATGAATACATCTACACTATAATTCTTAACCTTGTTGATATCCTCAACTCTACTTGAGGAGTAGGATCCACTAGTTTCGGTGTCCTATGATCAGGCATAGCTTCATGTTGTGCATGCTTATAGCACTCTGACTCTTTATCCCCATTATCAATTTTAACTTCATGATGGTACTTGTATGTGATAGCTTCATTAAATACCATGTTTTTTCTCCTGATGTCCATATTTTTTAGCTCATCCCAAAAGTGGTAACTAAACTCCAAAGCACCATAACGAATAAAGAAACATGGATTGGATTTAGCATCAAGCTTTTCCCTTACATAAACACCAATATCTATATATTAAAAATAGTCAAATACTCATAAATGTGAGAGTCTTAACTCCTTACCAAACTAGAGATCCTTGGGTAGACATTCTCCCTTTAGTACAGATGAACTCATGTTCACTGCATCAGCCTAGAAAATCTTGGGTAACACCAAGTGCAACCTCATGTTCCAGGAATGTTCATTCAATGTCATATTCATCCTTTTTTCCACACTATTCTATTGTGGTCTTCATTTAATAGTCTTCTCCCATTGAATTCCATTATTTTCACAGAATTCTCTAAACTCATTACGTTCATACTCTCCAATATTGTTAGACCTCAATCATTTCATTTTTGTTCCTGACTCATTCTCTGCCAGTATCTTTCACTTCTAAAACACCTTAAACACATCATACTTACTTTTAAAAAACTAAACTCATACCTTCTTTATTGAGTCATCAATAAATGTCACATAATATTGTGACTCTTCAAGGGAATGTACTGGTTTAGGCCCCCAAATATTAGTATGCACCAATCTAGCTTCCCATCCTTAGGTGTTCTACCTCCTTTTGAAAAAGACACATTCTTATTCTTTCTAAAGATACAATCTTCACATTGGCCAACATCCACTGACTTCATCTCGGGTTAAAATCCTTTCGTTTCCAGCACCATCATTCATCTCTCACCTATATATCCTAGACTGTAGTTCCACAATTTTTAATACCTGAAAATTTTATTTATGTAAGCATGTCAATGTGAGTCTATATCATGTTTTACAAGGTTCCATTCTTTACTCCCCTATCTATGACCATGGATCCCTTGGTGATCTTCCATGAACTATAGAATCCTGCCTTTTTATCATATAAACTTTCATTACATTATACAAAACCGAGGATCTTTAAGGTTTAGTGTCTTGGAAACCAGGAACTTAATACATGAAAACATAAAACATTCTTCTTAAACACTTGAAAAGATTCTCCTTATGTTCATCCTAGGTTCATTACCGCATCTCATAACCTGGGGACATACATCAAAAGAAAGGGTGAGTAGAAGTCCCAGTAAGGGAAACAAGGGAAACATTTAACATGTGAACTTGAGATACATCAATAAAGTCATGAAAAATAACTTTAAGGAATGAGAAAGAAATCATGAGGCATATCATAATAAAAATAATGTATTTCATAACTTGAAGATGTGGCTACCACATTTAACTTAGACAATCATGAATATATCACCAAGGTAAACCCCAAGGTGTCATTAAAAATTACCAAGGTAAACCCCAAGGTATCGTAAAAAATTACCAAGGTAAACCCAAAGGTATCGTTAAAAATTACCCAGGTAAACCCCAAGGTATCGTTAAAATTGTAATCGTTAGAGATTACATCATTACCCAATTCATTGGAGCGCTATCAGGGAACACCCTTAAATTTTCCTTTATTATCATGTGAGCCACATATATCATCATCAAAAATTTCATAAATAACCCATATAGCATAAAATAAATGGTTTGAATTTCATAATCATAACGTTTTAAAAACTGCTTTAAAGGCATGATCTTTATGTCACTTTAAACCCACGGAAAAGGAAAGCAAGTATCATGTATGTAAAACCTAGAATATAAAATAGAAAATTTTGATATATATGTGAATGCCCTTATAGAAGAAAGAGCTTTGAGTATTCACTTAATAAAACAAAATATTTTTTAGAAAAAGAGAGAGACATTTTGAGATGAAAATTCTGCAGCATAACAGCTATGTTACGGGGTTTTAGAAAACATTGAAAAGAGAGGGGACATGGGTCACCCACACATAAATGATCCATAAAATAGTAGGGGGAAAGAATATAAAGGATTTAAGAACATGGAAATGAAATTTGAAAGATATACCATATGAAATGAAGAACATGAAAGGAAGACAAAAATAAGATTTCTCTTATGAAAATTCGACAGCCTAACGGCGTCACTTAAACTTAAAAAAATGAATTGATGAGATAAAATAGGGTCTCTAATCATATGAAAATAAAATATCAGTATGATAGATATAGATATCATACCCCAAAATAATAAAAAGGAACTTGAAATACTTGACAAGAAAATAGAACTTGAAAATGAGAAGGGTGAAAGAATCCCTTAAACATTCGGCAGCCTAACGACGTCACTTAAACTTAAAAAAATTAATTGATGATATCAAATAGGGTCACTCATCATATGAACATAAAAGATCATTATGATAGATATATAGATCATACACCAATATAATAAAGAAGAAACTTGAAATACTTGACAAGAAAATAGAACTTGAAAATGAGAAGGGTGAAAGAATCCCTTGAAAATTCGGCAGCCTAATAGCGTCACTTAAACTTCAAAAAAATGAATTGATGAGATCAAAATATGGACTCTAATCATGTGAAAATAAAAGATCAGTATTATATATATAGATATTCTAACCCAACATAATAAAAAGGAACTTGAAAGACTTGACAAGAAAATAGAACCTGAAAATGAGATGGGTGAAAGAATCCATTACAAAACTTTCGGCAGTCTAACGACGTCACTTAAACATTCATAAAACGAAATGATGAAAATAAGAGGGGATCTATCATCATAAGAACATGAAAAGGGAAGTAATAGGAATATAAAAAAAACAACCTTCAACATAATAACATGGAGCATAAAATAAATGACTTAAAAGAGAGTATTTGAAAAGAAAGAGAGGTTGGATCCCTTTCCTTAAAACGTAACTCTTAAAACTCAAAGGTTGGGACCTTGAGGGTCCTGAGGCACCTTGTGAGGACTCCTTGGTAGGTAATGGGACCATATCTTTGTTGGGGAGAGTTGGGAGTGAAAAATAAAGGAGGAAAGGGTGGGTATTTATAGGGAAGGGGAGGTGATACTTTAATAATTTCAAGGGACACCTCACAAGTGGTTTTCTCAAAACCATGGGCTCTCCCATGGTATTTCCCATGGAGTTAGGCCACATGGGGCCCCCCATACAATAATTCATCACCTTTGGTCGTCCAAACCTTAAAATATCTCATGAAATCATCATGACACAGTTATGATGTCATTAAACATACCGAAACCCTAAAACTGTATTTTTACTATTCACTAAAAAATCAACTTTCTTAGAAAAATCCCAAAATTTCACCTTAACCAAATATAGATGCTCTAATTACAAAAATGAACTCCATTTTATAAAAATAATTTTGTAAATATTTTTAATTTAATATTTAAATAAATAAATTATTCACTGAAAATTCATTTTTTTTCAGAAAAATCCCCAAAAATTACCTTAACATAATATCGATGCTCTGAGTTCAAAAATGAACTCCATTTTATAAAAATATTTTTATAAATATTTTTAATTTAATTTTTAATTAAAAAACACTATTCACCCAAAAAAACTAATACTTGACTAATAATTTCTGAAATAGTTATTTACCTATTTTATTGAATCACATTACTTAATAAAGGCGCCTAGATTATATTAATACTTTCTTTAAGTGAGATTACTAGTCCATTTGGTCACATTACTAATCCTAAGCGTAAAATCACTATTCATAAATTACTATTCACCAAAAATTAAGTTGATCTTATTAAACTCTAAATTTCTTACTGAACACATTTGCAGAAGACCATTTTTTGAAAATCATTACACATCATTACTTATTTAAGGTTTACAAGAATATTTTAAAATGTCCTTTCTCTAGAGTTCATCAAAAATATTCATACTATATTTATCCGGACATTTGAAAACTCACAAACTTCACCATAAGAAGAAAACACAATTTTATTTATATCCAAGGATTACACAAAGTAGTTACGGTCTCCTTACATAGCCCCTTATAACCCCATCATATGACCTAAGTGTAAGGTGTGCTAAGGTGAGAGAATATGAGGATGGCTTGGCCAACATCGCACGAGTAGTAATTTCTATCAGTTTGAACTTCTCGCGAAGGTGATTCCATTATAGCTTCACACGATGAAGTTCGGCTTGGGTTTGGTCCAGAGCAAAGCCCAATGGTGCTACCTCCTTCCCAAGTTCTGTTAGATGGGATTCGATCGGTCCAAGACTACTGGATGAGGCCATCGAATCTTCTTTCTATATTAATTAACCAAGATCACTTGTATTTAGAGACAATAATTGTAACATTTAGTTTCCAACAGTCATAGTGACCAATGGTCATATAACAGTCGAAACCCAATGGTCTTATTTTAATTATACTCATGTTATCAAATGAAATAGTTTTTTTGAGTATAAAATAAAATAACACACAAAATTAGGAATCAAGATTTATTCAAAATTTCAGGTCGTTACATTCTTCCCCCCTTAAGAAATTGCGTCCTCGCAATTTTTAAAAATTGGGCCTGGAAATTTCATCAAAATTCCCACATCGGAAAAGGAGTCAGTAAAACTATTACTTTAAATGAAATAAAGGGAAGTACAAAGGTCACCCGAGTTAACCCATTCTAGGATTCCATATAGGGAAACATGGATATGGAAGATAAAACAAAGGATCATGTTCTGATGGAGAGTGATAGAAAACATGATTAGGAGAAAGTTAACCACAATAAAATCACAAAATTATGATGTGTGTAAACGGTCTTTGAATACCCAGTATGAAACTTAAACCAACAACATTTTTTTACGTTCTTTTTAATAATTTTGAGTAATTCATTTACTACATAGAATAAGAACACAAGGAAATATACCTACCTTCAAGTAGAGTTTCATCCTTTAATAAGTTTCTACCAAAACTAATCTTTTATCCAAATGATGAGCATTCAAAAACACTTGGTCTCATCAAAAGCACAAGAATCATCTTCTAGAGAATCAAATAATCCACAAAATATTAGTTATCTATTTATTCTATCTTTAAACAATATCCCAAAAATAAAAAGGGTAAGATAAAACAACTATTCAAAAAGAAAGAACCCCATAGGAAGGGAAACTAATTTTAAATATTCAAAATTCTACGGTACTACCCAAAGTTCATCATAGACCATTCCATAAATAACTGTCCTTAAAATTCCTTAAAATAAACCAAACTAAGATTGAAACCCAAATACAAGAAGTATTTAATAACATAGTCTTCCATGATAAACTTTATCATTCATCTCCAAACAACATCTACCACTCCTAACATCTTATAACAAAAGTAACTAACCTAAACATATTTTCCCCAAGATAGGTTAATCATTTTCATAAGTAACCTAAATTACTATAAGTTCACCTTAAATTAATTGATTCCTCAAAATATAATTCAACCTTTACTCCTCAAATAAAATACCGTAGTAATCTATTTACCTCGATCATATATTCTTATGTGAATATTTATTTTATTTTATCTTTGTTCCTTCAATAATGGTTTATACTAAGCTTATGAATTTACCAATGCATATACCCTGGGAGTGTCGTAACCAAGAGTGCAGCAAGGCCCGTTGTCGTGTACCAGTTCCCGTTCGAGTCTAGCTCAAAGCGGTGTTTTCGGGTTTTAACCCTATGTACATCTGTGCCAGAGCCACCTCTACCTGATCGTATCCAGACAGAGATGTATTTTCTTGATAAACCACTTACTCAATACTCACCAAACTACCAAGAAGACTTCCTATATTTAAAATTTTCTATAGGCTTCTTCCTAAAGTTTTAATATCCTAATTTCAACAAATAACTAAACCATCCTTTGATACAAACTATAGAATCCCGCCTTTTTATCACATAAACTTTAATTACATTATACAAAACCGAGGATCTTTAAGGTTTAGTTTCTTGTAAACCAGGAACTTAATACTTAAAAACATAAAACATTCCTCTTAAACACTTGAAAGGCTTCTCCTTATGTTCATCGTAGGTTCATTACTACATCTCATAACTTAGAGACATACATCAAAAGAAAGGGTGAGCAGAAGGCCCAGTAAGGGAAACAAGGGAAACATTTAACATGTGAACTTGAGATACATCAATAAAGTCATGAAAAATAACTTTAAGGAATGAGAAAGAAATCATGAGGCATATCATAATAAAAATAACGTATTTCATAACTTGAAGATGTGGCTACAAAATTTAACTTAGACAATCATGAACATATCACCAAGGGAAACCCCAAGGTGTCATTAAAAATTACCAAGGTAAACCCCAAGGTATCATTAAAAATTACCAAGGTAAACCCCAAGGTATCATTAAAAATTACCAAGGTAAACCCCAAAGTATCGTTAAAATTATAATCGTTAGAGATTACATCATTACCCAATGCATTGGAGCGCTATCAGGGTGCACCCTTAAATTTGCATTTATTATCATGTGAGCCACATATATCATCATCAAAAATTTCATAAATAACCCATATAGCATAAAAGAAATGGGTTTAATTTCATAATCATAACATTTTAAAAACTGCTTTAAAGACATGATCTTTATGTCACTTTAAACCCACGGAAAAGGAAACTAAGTCTCATATATGTAAAACCCAGAATTTAAAATAGAACATTTTGATATATATGTGAATACCCTTATAGAAGAAAGAGATTTGAGTATTCACTTAATAAAACAAAATATTTTTAAAAAAAAGAGAGAGACATTTTGAGACGAAAATTTTGCAGCATAACAGCTATGTTACGGGGTTTTAGAAAACATTGAAAAGAGAGGGGACATGGGTCACCCACACACAAATGATTCATAAAACATTAGGGGGAAGAATATAAAGGATTTAATAACATGGTAATGAAATTTGAAATATATACCATATGAAATGAAAAACATGAAAGGAAGATAAAAATAAGATTTCTCTTATGAAAACTCAGCAGCCTAACGGCGTCACTTAAACTTAAAAAAAATGAATTGACGAGATCAAATAGGGTCTATAATCATATGAACATAAAATATCAGTATGATAGATATAGAGATCATACCCCAAAATAAAAAAAATGAACTTGAAAGACTTTATAATAAAATAGAACTTGAAAATGAGAAGGGTGAAAGAATCTCTTAAACATTCGGCATCCTAACGGCGTCAATTAAACTTCAAAAAAATGAATTGATGAGATAAAATATGGTCTCTCATCATATGAACATAAAATATCAGTATGATAGATATAGAGATCATACCCCAACATAATAAAAAGTAACTTGAAAGTCTTGAAAATAAAATTGAACTTTAAAATGAGAAGGGTGAAAGAATCCCTTAAAAATTCGGCAGCCTAACGGCGTCACTTAAACTTCAAAAAAATGAATTGACGAGATCAAAATAGGGTCTCTCAACATGTGAAAATAAAATATCATTATGATAGATATAGATATCATACCCCAACATAATAAAAATGAACTTGAAATATTTGACAAGAAAATAGAATTTGAAAATGAGAAGGGTGAAAGAATCTGTTACAAAAAGTTCGGCAGCCTAACGACGCCACTTAAACATTCATAAAACGAAATGATGAGAGTAATAGGGGATATCTAATCATATGAAAATGAAAAGGTAAGTAAGAGTAATATAAAATAACATCCTTCAACATAATAACATGGAGCATAAAAGAAATGACTTAAAAGAGAGTATTTGAAAAGAAAGAGAGAGGTTGGATCCCTTACCTTAAAAAGTAACTCTTAAAACTCGAAGGTTGGGGCCTTGAGGGGCTTGAGGCACCTTGGGAGGACTCCTTGGGAGGTAATGGGACCAGATATTCATTAGGGGAGAGTTGGGAGTGAAAACTAAAGGAGGAAATGGTGGGTATTTATAGGGAAGGGGAGGTGATACTTTAATAATTTCATGGGACACCTCACAAGGGGTTCTCTCAAAACCATGGGCTCTCCCATGGTATTTCCCATGGAGTTAGGCAACATGGGGCCCCCCATACAATAATTCATCACCTTTGTTCGTACAACCCTTAAAATATCTCATGAAATCATCATGACACAGTTATGATGTCATTAAACATACCGAAACCCTAAAACTGTATTTTTACTATTCACCGAAAATTCAACTTTCTCAGAAAAATCCCAAAATTTCACCTTAACCAAATATCGATACTCTGATTACAAAAATAAACTCCATTTTATAAAAATATTTTTATAAATATTTTTAATTTAATTTTTAAATAAATACACTATACACAGAAAATTCATTTTTTTCAGAAAAATCCCCAAAAATTACCTTAACATAATATCAATGCTCTGAGTTCAAAAATGAACTCCATTTTATAAAAATAATTTTCTAAATATTTTTAATTTAATTTGTAATTAAAAAACACTATTCACCCAAAAAAACTAATACTTGACTAATAATTTTTGAAATAGTTATTTACCTATTTTATTGAATCACATTACTTAATCAAGGTGCCTAGATTATATTAATACTTTCTTTAAGTGAGATTACTAATCTATTTGGTCACATTACTAATACTAAGCGTAAAATCAGTATTCATAAATTACTATTCACCAAAAATTAAGTTGATCTTATTAGACTCCAAATTTCTTACTAAACACATTTGAAGAAGACCATTTTTTGAAAATCATTACACATGATTACTTATTTAAGGTTTACAAAAATATTTTAAAATATCCTTTTTCTAGAATTCATCAAAAATATGCATACTATATTTATCCGGACATTTGAAAACTCACAAACTTCACCATAAGAAGAAAAAACAATTTTATTTATCTCAAAGGATTACACAAAGTAGTTGCGGTCTCCTTACATAGCCCCTTATAACCCCAGCATAGGACCTAAGTGTAAGGTGTGTTAAGGTGAGAGAATCTGAGGGCGGCTCGGCCAACATCGCACGAGTAGTAATTTTTATCAGTTTGGACTTCTCGCGAAGGCGATTCCATTCTAGCTTCACACGATGAAGTTCGGCTTGGGTTTGGTCTAGAGCAAAGCCCAGTGGTGCTACCTCCTTCCCAAGTTCTGTTAGATGGGCTTCGATCGGTCCAAGACTACTGGATGAGGCCATCTAATCTTCTTTCTATGTTAATTAACCAAGATCACTTGTATTTAGAGATAATAATTGTAACATTTAGTTTCCAACGGTCATAGTGACCAATGGTCATATAACAGTTGAAACCCAACGGTCTTATTTTAATTATACTCATGTTATCAAATGAAATAGTTTTGTTGAGTATAAAATAAAATAACACACAAAATTAGGAATCAAGATTTATTCAAAATTCCGGGTCATTACATGCACCACCAGTGAATATGGTACTAAAACCTACATCATAAAGTTGTCCAAAAGAAATAATATTTCTTCTTAAACTAGGGATATACCTCAAATTTTCCAAAACCATAAAACTCCCACTATTAGTCTTGATTTGTGCATCTCATTTCCCCTCAATCTATAAGGGTTCATCATCTGCAAGATGTACCTTTCCAAAATTTCTAGAATTTTTTTTCAGGAAACCCTTATCTAAAGTGGAATAGATAGATGCCCCTAAGTCTAAAATCCAAGAGTCTATAGGGTTATCCAAGCTTAGAAGTAGCACATCTTTAGTTCCTTTAGCCATCATGTTTACTGCATTGGTTTCAGGAACCTTCTATTTATCTCAACACTCCTTCTTGACATGCCCTTTCTTCCTACAAATCCAGTAGGTATGACCATCCCCCTTTGCCTTGTCTCGAGGATTTCCTCTTGACTTTTATTTTCCTCTAAAATTGTCTCATTTCACATATATTCATCTTCCTTCAATATTCATAGAAAACCCAGAGAATATACCTGATTATCTCCTTCAAATATCCTCACTGAGGATCAAGTCCCACACATCCTTCAGAACCAGCTTTGTATTCCCCAAAGAACCACTCACGGCTGTTACAGTTTCTTCCCAACTTTCAAGTAATGACGATAGTAAAACCAATGCACATACCTCATCATGAAGTGAAATTTCCAACGATTTCAATTGAATTATGATGGTGTTGAATTTGTTGACCTAATCTGTAATAATTCTCCCTTAAACCATTTTCTTATTGAACAATAATTGCATCAAGTGTACTTTATTTGATGTTGAAGGCTTCTAATATATATTTGTGAGAGTTTTAATCATCCAAATAATCATCTTATCCTCTCTAATGTTTAATGCCACATTTTTTTCAACTTAAGGCATACAAATCCTAGAACCCATTGATCTAGTAGCTACCACTTCGAATGCTCTATTTTTGTTTGCTTTAAACACAAAACTGGAAAATGAATTTTCTTATGGTAATTATAGTCTCCAATTTTCATCCTCCAATAGATAAATTTAGTTCCATAAAAGTAGTAAATATTCACTTTTCCATCTTCCATATCCATCTTTCAATTCTATAAATCTGAACTCAACCTTTAATACCAGTTGTTGTGGCAATGTTGGGAGTCATAATAAAAATAAGTTTGTAGATGAAGAAAAGATAATAACAAAATAAGAAAAAAAACAGATATAGTAATTTATGTGGTTTGGGAATAATACCTATATCCATGGAGTGGTTTAAATATCACTATTATTCAGGATCACAATTATACGGAGATCTCAAAGTTTCTAACACGCACAAAGCCCTAGCTTGAAATGAGCTAAAAAAGAGGATGAAGCATTGTTCCACCAACTATAAAGAAAGTACACTGTGTGCTAGTTAAAGGTGGATGGAATTATGTACTATTATATTGATATAGCCACCCAAGTCCAAGATACTACAGTGGTCAATGGAAATAAGTCTATGAAGCTACAATATTTTTGTCTCCAAATTCCAAGATACTACAGTGGAAAGCTGGTTCACATTATGTGCTACAAGAATTCATCCCAACAACATCCAAACAGATCAATCTACACCAATCCAACACATACGTGGTATCCTATGAGATAAAAATGTTACCTAATGAAATGTCGTCTCACATTACTTGGAAATAATAAGGATAGTAAATGGATGTGTGAAGAGAACATTATAATAAGAATAATTGGAAATAAAGAGTTTTAGTATAAAGAAAGTACTTAAATAAAAAGGAATAGGAGAGAATCATGTAACTTTTAGGATGAGCTTCTTAAGAACTTGGTAACACCTTTATGGTGTCCTAACTTTTTATTTCATGAACCTTTCATTAAATATTACAACATTTAAAAATATAGAAGATATTTTGAGGTTTAGTGTCTTGGATATTAGAAACATAATACATGAAAAATATAAACATTCTTTTAATTCACTTGAAAGGCTTCTTCATAGGTCTATCCTAAGTTACTTTTATTTCATCTCATATCATAGGGACATACATAAAATAAATGGGTGATCATAAATCTTGGTAAGGGAATAAATAAAGGATATGCTTAGCATCTTACCATGAGGCATATCAAAAAAGGCATGATCATATGAACATGATGCATATCATAATAGAAAGGACATGAATCATAACATTGAAATGTGAATAAAATATAAAAATGATACATTCAAAAGCATATCACCAAGGTTTATCACCAGGGTGTTATAAATCGTAATTACCAAGGTTATTCACCAAGGTATCATAAAATATGTAATCTTTAGAGATTAATTCTTTACCAAATACATTAGAGATCTATCAGGGTGAACCTTTCATATGTCTTAATTCATGTGATCCACATCAATCATAATTTATCATTTTGTCAATAACCTAAGCAGAATAAATAATAGGTTTCATATAAAATCATTGAGTACATAAGTTGTTAAAAACATGAACATTACATTATTTTTAACACAAAATAAGGTAATATGGGTTTAATACATGTATATACCCAATGAATAGGTTATTTTTACATCTAGGTGAATACCCATGGAAAAGGAATTGGTTTGGGTATTTACAATATTATAATTTCCCATGTAAAAGATAGATAATCAAGAATTTAATTTTATAGAATGATGGTACACAACATGGATTTTAGGGTGGTCATAATGAGGGGTAAATATGGTATCCCATTAGTAAAACACTATTTTGGAAGTAAATTAATAATCAAAAAATGTTGGGAAATAATAAAATTCAACATTTATAATACATACCAAAAATGAGGCTCTTGAATGGAAAAGAAGAGGAGAATTCCTTTACCTTGAACATTTACTTCCTAAAATTTAAGGATAAGACCTTGTGACCTTGAGGGTACCATGAAGAGAATATTTGAAAGGTAAAATGACCATAATTTTGTGCTTAAAGGATTTTTCAGTTGATATGAAAGGGGGGATGGGTGGTATTTATACCTGAGGATGGACGGTTTTCAAAAAATTAAATATTGGTTATTTTATTATATAATCCAACCACTTATCAGTGCAATTAATTATAACCTATTTGAGGATTTATTAATGAGTTAAGAGAGTTTGGGTGGATGTTAAAATACTTCCAAAACTATAACTTACCTTCCAACCAAATCATTTAATATACACAACCCAAAACTAATTTTTATCTTAACTGAATGTTTTTTTTTCAAAATGGATGCTTTTAGATTGAGCGGAAACCAAACACCATGTGGGATACAATAGTAAAGTAATCCAAATTCAAAATTCAAATTTCCAAAAGCACAGGAGAAACACGTGGCCCAAGGAGACCTTGACCAGAGAGACACCCTCATCAGCCAAAGTCGCATCGCCTTCCAACCTCTATCATCACTATAACCATCACCGTATAATATCCACCATCATCATCACCATCCTAGACCACACCAGCATTTTGGAATAGCTATTCACTTTAGTTCATCATTGTCACTGAAAAAACAAAATAGTCCACCACAAAAACATCAAACAACTAGAAATTCTAGAATGAACCTTCATTGAGGACCACCACCAAATGAGATAAGTAACTTTTAACCATTAAAAAATCATAGAATGGTTAATAAATCATAGAAAAATCCATCCACCTTCACCAAATGCATGAGGAAGAAACACCAATAAAAACCAACACACCAGACTATTTTCCATGATGTTGTCGATGCTGACTATGAATGCATCATCAAAGGGGAAAACACCTAAAACACTGATGACTGCCTAATCACATGTCCCAAAGCATCTATGTAACCAATTCTCAAGATACAACTTAGATAATCATAGAGAAATGAGATGTTGGAGTAGCGATCTGAGCATCCATGGGCTCCGAGCGATAGCATCGTCAATGAGAAAGAAACCAAAATCCATCGAAATAGGAAAAGCTGACATAGATCACCTTGAATAATGTCGAACTCCAAACTACGAAACCCAAACCCTCTAGGGAACCACTTCCCTAGATCCGACCAAGAGAGGTGCAAAGGAACAAGAAGCTTTTGATAGAATTGTTTATTCTAGATGGTGCCTCCCCTCCATGGGTTGTCAAGGGAGGAAGGCAGGTTGATGAGGTGGGTGGCCAATCCCACCAAAATCATTTAGTGTAGAGGAGAATTTGGAGGGGAGAGACGGCCTATAAAATGGGATCTCCCCCAATGGTTTTATCATCGCTTTAGTATCTCATCTCATCACCATTATCCAGTTCTTATAATCATTTTTTAGTGGTATTTGTGAGGCGGTTTCCCCATTTATTCAAGAGAGAATATTTCCAATGGTTTTCTTCTTGTAATAGTGAGGGAGAGTGTGTACCCACTTTTACCCATATTGATCCTCCTATTTGCCCGTGGTTTTTTACCCCTTCCATTTGGGGTTTTTTCCATGTTACATTTGGTGTCATTTGATTTCTCTTTTTCACTTTATTTTGTTTCGTGATTATCATTTCACTGGTGGTCCAATCATTTATTGTCCCAAAAATTCATATCATAGGCAAGGTTCTAGACCAGTGTTATTCACTTTTTTAGGTATTAATAATTATCATGAATTTTAGTATGCTATGTGATTGCGACTCTGGTTGATCTTTCACATCATAAAAAAATTATCGAGATTATAAAATACATTGTTGTGAAATGGTGGCGGTTCTGGACTAAAGGCGGGTCCAAATGGCAGTGAAATTCGACATTGAAAAATTCAACAGGAATAATTTTTCATTGTGGAAAATTAAGATGCGGGTAGTGTTGTGGAAAGATAATTGCCTATTGGAAATTGGAGAAAAACCAGAGGGTGTGATGGAGGAGAAATGGAATGATATGGACATAAATTCTATTGCTAGAATCCATTTTTATTTGGAAGACGGGATACTATTGAGCATTTCAGAGAAAAAGATGATGAAGGAAATATGGGATACTCTGAAGAAATTATACAAGGCCAAGTCACTGAACAACAAAATTTTCCTAAAGAGAAAATTTTACACTCTTTGGGTGGCGGACTCATCATCAATGACCGACCACATCAACAACCTCAATACCCAATTTACTCATCTCACGGCGTTGGGCTATAAAATTTTGGATACTAAATGTGTGGAGATTATACTCTAGAGTTTTCCAGATTCATATGAACAACTCATAATAAACCTCACCAATAATATCTTAAAGGATATTCTACTTTTTAATGATGTTGCAGCCACGGTTCTTGAAGAGTAAAGTCAGTGAAAGAACAAGTAGGATAGACAGACAACTTTGCACCAAGCAGAGGATTTGTCAATGGAGATAGGAAGGATGATGGAGCGTGGTTCCAGTGGGATCCAAAATCATAGCAGGTCCAAATCAAGGAGTAAGAAGAAGAATGTAACATGTTTCAATTGTGTCAATAAGGGGCACGTTAAGAAGGATTGTTGGAATAAGAAGAGTGGTGAAAAAAACTCTTAGGGGAATGTGGTGAGTACTTCTGGAAAAAGAGATATGTTATTCAGTGAAGTGGCAACGACTACTAGAAGCAGACATCATCTCAATGATGCATAGATTATTGACTTAGGAGTAATATGGAACATGACGTATCACTGGGAATGGTTTGACTAGTATGAAACCATCCCAAAAGGACTTGTGTACATGGAGAACGATCACACTCTGAATATCATTGGAGTCAGTACCATAAAACTGAAGATTCATGTTGGCATAGTACAGACCGTCCAAGGATTACGTCATGTGAAGGGCCTGAATAAGAACATATTGTCTTTGGGACAATTTGATGACATCAGATGAAAGACTTTCAAAAAGAATGTAGTGGTGAGAATTGTGAAGGGCACACCTATGGTAATGAAGTTAGAGAAGATATCGAAGAACTTGTACATGCTTATGGGTGAAACATACAAGGAGGTTTAGATAGTTGTTTCATTAAATACCTCAATGGAAGCGTTGATGACGTTATAGAATCAAAATCTTGGCCATATGTCAGATTGAGGCCTGAAGATTCTTGCAGATCAAAAGTTTCTATCTAGTCTTACAAAGGTATCCTTACCATTTTGTGAGCATCGTGTTTTAAGTAAGCAACACATGTTAAAGTTCGGGATGTCAACAGTAAGAAGTTATGAGATCTTGGAGTCGATCCATTCCGATGTTGGTCAAGAACCATTTATATCCCTAAGAGGAGAAAGGTACTTTGTATCATTAATTTATGATTATTCTAGGAGATATTGGGTGTACCCAATCAAGAGTAAGGTGGATGTTTTTGAAGTCTTCAAAACATTCAAAGAACATAATAAGCTTGACTCTGGAAAGAAGATCAAGTGTTTGAGGACTGAAAATGGTGGAGAATATACAAGAGTGGAGTTTGATAATTTTCTATAAATAGGAAGGAATCAAGATACAGTTCATGGTGGTGTACACTCCTCAGCAGAATGGAGTGGAAAAGTGGATTAACAGAACCATGTTGGATAGAACAAGGGCGATGATGAAGATTGTAGGAATTGCCAAAACTTTTTGGGCAGAAGCAGTGAATACTGCCTGTTATGTGATCAACAGATCTCCTTCAATGGCGATTGAGCTGAAGACACCGATGGAGATGTGGACCGGTAAACCCACTGACTATTCTCAATTACATAATTTTGGAAGTCCTATATATGCATTATTTAATGACCAAGAAAGATCAAAGTTGGATTTGAGATTAAGGAAATGTATCTTCTTGGGGTACGCTGATGGTGTGAAGGGGTATCGTTTGTGGGACCCCACTTCTCGCAAATTTATCATCAGTAGAGATTTTATTTTTGCAGAAGACAAGGTGAAAATGAAAATGGTTCAAGGCATAGAGAAGGAGAATACAAAAACTACAATAGTCAAAGTAGAAGAAAATTCCAAGGAAGAACCAGTTTCCTCTGAGGCATTACCAGAGCATGATGATCAAGTACTGGTTGAATCTGGACAACAATGGTCAACTCAAGAGAAAAGATCACTAGTATGGAACTCAGACTATGTCACTGAGATAAATATTGCACACTAATTATTGACGGAGGATGGAGATCCATCTTCTTTTGTGGAGGTTACCCAGAGTTTAGATGTATCCTCATGGACGGCGACAATGCAGGAGGAACTTGAAGTCATGCATAGGAACAAGACTTGGGATCTTGTTCCATTATCTCATGGAAAGAAGGATATCAGAAACAAATGGGTATTTAAGATCAAGCGGGATGTAAATGACTAGGTGGAAAGATATTGTGCAATATTGGTGGTCAAAGGATTTTCTCATAAGGAAGGTATTGATTTCAATGAAATATTTTCTCCTGTTGTTAGACTGACAATTGTTCGGTTAGTTCTGGCGAGGTGTGCTACATAGAACTTACATTTGGAGTAGCTGTATGTGAAGACTTCTTTTCTCCATGGTGATCTTGATGAAGAGATCTATATACTCAAACCAGAAATTTTTTCATAAGGAAAATAGAACTTGGTTTTCCGGTTGAACAAATCACTGTACGGTATCAAATAGGCGCCAAGATATTAGTATAAGAGATTTGATTCCTATATCATGATCCTTGGATACAACAGACTTCACTTAGATCCTTGTGCATATTTCAAGGGTTCAGATGGTAATGATTTCATCATTCTACTATTGTATGTGGATGACATGTTGGTTGCAGGCCCCAACAATGATCAGATCCTGCAGACGAAGGCACAGTTGTCTAGGGAGTTTGATATAAAGGACTTGGGACTAGCAAACAAGATTCTTAGGATGCA
Organism: Viscum album; assembly: GCA_963277665.1. Classification (NCBI taxonomy): domain Eukaryota; kingdom Viridiplantae; phylum Streptophyta; class Magnoliopsida; order Santalales; family Viscaceae; genus Viscum; species Viscum album. The sequence continues at coordinate 57,560,907 of OY728154.1, forward strand.
GATTTACTGAGACAGAAGTAATTGGAATATTTGGATATCACAGAATAGTTACTTACAGTGATTCTTGAAATTCTTCAACATGAAAGACTGTAAGACAATATCTACCCCACTTCCCATTAATTTCAAGTTATCCTCAACGATGAGTCCTAGCAGTGAAGCAGAGTGGAATGAGAGATCTTGAGTACCATATGCATCAGTAGTGGGAAGTCTGATTTTCATTATGGTTTGTACTAGACAAGTCATTCCACATGTAGTGAGAGAAGTTAGTCGGTACATGGAGAATCCAGGATGGGAGCATTGGATCATGGTGAAGAGGATCCTGAGATACATCATGGATACCTCAAATGTTGTATTATGTTATAGAGGATAATATTACACTATCAGAGGCTATGTTGATTCAGATTTTGCTGGTGATTTTGACCGGAGGAAATCCGCTACTGGTTATGTGTTTACTCTTACAGGAGGAGCGGTGAGCTGGAATTCAAAGTTACAGTCAGTTTTGGCTTTATCCACAATAGAGGAAGATTACATGGAAGCTACACAGGCTTGTAAAGAGGTTATTTGGATGAGAATGTTGTTGGAGGAGCTCAGGCATAGAAAGACTCATATTCCATTGTTTTGTGATAGTTATAGTGCCTTGCACATTGCAAGGAATCCATCTTTTCATTCCATGACAAAGCACATTGGGGTACAGTATCACTTTTTCCAAGATGTGGTGGAGGAAGGAAGTGTGGATATGCAAAAAAATCACACTAAAGAAAATCTGGCAGATTTCCACATGAAGGCGATTAACTTTGATAAGTTTAGATGGTGCAGATACTCGAGTGGCCTTGTAGATACTTGAGCAGCATGTTTAGAAGATAGAAAGGATGTGGAGATATGATTGGTTCTCAATCAAATCTCCAAGTGGGAGATGCGTTGAAATAATAGTTTATTCTAGATGGTTTCGCCCCTCCATGGGTTGTCAAGTGAGGTGGGTGGGTTCATGAGGTGGGTGTCCAACACCACCAAAATCATTCAGCAGAGAGGAGAATTTGGATGGGAGAGATAGCCTATAAAATGGGATCTCTCACAATGGTTTGATCATCATCTTTAGCATCTCATATCATCACCTTTTTCTTGTTCTTATTAACATTTTTGAGTGGTATTTGTGAGGCGGTTTCCCCATTTATTCAAGAGAGAATATTTCCAAGGGTTTTCTCCTTGTAATAGTGAGGGAGAGTGTGTACCCAATTTTACCCATAGTGATCCTTCTATTTTCCCGTGGTTTTTTACCCCTTCCATTTGGGGGTTTTTCCACATTACATATGGTGTCCTTTTTTTCATTTTTCTACTTTATTTTATTTCGTGATTATCATTGCACTGATGGTCCAATAATTTACGGTCCCAACAGAAGCCAGAGCAGGGATCAGTGCAGCCAAGGCCTTCAACCATAAACAGCATTCAAGGGGAACCCAAAACCTCCCAATAATGGATTCATCATCATAGAGGATGAAAAGTAGAAATGCTTTCACTCTATTATTCCACAATCATTACCATTCCAACATCCCGTCATAAAAATTGACGAAATAAAAAACTGAGATAATAAAACCTGCAAGAAAACCAAGGTTACGCCACCCCATTGACGTCGCTGATGACACCCCCTAATTGTACTTCCATCATCACTAAAAAACTAGACATCACCACATGATGAACTCACCCTAATTTATCTCCTTTGACATCGATAGAAACCGTAGACACAGTCCCATCTTTCCCATGCCATGCCAACATCACCGCCAGAGAATGACGTTACCACCTGATGACACCCAATTGATGACCGACATTGGAATAGATACCCTAAATGGCCATAAACACTAAATCTAGCAACCACCAGCTGAAAAACCCCTAATTGAATGAGATTCAACTGCAAATTTTTCACCACCCCCAGATCTGGAGCGTAGATCTAATGTCACATGAACGCCCGAAGAAGGATCCAAACCGGATCTAATAGGTCTGAGAACATCCTTCATTAAAGAAGATGCAGAGCTCTATTATATGGCCACAACTAGAAAGAAAAACCCTAGGAAGAGATCTCTTGAGATCAGAGATCTCTCTAGAGTTCCCAAAAGACTGATTTTTTATCTTAAAAAATCTAATTTCTGATTCCAAAATATAAAGTGTAAATTTATAAATTAATATTAATATTTTTAAATATATTTTTATACTTATTAAATGAAATTTTGATTGAATAAATTTTTTATAAATTTTTGAATCATTTTCACATAATAATTCTATCATAAATTCAAAAATGCTTGTAAAATAATAATTTCCACTTTTTCAATAAAAAATCAATTTTGTCATAAAATTCCCAAAAATTCACCCTAGGATAATTTTAATGTGATGAGTCCAAAAATGAAATTTATCTTATTAAAGTAATTCTATAAATATGATAATTTTAAATTATAAAAAAAACTTTATTTATTGTAAACTAACAATTTGTATAGCGTAGTCAACATTCTATCCATTATAAAAATTACTTAGGACTTCATTAAAATATATTATAATTTAAAAACTGTTTTATAATATTATTTAATGAAAATAAGTTTCATTTAAATCTTCTTAATTTACCATGAAACATATGTTTAAACATTAATATGTTTATAGTCTCCAAAAGTAATATAATTTTTATTATATCATTAAAATAATCCTAACAGACACTTAGTTGCATTTATATAACCAACAATAATAATGATCAACTTAATTATTAACTAATTGTATTAAATTTGAGTGTCTATATCACCCTATAAAAACAATATCATTCTCTCTTCATTATTCACTACTTTTCTTACAAAGGTTCTTACAAGTCCTTTGATAATGTCATTTTTTTTCTTAACACTTCACTTTTTTTATGATCTATATGGTAGGGGTGATTTTCTTTGGGTAAACCAAGCCTATTAAGTTTTTTAGTGAATTTAGTATTCTTACAAGTGTATATAATTTTATTGTTCTTCATTGAATTAGTCTATATCTATGCATGATGTTTAATGTTCTTATGAAACTTCAAAGTATTTTTATGTGCCTCTATTGTAAAACATAATAAAAAATTATTGAGAGGCAAAATTTCCTTTATTTAAAGAAGAATATTGTTTGGGTCATTACATTCTTCCACCCTTAAATAAATTTCACCCTTGAAATTTGTGTCCAACCTAAAATGTTCCAATATACCTTACACTCAGTTTTCCTTTATCACGTTTAGATTTATTCATTGGTTATAAAAGTAACCAAGCTCTCCACACTTGAATCAATTCACTTCCAAATGTGATTTCATTTCTTTCCATTATTATCAATATTAAGGGGTTGTAGATTTTAATTTATTTAATAATTTTAAGATATGTGGCTAGCCTTCCCAAATTTATATCACATCACACTTCCTTAAATACAATTCCCTTAGTGCTTTTTCCTATATTATTTTCCCAAGGAATGTTGTAATTTTTTCGTTTTCATGCTCAAGTTCATTTCCAATGTTTTGATCCATACTTCTATTTTTATCATTCTAACCATGGGACCATTAGGAATACACAAAATCTATTTCAACTTTTATATCACATCATACTATATCTTCATAGCTCCTAAAGTCTTTTATTTCCAATTATTTCTGTAGATGGGGTCCCATTTTTCTAAAGAATCGATCTATATTCCCATCAAAATCGATAACAAAGATAGAAGAACAACACAAAAGCCTTGTAAATTTTATCTAATAATTCCCCACTGATTAATTTTAATTCTGTTTTAACTTGATTAATTCCATATCCATTTTTATCTAGAGGGTATGAGGAAAATACTTATTTAAAAATGCTTTTTTGAATTCTTCTCATTTCATAACTTTTGCCTCACCCCTTGGATTCATGTTCTCGATAAGTGTCCAACACGAATCAACTTCTCCCTTTAAACGATATACTTCCAACATAAAATTCTCTTGATTAAAACAATTGAGTACAAAAAAATTCTTTTCTATAGTATTGATCCATTGACCTATGATCAGTGGATCAGTGGTTCCACTAAAAACAGGTGGTCTTTGACACATGAAGGATTCAACTACCAGTTGTTCCTTCCTTGGTGAAGTTTGATACTCCAAATGGTTTAGGTTGTTGTTAATGACCTAAATTAATTGATTCCTCCTCATCACCATGACGTTTTCAATACACACATCCGCATATAGCAACATATAATGAAACATGGAAATTCGGATTTCCTATTGACATTCATGTTCTCATAACCTCTTATCTTAGATATTACCATGGTTGAACACCCTGAGATGGTTTCTCAATGTATTATGAGCCTCTTACACCCAATAGACTATACCATTCATGTCTTTTTGGATGATATCATTCATCCATAGAACAAGGTTCAAGAATAATATTGTGTCCCACTAGGTTCTCATCATAGTGGGGAACTGCTATGACCTTTCAGCATGGTATATATTATAAGGACATTATCACATAAAAATACAATGCAGAATAATAATCAATATATGATAATAAAACTTATTTAATAAGGAAAACATGTAGTCATGTACTAAAACAAGTTGGTTCTAGGGCACCAACTCTAACAGACTCCCACTTTCACTAGATCTAACTCTCATCAGCTTTAAGTATACTATCTCTAGCATGATACTCATAATTATACTAAGATAAATAATTTTTTAAGGGTTCTACCATGTTTTCCTCTATGGATACTCTTATTACCACAACTTCACCTAGTTGAGAAAAATCTCTCAAGAGATGAGACTTCTGAAGTATGTTATTTGACCTTTGGTGTGACCTTAGATCCTTTAAAATATCCATCGCTATAGTTTTATCATAGTAAACTATGATATAGTATTTATATCTACGCATATAATCAATATCTTAGAAAAATTTATGAATCCAAACTACATCCTTGGATGAATCAGAAGCCTCAATATACTTGGACTCTGCTATAGAATCAGCAACAATTGGATGCTTTGAACTCTTATAGCTCAAAACTCCTTCGTTGAGATAAAATATATATCTAGACTGTGACTTTAGACTATTATGATCTATATAAAAACTATAATATGTATAACCCCTGATGACTATCTCTTCATATTCTCCATACACTAGGAACATATCTTTAGTGCACCTTAGATACTTAAGGATAGTCTTAACAGGAGGCCAATGTTTTTCACCTCAATCTACTTGATATATATCAACCATGATAAAAGTAGAGAAAAAATAAAGCCTCATATATAACATGACATACATGATAGATCTTATGGAAGAAGCACATGTGATCTTACTCATTCTATCTCTTTCCTCTAGTGTTTGAGGACACATTTTCTTGGAAATATGTATACCATGTGACACTAGAACCAATACCATCTTGGATTGTTCTATATTGAACCTATTTAGTATCTGGTAAATATATATATCTTGACTTAACCCAAGTAGTACCTTGGATCTATCAAGAATGGTCTTGATCCCTAGAATACAAGACACTTCACCTAAGTCCTTCATGGAGAATAACCTTCTCAACCATGCATTAACCTATTATAAGGTTGGTATATTGTTTCCAATTAGTAATATTTCATCAATATATACAACTATGAAAATATGCATACTTATACTAAATCACTTGTAAACACATGGATTGTGTTAATTCTTAATGAAACCAAATTCCTTCATGGATTCATCAAATCAAATATTCCATGACCTAGATGCTTAATTTAATGCATAAATGGATATTTGTAACTTGTATACCTTTTTGTAATTTCATGGAGTCACAAACCCATATGGTTGTTTCATATACACATTCTCTTTAAGGTCCCCATTAAATAATTCATTTTTGAAATCCATTTTCCAAATCACTAACTCAAAATTAAATTCTTATTCATTTTAAAGATAAACCGCTTTGAGGGGAAGTGGATAACCATACAAAAAAAATTAAAATGTGATGGGACTTTTTTTCTTGCTAAAACAAACTTAAGGTTTTAGTGTCTAGTATCTAATGTAGGATCTAGAAAATAGGAAAATTATTCCAACTAGGTACTTTATGAATAATATCCTAAAATAAAGAGTCCATCATGTCCCATCTATTAATGAATTAATCCATACTAATTTTCATGTCATTTAATCCCTGAAGAAGAATAAGGATATAAGAGTCTTCCCAATTCGGTTGTTCCTTAGTGCCAACTGTCATAGCTCTAACTTTAATTCAGCTTTGGTCTTCCTTTAAAGATTTCGTTAAGAGATTCTATTCTACCCTATTCTCTATATAATTCATAAAGAGTATTTTTGAAACAATCCAAACTTTTGTTAATGAAAATCCCTCTTGATCTAATTAAATGTCTTAATATGTGAAATGCTTATACAACATATGCACTTAATTTGTTTTATGTTTTTAGATTTTAAAATACCATTAAGAATTGTAATTGTTTCTATTGTATCTGTTGAACAGTGATCACATGATTAGTATAAATATGGTCTTTAACAAATCCAATTTACTCAGACAAAGGAAGTGATGGCCTCATCCAGTAAACTTTCCCCATATGAAGCCCATTTGTCAGATCTCATAAAGGAGGTGGTGTCATTGGGATTTTATCTTGACCAAGCTCAAGTTGGGCATGAACACGTTAAGCTTGAGAGGAACTGCCTATGGGAGAAGTGGAATTTGATAGAGATTACCACTCGAGCGATGTTATCCGAGCCACCCCAAGAGTCTGTCACCATCGCACACCTCCCCCTTCAGTCTTATGTGTGTGTTTTAAGGGTTTATGTAACAAGACCCTAGTACTATTGTTATGTACATTATTTTTGTATATAATAAGGAATATACTTTCATTTTATTATTGTTACTTTGTAAATAGTTTTTAAAGCACAAATAGTATTTTTAGTTAATATTCAACTAAGAAATATATTTTGATGAATTAATGGATTTTTGAATTAAATAATATTTCAAAAAAATATTATAATTATTATTAAATTAATTTTTATTAAATATAAATTATCGTATAATTTTATGAATGCAATTGTAATTTTTATTAAGGTTTGAAGGCCATTTTTTTCAAAACCCATGAATTTTCGATAAATGTCAATTTTTATTTTAAAAGTGAAAATTAAAATATTTATAAAATTATTTAGATAAAATGAATATTATTACTGGAATCATGACATCGAAATTATCCAACAGTGAATTTTTCATAATATTCTGAGACAGTCAATTTTTGGGTAAAAATTAAATACCGTTTAAATATATAATGTGTTTTATGACATCATAATGACCCAATAGTGATGTAATAAAATGATATAAACATTATGTTCAGACAATATTTGTTTTACCATTAAAATAATTTTATTTTGGGTCTTTTTTATTTATTTTACAAAGCTTTAGTGGGCCCTTCAAGACTTGTTAAACATTTTGTCTTTTTAAATTGTTTTCCTTGGGAGTGTGACTCACCTCCACATAAGCAATCCTATTATTTTAAGAAGTTAAGACTTTGGCCTTATAAAATATTATTTTCTACTCCCCTTTGGTAAAAACCATTGGCAAAAACTATGGGATGGTTTGTGGTTTTGATTAGTTTAATGTGAGGTGTCCCAAACCTAAATAATAAACAATTCCATCGACTTTCCAATATAAACCCACCCAATATCACACTTCCACCTCACTCAAAGCCTTTGTATTTCATCCAACCTCTACCCTCATATCTCTATAATCCTCCCAAGGTGCCCCAATATCCCAAGAATCCTCTCTCAATCCTTTGTAAGCACACTTCCAAGTAAGGGTTTTTCTTTCTTTCTCATTTTTGTCTAATATTCTTTAAGATTTTATGCCCTTTTAATTTCAAATATAAATGTTGGAGTATGGTTTATCACCTCTCCCATACTACCCTCTTTATTTTTTAATTATGGTAGACCCCTTTATCTCTCATTAAATTCCTCCCATGTACACCTGTTACTATACCGAAATTCCGAAAGGAATTTCTCTCTCCTCATTTACATTCAAGCAATTATTTTGTATCATGAATCTAAATTCCATTACATTTGTTGGGAAATGTATCTAAATGACCCCATTACTATCCATTTCATTTAAATATTATGATACACCCTTTTCTCTCTCATCAACCATTTTTATGAGTTCTTATGTCACGCTGTTATGCTCCCGAAATTGCATCACATTTTTTCAAGCCAAAGTCGTTGTGTAGTGAATACCATGAACATTTCTCTATCAAGGGTATTCAAATCTATGCACATTTAATTATTTTATAAAGAGTCTCAAGTATGTATTACACATTTTTTTATCATAGAATAAATGATTATGTTCAATGATTCAATGTTTTATGATCCATTTAGCACACTTATGCATGAAGTGCAATGTTTAAGAAGGGTGCGCCCTGATAGCGCTCCAATGCATTGGGTAAAGTATAGTATCATGATACATCATGTGAAATGGGTGTTTACTCATGATAATTCAATTTCAATGAGGGTTTACTCATGCTTCATGTGCAATGAGGGTTTACTCATGCTCCATCTGCAATGATCATTGGATCATGCTAATTCCATGTTAAGTGTTGTTGCCACATTTCCATGTTATGATTATCATGCTTTAACATGCCTTTATGTTTATTCTTCTCTTGTGATCTATTGATATGCCTATTGTATAATATTTATTGTATTCCTCATGTTACTCCATGTTTATTACCTTACTGGTCTTTATAGCTTACCCTTTTCTTATGCATGTCCTTAGGTTATCCCATGCAATGCTAAGTACGAGGGAATGTAGTGGTCATGTAAAGAAAGTTTTCAATAAATATGTTCTATTTAATGTTTTAAGTTATTATGCAATGATCCAAAACCCAAAAGACACTAGACCTCTCGATCTTCTATGTTGTATCAAGTGAATGTTATGTAATAAATTATGTTTAATTGTGTAATAAAAAAAATTAAGGTTGTCATAGTTGGTATCATAGGAAAGGTTTAGTTATTTTTGGGATTAGGATTATAAAACCCTAGGGAAGCCTTAGATACAAGAATAATAAGAACATACCTATGTTTTGGTGAGTATTTATTAAGTGGTTTATCAAGAAAATACATCCTTGTCTGGATACGAGAAGGTAGAGGCGGCTCTGGCACAGATGTATCCTAGGGGTAAAACACAAAAAAAAACCGCTTTGAGCTAGAATCAAACGGGAACTGGTTCATGAAAATGGGCCTTGCTGGACTCTTGGTTACAACACTCCCGGGGGATATGCTTTGGTAGATTCACAATCTTGGTACAAACTGTTTTTAAGGGAAAAAATCCCATAATAATATAAGTTAAGAAATAGATTGAGGATAACCTAGATTTAAACCTAAGAAATCACAAGTTAGGATATACTTATTCTTTATAATTTTATACTTTTATGTTCAAAGTTTCTTTTTTAGGCTTAATGGCTAAGTATTTAAGACCTCTAATTATATTTTATTTTTCTTAGTTAATCTTGGTAAATAGAAGAACACTTTCCAACAACCAATGTGTTAGGAAATGTGAATATTTCCCTAATGATATGCTGATATGACGGGTGTGTGTGGTCAAAACTTCATGATAGTACTTGCTAAGATGGATCGAGTTATGAATAATAACTTGAATCAGGAAGAACTCCCTCCTCCTCCACGGAAAGAGAATGCCATCATAGAAACCTTTATACGGAAAAGGCCTCCCATGTTTAGTGGATCTTCTTATCCCCTCCTAGTGGAACAATGGATTAACTCCATTGAAAATATGTTCTCCATCCTCCAGTGCTCAGAATAGGAAAAAGTTGTACTAGCGGTCTATCGTTTTTATGGGGAATCTGATCAGTGGTGGACACTAATCAAGAATACAAAGTCCCAAGATGAAATTGATTCCATGAATTGGGAGGAATTCAAGAGGATGTTTTTCAACAAATATTGTCCTCGAACCCTCCGTCTCAAGATGGAATGAGAGTTAGTCGGACTCAAGCAGAAGGAATATGAGTCCATCGAGGTGTATGAAGAAAAATATACAAGGATTTCAAGTTACGCCTCTGGACTTGTCCTGAACACCGAAAGCAAGGTGGATCACTTCTTTAGCCAACTAAAGCTGAGTCTACGAAAAGCATTGACGATTCGAGACTTCGATAGTTATGAGGATATTTTCTGTTGTTCCCTCAAGGTTGAAATGGAGATTGGAGACTCTCAGTAGTCTTGTGGGACCAGTAACAAGAAGCAGAAAATAGATAAAAACATGGGTGGTCTATCAAACTAATCCCATGATGGAAAAAAGTCTGACTTTTCCCCTTGTAAAAATTGTGGGAAGAAACATTCTGGTAACTGTCTCAAGGGAACCAGGAATTGCTTCAAATGTGGAAAGTTTGGTCATCTGGACAAGAACTGCCTAAGGGACATGAAAGATCCCACTAATGTTGAAGAAGAAATGAAGGTTCAGATCAACACTCAGCTGGTAGTGCAGTGTTACAACTACAAGGATCTTGGGAATTATGCAAACAATTACCCTAAACCGATGGTTGTCAGAGGCAATCAACAACAACCTCTGAGGAAATAAGGAAGGGCCTATTCTATCACTACCACAGAGGTGGATCCAGATAATGATTTGGTGACAGGTATGCTAGTTATTCATTTTAGAATAGCGAACGTACTATTTGATTCTAGTTCTACACATTCTTTCATAACTTTCAAGTTTAGTAGAACAATTCAACCACCACCTCAAAATTTGGAGGAAAAGTTATATGTGAGAAAAGCTAAAGGGGAAATCACTGTGTTCATGGTTTATAACTCCTCCCCGGTTAACATTTATGGACTGAACCTCCCATCAAATATCGTCATACTTCCTTTAGTGGAGTTTTATGCTATCTTGGGCATGGATTGGTTATCTTTATACAAAGCTACTATCAACTGCCGGGAAATGGATATCACTCTTCACATCCTGAAGAATCCTCCAATTCTTTACAAATGCAATGAGTAAGATGAATATCCTTTTGAATCATTTTCTCAAGTATGGATATTGATACCTTATGAGAAAGCATATCTAGCTCAAATGATTGAGACAAAAGAGATAATCATGCTTGAAGACATGCCCATCATGAGGGATTACACTAATGTATTCCCTGAAGAGTTTCCTAGTATTCCTCTGAACCGAGAGGTTGATTTCTCAATTTAAATTATCCCTGGTTCTCTACCAATATCAAAGACACCTTACAGAATGGCCACCATAGAGATGGAAGAGTTGAAGAAGCAGTTACAGGAGAATATAGAGAAGGGTTTTATATGCCTGAGTGCTTCACTATGGGGTGCATCAGTCCTCTTTATTAAGAAGAAGGATGGATCAATGCACCTCTGCATTGATTATCATGAGATCAATAAAATCACGATAAGGAACAAGTATCCCCTATCATGGATATATGAATTGTTCGATCAGCTTCATGGGGCCAATTATTTCTCTAAGGTAGACCTTCGGTGGGGATATCACTAATTAAAGGTGAGGAAGGAAGATATTCCCAAGACTGCCTTTCGAACGAGGTATGGACACTATGAGTTCATAGTTATGCCCTTAGGACTCACTAATTCTCTAGCAATTTTCATGGATTTAATGAATAGAGTCTTTATAGATTACCTCGACAAATTTGTGGTAGTCTTTATTAATGATATTCTGATATATTCCAAGAGAAAAGAGGAACATGAGGAGCATTTGAAAACTGTGTTAAAGACTTTGCGAAGGGAGAAGTTGTATGCAATGTACAGTAAATGTGAGTTCTGGATGGCAGAAGTATCATTCTTAGGGAATGTTATCACCAGCAAAGGGATATCTATGGACCCTACCAAGACGAAGGCAATCGAATAGTGGCCCAGGACAACTTCTGTAACAAATATCCACAACCTTTTGGGTCTAGATGGGTATTATCGACGATTTTTGAATAAATTTTCACAATTTTCTTACCCAATGACCATGATGACACATAAGGGAGTAAATTTTTTCTAGACACAGGAATTTGAAGATTGTTTCAAGGAGTTAAAAGAGAGGCTTATCACTGCACCAGTACTCACACTCCCTATAAGTGGAGAAATCTTTGTGGTGTATATTTATACTTCTAATAAGGGCTTAGGCTGTGTATTGATGAAAAATGATAAAGTGATAGCCTATGCCTCAAGGTAGTTGAAAATCCATGATCAAAACAACCCAACGCATTATCTGGAGTTGGCGGCTATGATTTTGCCTTGAAAATCTGGCGACATTATCTCTATGGGGAGAAATGTGAGATATATACTAACCACAATAGTATCAAATATATATTCACTTATAAAGAGCTTAATATGCACTAGCGAAGATGGATAGAGCTCGTCAAGGATTATAACTTCGCAATCCATTATCATCCCGGTAAGGCAAACAAGGTGGTGGATGCTCTAAGTAGAAAGGATCCTGCATCTTTATGAATGATGAGAATTGAAAAGGATCTAATCTTCTTAGATTTACAGAGGATGTAAATGGGAATTATAGAGACCCAAGCCTTTTACATAAAACATTTCATGATTTTAAGCATAATTAATCATCAGAGTACAAGCCAAGGATCTTTAAGTCTAGTGTCTTGGAAGACTAGGTACATATAACATAAAACATGGGGAAAAAACTTCTTTATTTAATCTCCATAAAGAGATTCTAACTTCCTTTGAGCCCTTAAATCTGCATAGGGTACCCTGGGGAACACATAAACAAAGGGATGAGCTAAAAATCCCAGTAATGGAATGAACATAAGGATGCATCTCAAGCACATGAGTTAGGAGGCATGACATAATGATATCCAAAGCATAAAACTTATAAAATCATTTAATATAATCATGGGATCATATAAACATGGAATCATATAAATTTGGTAGAATCATAAAACATTTCTTTAGTACGGGTCCAGGCAAACCGCCAATCCTGTTTCCCATTTCAGTATGGGTCAAGGCTAACTGCCAATCCCGTTTCACATCGCATCTCAGGAGACTTATCCTTACCCAATGCATTGGAGCGCTATCTGGGTGCAACCATCTCAACATTTTCATGTATATTCTTTCCACATAAAAATTCTTACCATATATAAAATCATACATAATTAACCATACATAAACATAAGGGTACCCATGGAAAGAATTGGGTACCACAGTAATAACATAAAACATATCCAATGGGTGTATCATGAAAGTGTCCATGAAAGGAAAGTATTATAACATACATTGACGTTCATACAGTAAAATAGTCATATAACATGGTAGGTTATGTCAAATAGAAGTTACAACATATCAGAAATGTATTTTAGAACATTAGCATTAAAACATTTTTGTGCGGTTTTAAGGAAAACACTCTAGAGCTTTTCAAATAAAAAAGAGGAAATTATTTTATATAAAACCATAATTGAAACAAGAAGGTTTTCATAATAAAAATATTGATTTTATAAAGACAATGGTTTCTTAAAATAGAGGATAGAGTGAACATGAAATTTGGGTACAAATTTGGGAAGTCCCCTTAAAACAGGTTTGCTTATCAGAAAGTTCTGAGGGAATCTTTCAAAAACATGTATATCCCTGAAAGAAAGTGATGAAAGGGTATTGATATTAGAATATTTTTCAACTATACAAAATTCATTGAATTAACATAAATAGATATGATAACACCATTTTTAAAGAAAGATAAGGCAACCCGAAAGAACGAAGAAGGTTTGGGTAGAATTCATTACAATTTTACCGGCATGGTGTCGGGTGAAACTAAGAGGGATTGATGAGAAAGAGAAGGGGTTTATCATCACTTATAACTCATTATTTCAGTATGGGGGAGGTTCTAAATAATACCCCATCATTTTTAATTGCACATAAAAGACATAACATATAGGACAATCTTGATTAAGAGTGAAAAGGAGAGGGTCCCTTACCCTAAATCCGTTGGTGTTCTCCACTTGTTATTAACGACCTGAATAAACAAATTTGGATTATTAATTAATAATTCCATAACCTATTATATATTTAATTTATTTATTATAACCCTTTTTAGTTCATTAAAATCCTTTTTGATTAGTTATAAGGTTCAATTTCATTGTTCGGATGCGTTTGTTTACTTGGCTTTAAAAGATCAGTTCACTTATATTCAAGTTTGAATTATATGAAAGATGAAAGTGGTTTTCCAGAATTGAAGTTATATTATTTATTTAATATCTAGGAGATTACATGGTTTTATTTTTAATTAGGTTACTTAGAGTGAAGTCGGGTTATTATATATATAACAATAGTGATAACCGTTTTTGTTGATCGGTAGATTTGATTACAAAGATTGTGTTTTGCTTTATAACTTAATTCCATATGTACCAAAGGATTACAGAACTAAAAATAGGATATATTAAATATATAATAATAAGGTTCAACCACAACACAAATGTTTTCATGACCATAATTAATGATAATAAAAGAAATTGATAAATTGTTGTCCTTGAATGTGCTAAATTAACACATCTCAAACGGTGCTTTCATTTCTTTCAAATAAAAGGGTGGGGAAAGGAGAGAAGATAATGAAATATACCAATATAATGAAGTAATTACAGTAAATTTATTTTAATGTATTTATCATACTATTATGGTGAAGGGAGGTGAGGAAAGAAATAAAAAAAACGAACTTAAAAGAAAAGAAGAAATTTGGAAGAGGAATTTACCTCTTGAGACTTTCTCCTTTGAGAACCTCTTAAGGGTAGAGGTTTTGGTATTTTGAGGAGGCTGAGAGATTTTGGATGTGGGGGGAGGAACTTGGGGAGATATTTGGTAAGAATAATGGCAAGGCACAAGGGTTGAGAGGAGTGGAGATAAGAGGGAGTGAAGGGGGGTTTTATAGTGGAGGAGAGGAGGGATTTCATGATATTATAATCATTAATTTATTATTTCTTCCCAAGATAAGGAATAGTAAGTATTCCATGACCAAGAATAGTAAATGGGTCATGTGAATTCGAACCATGGGTGGTGACATCATTTATGATGCTAGGAATAGTCTATTTAGCTTATAATGTAAATATACGGTAAATTATCGTATTTTACTATTCATCAAAAATTCAAGTATTTCAGAAAAATATCAAAAATTCACCCTAACAATTTTTCAACCTGTAGAATCCAAAAATGAAGTCCATTTTTCAAAAATAACTTTCTAAATATGAATATTTTAATATTTAATTAAAATCATAATTTATTATCAAAAACCAGTTTTAAAACACTCATTAACTCATTCTAAAATATAGGTATATCGTACTTCCAACTTGAATATTATTTTTATACTATCATAGGTGATGTTACTATTCATTAGGGTATATCACTATTTATTAGGGTAGGTTACTCTTCATTAGGGTAGATTACTATTCAACAAAAATTAAGTTTTCCTTACCGGACTCCAAATAACTTACTGATTACAACTGTGTATGTCAGATTTTCAAAATTCCAAACACATAAGTGAAAAACTTATGTTTAAAGGTCACTTATCACTTAGTAGTTCATAATTTTGTGTTTTCATGTGATTTTATGACATACTTATGAGAAGGTAATTTTCGTTGAAAAACATTGGTTCGTTACATTCTTCCCCCCTTATGAAATTTCGCCCTCAAAATTTCGTTTTACATTCTAATCCAAAAACAGGTGTGGGTACTTTTCCTTCATTGCTTCTTCCAATTCCCATGTTGCCTCTTCATACTTATGGTTTCTCCATAGTACCTTGACCAGATGAGTAATCTTTTTGCATAGAACTTTTTCTCTATGATTCAAGATCTTCACTGGCTGCTTCTCGTAAGAGTGATCATCCTCCAACTATACCACCTCTGAAGAGAGTACATGTGAAGGGACTGGTATGTACTTCCTTAATAGTGATATGTTAAAAGCATCATGAACTCGATCCATATTCAGTGGAAGTTCAAGCCGATAGGCCATGGCTCCTATGTGTTCAAGGATCTCAAAAGGTTCAATATACCTTGGTCTTATCTTCCCTTTCTTCCCGAATAGCATGATTATCTTCCATGAAGATATTTGAAGGAAGACTTTATCTCCAACGTCGAACTCCAAGTCCCTTTGACGGTTGTCAGCATAGCTATTTTGCTGACTTTGAGCATCTTTGATGTGTTTTTGGATGACTTGAACCTTCTCTGTCATATCTTGAGCAAGATCAAGTCTAAGTAGCTTTCTTTCTCCAACTTCATCCTAACAAGTTGGAGTTCTACATCACTTTCCATTCAGAGATTCATATGGAGCCATCTGAATACTCGAGTGGAATCTATTGTTTTATGAGAACTCAACCAATGGGAGATGTTGATCCCATTCACCTTTGAATTCTAGAGAGCAGGCTCTAAGCATATCTTCAAGAATATAAATAGTTCTTTTAGACTAGCCATCAGTTTGGGGGTGATAGGCCATTCTGAAATTTAATTTAGTACTCAAAGAATGTTGAAGGCTTCTACAAAATTTAGATGTGAACCTTGGATCACGGTCAGAGAAAATTGAGAGTGGAACACCGTGCAGTCTCACCACTTCCTTCACATATATCTTTGCAAGTTTTTCAAGCAAGAGAACTTCCCAAATAGTGATGAAATGGGATGTCTTGGTGAGTCGGTCAACCACAAAAAATATCGCATTATTTCCCTTCGACGTCTTCTGGAGACCCGTGACAAAGTCTATAGTAACATTTTCCCATTTCCACATGGGTATAGTCAATGGTTGCATCATACCTTTGGACTTTTGTCGCTCATCTTTAACTTGCTGGCATACCAAGCACCTTGATATATATTCTTCAATCTTCTTCTTCATGTTATCCCACCAGAAGTGTTCTCAGAGATCACGGTACATTTTGGTACTCCCAGGATGGATAGAGAAGGTCGAGCTATGTGCATCATTCAATAGATCCTTCTTTATCTCTAGATCAGATGGTACACATAATCGTGTCCCAAATCTTACAACTCCTTCCTCGTCAATTTTGAAATCGGAGGATTTCCCATTTTTAACAGCTTCCACCCTTTTCTGAATTTCCACATCCTTTCTTTGAGAATCCTTTATTTTCTCCAAGAGGGATGGTTGAGAAATCATTTGAGAAATGATTGATGATGTTCCTCCCTTAATTATTCCCATGTCCATCCTTTGCAAATCTAAGAAGATCGGATCCTTTTCAATTCTCACCATTGATAAACATGCAGGATCCTTTCTACTTAGAGCATATGCCACCTTGTTTGCCTTATCGGGATGGTAGTAGATTGAGCAGTCATAATCCTTGATGATCTCTATCCATATTCTCTGGTTCATATTAAGTTATTTCTGTGTGAATATATATTTGAGAATCTTGTGGTAAGTATATATCTCACATTTTTTCCCATAGAGATAATTCCGTCAGATTTTCAACGCAAAGATCATAGTCGCCAACTCAAGATCATGTGTGGGATAGTTTTGCTCATGGATTTTCATCTGTCTTGAGGCATAGGCTATCACTTTATCATTTTTCATTAGCACGCAGCCTAAGCCTTTCTTATAAGCATCACTATACACCACAAAGAGTTCTCCACTTGAAGGGAGTGTGAGTATCGGCGTAGTGATAAGCCTCTTTTTCAACTCCATGAAACAGTCTTCACATTCCTGTGTCCAAAGGAACTTTACTCCCTTCCATGTCATCTTGGTCATTGGGTTTGACAATCGTGAAAAGTTCTTCACGAATCGTCGATAATACCCAGATGGACCTAAAAAGCTACGGATCTTCGTTACAAAAGTTGGCCTCAGCCACTCTTTAATTGCCTTTGTCGTAGAAGGGTCCACAGATATCCCTTTCCTGGTGATAACATGCCCCAATAATGAAACTTCCTCTATCCAGAACTCACATTTACTATACTTTGCATACAACTTCTCCCTTCGCAAAGTCTTTAACATAGTTTCCAAATGCTCCTCATGTTCCTCCTTGCTCTTGGAGTATATCAGAATATCATCAATAATGACCATCACAAATTTTTCAAGGTAATCTCTAAAGACTCTATTCATTAAATCCATGAAAATTGATGGAGCATTAGTGAGTCTGAAGGGCATCACTATGAACTCATAGTGTCCATACCTAGTTTGAAAGGCATTCTTGGGAATATCTTCCTTCCTCACCTTTAGTTGGTGATATCCCAACCGAAGGTCCACATTAGAGAAATAACTGGCCCCACGAAGCTGATTGAACAAGTCATCTATCTATGGAAGGGGATACTTGTTCTTTATAGTGATTTTATTGAGCTTACAATAATAAATGTAGAGGTGCATTGATATATCCTTCTTCTTGATGAAGAGGACTAGATCACCCCATGGTGAAGCACTCGGGCGTATAAAACCCTTCTCCATATTCTCCTATAACTGCTTCTTCAGCTCTTCTAGCTCTACGGTGGCCATTCTATAAGGTGTCTTTGAGATTAGAAAAGATCCAAGGATAAGTTCAATTGATAACTCAACCTCTTGGTCAGGAGGAAGACCAGGAAACTCTTTGAGGAATACATCAATGTAATCCCTCACGATGGGCATGTCTTCAAGAATTATTCTATCCTTTGTCCCAATCATTTGTGCTAGATATGCTTTCCCACAAGGAAGCAATATCCAAACTTGAGACGAAGATTATAAAGGAGACTCATCTTCTTTATTACACTTGTAAATAATTTTTGGATGCTTTGGGATGTGAAAAGTGATCTCCCTTTCCTAACAATTGATGTTTACCTTGAACAAAGATAGCTCATCCAGGCCCAAGATAGCGTCGAAATTCACTAAAAGAAGTATGAAAAGATTTTTTGGGAGGTTCAGTCCATAAACATTAACCAGGGAGGAGTTATAAACCATGGATGCAATAATTTCCCCATTCACTGTTCTCACAGATAACTTTTCCTCCAAATTTTTAGGTGGTGTTTGAATAGTTCTACTAAACTTGAAAGATATGAAAGAATGCGTAGAACCAGAATCAAATAGTACGTTCACTATTCTTGAATGAATAATAAGTGTACCTATCACCACATCGTTTTTTGACTCCACCTCAGCAGTAGTGATAGCATAATCCCTTATTTGTTGCCTTGGATGTTGTTGTTGATTGCCTCCAACAACCCTCGGCTTAGGGAAATTGTTCACATAATGCTTAAGCTCCTTGCAGTTATAGCACTGCATTGCAGGCTGACTGTTGATCTGAACCTTCCTTTCTTCTTCAACATTAGCAGGATTTTTCATATCCCTTCATCAGTTCTTGGCCATATGACCAAACTTTCTTCATTTAAATCAAGTCTTGGTTCCCTGGAGATAGTCACCAAGATGCTTCTTCCCAAAAATTTTGCAAAGGGGAAAGTGAGGATTCTTTCCATCCTGGGATTTCTTTGATGAACCACCCATGTTGTTCTCCATTTTCTGCTTCTTATCACTAGTCCCATGAGACCACTGAGAGTCTCCAATATCCATTTCAACCTTAAGGTCACAACGGACAATCTCCTCATAGCTGTCGAAGTCTCGAATCACCAACACTTTTCTTAAAATTAGCTTTAGTCCGCTAAAGAAGCGATCCACCGTGCTTTCAGTGTTCATGACAAAGCCAGAGGCGTACCTTCCAAGCCTTGTAAAGTTCACTTCATACGCCCCGATGGACTCATCTTCATTATTCTTGAGTCCAAGGAACTCTCTTTCCATCTTTTGATGGAGGGTTCAAGGAAAATATTTGTTGAAAAACATCCTCTTGAATTCATCCCATTCTATGGAATCAATTTCCTCTTGGTACTTTGTATTCTTGATCAGTGTCCACCACTGATCAGCTTCCCCATCAAAATGATAGACTGCCAGCACAACTTTCTCTTCTTCCGAGCACTGGAGGACAGAGAAAATCTTTTCAATGGAGTTAATACATTGTTCTGTGAGGAGGGGATCATAAGGCCCGCTAAACATGGGAGGCCTTTGCCACATGAAGGATTATATGGAAACTTACTCTTTCCTTGGAGGAGGGGGGACATTCCACCTGATTCAAGTTATTATTCATAACTCGAGCCAGCTGAGAAAGTACTGCCATGAAGTTTTGAGCAACCTCTTCCATCACATCAGGAATTTCATTAGGGAAATCATCACATAGCCTATCACATTGGTTATTGGAACGTGTTCTTCTATTTTCCACCATTAACTAAGAAAAAGAATGTATAATTAGAGGTCTTGAATACTTAGCTATAAAGAAGAAAAAGAAACTTTGAACATAAAAGTATGATCTTATAAAGAAGAATTATATCCTGACTTGTGATTCCTTAGGCTTATATCTAGGTTATCCTTGATCTATTTCTTAACATATATTCTTATGGGATTCTTTTTGTCCATTAATAATGGTTTGTACTAAGCTCTTGAATCTACCGAAGCATATCCACCAGAAGTGTCATAACCAAGAGTGTAGCAAGGCCCTTTATCGTGCACCAGTTCTCATTTGAGTCTAGCTCAAAGCGTTGTTTTTGGGTTTTACCCCTAGATACATCTATGCCAGAGCCACCTCTACCTGCTCGTATCCCGACAAGGATGTATTTGCTTGACAAACCACTTACTCTATACTCACAAAAAGTTAGGACTATTTTCTTATACTTAGTCTCATCCTTAAGGTTCTCACTAAGGTTCTCTATTCCTAATCTCCAAAAATAACTAGACCATCCTCTGATACCAACTATAGCGACTCGAGCCGTTTATATAAAACATTTCATGATTTTAAGCATAATTAATCATCAGAGTACAATCCCAGGATCTTTAAGTCTAGTGTATTGGAAGAATAGGTACATATAACATAAAAAATGGGGCAAAAAAACTTATTTATTTAATCTCCATAAAGAGCTTATAACTTCCTTTGAGCCCTTACATCTGCATAGGGTACCCTGGGGAACACATGAACAAAGGGACGAGCTAAAAATCTCAGTAAGGGATTGAACATAAGGATACATCTCAAACACATGAGTTAGGAGGCATGACATAATGATATCCAAAGCATGAAACTTATAAAATCATTTAATATAAGCATGGGATCATATAAACCTGGAATCATATAAATGTGGCGGAATCATAAAACCTTTCTTTAGTACGGGTCAAGGCTAACCGCCAATCCTGTTTCCCATTTCAGTACGGGTCAAGGCTAACCGCCAATCCTGTTTCACATCGCACCTCATGAGACTTATCCTTACCCAATCCATTGGAGCGCTATCTGGGCGCACACATCTCAACATTTTCATGTATATTCTTTCCACATAAATATTCTTACCATATATACAATCATACATAATCAACCATACATAAACATAAGGGTACCCATGGAAAGAATTGGGTACCACAGTCATGACATAAAATATATCCAATGGGTGTATCATGAAAGTGTCCATGAAAGGAAATGATTAGAACATACATGGAAGTTCATATGGTAAAATAGTCATATAAAATGTTAATTGGTGTCAAATAGAAGTGACAACATATTAGAAATGTATTTTAGAACATTAGAATTAAAACATTTTTGTGCAGTTTTAAGGAAAACACTCTAGAGATTTTCAAATAGAAAAGAGGATATTCTTTTATATAAAACCAGAATTGAACCAATAAGGTTTTTATAATAAAAATACTGATTTTATAAATACAATAGTGTCTTAAAACATAGGATAGAGTGAACATGAAATTTGGGTAAAAATTTGGGAAGTCCCCTTAAAACAGGTTTGCTTATCGGAAATTTCTGAGGGAATCTTTCAAAAACATGTATATCCCTCAAAGAAAGTGATGAAAGAGTATTGAAATTATAATATTTTACAAATATCCATAATTCATAGGATTAAAATAAATAGATATGATAACACCATTTTTAAATAAATATAAGGCAACCCGAAAGAACGAAGAAGGTTTGGGTATAATTCGTTACGATTTTACCGGCATGGTGTTGGGTGTACCTAAGAGGGATTGATGAGAGAGAGAAGGGGTTTATAATCACTTATACCTCATGAGGGAATTATGGGTGAGGTTCTAAATAATACCCCCATTATTTTTAATTACACATAAAATACATAACATAGAGGACAATCTTAATTAAGAGTGAAAAGGAGAGGGTCCCTTACCCTAAATCCATTGGTGTTCTCCACTTGTTATTAACATAATGAATAAAAAAATTAGGCTTATTAATTAATAATTATAGAAGCTCTTATATATTTAATTGATTTATTATAACCCTTTTTAGTTCATTCAATTCCTTTTTGATTAGTTATAAGGTTCAATTTCATTGTTCGTGCTCGTTTGTTTACTTGGATTTAAAAGATTGGTTCACTTATATTCAAGTTTGGATTATATGCAAGATGAAAGTGGTTATCCAGAATTGAAGTTATATTATTTAGTTCATATCCAGAAGATTACAAGGTTTTAATTTTAATTAGGTTACTTATAGTTAATTCTAATTATTATATATATTACCATAGTGATAACTGTTTTTGTTGATCGGTGGATTTGATTACAAAGAATGTGTTTTGATTCATAATTTAATTCCATTTGTACCAAAGGATTACAAAACAAAAAATAAGATATATTAAATATATAATAATCTGGTTCAACCACAACACAAATGGTTTCATGACCAGAATTAATGATAATAATAGAAATTGATAAACCGTTGTCCTTGAATGTGCTAAATTAGCACATCTCAAACGGTGCTTTCATTTCTTTCAAATAAAAGGGTGGGGAAAGAAGATAAGATAATGAAATATAACAATAGTAGGAATAAATTAAAGTACATTTATTTTACTGTATTTATCATACTATTATGGTGAAGGGAGGTGAGGAAATAAATAAAAAGAAAAGAACATAAAAGAAAAGAAGAAATTTGGAAGAGGAATTTACCTCTTGAGACTTCCTCCTTTGAGAACCTCTTAAGGGTAGAGGTTTTGGTATTTTGAGGAGGCTGAGAGCTTTTGGACGTGGGGGAGGAACTTGGGGAGAGATTTGGGAAGAATAATGGCAAGGCACAAGGCTTGAGAGGAGTGGAGAGAATAGGGAGCGAAGGGGAGTTTTTATAGTGGAGGAGAGGAGGGATTTCATGATATTATAATCATTAATTTTTTATTTCTTCTCAAGAAAATGAATAGTAAGTATTCCATGATCAAGAATAGTAAATGGGTCATGTGAATTAGAACCATGGGTGGTGACATCAGCCATGATGCTAGGAATAGTCTATTTAGATTATAATGTAAATATACGATAAATTATCGTATTTTACTATTCATCAAAAATTCAAGTATTTCAGAAAAATCTCAAAAATTCACCCTAACCATTTTTCGATGTGTAGAATAAAAAAATGAATTCCATTTTTCAAAAACAATTTTCTAAATATGACTATTTTAATATTTAATTAAAATCATAATTTATTATCAAAAACCCGTTTTAAAACACTCATAAACTCATTCTAAAATATAGGTATATCGTACTTCCAACTTGAATATTATTTTTATACTATAATAGGTGAGGTTACTATTCATTAGGTAACATTACTATTCATAAGGGTATGTTACAATTCATTAGGGTAGGTTACTATTCATCAAAAATTAATTTTTCCTCATTGGACTCCAAAAAACTTACTGATTACAACCGTGTATGTCAGATTTTCAA
This sequence comes from Viscum album, assembly GCA_963277665.1. Taxonomy (NCBI): domain Eukaryota; kingdom Viridiplantae; phylum Streptophyta; class Magnoliopsida; order Santalales; family Viscaceae; genus Viscum; species Viscum album. The sequence continues at coordinate 57,584,543 of OY728154.1, forward strand.
AATTCCAAACACAGAAGTGACAAACTTATGTTTAAAGGTAACTTAGAACTTAGTAGTCCATTATTTTGTTTTTTCATGTGATTTTATGACATACTTATGAGAAGGAAATTTTCATTGAAAAACATTGGGTCGTTACAGGAATCATTAAGGGATGAACTTCATCAATCCTTTCTCAAATGATTGCTCAACCATCCCTCTTGGAGAGAATAAATGATGATCAAAGAAAATATGTGGAAATTCAGGAAAGGGTGAAAGTTGTTAGAAATGGGAAATACTTTGATTTCAAAGTAGATGGGGAAGGATTTGTAAGATTTGGGATGCAATTATGTATACCATCTAATCCAGAGATAAAGGAGCCATTGAATGATGCACATAGCTCAACCTTCTCTATCCACCCAGGGAGCTCAAAGATGTATCGAGATATTCGAGAAAAAAAATTTGGGACAATATGAAAAGGGATATTGCCGAGTATACATCAAAGTGTCTGGTATGCCAGCAAGTGAAGGCTGAGAGATGAAATCCTAAGGTGATGATGAAACCACTACCCATACCAACATGGAAGTGGGAGAAAATTACCATGGACTTTGTCACTGGACATCCAAGGACATCCAGAGGAAATAATGCTATATGGGTCATTGTGGATCATATTACAAAGACAGGTCACTATATCATGGTTCGAGAGGACTTCTCATTGGATCAACTTGTGTGGATTTACATCAAATAAGTGGTAAGGATGCATGGAGTACCACTATCTATTGTGTCTGATTGAGATCCAAGATTCACCTCTAAGTTTTGGAAGAGTCTTAAACATGCTCTAGATACTGATCTGAACTTCAGTACGACTTATCATCCTCAAAATAATGGCCAATCTGAGTAGACTATCCAAACACTTGAGGACATTTTGAGAGCGTGCTCAATGGACTTCAAAGGAGGGTGGGGTCAACATCTTCCTCTGGTTGATTTATCTTATAATAACAGTTTCCACTCGAGCATCCAAATAGAACCTTATAAAGCCCTATATGGGAAGAGGTGCAGAACACTAGCATGTTGGGATGAAGTCAATGAGCGTAAGCTGCTAGGATCAGAAATGGTTGATGAAATGGTGGAGAAGGTGAAAACCATTCAGTAGAATATCGAGTCAGCCCAGAGTCGACAGAAGAGTTATATAGATAACCGTTGACAATACATTGAGTTTAAAGTTGGAGTAATGGTATTTCTATGCATATCTCCATGGAATAAGGTCATGAGGTTTGTAAAGAAAGGGAATTCAAGTCCTAGGTACATCAGCCCCTTTGAGATTCTTGATCGTGTCGGGGCTGTGGCCTATGGACTAGCGCTTACACCTACCATGGCCAAAGTACATGATGTCTTTCATGTATCCCTCTTAAGGAAGTACATACCAGACCCTTCACATGTACTCTCTTCAGAGGTAGTACATCTAGAGGATGATCTTTCCTATGAGGAGCAGCCAGTGAAGATCTTGGATCATAGAGACAAAGTTCTACGCAACAAGACTACTCATATGGTCAAGGTACTATGGAGAAACCATAAGTACGAAGAGGCAACATGGGAACTGGATGAAGAAATGAAGGAAAAGTAACCACATCTGTTTGTGGACTAGAATGTAAAATGAAATTTCAAGGGAGAAATTTCTTAAGGGGGAATATTGTAACGACCCAAACTTTTGTTAATGAAAATAACTCTTGATCTAATTAAATGTCCTAATATGTGAAATGGTTATACAAGATATGAAATTATTTTGTTTTATGTTTTTGGATTTTAAAATACCATTAAGAATTGTGACCGTTGCTATTGCAGCCGTTGAATAGTGATCACATGATTAATATAAATATGGACTTTAACAAATCCAATTTACTCAGACAAAGGAAGCGATGGCCTCATCTAGTATACTTGCCCCATATGAAGACCATTTGTCAAAGCTCTAAAATGAGGTGGCATCATTGGGCTTCACTCTTGACCAAGATCAAGCCAAGCTTGAACACGTTAAGATTGAGTAGAACCACCTAAGGGAGAAGTAGAAGTTGATAGAGATTACCACCCGAGCAATGTTATCGGAGCCACCCCAAGAGTCGGTCACCATATAACACCTCACCCTCCGGTATTATGCAGGTGTTTTAAGGGGTTATGTAACAAGACCCTAGTACTATGGTTATGTACATTAGTTTTGTATATAATAATTAATATACTTTCATTTTATTATTTTTACTTTGTAAATAGTTTTTAAATCACAAATAGTATTTTTAGTTAATATTAAACTAAGAAATATATTTTGATGAATTAATGGATTTTTGAATTAAATAATATTTTAATAAAATATTATTATTATTATTAAATTAATTTTTATTAAATATAAATGATCATATAATTTTATGAATGCAATTGTAATTTTTATTAAGGTTTGAAAGCCATTTTTTTCAAAACCCATGAATTTTCGATAAATGTCAGTTTTTATTTTAAAAGTGAAAATTAACATATTTAGAAAATTATTTAGATAAAATTAATTTTATTTCTATAATTAGGACGTCAAAATTATTCAATGGAGAATTTTTCATAATTTTCTGAGACATTCAAATTTTTGGGTAAAAATTAAATACCGTTTAAATATATAATGTGTTTTATGACATCATAATGACCTAATAGTGATGTAATAAAATTATATAAACTTTATTTTCGGCCAATATATGTTTTACCACTAAAATAATGTGATTTTGGGTTTGTTTGGATTATTTTACAAAGCTTTATTGTACCCTTCAAGACTTATTAAACATTTTGTCTCTTTAAATTGTTTTCCTTGGGAATGTGACTCACCACCACATAAGAAACCCTATTATTTTAAGAATTTAGGACTTTGAAATTATAAAATATTTTTTCCACCACCCTTTTTCAAAAACCATGGGAAAAACCATGGTCTGGTTTGTGATTTTGATTAGTTTAATGTGAGGTGTCCCAAACCTAAATAATAAACAATTCCCTCTCCTTTCCTATATAAACCCACCCAAGCTTCCAATTCCTCCTCACTCAAAGCCTTTTTAGTTCTTCCAAACTATTCCCTCCTCTATCTATAATCCTCCCAAGGCACCTAAATCTTCCAATAATCCTCTCTCAATCCTTTTTCAAGCCTTTGGAATCACACTTCCAAGTAAGGGTTTTTCTTCCTTTCTCATTTTTTCCAATATTCTTTAAGTTGTTATTCCCTTTTAATTTCAATTATAAATGTTGGGGTATATTTTAGAACCTCCCCCATACTTCCCTATTTATGTTTTAATTATGGGATACCCCTTTCTCTCTCATTAAATTCCTTCCATGTACACCTATTACTATGCCGAAATTCCGAAAGGAATTTCTCTCTCCTCATTTACATTCAAGAAATTATTTTTTATCATGAATCTAAATTCCATTAAATTTGTTGGGACATGTATATAAATGACCCACATACTGTCCATGTCATGTAAATATGATGAGACACCTCTTTCTCTCTCATCAACCATTTTTATGAGTTCTTATGTCACGCTGTTATGCTGCCGAAATTGCACCGTGTTTTTCCAAGACAAAGTCATTATGTAGTGAATACCATGACCATTTATCTATCAAGGTTATTAACCTTTATGCACATTTACTTATTTTTTAAATAGTCTCAAGTATGTATTCTACATTCTTTTATCGTGTAATAAATGATTATGTTGAATGATTCAATGTTTTATGATCCATGTGGCACACTTATGCATGAAGTGAAATGTTTAAGAGGGGTGCGCCCTGATAGCGCTTCAATGCATTAGGTAAAGTATAGTATCATGATACATCATGTGAAATGGGTGTTTACTCATGATAATTCAATTGCAATGAGGGTTTACTCGTGCTTCATGTGCAATGAGGATTTACTCATGCTCAATGTGCAATGAGCCTTGGCTCATGCTAATTCCATGTTAAGTGTTCTTGCCACATTTCCATGTTATGATTATCATGCTTTATCATGACTTTATGTTTATGCTTATATTGTGATCTATTGATATGCCTATTTTATTCCTCATGTTACTCTATTTTTATTCCCTTACTGGGATTTATAGCTCACCCTTTTCTTATGCATGTCCTCAGGTTATCCCATACAATGCTAAGTATGAGGGAATGTAGTGGTCATGTAAAGGAAGTTTTCAATAAAGATGTTGTATTTCATGTTTTAAGTTTTTATATAATGATCCTAATCCCCAAAGACACTATACCTCTCGATATTCTATGTTGTATCAAGTGAAGTTTATGTAATGAATTATGTTTAATTGTGTAATAAAAAAGTAGGGTTGTAATAATTTTTCAATTAGACTTGGAGGCCATTGGTTTCTCCACTACTCCACATGCCTCTCCTCTCTCATGATTGTCAAAGTATTTTCCTTTTCCTAGATATTTCCTTCTCTTTACATGCCTTTAATTACTTCAAATATACCCTCCTCATGAATGGGGTTCTCAATAAAATTTTCTTCATAAGGATCCTCCTATGAAGAAGGTATCTATTGGTTTGTGGTAACCTCACTAGGGACAATATCATTTTTCAAGTAATTTAAAGGAGGACTTGACATACTTCTTATCCATGTTACCCTTTTTTATGATTTAGTAATCATTGTTTTTGGAAGATACAAATAATATTTCTGAGCCTTAGTCTTCCTCCTTGAATTAAATAGATAATTACCAGTGTCAATGGACCTTTTCTTCTCTTTCATCAATCCATTTTGGAAAAAAAATGTAGGTTAATTTCCCTATTTGTACTCTAATGATGACTGAGGAGCCTCATTCATTGTTGCCTCATTTTATAAAATTTTCTCCACTAGGGATAGATCCACCATCTTATCCTTTATATGTTTAGCCTTTTTTCATCCACATAAGCCCTCTATATAATAAAATCCATTTTCCAAATTGTAAAATTTATTCTATAGGAATACAGAAGATATTTATGTTGGTGGAGGATATTTGCATTATGCTTTAGACCATGTACCAATCCACTGGCTAGTGGAATTCACTTGAGAGGATGAACTAGGAAGACCAACTAAAGTGACCCTTAGAGCTCTCTTCACACCTACTGAAGGTAAATAATGATCCATAAGATTTCCACATTTATCCTCTTTAGAAGAACCAATACTTCATCTTAAGGGTAAAGAAATCACATCTTCATAAGATCTCACTATTTCATGACCAGTGTAGTCATAATCACGAACTAAGACTAGAGGATTAGATCCTTGGATGAACAAACCATGCCTACAGACTAGTTAGAGATGACCCAGGTGACGTCAAGAAGAGTATAAATTTTTCCATTATTCAAAACATACCACCTATTTGATATGGTATTCATTTTTTATCTCAATACACACAAAATAAAATGGAGTCTTAGAAACATCAACCTTAATACATATACATGGAGAAATTAGATGACATATAGGGTGACATCTACTATCAAACCATAAAACTTTCCTAACCAAGTTGCCTACAATTGATAGTATTAAAGTATTTTTAAATAGAAGGAGGATGCCTAGAAAGATTACCCAGATTGGAACTATTGGAGTATCTCATCTCTAATGAAAATCAAAAGACCAATGGAAAAGGTAGAACTAAACACCATTGAAGGAACGTGTGATGTCGGTCTAAGAGGAGATAATACCAGCCTCTATCTCAAAGTAGTTGAGAATATGTTGGGGATATAGGATCCCTATGACAATGTGATATTGAAAACCCTAAGAATCATAGATAATATGGTTGAAGGTATCAACTAAAGGTCAATTATGACCAAATAGAGGAACTAGAGAGATCTTATGCAGGTTTGATTACTTAGTTAACTCTCTCACAAAGATTAGAAGTTTGGGGAAGTCCTGGAAAAAAGAGGGAACCTTGAGTTCTAGATGAATACTAGGGAAGGGAGTAATATAAGACATATATGTAAGAGGAGTGAATATAATTGGGTGATCAAATCCTGAGTAACCCTCCCCCTCTCGAGAGGGGGAAATATGAGGGTGGTGACCATGTATATCAGTCCATGAAAACCATAGAAGAAGGCTCCCACGGTAAAATGGATCCTCTATTCTATCACCAGTCTTATCAAGTGATCACACCACTCTTTTCCAAATCTCATAGTCTTGGTAAGATGCTATTGGACCAATATTCTGATGTATTTAAACATGGAAACTAGATAAAATGTTTTTTTTGTAGTCAATGCATTGACATTGTCTCAACACTTTGGCCACTAGTCATGATTTATAGGAATTTACTTAACCTTCCATGTCCATCTTTCTCTTGAATACGCATTTACAACCAATAGGTTTTACATCAACTGGTTGATCAATCAAAACCCAAACATGGTTTTTATACTTGAAATCCAACTCATAATTCAAGTATTATTTCCATCTTGTAATTTCTGAGCTATCTACTTCCTCCTTTTTGGTGAGAGGATTGTCATTGTCAACCAATAATGATTCACCATCATTGATGAACATAAAACTATATCTCTCTATTTATCTTACCTCTCTAGAACTCCTGCATAGGTATTGTGTTTTAGAAATAATAACTTCCATGGGGACCTTTGGAATCCATTCTTATACCAACTCTTGTGTATCTTGAGCATTAACTTCATCAAAGTCAATATTTCTCCCACTATCATCATCAAGGATGTTCTACTTCTGAAAAAATATGGAATATCTTGTAATAGATACTTTATTTTATGAAGGTTTGTATAGTTAGTATCCACTATTTTCCTTAGGATACCCAATAAAGATACACTTTGTACCTTGAGGTGCTATTTTATTTCTTGATCCGGCCTTAACAAATTCCTCACAACCCCATATATGAACCTATGAAAAAACAGGTTTCTTTCAAATCCATAACTCAAAGGGAATACCATTTTAAGATTTAGTTGGTACTCAGTTTAGTGAGTATAATGTTGTCTGTATTTCACATCCCCAGAAGGATAATGGATGACTTTCATGACTCATCATCAACCTTACCATGTCTAATAAGGTATGGTTCCTCCTCTTACTAAAACCATTCCATTGTAGTGTATAAGGTGATGTGAGTTGAAATAAAATATCATACTCCCATATAAATTAAATAAATTATTGGTTAGTATATTCACCAATTTTATCCAACTGAAGTTTCTTTATCTTCTTACCAAGATTATTATCAACCTCATTCTTGAACTCCTTGAACTTCTCAAAGGATTCATACTTGTAACCCATTAAGTATATATAACCATACCTACTCAAGTCATTGGTAAAAGTAATAAAGTATGAGAATTGACCTCTAGATTCAACTTGAAAAGGTCCACACACCTCAGTGTACCAATTCTAGAAGATATATGGCCCTTTCACCTTCACTATAAAATGGTGGTTTGTTAAACATTACTTGTAAACAATCATTACATATTTCAAGTGGATTTATCTCAAAAGAGTCTAAATAATCATCTTGATAGATCTTTATAAAATTATTCTTGTTTATGTGACCAAGACAGTGATGTCACAATTGGGTGAAATATGAGTCACACATATTAGTTACTTTATCGATTTCCAATATTTGGTTTTTTTAATTCAACGCATAAACACTGTTTTTCAATTGTGCCATTCTATAACATATTATATATTTATAAAAGTTTCAACCTTTATTTCCAAATTTGAAGATAAATCCATCCATATCTAATAAATAAATGAAAATAATGTTCTTGGTAACACTGGGAACATTATAAAAGTTATTTAAAACAAAAATCAATCTTATCGGCAATGTGATATGGTAGTCTCCAATGACTAGAGTATCCATCCTCACTCCATCGGTAGCTTGTAGATCTACCTTTCCTCTTAAAACCTTTATAAATCTTCTTGGTTCTTTTATTTTGATACAAATTTGATCACCACATTTAGTATCTAATACCCAAATTGTAAATATATAAATATTACACTTGATAGTGAATGCACTTGAAGCTTCCCATTACTTATTTGGTTGGGTGTAATTACTCTTCCAGTGGCCCTACTTGTCAAATGAAAAAACATACTATATCATGTTTCTTCCCTTTCCTTTGGATATTATTATTCTTTAAAGGATGGTTCTCTAGTGCCTTAGAATTAGAATGAGTATTCAACATCTTTTCCTAATTCTTCCTATTCTTATTTACCAAAAGGATAGTGGGTTTGTCACACCCCATGTATTTATCAACTTAAAGAATAAGTGTAAGAAGTTTTGAGATCATGTTCTCACTATTAATCATATTATAATTCCCAATAAAACTAGAGAATTTATTGGGTAGTGAGGAGAGAATGAGATCTGTGTGCAGCTCATCAGGGATCTTAAAACCCAAGATGAACATGAGCTCAATATATCCAATCATCTTGACTACATATGTCCCGTCTAGCACTAACTATCCAAGATTGCATGTGAGCAGTGCATTGGAGATCTCATATCTCTCTGATCTTTCCTTATCTTAATAGATATCCTTAAGTTTAGAAACAATGTTATGAGCATCCATATCCTTACATTGCTTTATAAACTCACTGGATATAGAGGATATCATGAAACATTGAACATACATAGCATCGTCCACATGATTTGAATATAGAGAAACTTATTCTTCATGAGACTCTTTTTAAATTAACTTAGGAAGTGGGGTTTCCTTATATATATAATTTCTTTTCATAGCATAGTTAATGTGAAATCACCTATATTATTCCTAGAAATTCACATTGGTGAGAAGGATATCCTTATCTAGTATGGATCACAATGATATTATCAATGTTGTTTTATTTTCCATTTCTATAATTAATAGTAGATAATTAGTACTTTTTTATTACAAAATAAATTAATAAATTTAAATTTAATTAAATTCCATTAATCTCCCACTATTTTTGAAAACCAAATAGCACTCACCATTAGTTTAAGAATATTTTTTCACTTTGATATTATAGTGTAAAGTATCCATATTCCCTTATCATAACCTAGATTTGGGTTTAATAATCATTTTAAATGGTTTTGGGTAGGAGTAAATTTCCAACTATATTAACTCATAGTTCCTTGATTTGTTGAGTGGACTCCCCAATTATGAAATCATATTTTAAGATTTTATCTACCTTTTCCTCTTAGTTACACCAAGTTCTTCTTGGTAAGTCAACCCTTGATGTAATATAAGTTAAGTCAACCCAAAAATTTAAGTTAAAATTTACATGATAATTGAAAGCATCTCAACTTGGGTTAGTCAAGCACTTGTAGCTATGTGGTCATTTCTAACTCAAGTATTGAATGGATAAGCCGACTTAATATTTTAATTTGAGGGATTTTTATCCATATACATGAAGCCTATTTTTATCCTTTCACATGCCTTTTTAATATTAAGTGGATTTTACTTAATTAATTAACCATGTGTGATAAAAAAAATTACTTATAATATGGTTATATTTTATTCCATTTTGTATGATTTTTAATTCATTTATTATGTGATCATGAAACATCCACAAACATAAATAATTAACCATGAAACTGATAAAACAAAATATAAGTTTCATGATCATGATATTATCTAATGGATGGTTTATCTAGAGGATGGTAAACTAACCCTTGAACATATGGGAAAAGCACTTTAAATTGTAGCTTGGTTTGTATTGAATCATTCCTCCTTGGATCCTTATATATCACCTTGATTGGTTTCACTTCAACTCCTAGACTCATACCACTTCAACTCAATTGGGAGCTTCATCCTTACATAATATTTTACCCACTTGTGGGTGAGGGGATCCAATGGATTGGATAAAGAGGGTTTACATAAAATAAATTGTGGTCATGTAGGTTTTAAATAGTGAGGATGGGATGAATTACAGGTCATCAATAATAATTTAACCATAATATTTTAAAAGAAACCAATCACACACAAGGGATATTCTAATAACATGATCGATCACAAATCAAGAAAAAATTATACATTTTATATATTATTATCAATTACTTTGATTCATTATTTAATTAAAATAATGCCTCTTGAATTAATATGATTAATTAAATTTATCTTAATTCCATACAATCATCTTTAACTCACCATCATCTATAATTTTAAACAAAATTAATTTCATTTAAAATTAATGTATTACACAAGTGTACTTGGAGGCAACCTCGTGTGTTCATCAAACTTTTAACATAGAAATTAATTTAATATATATAATTCTTAATCCTGTGGCATGGCATGTACTATAGAATAAATTACTCATGGAATACACAATCAATAATTTTAATTATACATTTAATTATTTGTTTCATGAAAATTTGAAAACACTACTGGTAGAAAACTACACAGCGTGTACTTTTCTTATGACCATGTTCATAACACACACCATGGGACTGGGTGTGTTCCCAACTTATGGATGAGGTACACATCATGTATTCCAACTTACACGGTGTGTAACCTCATATTTTCAAGACATGTTTATCCCTTTGTCATATATCTGATACACAAATCGTTGGGACACCCTGTGTTCTCAATTGTGAGAAGACAAGGGCTACATAGTGGGTAAGGTATTTACATGGTGTGTCATTCTATATATCATGTTTCAATCTCTCTAGATCCACATGTCAATCCACTTTTTGGGATCTTAGATCAGATTAGATCGAATCTATCTGACTTTGTCATGTGATACACATGTGAAAAAAAAGTACATTGTGTGTTTATAATAAGTACAAGTTGTGTACTCTAGTTTTATCTAGGAATAACCTTTGGAACCTCTAGATAGTGTGAATCAAAAGATTCTTCATTTTTAATCATTAATCAATTACTGGTTACATTAGAGAGAATTAAGAGAGGGAATATATGAAAATGTCAGATTATAAAATGAATCAATTTTATTAAAATAAAATTCAAATCCATTAAATAAATCAATGAATAATAAATAATTATAAATTAAACATGTTACCACTTTGATACCACTTGAAGGTTCCGATCATAGTGGAATCATCCTTTGTTGGTATGAACAACTCATATTTTAGTTGAAAATCATGTGTAATCATTTCTTTACATGGTCAAAATGTCATTTCCAACAAAAATAGTTGAATACTTGACTAGATTAAAACACCAGAACCAAAAGTGAAGTATCTTCACATGAAATTTATAATTAATTAATGAGAATATATGGAATTACCCTAACTCATAACTCTACTTTCATTGATGATTCGATGAAATATATATTTTCATTCCATTATTGCGCTAAAGGATCCAAGTGGATAATCTCTCTAGTGGTGATCTACACATGAAATGTAATCTCTAAACAACATAATAGAATTGTCATGTGATAGCATGATCATGTAGTTCCCCAGGATGTATTGACCACTGATAGGAGATAGGGGAATCTATGGTTTATTTTTATGAATTTATTTTATTTAAAAATCAACCTATCTAAATTTTTAAGGTTCTTGGGCCACTAAATATTATCTTTCAATCTCACCTCATGTGAAGTTTTAATAATGGAGAGAGAAACACCCCATATTTACAAGGTTAAATAGAAATCCTAATTCTTATTGAAATCATCTATTCCCCCTAATTATATATTGGTCACTATCAAATAAGTGATTACAATACTCCCAACTCCAACTGAGATACTTCTTGTGTTCTGGATCCAACTGAGAGACTACTTCTGGATATAACCAAAAGACTTCCATTACTTTCAAATCCAATTGAAAGACTCCAACCACTTAGGCTCTAACCAAGATACTCCTTCTACTCCTAGAACCAACTAGAAGACTTCTCCTACTCCCAGATCCAACTTTAAGACTCTACCTTTCTTTAATACTTGATATACTATAGTGTAATCCTTTTATATTCCTACATGATCTTGTAGGATTTAACTTGTTCATGTACAATTCAAGTACCTTCAATATCCACTATCCAGGTCTGTTGGTCTTGCTCAATAAATCCTGACCACCTATAAATGACCAGATTCCTCAGTGAAACAAATGCTCTGGTTGTACTTATTTCTTATTCCAATGAAGACCCAGCTTCAATTATATGTGTGAAAGAAATGTACCCAAATTCTTCATTATTATTTTATATAAAAAGGATTCACTTTATTCTTGACTTATCAATCCTCATGCATGTGTGATATGAATCATGGAATTATCAACCAAAAACCTTAGCACATGTAATTTATTATTTTATTATTTGATGTTCCATTTAGTATTATTCTTTTTCGGTTGTTCTCAATTATTTATTTACTCATGATTTAATACATTAATGGCCTTCCACATGAAACCCCCTTTCTACCTTGTATAAAATTAAATAGGTGTGAGGTCACTTCTACCTCATTCGTGCAAGTATTACTCTCAAGTGAACAAGTTATTTTCTCCTTCGTATAAGTTTTATACACAGTGTCTCAGATATGGTTCATGAAAAATAGGAAGATAACATGTAAGGTTATCACAAAACTCTGAGTTGCTTAACAGAACAAGTTCTTCATGAATCTATTCAAGTGTGTTAAATGAAATTCAAATTCCCAAGGATCTACTCTTCCTCATGCAAGAAAAAGATTCATGGAAACCTTATCTTCACAAAAAATGGTGTCTCTCAGTGCTCTATGTTATTTAAAAAACAAGAGCCTCTAAAATATATCCACAACTCATATTTAGTTAGGATCTTCGATATATACAGGTAGATTCAATATCCTTATCTTCTATAATAATTTCATGTTGATGACTCTGATTAATATATCGTGTTGAGACATATTTTATTTCTCTCAAGTAATTCATGATTTATCAAGTATACATTTAAAAACAAGTCATCTACCCTTGTGGGATAAGGCCTTCATCCTAAACGCATGTTCATTCTAATAATTTCATGCTTCTCATTTTTGAATCTCAAACACATTTATGATCATGATATGGACTTATATAAATTCTTTTTCATTCATACAAGGTAATTTATTCAAATGACAACATGCATATAAGACGGAGATTGCAATCATGTAAAATCATCTTCTTCTTCTTGAAATATCGATCATGCAATAGTTTCAATCTTGACATTATCATGGAATATTTCTACATAAAGAACTCTGGTGTATTTGATCTCTGAATAAGCTCAAGGGAGTAGGTGATGGTTGGTGGTGATCGAATGGCTTAGATCATCTTGATCAAGCAATTATGCTTATGCCTGTATCATTTATGTGGTGGGTGAATAATACCATGACTTCTATGCCCCACATTGAACTCCCATTTGTATGGGCCACAATTTATATGCATGGGTGTTTTGTTTCCATAATGTGTCATGGAAATGGGGGATTGTCACCCGTATACACCTTTATACATGCCACCACACCATCGTGTCACCTCGTATGATGGCTGCAGCACCTCCATTAACACCTTGTGCATGATCATGTGGGAGCTATGTTCCTACCCACATTCTTCTACCATGAATGTTCCTTAGGCCAACTCTCCAATAGGGTTAACCCTCAGGTCCTTTATGTATAGTTCATGGGCTGGCCTATGTGGTCTTGTAATGGTTGGCCCATATTTTTTACTAAGGGGCACATTTATGTGATTAGTAAAATAATAAGCATGGAATATAATTCCAATCCCACCTCAAGTATTATTCATGTAATATATGTAAATATATATATATTACATGGTAATATTATTTAATTCTTATACAAAAAATTATTCATGAAAAATGTAATTTATTTTTGCATGGCCTTATTATTCTTTCAAACAATATTGTAAACAATGTGTCACTATTGACACAAGTCCTTGATAGCTTTAAGATCAATCCAAAAATCATCACAATTCTAAGTAGAATTTCCCAATAATGATATCCAATTCCATAAAGTGAATCCATAACAATTATCCAAGAATCGCCACTTCTCACCATCAACTCACCAAACACAAATTGACACATTATTGAAAAAAAATGAAATATTTGGACAAAAAATCTCCACCATTGTATTTTGCTGTGAGTATCTATTCACATGTTTAAAATTAAATATGTGTGCTCAAAATTTATTCCCTTTATTTGAAATCAAATGAAAATTATAATTGTGGAGTTTCCATCTCATGAATTTTTCCAAAACATGTTCTCCTCTATTAAATATTTTTTCTTGAACACTTCTAAGAGATAGAGATGATATCCCATGGTTTTCTTAATCAAAGATCCTATAGTCAATAAACTCTAAAGTCTACATTAGAAATTATTAATTCTCATTTAAGGGGTTGTAAGTAATCATATTTATCAAAAAAATGCTAAATCCTACACACAATTAAACAAATACATTAGAAAGTTCTTGTGAAAAATATATATCTCCCCCTTTTGTCACATTTTTTCATCAACCAAGAACTACCCCTTAATCTATATGATTAACACAATTAAGAATGAGGGAATAAATAATTATTGGAATTACTCAATTTTTATGTTTTAAATCTTTCCATAATTTCTAGATTCACTAGAATTTAAAAAAATGATAGATTATTTTCAAGGTTTCTACCACCTTAAGGGATGAATTATTATTCTTTTATTTCATGTTATTCGGTAAAGTCAATGAATTAAAATCTATTCATGATGCACATAAGTGACAACCTCAAAAATCTCCTTTAATTCCCTATATTTTTATTTCAAAACACAAAAAATAATAGTTAATAAGGAGTGACCTATTGGTTTCTCAGAAACAACATTCATATTGAGTAACTTTTTCAACCTTAATCTTTTGGATCTTCAAGTTTCCACCTATCGATAAATTCTGAACAACTTTAACCTCATTTTATGATACCAATCTCTTTAATTTATATTTAGTAAGTTTCTCAGCTTCCTCTAATTGTTTATCCAATTTAAATTGATGTCGCCAAATAGCTTGACAATCATTCTTGACATTCTCGATCTCCTCATAATATTCAAATGACTTTCCATTGGGTTTATTATGAAATTTATTCCCTTTCAAATCATAAATAACTTATCCTTCAAATATTTTCATGCATACCTCAAACTTGTGGCCTTATAAATTGCATCATTCACATACTTATTTCAGAATATGAATTTTTTTGTGTAGACAGTTGTGGTGGAGATATGGCCACGTGTTGTTTTCTCTAAAATTTTTTCCTAAAATTCTCATTGAAACTTCCCCTTAATTCTTACCTCATTCATGGTAAAGACATTTTAAACTAGTAATAATAGGATTTGTGACCATGCTTACCAAAACACCAATAAAATCCTTGAAACTTTATTCTCTTATATTGGTTCTATTTGAATCCAGATATGTGTTGTTATTGTCCTCTTGAAAATTGATCCACACTTTTCTTGAGGTATTGTGGCCTTAATTTCATATTATTCCCTTTCTTTTATGTAGAAGATTTCCTCTCATTCTTCTTGCCACAAATATTCTCAGTTTTAGTTTTCACATCCATACTATTAGAGATAATAGATCTATCATAATTATTAGGTGTAATTTTTCCTTCCTTATCTCCATCATGAGACGATTATCCCTTGATATCAATAGATTTATTGAAATCTTCTATATATATATTCAACTCATGCTGAACTTTGACACATATGGATTGTTTCTCACAAAAATATTCTTCTCTAAAATTCAACTTCTCTTGAAGATCACATATCATCTTATCTTGTTTGGTAATTTTTAATTTTTTTCATCTTAATATCATTAACTAAAGATACCTACTTCTTGATCATCTCCTACTTTTCTTCATCAACAAGAACTATTTACTCCTCATTCTATTTTGCAGTTAATTTCTTAATTTCTTTATCAGGATTATTCTTTTCTTTCTTAAGATATTGAATATATCCCACGAATAACTCTAACTTTTCTTTCAAATTCCACTCAATTTCTATCATTTATTCCTCATCATCACTAATATTTGAAGAATCAACTCTTTTTTATGCATGATAAAATGGCCAACTTCATTATATGAAGAAAAAAAAACTTGATGATGAATATTTCTCATGATTTCTCATAAGATTTATCTTTTTACTATTATAGTGATTCGTTTTCTTCTTAACCTATTTGTGTATATGAGACCTCCCATCATCTGATTCTGATTATTCAACCTTTTTCTTTAGACAATTTTTGGAAAAATGACCTGAGCTACCTCAGTTAAATAATTTTTGTGGTTTATTACTCTTTAACTTATAATTTCCATTTCATATAAAGGAAAATAATTTTTTACATCATCATCATCCTCATTATTATCTGAATCTTTAGATTCTTCATCATTTTCTTATTATTTAACCCTCCCTTTCCTTTTTTTCTATAAAGTTATTTTAAATGTTTTCTTTCTTCTTAAAAGCTAAAATTTTTCTCATCTAATAGGCTAAGAGAATTTTGTGTAGTTAATAAAGAGATAAATAATATATTTCCTCCATGGATTATATCTTTAAATCAAAGCATTATGTAAAATTCCTCATCAATTTTTGGATAATTATAGAGTCATCCAGTTTCTCACCAAATCCTCAAATTTTGCTTACTATCTCATTCACTCTGGTGAATTATCCATCAATATTTTCTTCATAAATCATTTTTATATCCTCAAATAACTCCTCAAAACTTTTATTTTGGCTTCTTTGAATTTGAAATTTCCTTCATAATTGATTATATGTTTTTCCCAGATCTCCTTGGTAGTCTAGATACCCATAACCATTATGTATACCTTCTCTGATAGAGCCATAAATATGTCATTTTGATACTTTCTATATAACTCCATATTTCTATTATCATTTTGTGTCATGGAAGCATCCTTAATAATGGGTGAAAAACTCACGGTTGTTGTATCTCTCACTTCTAGGATGAGAGATAAGAGATATGGTGGCATCTTATTCCTCCATTTGTGATAATTCTACACATAAAATGTGGGAACACCTTGAATATTGAAAAAAATAATATTCTCTATCTTCCATAATGACTCTTGGATATTTAGAGGGAACCTTGATCTGATACCACTTGTACTACCCTAGGCCAGATTAAACACTTAAGGGGGAGGTTTGAATCAGTGGATTATTTCTATGAATTCCTTTTCTTTTGAATTAAATTTCTAGAACTTGTTATTTTTTTGATCCACTCAATATTATATATCAATATAACCTTGTGTGTAGTTTTAATAATGGAGAGATAAACACATATGATTTACAAGGTTTGGAAGAAATACAACTCCTTGTTGCAACTAGTTATTCTCCCTGGTTATAGATTCTTCACTATAAAAAAAGTGATTACAATGATCCCAACTCCAATAGATAACTTCATGTGATCAAGATCCAATAGAGAGACTCCTTCTACTTTCAGATCTAACCAAAATACTTACAGTTCTTTCAACTCCAATTTATAGAATTTAACTACTTTGGCTCCAACCAAGAGACTCCTTATGCTCTTGGAACTAACCAAAAGACTTCTCATACTCATAGATCTAACCCTAAGACTTTTACTTTATTTAATGATTCATCCACTATAGTATGATCTTTTTATATTCTTCTATGATATTATAAGATCTGATTTTCACATGTACAATTCAAGTACCTTTAATAGACACTAGTCAGTTCTGTTGGTCTTGGTCAATAAATTTTGACCACCTGTAAATGACCAGTTTCCTCAGTGCAACAAATTATTAAGATTTACTTATTTATTCTTCTAAAAAATACCTATCCTCAATTATATGTGTGCAAGAAATGCACATAAATTCTTCATTGTTCTTTTATGAAATAAGGATTCACTTTATTTTTTACTTATCAATCCTCTTTCATGTGTGATACATTTCATGACCTAAATACCAAAAACCTTAGTACATGTAATTTCTTATTTTATTATTTGATGTTATATTTAGGTTTGATCTGTTTGGGTTCTTCTCAAGTGTTTTTTTTTACGCATGGATGCATAAATTCATGAACTTCCATGTGAAACCCTCTGTCTGCCTTTCACATACCCAAATAGGTGTGAGTGGACTTCTTCCTCATGCATGAAAGTATTTTTCTCAAGTGTGAATTTTCTTTTCTCCTTTATATAAGTTGTATACATGATGTATCAAATATATTTTGCATAAATTAGGAAGATAACATGTAAGGGTGTCATGAAAATATGAGTGGCTTCATGGAATAAGTTCTTTTTGAAGCTATTTGAGTGTGTTAAACATAATTTGAATGATCATGGGATTTGATCTTCCACATATAAGAAAATGATTCACAGAAACCTTCTCTTCATGAAAATGGTGTCTTATGGTGGTATGTTTTCTTCATAAAATGAGAGCCTATAAAATATATCAGTAACTCATCTTTGTCTATGTGTTTCGATATGTATAGGCAAAGTCCACCACCTCATCTCCAATAATCATGCTACACTGAGGACTCCAAATAAAATGTTGTGTCAAGGTGTATTTTATTTCTCCTCAGTCATTTGGTATTTCTCAAGTATACGTCGAAAAACAAGTCATATCCTCTTATTCAATAAGTCCTTATTCTTAGATGCACATGAATTATTATAATTGTGTGTTTCTCATTTTTTGAAGTTAGAATTCATCCATGGTCATGATATTTCCTTCTGTAAATTCTTTTTCATTCAGACGAGGTGATTTCCTCAAATGATAGTATGCATGCAAGATGGAGATTGCATGCAAGTCAACTCATCTTATTCTTCTTTAAATCTCGATTATGAAATAGTCTCAAGCTTGGAATTATCATAGAATCTATCATCATGAAGAAATTTTTCATACAGACTCTCCCATGAAGCTCGAGGAAGAATATGATGGAAGGTGGTGATTAGATAGATTAGATCGTCTTGATCGGGTGGTTGTGCTTATGTTCAAATCATTTAAGGTGTGGTTGAATAGTATTGTGTATTATCTGTCCCACATCAAAATGTTGTTTGTCTGGGTTGTGCTTTATAATCCTAGGAATTCTGTTACTACAACATGTAATGGTAGTAGGGAATCATCACCTCCGTACAACTTTACACATGCCACCACACCGCCATATCACCATGCACAGTGGCTCCAACACCTCCATCCATGCCCTACACATGGTTATACAGGTTCTATTCACCTACTCACATTATGCCACCATTTAGGATCCTTGGGTTGGATCTCCCATGAGGTTGACCCTAGGGTCCCTCATGTGTGGTTGATGGGCTAGCCTACATGTGTTTGTAATGGCTAGCCTATATTTTTTTACTAAGGGTCTAATTCATGTACTTAGTAAATATGGAATACAATTCCAAGACCACCTCAAGTCTTACTCATGAAATATATATATATATATATATTTCATGGTCATATTATTTAATTATTCCACAAAAAAATCTTCATAAAAAATGTAATTTATTTCTGCATGACCATCTTCTTCTTCCAATCATTACTGTAAACAATGCGTCACTATTAACACAATTCCTTAATAGCTGTAAGATCCATCCAACAATCATCACAATTATAAAGATAATTTTCCAATCATAACATACAATGCCATAAATTGAATCCATAATAATTCTCCAAGCATCACCACTTCTCACGATCAACTCACCAAACACATATTGACACAACATTGAAAATAAATGAAACATTGGGCCCAGCAAGCCGATCTTGATCACTTGTGTTGTTCATTTTTTATCACAGTAGGATTATTCCCAAGATAGAAATAAATCTTGATAATATCTCATTGGATTGAGAGAGGAATAAATCACACTAGATCTATTTATCTCTCTTTAGGGATTCAGATAGTCTCGGTCTATTCATTATGCACACCAATTATATTTTATGAAAGAGATATAATTAGATGTTTATTTTGGTGGGTCTAGGGTTTTCAAATCATACACAATCCCTTTCCCAATTCCATAATTCTTAATTTAACCGATGTCTAATAAAAATAATATAAATATTATTATTAAATTCTTGACATGTTCAATTCATAAATAATGTAAATAAATGTCATTATATCATTTCCAATTGAACCATTAAACTCAGTATCCTTTCCCTCATCCACATTTACCAATCCTTGAATAAAAACTATTTATTTAACAAATAAATATCATGGAATTATTCATAGATACACTACAATATTAATATATTTTTGTGGTGGTTTTTTAGGGGTGGTTTAGTAAACCTCTGCTAAATTTTTTATTAAAGATTTAGTGGTGGTTTTTATAAACCGTCGTTAAAACTTTTTTTTTCAACCTCGACACTCCCCCCCCCCCACCCCCTACGACCCCACATCTCTCCCTGACCCCCGCGAGAACCCCCCCCCCCCCCCCCCCCGTGACTCCCAAAACCCTATCCCATCGCCACCTCATCGCCTTGTGTTTGGGTATTATTTCTTACTACATGACTCTCTAAACAATTTAATATATGTTTATTAATTCTTACCGAATTTTTATATTGGAATGCTTAGTTTAATAAAATGATTTGGCTATGAACCCCTATATGTATAGATGGAATTTTATAAAAGAAACCATCTATATATATATATATGGGGTTCTCTATCTGTTTCTCTTTATTTCTCAACAATGAGGGACTTCTTGTGTTTTTTAAGTCATATAACTTAGCGCTTTGGATATTACCACCATCTATGGAGAAAATTGGTGTTTATAAATTTGGATGGATCCTTTGAGAGGTGTCCTACTTTTCCTATGAGAACATAAATAAAATCTCATTTAGTTTGTTGGTTTTATTTTCCATGAAATGTATAATAGTAAAATAATGGGAAAGAGTTATGCATATTGGACATCCCTGAGCTTCTTCATTGAGAATGTGGACCTATAAAGGAAGAGGGGATTTAATCATAAATATATCTGAAAGAGTCCCATAATAGGGCATCCACATCCTAATGATAGTATAAAAATCAATGGTATCTACGACCAAATATGTATTACTCAGTATGAGAAACTAGAGACAGAAGATGATTAGATACAATATTAGAGAGAGAATTATTATGGGGCATACACACTGAGGTAACTCTTATTTTTTTATTATATGCCTCTTTTAGAATATGGTATTGAGATTAACCCTTAATAACACATCCTAAAAATAATTGTTTAATAGGAATCTGAGTCCTTGCAGTTTAGTTTTTTTCTAACCCATTGATGGGTGGGGATAGATAATTAATTATCATGAGGATTATTTCCCTGGATTTTAACAATACGATAATACCAGGTGCATTCCCATGTCTGGAGGAATTTGTATCATGGTTTTTACATGACCACCAATAATATATATGCCCACATGAATGATATTTATTTATATTGTTTATTTCCACTATATTGTAACTATATATAAAGGGGTATAGTATCCACGATATATCATCACACCCTTGCATCTAGTTAGAATCCTATGTAATTTGAGGAGTCATGCTTGATGTCCCATAAGTGACCTGATTTCACTACATGAGAGAGTTCCAGATCAGGTGACAATACGGGATAAATCCTATAATAATTTTGTGTCTAATATTATCAATTTATATCATGAAATTAGAAAAAATTAGGATCCATACATTATTATATCAAGCATTAATTCTTTATTTATTCTTTTAATAACTATTCTAGATTAGCATAACCTCTAACATGGAGATGGATTTTTTGATGGTATTTATATTATGGTAAATTGTGCCCAATATTTTTCTTCCTCTACTCAGAAGTGAGAAATTAAATTTTGATCTATCAATAAATTAATGCATGGGGAAATGGTATAAAAAATCCCTTATTATTACCACTTTTATTCACCCATGAATAGGTTATCTTGAATAACCACCAGTAATAATACATCAATTTGAGAAGAAAAGAAAACAAAGAAGTAAATTTCTCAATTTATAATCCTTTATTGAATTCATATGGATTGGTTAATCATGACTAGTTGAAACATAGTAATCTATATAGAATATTAATTTTATATTCTAAAACAATAAAATATAACATATTATCTTAATATAAAACCATATCACGTTAGTTTTATCTTTCTTATATAGTATGTGTCTCTGTATAATTACATTTCTATGACCTCTTATGAAACATAGTCAATTACCTTGGGGATTTTTATTTAATGGATATATTTTTACACTAAAATAACATAGACAATATAATCATAAAATCATTTGATGGTATTTTGGAATTAATTTTAAAAAAAATTTATTAAATCACCAAAAATTGGCCTACTAAGTATACTGCCCAAAATGGATGTCTTATACTTATAAATACACAATGTGCACGTCTATATTGAACCATGTATCTTGATGGATATTACTCTAGTTAATAAAATGGTTATGTTAACCTAAAATTTTATTTAGAACCCCATGATAATATAAATTATCCTTACTAGTGATGGATTAATACATTTGGTTCTGGTTTCATTCTTACATAACTAATATAAGGTGCATTTACATATGTATAATTTTAATTGGGTGATTTTTCTAACATATGAAAAAATATTCTATATCTTTCTTTCTACGTCCATTCCTCTAGATCCACCTTTGAAAATTTCTCGTCATCCCAACATCTATTTCCCTTCCTCCATGATTCCTCCATATGTATCCTTTATCACACATGCATATCTTCAAAAATATAATATGCCTCTATTTTATCCACCTCATTATTATTTATTTTTATGTATCTATTCATCCATGAAATCTATGATCTACATAGAAACCCTATAAATGCCGCTTAGGCAGGTTATCTTGGTTGGTTTGTGATAAATTGGTATCAAAGGCATCCATGCCTCTTCTTTGAAATTGCTATACATTTTGGGGCGTCTTGGTAGACATGAGATCGTATTTTTGAGACTTAATAGGTATATTATGAGAAATCTCTTGGCCAGATATCATCTTAAAGTGACTTAAGTTACCATGGGCTATTGGGAAAAAGTGTCTTTTGGGATTTTTTTGATCCAATCCTAGACTTTTTCCAAATCTTTAACATATTTATATATTTTTTCAACTAGTATATATGAATCTCTTTCCCTATTTAGTAATAGTTATGTGTTTTAATTTTTTTAATATTGTGTAGGCACATTGTGATATACATTGATAAAATCTAGATCACATTACCGAGGAATACACCTCAGTATGTTAAGGGTTTGGATGAGTTTTTAGATTTTGCAATTTTCAATCAATCCGTAGAAGGGAGAATAAGATTTCCATGTCCTAAATGTAAATTTATAAGATAGTTTAAGAGCAATGAAGTTTATGAACATTTAATATTGAAGCAATTCCCTAGTCAATATTTGTGTTGGATTTGGCATGGAGAATCAAATGTTACAGAAAGGTTGAGCACTGATATCAATCCACAGAATGAGCTCCCAACTTCGTCGACAATGGGAAATGAAATGAATAACCTTATAAATGATGCATTTGGAATTGCAAGAAACCACCATAAACATAAAAACATATTAGAACAACCAGATGAGGGTGCTACAAATAGCAATGTGACAAGTGATGTTTTTGATACTTTAGGACAACCAGATGAAGATTGTAACATATCAGTGGATCCTCCTCTTAATTATGTGGAGACTAATGTAAGAGAAAAATTCATTGAGGAAAATATATTTCATGATTTAGTTGACAATGGAAATCAAGATTTGTATAGTGGATGTTTGAAATATTCAAAAATTTATTTTTTGCTAAAGTTTTACCATATCAAATGTCTATGTGGAATTAAAAATAAGGCAATGTCCATGATATTGGAATTTTTGTGTGATGAATTTCATGAAGAAAACATCCCGAAGTCTTTTTAGGATATGAAAAAATTTATTAACAGACTTGGTTTGAATTATAAAAAAATACATGCATGTCCCAATGATTGTATGTTTTATTGGAGAGAGGATTCAAGTAGACAGGATTGAGAAAAATGTTCTTCTTCTAGATGGAAGTCAATGGGTGATGTTGGAAGTCTGAATCAACATACTACCATAAAGAAAAAGAAAAGGAACACACCTTCAAAGGTTTTTCATTAATTTCATTTAAAGCCTCGATTACAAATATTATTCATGTCATCGAAAACCACTGACACATGAAGTGGAATTCTGTAGATAATAACAATGATGGGTTAATGCGACATCCATGATATTAAAAATAGTGGAATAAATTTGATTCATTACATCCATATTTCTCAGCTAATCCTAGAAATGAGCGATTGTGATTGGATGCCGATGGATTCAACCCATTTGGGACTTTGAGTGCCATTTATAGAATTTGGCCAGTTGTTTTGATCCCTTACAATCTTCCACCATGGATGTGTATGCAACAAACGTATTTTATCATTTAGATGATTATTCCTAGAAAACAAATGCCTGGAAATGATATTGATGTATACTTTTAGCCTTTAATTTAATAATTACAGGAGTTATGGATCAACGGTGTTGAGACATTTGATGCTTCTTCTAAAACAATATTCCAAATGAATGCTTCTTTAATGTGGACCATTAGTGACTTCCCTGGGCTTGGGAATTTATCTAGTTATAAGACTTACATGGGTTTGGATTGTCCAATTTTTAACTTTTATTTTGAGCCCAAATGTCTACCTCATAGTAGATAATGGTTCTTCTTGTTCCATCAAAGATTTCTCGATGCATCTCATAGATTTTGGCTGAATAGATCAAAATTTAAAAGTTTCATTGATCGTAGACCACCTCCAAAGTTGTTAACTGTTTCTGAAATATTGAAACAACCTGGAAAAGTTGAAACAGAATTTGGGAAGGTTTATCATTTGAATGATAGCAGTAAATGGGTTAGAAGTGCATCATCAATTGAAATCAAAATGCAACAATGGATGAAAAAAATTATATTCTTCAAACTTCCGTATTGAGAATTTAATTTGTTGCAGAATAATCTTGATGTGATGAATATTGAGAAGAATTTTTGTGAAAATTTGATCTTTAAATTACTAAATGAGCATGGAAAGTCAAAGTATCATCTCAATTCTCAGAAAGACTTACATGTAATGAACATAAAACATGATCTCTGGCCATATGAGAATGAAAAGTATGCTCCTGAAATTTTTTCAATGAAAAATAGGGATAAATATACATTCCTTCAAATTTTAAAGCATGTGAAAGTATCTAATGGGTATCCAATTAACATATAAAGGTGTGTTGACTTAAATAATCATTAGTTTCATGGATTTAAAGTTCACGATTCACATATTTTGTTGCAGTAGTTACTACCATTGGCATTACGTACATTATTACCTGAAAAAGTTATTGTTGTTATACTCCAATTCTGCACATTTTTCAGGAAACTATGTGAGAAATATCTACATCCATTTCATCTTGACAACCTTCAGGAGAGGTTTTTATTGACACTTTGTGCAATGGAGATTATCTTTCCTCCATTGTTTTTTACTGTCATGATGCATTTAACTATGCATTTGGTTGAGGAAGCTAAATTATGAGGCCCCATTCATTATCAAAGGATGTATCCAATTTAAAAGTACTTTATTTATATGTTTTTAAGTTAAGTAAAAAAAAATTCACTTAATTAAATGCATAATTATGTTTGTTTTTTTATTTCATAAATATCTTGGTCATTTGAAATCATACGTGATAAATAAATCTCAACCAGAAGGCTCTATTGCTAAAGTCTATTTGGCAGAAGAGTGTCCTCCCTTTTGTTCTAGATACTTGGATGATATTGAGATAAGATTTAATCAAGTTGGACATCTTGATGACACATGGAATCAATCTCAAATACATGGTAAATCAAAAAACATTTCCTGCTATTGGTCGATCAGTTGGGAGGACCTCAAATGTTACACTGATATAAATGGAATTATTACAACCACATAGATATGTGCTGCTAAATAGTGAAATTGTAGATCCATTTATTAAATAGTTAAGGATACAAACAAAGAGATGAATGAGAGGACGAATACGAAATGAGAAATATATAACTAAATCTATTAATAATGACCTTGTATAATGGTTTTCATGACGTGTAAGTTCATAAATATTACAATAAATATGAATATTAGTTTGACACATTTTTTTTTTGTAATTCTAATAAAGTATATTTATTTTTTTAGATCATGAATATTGATACTCGAGCAAAGTTGTCATAATATTTGAAGTTTCTTGCTCGAGGTCGTCTAAAAAAAGTTAGAAATTTTGACACTTACAAAGTGAATGGATTTAGATTTCATACAATCGATCGATAAGAGGGTTTGAAAACACAGAATAGTGGTATATTTATATTTTATGAAGTGGGATACTATGGAAAGGTGGATGATATTATTTAATTAAACTACCACGGTAATTTTTCAGTTGTTTTATTCAAATGCAATTGGGTCTATATTATTAGAGGTGTTAAAAGAGATTACTTGAAATTTACATCTATAAACTTATCTCACTTGATGAATGTTGGTGATTGTGAACTGCATGATCCATATATCTTATCATCGTAAGAAAAATGGTATATTATGTGAATGATGTTGTGGATGAAGGGTGGAGTGTAGTTTCTCATGAAAAACAAAGTGATTTGTATGGTATGGGAGATGAAGTGGAAAATTTGACCTCTGACATTGAATCTCATCAACAATAAGAATCAGAATTATTTGTCCACCATGATAATGAAAATATTAGTCTAGCAAGGATGAATGAAGTGGATGAAGTAATGGAGTAGGAAACTAACATGATTGAAGGAGAAAATGATTGTATGTACAGTTATACATTCATTTAGAAACCACTTATTTAACTTGTGTAATCATTCATTATCATTGTTATATATTTTTTTTGTTGGTATTGTGCATCTGTTATCTTTTTTTTAAAAAAAATCTGCATAAATTTTTTGAAATATATGTTCTGAACTTAATTTTATTTGATTAAATGATAGGAATTCTAAGGAGGAAGCGATATACTATTTCATCGACCACTGCGACAGATGATTATCCATCTGTCTCCCTCTCTACGACATATGAGACACCATCCGCCTGCCCCCCTGCACCATCTCTCACACCCTATGTGAGCATCCCTTCAACATATCAGTTGTCTCCTCCCACTTTAGGATCCTTAGTAGTGGGGGAGCAGCGCGCCACTTTTAGTTCTTCACGGGGATACTAGAGGTTGACTTTTATAGGTACAAATTTTAATATGAATAAATTTATTGTGCTTTTTTTATACTAACTGTTTTTTCATTAAAGATGGAAACAATTCAACTGTGGATAAAAATATAAAAAATTCATATGTATGGAATCTGATAGGAGAGAAGATAGTTGTCCCATTTGATTCATATGGGGTCCCTACAAATGACACCGCAGGATTACTTGGCCAGATTTTTGGCCAGCTGGCCGTGGATCTCATTTCCATTCTTATTTCATATGATAATTGGAGACATATTCCTGAAAGTTAGAAAAATGAAGTTTTTTATTCCCTAATAAAGGTAATTTTAATACATTATGGTGTAATTTAATGTCATGTTATTAATATTTTCAAAATGAATTTCTGTGTACAGATGTTTTTCCACTTTACGGTTGCTGATATGATAGCACGGAAGTGGACATTGAAGAATATTAGCAATAAATTGAAAGACTTTAAATGGAGATTGTGGGGAAATGTCAATGATACTTTATTGACCATCCAGCAGATGTATGACAAGCTACCCGAGGGGGTACTGAAAGAGAAATGGAAAGTTTTTGTTGGCAGACATCGTGATGATAAGAAAATGGTATTTAAATATATATTAATATAATAATCTCATTTTACATGTATACATGTATATGAAGAGGATATGACAATGAATACATTACTATTAAATTTTATTTTATTTATTTCAGGATCTTTCAAGAAATAATGCATCAAGCCGGGCTAAGCAGGTAATCCCTCACATTACGGGGTCAAAGAGTTTTTCTAGTAGTCGATCTTCTCTGGTAATCTTGTCATTAGTTTAAATATTTATAATAAAATATTATTTATTTAATATATTAAATTTTTTATTTATGTTTGTTTAATGCAGTCATAGAGTTTAGGTCACAAAACATCCTAAACAGAAGTGTGGTTGAATATTCACTAAAAATATGATGGAAGTTTTGTTAATGATCCTACCAAAGAATTTGGGGTATGAACTCATTTTCAATTATAATAACTTATTATCAGTTGTTACTATGTTAATATATATTTCTTCTAATATGACTGTTATTTGATTTATAGGTAAAAATTAAAGAACTGTGGGATTCCAATTCTGCGCAGTCCTACTCAGTCTCCTAGGATGACCCGATTGCTAAAGTCCTTGGAAAGAAGCATCCTGGTAGATTGTGCGGGATGGGTTTGGGACCTGTACCATCTGAGGTCTTTAGCAGGCCACCGGGGATTTCAGCTACATCTACTCCTGGTTTAGTTAGTTCATACCCCGAGATACTCAGAGAGAGATTATATCTCTATGAAACACAGTTCGCGACCAGAGGCTCAGATATCCGCTTTGTTGAAAGAGTTGATTGATTTATATCAAAATACAACCAAATCTTCCCTCAGTGGTATTGCATCGACTGATGGTGAGTTGGTAAATCAAAAAAATTCAAAATCATTTAGTTTGAAAACTTTTATTGGTTTTAAGTTTAAATATAAATATACAATAGTATTTAATTTTCAATATAATGTTCTTTCATGTGGTAGTAGGAAGTAGAGATGGAGGTGGAGAGGGTGATGAGCTTTGTTCATCATCGTACCATGATTAGTTGTTTTTTTGATATGTTGTAAAAATATGGTAATATTCGGTTTGTATATGTATCATGTGTGGCACATAGTTTCCACCAAACATTTTCATGACCGAATATTTTCTTGATTTCTCATGTTTCCTTTTATGTATTTTATTGATTTTTGATGTTTCCTTTTATGCCTTGATTTCTCGAGTGTGGTATGCACCATATATGTCAATTATTTCTTGTCATGAATCATGTTTTATGATTTATTTTCCCTGAATTTATTAGGTTTGTTACCCAAGGATAAACAATCAAAAACATATCCTATAGTAATAGGAATCAATCCATTCATAGTTCTTTGAAGAGGTCCTCTATAAAAAATTGTCTCATGTATAGGAGGATAAATATGAGATGTATGGGAACCATTATGTGAGAAATAAATAAAAAAAATTGATGTGAATGAGGAAGGGTCTCGCCTTTAGGGTATAACCAGTGTGATTATAATTTTCACAAAGGCCTATTATAGGAGATCCCAACATCATTACATATATTGAAACATCATGAATCAATCTATATATAGTTTTTATATAATACCCCTATGCATATTAGACTCTTTCCTAGGGTAAGAGTCATTTTTTTCATAACATAGGTTTATGGATAAAGAACCACATGCTAAGGATCCTTATGTAGATTTGGATAATATGTAGAGGAAGACAGGTCTTACTAGGTATACTACTCTAAAAAGTTTAAAGTCTTACTAGACGGACCATGCATCACATAGTTTAACATCATGTGAAAATGGCTAAAATAATCTACTTTTTAAGATCATATGAAAAATACCTTACTATATGTGGTTTAATGTAGTTTAAACTGATGTTTAAAATGAAATGAACTTGTCTTGATGCCAACCCTATGGATGGAAAACCAATGTGAATGAAGAAACCCAATCACTAAGATAAAGTGGGGGATTTGATATCAGTTTTTTGGTTGGGTTTGAGATAGGAGATCTATGAATCACTATGTATCCCATGAAAATAAGAATCAATCCACACATAGTTCTTATAATTTTGGGGAAAATATGATCACCTTGACTTAGAATTGAGAAATAATAGGGAAACCAAAATAAATAGAATGAGTGTAATGGTACATACCCTTTATGAACTTCCCTTTGTGCATTATCAAGTCTTGGGGATGTTTAGGGAGAGTTTTTGGTGATTTTGAGGTTTTAGGTGGTGTTTTAGACTTTTGAAGGCCATCACGGCTTGTGCAATGACTTGTCTGGATATGAACGAGGTAGTTTTATGTTCAGTGTGCTCTTGTGTAAAATGGGATATATAACCATGACTTGGGGATGACATGGTGTTATTAATGTTGTCATAGTGGTTTTCCTATGCACCATGAGAATCTTGAAATTCCCTTGTGTGGGCATGGAATATCAGAGGACCACCTATCCAAAATAGGAAACCCAAGCTCACCACATTGTAGCCTTGGGCATGGTGAGGGTAACATGGTTGGGAAATGGGAACTAGGTCATGGATTCTATACATGGAATAATATAGAAGAACCACTATGGCTTAGACCACTCCATGTTTAAAGATTTGTGGGAGGCCAAATTCTATTTTAAAATGGGAAAAAGATAAAATAATAATGAGGGTTCTAGATCACACTTTTACCAAACCCACCACATGAGTTTTGGATATTAACTATGTTTTGGTAGATTCTAGTGTGATTCACTTATAAATAGGAGTTTTATTACCACCTTGTTTTTAATTTTAGACTTTCCCTCAATTCTTGGTTAAACCTTACTCATCCTCCCCTTCCCTAATCACCTCCCTTGGTGTTCCAAACCACTTGGATCATATTGGGTCATTTAGATTGAAGTAATTTGATTCATGGTAGCCCTCTCTTTCCCCATTACTCCTTTATTATCTTTCTATTATATTCAAGAGTTCATTATGGTGGTAATTCTCCTCTTTTTTGGGTGGTTTTTTATGGAGTCTTATTATTCATTGGATTCAATAGTGATTCACTTGAGATCAGTGGTGGTTGATCCTTGGTTCTTGTTCATTTCTCCTTGAAGATTCAGTCGAGGTTAGGGATCCTTCATCTCTCCTTCTTTATATGTACATTTTTAAATATTATGATTTTGTATTTCTTTGGTTAAATAATACATCATCTTAATAAATATAATAAATAATATTAATTTAATTTTAAGGGGAAGGGATAAATCACATGATTTTTACTTATTCTTGTTATTTATTCTTATATGGCCACACTTACTTGGTTTTCCAACTATGACTTATTTTGAGATGGTGTGTTGTTTTGGTTTTTATAAAAATTTCTATGTATGTTTGTATAACCTCACCACATACGAAAACGACTAAGAATATATATCTAACTATTAAATTTGTTCCCCATGAAATATTGTATTTTTGTGTGAATACCCTTCATAATAATTTAGTAATTATGATAAAAAACCTTATTGAAACTAAATTATGCGTGGTGGTTGTGATGTGTAGTGGTTATGATGTGTGGTTGTGGTGATGTGGGGTGGTTGTGATGTGGGGTGGTTGCGATGTGTTGTGGTTATGATGTGTTATATGTTATATCAATTGGAATGGTTTTTTTTCAAGGCATTGGTAATGGGCCTGTAGTATCAGCTATTTTTTTTGTAAATCTACCTTTAGTAGTGGTTTTAACCACCGCAAAATAAATATAATATATTTAGCGGCAATTTTAACTTCCACTACAATTATGGTATTTTTCTACCCGCGGTAGTTAAAATCGCCGCTACGGACAATAATTTAGCAGCGGTTTTAACCGCCGCTAAACAGTTTTCATATTCCTTTATTATATCACGGCAGTTTTAATGATTTTAGCAGCGGTTTTCCCTGGTAAAACTGATATTTTTTTAGCAGTGGTTTTAACCACTGCTAAACAGTTTTCATATTTCTTTATTATATCATGACGGTTTTAATGGTTTTGGCAGCAGTTTTTCCCAGGTGAAACTGATATTCTTTTAGCAGCAGTTATAACCACCGCAAAATGCACCCACTATGACGGTTACCATAAAACACCGCTAAATCTAGGAAACCACTGATTATTGTATGCTGACACACACTTTAGCAGTGGTTTCAAAAAACCGTCTCAAAACCATATGGCGGCGATTTAAACCACCTCCATTGCCAAAAAAACCATTGGGAAAAATTGTCTTTTTCCTGTAGTGATAAATATAATAAATATTATATTCACCAAAATTTAAAATAAATATTTATTATTATTATTTAAATCACTTATTCTTCTGAATAACTTGTTATTAAATTACGGAGATCAACCAAAACTGAATAAATGTCATTTATTCTAACTTGTTAAATTCAATACTAGAATTTAACTAAGATTGTAGATACACTTAATGTGTTACCCTATAGTCCTCTTTCTCGGTGAAATTAGGCATAACCGCCTATAGTCCAAGGTTAACATCTAGAAACACACCAAGACATCCATAGAGAAATAAGTTAAAATCACAGCGACGTCTAACCTCCTATGAACATTTACCATTTAATATAATCATTTTATTACAATATCTCAAATCAAGCAGGTTTCATGTCGGTGCCATCAACCTATATGCTCGATGTCTCTTTATTTGACTTCCTAGAAATGAGTTCCCCCATCAAACACCATGGCCATAGATTTATTCAGGTATTTCCATTCCTATAAAAGGGCCAGAGATATTAACTTTTTTGAAGAGAAAAAAGGGATGAATTTTTTCTCACATTATCCATTAATTTTATTGCATTCATGACTCACCCAACATATCATACTTCCCTACGAAAATATTTCAATATAGTTTTCATCAATACATCAAAGTTCAAGAGTCATGATATCCATTAATTATAATATTAAATTATAAGAATCAACACACACATCTGTAGATAGGAACATCTAATGAAACATGGAAATGTGGATTTCCTATTGATTGACATGTTCTCATAACCTCCTATCATGGAGATTACCAAGGTAGAACACCATAAGAAGGTGTCTCAATGTCTTATGAGCATCCTACCCATGATAGCCCATATAATCTATGTCTCATCAGACAATATCATCTAACCATAGAAAAAGGTGCAAGAATAATGTTGTGGCACCTCTAGGATCTCATCATAGCGGTGAACTACTATTACCTTCCAGAATGACATATACCAGGAAAGCTCAGCCAGGGAAAAAGTCCTTGACCATTTATTAAAGAAAAGGAAAAGTACAGTAAAAGCAGGTTTAGGAGAACCGGAAACCTTACAACCATACACCTGATCCCCCAAGCACAAACGACATCCGAAATTCAAAAATCAAAAACCACGAACCCTGAGCCTTCCTCGAGCCGCGCGAAACCTCGAGAAGCGTTTCACGTGAACCCGAGAATTACAATCCAAAATACAAAAATATCTAACACACAAAATGAGAAAAGTCATATCCGCTCCTCGGGCCATGCAACGCCGCACGTCACGCGGCTCCTCGGGACGCACAGCCACGAGACGGGAACCCATCATCACGCGCCTCCATCATCACTCGCTGGCGACACCGTCCACCGGAAAGCTTGACGACAAGGTCACCAGAAACATCAACGCAGGACCACTCCCAGAATCAGCAGCATCCGCAACGATCATCAGTAGGCCACATAACACCAAAACGCCCCCAAAGAGGAGACGGAGCTTCATCCAAACCTTCCAAGGCAACTCCGCCACCAAAACCATTTCCACAGCAAAGAAACCAAAACTCACAGAAAACTCAGAACAGCGGCATAATCAAACCTCACCTCGCCAGTATGAGATGAGAGAAACCAAGTCGGGACAAGTCAAGAGAGAGACCCCAAATTCAAAAAGGAAAAATCGAAATCAAACCGTACAAAGAAAGAACCTGACGCCACCATCCGCAACCACCAGAGACCTCTCAACCTCCAAGCACCCAGTCCTAAGGATGAAGGATCGAACTCAAGCCGCCGGATCGGGAGCTCAAGCGTAGATTCAACACTGCGTCATGTAATAGACACCAGTGCATGCAGACGAGCCATCAATGCCTTAACAGCAGAGAACCACCACCTCGAACCGCCGAGACTGAGAGAAGAGGAAGAGAGCTCTGGGGAGGGGACGGCGGCGTGAGAGAAACCCTAGAGAGCGCCGCTGTGCCCCTTACGGGCTCATCAATTACATTAAATCACAAGTCCAAGGACTTGACCCTGCGACCTACCCCTCACCCCCCAAACCCTTACCACCTCACCACCAACGGTGGGGCCCAGAATGACATATATTCTAAAGACATTATCACATACAAATATCATGCATAATAATAATCAATATGTGATAAGATGATTTATTTAATAAGAAAAACATGTAATCAAGTACTAAAACAAGTTGGTACTAGGGAACTAACTCCAACACATATGAATTATATCAACTTCATTCCTATGGTATCCAAACTTTTAGGGTATCCTACTAATGTGTGACTCAAAGATCATACTATATTTATACACCTACCCTATTAGGTTCACCCATATTCTGTTTTGCTTACACAAGATAATACATTTCCACCTCTCTTTAGTATAAACCTGCCCATTTGATTGATTGAGGAATTGGAAATGTTTTTTTGGAAGTAATATAACACTTTTAGGGGTTTTAACATATCACCATCTTATCTCATGTATTCCTTTCATGTATGCATGCTTCTAAAAATTTAGATTTGTATCTTATAATTTCAACCAAACTAGTATGTTCAAAAATATAATAATTTATAACACTTTATACAACTCATTATTTGTTTAAATTACCCAAAAATAAAATCCAATTATATTCACACATATCCAATTTCACCCCATGCATAAATTATATTAAACTCTTTCATGTGAAGGTTTAAAATCATATGAAAAAAATCCCCGCATGAGAAATTATGGTGCAATAGATAGCCAACCCTCATTTTTTTAGATATAGAAAAATCCCAAAGGCAAGTGATATTTTTGACCCAAAGTCCCACTATATATGAATTAATACCAAGAGAGTCCTCAATTTCAATGTAATCCAAACACCTAATAAGAATAAATTATAACAAACCCTTATATGTGTGGTATTTTTAGAGTTGGTTCCCTAGAACCAACTTTTATGTATGTTATGATAACCTATATTCATTATTTTTAATATTAATAAACTCTTTATCACATAATGATTGTTATTTTGTATGACATAGTATGTGATAATGTCCTAAGAGTAGCTATCACACTAAAAGTTCATGGTAATTCCCCTCTATGATGAGAACCTAGAAATGTCATGACAGTATTCTTAAATATATGTTTTATAGCGAGATGAAATCATTTGAGAGACACAAATGATATAGGCTATCAGGGGTAGAGACTCATAGGACCTTTAGGTACCTTCTCATGGTGTATGCCATTGGAAATATCCAGTGTAGGATATTATGAGAACGAGACCTGCCGGTAGGAAATCCATATTTATATATGTCATTGGATGTTCTTATTTTTGTACATGTGCATTGAACCTTAGACTTTAATATTATTATTAATGGGTATTATAAGTCGCTTACTTTGATGTATTGATGAAAATCGTGACGACATATGTTCGTGGAGAGGTAGGATACGTGGGTTTGTCACGAGTAATATTTCATTAATGAATAATGAGAAAAGGTTTTGTTCCTTTTATACTTTAATGGAATTTGATATCTTGGGCCCTTTGACAGAAATTATATTTCCTAAATAAATCCATATACATGATATTCTGTAGGCAAGTTTGATTTCTAGAAAGTCAAGGAAAGAGACATTGGGCACATAGGTTGATGGAACCAGTATGAAACCTTCTTTATTAGATATATCATGATAAAGAGATTATATTACACAATAAGCATTTGTATGAGGTATTATTTTGTTTTGGAATTAACTTCTTTATCTATGAGTGTCTTGGAATGTTTCTAGATGCTAACTTTGTACTTTAGGTTGCTTCGCCTAATGCTACTAAGAAAGAGGCCTAGAGGTTCACACACTAAGTGTATCCAAAATCTCAATTAAATAATAATATATTAGTTATTATTTAACAAGTTTAATAAATATTATCCCCGCACATGGTTTAATAATTATTCATGTTTTCTTGATCATATATATTATGTGACCAATTATTCAAGAAAATATTATGTGAGCAGAATATTTAATAAATATTTATTTTCTATTTAGTAAATATAATATTTATTTATTTATTAGATAATAGTACAATGATATTTATTTATTAAATAAATATTCATTATTTAAGTCCCAATAAATATTGTGGAGGAATGACGAACTGAGTTTAATGGTCTAGTGAGAAATAATATATATTGAATGTTATTTGAATAAATAATATTTACTTTAATTCATGAGTTTAGTGAATTTCAAGAAAAATAATAATATTATTATTATTATAGACATGGGGTTCTATAGGGATTATGGAAATAACAAGGGCACATGTGCAATTATTATTTTCTAACCCTAGTGGTATATAAACCCAATTATATTTTTTTTATAGAGGAAATTTATTTATTGTGCACAATGAGATCCAGAGAGAATCCTATCAAATCCCTAGAGAGATCCCTCTCTAAGAATTATCTCAAGAACATAAAGTAATCCTCCTTCACCACCACTCTTAAGTCCAAAGAGATCAAATAGAACCCTTCCTTGAAGCGATTCTTGGGGTGATCAAAGACGAATGAAGAAAATGTCAGGATCTATCGTGCTAGAACCCGGAGATTCATACAACTATGTTTGGAGGATTGTGGAACAAATTTGGATCACCGCTAGAGGGAATATACTATTGATTCCTACAACGCAATGATAGTACAACATAGAGATGTTGGTAGATCCATTAATGAAGAAAGAATTTCTCACAAATTAATTCATTAATTGATTAAATTAATTATAAATAATGTGTGATGATCTTGTGCTTTGGTTACAATGTTTTTTTATTGTTTATGTTATTTGATTCAATTTTGTTGATCATGAAATTTATCATCATATAAATCTCAGATTAATCGTCGACCAAGAAAAAAAAGATGAGTTGGTCATGCCTCATCCGCCATTTTTGCTACACCTGAAACCTATATAGGTATGACATTTATAAGAAGTGATTTGAACAATTTAAACTAAAGAATAAATTCCTTCATGATATAAACACATTATATTTCTGAATTAAATAAATCAAATAATAATCTAAATAAATGAAAACTTTATAAATTTTGAAATGGAATAAACATTTCTAGATATTTCATAAATAAACAATTATATAAAATATATAATTAAGCAATATTTAGGGATATTTTATAAATAAATAATCATGAACATTTAAAATTTATTTTAATATAAAATATTTCATATTATCAATTTATATGGTATTCAATATGAACTTCTTCATATTACAAATACATGATATTTATTAATATATAATATATTCCATATGAAAATTTCATGTTTTATGTAAACATTTTACATAATTTAAGTATCATATATATTTTATTTTATTTAAACCTTGATCAAAACTGCTGAAACTCCTTTTGATGTGGTTTATATAAATTTTCAGATAAGTCCTTTTAATATGAGCATTTAATATTGTTATTTATTAATATTTCATACATTAGTACAAATAATTTTATATGTAGCCTTATTTTACAATTTTAAAAAACTTTATATATTTATCAACCATGTAAATTCACTTTAATCCTAGATCAAATCCACTAAAAAAATTGGTGTGATCCAAGTCTCATGCTAATGAATGTTTTTGATAATTTTAATAAAATTAATTTTCTTTATAAATTAAAAAACTATGTTGTGTTTTAGCATTATTTGTGTCATGGTTCTTCCTATATAACAACCATTTCCCAAAAAACACTAACATTTTTCTTGGGTGAATCTATTTTAGGAAGAGCCTTCAAAAGTAATACAGTTGAAACCAAAAGGTGGTTTTATTAATCCAGATAATGGTTTTATTATGGAAATATATTTCCCATATAAACCAAAATCATTTATATTAACACTATGATGTAAAATTCATCATTATACGATAATCTTTTTTTTGGAAACTATTTCCATGACCTATTTTCATAAACCATAATGTATTTTTATAATTATCTTAAAGCATGCATATTTTTTAAAATAATCACATTGTAGATATGAAAATATCCATGAACCATGACCATTTTTCAATATACAATGTCATGGTTCTGGGAAAACTCATTTTTATAAATTTTTTATTTATTTAAAAATTAATTAAAATAATATTGAAGTCACTTTGATACCACTTTTATAATTTAATGGATACAACCCTTGTCTAAATATAGTGGGAAAAAATCACAAAAACTTGTTTTCCCCAAGATCCATCCATTTGTTTGAATCAAATAAAATGTAAATTAAGAAAATACATATTTCTATGATAAAATTGAGATATTTATTCTTCTTCTTCACTATGTTTGATAAAGATCACAAATATATAGTCAAAGGAGTCCATCATCCTAGGGTATTCATGGGTTGAGTGAATATCCTAACACATAGGAATGATTTCTCTCTAGTTCATGGTCAACTAAAACCATAGAGTTAAAGAGAAGTGAGAAAAAATGATTTTTGCTCCAATGAGTTTTCATATCACTTTAGAACAGTATTAACATGTGTCTATAAAAATTGATTAGGGATTAAACCACTTTATATATCCTCTAAGGATAGTCTTTGGATATCGAAAAATTTCTTAAATGTTTGGTTATAATTGAAACATTTCATAAATGTTTCAAAACATTAAAACTCTCTCTAACATGTGGTTCAATTCATTGATCAATTTATTTAACATATAAACATTCATTATAGATGTTCAAACTCCTTAAAAATCATCACATGATGTTTCAATCAATAATTATAGCTTTCATTGGGAGAAACATGAAACTAACATGAATTATCATATAACACATGCACTATCATGTGTAGAACAGTGTCTTTGTGACCATCACTATTACATGGTTTACTCCAACACAAACCATGATGTGGTTAATAATACCATTTCTTGGTATAGCTTTAGTACATAAATCTATCATAATCTATATTCAGTAAAATTTTATTTTCTATCACCGAAGGAACTGATGTAACCATTATCGAGCATTCAAATGAACATCAAATTGATGCGAATATTGGGAATATGCCACACATATTTTAGTAATAACCTGTATCCAATATTAGTAAAAAAAATATTAATGATACCAATTATCTTGGATACATCACCTTTTCTTATATTCCCATGTACAAAACATCCTGAAATTGACATGGTAGGATATGGCCTAATTGATTACCCACGTGGAATCTTTGATAATAATGAATTCATCATTCACAAATTAAACATAATTGTTTTGAATTATACCTTCCTAGTTTTTATTATCCACCTTCTAAAGGTGGTGTTTGAATCATGAGACCTCATCGCACTTCTTGGGCACCATGGACAGTTGTTCCCTCTTCAAGTCATGAATCATCAATATATTATGCAGCTGAAAGTTCCTGATTACTGAGAAAATCCACGCCATCCCCATGGCCAAGCACATCATCTTCTCTGCCTCACCACCCACCATATAATTTTCTTATGGTATCTCTACATCCATTCAACTGAAATGAAACATCAATCTTGGGAACTTCATTCTCCCTACCTTCTTCTTCCCCAATTTGAAGTACAAGTCCGACCTAAATCCCCAACCTTCCCCCAAATTTGTGTCCACCTCCATGGTTGAACCTCTGATGGCAACCTTTAGTTTCATCTACGTCATGAATTCCCCCTAAAAAATCATATGTGTCATCCTGAATCATCACCATGCTCATCCCAGGTTCTACTATCACACTTCCACTCCCGTCCTTCAAAATCTCGAATGTGGATTTCAGGATTCGCAGCCGGGTCTTCCCAACCAAAATCCCCTCAGGGGAATGTAGTGGTAGGTGGGATATATGGGGTTGTGGATGAGTCAGTCATCATTTTTGAGTCGTATGAGGTCTGGTTCAAATCCTCTAGGGATACGATGATGAGGTTGTCGGTCCCCTTCCCACCCAAAGTTGGCAAGCAATAGGAAAACATGAGGATGCCGAGTTGGGCCATGAGCGAGAACAGGATCTTTTCGAGTCCATCCATGTTGATACCTGAGTCTAGCCTAGGTCCCTGGTTTTTGACACCACACCCAAACCCTATATGATTCAAACCTCCCTCACCAATCATGAAATCATCAGAAACCAATTACCCTTGGGTAAAGGACCCTTCTCCTAAAAGGTACATCAGTCTCAAGCTCAACATCATCTACATCGATCACATGAGAAGGTTCGGGTTGATACCAACAAATTTGTGACACATGAAAAATATCATATATAGCACTATACCTCAGTTGAAGAGCCAATAAATATGCCACTGACCCAATTCTCTCCACAATCTCAAAAGGTCCAACAAGCTGAGGCTCCAACTTTCCTTGTCTTTGAATTCTATGGTGACCCAATCTAGGTGAAACCTAAAGGAACACATGATCACCCTATGTAAACTCTAGGGTTCATCAATATCTATCAGCATAGGACTTTTGTCTACTCTGAGTCATAGTCATATGCTTCCGAATCAACTGAACATGCTCTAAAATCTCCTGTATGAGACTCATTCCCAACAACTCTGACTCGCCTGCCTCCATCCAATATAGAGGTGATCAGTATGGCCTACCATAAAGTTCCCCATATGGTGCCATCTGAATAGTTTCCTAAAAACTATTGTTAGAGGAAAACTCTAACACATGCTCGTAGAATATCCTCAAGTATCTGGATAGTACGTTCTGAATTCCCACTTGTTTGTGAGTGGAATGTTGTACTCAAAAAAAACATGTGTACTAAGGACCTTCTGTAAGCCTTTCCAAAAGCATAAAGTAAAATGAAATTCACGTTTTGAAACTATACTCCATGGAACCTTGTGCAGAAAAATATCTCCCAAACATACAAGTCTCTCAACTGATCCACCGAGGAAGTCTCCCATATAGGCAAAAAATATGCTACTTTCATCAGTTGGTCCATAACCACACAAATAATTCCATTCGTCTAAGGCATCCTCAGGAGACCCACCAAAAAAACCATGGTAATGTCTTCCCACTTCCATTATGGAATGGGAAATAGCTATAGTGAACCACCAAGACATTGATTCTCAACATTCACCTATTGATAGGTGTAGAATCTTGTCACGAACCCTACAATATCCTTTTTCATGTCTGGACACCAATACTATTGGCATATGTCATGGTACATTTTGTTCAAACTTGGATGCACCATCCACTTCAAAGTATGAAATTTACACATTAGATCCTCTCGCGTAATCGAAGTAACAACTACACGACCCCTGATATAGATGATATTATCCTCATATATAGTCTAATCAGAAGGTGACTCCCCACATTCAAGTATTTCCCTCAAGGAAAAACATTCAGGATCCTTGTATTGTCTCTCCCTAATCCGATTCAAAAGTGTAGACTCCACTGAAACTAACATGATAGTCATATTCTCCTGACCCTCCTGAGCCACAACATGCATCTCAACCAGAAAAGTCTTCATTTTCCACTCATATTTAGACTCTTGAACTACCTAATTTTTTATTTTCCTACTTAGATAACCAACAACATTGTTCCCTTTCCCGAGCATATATGTTAGATCAAAATCAAATGACTGCATATACTCAACCCATATTCATGGTATAAGATTCAAGTTTCATTGTGAAAATATGTACTTTAAGATATTATGATCAGTATATGCAGTAGAATTTTCACCCAATAGATAATGACACCAACACTTCAAATCATAAACCACTATAGGTAATTTGAGGTTATGCATAGGGTAGTTCCATTCATGTGGCCTCAACTATTGTGTCTCGTACGCCACCAGTCAATCCCCCTACATCAACACTGCTCCAAGACCTATCCCAGATGCATCACAGAGCACTGTATACTCCTCCCCTAGCTCGGGTAGGATCAAGATCGGTGAAGTAGTCAAACGCTTCTTCAACTCTTAGAAAGTGTTCTCACAAGATCCAAACCATTCAAACTTAACTCCCTTCTTGGTCAAGACTAAAAGTGGTTATGCCAAGTGGGAAATGTCCTGGATGAACCTCTGATAATATCTTGTTAATCCTAAAAAATTATGGATATTGAAAACATTCTTGAGCTTCTCCCAAGAAACAATTGTCTTTACCTTCTCTGGGTCCACTAACAAATCTTACTCCAAGATGATGTGACCCAAGAAATGTACTTGATCAATCCAAAATTGGCACTTAGATAGATTGGAGTATAGTCGATGCTCTCTCAGTATACTCAATTCGATGTCAAGATGTTGGACATGATCATCATAATTCTTTGTGTACACCAATATGTCATACACAAATACTACCCCAAACTGATCCAGGTATAGGTGGAAGATTCTATTCATCAAGGCCATAGACATTGTTGGTGTGTTTGTCAGCCCAAATGACATCATGAAAAACTCATATAGGCAATAATTTCTTTTGAAAGTAGTCTAAGGTATATCATAAATTCAAACTCTCAACTGATGATACACTAATCTCAATTTAATCTTGAAGAAAACACAAGTTCCACTCAACTAGTCAAATAGATCATCGGTATGCAAAAGTGGATACCAGTTCTTCACATTCATCTGGTTCAACTTCCGATAATCAACATATATACACAAAGTTAAGGAATCCTTCTTAGAAAACAAGACTAGAGAACCCCAAGACTATTTACTTGGATGGATAA
This sequence comes from Viscum album, assembly GCA_963277665.1. Lineage (NCBI taxonomy): Eukaryota > Viridiplantae > Streptophyta > Magnoliopsida > Santalales > Viscaceae > Viscum > Viscum album. The sequence goes on from OY728154.1 coordinate 57,626,932, forward strand.
ATCCCATATCCATCAACTCTTCCAGCTGGCTCTTGAGCTCTTGAAGTTCTATTGGTGTCATTCTAAATAGTGGAATAGAAACTGGCTCAGCCTCCGGCATGAGCTCAATCGTAAAATTCATGTCTCTCCCAGGTGGTATCCCTACAAATTCATCAAGAAACAAGTCCTAGAATCTATCCACTATGGGTGGAAATACATTATTATTTGCACCAATATCACCCAGTAACAGACTAGAAACCTGGGTGGTGAGATCCCCCAGTTCCTGATGAACTGGACCTGCATGACCCGCCTAGATATCCCATTATCCATGGTGAATATAATTGTCACCCTCATGAGATATAAAATTCATTGTAATGTGGTAACTATTGGATTTGGTGGCCTAGAACCAACCACTTTGTACTTTATTTATTAATAAATACTTTATCACATCTTGATTGTTCTTCTGCGTAACAATGCATGTGATAATGTCCTAAGGATAGTTGCTGCATTAAAGGGACATAGAGGATCCTTGCTATGATGAGAACCTAGAAATTCCATAACACTGTTCTTAAATATATTTTATATGGCCGGATGATGTTATTTGAGGTACACAAATAATACAGGCCATTAGAGGTGAGGACTCATAAAAGTTTGAGGCGCCTTCTCATAGTGTGCGCCCTTGGTAATATCCAGGAGGATATTATGAGAATGAGACCCGCCAGTAGGAAATCCACATTTGATAGTGTCATTGGATGTTCCTATATGTGTATGTGTGTATTGATCCTTAGACTTTATGTAGATACCCAAAGCTTGATGTACATGGAAATTACATTACTTTTTCGGAATACTTAATACATAACATGAAGGTTCCGGCGCAGTGGAAGCGCGTGGGTGGATGTTCCCACTTGGATTTTTTTCATTAAAAATGATCAATCTGGGATCAATACGATGATAAAAGCCAGTCTCCACGGATCGAATCACATAAATGGACAAAGAAAAGAAAAGTCCCAAAACCAAAAGGTAGGATCGTTATAAGTTGATTATAATTAATTTAATCAATTGAAAAGAAATACCTTTTGGGTGTTCTTTCTTTGTCGATGTTCTTGATCACGTTCTGATGTGATTCGTCGTTGTGTCACAGAAGCCAAGTTTAGACTTCCTCTAGCGGTGATCCACACGTTTACCTTGTATCTCGAGACGTCGCCAAAGGAGTCTTCGGGTGCTAGCGTGGAGAAACATTTGCTTGTGTTGTTCGCCTTAGATCATCTTGATCCGATGGAAGAGGATATTTCTCAGTCTTGAGAGCGTTCTTGGAGGAAGAGGTTATTTCGGCCTTGAAAGAATTCTCCAGAATTGTTTTGTGTAGGGTAGGAAAAGAGTTGGGGTTATGAGGATATTTATAATCAGGTTTGAGGTTGTAGAGTTATGACAATAAATAAAGGCATTAAGCATTTTATTTATTTCATTAACTCTTATTTAAAACCCCCATGTTGAATAATTAATTCCTTGACATGCACCCATGCTGATTATAATAAATATCATTTAAAACAATATTATATCCTCAAAATCCTGACTGGAAAAACTACACGGTGTGTATTAATAAATACACGGAGTGTACTTTATTTTCATTGAAAACTACACAGCGTGTACATTCAATGTACACGGCGTGTATATCTTGTTTTCATTTATTAATTTCCTTTCTATAAAGAAAACTACACGGCGTGTAATTATTAATACGCAGTGTGTACTTGTTTTCCATGAAAAACTACACGGCGTGTAATCTTTAATACACGGCGTGTATATCTTGTTTTTCACTTCCTTCTTCCTCCATCATTAAAACAATTTAGGATTCCTTGAATAATTATTAAACCATGTTCGGGAATAATCTTTATTCTACTTTAGATACTTGAATACACTTAGTGTGTGACCCTCTAGGCCTCTTTCTCATTGGCATTAGGCGGGCTTGCCTAAAGTCCAAGATTATGGTCTAGCAACAGGTCAAGGCACCCAAGAGAAATAAGTTGACGCCTCATTGACGTATCACCTCATATGAATTCTTACTGTGTAATTTAATCCCTTTGTCTCAATATCTCATCAAGTAGGTTTCATGGAAGTGTCATAAACCTATATGCTTGATCTGTCGTTCTTTGACTACCTGAAATAAACTCGTCGTTTACACCATGGCCATGGAATTTAATGAGACAGTTCTATTTCAATCAAAGGGTTGAGATATCAACTTCCATAAATGGAAGGGACAAATCCTTCCTTGACTTATCCATTAACAACATGTCATTTGTGCCGCACCCAACCTACCCTACTTCCTGCGAACTGTCTGCGTGATGGTTTTCGTCAGTAAATCTAAGTGTGTGATTCATGACATGAGTTAATGATAATCTTCCAGTCTAAGGACCATTACACACGCTCGTATATAGCAATGTTTGATGAAACCAAGACACGCGGAATTGCTACTAGCGGGTCTATTCTCATAATCTCCCATCTTGGAGATTACCAAGTGTGAACTCCATGAGAGAGAGTCTCATCTTTTTACGAGTACTCGCACATGATGGTCTATATACTATGTGTCCTATCATAGTATGTCATCCAACCACAGAACTTTATTTAAGAATATTGTTATAGCATTTCAAGGTTCTCATCATAGCGGGGATCTTCCATGACCTTATTAATGCAACAAATATTCTAGGACATTATTATATTATATTCATGCTAAACAATGAACAATATAATAAGTGAACATTCATGTAATAAAAGTACAAAACAGTTTGTTCTCAGGACACCATCCCTTACAAACTCCCACTTAGACTAGAGCCAACTGCCTGCGACTTTTAGTCTACTAGACCTCACATGATGATCATGTTTCTAATGAGTCAAGGCTTTAGTCAAGGGGTCCTCCACATTGTCTTTTGTGGAAATACTGCTCACTGCAACTTCACCTCTCTGAGAAAAATCCCTCAAGAGATGATACTTCTGAAGTATGTGCTTTGTCTGCTGATGTGACCTTGGCTCTTTTGCAAGTGCCACCGCTGCAGTATTATCACAATAGAGTGTGATAGGATCTTTACTGCTCGGTACTACATCCAACTCTTGGACGAAGCTTTGCATCCATACTGCTTCTTTAGCTGCCTCAGAAGCTGCGATATACTCGAACTCCACTGTAGAATATGCCACCACACTTTGCTTTGAGCTCTTCCAGCTCACTGCACCTCCATTCAAACTAAAGATGTATCCAGTCTGCGACTTCATGTCATCTTGATTATTCTGGAAACTATCATCTACATGTCCTCTGATGACTAGTTCCTCATCTCCTCCATAAACCAGGAACATATTCGTAGTATGCCTCAGATACTTAAGGATAGTCTTGACTGCCATCCAATGGCAGTCTCCTGGATCATCTTGATATCTTCCTACCTCACTTAATGTGTAAGAAACATCTAGCCTTGTACATAGCATAGAATACATGACTGACCCAATCGCAGATGTGTAAGGGATCCTTTCCATTCTCTTTATTTCCTCATGTGTCTGAGGACACATTTTCTTGGAAAGATGAATGCCATGTGACACTGGCAACAATCCCCTCTTGGATTGTTCCATACTGAATCTCTTCAGTATCTTTTCAATGTATGTACTTTGACTCAGGCCCAGCATTCTCTTGGATCTATCACGATGGATCCTAATCCTAAGAATATATGCTGCCTCGCCCAAGTCTTTCATGGAGAAGCATTTATGCAACCATGCCTTAACTGACTGTAAGACAAGTACTTCATTTCCAATTAGTAATATGTCATCAACATATACTATTAAGAAAATGACTGCACTCCCACTAAACCTCTTGTAGACACAAGGCTCACATTCGTTCTTAACAAATCCAAATTTCGTTACATCTTTATCAAAACGAATGTTCCATGACCTTTATGCTTGCTTTAATCCATAAATGGATTTTTGAAACTTGTATACCTTGTTGGAATCCTTTAGAGTCACAAACCCTTCAGGTTGTGTCATGTAGACATCTTCCTAGAGGTTCCCATTAAGGAAAGATGTTTTGACATTCATTTTCCAAATTTCATAGTCATGGTAAGCAGCAATGGCCAATAGGATTCTGATGGATTTCAGCATCACAACCGGTGAAAAGGTTTCATCATAGTAAATTCCTTCATGTTGTCTAAAACCTTTTGCAACTAGTCGTGCCTTGTAGGTGCTGACTTGCCCCTCCATGTCCAGTTTCTTATTGAATACCCATTTATTACCAATAGACTTTACATCAACTGGAGGATCTACCAAAATACAGACTTGGTTTTGGTATATGGAATCCATTTTAGAATTCATGGCTTCTTGCCACTTGGCAACGTCTGTGCCTTCAACTGCTTCCTTATCGGTAAGTGGATCATCATTGTCAACCAATAATGAGTCACCATCCTCGGTGACAAGAAAACCGTATCGTTCTGGTTCTTTCACCTCTCTCGTGATCCTATGCAGTTCTTGTGTCTCGGGAACAGATTGTTCTTCCATGGGGCTTTGTGGAATCTGTTCTTGTACCAACTACTGTGTATCTTGAGCCTCGACTTCATCGAAGTCTATCTCACTCCCACTATCTCTTTTGGAGATGTGATCCCTCTCAAATAATATGGTGTGTCTTGACACTGTAACCTTTTTGTCTGAGGGGTTTTATAGGTAATATCCCCTTGTTTCCTTGGGATATCCTATAGAGATACACTTTTTTCCTCAGGGTGCAAGTTTGTTACCTGAATAGGCCTTAAAAAATGCTTCGCTACCCCACACATGTAAATTCGATAACATGGCTTTTCATCCACTCCATAACTCGTATGGAATACCATTTATCGATTTAGTTGGTACTTAGTTTAGTATGTGTGTTGCTGTTTGTAATGCATATCCCCAAAAGGATAATGGAAGACTCGCATGACTCATCATTGATCTCACCATTTCCAACAGGGTGTGGTTCCTCCTTTCGCTTACACCATTTCATTGTGGCGTGTAAGGAGGAGTGAGTTGAGATAGAATCCCAAACTCTCGTAAGAAATCAATGAAGTCCTGATTAAGATATTCTCTTCCTGTGTTTGAGCAGAGTTTCTTAATATTCTTACCAAGATGGTTCTCAACTTTATTCTTGTATTCTTTGAACCGATCAAAAGAATCTGACTTATACCTTATTAAGTATATATATCCATATCTACTAAAATCATCAGTAAAAGTTATGAAGTATGAGAACCCACCCCTTGCCTTAACTGGAAATGGCCCACACACATCTGTGGGAACTAATTCTAGAAGCTCTTTAGCTCTTTCACCTTTCCCACTAAATAGGGCTTTGGTCATTTTTCCTTGTAGACACGCATGACATACACCAAGTGGTTTTAGTTTGAAAGAATCTAAATACCCATCTTGATGTAATTTTGTCAAACGTTTCTCATTGACATGACCTATCCAGTGATTCCAAAGTTTAGTGTGGTATGAGTCATGTGAATTAACTTTTTCATCGATTTCCATTACTTGGTTTGTGTAGTCTAACACATAAAGGTCATTATATAAATGTGCCCTACCAAAACAAATGCTATCTTTATGAAAGTAGCAACATCCATTTCCAAACTTGAAGATGAATCCATAAGTATCTAATATGGATACTGAAATAATATTTTTGGTTATAGAAGGCACATAATAACAACCCTTTAACACCAAGATCATTCTAGTTGGCAACGTGAGGTGGTAGTCTCTGACAGCTACAGCAGTAAGTCTGGCTCTGTTGGCTGCTCATAGATCAACCTCCCCTTAGTCAATCTTCTTGAATCTACTTGGTTCCTATATTTGGATACAGATGTGAGCACCACAAGCAGTATCTAATACCCAATTTGTAGAAATAGATAGATTGAATTCGATGAAAAACGCACCTGAAGCTTCCCCTTGCTTCCTTGGATGGGTGTAGTTTTTCTTTCAGTGGCCCTTCTTGCCACATGCGAAACAAACAGCATCTTGTTCCCGTGCCTCCCCTTTGATCTTCCTTTTCTTGGAAGGCCTTGAAGAAGCTTTGGGATTAAAGATCTTCGACTTCCCTTTCCTTTTATTCACCATAAGGACAGAAGGCTTTTCACGCTTCATGTCATTATCTACTTGGCGAATAAGGATAAGAAGATCAGATAGAGACTTCTCAATGTTGTTCATGTTGAAATTAACAAAAAAGTTTGAGAAGCTCTGGGGGAGTGATGCAAGAATGAGATCGGTGCCCAGTTCTTCGGGGAGTTTAAACCCTAGAACCTCCAAGTGCTCAATGTAGTCAATGAGCTTGACTACATGAGGCCTAGCTGGGGACCCTCTCCAAGCTTTCTCTGAAATAGAGCCTTGGAGATCTCAAACCTTTTCTGTCTTTTTCTCTCCTGGTATAGACCATGAAGGTTCTCGAGCATGCTATAGGCATCCATGTATTCATAAGACTTCATGAGCTCACTATACATCGATGATATCATCAAACATTGAACATCAATAGCATCGTTTAAATGTTGATCATAGACTACGAAATCTTTATCACTATCCCCTGGGGTAGGAGAATCAGGAAGTGAGGACTCCAGCACGTAAAACTTTCATTCATGGCGTAGGATAACCCGAAGGTTCCTAAACAATTCCTAAAAGTTACTGCCGGTGAGGATATTGTCTTTATCTAGAATTAATCGTAGAGAAAATGTGGTTGAAGAGTTTTTCATTTCAATTCTATAAATTAAAAGAGCAGATTTATCAGTACTTTCTTGATTACATTTTATGAAAAATAATAAATGAATTTATTAATTATCCCACTATTTTATCAAGTCCCAATGTCCCTCACCATTGAACTCGGAATGTCCATTTGCTTTGACATTCTAGTGTCAAGGATCCATATTCCCCTTCGCATAACCCCAACAAGGGTTGGTCAAGCTATTTGAAGGTATTTAGGTAGGCAGGTCTTTGCCAACTGTGAGCTTACAGTTCCTTGATCTGTTGAGTGGACTCCCCAATCCTGAAATCCTGACTTGGATTTCCTCAACTCTTGCCTCCAATATTGCACCAAGTCTATCAAGGGCTACTTCTCTTGATGTAATATGGTTAAGTCAACCCGAAACCTTTCATAAGGACTTCCTTTATAAAAGTAAGTGTCCCAATAAGGGTTGGTCAAACACATAGTTTTATTGAGTCTTTCCCTTAATCAGGTAACGGAAGGCTTGGTCTGACTTAATATGGTATAGAGGGATTTTAGTCCTTTATGTGTAGTTTTCGCATTATCACATGCTTGTTAATATTAAGTGATGCTTTCTTAAGTGATTAAACATGTTCTGATAATGTTTACGCATAGTCTGGTTTTTATTTTATTCCATCTTTGCATGCTTGTTCATTTTATTAATTATGTGATCGCGACAACACATATATAATAAATAAACCATGCAATCAGACAGAAATAAAATAAGATGGCATGATCAGGAGATTCTATTTGGTTAGCTTATCTAGCGGTTTTGATAAGCTAACCCTGACCTAGGGAAAACACCTTGAACCTGATGGTTCGTGTTTTGCAGCTCCCACCTATCCACCTTTGTATCTTCTTGTGTCGGTTTCACCTTGGCTTCGAGATTTGAACCATCTCCTCTGGCTTGGGAGATCCTCCATTACATGGGTTTACATTAATGAAACCACGGGCGCGCAGGCCCTACATTTTATTGGAAGAAGGTTCATAGGCCAACAAATTTAAATTAAATAAATTTAAATGAAACCATACACATACAAAGGGTCTTTGGTCAAGCTCATGATAATCCATAGCATGCAATGACATTTACGCATATTTAGAATTAAAATTCTTTTAACCGTTCTTTCATTTAAGATAAGTCGTGCTTGAATTTAATTAATTATGATCTTATAATTAATTAATTCATTATCTTAAATTCCTTTCTAAATTTACTTTAGATTCTTCTCATCCATATTTCTTGTACGGGTCTTTGTACATTGGAGGAAACCTGGTGAAATTCCATTTCTCGAAAGTACACGGCGTGTAGTTTATAATTACACGGCGTGTATTTTTTTCACCCTTTATCCAAAGTACACGTCGGGGGATTTGGCATGTTTTCTTTACTTTGGAAATTTTGGAGTACACGGTGTGTAGATAAATCATACACGACGTGTACTTCCTTGTTACGCGGTAATCGGCCTGGCAATCCCATGTATGTGGTACGCGGTTTATCTTTGTACACAGTTTCACCTGGGCCGGAACGGACTACATAGCGTGTTGCTCCAACATACACGTCGTGTATTCCGGTTTCCACACGCCGTTCAGTTCTGGTCAACACGGTGTGATTAAAACTTAGGCATAATCAATTCACATGGTGTGGTTTGATGGACCAGTGCCGGTTTGTTGAACCTAAGTACATGGCGTGTAGTTTTAATTACACGTCGTGTAATCCCGTGTTGTACAGACAGAAAGAGCGGCTCCTCCGGATGAGTTCCTCATTTTTATTTTTAATCAAAATTAAAATTAAAAGGATGTTTCTGCGATATGAATCGAGAAACAAAGGAGGAAGTACAGATCTCATTTATTCAGATTTATAGAACGATTTATTTCGAATTGTATCAAATATAAATGCGTAAATTATCAATGAAAATTAAATAACTATAATCAACATTGTAACCTTTCTCCGATACCATTTGAAGGTTCCAGGTGCAGTGAAAGCACGTGGGTGGATGTGCCCACTTGGATTTTTGTCATTAACAATGATCAATCTGGGATTAATACGACGATAAACACCAATCTCCATGGATCTAATCATAGAAGTGGACAAAGAACAGAAAAGTCCCAGAACCAAAAGGTAGGATCGTTACAAGTTGATTATAATTAATTTAATCAATTGAAAAGAAATACCTTTTGGGTGTTCTTTCTTTTTTTATGTTCTTGATCACGTTCTGATGTGATTCGTCATTGCGTCGCAGAATCCAAGTGTAGACTTCCTCTAGAGGTGATCCACACATGTAACTCGTATCTCGAGACGTCGCCAAAGGAGTCTCTGGGTGATAACGTGGAGAAAACTTTTCTTGCGTTGTCTGCCTTAGATCATCTTTATCCAATGGAAGAGGATCTCTCTTGGTCTTGAGAGTGTTCTTAGAGGAATAAGTTCTTTCAGCCTTGAAATAATTCTCCAGAATTGTTGTGTTTAGGGTAGGAAAAGAGTTGGGGTTGTGAGGATATTTATAATCAGGTTTGAGGTTGTAGAGTTATGAAAATAAATAAACACGTTACACATTTTATTTATTTAATTAACTCTTATTTAAAACCCCCATGTCGAATAATTAATTCCTTGACATGCCCCCACACTGATTATAATAAATATCATTTAAAACAATATTATATCCTCAAAATACCGACTGGAAAAACTACACGGTGTGTATTAATAAATACACGGCATGCACTTGTTTTTAATTTAAAACTACACGGCGTGTACATTCAATGTACACGGCGTGTATATCTTGTTTTCATTTATTCATTTCCTTTCCATAAAGAAAACTACACGACGTGTAATTATTAATACACGGCATGTACTTGTTTTCCATGAAAAACTACACGGCGTGTAATCTTTAATACACGACGTGTATATCTTGTTTTTCACTTCCTTTTTCCTCCATCATTAAAACTATTTAGGATTCCTTGAATAATTATTAAACCACGTATGGGAATAATCTTTATTCTACTTGAGATACTTGAATACACTTAGTGTGTGACCCTCTAGGCCTCTTTCTCGTTGGCATTAGGCGGGCTTACCTAAAGTCCAAGATTACTGTCTAGCAATGGGTCAAGGCACCCAAGAGAAAGAATTTAATGCCGCATTGATGTATCATCTCATACGAATGCTTACTGTGTAATTTAATCCCTTTGTCTCAATATCTCATCAAACAGGTTTCATGACAGTGTCATAAACCTATATGCTTGATCTGTCATTCTTTGACTACCTGAAATAAACTCGTTGTTTACACCATGGCCATGGAATTTAATGCGATAGTTCTATTTCAATCAAAGGGTCGAGATATCAACTTCCATAAATAGAAGGGACAAATACTTCCCCGACTTATCCATTAACAACATGTAATTCGTGACGCACCCAACGTACCCTACTTCCCGCCAACTGTCTGCGTGATGGTTTTTGTCAGTAAATCTAAGTGCGCGAGTCATGACATGAGTTAATGATAATATTCTAGTCTAAGGACCATTACACACGCTCATAGATAGCAATTTTTGATGACACCAAGACATGCAGAATTGCTACTGGCGGGTCTGTTCTCACAATCTCTCATCTCGGAGATTACCAAGTGCGAACTCCATGAGAGAGAGTCTCGTCTTATTACGAGTACTCGCACATGACGGTCTATATACTATGTGTCCTATCATAGTATGTCATCCAACCACAGAACTTTATTTAAGAATATTTTTATAGCATTTCAAGGTTCTCATCATAGCGGGGATCTTCCACTACTAGAAAAATAACATATACCAACGGTTTGGAACCATTGGTATAGGCCTCCAAACTGTTGGTATATCCTATACCAATGGTTTGGAGAACCGTTTCCAAGTAAGTCATTGGGATAGGTCTATACCAACGGTTTTGTGAAAATCGTTGGTATAGACCTATACCAACGGTTTTGGAAACCGTTGGTATAAGTAATATGAAAATATATACCAATGGTTATTGAACCGTTGGTATATGTATTTCAAAAAAAAACATTCGATGGGATTTGATCCCAGGACCCCTAGTTTATCATGGAATGACTTAACCACTAACCTAACATGACTTTTGTAAACATAATTACATAAATATATATATTTATTGTCATAATTATTTTAAATTTTGATTTATATAATGTTCTCGGTAAGAAGATATGATAAAAAATTCTCAGGACCTATACCAACGGTTTTGATAACTGTTGGTATAGTTCTTGATTCTGGAATTTATTTTGGGGTGGAGGTTGATTTCTGGGGGACCTTTCCCAACGGTTTTGGCAAACCTTTGAAATAGGTATACCCTTTCCCAACGGTTTGGAAAAACCGTTGGGAAAGGTGTCCACAAAGTGGACTTTTCCCAATGGTTTGCCAAAACCTTTGGGAAAGGGTATACCTATCCCAACGGTTTGGCCAAACCATTGGGAAAGGTGGCCACAAAGTGGACTTTTCCCAATGGTTTGGACAAACCTTTGGGATAGGTATACCCTTTCCCAACGGTTTTGGCAAACCGTTGGGAAAAGTGGCCACAAAATGGGATTTCCCAACGGTTTGGCCAAACCGTTGGGAAAAAGGACCTATACCAACGGTTTTTACAAACCATTGGTATAGAACCGTTGGGAAAAGTCAGGTTTCCAGTCGTGTACCATGACCTTATTAATGTAACAAATATTCCAGGACATTATTATATTATATTCATATAGAACAATGAACAATATAATAAGTGAACATTCATGTAATCAAAGTACAAAACAGTTGTTTCTCAGGACACCAACCCTTACATAACAAACACAGACACACAAGGACCGTAATAGTTTAGTGTCTTTGGAAACTCATAATTTAATATTCTAATCGTGGTGAAAGATCTTAAACTTCTCCCATAAAGATCTTTCCCTTTTTTTCTTACCTAAAACCTTTCTTTATATCCTGGCGAAAAGAAAACATAAAAAGGTTGAGCTCAAATGTTCAGTAAGGGTAAGAATAGAGAACATAAAACAATCCATAAACATTTGAATGCAAAAGCTTGAACATAAAATCTAAGCATCAAAATCTTGAGCAAAGACATAAATCTTGGAAGTACGTAAGGCATATATTATAAAGGAACATCAATCTTGATAAAATAGCATGGGAATAAATCATGTAATTTTGGTAACCATTCAGCACTTGTTATGATTTCCATAGTAGCCAAGGCATTGCTGCCAAGAACATCTTAGTGGACAAAGTCCCTTTTTGAATCGAGTTCACTCCTCGTTCTAGTCATGTATCACTGAATCGGATTAACTTACCGTTCCAGCCATGTCTATCTCATGAGATATAAATCTTTACCCAATGCATTTGAGGGAGATATAGGTCCCACCCATCTCATAATGAAATCATTCTTACTTGTGCCACAAAATAAACTTAAAACATTCATCATAACCTAAAGAATAAAATGGGTTTCATAAACATCATCCCATCATCTCATAATCCATATAAAACAAATGGAAATTTCATCATAAGAAAAGTGAAACCATGTAAATCATATAGACATTAAGATTGAAACATACACATATGAAATAATTTCATCTTATATGGACAATTCTTTTGATAAAACATTTGAAATGAATTCTTGAGTAAAATATTCTTTCTTCTTCAAAATCATTTTCTTTTCACAAAATTCCATGCACTTTTAAAATAAAAGTATTTTGTTGAAAATAGTTATAAAATCTTGTAGATTAAGCTTCTTGAAAATGAGGCGTTATGAAACCTTAAATTTCCGTTCACGCCGTATAAGTTAAAAATAACATTCATCTCGTACTTTTGTTGGAAAAGTCAAAAAGTACCTCTTATGGTAAACAAAAAAAGATTCCTTACATACCATTTAGTAAAAGTCAAAAATGGGTAAAAAGGACTTTAAACATACATGGAAACATTTTTATAAAACTTGGACATGGATGATAAATATAACCCCAGTAAATACTTACGTATAAGCAATCTCGGATAAAAAACAATTGAGATTGCAACATTATCTCTTACCTTAGGTCTGATATGCTTCGTATGTATCCGAACATCATGTATAATGATTTAAATAATTTCATTGACTTATTACAGAATCATGTTCATTATTATGATATCATATATGGTTTACTTATGACTTTATATTACCCATTCTTTTGTAAATTCGATGTAAAAGTAGTGATTTGGGTAAAATCGTTTCATTTATTGTACGTGTTTCAACTTGTTGTTCTTGATATTATTACTTATATCCTGATTTACTTAATTCAAGAATGTAAAAAATGATTTATATATAACATATATTCATCATATACATATATATATGATGGATTGATAAATGGAATGAAATACACTGTTCATGGAGACGGTAGGCCGTACGTACGCATGAACGTTGTTTTCGTTTCCTTATAGAATTGAATGGAATTAAGTAGATGAAATACATATATATATATATATACATAAATTTATTATCATTATTATTTAATATATTTCATTATTATTCATTATATATACTTTATAATCATTCATGAATGGTTAACATGGAGAATGAATCTCATCACGTTGTGGAGACGGTAGTCCGTACGTACGCACGAGCGATGATATCATTCCCATGATCGTGGAATTGTATTGAAGTGTATGTATAATATATAAGAATTAATATATATTTAAAATAATCATATATATTTATTTATTTACACCATTATACCCATCCAAGTAAGGTGGTGGTCGAAAACAGATTACACCACGGCGTAGAGACGGTATTCCGTACGTACGCACGCGTAGTGATTTCATTTTCCGTAGGATGGATAGAAGGTGAAATAGGTTTTTTTTAATATTTATAATAACATATCAGTACATGATTGATACTTATGTTATTACTTTATAATGAAATAACTAAATAAGAATAAGTTCAAGAAGAACGAAACTTGAGAGAATCGAAAGAAGAGATTACCTCTTCTTCGACGCACCTCCTTTAAGCCTTCTCTTAAGGAAGTAGATTTGGTCTTCTGAGAAGACTAAAACCTCCAGAATTTTTCTAGGGAAGTGGGGAAGATAAATGGGCAGGTTTTTGATGAGATTCAAGGCTCAAAAGGGTGTGAAGAGAAGAGGTAAGGGGTTCCCTTTTTATAAGGGAGGAGAGGGGCACCTTTGGAAAAACTCAAAATATTATTTTATAATAAAGTCATATTCAGTTTATAATAGCTCCAAATTGATTTATTTCAAATCTAAAGTGGGGATGGGTCGAAATAATCTCATAAAATAGAATTTGTACAAGTTTTGGTTACAATTTTAACCTTATCATTTAGATTTAACTCTAAGTTAAATAGTTTAACTTTTACCATGTCTTCTTGTTTTCTTACACTATATGGTTAATAAACTTACTATAACAAGCCAAACGAACCCCAAGTGGTTCATTATTAATATAAATATCTTTATCTTAGTCATTTGGATGAACCTTAGATTTTTAGGAATAAAATAATAATTAATAATATAATATTTGTTTTAAAAACTATTTTATGTCAATTTTGACACTATTTGGTACTTGATTTTTGTGAAAATCATAACAGCATGATTAGTTCTAAAAAAGTTACTTAAATCAATAATAAAATATCATATTAACCTATAAAATTAGTGGAATTCATAAAATGTCTCAAATTACATTTATTTGGGTATTTATAACATCAATTATGTTGATATTTTATTAATAAGGTAATTACTGCATCATCATTGTGTCATAAATAAATTTAATTATTTAATGTTTAAAAATTATAAATAAAATACCATTATATACGAAATCGTTTTATATTTCTAATGAATATTTATAGTCAAATTTATCTTATGTATAACCCTATATTAAAAATGTTTTAGTTATTAAACTTTGATTTTAACTATTTTAACTATTATTTAAATAAAATAATATTAAATGTCCTAATCTAATCCAAGTGGGCATAAATGGTCATATTTTATTCCTAAGGTTGTTTTTGGTCGAATTAAACTTATCCAATAGAATTAGAACATGTGTTAGGGTAATAATAATATCATTTTACCCTTAATTACCCTATTTACTTTTAACCGTGGTAAAAAAAGTAAAAAGTTATTATTCACCAAAAATTATTTTCATCTCATTGAACCAAATTTTAGTCCTTGATATTAACTGTGTCTCTCAGATTTTCTAAATTCCACTCATAGAAGTGGTAAAATTAAGTTTTATGTGAATTTCCAAATTTTCCTAGGAGGTGGGTAAAAGACGGTGAAAAGTTCAATAAAATTTTTATATATCTAAAATTATTATAAAATGACTTCAATGAATTAAATTTAACTTATATAGGTATTATGTATAAATTTTGACCTAAAATAAATTTAAATAAAATAAATAATTATTTAAATAAAAAGTCAGTTTTTGAATAGTAACCCAGTGTTTTCACTATTCATCAAAAATTGAAAGTTTTCATAAAAATACCAAAAATTCACCCTAGGCTAATTTCGATATTCCGAATCCAAAAATGAAGTCCATTTCGAAAGATAAATTTTATAAATTTTCAAAAAGTGGGTATTACTATTCATAATGGCTAGTTAATATAACATATTGTTGTTTAGAGAAACTCGGTATTGCGTACAACACATGTTATCGTGGAAGGTCGCGATTGCATGTAATGCAAGACAAGTCAGGGATGCATGTCGTGAAAGCTCCTTTTGGTGTAGCGTACAACACAAGACATTCATGAAATTAAAAAGAATATTTTTCATAAAATCTCGGGGTGTTACATTCTACCCCCCTTAAAATGAATTTCGCCCACAAAATTCGTCGGGGTTATAAATGGTTTACTACTCAAAAGTTTCTTTAATAGAAACCCACATCGTAAAAAGGAATACCAAAACCAATCTTTAAAAACTAAAGTATGAAACTTAATGGTTACCCAAATTAACTAATCACTGGGTTTCCAAATAGGAGAACATAGGTGAAAATATGGATATGGAAGAGAAATCTAACCATCATGTTCTGACGAAGAGTGGAAGAGAACATGGCTATGAAAAAGCCAACAATCACAAAGCCATAGATTTGTGATGATCTAAGGTACCATATGATTCATCGGATATAAGGGCACTAGGACAACATTTTTGGTTTTCAAGATCATTTCCCTAAAGTTGAAGAAATTGGAATTAGAAGAAATACTTTCTTAATTTTGGTACAGTCTCACCGTTGGTCGTTCCTTGGACAATTTCCACTTCATCTCTTAAAGAAATGAAGTTGAATTTGTCATTCGTGAAGTGTTAGCAGATCATGTGATAGAATGATGGGTCATTCTATCTGTCTCAAACAAGAGGTTAGAAAAAGTTATCAAAAATACATAAGTCCATCTATAGTGAGATTAATCATATATGGTTCTTAAAATGGACTTATACTTTATATATCATACTGCTTAATATAATAAAACTGGTTTCTACTAAACAGGGACTTTTTGTAGGCCAGTGGTAGGCGATAAAGGCCTATCATACTTCGGTTGTGGGTTCGATTCCCACAGCCTTGTCCGACGTGACGGGTTGTCGCCCGTTCTGCTGGTTATCCTTTTTTTTCTAAAAAAACAATATTATAACCTTCCATAAATAATATTGAAAAATTTCTAGCCTTAAACAATACTAACTTATGTCCAACATAATCCATTCCAATCTTTAGGCTTATCCAAAATACTATTGTCCATTCTCATATTATAGTGAAAACGATTACCAGAGAGTTCATATAACAAGCATGTTAATACCATCGTTGATCCCCATATATCATAAGATATGTCTTGTTGGTCACATTCCAAACATTTAAAGGCCTTAATCATGTATTCTATTGAAAAATGAATACCCATTGAACCTTAGTGAAAGCATGAGTTTTGTCAAAAGTTAACTCTTTCCACATACCAAAACCCCAAAAATTCTATATACTCAAACCATGATATAACTATTTCCTTATATCAGTCATGATCTCATGAATACTTTCAAACATTTCATTTTCTCCTTATCCCTTCATTATGCGCATATCATCTTCTTTCCAAAAATATCTCAATCACTTTCCATGGTTACCGGTACCATAAAATTATTGAAAACCACAATAGACCAATACATAAATATTCCAATATTCCATGATACTATATACAACATTATTTTGTAATCCCATTACATAAACACTTAATCATTCCACCACATCGTTGTCATATTCAACATCGCCAATAGTGATCGCATGTGACTTCCCTTTTCCCTTTACCTTAAGTGGTTTCTCATGTCGATCATCATTAACCCTTGGATTAGGGCATTGATTAGCATAATGCCCCATTTCATTGCACTTGAAGCATTGAAGTTTTGGTGGTGCGTTCTCTGAAGTCTTTTCTTTATTCACATCATTAGAAACCCTTTTTTCATTACTTCAACACTCAGCTGCTCGATGACCTTCTTTTTTACACTTAAAACATTTTCTAGTCCCTTTAAGACAATCTCCACCATGCTTCTTTCCACACTTTGAGAATAAGGAAACATCCATCTTCTTTTCACCATTATTCTGAGATTTCTCCTTGAACTCTATCTTTCATTTCTTGTCAAAACCATGAGATGGATATGTAACACCAACTTCTATTTCTACCTTGATAGCACAATGCACAATTTCTTCATAGCTACTGAATTCTTTTATAGCTAATGCCCTTCAAAGACTTGGTTTTAATCCAATGAAGAATCGATCAACTTTACTTTCAGGTTGGATGATAAAGCCAGATTCATACCTTGCAAGGCTTGTAAAATTCGCTTCGTATATACCAACAGATTCATCATCCTTTTTATTTAGTTCAAGAAACTCCTTCTCCATCTTTGTTCTAATAATAAGATGGAAGTACTTACTAAAAAATAAGTTCTTGAACTCATCTCATTCCATGGATTCAATTTCATCTCTTGGCCTCATATTCTTGATAAGATTCCACCATTGATCAGATTCACCTTCCAAACGATATAATGCTAAGATGAATTTATCATATTCAGAACATTGAAGAACTAAAAATATCTTTTCAGTGGTATTGATCCATTGTTCAGCAACAAGTGGATCAAAAGACCCACTGAAATAAGGTGGATGTTGCCTCATGAAGGACTCAATAGAATATTGTTCCCTTCTCTACTCATTTTGAAGTCCATAATGATTCATAGCTTGTGTAAGTATAGCAATAATATTTTTCGCTCCATCTCCCATAACATTGGTTTGTTTAGGAGGAAAATCATTGCATTGTCCATTACATTGATCAACACGGTTCCTTCGGGTTCCAGCCATCGTCTAAAACCCAAAAAGAATAGTGTGAGAGGCAAAAATCATGATAGGGAAAACAACATAATAAAGGGGGAGTACCTTCAATATCTAACATCTTAAGTTTAATTTTAATATCGTTACCATAATTCTAGTATTATAACCTATACTTATACTTAACCTTAGGGAAATCCCTAGACATACCTTAGAAATATCTCTAGGGATCTCACTAAAGTTTTCGCATCCTAGTTTCCAAAGGTTAACTAAACCTTTCCTCTAATACAAACTGTAGAGACCCAAATCTTGACGTACATGGACATTACATTACTTTTATAGAATACTTAATACATAACAAACACAGACACACAAGTACCATAATAGTTTAGTGTCTTTGGAAACTCAGAATTTAATCTTCTAATTGTGGTGAAAGATCTTCAACTTCTCCCATAAAGATCTTCCCCTTTTTTTCTTACCTAAAACCTTTCTTTATAACCTGGGGAAAAGAAAACATAAAAAGGGTGAGATCAAATACTCAGTAAGGGTAAGCATAGAGAACATAAAACAATCTATAAACATTTGAATGCAAAAGATTGAACATAAAATCTAAACATCAAAATCTTGAGCAAAGACATAAATCTTGGAAGTACGTAAGGCATATATCATAAAGGAACATCAATCTTGATAAAATAGTATGGGAATAAATCATGTAATTGTGGAAACCATTCAGCACTTGTTATGATTTCCATAGTATCCAAGGCATTGCTTCCAAGACCATCTTAGTGGACAAAGTCCCTTACTGAATCGAGTTCACTCCTCGTTCCAGTCTTGTATCACTGAACCGAATTAACTTACCATTTCAGCCATGTCTATCTCATGAGATATAAATCTTTACCCAATGAATTGGAGGGAGATATAGGTCCCACCCATCTCATAATGAAATCATTCTTACTTGTGCAACAAAATAAACTTAAAACATTCATCATAACCCAAATAATAAAATGGGTTTCATAAATATCATCCCATCATCTCATAATCCATATAAAACAAATGGAAATTTCATCATAAGAAAATTGAAACCATGTAAATCATAGAGACATTAAGCTTGAAACATACACATATGAAATAATGTCATCTTAGATGGAAATGGTTTTTATAAAACATTTGAAATGAATTCTTGAGGAAAATATCCTTTCTTCTTCAAAATCATTTTCTTTTCACAAAATTCCATGCACTTTTAAAATAAAATTATTTTGTTGAAAATAGTCATAAAATCTTATAGAGTAATCTTCATGAAAATGAGGCGTTATGAAACCGTAAATATCTGTTCACGCCGTATAAGTTAAAAATAACATTCTTCTCATACTTTTGTTGGAAAATTTAAAAAGTACCTCGTATGTTAAAAAAAAGATTCCTTACATACCATGTAGTAAAAGTAAAAAATGGGTAAAAAGGACTTTAAACAAACATGAAAAAATTATTATAAAACTTGGCATGGATGATAAATATAACCCCATTAAATACTTACGTATAAGCAATCTCGGGTAGAAAACAATTGAGATTGCAACATTATTCCTTACCTTAGGTCTGATATGCTTCGTACGTATCTGAACCTCCTGTATAATGATTTAAATAATTTCATTGACTTATTACAGAATCATATTCATTGTTATGATATCATATATGGTTTACTTATGACTTTATATTACCCGTTCTTTTGTAAATTCGATGTAAAAGCAGTGATTTGGGTAAAATCGTTTCATTTATTGTACGTGTTTCAACTTGTTGTTCTTGATATTATAACTTATATCCTGATGTAATTAATTACAGAATGTAAAACATGATTTATATATAAAATATATTCAGCATATAAATATATATATGATAGATCGATAAATGGAATGAAATACACCGTTCATGGAGACGGTAGGCCGTACGTACGCATGAACGCTGTTTTCGTTTCCTTATTGAATTCAATGGAATTAAGTAGATGACATAAATATATATATACATAAATCCAATATCATTATTATGTCATATATTTCATTATTATTCATTATATATACTTTATAATCATTCATGAATGGTTAACATGGAGAATGAATTTCATCGCGTCGTGGAGACGGTAGTCCGTACGTACGCACGAGCGATGATATCATTCTCATGAACGTGGAATTGTATTGAAGTGTATGTATAATATTTCAGAATAAATACCTCTTTACAATAATCATATATAGTTATTTATTTACACCATTATACCCATCCAAGTAAGTTGGTGGTCGAAAACAGATTACACCACGGCGTGGAGATGGTATTCTGTACGTACGCACACGTGCTGATTTCATTTTTTGTAGGATGGATAGAAGGTGAAATAGGGTTGTTTCATATTAATAATAACATATCATTACATTAGTTATACTGATGTTATTACTGTATAATTAAACAACTAAATAAGAAGAATTTGAAGAAGAAAGAAACTTGAGATAATCGAAAGAAGAGATTACCTCTTCTTCGACGCACCTCCTTTAAGCCTTCTCTTAAGGAAGTAGAGTTGGTCTTTTGAGAAGACCAGAACCTCCAAAATGTTTCTAGGTAAGTGGAGAAGAGAAATGGGCAGGGGTTGGCCAAGATTCAAGGCTCAAAATGGTGTGAAGAGAAGAGGGAAGGGGTGCCCTTTTTATAAGGGAGGAGAGGGGCACCTTTGGAAAAACTCAAAATATTATTTTATAATAAAGTCATATTCAGTTTATAATAGCTCAAAATTGATTTATTTCGAAGCTAAAGTGGGGATGGTTCAAAATACTCTCATACAATAGAATTTGGACAAGTTTTGGTTACAATTTTAACCTTATCATTTAGATTTAACTCTAAGTTAAATAATTTAACTTTTACCGTGTCTTCTTGTTTTCTTACACTATATGGTTAATAAACTTACTATAACAAGTAAAACGAACCCAAAGTGGTTCGTTATTAATATATATATCCTTATCTAAGTCATTTGGCCAAACCTTAAATTTTTAGGAATAAATTAACAATTAATAATATAATATTTGTTTTAAAAACTATTTTATGTCAATTTTGACACTATTTGGTACTTGATTTTTGTGAAAATCATAACAGCATGATTAGTTCGAAAATAGTTACTTAAATCAATAATAACATGTCATATTAACCTATAAAATTAGTGGAATTCATAAAATATCTCAAATTACATTTATTTGGGTATTTATAACATCAATTATGTTGATATTTTATTAATAAGGTAATTATTGCATCATCATTGTGTCATAAATAAATTTAATTATTTAATGTATAAAAATTATAAATAAAATACCATTATGTAGGAAATATTTATATATTTCTAATGAATATTTATAGTTGAATTTATCTTATGTATAACCCTATATTAAAAATGTTTTAGTTATTAAACTTTGATTTTAATTATTTTAACTATTCTTTAAATAAAATAATATTAAATGTCCTAATCTAATAAAAGTGGGCCTAAATGGTCATATTTTATTCCTAATGTTGTTTTTGGTCGAATTACAATTATCCAATAGAATTAGTACATGTGTTAGGGTAATAATAATATCATTTTTACCCTTAATTACCCTATTTACTTTTAACCGTGGTAAAAAAAAGTAAAAATTTACTATTCACCAAAAATTATTTTCATCTCATTGAACCACATTTTAGTCCTTGATATTAACCATGTCTCTCGGATTTTCGAAATTCCACTCACAGAAGCGGTAAAATTAAGTTTTATGTGAATTTCCAAATTCTCCTAGGAGGTGGGTAAAAGACGGTGAAAAGTTCAATAAAATTTTTATATATCTAAAATTATTATAAAATGACTCCAATGAATTACATTGAACTTATATAAGTATTATGTATCAATTTTTACCTAAAATAAATTTAAATAAAATAAATAATTATTTAAATAAAAAGTCTGTTTTTGAATAGTAACCCAGTGTTTTCACTATTCCTCAAAAATTGAAAGTTTTCAGAAAAATACCAAAAATTCACCCTAGGCTAATTTCGATATTCCGAATCCAAAAATGAATTCCATTTACAAAGATAAAATTTATAAAATTTCAAAAAGTGGGTATTACTATTCATACCGGCTAATTTATATAACATATCGTTGTTTAGCGAAACTCGGTATTGCGTAAAACACACGCTATCGTGGAAGGTTGCGATTGCATGTAATGAAAGCCAAGTCAAGGATGTGTGTCGTGAAAGATCCTTTTGGTGTAGCGTACAACACAAGGCATTAATGAAATTAAAAAGAATATTTTTCATAAAATATTGAGGTGTTACACTTTTAGATTATTATTAATGGGTATTACAAATCATGCACTTAGATGTATTGATGAAAACTATGACGACAAACTGTTCGTAGCAAGGTAGGATACGTTGGGTGAATCACGAGAGATACTACAATAATAGATAATGCAAGAAAGGATTTTTCCCTTCTGTTCCATAATGGAAGTATATATCTCAGGCCCTTTGATGGAATTGATATAGCCTAAATAAATCCATGGCCATGGTGAGGAATGGGAAAGTTCAACTCTGGGAATTCAAAGAAAAAATAATTGAGCACATGGGTTGATGGAAACAGCATGCAACCCGCTTGATATGAGATATCTTGACAAAGGGATTACATTAAATAGTAAGCATTCGTAGGAGGTGACATGCTGTTTCTAGATGCTAACCTAGGACTTTAGGCACGCTCCACCTAATTCCACTGATAAAAAGTCTTATAGGGTCACACACTAAGTGAATCCAAGTATCTCAGTTAAATATTAATTTAACAAGTTAAATAAAGATTATTTCTAATTGTGGTTTAATAATTATATAAGGATGTCTGGTCTCATTTATTTCGACACTAGTTATTCGAGAGAATATATTGTGGGTGAAATAATATATTTATTAGCGAGTAATGCATTAATATTTAATTGAGAAATAAATAGCCATTATTCAAGGTCTAATGAATGTGGTGGAGGAAATAAAGAAAAATGGAAAAATAAAAGTACACGCTGTGTATATTAAATATACACACCATGTATTTTTTTCTGGGAATTTATGAGAAATAATATTATTAATTCGTAGGGTGCATGTCAAGTAATAATAATAAGTCAACTTTTATTATTAGACATGGGGTATTACCAAGAATTAAATGAAATGAATAAATGCTTTCAGGTAATTAATTCATTTTATTATTCTATGTAATTTAAAAATCCCAATTATATATATTTCTCATTAGCCTAGCCATTTTTTGTGGTTGTGCACAATGGATTTGGAAAAGCTCTCAAGCTAAGAGAGAATTCCTTTTCCACCAAGAATGCTCTCAAGCTACGAGAGAGAGAGATCCACCTCCACCGGATCAAATCGATTGACGGCAGAAATTGCAAACGAAGGATCTTCTGCGCTAGCACCCAGAGATCCCTTCGGTGACGTCCAGAGATACATTGAGCACGTGTGGATCACCACTAGAGGAATCCTATACTTGGATTTTATGACGCAACGACGGATCACATCAGATCATGACCAAAACATCAACGAAGAAAGAATTCCTTCAAGTTAATTCTTGTGAATTTATTAAATTAATTAAAACCAATATATGATGATCTCATCTATGGTTCCGGTACTCCCCTATTTCTTTTTCGTTCTTCGTTCTATTCTGAAGATCCAATATTTTATTATCGTGATGGATATCATATTGATCATTTTTAACGGTAAAATTAAAGTTGGGTAAACCCACCAATGCGCTTCTGTTGTGCCCGGAACCTACAAGTGGTATCAGAGGGGTCATATCATTGATTATAATTATTTAAGTTTTTCATTGGTGATTTATGAATTTAATAATTTAGTTGTTTCAATTCAAGTTAATCATTATTTAGAATATGAATCTCGAGATATGCTCCTCCCCTCTCGTTTCTCGTTCACCTTACAGAAATGATTTTTTTTCTTTTAATTTTTATTAAAATAAAATAGAAGATCCCATCTGAAGGTGCCAAACGTTCATGGATGTACAACACCAGAATACACGTCGTGTATTCGGAAGTACACGTCATGTAGTCTAGGTTCAATGCATCAGAATGATCCGCCAAATTAGGTCATGTGTTGGAGTATTCCTAAGTCATAAATGACATTGTATGTTGACCAGGAATAGGTGGCACACGGTTTTCATATTACACGTTGTGTGGTCCACTGAACACAGCGCGTAGTCCCTTCGGGCTAGGGTTGTACCGTGTACCCCGTACACAGATTTCTCGGCTAGAAACCGTGTAACGTGGATACTACACGGTGTATGTCCCACTGAACACGTCGTGTACTCTGAAAATTTCCGAAGTACATCTACATGCCATGTCCCCGGGTGTGTACTTCGGATGGATGGTGACCAAAAGTACACGCCATGTGGTCAGAACTACACACCGTGTACTCATCCAAATTACGCAGATTAATTAAAATTTATTATTATATTATACAAACCCTTGAGATGTGTACCATAGTGCAGGCATAAAGCTGAGGCACAGCACGTGATAGGTGTTTTTTATATATGTGTTTAATTTAACATCTTTGTAATGTTCATTTCTACTCATTGGGTAGTTATGAATGAGAATTCACCAGGTTGCCTCCAAGGTACAAGTTACGTACAAAGATAATTTTTAATGAATTTATTTGTTTAAAATTATGATGGATGATAATCTCAAGGAAATTCAGAAAAGGGTTGAAGATAAAAGGATTGATTAATTAAAGATAATTAATTGATTCGAGCATGATTTATCTTAAACAAGAACAATTGAAGAATTGAATGCTAGTTTTATTTATGCATAAATACCATTGCATGCATAGATGATCATGTGCTAGACCAAGACCTTTGTATATGAATGGTTTATTTTAATTTATTTATTTAAATTAAATTTGTTGGCCTGCGAGCCTTCTCCTCATTAATATGTAGGGCATGCACGCCCAAGGTTTATTTTATGTAAAAACCCCTTTTTACCCCTCACCTGGGTGTTATATAGATGCATATATAATGGATGGAGCTCCCAAGCTAGTGGAGGTGGCTCAAGTCAGGAGCCAAGGTGAAACCAATCCAAGGAGATACAAAGGTAGACAGGTGGAAAGCTGTAAACACGAACCTGAAAAGTTCAAGGTGTTTCTCCCCTAGGTATTGGGCTAGTTTATCAACCGCTAGATAAATTAACAAATAAAACAAGCTCATGATCATACCATTTATTTTATTTCTATCAGTTTCATGGTTTATTTATTTTTGGGTGTGTTGTCACGATCACACAATTAATGAATTAAACAAGCATGCAAGATGGAACTAAAATAAGACCAGCTTATGTGTAAATATTATCTTAGACATGGTTAATCACTTAATTATATCCCACTTAATATTAAAAATCATGTAATAAAAGATAATAAATTTTAAATTTATGTATAAGGATAAAAATCCATCAAAGAAATATTAAGTCAGTATAGCCTTCCATAATCTTGGTTAGAATAGAACCATAGTTCAAAGTGATTGACCAACCCTAGTTGGGGTGATTTCAATTATCAGGGAATTATAATTCATGTTTTTGGGTTGAATTGACTTGGTTCACATCAAGGGTTGACTACCACAACAGGACTTTGTGTGACCAAGAGGCAAAGGTTGAGGAAATCCAAAATAAAAGGATTTCAGGATCGGGGAGTCCACTCAGCAGATCAAGGACTTGTGAGTTAATGCAGTTCTCATTTGGAATGCCTACCTAAAACCCTTCAAGTTGTTTGACCAACCCTAGTTGGGGTAATGCAATGGGAAAAATGGATCCTTTCCGCTAAAATATTCAGGCAAAAGAATATTTTGAAGTCAATGGTGAGGGCTATTAGATTTTAATAAAATAGTGGGAGACTAATAAGTATTAATTTATTTATTTTCTTAGTTTTATCATAATAAATTACTAAACCTTTTCTCATATTAATTTTTTGAAATGGAAAGAAAATTGACTTCAAACATATCATTGTGAACCATACTCGAGAAGGAAAACCTTCTCACCAGCACTAATTTCCAAGAGTGGCAGAGGCGTTTATGCATCATCCTTCGCCACGAGAGTAAATTGTATGTGATGGAAGATCTTATTCCAGTTGCACCTGGAAAAGAGGCTAGTGATGAGGAACTATCTCTCTATATGAAACACATGGATGATTCCATATATGTCTAGTGTTTCATGCTATCGGCCATGTCTAATGATCTCTTGAAGCAGCATGAAAACATAGACGCATATAGCTTCTGGATCTCTACCAAGAGAAGGCGAGATAGAAGAGATATGAGATCTCCAATGCTTTGTTTACAACTAATATTGGAGAGTCTGTGCCAGCAGGTCCTCATGTAGTCAAGCTTATTGACTACATTGAATGCCTGGACATCTTAGGGATTAAATTTCCGAATGAGTTGTGTACAGATCTCATCTTATCATCACTACCCAAGACCTTCTCTAGGTTCATTGTCAATTATAACATGAGCAACAATGAGAAGAGTCTATCGGAACTTCTAACCTTAATTCACTAGGTAGATAAGTACATGGGGCGTGACAAAACCATAGTCCTTATGGTGAATAAGAAAAAGAAAGGACAAGGCAAAGGTGCTAAAGACTTATAAACGGTATGAATCCCCAGAGTGTCGTCCCTCCAAGAAGGGGAAGATCCAAGGGTAGGGAAAGGAATGGGAGGCAGTATGTTTTCCATGTGGCAAGCAAGGCAAATGGAAGAGGAATTGCACCCAAAAGCGTGAGGACGCTAAAGGTGCATTCGTTATCGAGTGTAATCTTTCCATTTCTATACATTGGGTATTAGATACATATTATGGGGCTCACATCTGTATTAAAATGCAGGAACCAAGTAGATTTAGAAAGATTTCCAGTGGAGAGTTGGATCTTCAATCTACCAATGGTGTGAGGATGGTTTCATTATCCACTGGCGATTACCACCTCTCATTGCTGACTGGGATGATTTTGGTTTTACATAACTGTTATTATGTGTCTATTGTTACCAAGAACATAATTTATGTATCTTGTTTGGATATGGATGGAATTATTTTCAAGTTTGGAAATAAGGGTTGTCTCTTTTATAAGAAAAATGTATGTTATGGTATATCACATTTAAATAATGGTTTGTATGTATTAAATTATGAAAACCAAGTGTTGGCAATCGATAACGAAACAGACTCACATGACTCATACATCACCCAGTTGTGGCATCACCATCTCGGTCATGTAAATGAGAAGTACTTGAAAAAGATCTGCCAAGATGGCTATTTAGACTCTACTGAGATCAAACCACTTGATAGATTTAATGATTTTTTACAAGGAAAAATGACCAAACCGCCTTTCGGCGGACAAGGTGAAAGGGCCACATAGCTTCTAGGATTGTTGCACATGAATGTGTGTGGACCATTTCCATTAGAAGATATAGGTGTATATTCTTACTTCATTACTTTTACTGATGATTTGAGTATATATGGATATGTCTACTTAATGAGGTATAAGTCAGAAGCCTTAGATAAATTTAAGGAATTTAAGAATAAAGTAGAGAATCAACTTGGTAAGAAGATAAAGAAGCTTCGATCGGATTGAGGTGGAGAATATCTGAACCAAGATTTCATCGATATTCTACAGGAGTTTAGGATTCTATCTAAGCTCACTTATCTTTATACACCGCAGTGGAATGGTGTTAGTGAAAGGAGGAACCACACCTTGTTGGACATAGAGAGGTCAATGATGAGTCATGCAGATCTTCCATTATCCTTTTGGGGATATGTATTACAAACTATAGTATACACATTAAACTGAGTACCGAATAAGGTGGAAAATGGAATTCCCTCTAAGTTATGGAATGGAAAGAAACCCATTTTGTCACACACATGTGTATGGGGATGCGAGGCATTTGTTAAGGCCTTCTCAGGCAACAAACTATCACCCCGGGACACGAGGTGTATCTTTATAGGATATCCCAAGTAAACGAAAGGATAATACATGTATAACCCTTTATACAAGAAAGTGATTGTCGCCTGAAAAGCCGTATTTCTTGAGAGGGAGAACATCCTCAAAAAGTATAGTGGGAGCAAGATTGACTTCGACGAAGTTGATGCTCAAGATACACAGGAGTTGGTATAGGAACAGGTTCCACAGGTCCCTATGGAAGAGGTTCCAAAAACATAAGTACTACGTAGGAGCTCAAGAGAGGTATGGCAACCATAGAGATTTGGTTTCCTAGTCACTGAGGATGGTGAATCATTATTGTTGAACAATGATGAACCTCTCCCCTATAAGGAAGTAGTAAAAAGCTCAGAAGCTGCAAGATGGCTAGAAGCTATGAATTCTGAGATGGATTCCATATATCAGAACCAAGTCTGGGTTCTGGTCGATGAGCCAATTGATGTAAATCCTATTGGATGCAAATGGGTATTCAACAGAAAGTTGGACATAAAAGGTCAAGTTAGAACCTATAAAGCAAGGCTAGTGGCTAAAGGATTTAGAGAGCATCAAGGAATTGACTATGATGAAACCTTATCTCCAGTTGCCATGTTTAAATCCATAAGAATCATACTTGCCATAACAGCTTACCATGACTACGAGATTTGGAAAATAGATGTCAAAATAGAATTTCTTAACGGGAACCTTCAGGAAGATGTCTATATAACACAACTAGAATGGTTTGTGACACCAGGTGAATCCAAACGGTGTTGTAAGTTGCAAAAATCAATTTATGGATTAAAGTAAGCATCCAAGTCATGGAGCATTAGATTTGATGAATCCATAAAAGAATTTGGTTTCATTAAGAACGAATGTGAGCCATGTGTTTATAAGTAGTTTAATGGGAATGTGATTGTTATCCTAGTAGTATATGTTGACGACATATTGCTTATTGGAAATGATATACCAGTCTTATATCCAGTTAAGGACTGGTTGAACAAGTGTTTCTCCATGAAGGACTTGGGAGAAGCGGCCTACATTCTAGGGATCAAGATCATTTGTGATAGATCCAAGAGGCTGCTTGGACTAAGTCAGGGTACATACATTGACCAGATACTAAAGAGATTTAGTATAGAACAATCCAAGAGGGGATTGGTTCCAGTGTCACATGGCCTACATATTTCTAATAAAATGTATCCTCAGACACAACAAGAGAAAGATAGAATGAGTAAGATCCCATACGCCTTGGCTATAGGATCTATCATGTATGCCATGTTATGTACCAGGCCTGATGTTACCTATGCACTGAGCATGGTAGTCAGATATCAACCAGATCCATGAGAACAGCATCAGACTGCTGTTAAGACTATCCTTAAGTATCTGATAAGAACTAAGGATATGTTCATGGTGTATGGAGGAGACGAGGAGCATGTCATCAGAGGATATGCTGATGCTATTTTTCAGATAGATCAGAATGATCTGAAGTTTTAATTTGGATATGTTTTCTGTCTCAATGGAGGAGTTGTGAGCTATAAGAGTTCAAAGCAGCTAGCTGTCGCCGATTCTACAGTGGAGTCCGAATATATAGCAGCTTCTGATGTAGCCAAGGAAGCCATCTGGATTCGGAACTTTGTCCAGGATCTTGATGTGGTGCCTAGCAGTAAATATCCTATCACGTTGTATTGTGATAATACTGCAGTGGTGGATCTTGAAAAAGAACCAAGGTCACATCAATGGACAAAGCACATACTCTTGAAGTATAACCTCTTGAGGGATTTCTATCAAAGGGGTGAAGTTGCTATGAGTAGAGTGTCCATGGAAGAGAGCATGGTGGACCCCGTGACTAAAGGTCTATCTCATCATAAGCATGAATATCATGTGAGAGCTAGCGGGTTAATGGTTATTAGTAGTTGGCTCTAGTCCAAGTGGGAGTCTGTTGGAGTTAGTGGCCTAGAACCAACTACTTTTTACTTTATTGATTAATAAATACTTTATCACATCTTGATTGTTCTTCTGCGTGACAATGCATGTGATAATCTCCTAAGGATAACTGTTGCATTAAAGGGTCATAGCTGATCCTTGCTATGATGAGAACCCGGAAATGCCATAACACTATTTTTAAATATATGTTCTATGGCTGGATGATGTTATTTGAGGGACACAAATAATATAGGCCATTAGGGGTGAGGACTCATAAAACTTTGAGGCACCTTCTCATGGTGTGCTCCCTTGGTAATATCCATGAGGATATTATGAGAACGAGACTCGCCAGTAAGAAATCAACATTTCATAGTGTCATTGGATGTGCCTATCTGCAGATGTGTGTATTGATCCTTAGACTTTAAGATTATTATTAATGGGTATTACAACTCACAGACTTAGATGTATTGATAAAAACTGTGATGACACACTGTTCGTAGTGAGGTAGGATACGTTGGGTGCATCATGAGTGGTACTACATTAATAGATATTGCGAGAAAGGATTTTTCCCTTCTGTTCCATAACAGAAGTAGACATATCAGGACCTTTGATGGGATTTATATAGCCTAAATAAATCCATGTCCATGGCAAGGAATGGGCAAGTTAAATTCTGGGAAGTCAAAGAAAGAATAATCGAGCACATGGGTTGATGACACTAGCATGCAACCCACTTGATATGAGATATCGTGACAAAGGGATTACATTACACGATAAGCATTCGTAGGAGGTGACACGTCATTGTGGTGTTAACTTATTTCTCTATGGATGACTTGGCGTGTTTCTAGATGCTAACCTAGGACTTTAGGTAGGCTCCGCCTAATGCCACTGAGAAAGAGGCCTAGAGGGTCACATACTAAGTGTATCCAAGTATCTCAGTTAAAAATTAATTTAACAAGTTAAATAAAGATTATTCCTGGTTGTGGTTTAATAATTATTTAAGGATGACTAGCCGTATTTATTTTGACACTAGTTATTTGAGAGAATATATTGTGGGTGAAATAATATATTTATTAGCAGGTAATGGATTAATATTTATTTGAGAAATAAATAGCCATTATTCAAGGTCTAATGAATGTGGTGGAGGAAATAACAAAAAATGGAAAAATAAAAGTGCATGCCATGTATATTAAATATACACGCCGTGTATTTTTTTCTAGGAATTTATGAGAAAAAATATTATTAATTCTATGGGTGCATGTCAAGTAATAATAATAAGTCAACTGTTATTATTGTGGTTGTGCACAACAGATTTGGAAAATCTCTCAAGCCAAGAGAGATTTCCTTTTTCAGCAAGAATTCTCTCAAGCTACGATAGAGAGAGATCCACCTCCACCAGATCAAGGCGATCGAAGGCAGACGTCGCAAGCGAAGGCTCTTCTGCACTAGCACCCGGATATCCCTTTGGCAATGTCTAAAGATACGTGGATTACATGTGGATCACCACTAGAGGAATTCTACACTTGGATTCTACGACGCAACGATGGATCACATCCGATCGTGACTGAAACATCAACGAAGAAATAATTCCGTCAAGGCAATTCTTTTCAATTAATTAAATTAATTATAACCAACATATGATTATCTTATCTATGGTTCTGGGACTCCCCTCTTTCTTTTTCATTCTTCGTTCTATTCTGAAGATCCGGCATTTTATTATCGTGATGGATCTCTGATTGATCATTGTTAACGCTAAAATTAAAGTTTGGTAAACCCACCAATGCGCTTCCACTATGCCCGGAACCTACAATTGGAATCAGAGGGTTCATATCATGGAATATAATTATTAAGTTTTTCGTTGGTGATTTATGCATTTAATAATTTAGTTGTTTCAATTCAAGTTAATTTTTCTTTAAAATATGAATCTCGAGATCTGTTCCTCCCCTCTTGTTTCTCGTTCACCTTACAAAAACAATTTTTTTCTTTTAATTTTTATTAAAATAAAATAGAGGATCTCATCTGAAGGTTCCAAACATTCCTGGCCGTACAACACAGAAATACACGGCGTGTATTCGAAAGTACATGTCGTGTATTCTATGTTCAATGCATCGGACTGATCTTCCAAATCAGGTCATGTGTTGGAATATTCCTAAGTCATAAATGACACTGTGTGTTGACCAGGAACTGGTGGCACATGGTTTCCGAATTACATGTCATGTGGTCTACTGAACATAGCGTGTAGTCCCTTCGGGCTAGGGTTGGACCGTGTACCTCGTACACGGCTTGCCCGACTGGAAACCATGTAACGTGGATACTACACAGTGTGTATCCCACTGAACACGTCGTGTACTCTGAAAATTTCCGAAGTAAATCTTCACCCCATGTCCCCAGGAGTGTACTTCGGATGGACGGTGAACAAAAGTACACGTCGTGTAGTCGGAACTACACGTCGTGTACTCATCCAAATTACGCAGATTCATTAAAATTTATTATTATATTATACAAACCCTTGAGATGTGTACCATATTTCAGGCGTAAAGCTAAGGCACAACATGTGATAGGTGTTTTATATATATGTGTTTAATTTAACATATGTGTAATGTTCATTTCTACTCATTGGGTAGTTATGAACGGGAATTCACCGAGTTTCCTCCAAGGTACAAGTTACATACAAAGATAATTTTCAATTAATTTATTTGTTTAAAATTATGATGTATGAGAATCTCAATGAAATTCAAAAAAAAGGTTTAAGATAAAGGGATTGATTAATTAAAGATAATTAATTGATTCGAGCATGATTTATCTTGAATAAGAACGATTAAAGAATTGAATACTAGTTTTATTTATGCGTAGATATCGTTGCATGCATGGATGATCATGAGATAGACCAAGACCTTTGTATATGAATGGTTTATTTTATTTTATTTATTTAAAATAAATTTGTTGGCCTACAAGCCATCTCCTCATTAATATATAGGGTCTGCGTACCCAAGGTTTATTTTATGTAAAAACCCATTTTTACCCATCACCTGCGTTTGAGATAGATGCATATGTAATGGATGGAGCTCACAAGCTAGTGGAGGAGGCTCAAGTTAGGATCCAAGGTGAAACCAATCCATGGAGATACAAAGGTGGACCGGTGGAAAGCTGTAAACATGAACCCAAAAAGTTCAAGGTGTTTCTCCCCTAGGTCTTGGGTTAGTTTATCAACAGTTAGATAAACTAACCAATAGAACAAGCTCATGATCATACCATTCATTTTATTTCTATCAGTTGCATGGTTTTTTTATTGTGGGTGTGTTGTCACAATCACACAATTAATGAATTAAACAAGTATGCAAGATAGAAATAAAATAAGACTATCTTATGCATAAATATTAACTTATAAATTGTTAATCACTTAAGTATATCTCACTTAATATTAAAAATAATGTAATCAAATATAATAAATTTTCAATTTATGCATAAGGATAAAATCCCTCAAAGAAATATTAAGTCGGTATAGCCTTCCATAATCTTGGTTAGAAGCGAACTATGGTTCAAAGTGCATGACCAACCCTAGTTGGGGTGCTTTCAATTATCGGGGAATTCTAATTCAAGGTTTTGGGTTGAATTGACTTGGTTCTCATCAAAGGTTGACTGCTACAGTAGAACTTGGTGTGACCAAGAGGCAAAGGTTGAGGAAATCCAAAATAAAAAGGATTTTGGGATTAGGGAGTCCACTCAGTGGATTAAGGAGTTGTGAGTTAATGCAGTCGTCATTTGGATTTCCTACCTAAAACCCTTCAAGTTGCTTGACCAACCCTAGTTGGGGTAATGGGATGGGCAATATGGATCCTTGACACTAGAATATTCAGGCAACAGAATATTCCGAAATCAATGGTGAGGGATATTGGATTTCGATAAAATAGTGGGAGACTAATAAGTATTAATTTATTTATTTTTCTCAGTTTTATCATAATAAAGTAATAAACCTTTTCTCATCTTAATTTGTAGAAATGGAAAGAAAAATGACTTCAAACATATCATTGTGAACCATACCCGAGAAGGAAAACCTTCTCACCGGCACCAATTTCCAAGAGTGGCAGAGGCGTTTACACGTCATCCTTCGCCATGAGAGGAAATTGTATGTGCTAGAAGAGCCTATTCTAGTTGTGCCTGGAAAAGAGGTCAGTGATGAGGAACTATCTCTCTATATGAAACACATGGATGATGTCACATATGTCCAGTGTTTCATGCTATCAGCCATGTCTAATGATCTCTTGAAGCAACATGAAAACATGGACACATATAGCATGATGTCTCACCTTAAGGATCTCTACCAAGAGAAGGAAAGACATGAGAGATATGAGATCTCCAACGCTTTGTTTACAACTAAGCTTGGAGAGTCTGCGCCAGAGGGGCCTCATGTAGTCAAGCTTATTGGCTACATTGAACACCTGGACATCTTAGGGATTAAATTCTCGGATGAATTGCGTACAGATCCCATCCTATCATCACTGTCCAAGACCTTATCTGGCTTCATTATCAATTATAACATGAGAAACAATGAGAAGAGTATATTGGAACTTCTGACCTTAATTCTCTAGGTAGATAAGGACATGGGGCGTGACAAACCTGCAGTCCTTATGGTGAATAAGAAAAGGAAGGACAAGGCAAAGGGGCCAAAGACTTATAAATGGTCTAAATCCCCCGAGCACCGTCCCACCAATAAGGGGAAGATATATATTCCGGGCAAGGAACAAGGGGAGGTACATTTTTCATGTGTCAAGTAAGGCCACTGGAAGAGGAATTTCACCCAAAAGTGTGGGGATGCTAAAGGTGCATTCGTTATCGAGTGTAATCTTTCCATTTCTACACATTATGTATTAGATACAACTTGTGGGGCTCACATCTATATTCAAATGCAGGAACCAAATAGATTTAAAAATATTTTTAGAGGAGAGGTGGATCTTCGAGCTGCCAATGGCACGAGGCTGGCAGCGTTAGCCATTGGCGATTACCACCTCTCATTGCCGACTAGGATGATTTTGGTTTTACATAACTATTATTATGTGCCTAGTGATACGAAGAACATAATTTATGTATCTTGTTTGGATATGGATGGATTTATTTTCAAGTTTTGAAATAAGGGTTGTCTCTTTTATAAGAACAATGTATGTTATGGTATGGAACATTTAAATAATGGTTTGTATGTATTAAATTATGAAAACCAAGTGTTGGAAATCGGTAACGAAATAGACTCACATGACTCATACATCACCCAGTTGTGGCATCACCGTCTCGGTCATGTAAATGAGAAGTGCTTGACAAAGCTCTGCCAAGATGGATATTTAGACTCTACTAAGCTAAAACCACTTGATAGATGTAATGTTTGTTTACAAGGAAAAATGACCAAGTCGCCTTTCAGCAGACAAGGTGAAAGGGCCATAGAGCTTCTAGGATTGGTGCACACGGATGTGTGTGGACCATTTCTAGTAGAAGCCATAGGTGGATATTCTTACTTCATTATTTTTACTGATGATTTGAGTAGATATGGCTATTTCTAATTAATGAGGTATAAGTCTAAAGCCTTAGATAAATTTAAGGAATTTAAGAATGAAGTAGAGAATCAGCTTGGCAAGAAGATAAAGAATCTTTGATCGGATCGAGGTGGAGAATATCAGAACCAAGAGTTCATCGATATTCTATGGGAGTCTAGGATTATATCTCATCTCACTTCTCCTAATACACCGTAGTGGAATGGTGTTAGTGAAAGGAGGAACAGCACCTTGTTAGACATGGTGAGGTCGATGACGAGTCATGAAAATCTTCCATTATCCATTTGGGGATATGAATTACAAACTGCATCATACACATTAAACCGAGTACCAACTAAGGCGGAAAACAGAATTCCCTCCAAGTTATGGAATGAAAAGAAAGCCATTTTGTCGTACACACGTGTATGGGTATGTGAGGTATTTGTTAAGGCCTTCTCAGGCAACAAACTAGCACCCTGGGGCATAAGGTGTATCTTTATATGATATCCCAAGGAAACGAAAGGATATTACCTATATAACCCTTCAAACAAGAATGTGATTATCACCCGAAAATCCATCTTTCTTGAGAGGGGGCACATACTCAAAAAGGATAGTGGGAGAAAGATTGACTTCGATGAAGTTGATGCTCAAGATACACAGGAGTTGGTACGGGAACAAGTTCCACAGGTTCCCGTGGAAGAGGTTCTAGAAACACAAGTACTACATGGGAGCTCAAGAGAGGTAAGGGAACTAGAGAGATTTGGTTTCCTAGTCACCAAGGATGATGAATTATTATTATTGGACAATGATGAACCTTTCTCCTACAAGGAAGCGGTAGAAATCTCAGAAGCTGTAAGATGGATAAAAGCTATGAATTCTGATATGGATTTCATATATCATAACCAAGTCTAGGTTCTGGTCGATGTGCCAATTGATGTAAAGCCTATTGGATTCAAATGTGTATTCAAGCGAAAGTTGGACATTGAAGGTCATGTTAGCACCTATAAAGAAAGGCTAGTGGCTAAAGGATTCAGACAGCATCAAGGAATTGACTATGATGAAACCTTCTCGCCAGTTTCCATGTTTAAATCCATAAGAATCATACTTACCATAGCAGCTTACCATGACTACAAGATTTGGAAAAGGGATGTCAAAACAGCATTCCTTAACGGGAACCTTCAGGAAGATGTCTATATGACACAACCAGAAGGGTTTGTGACACCAAGTAAAGCCAAACAGGTTTTCAAGTTGCAGAAATCCATTTATGGATTAAAGAAAGCATCTAGTTCATGGAACATTTGATTTGATGAATCCATAAAAGAATTTGGTTTCATTAAGAATGAATGTGATCCATGTGTTTATAAGCGGTTTAATGGGAATGTGATCGTTATCCTAGTAGTATATGTTGACGACATGTTGCTTATTGGAAATGATGTACCAGTATTACATTCAGTTAAGGATTGGTTGAACAAGTGTTTCTCCATAAAGGACTTGGGTGAAACAGCCTACATTCTAGGGATCAAGATCATTCGTGATAGATCCAAGAGGCTGCTTGGACTAAGTCAGGGTACTTACATTGACCAGATACTAAAGAGATTTAGTATGGAACAATCCAAGAGGGGATTGGTTCCAGTGTCACATGGCCTACATATTTCTAAGAAAATGTGTCCTTAGACACAACAAGAGAAAGATAGAATGAGTAAGATCTCATACGCTTCGGCTATAGGATCCATCATGTATGCCATATGTACCAGGCTTGATGTTTCCTATGCACTGAGCATGGTAGGAAGATATCAAGCAAATCCAGGAGAACAACATTGGACTGCTGTTAAAATTGTCCTTAAGTATCTGAGAAGAACTAAGGATATGTTCCTGGTGTATGGAAGAGACGAGTAGCTTTTCATCAGAGGGTATGTTGATGTTGGTTTTTAGACAGATCAGAATGATCTGAAGTGACAATCTGGATATGTTTTCTATCTCAATGGAGGAGTTGTGAGCTGGAAGAGTTCAAAACAGCTAGTTGTCGCTAATTCTACAGGAGAGTCCGAATATATAGCATCTTCTGATGCAGCCAAGGAAGCTGTCTGGATTTGGAACTTTGTCCAAGATCTTGATGTGGTGCCTAGCAGAAAAGGTCATATCACGTTGTATTGTGATAATACTACAGCGATGGCTCTTAAAAAAGAACCAAGGTCACATCAACAGACAAAGCACATACTCCATAAATATCACCTCTTGAGGGATTTCTATCAAAGGGGTGAAGTTGTTGTGAGCAAAGTGTCCATGGAAGAGAACGTGCTAGACCTCATGACTAAAGGCCTATCTTAGCAGAAGCATGAATATCATGTGAGATCTAGCGGGTTAAAGGTTGTTAGCAATTGGCTCTAGTCCAAGTGGGAGTCTGTTAGAGTTGGTGGCCTAGAACCAATTACTTTGTAATTTATTGATTAATAAATACCTTATCACATCTTGATTGTTCTTCTTCATGACAATGCATGTGATAATGTCCTAAGGATAGTTGTTGCATTAAAGGGTCATAACGGATCCTTACTATGATGAGAACTCAGAAATCCCATAACATTGTTCTTAAATATATGTTCTATGGTCGGATGATATTATTTGAGGGACACAAATAATACAGGTCATTAGGGGTGAGGACTCATAAAATTTTGAGGCACCTTCTCATGGTGTGCACCCTTGGTAATATCCAGGAGGATATTATGAGAACAAGACCCGCCAGTAGTAAATCCACATTTCATAGTGTCATTGGATGTTCCTATCTGTGCACGTGTGTATTGATCCTTAGACTTTAAGATTATTATTAATGGGTATTACAACTCGCGCACTTAGATGTATTGATGAAAACTGTGACGACACACTATTCGCAGCAAGGTAGGATACATTAGGTGCGTCACGAGTGATACTACATTAATAGATAATGCAAGAAAGGATTTTTCCCTTCTATTCCATAATAGAAGTAGATATCTCAGACCCTTTGATGGAATTGATATAGCCTAAATAAATCCATGGCCATGGTGAGGAATGAGCAAGTTCAATTCTGGGAAGTCAATGAAAGAGTAATTGAGCACATGGGTTGATGGCACTAACATGCAACCCGCTTGATATGAGATATCGTGACAAAGGGATTACATTACATGGTAAGCATTCGTAGGAGGTGACACGTCATTGCGGCGTTAACTTCTTTCTCTATGGGTGTATTGGCGTGTTGCTATATGCTAACCTAGGACTTTAGGCAGGTTTCGCCTAATGCCACTGAGAAAGAGGCCTAGAGGGTCACACACTAAGTGTATCCAAGTATCTCAGTTAAATATTAATTTAACAAGTTAAATAAAGATTATTCCCGATTGTGGTTTAATAATTATTTAAGGATGTCTGATCGCATTTATTTCGACACTAGTTATTCGAGTGAATATATTGTGGGTGAAATAATATATTTATTAGCGAGTAATGTGATAATATTTATTTGAGAAATAAATAGCCATTATTCAAGGTCTAATGAATGTGGTGGAGGAAATAAAGAAAAATGGAAAAATAAAAGTGCACACCATGTATATTAAATATACACGTCGTGTATATTAAATTTACACGCCGTGTATTTTCTTCTGGGAATTTATGAGAAATAATATTATTAATTCTCTGGGTGCATGCCAAGTAATAATAATAAGTCAACTGTTATTATTAGACATGGGGTATTACCAAGAATTAAGTGAAATGAATAAATGTTTTCGGGTAATTAATTCATTTTATTATTCTATGTAATTAAAAATCTCAATTATATATAGTTCTCATTGGCCTAGCCATTTTTTTGTGGTTGTGCACAAAGGATTTGGAAAAGCTCTCAAGCCAAGAGAGAATTCATTTTCCACCAAGAATGCTCTCAAGCTACGAGAGAGAGAGAGAGAGATCCACCTCCACCGGATCAAAGCGATCGAAAGCGGACATCGCAAGCGAAGGCTCTTCCGCGCTAGCACCCGGAGACCCCTTCAACGATGTCCAGAGATACGTGGAGCACGTGTGGATCACCGCTAGAGGAATCCTACACTTGGATTCTACGACGCAACGACGTATCACATCAGATCGTGACCGAAACATCAACGAAAAAGGAATTCATTCAAGGTAATTCTTGTCAATTAATTAAATTAATTATAACCAACATATGATGATCCTATCTATGGTTTTGAGACTCCCCTCTTTCTTTTTAATTCTTTGTTTTATTCCGAAGATCCGGCGTTTTATTATCGTGACAGATCTTGGATTGATCATTGTTAACACTAAAATTAAAGTTGGGTAAACCCACCAACGCGCTTCCATTGCACCCGGAACCTACAGTAACAATCTATGTGGGATCAGTACACCACTAACCATTCCATACTTAATATATCAAGAATATAAATATCTAAAAGAAAACAATATCCCCCAACCTTGAGAGAACACCCATGGCATAAACATATGTCTCTCAATTGTACTCCCGAAGGTGCATCTATCATTATAACCTCATTCATAAACTCTACTGTCAGGCTAAACCATTCACAAGTTTTGCACATATAAAGGAATGAGAGGCACCAATATCAAATAAGGCACTAGCAAGTGTAGAAGTTACAAGAATAGTACATCTAACTGTCGACGGTCCAGCCTTACTGTCCACAAGTGTAGGTTGAATTGCATGCAACTGTTCTGCCCGTCTTCCCTATGATGCAGTCTGAGTCCCTTGAGGTACACCACCTTGATGATACGAGTGCTCTTTCACTGAAGCACAACGCCCACCACCTCTTCTACCACGACTAGTAGAACTCCAACTGCCAGAATGATACTGTGTAGAAGTCCCTCTTCTTGTACTTCAGTTCTTCCTAGTTGCCCCCATCATTACCGATATGTTGTGGATTCTTGCAGAACCTATGTAGATGTCCTATCCTGCCGCAAGATCGGAACCCAACCGATAGTCAGTGACAATGCCTACGAAAGTGACCCGACCTACCACACTCGTGATAGGTCACTCGGGTAATGTCTTGTGTGGTTGGCCCTTCCCTCTGGCTACTCTTCTTTTTATCTCCCCGACTGGCATTCTCATAGCAAAACTTCCTACTCTCGAAAGACATATCTCCTGATCATCCAACAGAAACCACATGTCCTCTGCTGGAAACCTCCTTCGGGTTCCCCTTGGAAATGAGAGCTTGATTCACCACTTTAGAAAACATTTTCAGCTGAATGATATTCCTTTGGAACTTGATCTCACATTTAAGCTCATCTAGAAATCGTTTCACCAACCAACAACCACCAAAACCAACAGATCGAAGCGGAAGACATGGGGCTAGAAGATCCTTCCAAGGCGTCAAGGGTTTTGCCAAAACGAGAGAGGTAGCGGCCGAATTCGACCGAAAGGGTTATAAAATAAACTGGAATCCGCCAGTTTCATGACGTGTAATATATATACATGGTGTGAATTCCACGAGTTTCCCAAAATTTCAACTTTCGTCGAAAAAACATCACCTCAACCATTATTTAATACACCGTGAATTCCACTTACACAATGTGTAATCCATCTCACGGGCTCCCCTTTTGCCGATTTACAAGCTATGAATTAGCCAGATACACAAGCCGTGAATCACCTTTACACGTCTTAAATTCCACTTACACAATGTAAACTTCTTGCAGCAGCTCTGCTGCAGTTTCAGCCTCCATCGAAAACTCTCAGAACCTCATTCGAACACCTCTAAGCACCAAAACTAGCAAAATAACGGATCAGAAAGGTAGTGATCGTTACAAAAGATCATAAAGTAGTCAAAGAACTCCTTAATCTTACGATATTCACGGGTTGAGTGAATCTCTTAGCACATAGGAAGGATTTATATCTTGTTGATGGTCTGTTAAAACCATTGAGTTGAGATGAGAAAAAAGAGTTTTGGTTCAATGAGTTTTCATAGCACTTTTGAAGAGTATTCACATGCGTCTACACAAATTGATCCGCCATTAAACCACTTTATAAGTATGGTCCTTGGGACTTTTCAAAAAAAAAAAGTATGGTCCTTGGGACTCCCAAATATTTCTTAAATGTAGTTCACTATGGCACGGTTTACTCCAACACAAATGGATATCAAATTGATGCAAATATTGGGAACATGCCACACATATTTTGATCACAAGGTTAGATTATAAAGGCGGTGTCAGAATCAGGAGCCCTCACCGCACCTCGCGGGCACCATGGACAGCCGCACCCTCTTCAGGTCGTGAACCATCAACATATTCTGCTGCTGAAAGTTGCCGATTACCGACAGCATCCCCGTCGCCCCCATGGCCAAGCACATCGTCTTCTCCGCCTCGCCACCCACCATGTAATTTTCCTGGGGCAGCTCCACGTCCATTCCACTGAAATGAAACGTCAATCTCGGGAACTTCACGCTCCCCGCCTTATTCTTCCCCAGTTGGAAGCACAGGTCCAACCCAGATCCCCAACCTTCCCCCGACTCCGCGTCCGCCCCCATGGCCGAACCTTCGACGGCGACCGGCAGCTTCGTCTGTGCCTCGAATTCCCATTTCAACAGATCGTACGCGTCCTCCTGAATCATCGTCACGCTCGTCCCGGAGTCCACTATCACGCCGCCACTCCCGTCCTTCCCAATCTCGAACGTCCACTTCGGGATCCGCAGCCGGGTCCGCCCCACCGAAATCCCCTTCAGGGGCACGTAGTAGTAGGTGGGATACCTGGGGTTGTGGATGAGCCGGGTCGTCCTTTTCGGGCCGTGCGAGGTCCGGGTCGGGGATCCGATGATGAGGCTGCCGGACCCGTTCCCGCCCACGGTCGGCAAGCAGTAGGAAAACCTGCGGATGCCGAGTTGGGCCACGAGCGACACCGGGCTCCGCCCGAGTCCAGCCACGCTGATGCCCCCGTCCAGCCCAGGTCCCTGGTTGTCGACGCCGCACCCGAACCCTATACGGGCCGCGCCGCCCTCGCCCGCCGTGAAAGCATCGGAAACCAAATACCCCTGGGTGAAGGACCCGTCTCCGTAGGTGTAGCGGTACTGGCAGCCATCGGCGCACCGGTGAACGGGGAGAGCCCTGCACTGGGCACTGCTGCAGGTGACGTTGGACGCGGAGGATGAATTCCGGGGATCGAAGGCGGAGGTCCGGTCGGAGCAGTTGGCGCAGGGCATGCACTGCGTCCACGTCAGGTCGCTGGCGGTGTCCATGATCGCCGTGAACGGCACCGGCGGCGTGCCGACGGAGAGGTTCATGATGTAGTCGCCGGTGGCGGCCTGTATGGTGGCGCGGAAGTCATAGGCGCGCTTGTGAGTCTGGGTAGGGGTGCGGGA
The DNA here is from genome assembly GCA_963277665.1 of Viscum album. Classification (NCBI taxonomy): domain Eukaryota; kingdom Viridiplantae; phylum Streptophyta; class Magnoliopsida; order Santalales; family Viscaceae; genus Viscum; species Viscum album. The sequence goes on from OY728154.1 coordinate 57,669,642, forward strand.
GCGCGGCGGCGAACATCGCAGCCATGAGAAGGAACAGTTGCGAGGGATTTGCCATGGGAAAGGTGAGTGGGGCAGGAAATGTCAGAGCACGGCAGGTACGCTCATTTTACTTACCGAAAGTTCGAGAGCTCCAGAGGGAGAGTCATCGTTGCCTTATTTCTACAGGCATGTGCAGGTTGGACGCTTGGTGGCATAGGAGGGCTTTAATAATATATTTTTTAAAATATAATATTAATTTAAATCGAATAAAAAATTTCAAGTCCGATTACTTTTTTTATCATAACATATTACTTTCTGCTCTTTTTATAACAAATATATTATAATAAATGAATATATAAAAAACCCAAGAAAATAGAACAAAACCACCAATCAATTCGGAACATCTCATTAAATAAACAATCTTCCACAACCCAAATGTCACTTATATGTCAACGTATACAATCATAATAAAGGAACATGCAAGAGAAACATCCTAGATTCCTAATCATCCGCAACACTCTACATGAGTTACCTGAATAACAACTGCAATCTCCCTCAAACTATCTTGCAAAACAACTTAACAAATCGTGAACGTGTGAACCCTTGAGAGTACTCAATACGATTATCCTTTTAAACAAATCAAAAACTATGTGAATTGAATATGCAAGAGTAGACATGGGTAATATCAACCAAGAAAAACATGAACCACAAACAGAAATTGTAAAAGCATAAGAAAAATCATCAAATGTTGTGTCACACCTCGAGGTACAACAACCTTCGACATTCCCTGCATCACCTTCAACAACCTTTTCCCAAAATCAAGAAACCAAACCAAACTCCACCAAACAAGTATCGGAACTTCACATTCGATCATCAACAAATGGGAAAATATCATCAACTCTATAAACATCACCAAAATCAACAAAAGAAAAACACCATCAATCCCCATAACATCACCAAACCAAATAAGAAAAAGGGTGCAAAAATTTACTACCGCTCTTACCTATCCATTCAAAGGCCGCTCCAACTTGCAACAGGGTGGCGAACCACAGTTGGACAATCCCTCGCCAACTGATCAGGAAGCAAGAATGAAACAATGACACCATCACATCAACAACCATCTTGTAATGTCCCCAGCTTGATAAGCCCTCACGTGATCATGACAAGTAGTTACAACACTACGAGAAAAAGGGGTATTAGCGACGGGTTATTTGCGACGGGATATTATCACCCGTCGCAAATGGTTTGACGCGAATGCGTGCCAAATCGCGCGAAAGATATTTGCGACGAGATCCCCTTCCCGTCACAAATAACCGGCGGTGGTAACAGGTTATTAGCGACGGGAAGGGGTTCTCGTCGCTAATAACCGGGCGGCATGAGTTATTTGCGACGGGCCCTGTGGCAAATAATCTCTTTTATTGCCGCCCATAATAAATGCGGCCGAGGTTATTTGCGACGTGCCCGTCGCAAATAATACCAATTGCGATGGGAATACCGTCGCAATAAACTCCGTCGCAAATAATCTAACCTATAAATACAGCCAGCCTTGACAATTTTTATGAATATGAACTACTTTTTACTAGTTTATATGTGTTGAGTGAATTTTGTTTTGCAAGTCGATTTCAAGGAGGTTGCGGGGATCATCCTACAAGTACAACAAATCGAAAGCTCAAAAACCAGTTTAAGGTTTTTTTCTGAATTTTAATTTAATATTTATTTAATGTTTTTGTTTTATATTTTTGCATTAGTTTTTATTATTTCTTATTAGATATAATTATGTTGTATTAAGGTATTAAATTTGATTTGTTAGATTTCATTATTAGTAATTAACAATATTTAATAATTAAGTGACTGTAATTAGTAATTAATAATTTTAATTTTAATTAAAGATAGTAATTTGTAATTAATGAATGTAATTAGTAGTTAATGAATGTAATTTGTAGATAATGAATGTAATTAGTAAATAATGAATATAATTTGTAATAATTGGAATAATTCAAAAAAATAGTAATAATTAGAAAAAATTAACAATAATTAGTAATAAGTAACATTAATTAGTAATAATTAGTAATAATTAACAATAATTACCAATAATTACCAATAATTAGTAATAATTAACAATAATTGCCAATAATTAGTAATAATCAATAATAATTATCAATAATTACCAATATTTACCAATATTTACCAATAATTGCCAATAATTGTCAATATTTTCCAATAATTACCAATATTTACCAATATTTACCAATAATTGCCAATAATTGTCAATAATTGCCAATAATTGTCAATAATTGCCAATAATTGTCAATATTTACCAATAATTAGGAATATTTACCAATAATTAGGAATAATTAGCAATAATTAGGAATAATTACCAATAATTAGGAATAATTACCAATAATTAGGAATAATTTCCAATAATTAGGAATAATTACCAATAATTAGGAATAATTAAAAATAATTAGGAATAATTACCAATAATTAAGAATAATTAACAATAATTAGAAATAATTACCAATAATTAGGAATAATTAGTAATAATTAGCCAATTGGAAAAAACTAACGTGATTATTATCATTCTCAATTATCTTTTCATCTCTGTATTGGTTTTAAGAAAACTTCTGCCTCCACATGTAATATTTGCATTCTTTTTCAAAATTATCAACCTACTCAACAATAGAGAGGTGAAAGTGAATGCAAATATTACATGTGGATACAGAATGTTAAACACACAGATGAAAGGAGAAGGAGATCCCGTCGCAAATACCAATAATTAGGAATAATTACCAATAACTAGGAATAATTACCAATAATTAGGAATAATTACCAATAATTAGGAATAATTACCAATAATTAATAATAATTACCAATAATTAGAAATAATTAGGAATAATTACCAATAATTAGGAATAATTCGTAATAATTACCAATAATTACCAATAATTAACAATAATTACCAATAATTAGTAATAATTACCAATAATTACCAATATTTACCAATATTTACCAATAATTACCAATAATTGTCAATATTTAGTAATAATTACCAATAATTACCAATAATTAGTAATAATTAACAATAATTACCAATAATTAGTAATAATTGCCAATAATTACCAATATTTACCAATAATTACCAATAATTGTCAATATTTACCAATAATTAAAAATAATTACCAATAATTAGGAATAATTACCAATAATTAGGAATAATTACCAATAATTAGGAATAATTACCAATAATTAGGAATAATTACCAATAATTAGGAATAATTACCAATAATTAGGAATAATTAGGAATAATTAAAAATAATTACCAATAATTACCAATAATTAGGAATAATTAGGAATAATTAAAAATAATTACCAATAATTACCAATAATTAGGAATAATTAGTAATAATTAATAACAATTACCAATAATTACCAATGATTAGTAATAATTACCAATAATTACCAATAATTACCAATAATTAGGGATAATTAACAATAATTACCAATAATTACCAATAATTAGTAATAATTACCAATAATTACCAATAATTAGTAATAATTAACAATAATCACCAATAATTAGTAATAATTAACAATAATTACCAATAATTAGTAATAATTACCAATAATTACCAATAATTACCAATAATTACCAATAATTGTCAAAATTTACCAATAATTAGGAATAATTACCAATAATTAGGAATAATTAGTAATAATTAGGAATAATTACCAATAATTAGGAATAATTACCAATAATTAAAAATAATTATCAATAATTAGGAATAATTATCAATAATTAGGAATAATTACCAATAATTAGGAATAATTACCAATATTTAGGAACAATTACGAATAATTAGTAATAATTACCAATAATTAGTAATAATTACCAATAATTAGTAATAATTACCACTAATTACCAACAGTTACCACTAATTACCAATAATTAACAATAATTACCAATAATTAGTAATAATTAACAATAATTAGTCATAATTAACAATAATTATTATTAATTAACAATAATTAGTAATAATTAGTAATAATTATCAATATTTACCAATATCCACTAATAATTGCCAATAGTTGCCAATATTTACCAATAATTGCCAATAATTGTCAATATTTACCAATAATTAGGAATAATTACCAATAATTAGGAATAATTACCAATAATTAGGAATAATTACCAATAATTAGGAATAATTACCAATAATTAGGAATAATTACCAATAATTAGGAATAATTACCAATAATTAGTAATAATTACCAATAATTAAGAATAATTACCAATAATTAGGAATAATTAGTAATAATTAGCTAATTGGAAAAAACTAGCATGATCATTATCTTTCTCAATTATCTTTTCATCTTTGTATTTGTTTTAAGAAAACTTCTATCTCCACATGTAATATTCACATTCTTTTTCAAAATTATCAACCTACTCACCAATAAAAAGGCGAAAGTGAATGCAAATATTACATGTGGAGACAGAATGTTAAACACACAGATGAAAGGAGAATTGTAACATAATATAGAAAATTATATTATTTTAATATTAATAATAAAAAATACTAATAATGTAATAATGTTATTATTATATAATTAATATTTATGAAAAAATAAAATTAGTATTATTAAAATAATAAAAAATTTATAAAATATTAAAATTATCAATATTTGTAACAGGTTTTGCTTTATTCTTAACATGTTCAATTCTTAAAGGGTCAATTTTTAGGTCTATCTCAATAAAAGGTTTGCGTCAGTCGTGTCTGATGTAAACTCTATAATTATCCTTGCTTGAGTGTTTTTTCTAACAAATTATTCAAAACCAGTAATGCTTTTATATTTTATAGAAAAATATGGAACAACGAGGTCGTCAACAATCATTATTAGATGACCACATATGGATAAATCAACGTAGAAATCCAAATGGTTTTGGTTTAAATCCAGTATATATAGAGGGTGTGGAGACTTTTTTAGCATTTGCGGCATCAAATCCAGAATTTGTTTCAGTAGGAACAATAAAATGTCCTTGTAAAAAATGTGCACTAAGAACATTTGACACGTTTGACAAAGTTGGGGGACATTTATTACGTTTTGGTTTTCAACCGGATTATGTTTTTTGGTATCAACATGGTGAACACAGTTCTATAGAAGGTGATACTAACTTGATTCCGGATCCATCCCGGTTTCAAAATTTAGTACATGATGTTGCAGGTCCATCTATTCAACATACAGAAACTCAAGATGATATTGATTCAACTCCTGAGTTGGCACACTCTGAATTTTATGAGTTGTTGAGGTCTGCTGAGGATGCGTTATATCCTGGTTGCAAGATAAGCAAATTAGAAGCAGTTGCAAAATTTATGGCTATCAAATCAGATAATGGAATGTCAAACCCGTGTTTTGATCAAATATTTTCTTTGGTTAAAACACTGTTACCCGAAGGAAATGTTTTCCCTGCAAATTACTATGAGAGTAAGAGGCTGGTTCAGAATTTAGGACTTAGTTGTCAGAAGATTCATGCATGTTCAAATGATTGCATTTTATATTCTGGGGAAAATGAGTCGTTGGATAGTTGTCCCACTTGTGGGAAATCGAGGTATAAAGAAGCTCAACATGGAAAGTCTGGTTTGATTCCTGTAAAATAGTTGAGATATTTTCCTCTTACATCCAGACTTCAGCGTTTATTCATGTTTATGAATACAGTGACAATGATGTCATGGCACAAAACGAATATTTCAACCGGTAAAAGCTTGAATCATCCGATCGATGGTTCTTCATGGAAACATTTTGATAGAATGCATTCATCCTTTGCTTTAGAAGCCCAAAATGTGCGACTAGGTCTTTCCACTGATGGTTTCTGTCCATTCGGATCTTATGGTAGTCAGTATTCATGTTGGCCTGTCTTTTTAACTCCGTACAATTTACCTCCATGGATGTTGATAAAGGAACCCTATATCTTTTTGACCTTACTAATCCTAGGACATCCGAAGAAGAATATTGATGTTTATTTGAAACCATTGATTGATGAATTAAATATACTGTGGAGTACTGGTGTCAGTACTTATGATGTTGCTGCGAAACAGAATTTCATACTAAGAGCAGCATTGATGTAGAAAATCAGTGACTTCCTGGCTTATGACATGTTATCTGGCTGAAGTACACATGGGCCGAAATCATGTCCTTACTGTATGGGAGAGAACAAGGCATTTATGCTCGTCCATGGAAAAAAACCTTTCTATTTTGACTGTCATCGCATATTTCTTCCATCTGATCATCCTTTTCGCAGAAACAGATCTCATTTTAGAAAAGGCACATTTGAAAGGGATGGACCTCTAAAAATGCTATCAGGTACGGAGTTAAAATCAGTTGTATATTCATTACCTCCCATCACATTTGGACCCACAATAAACCAACAGAAAATTTCTGGTTTTGGGAAAGAACACAATTGGCTAAAACGTAGCATATTTTGGGATTTGCCATATTGGTCTGATTTGCTGGTCCGCCACATGTTGGATGTCATGCATATTGAGAAGAACTGTTTTGATAATTTGTTTCATACAGTTTTGGATACACCAGGAAAGATCAAAGATAATGTAAATGCACGATTAGATCTTACTCAAATTTGCAGGCGTCCAGAACTCGAGCTGTTTGAGAATGTCAGAACAGAAAGGTTAATGAAACCAAAATCATCTTATACATTGTCCAAAGAAAACCGCTTATTATTTTGTAAATGGATTGCAGATTTGAGACTTCCATATGAATGTGCTTCCAATTTGGGTAGATGTGTAAATAATGGTCATATTACCGGATTAAAAAGTCATGATTGTCATGTTATAATGGAAAGACTTCTACCCATTGGATTAAAAGGTCTGTTGAACTCTATGATATGGGATTCAATAACAGACGTATCATATTTTTTTCAGGACATTTGTGCGGCGACAACAAATTACGATGCTCTATGCAAACTTAAAAAAGATGTTGTTGTAATTATATGTAAACTGGAAAAAATATTCCCGCCGTCTTTCTTCGACTCAATGGAACATTTGATATTGCATTTTCCATATGAAACAAAATATGGAGGTCCGATACAGTTTCGATGGATGTACCCATTCGAAAGATGCATACAGAAATTGAAAAAAAAAAGTACGTAACAAAGCATTTGTTGAAGGATCTATTGCTGAAGCTTATTTGCAGGAGGAGATATCTTTTTTCTGCTCCCACTATTTTGAATCCGAGTATCCTTCAAAACACAACTGCCTGGGATGGAACGAGGGGAATATTGATGAAATCGACAATCAATTATCTGTTTTTAACCAGCCAGAGCTTGGTTTTGGTGGAGTTCATGAACAATGGCTTTCAGATGATGAACATCACAGAGCTCATACGTATGTTCTGCTCAACTGTGAAGAGATGACATCATTTGTACTGTAAGTGATTCTATTACTTATTCTAATATTTATTTTACAATAAATAACTTTGTTTTTTATAGATTGTATGATAATCATATCAAGAAACAACTTCCACAAATTACAGAAGCTGCTCTCAAAGAACTCAGACAAAAAAAAATTTCTCAGTGGTTTCAAATTCTGGTAACATAAATTTTTCATACTTTAACATCTCCTTCAATTTATAGTTTACTATATTGATAATTATTTCACAAATTTTCAGGTGTCTTGACATGCTGATAAAATTGACAAACGAATTTGTATATTGAGTAACCCACCATCCAAAATGGTGAAATCTTATAATGCATATGTGGTGAATGGTTTTCAATTTCATACACATGCATATGGGGAATAAAAAAAACATTGAACAATGGAGTTTGCTTGAGAGGATCTCATCATAAAGAAAATGAAGTTGACTTTTACGACATACTTGATGAAATCATTGAACTCTGTTATCTAGGACACCATTACATAACGATGTTCAAATGTCGGTGGTTGGATACTGAGAGAGGAGTGCGTGTTCATCCGACTCATGGAATCATCGATATTAAATGTAAAAGTGTTCTTGTAGTAAATGAACCATTCTTACTGGCTCAACAGGCACATCAAGTTTATTATGCAAAGTACTGTGCTACGTCAAGAGACTTGACTGATTGGTGGAGCATAATAAAAATGAAAATTCGAGACAATAAGTTTAGTCAAAGTGAATGTGCTTTCACTGAAGTGCAAAGAATTGAAGTTTTTCAAGAGAGTACTCAAAATCAATATTTGTTACAAAGAGACATGAGTATCGATGATGACACCCCTCAATTAAGAGTCAGTGATGATGATGATGATGGTAATGACGTCACAAATGAATTTCAAATGGTAAGAGATGAAGCAACTGGAACTCAAATGAATATCGATGATATTGAGGAGGAATATGAAGATGACATTGATAGATATGAAGATAATGATGAAGCTGAACATTGATACAATTCAATGGTAGTTATATATAATCATAACTAATATATATGTATATATAATAATAATTATGAATTATTTGCTAACAACATTCGTTTTCTGTTTCAGATGGACGAGGACACATTTCATGAGTTGGCGGATGCTGACCTATCTTTCGATGCGGACGAGTTGCTGGCACCTGACCCTCAGCCTGAAGGCACTTTAGGGAGTACACGGAGGGGGCACGGTCTTGCACGACTGATGATTCCTGACCCCATCCCTGAGCGACGTCCACGTCTTGGGTTCGATCCACGCACCCGTAGGTGTGATAACCTGTGCATTTTACTAAGATTTCATTAATCTATTTACATAATAAATGTTTGATTATTGTTTTTACAATTTTCCGCATATAGCAGTCGGACAGGGCAACGCTATTTTGCACAACTATTTTTCTCAGCCATGGACGACATGAGAGCATATTCCTGTTGATGTGCAGCAGGCCATGTTCGGTCATTGGTTGGTACGTACGTAAATAAATAATTTTTATTTTGAAATTTATTTCATTTATAACTTGATATTTTGAATTATTTGTAGGGTTTATGGTATTCGATTGAGGATACCATGCGTGCCGCCATCCACGAGGCATGGGAGGTGGCAATGCATGATCGCTTTCGTCAGTTTTCGTACAATTTAAGAAGAGCTGCCATGAAGAAAGCAGGAGTGTTAGATTTTGACGAGTCATGTAGAGCACACCGACCAGAGTACATTTCATCCCACGTATGGGATGAATTATGTGCACACTGGTTGAGTGGTGGATTTCAGAGGAGATCATCGGTGGGGAGACAGAATCGGGGGAGACAGGAGGTGACTCATCGAGCTGGGAGTCGTACTTTCAGTACTCATAGACAGCATTTGGTACGTATATTTTTTATAAATATTTTATATAACTTTAAATATTAACAATTTATTTTATATTCTTATAGGCTGTCGAGCACTCCGATATTATAGAGTACGACGTATATCGGAGGGTGTACAGTGATCCAGCTATTGGGGAGCTCAGAGGTGATCGCCAGTGTCACATCGTGGTCAGTATTATTTGTTTTCAAGTTTAAAAATTAATTGCATATAATATATTCACAATTTTAATTTTAAATTGCAACTACAAGAGTCATATGAGACCGCAATGTCACAGACCCGGCTTGAGGGTCAGGCCGAGGCATCAGATCAGACCAGTGGCCATCAGTTTGATGAGGCGACATAGATGCAGGCGACCCAATATGCCTTCGAGAAGGGCCGGGTAGTTGGTATCAGCTCTCGACTGACTCCCGGAGATTATTATGGCAGTGCTGCGATGTCGGCATCCAGCTCGAGAGGAGCTCGTGCATCTTCTTCTGCTACACAGTATGAGGATCAGTTGTGATCTCATACTGAGTTGATAGAGAGTCTCCAAAAGGAGCAGGAGGAGATGTGTCGGCAGCAACAACAACATGAGGAGGAGCACCGACGACAATAGCAGGTTTACGATGAGCAGATGAGTCGGTGGCAGCAGCAGTAGCAGGAGCAGATGAAGTACATGCGCCGACTCACTCATGCCTTAGGGATGAAGTTTCCTCCACCAGCAGATCCCCCCCTCCCCCTCCTTCAGATTAATTATTGTTTGATGTTATAAAGTTTGTAAATTTAAAATATGACATTTTTTCTATTCAGAGTTTCTGTCTCTCTTATACTGGTGTCAATATTGTATTATTTAATTTCTATTTATTTTTAATACTTTATTATTTATTATTGGTATTTATTTTAATTTTTGTTTATTTTATTAATAATAATATTACTCTTAGTATTTTATTATTTTTTTATATTTCTTTTTGCAAATGTTGATAATTTTCATATTTTTATTTTCTAATTATTTTAATAATATTATATTCAGTATTTTTAATACATAAAAAGTTTCAAAAATTTTAATTAAAATTTTAATTTTTTAATTATTTATAATAATATGAATTCAGTATATTATTATTTTTATATAATATTATATTATTTATATTACAATATTAATATGATTAATAATATTATTCATATTTTATAATATTAATTTTTTATATATATTTAATTTTTTAAATACTTTAATTTAATTATAATTTTTTAAATATTTGAATGATTTTTTGTTATAATATTTGAATAAATTATAATTGTATTATTACTATGGCGAGGAATGGGCAAGTTAAATTCTGGAAAGTCAAAGAAAGAATAATCGAGCACATGGGTTGATGACACTAGCATGCAACCCACTTGATATGAGATATCGTGATAAAGGGATTACATTACACGGTAAGCATTCGTAGGAGGTGACACATCATTGTAGTGTTAACTTATTTCTCTATGGGTGACTTGGTGTGTTGCTAGATTCTAACCTAGGACTTTAGGCAGGCTCCGCCTAATGCCACTGAGAAAGAGGCCTAGAGGGTCACACACTAAGTGTATCCAAGTATCTCAGTTAAAAATTAATTTAACAAGTTAAATAAAGATTATTCCCGGTTGTGGTTTAATAATTATTTAAGGATGACTAGCCGCATTTATTTTGACACTAGTTATTTGAGAGAATATATTGTGGGTGAAATAATATATTTATTAGCAAGTAATGCAGTAATATTTATTTGAGAAATAAATATCCATTATTCAAGGTCTAATGAATGTGGTGGAGGAAATAACAAAAAATGGAAAAATAAAAGTGCATGCCAGGTATATTAAATATACACGCCGTGTATTTTTTTCTGGTAATTTATGAGAAAAAATATTATTAATTCTATGGGTTCATGTCAAGTAATAATAATAAGACAACTGTTGTTATTGTGGTTGTGCACAACAGATTTGGAAAATCACTCAAGCCAAGAGAGAATTCCTTTTCCACCAAGAATTCTCTTAAGCTATGATAGAGAGAGATCCACCTCCACCAGATCAAGGCGATCGAAGGCAGACGTCGCAAGTGAAGGCTCTTCTGAACTAGCACCCGGATATCCCTTCGACAATGTCTAAAGATACGTGGATCACTTGTGGATCACCGCTAGAGGAATTCTACACTTGGATTCTACGACGTAACGATGGATCACATCAGATCGTGACCGAAACATCAATGAAGAAAGAATTCCTTCAAGGTAATTATTTTCAATTAATTAAATTAATTATAACCAACATATGATTATCCTATCTATGGTTCTGAGACTCCCCTCTTTCTTTTTCATTCTTCGTTCTATTCCGAAGATCTGGCATTTTATTATTGTGATGGATCTCTGATTGATCATTGTTAATGCTAAAATTAAAGTTTGGTAAACCCACCAATGCGCTTCCACTATGCCCGTAACCTACAAGTGGTATCAAAGGGGTCATATCATTGAATATAATTATTAAGTTTTTCGTTGGTGATTTATGCATTTAATAATTTAGTTGTTTCAATTCAAGTTAATTGTTCTTTAAAATATGAATCTCGAGATCTGTTCCTCCCCTCTCGTTTCTCGTTCACCTTATAGAAACAATTTTTTTCTTTTAATTTTTATTAAAATAAAATAGAGGATCTCATCTGAAGGTTCCAAATGTTCCTGTCCGTACAACACCAGAATACACGGCGTGTATTCGGAAGTACACGTTGTGTAGTCTATGTTCAATGCATCGGACTGATCTTCCAAATCAGGTCATATGTTGGAGTATTCCTAAGTCATAAATGACACCGTGTGTTGACCAGGAACAGGTGGCACACGGTTTCCGAATTACATTTCGTGTGGTCTACTGAACACAGTGTGTAGTCCCTTCGGTCTAGGGTTGGACCGTGTACCTCATACACGGCTTGCCCGACTGGAAACCATGTAACGCGGATACTACACAGTCTGTATCCCACTGAACACGTCGTGTACTCTGAAAATTTCCGAAGTAAATCTGCACCCCATATCCCCAGGTGTGTACTTCGGATGGACGGTGAACAAAAGTACACGCCGTGTAGTCAGAACTACACGTCGTGTACTCATCCAAATTACGCAGGTTCATTAAAATTTATTATTATATTATAAAAACCCTTGAGATGTGTACCATAGTGCAGGCGTAAAGCTGAGGCACAACATGTGATAGGTGTTTTATATATATGTGTTTAATTTAACATCTGTGTAATGTTCATTTCTACTCATTGGGTAGTTATGAATGGGAATTCACCGAGTTGCCTCCAAGGTACAAGTTACGTACAAAGATAATTTTAAATTAATTTATTTGTTTAAAATTATGATGTATGAGAATCTCAATGAAATTCAAAAAAAAGGTTTAAGATAAAAGGATTGATTAATTAAAGATAATTAATTGATTCGAGCATGATTTATCTTGAACAAGAATGATTAAAGAATTGAATGCTAATTTTATTTATGCGTAAATATCGTTGCATGCATGGATGATCATGAGCTAGACCAAGACCTTTGTATATGAATGGTTTATTTTATTTTATTTATTTAAATTAATTTTTTTGGACTACGAGCCTTCTCCTCATTAATATATAGGGTCTGCGTGCCCAAGGTTTCTTTTATGTAAAAACCCATTTTTACCCTTCACCTGCGTGTGATATAGATGCATATGTAATGGATGGAACTCCCAAGCTAGTGGAGGCGGCTCAAGTTAGGAGCCAAGGTGAAACCAATCCAAGGAGATACAAAGGTGGACAGGTGGAAAGCTGTAAACATGAACCCAAAAAGTTCAAGGTGTTTCTCCCCTAGGTCTTGGGTTAATTTATCAACAGTTGGATAAACTAACCAATAGAACAAGCTCATGATCATACCATTCATTTTATTTCTATCAGTTGCATGGTTTGTTTATTTTGGGTGTGTTGTCACAATCACACAATTAATGAATTAAACAAGCATGCAAGACAGAACTAAAATAAGACTAGCTTATGCATAAATATTTTCTTAGACATGGTTAATCACTTAAGTATATCTCACTTAATATTAAAAATCATGTAATCAAATATAATAAATTTTCAATTTATGCATAAGGATAAAATCCCTCAAAGAAATATTAAGTCGGTATAGCCTTCCATAATCTTGGTTAGAAGCGAACTATAGTTCAAAGTGCATGACCAACCCTAGTTGGGGTGCTTTCAATTATCGGGGAATTCTAATTCAAGGTTTTGGGTTTACTTGACTTGGTTCGCATCAAAGGTTGACTGCTGCAGCAGAACTTGGTTTGACCAAGAGGCAAAGGTTGAGGAAATCCAAAATAAAAGGATTTCGGGATCAGGGAGTCCACTCAGTGGATTAAGGAGCTGTGAGTTAATGCAGTCGTCGTTTGGATTGCCTACCTAAAACCCTTCAAGTTGATTGACCAACCCTAGTTGGGGTAATGGGATGGGCAATATGGATCCTTGCCACTAGAATATTCAGGCAATAGAATATTCCAAAGTCAATGGTGAGGGCTATTGGATTTCGATAAAATAGTGGGATACTAATAAGTATTAATTTATTTATTTTTCTCAGTTTTATCATAATAAAGTAATAAACCTTTTCTCATCTTAATTTGTAGAAATGGAAAGAAAAATGACTTCAAACATATCATTGTGAACCATACCCGAGAAGGAAAACCTTCTCACCGGCATCAATTTCCAAGAGTGGCAGAGGCGTTTACACGTCATCCTTCACCATGAAAGGAAATTGTATGTGCTGGAAGAGCCTATTCTAGTTGTGACTGGAAAAGAGGTCAGTGATGAGAAACTATCTCTCTATATGAAACACATGGATGATGCCACATATGTCCAGTGTTTCATGCTATCAGCCATGTCTAATGATCTCTTGAAGAAACATGAAAACATGGACACATATAGCATGATGTCTCACCTTAAGGATCTCTACCAAGAGAAGGAAAGACAGGAGAGATATGAGATCTCCAACGCTTTGTTTACAACTAGGCTTGGAGAGTCTGCGACAGAGGGGCCTCATGTAGTCAAGCTTATTGGCTACATTGAATGCCTGGACATCTTAGGGATTAAATTCTCGGATGAATTGCGTACAGATCTCATCCTATCATCACTGTCCAAGACCTTCTCTGGCTTCATTGTCAATTATAACATGAGAAACAATGAGAAGAGTATATTGGAACTTCTGACCTTAATTCTCTAGGTAGATAAGGACATGGGGCGTGACAAACCTGTAGTCCTTATGGTGAATAAGAAAAGGAAGGACAAGGCAAAGGATCCAAAGACTTATAAACGGTCTAAAGCCCCCGAGCACCATCCCACCAATAAGGGGAAGATCCATATTCAGGGCAAGGAACAAGGGGAGGTATGTTTTTCATGTGGCAAGTAAGGCCACTGGAAGAGGAATTTCACCCAAAAGCGTGGGGATTCTAAAGGCACATTCGGTATCGAGTGTAATCTTTCCATTTCTAAACATTATGTATTAGATACAGCTTGTGGGGCTCACATCTATATTCAAATGCAGGAACCAAATAGATTTAAAAAGATTGTTAGATGAGAGGTGGATCTTCGAGCTGCCAATGGCACGAGGCTGGAGGCATTAGCCATTGGAGATTACCACCTCTCATTGCTGACTAGGATGATTTTGGTATTACATAACTATTATTATATGCCTAGTGATACGAAGAACATAATTTCTGTATCTTTTTTGGATACGGATGGATTTATTTTCAAGTTTGGAAATAAGGGTTGTCTCTTTTATAAGAACAATGTATGTTATGGTATGGAACATTTAAATAATGGTTTGTATGTATTAAATTACGAAAACCAAGTGTTGGAAATCGATAACAAAATAGACTCACATGACTCATACATCACCCAGTTGTGGCATCACCGTCTCGGTCATGTAAATGAGAAGTGCTTGACAAAGCTCTGCCAAGATGGATATTTAGATTCTACTAAGCTAAAACCACTTGATAGATGTAACATTTGTTTACAAGGAAAAATGACCAAGTCGCCTTTCGGCAGACAAGGTGAAAGGGCCATAGAGCTTCTAGGATTGGAGCACACGGATGTGTGTGGACCATTTCCAATAGAAGCCATAGGTGGATATTCTTACTTTATTATTTTTACTGATGATTTGAGTAGATATGGATATGTATACTTAATGAGGTATAAGTCTGAAGCCTTAGATAAATTTAAGGAATTTTAGAATGAAGTAGAGAATCAGCTTGGCAAGAAGATAAAGAATCTTCGATCGGATCGAGGTGGAGAATATCAGAACCAAGAGTTCATCGATATTCTATGGGAGTCTGGGATTATATCTCATCTCACTTCTCCTTATACACCGTAGTGGAATGGTGTTAGTGAAATGAGGAACTGCACCTTGTTGGACATGGTGAGGTCGATGATGAGTCATGCAAATCTTCCATTATCCATTTAGGGATATGCATTACAAACTGAATCATACACATTAAACCGAGTACCAACTAAGGCGGAAAACGGAATTCCCTCCAAGTTATGGAATGAAAAGAAAGACATTTTGTCGCACACACGTGTATGGGTATGTGAGGCATTTGTTAAGGTCTTCTCAGGTAACAAACTAGCACCCCGGGGCACGAAGTGTATCTTTATATGATATCGCAAGGAAACGAAAGGATATTACCTATATAACCCTTCAGACAAGAATGTGATTATCGCACAAAAAGACATCTTTCTTGAGAGGGAGCACATACTCAAAAAGGATAGTGGGAGCAAGATTGACTTCGATGAAGTTGATGCTCAAGATACAAAGGAGTTGGTACAGGAACAAGTTCCACAGGTCCCCATGGAAGAGGTTCCAGAAACACAAGTACTGCGTAGGAGCTCAAGAGAGGTAAGGGAACCAGAGAGATTTGGTTTCCTAGTCACCAAGGATGATGAATTATTATTATTGGACAATGATGAACCTTTCTCCTACAAGGAAGCGGTAGAAAGCTCAGAAGTTGTAAGATGGATAAAAGCTATGAATTCTGAGATGGATTCTATATATCATAACCAAGTCTGGGTTCTGGTCGATGTGCCAATTGATGTAAAGCCTATTGGATGCAAATGTGTATTCAAGAGAAAGTTGGACATTAAAGGTCAAGTTAACACCTATAAATCAAGGCTAGTGGCTAAAGGATTCAGACAGTGTCAAGGAATTGACTATGATGAAACCTTCTCGCTAGTTTCCATGTTTAAATCCATAAGAATCATACTTACCATAGCAGCTTACCATGACTACAAGATTTGGAAAAGGGATGTCAAAACAGTATTCCTTAACGGGAACCTTCAGGAAGATGTCTATTTGACACAACCAGAAGGGTTTGTGACACCAGGTAAAGCCAAACAGGTTTGCAAGTTGCAGAAATTCATTTATGGATTAAAGCAAGCATCTAGTTTATGGAACATTTGATTTGATGAATCCATAAAAGAATTTGGTTTCATTAAGAATGAATGTGAGCCATGTGTTTATAAGCGGTTTAATGGGAATGCGATCGTTATCCTAGTAGTATATGGTGATGACATGTTGCTTATTGGAAATGATGTACCAGTATTACAGTCAGTTAAGGATTGGTTGAACAAGTGTTTCTCCATGAATGACTTGGGTGAAACAGCCTACATTCTAGGGATCAAGATAATTCGTGATAGATCCAAGAGGCTGCTTGGACTAAGTCAGGGTACTTACATTGACCAGATACTAAAGAGATTTAGTATGGAAAAATCCAAGAGGGGATTGGTTCCAGTGTCAATGACCTACATATTTCTAAGAAAATGTGTCCTCAAACACAACAAGAGAAAGATAGAATGAGTAAGATCTCATACGCTTCGGCTATAAGATCCATCATGTATGCCATATGTACCAGGCTTGATGTTTCCTATGCACTAAGCATGGTAGGAAGATATCAAGCAAATCCAGGAGAACAACATTTGACTACTGTTAAAACTATCCTTAAGTATCTAAGAAGAACTAAGGATATGTTCCTGGTGTATGGAAGAGACGAGTAGCTTTTCATCAGAGGGTATGCTGATGTTGGTTTTTAGACAGATCATAATGATCTGAAGTGGCAATCTAGATATGTTTTCTGTCTCAATAGGGGAGCTGTGAGCTGGAAGAGTTCAAAACAGCTAGTTGTCACTGATTCTACAGCAGAGTCTGAATATATAGCATCTTCTGATGCAGCCAAGGAAGCTGTCTGGATTTGGAACTTTGTCCAAGATCTTGATGTGGTGCCTAGCAGTAAAGATCATATCACGTTGTATTATGATAATACTGTAGCGGTGACTCTTAAAAAAGAATCAAGGTCACATCAACAGACAAAGCACATACTCCATAAATATCACCTCTTGAGGGATTTCTATCAATGGGGTGAAGTTGTTGTGAGCAAAGTGTCCATGGAAGAGAATGTGCTAGACCTCATGACTAAAGGCCTATCTTAGCAGAAGCATAAATATCATGTGAGATCTAGCGGGTTAAAGGTTGTTAGCAATTGGCTCTAGTCCAAGTGGGAGTCTGTTGGAGTTGGTGGCCTAGAACCAATTACTTTGCAATTTATTGATTAATAAATACCTTATCACATCTTGATTGTTCTTCTGCATGACAATGCATGTGATAATGTTCTAAGGATAGTTGTTGCATTAAAGGGTCATAACGGATCCCTACTATGATGAGAACTCGGAAATTCCATAACATTGTTCTTAAATATATGTTCTATGGTCGGATGATGTTATTTGAGGGACACAAATAATACAGGTCATTAGGGGTGATGACTTATAACATTTTGAGGCACCTTCTCATGGTGTGTGCCCTTGGTAATATTCAGGAGGATATTATGAGAACAAGACCCGCCAGTAGGAAATCCACATTTCATAGTGTCATTGGATGTTCCTATCTGCGCACGTGTGTATTGATCCTTAGACTTTAAGATTATTATTAATGGGTATTACAACTCGTGCACTTAGATGTAATGACGAAAACTGTGATGACACACTGTTCGCAGCGAGGTAGGATACGTTAGGTGCGTCACGAGTGATACTACATTAATAGATAATGCGAGAAAGGATTTTTCCCTTCTATTCCATAATAGAAGTTGATATCTCAGACCTTTTGATGAAATTGATATAGCCTAAATAAATCCATGGCCATGGTGAGGAATGAGCAAGTTCAATTCAGGGAAGTCAAAGAAAGAATAATTGAGCACATGGGTTGATGGCACTAACATGCAACCCGCTTGATATGAGATATCGTGAAAAAGGGATTACATTACTTGGTAAGCATTCATAGGAGGTGACACGTCATTGCGGCGTTAACATCTTTCTCTATGGGTGTATTGGCGTGTTGCTAGATGCTAACCTAGGACTTTAGGCAGGCTTCGCCTAATGCCACTGAGAAAGAGGCCTAGAGGGCCACACACTAAGTGTATCCAAGTATCTCAGTTAAATATTAATTTAACAAGTTAAATAAAGATTATTCCTGATTGTGGTTTAATAATTATTTAAGGATGTCTGATCGCATTTATTTCGACACTAGTTATTCGAGTGAATATATTGTGGGTGAAATAATATATTTATTAGCGAGTAATGCAGTAATATTTATTTGAGAAATAAATAGCCATTATTCAAGGTCTAATGAATGTGGTGGAGGAAATAAAGAAAAATGGAAAAATAAAAGTGCACACCATATATATTAAATATACACGCCATGTATATTAAATTTACATGTCGGGTATTTTTTTCTGGGAATTTATGAGAAATAATATTATTAATTCTCTGGGTGCATTTCAAGTAATAATAATAAGTCAACTGTTATTATTAGACTTGAGGTATTACCAAGAATTAAGTGAAATGAATAAATGATTTCGGGTAATTAATTCATTTTATTATTCTATGTAATTAAAAATCTCAATTATATATAGTTCTCATTAGCCTAGCCATTTTTTTGTGGTTGTGCACAAAGGATTTGGAAAAGCTCTCAAGCCAAGAGAGAATTCATTTTCCACCAAGAACGCTCTCAAGCTACGAGAGAGAGAGAGAGATCCACCTCTACCGGATCAAAGCGATCGAAGGCGGACATCGCAAGCGAAGACTCTTCCGCGCTAGCACCTGGAGATCTCTTCAGCGATGTCCAGAGATACGTGGAGCACGTGTGGATCACCGCTAGAGGAATCCTACACTTGGATTCTACGACGCAACGACAGATCACATCAGATCGTGACCGAAACATTAAAGAAAAAGGAATTCATTCAAGGTAATTCTTGTCAATTAATTAAATTAATTATAACCAACATATGATGATCCATCTATGGTTTCGGGACTTCCCTCTTTCTTTTTCGTTCTTTGTTTTATTCTGAAGATCCGGCGTTTTATTATCGTGACAGATCTCGGATTGATCATTGTTAACACTAAAATTAAAGTTGGGTAAACCCACCAACGCGCTTCCGTTGCACCCGGAACCTACAGTAACAATCTATGTGGGATCGGTACACCACTAACCATTCCATACTTAATATATCAAGAATATAAATATCTCAAAGGAAACGATATCCCCCAACCTTGAGAGAACACCCGTGGCATAAACATATGTCTCTCAATTGTACTCTCGAAGGTGTATCTATCGTCATAACCTCATTCATAAACTCTACTATCAGGCTAAACCATTCACAAGTTTTGCACATATAAAGGAATGAGAGGTACCAATATCAAATAAGGCACTAGCAAGTGTAGAAGGTACAAGAATAGTACATCTAACTGTCGACGGTCCAGCCTCACTGTCCACAAGTGTAGGTTGAATTGCATGCAACTGTTCTGCCCGTCTTCCCTATGATGCAGTCTGAGTCCCTTGAGGTACACCACCTTGATGATACAAGTGCTCTTTCCCTGAAGCACAACGCCCACCACCTCTTCTACCACAACTAGTAGAACTCCAACTGCCAGAATGATCCTGTGTAGAAGTCCCTCTTCTTGTACTTCAGTTCTTCCTAGCTGCCCCCATCATTACCGATCTGTTGTGGATTCCTGCAGAACCTATGTAGATGTCCTATCCTGCCGCAAGATCGGAACCCAACCGATAGTCGGTGACAATGCCTACGAAAGTGACCCGACCTACCACACTCATGATAGGTCACTCGGGTAATGTCTTGTGTGGTTGACCCTTCTCTCTGGCTACTCTTCTTTTTATCACCCCGGCTGACATTCTCATAGCAAAACTTCCTACTCTCGAAAGACATATCTCCTGATCGTCCAACAGAAACCACATGTCCTCTGCTGGAAACCTCCTTCGGGTTCCCCTTAGAAATGAGAGCTTGATTCACCACTTTAGAAAACATTTTCAGCCGAATGATATTCCTTTGGAACTTGATCTCACATTTAAGCTCATCCAGAAATCGTTTCACCAACCAACAACCACCAGAACCAACAGATCGAAGCGGAAGACATGGGGCTAGAAGATCCTTCCAAGGCGTCAAGGGTTTTGCCAAAACGAGAGAGGGAGGTAGCGGTCGAATTCGACCGAAAGGGTTATAAAATAAACTAAAATCCGCCAGTTTCATGACGTGTAATATATATACATGGTGTGAATTCCACGAGTTTCCCAAAATTTCGACTTTCGTCGAAAAAACATCACCTCAACCATTATTTAATACATCGTGAATTCGATTTACACAACGTGTAATCCATCTCACGGGCTCCCCTTTTGCCGATTTACAAGCCATGAATTAGCCAGATACACAAACCGTGAATCACCTTTACACGTCTTAAATTCCACTTACACAATGTAAACTTATTGCAGCAGCTCTGCTGCAGTTTCAGCCTCTATCGAAAACTCTCTGAACCTCATTCCAACACCTCTAAGCACCAAAACTAGCAAAATAACGGATCAGAAAGGCAGTGATCGTTACAAAAGATCATAAAGTAGTCAAACAACTCCTTAATCTTACAATATTCACGGGTTGAGTGAATATTGGGAACATGCCACACGTATTTTGATCACAAGGTTAGATTATAAAGGCGGTCTCAGAATCAGGAGCCCTCATCGCACCTCGCGGGCAACATGGACAGCCGCTCCCTCTTCAGGTCGTGAACCATCAACATATTCTGCTGCTGAAAGTTGCCAATTACCGACAGCATCCCCGTCGCCCCCATGGCCAAGCACATCGTCTTCTCCGCCTCGCCACCCACCATGTAATTTTCCTGGGGCAGCTCCACGTCCATTCCACTGAAATGAAACGTCAATCTCGGGAACTTCACGCTCCCCGCCTTCTTCTTCCCCAGTTGGAAGCACAGGTCCAACCCAGATCCCCAACCTTCCCCCGACTCCGCGTCCGCCCCCATGGCCGAACCTCCGATGGCGACCGGCAGCTTCGTCTGTGCCTCGAATTCCCATTTCAACAGATCGTACGCGTCCTCCTGAATCATCGTCACGCTCGTCCCGGAGTCCACTATCACGCCGCCGCTCCCGTCCTTCCCAATCTCGAACGTCCACTTCGGGATCCGCAGCCGGGTCCGCCCCACCGAAATCCCCTTCAGGGGCACGTAGTAGTAGGTGGGATAGGTGGGGTTGTGGATGAGCCGGGTCGTCTTTTTCGGGTCGTCCGAGGTCCGGGCCGGGGATCCGATGATGAGGCTGCCGGACCCGTTCCCGCCCACGGTCGGCAAGCAGTAGGAAAACCTGCGGATGCCGAGTTGGGCCACGAGCGACACCGGGCTCCGCCCGAGTCCAGCCACGCTGATGCCCCCGTCCAGCCCAGGTCCCTGGTTCTCGACGCCGCACCCGAACCCTATACGGGCCGCGCCGCCCTCGCCCGCCGTGAAAGCATCGGAAACCAAATACCCCTGGGTGAAGGACCCGTCTCCATAGGTGTAGCTGTACTGGCAGCCATCGGCGCACCGGCGAACGGGGAGTGCCCTGCACTGATCACTGCTGCAGGTGACGTTGGACGCGGAGGATGAATTCCGGGGATCGAAGGCGGAGGTCCGGTCGGAGCAGTTGGCGCAGGGCATGCACTGCGTCCACGTCAGGTCGCTGGCGGTGTCCATGATCGCCGTGAACGGCACCGGCGGCGTGCCGACGGAGAGGTTCATGATGTAGTCGCCGGTGGCGGCCTGTATGGTGGCGCGGAAGTCATAGGCGCGCTTGTGAGTCTGGGTAGGGGTGCGGGAGCGCGGCGGCGCCAGCGTCCGGAGGCGGGTGAGATCGCGGGCGAAAGCTCGGCGGATGATGTCCATTTTGGTTAAGTTTTTGCCGGAATCGACGTGGGAGAGGCGAATTCTGAGCCCGGATCGTTTTGGAAGGGAACCTCGGGCGGCGATGGGTGGTATCGCGGCGGCGAACATCGCAGCCATGAGAAGGAACAGTTGCGAGGGATTTGCCATGAGAAGGGTGAGTGGGGCAGGAAATGTCAGAGCACGGCAGGTACGCTCATTTTACTTACCGAAAGTTCGAGAGCTCCAGAGGGAGAGTCATCATTACCTTATTTCTACAGGCATGTGCAGGTTGGACGCTTGGTGGCATAGGACGGATTTAATAATATATTTTTTTAAATATAATATTAATTTAAATTGAATAAAAATTTTCATGTCCGATTACTTTTTTTTATCATAACATATTACTTTCTGCTCTTTTTATAACAAATATATTATAATAAATGAATATATAAAAAACCCAAGAAAATAGAACAAAACCACCAATCAATTCGGAACATCTCATTAAATAAACAATCTTCCCCAACCCAAATGTCACTTATATGCCAACGTATACAATCATAATAAAGGAACATGCTAGAGAAACATCCTAGATTCCAAATCATCCGCAACACTCTACATGAGATACCTGAATAACAACTGCAATCTCCCTCAAACTATCCTGCAAAACAACTTAACAAATCGCGAATGTGTGAACACTTGAGAGTACTCAATACGATTATCCTTTTAAACAAATCAAAATCTATGTGAATTGAATATGCAAGAGTAGACATGTGTAATATCAACCAAGAAAAACATGAACCACAAACAAAAATTGTAAAAGCATAAGAAAAATCGTCGAATGTTGTGTCACACATCAAGGTACAACAACTTTCGACATTCCCTGCATCACCTTCAACAACCTTTTCCCAAAATCAAGCAACCAAACCAAACTCCACCAAACAAGTATCGGAACTTCACACTCAATCATCAACAAATGGGAAATATCATCAACTCTATAAACATCACCAAAATCAACAAAAGAAAAGCACCATCAATCCCCATAACATCACCAAACCAAATAAGAAAAAGGGTGCAAAAATTTACTACCGCTCTTACCTATCCATTCAAAGGCCGCTCCAACTTGCAACAGGGTGGCGAACCACAGTTGGACAATCCCACACCAATTGATCAGGAAGCAAGAATGAAACAATGACACCATCACATCAACAACCATCTTGTAATGTCCCCAGCATGATAAGCCCTCACGTGATCGAGACGAGTAGTTTACAAGGCCTCAAGTGTGCCTTCCCGTATGTCAAAGACTGTTGACTAGCAGCATGGGTATAAGGAATATCATGGGGAGACTATACCCTCTAATACAAAGTTGCAATAACAATGGAAATTAGATAAACGAATCAATAAAATCAACCAGTAGATAAGCAAACATACCCAACTCCAACCAAACATATATAAATAACCAAAAATCCAAATAATAATAATAAACCATGTCATGCCATGCTATATGGCAATCTAAATGTCGTACTGAGTCACACAAGTAAAAGACTAAACATACTCATATTAAAAGACTCCCAAAATCCTAATCCATTCTTCATGCCCCAATACCAACTAGAAAGAAATCAAATCACGAACAAGGACCCCAAACGACGCCCGAATAAGGTGTGAGTACAACTTAGCAGACCAACACTCATGGTGTCTAAACAATCCAACCTGAATAAATAGTGCATGCAATAGTATGATAATCAAGGGCATTAATTCATAAATTAATAGAGAACATCAAATAAACCTGACTGCCCTCAAACTCCAGGTTGACACTTAGGGTCAGCCAAATCTGCTTCGGTACAATGTTGATTATCTCTATCAAGTGGTGGATCCTCCTGCTCAGGATGGATCACCCATGTCATTGGTAGATTCTCCTGCCTAGGATGAATCACCCATATCATGTCTCAAGTAACTGTGTATCTCCCTCTTAGGTCTCAAGTAACTAAGCAATACAGGGCTCTATGTGAATTCCCATGCTAGAGCAGCTTACCTGTTCTCAAGGCATAAGAATATGCCAAAGGAAAAAAGTAACCATACCATACTGGGCCCTATATGAATTCTCATGCTAGAGCCGCTTACATGACCCCATGGCACAAATACCATACCAAGGAAAAAATTATCACAGGACGCAATGTGAATTCCCATGCTTGGGCCATTTACGCATTGAGAGGACCTCAGATATTATGTGGATTCCCATGCTAAGGCTGATTTTACAATTCAAAAACAACACGACAATAGCCAAATCATTTCAATTCATCCAATATGCCAAACATGTTAAAATAAGCCACATTGGTTAATTATCCCGAATTACCAATTATCGTCCCTTTATTCAATTACGCCACATTACCAATTATCAAAAATAATTGTACAATTCCACTACATGTATCAATAAACCGAATTACCATTTATATGTCAAGCTAACCATATTCCGCTGTGTTATCATGCCAAGTCGATTACATGCCAATTAATCGATTTCAAGCCAGCTGATTCTATACCAAACAAATCACCACGATTCACATGTTAAGTCAATACACAATATTAAGCCAATTCTTAATATATTTCCAATTCATTATAGAGCTCTAGATTCAACTAAACCAAGTTCCAACCTAAGGTCAAATATTGGTACACCTCTTGGATGACCACAAGTCCTGGTCTCAACGCCAATGGACCCAATGAGATCCATGGGAGGACTAGGCATATGGATTTCCTCAAAGTAGTGGTTTACCAATTGGGTTTGGTCACACACACGATGTGCCAATTTGATAGCACTCATTGCACATACTAGACAAATGAAACAAACGTTAGGGAGTTTTTCTAGACACCCATCTCGAGCAACGAAGAATAAGAGATCTAAGTTCGAGAGTCAAATCAGTGTGCAACATAGATATCTCCTATGGAGAGTGGTTGAAACATATCATCAAGGTTGGAAGAAGCGCATCTAAGGAGGAAACCAGAGGAATTCACCAAAGACAAGGGAGAATTACTAATTTTGGATTACCGAATCAAAGAAAATATCAAAGAACCAAAGAAAGGTGTTGGAGGAGCCTTGGAGAAACTTTAGAATTCATTAATCCTATATTAGAGTTCAAATAGGGGAATAAAAGGAGTTAAATAGGGGTTTAGGGTCATAAAAACCCACTATGACCCTTGCTTCACTAGCCCATCCTGACACTATTAGGTAGCCACTAAGTACCATCGGCTAGTTGGTGGTTTCCTCCAGTAAGCTTGCATGGCTGGGAACCACACTGGTTTGCTAGAGGGTTCCCATTGGATGGCTAGTGGGTCTCGTGTAGGAGACCCTTACTGCCCAAATTCCACCATCTAGCCGGTGGAACTCCAGTAGCTTTACCAACCTACTGGACAACCCAAGGATTGGCCAGTGGACTGTACTATCTAGCTGGCGACTCTTAAATCTCTCTAGAACTTCAAGCCACCTATAGTCTCCTATTAACATGACATATCAAGTCCCCAAACACCTCCAAAACCTTGTTTCAAACTATTTAGAAGGCTCATTTACCAAGGTCACAATGGTTTAAAAAAAATCCGAGAGTTTTAACCGAAAACTTAAAGAGGAACACACTGGAAAAAAGGTGGTATCTTGCAACTTACCTACCATATAACTATTGTACATATTATGTTATTTCAACATATTTTATTTTTTATGTGTTTTGATGATTTAAAAAATCCCTACCTTTATTCTAACAAGTTTATCTTAAGTTTTTTCATACAATATTTTTGAGAAGTTTATATTATGTTGAGTGAAGTATTTGATCTATGCCAAAGTATTTTATCTTATGAGAATTGAAAAATATCTTTTGTCTACCCATAATCATAAAAAAATTGTGTTAGAAGTGTATCTAATATTTTATCTCATAAACAGAATGGTTGATTTGATGAATTCTCAAGTTCGATGATTTAGTCAGAATGAAAAGAATTTATCTTACTAAAAGGATATTTATAAAAGACTATATTATAAGAGTCAAAGAGGTTATGAAAGCTAAGTATCACACCTATGTAACATATTCATCTTACACTGAATAATTATCCTACGCATTATTGAATTCAATTTATCTTATGAAGAATACATAGAGTTGTTTTATCTTATGAAGTCTCTTGGGAAGTTATCTTACGATGAACACTACTTCTAGTTGAATATCTTACGAAGATCTAGCTGTTATACATATTGTCATGATTACTTTTATAATCCCTCAATAAGTCATTTCATGATTTTAGAGCATATATAAAAAGGGATTATCCATTTAAGGAATGATCAATCTGTAAAATATTTTCTATGAATGAAAAGATCTGAAGAATGATAATATTTCTAACATCACTGTCACAAAATTAATTTCTACATTTGAAAGAAATGAATACATGTTCTTTATAGCCTATCTTATCAAGTTCTTATTTCATGGATCGCTCAACCATTTGGACTGTATCAATGTTAAGTTTAAAATGAGATATTAAAGGAACAATTGGATGATTCATGACGATATATAAATAGATACATGTAGATGGATGCGAATAATGAGTAGAATGCACATACAAATACTCGGATTTCCTATACATAGGAAAGTCCAAACATAAATTCTTGTGTTGTGCTAACCAGTTTTATCAGTTTCACAGAAGAGCATCCTAAGAAATAATTTGAAAACTATCATATTCTTAAGATGAATCTTCAACTACTACCATTTGTTGCTTGCAACGGTGTTCCATAACCATTTCTTTCAAAATTTATTCATTCTATTTTATTTACACTCAGTGTAAGAGTGTGTTTTAAGATCATGGATAAGTCTTGTAAAGGGAGATTCTATTTGAAAGATCTTGGACCTTTTTATTAAGTGACAAGTACTTGTACTCAGTTGGGAGCCCCGGTAAAAGGATTGTTATAGTTAAAATCACCAAACTCATGGAGTAGTGTGTTGGTGGAGTGGACTATGAGATTTTTGTTCTATAAACCACTATAAATTTACCATGTTCAATTCCTTTCCTTTGAGTTTTTATTTCCGATGCCTATATTTATTAAGGAGAAATATTTGAAAAATCATACCTAAAGAGGGAGGTTTTCTATAAAGAAAATTTTTAGGAACTCAATTCACCCCCCTCTTAAGTGTTCAACTATCCATTATATGGGACAAAAATTGGTATAAGAGATTGTGACTCTTGATTCCACAACTGTCAAAGGTTTAATTCCAAAGATCTATTTTCAAATGGCCTCCATAATTGATAACTGAGAAGGTATGTAAATGGTTAGAGCTCCGTACTTCAATGATAAAAATTATGATTACTGGAAAGCTCACATGACCATTTATCTGAAGAATCTTGTCTTGAAAGTTTATCTCAAAGCAGTAAATCCCTATGAAGTTCCTAAGATAGACCCTCAAACATGGGATACTACAGCTAAAATAGAATATGATATTAATTCTAAAGCTATGGATGCTATAATCTATGGACCAGGATTAGATAAATTCAACATAATGTCTCAATGTCAAACAATGTATGAAATGTGGACCACTATAGTAGTTTCATATCAAGGTACTGACCATGAGAATGCTATTAGATATGATACAACCAAGCTTAAGTTTAATACATTCAAAATGGATGAAGGGGAGAGTATTACTCAACTGAATGGAAGGATCATTGAGATTGTTAATAACATTTCTTCTCTAGGAGAATTTATCACTGAACCCAAACAAGTATTGAAAGTTCTTAGAGTATTACCACCAAAGTGGAGTGGAATCTCAGCTTCCATCATACAGTCTACAAAGGTTAAAAGATTCAAGATAAAATATCTCATTGAAACTCTCATGATGTATAAAGTTGAAGTTGGAGATCCTAGAATAATCAAAAGGGAAAATGCTGCTTTGATGGTTTCTACTTCTAAGTAAGACATGAAAAACAAAGGCATATAAATATCTGAAACATCTAAAGAAGAAGACTACTTAAGAAATTCTATATCAAATTATGAGCTTGAATAGATTGCATGAATGTTCAAAAATTCAACAAGAGAAAAGGCTTCAGGAGGCCTTTCAATAAGTACACAAGGCATGGTAACAATTCTAAAGAGTTGATATGTTATGAGTATAAAAAACTAGGAAATATCAAGCCTGATTGTCCAAAAATTAAATATGATAAGAATATATAAAATAAATACTTCAAGAAGGCTAGTTATAAGAAATATAAGCAAGCTATAAAGGTCACCTGGAGTGATTCTGAAGATTCTAGTGAATTTACATCACCAGAATCAGAATATGAAGCTATTAATCAAAATCCCAACATATTATTTATGGAATATTAGAATGAGGTACATTCTTACTATTCTTATGAGCATGAAGTTGAATTATAAAATTAAAACTACTCATACAAAGAATTAAATGAATATTGTACCATGTTGGAAACAAAGTATGAAATCTTAAAAAAGAAGAATAAGGCTCTCAAAAATTATTATAATAAGACCATTAATGAAGAGGAGGACCCAAATAAATAGAATTTAGAGTTAAATAATCAATTGGAAAAGTCTACTACCTCAAATACTGAACAAAATAAAACAATAGAGACCATAAAGAAGGAGGTTCAAAACATTAAGGATGATACAAGTGTCTTTACTAAAGGAGAAGATTATCTTAATAAAATTCTTGGTCAAAATCAACTTAAGAAAGAATTTTTTTGGAATAGGTAGTTAGGGTGAAAATCCCAAATTAAAAAAAAACTATTTTTTACCTAGTTATAAAAACAAAAACTTTTCTAAAGTTACCTGTTTTCATTATGGATAAATTTGACATTATGCTAACATTTGTAATTTAAAAATACTCAATTTTGTGTAATCAAAAATTTCTTTCTTACAAAATATTTTTAAAAACAAGATTCTAAGTTTTATGAAAAAAAAACAAATTTGGATACCTAATTATCTTATATCTAACATTTCTAGACCCAAAAGAGTTTGGGTACTAAAAAATATTGTTGTTTGATTTGTCATTATAGGGATGAAATCACATGAATAACAATGAAAAATGGTTCATGGACAATGGTTGTTCAAGAAATATGAGTGGTGATTTCTCAAATTTTCAATCACTATCAAAGATTGATGGAGGCTATGTCACACTTGGTGACATTTCAAAAGAAAAGATAGTTGGCATTGGATCTGTTAGAAATCCTTAGTCTATTCTTATCAACAGAGTTCTTTATGTTGAAGGATTGAACCAAAACCTTATAAGTATCTCTCCACTTTGTGATGATGGATATTCTATTTATTTTTTATAACAATTCCTGTTTATTTTTCAAAGATAATATTCTAAACTTTAAATCACCTAGAACATATAATTTTTACACATTTGATCTCAATTATTTGTGTAAAAAATGTAAATTGTTTGAATGATGAAATTGATGAATCATGGATTTTTCATATAAGTATTAGACATTATAATATTCATTCTATAAAAAAATTGTCTAAAAAACTTTTGATTTCTAACTTAACCTTAAGTTGGACAAAAAGAAACTATCCGATGAATTTCAAATGGGCAAGCAACATAAGCCATCTTTTAAACCAATTTAAAAGGTTTCTACATATAGACCTCTAAAGCTTATCCATATAGACTTGTTTAGACCTACTAGAACTGCATTTCTTGCTGGAAAATCATTTGTTTACGTGTTAGTTGATGTTTTTTCAATATTTTCACAGGTTCGCTTTTTAATATTTGAGAGTAAAGCATGTTCTATTTTTATTAATTTCTATAAGATTCTGAAAAATGAAAAGGATTCTAAAATCGTGAGTTTAATAAGTGATCATAGAGGTGAATTTGAGAATCATGAATTTAATTCATATTTCTCAAAGAAAGGAATTAAAAATACATTCTCTTCCCTTAAGACACGTCAACATAATGGTGTTATTGAAAGAATGAATAAGACTTTGCAAGAAATTGTTAGGACTATGTTATGTGAATATAACTTTCCCACTCATTTTGGGCCGAGGATGTTAACACTGCATGTTATTTCATTAACAGAGTTCTAATAAGACCTATCTTAAAGAAAACACCCAATGAGTTATGGAATAATAAAAAACCCATGGTAGGATACTTCAAAGTATTTGGATGCAAGGTTTATATCTTGAAAACCAGGTATAATCTTGGAAAGTTCGATCCAAAGGTTGATAAAGGCAATTTCCTAGGATACTATACTACTTACAAAGCCAATGTAATTTTTTTAAAAAGGTCAAGGATTGTTGAAGAATCAACTCATGTGATGTTGGATGAAAGTGATCATTTTGACTAAAAAAATGATTGAAACTAATGATAAAAGTGATTCACTCAAGGATATGAGACCTAAACCCCTCTTTAACAAAATCAAGGATGATGATTTGGAACTTGATTACTTTAAAACAATTTCAGTAAGGGTTGATACTAGTGAATCAAAACTTTTTTGCCTAGAAAACCTAGAAATCTTAAAGACCATCCTCTAGAAATAGTTATAGAAAGCTTAGATGAAGGAGTAAGAACTAGAAGAAATATAGAGAATATAGTAAAATTATATTCTTTTTTTACCCAACTAGAACCTAAATCTGTAGAAGAAGATTTACCAGATGAAATAAGGTTCTTGTCTATGCAGAAAGAGTTAAATAAATTTAAAAGAAAT
This sequence comes from Viscum album, assembly GCA_963277665.1. Lineage (NCBI taxonomy): Eukaryota > Viridiplantae > Streptophyta > Magnoliopsida > Santalales > Viscaceae > Viscum > Viscum album. The sequence goes on from OY728154.1 coordinate 57,700,845, forward strand.
AAAGTCTGGGAATTAGTTAAAATGCCCTATTTTTATCCTGTAATTGAAACAAAATAAATTTTTATAAATAAGAAAGACGATCATGGTGTAATAACTAGATATAAATCTAGATTAGTTTCTAAAGGATACAATCAATAAGAAAGAATAAATTATGAAGAAACCTTTTCTATAGTAGCTAGTTTAGAAGCTATTAAAATCCTTCTAGAATATGGATATTATATTAATTTTAAATTATATCAGATAGATGTTAAATATTTATTTCTAAATGTATTTTTAATGGAGGAAATTTATGTATAACAATCTCTTGGTTTTGAAGACCCTCAATTTCAGAATTTTATTTTTAAACTTACCAAAGCTCTATATGGACTTAAATAAGAACCAAAGGAATGGTTTGAAAGACTAAGCTATTTTCTTTTATAAAATGGTTTTAAAGTAGGAATGAAAGACCCTACATTATTTAATAAAATTTCATCCTCATATATTTTGTTTACAAATATATGTTGATGATGTTATTTTTGGATCAATAAATCTAAAATTATGCAACGATCTTTCAAAAATTATACAAAAGGAATTTAAAATGAGTATGATAGGTGATTTAAGCTATTTTATAGGATTTTAAATTTATCCAAAAGATTTTGGAAGTATTTTAAACCATTGAAAATACATACTTTATTTAATTAAGAAGTTCGGACTTGAAAGTAGTAAGACTTACTCAATTATTATGAACTCCAATATTAAACTTGATATGGATGAAACTGGAAAATCGATTGACAACAAGTTGTATAGAGTAATCATTATAATTTTGTTATATCTTACTGAAAGTATGCCAGATATTATCTTTTTAGTGTTTCTTTGTGCAATATTTCAATCTAATCCCAAATAATCTCATTTAAATGATTCCAAAAGGATTTTATAATATTTAAAATGAATTGTATATTTTTATCTTCTTTTTCCAAAAATTTCTAACCTTAATTTAAATTCATATTCAGATGCCGATTTTTCTGGATATAGACTAGATAATAAGAGTACCTTAGGAACCTGCCATTTTCTTATCAAATCCCCAATATCTTGGTTGAGTAAGAAAAAAAACTCTATAGCATGATCAACTTCCAAAGCTGAATATATTGAAATAGGAAGTTGCGCACATGTGTTGTGGATGAAACACACCTTAATGGACTTTGGATATAATTTTAACTGCATACCAAAAAAAATGTGATAACACAAGTGCCATAAAAAATTAAAATAATCCAATAAACCATTCAAGAAAAAATTATATTGATTTGATACATAATTTATTAAGAAATCATGCACAAAAGAATGACATATCTTTATATTTTTTTCATAGAAAATAAATTAGCAGACATCTTTACTAAACCTTTTCCAACTGACAGATTTGATTTCATTAAATCATAATTAGGTTTGTTTAATTTCACTTAATGATTTTTTAAATATATCATAATTTCATATATGAAGAAAATAAATTATTTACCTTATTTTATTTAATTTTTGGTTTCTTTATTTTGATTATTAGTCATATAAAATAGGCCACATCACTTATCTTTAGTAATAATTACTCTACACATCATTGCACGACCCATCAATTATTGAAAACGAAAAGTGTGTATCAACTCTATGCGCAATACACCTTGCAAACCCTTGAACCCTCTTTCTATATACTACCCAAACCATTGTTTCCCTAACCTTCTAATCCTATGAATCTGTCATCAATGGAGAAAACAAATAGAACTGATGGTGCCTCATCAAGTAGAACTAAACATCAATAGACATCTGGGAGAGTACTAAATGGATGAGCAAAAATTTTGACTGACTTTATAGGATGAATATACTGCTCAAGAAAGCTATAAACCATCAAGGATGAGAATATGTATTCGATTAAATACAAACCTGATTTGTATTTTAAAGGTAAGTTCATTAGTTCTTTGGGAACATAGTGTTTTATTTTGTTGACAATGATGATTTAGTCACAAAAATGGTGAACCATAAGAGTTTTTCTTTAACCTTGTTGGAAATGGATGAAGTGTTCAAATGACCACATTAAGGCTACGCTGATTTTAGTTCTTTGTTCCTCTCTATAGATTATGTTAGTCCTCCAAAGATTATGAAATCTCTATTTGGATCTACTACTATCAAGAAGAAGCTAGTAAAGGATCTAGAAGCATAAATGAAAGTCCTCACCAAGTTCATTCAATCCTCCATCACTTAGTGCAATAGTGAGTTTGAAAAAAAACTTATTTCAAGACATTACTCTTTTATATTTTTTTATGATTTAAAAACCCATTAATCTATCATGGTATGTTATGAATTATATGTGTAATGTATATGAAAAGTATGTAAATTTATTTTCATTAGGTAGAATGTTAACTTTAGTCCTTTATCAAGTTTTTGTTTGTTTGGATGAGACTACCGCCACTCATTGTCATGGTTTGAAAACATTAAGTGCAAGTGTTTTGAGAAAAAGTGGTTTGTGTGAGAATACATCACTGAACAAGTTGGTTCCCTTAACCTCAGATGTTGAGGTTAAACCCGATTCAACTCAGGGGGAGTCATCCCACCTATAAGAAAGACCAATGTTAGTAGATAGACTAGCTTAAAGTACTGATATAAGAGAAATTCTTGATGATAAAGCAACACTTACCAAAAGGAGAAGAAGAGTTAGAGCTTCTATTGAATTTGGAGAATTAACTGCTCATCAATAGAGTTCACCTCCTACTCCTATTTTTTCTTTAGTTAATAGAGAAAGCATAGCCTCTACCATCACCCATTTGTTTTTAGTTGGTCAAGGAAAGACCATATTAGTAAGGATGTGAAATTTTCCTTTCATCATTGATTCTCATTCTGAGAAATTGGAAAATTTGGATATAATAAGAATCAAATTCAAGTCTCATGAATCTCATCATATTTAAGAGTTACTTAAAGTTGGATAAATTCAACTAGATCATGCTGAAAGTGTATAAGTTCAACAAGAGAGATTCTATCCTATCAATGAAGAAGGTAAAAATTCTAATGTGCCTAAAGTGGTTAGAGATACTACTGAGAGAGCTCAAGGGAGATATTCAAAGTTGATGTCAGAAGTGGAATCTTTGAAAATTTAGTTATTAGAGTTCATAAATAAAATAAGTATTCTTCATGATTATATTGTTTCAAGAGATAATGTAAATTAAGTAAAGTTGTTAGTCCAATCAGTAGTTGAAAGGTTTTCAGTGGAACCCTCCTATGAAGTTTCAAATCAAAAGGATGTTTTTTTCAATTTATAAGAAGTTTTTGTGGCTGTAAACACAATGAATTCAACAATTTCATCTATGTAGTGTGACTTTCTACTTAAATAAGTTATTTTGTATATTTAAAGAGACATAATATATGAAATAAGAAGGATATATGTATTTCCTTAGAACATTATCATGACAATTGACCAGTTAAAGAATGAAACCATATCTCCATTACAAGAAAAAGTTCTAGAAGTTCATATTTTAACATTGAAAGTATATAAAGATGTAATTTTCATCATCAACAGATTATAGAAAATGGATGGATCTTTGGAAAATAATTTTAAAGTCTTAGAGAAGATATTTGAAGATCTAAACCAAGAAGTTATAAATAGTATAAATCCATAATGTCTAATGAAGAGGAAAATGAAGAAGAAGTTGATGCCTTTATTGATCTCCAAGAGTATCCAGCGTTTGAAAAAGGAAAAGAGATTGTTTTAGTTGATCATTCAGTCAGTATGATAGAGAATCAGTTTGAAATTATGAAGAAGTTGACAGTTTCTTCTGCTAATAAGGGGGATGTTTAGAATTTTCTTGGAAACTTTTCATAAAGGATATGAAATAGTTTTAAAATTCTTTTAGAATTTTGTAAAAATTACATAGTGAAAAGGATTGATGCATGTGCCAATAATATTTTTTAGATAAGAGGAGGGAAACTTCTAGGACCTCCGATATTTGATCATCATGCTTCTTCCTTGAAAAGGATGAAATAAATCTTTGATCTAATTGACATTATTCAAAAGGAAAATCCAAGGTTTTCCAAAGAAGTTTATTTTACCTTTACCTATTTCATCCTCTCAACTATCCTTTGTTCTTACTAATAGATTTGATTTTGCGAGAGATCATCGAGATGCTCTCAAAATCCAATCCACACTAGTAAGGATCGCTTGAGGAGATCGAGCAAGTCTCAGAGTGTCTCTACTGACATTAGGTGATGTTGTTGGTGAAACAGATGACGCCCCTCTTCTTGAATCATATTTACCCTATGGACAACCTTTATACTTCAAGAAACCACCCCCTAAGAACCATTTCAATTTTAATAGTTGACACACCTACTCTCTTAGTTTGTGTAAATGGTTTCTTGGTTGATTGGAACTTTAAAAAAAATCATGCCCTATTTAATGGTATTCAAATTTTTTTTAAAACATTCCTGGTTTAATAGAAACTTTAAACATTTGAATATGTTTTTAAGATAAAATTTGAATTATTGAATTATTTTAATTTTATTTTTAAGATGTTTATTTTTTGATATGCTTCTATGTGTTTAGTAGTTATTCACTATTATTTTCTTATGACTTCTCTATATTTTTAATATACAATGTTTTATCTATTTATGTATATGATCGATAGGTTTTAGAATCATTTTAATATCCATATTTTATTTTTCTTATTTTCTTAATGATCTATATTACTCATTAAAACTACTTAATTAAAAATTCTATTCAAAATTAGTAGTAGTAACTATTTACTATTGTTCATGTGCAATATTAATTACATTACTTACTCTAATTCATTTTGATATCACAAAAATGTAGAGAAGAAAAGGAAAATTCAAATATTTAAACTATTAAAATTTTTAATTAATAAGACTATGAAAAATTCATCTTATTTTTTAAAATGGGAGAAAAAAAGGAGAATATAGAAATTTTATACAAAAATTAAAAGTGTTAAATTTTTTTATTATTCTTGGGTGAAGAATTTTTTTTCAAAGGAATAATTTATTTAAAGTGGGAGAAGAAAAAGATACGTCTAAAATTCTAAAAGTTCCATATTACATGAAACTTTTGAAAGATAAAATCTTAGTTTATGAATTTATTTTTTCTATTTCATGGGTTTTGTGATCATCAAAATGGGATATATTGTTGGAAAGATTATTTTGTTCCAACATATCTGAGTTTTTATGTGTTTTGATGATTCAAAAAATCCCTACTTTTATTCTAACAAGTTTATCTTAAGTGTTTTAGACAATTGTTTTGATAAGTTTATCTTAAATTGATTTAAGTATTCAATCTATGCCAAAGTGTTTTATCTTACGAGAGTCGAATAATATCTTTTGTCTACTCAGAATAAAAAAAAATCTATGTTGGAATTTTATCTAAGACTTTATCTCATGAAGAGAATGGATGAGTTACTGAATGCTCAATTCAGATGCTTTAGTTAGAATAAAAAGACTTTATATTTCAAAATGGATATTCTTAAAGGATTATCTTATGAGAGTTAGAGAAATTATGAAAGCTAAGTATCACACCTACGTAACATATTCATCTTACGATGAAAAATTATCATATACAATATTAAAGTCAGTTTATATTATGAAGAAGACAAAGAGATATTTTATTTTATAAAGTATCTTGGGAAGTTATCTTATGATGAACAATACTTCTAGTTGAATATCATATAAATATTTCATTATTATGATGAATTTCATGATTAATTTTCTAATTTATTAATAATTCATTTCATTATTTTAGAGCATATCTAAAGAGGGATTATCTATTTAAGGAAATATAAATATGTATAATATTTTCCATGAATGAAAATATCTGAAGAATGAGCATAATTTTATCATCACTACCACAAAAGTAATTTCTATATTTGGAATAAATGAACACATGTTCTTTATAGCATGTCTTATCATGTTGTCATTGCATGGATCACTTGACCGTTAGGTCTATCTTGTTCTTAAGTTCAAAGTGAGATATAAAAGGAATAGTTGGCCCATGCGTGATAATATATATACAGATACATGTATAAGGATGTGAAGAATGAGTAGAACACACATACGAATACTTTGATTTCATGTACATAAGAAAGATCAAACATAAACATTAATGCCATGCTGACCAGTTCTATTAGTTTCACTAAAGATCATCTGGAGATATACTTTGAAGACCATAATTTTCTCAGGACAAATATTCATCTATCATTAGTTGTTTATTTAATCTGTGTTACACAACCATTTCTTTCAAAGTTTATTCATTATATTTTGTTTACACTCAGTGTAAGAGTGTGTTTTGAGATCGTGGATAGGTCTTGTAAATTGAGAGCCTAGTTGAAAGCTCTTGGACTATTTTATTAAGTGAAAATTTCTTGCACTCATCTAGGAGCCCCTAGTAAAAGGGTTATTATAGTGAAAATCATGAAACTCTTGGAGTAGAGTGTTGGTGAAGTGGACTAGGGGATTTTTGTTCCTAGAACCACTATAAATCTCTTGTGTTCAATATCTTTCCTTTAAGTTTTTATTTCCATAGAATATATTTATTAAGGATAAATATTTCAATGATCATACCTAAAGAGGGAGGTTTTTTGTAAATAATTTTTTTAGGAACTCAATTTACCCCCCTCTTGAGTGTTCAGTTATAGATTATTTAGGACAACAATAATAGATCTCCCCCAAGATGTTCTCCCAAGAATTAATGCAGGGTATCAATGAACAACATGGGCCACTAAACCAACATTTTATACTCCAAATCCCATGTATCCTTTTCAACATGCTCATGCTTCCACATCAATCGCACAAGTGTGACATTCTTCCCTCATATATTCTTTTCACTATATTTCATGATGCGAATTAGATGCTCCTCAAAGGATGAATCAACATCAAGCTCAAAATCATCAAAATATATACTATGATAGAGTGATATCTATGAAGTTTTGACATGTGAAAAACATCATTAATGACATTGTATCATTGTAGAAGGGATAGAAGATATGCCACCAGACTGATCCTTTCCACTATCTTGAATGGCCTAGTGATCATGGGCACTAGCATTCCATCCTTATGGATATGGAATTTCCCTAGCCCAAGTGAAACCCAAATAAAATCCCAATGACCGAACTCAAACTCCAGAGGTCACCTCCGATGGTTATCACACAATTCATACCTTCTTTTCATGTTCACCACCACTTTTTGATCAACTAAACCTGCTCTAATGTCTCCCATACAAGACTAGGTTGAATGAGGGCTAACTCACCTACCTCTAACCACCATAGAGGAAAAAAAACAACCTTCCAAACAAGGACTCAAAAGGATCCATTTGGATCGATTCTTGGAAGATGTTATTATAAGAAAAATCCATGAGTGTCAAATGATGATCCCAAGAACCACTGAAATCCAAAGCATAGGATCGTAAAATGATGATCTCGATCAAAAACAATAATCCTTAGAAAACAATACTCCTTGGAACACCATGCAATCGAACTATATTCTACATGTAGAGACAACCTAGATCCTCGATGGTGAAAGTATCACATATTTTCAATAAGAGGGATACCTCAATCATTCAATCTACAACCACTAATACTACATAATTTATCCAAGGTGTCATGGAAAATCCTATCACAAAGTCCATGGAGACATCATCCCACTTCCATTTCAAAAAGGGAAAAAGTTGTAGTAACCTAGGAGTCCTCTAATTCTCAACCTTCACTTGATGATAGGTTAAACATTAAACCATAAGGCCCACTACCTCATTCCTCATCCCTGATCTCCAGTACTATCTATGGATATCATGATACATATTTTTTAGACTAGGATGTACCACCCATTTAGAGGCATGAAATTCCATCATCATCTCTTTATGAAAATATATAGGAACCCAGACATGACCATGGATAAGAAAACTATCATCAATATTAAGAGACCATCCTAATGGAGGATCCCCACTATTTATGTTTTCCCTAAAATATAATCCCTCTGGATCAAATAAATTCCCTCTCTCATCCAGTCTAGGAATATGGGAACCACTACTTTTGAATTAATATTCTCTCATCCCTAGGATTCCTGAACATTAAGATGCATCTCTAAAAATATGACCATCATATTACACTCATCAAAAGAATTACGTACTACCTCAATCTACGTATTACTACTCAAGGAATCGATACTTCCCTTTTTTGGAGTTCATGCCAACTAAAATTTGAAAGACTACAGATACCCGACCCACCTCCTATACTGAAGGTTAAAGTCTCACTACGAAAAGACTTACTTGAGGATCTTTTGGTTCGTGTATACCACAAACCAATCACCCAAAAGATAATTCCTCTAGCATATTGGGGAATGCATTGTTGAAAATAAGTCTAGATCTTGAGTAGGATAATTCCTATCATGAGGTATCAAATGTATAGATCCATAAGAAACCATTTGATCCTCCTACATTAGGGATTCTCTCAGTATGATTCTAGATGTGTCAAAATAAACATTATACTCCTTACTTAGCTCAGGAAGGTGAGGATTAATGCCAAGGTCAACCTAATATTCAAACCCTGGAAATCCTCTTCATAATCATATGACAAGAAAACTTCACCCCTTTATTGTTCAACCTAGACATCAGTGTTTTTAGATGGGATAAGTCCTAGATGGAATACTAATAATAGGATTATAGACTCAGAAATCTCTGAATCACAAAGATGTTATTGGGCCATTCCTAAGATACCATGGTTTCAACCTTATCTAGGCCCACTGACACTCCATCCATTGAGATGATGTGACCCAAGATGTGCACTTTCTTAATCCATATGTGACATTTAGATAATTTGACATAAAGTCGATTCTCTCTCATTGTACTCAGGATGATGTCAATTTATTGGGCATGATTATATCTAGATTTATATTAGACCAATATTTCATTGATAAAGACCACCAAAAAATGAATAATAAATGGTTAGAAGATCCAATTAATCAAGTCCATGAATACCATTAGTGTATTATTCAGACCAAATGACATCCCAGTGAAATCGTATAATCCATACCTACTTTGAAAGTAGTCTGGGGTATATGAGATGGTCTCACCCTCAATTAAAATTTCCTTAAACTCAAGTAAATATTGGAGAAAATCTAGGTACCTCTCATATGATCAAATAGATCATTGATACATGAAAGGGGATACCGATTCTTGACCATTATCTAGTTCAATAATTGATAACCCATGCATAAGCACAAAGTCTCATCATCATTCTTGGTGAAAATCACATGATAAACCTATAGTGAAATAATTGGCTATATGAATCCCTTAACTTCTAGATCCTCAAACTGAACTTTCAACCCCTGAAGCTCCATTGGTGTCATCTTGTAAGCTGGAATATAAACTAGTTTGGCCCCAAAACCAACTCGATAGTGAACTCAATATCCATATTGGGTGGTAATCCAGATAAATCTTCAAGAAAAAAGTCCAAAAAATGGTCCATTATCAGAGAAATAGTACTCCACTACATCCCATCATCATCCATAATAAGGACAGATATATAATCCATGATAAAATCCGATCTTTACTGAATCGGTCCTGCATGACAAGCCTGATGATTCAATTATGATTGATGGATATAATTATCCCTTCTAAAGATATAAAAGTAACTCTCCTCCGATAATATTAAATATAATATAGGTACATAACTAGACAATACATACCTAGTATCAAATTGAACCCAACCATTTCGTTCACAAACAACTCTTAGAGGAAATAATAGTCCCAGTTTCAAGAGAAAACTCATTACAACGCATGATACCCTATGATCGCATCCTAAAAGTGCACCGATGATCATAACAACATCCAATATCTCAACAAACAAACCCAATATATTAGAAAATTGAGAAGATATGAAGGAATGAGATTCTCCAATATCAAAAAAATGAAAAAAGGGTAGATGAAACAAGAATCACATCCTCGATAGTGTAGGTTCCTGCATCCAGTCTAGTAGGAGTAGAATGTATAACATGCATCTGACTCACCCCTCTACCCTGGGCTCCAGTCTGACCCCCCTATGATTATATCTCATACTAGTACTACTTCTCTTGTATCAAGGTGCCACATACCCTACCTTGAACTGAGTTTTCAATGGAACTCCAGCTGACTATCTTTTGAGGGTCAACTAAGTCCTTAAACTCTAGTGTTGGTCCCAATCATCTACCACTACCTAACTACCAAGTGTTATTGAAGAACCTCTATAGATGTCCCATCTCCCCATAAGAATGACACTACACTACTAAGAAAGGATACTCAAAGAAACCATGGCCAACCTTTCTACACTGAATACACTACCCCTGGTCGTGATCCTTAGGCATCTATCCACACCCCTGGCTATTATTACTGCTAATTACTTAGAGGTAATTATCATAGAGGTGCTTTTTTCTACCAAAATAAGAGCTTCCCAATCACCCTAAAGTGACTGTTTTCCTACCAATTAGGGCCTTCTTCAGGTTACCTTCCATGATTATAGCCCGATTAATCACATCTGTGAAGTTTTTTATGAGAAAAATGTTCACCTCTGACTTGATCTCAAAACAAAGATCATATTGGAAGCACTTTTTCATGGATACCTCATCATCTTCCAAATATGGAGAAAAATGTTATATGTTGATAAAAGGTCCAACATAGTCCATCACTGATATTCTCCCATGAGTCAAGAGCATGAACTCTTTAACCCTCTCATCCCTCAATGTATCTAAATAGAATTATATCCTAAAATTCACTTCAAATTCCTTCTAGATTAGATCCTATTATTTTCTATCTTGTTTAATGATGTCCCACCAGTACTTGGATGGTTCTCAGAGCATATAAATATCAATTTTCACTCTCATTTCTATGGTTTTATACAAATTATTTAAGATCATCCGGACTAAATTGATCCAAAAGTCAACTGCTTGGGGGCCTCCCTCCCCAGTAAATGTGGGTGGGTGCTATAGCTAGAAATATCTATTCAAATTCGAAATAGAATGTACTATATGAGATATATCCCTTTACATGGATCAAATGACCCATATGAAAATACCACAAAGCGGATTATCCATATGGTTCCCCAGAGTCACGGGATGTTCCAGCTCAACCGTGTTAGGCGTGTGCTGATTACCACTCTATTGACACTCAACCTGAACACGACATGAAGGAATTTTCTTTAAAAAGGTCAACAAACCATTCATAACATAGGATACATAACAATATCAGACTCGGGAGATCAATAAAAATATATATAATCATCGACATAAGGTTACTCCCAAACTTTTCTTAACAAGTTAATTGTAATGTAATAATAATTCCATTTATTACTTTTATTAGATATATCAATGTATTATTTTTCAAAATTTAAATAGGTAGATATGTCACATGTGATAAAAATTTCCCTAGAATAGATAATTCATTTCAACACATTTCCCTACGTTCCAACCATGATGCATGAATACTCACTTCATTCCGTATCGACCTATGAGTAAAATCTTATAAAATAGTAGCATCGCACAATAAGTGAATCACCCATGTTGAAATAACATTACAAATTTAATAAGTGAACATCAAGAATAGTAATACCATCCTTTGGTACTTGCCTTTACCATAGGATATGGGTTATCTACTATCATACACAATCTTATTACCAATCCCTGACACATCATAGTCTCCTTTCTACCATCCCCAAATAGTAAAGCAATAGAAAAGATCTGAACTCTAATACCATTTTGTAACATCCTCATCCTAGTACTCTCTTACATTATCAAGAAAAGTAATTATCAGACCTCAAGTGTTCCTCCCCATATACTATAATCTATTGAATAGTGGTAAGTTTTTAAGTAATATAGTGGGGAGACTATACCCTATGGTTTAGAGTTTCAATAATAACAGAAATCAGATAAAAAAATCATTAAAATAAAATAACAGTTAAGAAAACACAACCAAATCAAACCATAAATTTATAAATAACCAATAATAGTAATAATAAAAATAATAATAAACCATGTCATGTCTTACTCTATTTCAATATTGATGGTCCAGGTGCAGCGGAAGCGTGGTTGGGACGGTACCCAACTTTGATTTTTACCATGATCAATGATTATTCCGGGATCAATATGATGATGAATGTCAGTCTCCAAGAAATATAATCAAATATTTAGATAAAGAAGAAAGAGGCTCAAAACCTTAGAAATGATCTTGCACATCATGTTTATAATTAATTTAATTAATTTCATAAAGAAAAAATAATACCTGTATCTTTTGTTATTTTTCTTCGTTGACGATGTTGATCGTTCGAAATGACCCTTTCAGATTATCTCGTTGCGCATGTAAGGATCCAAACCAGAATCCCTCTAGCGGTGATCCACATGTGCTCTGATGGCCTCCGATCGACACCGCTCATTCTCCGAGTGTTATCACAGTGAAGTGAGTGTCTTGTGTTGGTCATTCTTGATCGGTTGTTCTTCGGCCTTAAAGAACGTCTCTCATTCTTGAGAGGGGAGAGAAGAGGATTTGATAGAGAAATTATTTGGATCAACAATTCTCAATTCACCAGGTGTGTGGTGTGGTGTCTAGAACAATAGGCGTACTTGCCTATTTATATACATAGAATTTTAGTTACGATATTTAATTGCATAGCAAAAATTAAATACATTCATGAACTTAGTGAAAACCCATGCATTTAATAATAATACTGCATCATTATTTATGGTGTTCCAACTTGCAATAAATGGAATTATAAATAAAATTCCGCGTCATAAAATAATATCAAAGTTATTTTAATTTGTTCCAACTAGTTAAATAATTATTTACCATCTTGCAAATAATTATTTTACTACTGGACCGACCTTGGTCCTCTTGAACTCCACTTACATTTATTGAACACCCGAATAAATAAATAAATAATTTATTCACTTAAATAAATATTTTATTTACAAACTAGTAAATAAATATTTATTAAATGTTCAATAAAATAAATAAATATATTTTATTTAATTTATTTGATCATTGTAACTTGAATAAAATCATTCCACAGTCTTAAGAATAATATTTATTTCATTAATTAAATTCAAATAGAATTTAACTGAGAGCACCAAAAAAACTTAGTGTGTGATCCTCTAGGATTCTTTCTTATTGGCATTAGGTGAGCTTGCCTAAAGTCCAAGAGTACTATTTAGAAACAAGTCAAGGCACCCAAGAGAAAGAACACAAAGTCACAACAATAACATCCACATACGAACACTCACTATGTAATATAATCTCTTTGTCGCAATATCTCATCAAGCATGTATCATGATTGTGTCATCAACTTTTATGCTTGATACGTCATTCTTTGACTACTTGAAATAAACTCGTCGTTACACCATGGCCATGGAATTTTATGTGACAGTTCTATTTCAATCAAAGGGACAAGATATCAACTTCCATAAATGGAAGGGATAAATCCTTACTCGACTTATCCATTAATAACATGCCACTCGTGATACACCCAATGTACCCTGATTCCCGCCAATTGTCTGCGTGATGGTTTTCTTTAGTAAATCAAAGTGCGTAAGTTGTGACATGTATTAATTATAATCTTAAAGTCTAAGGATCATTACACATGCTCGTAGATAGAAATATCCAATGACAGCAAAACATACAGAATTCCTACTAGTGGGTATGTTCTCATAATTTCTTATCTTGGAGATTACCAAGTGCGAAATTCATGAGAGGAAGTCTCATCTACTTATGAGTACTCGCATCTGATGGTTTTCATGCTATGTGTCCCATCATAGCATGTCATACAACCATAGAACTATATTTAAGCATATTGTTATAACATTTCAAGGTTCTCATCATAGCGGGGAACTTCCATGACCTTATCAATGTAAAAAATACTCTAGGACATTATTACATCACAGTCATGAAGAACAATGAGCAATATGTAATAATATATTAAATATACATGTAATCAAAGTAAAACTAGTTGGTTCTAGGACATCAACTCTTAAAAACTCCCACTTGAACTAGATCCAACTGCCTAAGACTTTCAGTCCGCTAGACCTCACATGATGATGATGTTTCTATTGAGTCAAGGCTTTAGTCTAGGGGTCTACCACATTGTCTTACATGGAAATACTGCTCACTAAAACTTCACCTCTCTAAGAAAAATCCCTCAAGAGATGATACTTCCAAAGTATGTGCTTCGTTTGTTGATTTGACCTTGGATCTTTTGCGAGAGCCACCGCTGCAGTATTATCACAGTACCGTGTGATGGGATCTTTACTCCTAGGTATCACATATAGCTCCTAGATGAAGCTTCACATCCAAAATGCTTCTTTAGTGTCCTCAGAAGCTATGATATACTCAGACTCTATTGTAGAATTTGTGACCACACTCTGTTTTGAGCTCTTCCATCTCACTGCACCTCCATTCAAAGTGAATATGTATCCCTTTTGCAACTTCATGTCATCTTAAATCAGTCTGGAAACTAGCACCTGCATATCCTCTGATGTCTAGTTCCTCATATTCTCCATAAAATAGGAACATATCCTTAGTACGCCTTAGATACTTTAGGATAGTCTTGACTACCATCTAATGGTGGTCACCTGGGTCAGCTTGATATCTACCTACCACACTCAATGCGTAGGCGACATCTAGCCTAGTACATAGCATGACATATATGACTGACCCAATCACTAATGTGTATAGAGTCCTTGCCATTATCTTTCTTTCCTCATGTGTATGAGGACAAATTTTCTTGGAAAGATGAATGCCATGTGATGCTGGCAACAATCCCCTCTTGGATTGTTCCATACTAAATCTCTTCAGTATCTTATCAATGTATGTACTTTGACTTAGGCCCAACAATCTATTGGATCTATCATGATGTATCTTGATCCCAAGAATATACGCTGCCTCACACAAGTATTTCATGGAGAATCATTGATTCAACCATGAATTAATAGACTATAATACTGGTATCTTGTTTCCAATAAGTAATATGTCATCAACATATACTATTAGGAAAACGACTGCACTCTCACTAAACCATTTGTAGACACAAGGCTCACATTAATTCTTGATAAAACCAAATTCTTTTATGGCTTCATCAAAATGAATGTTCCATGACCTGGATTCTTTCTTTAATCCATAAATGGATTTCTGCAACTTGTATACCTTATTGGCATCATTTGGAGTCACAAACCCTTTAGGTTGTGTCATGTAGACATCTTCCTGAAGGTTCCCGTTAAGGAATGTTGTTTTGAAATCCATTTTCCAAATCTCATAGTCATGGTAATCCATAATGAAAAATATAATTCTGATGGATTTCAGCATTGCAACTAGTGAGAAGGTTTCATCTTAGTCAATTCCTTGATGCTGTTTAAAACTTTTACAACCAGTTGTGCCTTATAGGTACTGACTTGTCCTTCCATGTCCAGTTTCTTCTTGAATACCAATTTGCAACCAATAGTCTTTACATCAACCAGAGGATCTACCAAAATCCAGACTTGGTTTTAGTACATGGAATCCATTTCATAATTCATGGATTCTTTACACTTGGCAACATGTGTGCCACTTACTGCTTCTTTATAGGTTATAGGATCATTATTATCAACTAATAAAGAGTCACCATACTCAGTAACTAGAAAACCACACCATTCTGGTTCTCTAACCTCTATTGTACTCCTAACCAATATTTGTGTCTCTGGAACAGATTCTTCATCCACGGGGCTTTGTGGAATCTATTTCTATACCAACTATTGTATACCTTGAGCCTTAACTTCATTGAAGTCTATCTCACTCCCACTATCTATTTTGAATATGTGCTCCCTTTCAAGGAATATGGCATGTCTTTCCACTATAACCTTTTTGTATAAGGGGTTGTATAGGTAATATTCCCTTATTTCCTTGGGGTATCCTATAAAGGTACACTTTGTGCCTTGGGGTGCGATTTTGTTACCTGAATAGGCCTTAACAAATGCTTCGCTACCCCACACATGTAAATTCGATAACATGTCTTTTCTTCTAATCCATAACTCGTATGGAATACCATTTATCGATTTAGTTAGAACTTGGTTTAGTATGTGTGCCACTGTTTGTAACTCATATCCCCAAAAGGATCACTACTGGAAAATTGCCCTATACCCACGGTTCAAAACCGTGGGTATAGCCCCCAAAACCGTGGGTATAGGCTATACCCACGGTTTTGGGAACCGCGGGCTGGAATGGCGTCGGGATAGGGGGGTCACCCTATACCCACGGTTTGGAGAAACCGTGGGGATAGGTTTTTGGCAGCGTGGCAAGTGGGTGGCCACGCTGGCAATGCATTGACCCCACGGTTTGAGAACCGTGGGGATTTAATTTTCAAAAAATTGAGCCCGCTGGGTGTTGAACCCAGGCCTCGCACAGCACCGTCCGAAATCACAACACCCTCATACCACCCGAGCCATGAATTCAATTCGTTATTTATACATATATCAGCGTATATATATTAATATAGATTATTTTATTTAAAAATGCAGGCGCGGTGATTCGAACCCGCGCTGTACTGGAGACCATGTAGCGCACCGCTGCATCGAACCAACTGAGCTATATTTTATATTTGTTATTTACGCACATATCATCGTATATATATTAATATTGAGTATTTAATTTTAAAAAGAAGCTGGCGAGAATCGAATCCGCACTTAACTACAGATCCCCGACGGCAGTGCTGCATCTAACCAACCGAGCTACCGAAACTTTGAATATTTTTATTCCTATAAATCTATATATATTAATCATAGCCATGTTCCCGCCAATGTTTTTTTCGTTGTCCCGCGTAATTTTGGTTCCCGCCTTATGGCGGCAAAGCTATACCCACGGTTCTCTAAAACCGTGGGTATAGGTCTTCCAAGAAAAAACCGCAATACCCACGGTTTTGAAGAACCGTGGGTATAGGTCATCCGAAAAAACTCTATACCCACGGTTTGGACAAACCGTGGGTATAGGTCTTCAAAAAAAATCACCTATACCTACGGTTCTGCAGAACCGTGGGTATTGGTCTTCAAATATAATCTATACCCACGGTTTTTGAGAACCGTGGGTATAGGTCCCCATATTAACCCTATAGCCACGGTTTTGGAAAACCGTGGGTATAGGGGTACCCTATACCCACGGTTTTTTGGAAAACTGTGGGTATAGGCCTGTTTTCCAGTAGTGGATAATGGAAGACTTGTATGACTCATCATTGATCTCACCATGTCCAACAGGGTGCGGTTTCTCCTTCACTCACACCATTCCACTGGGGCGTGTTTGTAGGAGTGAGTTGGGATAGGATCCCAAACTCCTGTAAGTAATCAATGATGTCTTGATTAAGATATTCTCCACCTCGGTCTGAGCGGAGTTTCTTAATCTTCTTACCAAGCTGGTTCTCAACTTCATTCTTGCATTCTTTGAACTCATCAAAAGAATCTGACTTATACCTCATTAAGTAGATATATCCATATCTACTAAAATCATTAGTAAAATTTATGAAGTATGAGTACCCTCCCCTTGCTTTAACTAGAAATGGACCACACACATTGTTATGAACCAATTCAAGAAGTTATTTAGCCCTTTCACCTTTCCCACTAAATGGATATTTGGTCATTTTGCCTTGTAAACATGCATGACATACACCAAGTGGTTTTAGTTCGAAATAATATAAATATCCATCTTGATGTAACTTTTTCAAGTGTTTCTAATTTACATGACCTAGCCGGTGATTCCAAAGTTGGGTGTGGTATGATTCATGTGAAGTATCTTTGTTATCAATTTCCATTACATGGTTTGTGTAATCCAACAGATAAAGTCAGTTGTATAAATGTTCCCTACCATAACAAATTATATCTTTGTAAAAGAAGCAACATTCATTTCCAAACTTGAAAAAAAATCCATCTGTATCTAATCTGGATACAGAAATAATATTTTTAGTAACATAAGGCACATAATAACAACCCTTTAACACCAAGATCATCCCAGGTGGCAACGTGAGGTGGTAGTCCCCGATAGCTATAATAGAAAGTCTGGCTCTGTTGGCTGCTCGTAGATCTACCTCCTCTCGATCAATCTTCTTAAATATACTTGGTTCCTATATTTGGATGCATATGTGAGAACCACAAGCTATATCTATTACCCAATTTTTAGAAATAGATAGATTGAATTTGATAAGAAACTCACCTGAAGCTTCCCCTTGCTTCTTAGGTTGGGTGCAGTTCTTCTTCTAGTGGCCCTTCTTGCCACATGCGAAACAAACAACCTCTTGTTCCCTTGCCTCCCCTTTGATCTTCCTTTTCTTGGAAGGTCATGAAGAAGCTTTGGGATTAAATCCCTTCACATTCCATTTCCTCTTATTCACCATAAGGACAGAAGGCTTTTCATGCTTCATATCTTTGTCCACTTGGTGAATGAGGATAAAAAGATCAGATAGAGACTTCTCAATGTTGTTCATGTTGAAATTAACAAAAAATTTAGATAATCTCTGAGGGAGTGATGTGAGAATGAGATCAGTGCCCAGTTCTTCAGGGAGTTTAAACCCTAGAACCACCAGGCGCTCAATATATCCAATGAGCTTGACTACATGAGGCCCAATTGGGGAACCTTCTCCAAGCTTACTCTGAAAGAGGTACCTTAGAGATCTCAAACCTTTATTATCTTTCTCTCTCCTAGTAAATACCACGGAGGTGCTCGAGCATGATATAAGCATCCATGTTTTCATGAGACTTCATGAGATCACTAGACATTAATGATAACATCAAACATTAAATGTTGACTGTGTCATTCATATGTTTCTCATAGACCAAAAATCCTCATCACTCGCCTCTTTGGCAGGCAGATTAGGTAATGCTAACTCCATCATGTAAGACTTCCATTCATGGCATAGGATAACCCGAAGGCGTCTAAAACATTCCTAGAAGTTACTGCTGGTGTGGATGTTGTCTTTATTCAGAATTGATCGTAGGGATAGTGTGGTTGACGAGTTTTTTATTTTTATTCTACAATTAAAAGAGCAGATCATTAGTACTTTCTTTATTACATTTTATAAGAAATAATAAATTTTATTAAGTCTCCCACTATTTTATCAAGTCCCAATAGCCCTCACCATTTAAATAAGAATGTCCATTTTCCATGACATTCTAGTGGAAAGGATCCATATTTCCCTTCATATAACCCCAACAAGGGTTTGGTCAAGCTATTATAAGGTATTTAGGTAGGCAGGTCTTTGCCAACTACAGGCTTGCATCTCCTTGATATGTTGAGTGGACTCCCCAATCATGAAATCATGACTTTGGATTTACTCAACTCTTGCCTCCAATATTACACCAATTATAGAAAGGGATACTTCTCTTGATGTAATATGGTTAAGTCAACTGAAACCTTTTATAAGGTCTTCCTATATAAAAGTAAGTGTCCCAACAAGGGTTGCTCAAACATATAGTTTTATTGAGTTTTTACCTTAATCAAGTAACAAAAAGCTTTTCATGACTTAATATTTTATTTGAGGGATTTTTTATCTCCCATTCATGAATTTATTATTATCATTATCACATGCTTGTTAATATTAAGTAGAACTTACTTAAGTTATTAACCATGTCTTGATAATATTTACGCATAAGTCTAGTTTATTTTAGTTTCATCTTGCATGCTTGTTTAATTCATTAATTATGTGATTGTGAAAACACATCCATAATAATAAAACATGCAACTGATATAAATAAAATAAAGTAAATGGCATAATCATGAGCTTTTCTAATGGTTATTTTATCTAGCAGTTGATAAACTAACCCTGACTTAGGGGAGAAACACCTTGAACCTTCTGGGTTCATGTTTACAACTTCCACCTGTCCACCTATGTATCTCCTAGGATTGGTTTTTTCTCGAATCTATATTGAACCAACTCCACTATCTTGGGAGTTCCATCCATTACATATTCCTTTTTTAACTCACATCTAGGTGAGGGGTAAAAAGGGGTTTTACATAAAAGAAACATTGGGCATGCAGGCCCTACATATTAATGAGGAGAAGGCTCTCAGGACAAAAAATTTAATTCAAATAAATAAATTAAAAGAAACCATCCACATAAAAAGGTTTTTGTCTAGATCATGATCATCTATACATGCAACTAGATTTACACATAAATAAAACTAGCAATCAATTCTTTAAACGTTCTTGTTTAAGATAAATCACACTCGAATCAATTAATTATCATATTTAATTAATCAATCCTTTTATCTTAAACCCTTTTCTGAATTTCCTTGAGATTCTCATCCATCATAATTTTAAACAAATAAATTCATTTAAAATTATCTTTGTACATAACTTGTATCTTGGAGGCAACCCGATGAATTCCTTCTCATAACTACCCAATGAGTATAAATGAAAATTACACAGATGTTAAATTAAACACATATATATAAAACAACTATCACATGTTGTGCCTCAGATTTATGCCCACACGATGGTACACATCTCAAAGGTTTTTATAATATAATAATAAATTTTAATAAATCTACGTAATTTGGATGAGTACATGGTGTTTATTTCCAACTACACGACGTGTATTATTTTTCACCATCTATCTAAAGTACACGCCTGAGGAAACGACATGTGAGTATACTTCAGAAATCTTCGGAGTACACGGCATGTCTAGTGGGCCACACGTCGTGTAGTTCCTCATTACATGGTCTTCATCCAGGCAAGCCGTGTATGTGGTACACGGTCCAACCCTAACCCGAAGGGACTACATGCCGTGTCCATTGGGCCACATGGCGTGTAATCCATAAACCATGTGCCACCTATTCCTAGTCAACACATGGAGTCATTTAAGACTTCTAAAGACTCGAACACATGACTTGGTTTGGAGGACCGGTCTGATGCATTGAATATTGACTACATGGAGTGTACTACCGAATACACGCCGTGTATTCTGGTGTTTTACGACCAGGAAGCTTTGGCACCTCCGGATGAGATCTTCTATTTTATTTTAATCAAAATTAAAAGAAAAGATCATTTCTGTAAGGTGAACGAGAAATGAAAGAGGAGGAATAGATCTCAAGATTCAGATTTGCAGAATGATTAACTTGAATTGAAACAACTAAATTATTAAATGTGTAATTCATCAATGAAATATTTAAATAATTATAAACTATGATGTAACCCCTATGATACCACTTGATGGTTCTGAGCGCAGCGGAAGCGTGGTTGGGACAACACCCAAATTTTATTTTTACCATGATCAATGATTATTTTGGGATCAATACGATGATGAAAACCAGTCTCCACAGAATGTAATAAAAGATTTAGATAAAGAAGAAAGAGGCTGGAAACCTTAGAGAGGATCTTGCACATCATGTTTACAATTAATTTAATTAATTTCATAAAGAAAAAATAATAGTTGTATCTTTGGTATTTTTTTCATTTATGATGTTGATCGTCCAAAATGACCCTTTCTAATTATCTTATTGCGCTTGTAAGGATCCAAAATAGAATCCCTCTAGCGGCGATCCATACGTGCTCTGATGGCCTCTGATCAACACCGCTCGTTCTCCGGGTGCTAGTGCAGCGAAGCAAGTGTCTTGTGTTGGTCATTCTTGATCGCTTGTTTTTCAGCCTTGAAGAACATCTCTTATTCTTGAGAGGGGAGAGAAGAGGATTCGAGAGAGAAATTATTTGGCTCAAAAATTCTCAATTCACCAGGCGTGTGGTGTAGTGTCTGGCACAATAGGCATACTTGCCTATTTATATACATGGAATTTCAGTTACAATATTTAATTGCATAACAACAATTAAATACATTCATGAACTTAGAGAAAACACATGCATTTAATAATAATACCGCGTAATTATTTATGGTGCGCCAACTTGTGCAAAACAGAATTATAAATAAAATTTTGTGTCATAAAATAATAGCAGCGTTATTTTAATTTGTGCCAAATAGTTAAATAATTATTTACCGTCTTGTAAATAATTATTTTTTATCGGACCAACCTTGGTCTGCTAGAACTCCACTTCCATTTATTGAACACTCAAATAAATAAATAAATAATTTATTCTTTTAAATAAATATTTTATTTACAAACTAGTAAATAAATGTTTATTAAATGTTCAATAAAATAAATAAATAAATTTTATTTAATTTATATGATCATTGTAACATGAATAAAATTATTCCATAGTATTGAGAATAATATTTATTTCATTAATTAAATTCAAATCGAATTTAACCGAGACCACCAAAAACACTTAGTGTGTGACCCTCAGGATTCTTTATCGTTGGCATTAGGCGGGCTTGCCTAAAGTCCAAGAGTACTATTTAGAAACGGGTCAAGGCACCCAAGAGAAAGAAAGTAAAGTCACAACAATGACATCCACATGCGAATTCTCACTGTGTAATATAATCCCTTTGTCTCAATATCTTATAAATCAGGTTTCATGATTGTGTCATCAACTTTTATGCTTGATACGTCGTTCTTTGACTACCTGAAATAAACTTTTCATTACACCATGGCCATGGAATTTTGTGCGACAGTTCTATTTCAATAAAAGGGCCGAGATATCAACTTCCACAAATGGAAGGGACATATCCTTCCTCAACTTATCCATTAATAACATGCCACTCGTGACGCACCCAACCTACCCTACTTCCCGACAACTGTCTGCGTGATGGTTGTGTAATTCATGATACGTATTAATGATAATATTAAAGTCTAAGGATCATTACACACACTCGCTGATAGAAATATCCGATGAAACAAAAACATGCAGAATTCCTAATAACGAGTCTATTCTCATAATCTTCCATCTTGAAGATTACCAAGTATATTCTTCATGAGAGGAAGTCTCATCTGCTTACAAGTACTCACACTTGACAGTATGCATGCTATGTGTCCCATCATAGCATGTCATCAAACCATAGAACTGTATTTAAGAATATTTTTATAGAATTTCAAGGTTCTCATTATAGTGGAGAACTGCCATGACCTTATCAATGCAACAAATACTCGAGGACATTATTACATCACAGTCATACAGAACAATTAACAATATGTAATAATATATTAAATATCCATGTAATCAAAGTAAAACCAGTTGGTTCTAGGACACCAAATCTTACAAATATAAATATCATTTTGAGTCACACAAGTAAAAGAATAAACAAAATCATAATAAAATACTCCCAAAACCCTAGTCCTAAATCCTAGGATTGGTCCCACATATATGCTCTAATCCCATCTAATAATCAATAAAATCATACATTGGGCCCCTTTACCTTGTCCAATACAGCATCCATGAAATCTTCCTGGGTACCAAATGATGCCTAAATAGGATGCGAGTATAACTCAGTAAGCTGACACCCACAACAATTAAACAATCTAGTATGAATAAATAGTGCATGCAATAATATAATAAACATGGAAAATAATTCATAAATTAATGTATAATATCAAATGAACATGCTGACCCTCAAGATCTTGTTTGATACTCAAAATTTGTCAAAAAATAACCTTCCCCAGGCCATGAACCTAGACATCTCACCCCATGGATCTCCAGTAATATCTTGGTTGCCTTCCGAGCACACCATAGGATATTACCCACTAGGGTAGCTTTTCAGACTAATGACTATCCCAATAGGAAAACACATGTTCTTTCAGTGTGTTTTTTCCTCACTCAAATACACCCTAGGAAACTTCCCAAGAGGTCACCCATCTTAATCACTAATCTAGGCCAAGCACGCTTGACTATGGAGTTCTAATCATGTAGGATTCTGAAAAGAAAGGTGCACCTTGTTGAAATGGGTAGAGTAACATTTAACATTTTTAAGTCTCACTTTTCCAGGAGCGTTACACTCTCCAACCCTTTAAATCACATCGCCCGCATTGTGGACCCCAAGACTCAAAACTAGGCAGTGCCTCTACACTTTTGATTGGGTATTGGCTCTGATACCATTTTTCATAACCTAGCCTTCACTGGGCCATGAACCTAGTAATATGACCCCATGGGTCTCCAGTAATACCTTGGTTTCCTTCCAAGAGCACCATAGGCTATTACCTACTGGGGTCACTTATCAGACTAATGAATGTCCCCACATCCCCACACATGTTCTTTCAGTGTGTTTTTTCCTCACTCACACACACCCTAGGAAACTTCCTATGAGGTCACCCATCCTGATCACTACTCCAGGAAAATCAATCTTAACTATAGAGTTATAATGAGGTAGCCTCCTGAAAATAAAGGTTCAACTTTTTTTCATGGATAGTAACATTTATCCTTTTTTAAGTATCACTTTTACAAGGGTGTTATAGGGTTAGCCAAATATTCTTTAGCATGATTCTAGATATCTTTATTAAGTGTTGTATCCTCATTATTCAGAAGGATCACCCATCACATTGGTGTATTCTTCTACATAGGATGAATCACCCATATGACGTCTCAAGTTACTTTTTATCTCACCCTTAGGCATGAAGTAACCAAATAATATTAGGATATATGTGAATTCCAATGCTAGAGCCTATTAGGTTCTCTTAGGGTGAAAGAACATGCTAAGGGAAAAAGTAACTGTATCATAATGGGATCTATGTGAATTCCAGTGCTAGATCCACTTACGTGTTCCCATAGTGAAATATCATACCAAGGGAAAAAGTATTACATGACCCAGTGTGAATTCCCACAGTAGGTTCACTTATGTACTGATAGGACATATGACCTTATGTGAATTCCCATGCTAAGGATAGTTTTACAATTCACAAATAATATAAAAATAGGAAAACCATTTCTATTTATCAAACATTACAAACATATTAACATAATCCACATTAGTTAATTATCTTGAATTACCAATTATCAACCCTTTACTCAATCATTCCACATTAAAAATTATCAAAAATAATTCTAAAAATTATAATAAATGTATTAATAAACCCAATTACCATTTACATTTTAATCTAAGAATATTTAATCATGTTATCATGCCAAGAATATTTTAATCCAATTAAACAATTTCAAACAAAGTAATTCTATATCAAAACAATCACCATAATTCACATGTTAAGCCAATTTACAATATTAATCCAAATATAAATCAATTTCCAATTCATCATAGGGATATAGGTTCAACCAAACCAAGTTCCAACCTAAGGTCAAAGTTTGGAACACCTCTTGGATGGCCGAAAGTCCTGGTCTTAATGAAAACAGACCAAATGAGATCCATGGGAGGTTTAAGCATATGAATTTCATTAAAACTATGGGTTAGCAATTAGGTTAGGCCACACACATGGTCCATAAACATGATTTCACTTATTTCACATACTATAAAAATTAAATAGACATTATAAAGTTATTTTAGACCACCCACCTCAAGCAAAAAAGAAGAAGAGATCCAAGTTTGTGCTCTAGATCAATGTGCAACACAAATATCTCCTATAAATAGTGGTTGGAACATCTCATCAAGGTTAGAAAAAGAAGATGCAAGGAGGAATCAAGAAGAATTTATCAAATACAAGGTATACTCTCTTATTTTTAGATTATTGGATTGAATAACATATTGAATAACCAAATATTGGCATTTGAGGAGCCTTGTGTAACGTCCTGAGTTTTTGAGTGGGTTGAAAATCACCAACCTATTTGAGTTTGTTGAGAGGAAAAAATTTATTTTTGATATTTGAAACCAAATTTCAAGACTTTTATTGAACTAAGGACTTTTTTTAGATGGGTTTTAAAGCTCGTAAAGCTACTCGGGGTTTCAGGTGAGTTTTGGTTGTGGTGAGGCTTAGAAACCATGTTTCAGGAAAGCACAGACTAAGGAACATGGTTTAGACAAACCATGTGGCCTCCCATGAGAAACCATGTGACCAACCTATATCATTGGACACATTTTTTCAAACTGTGTGGATGGGGGAGTATGACCATATGAAACCCCTATAGTTTTTAACATAGGGGATTCACACAGTATGTGTAGGGTTTGGAAAACCATGCACTTATCCCGTGCGTGTGTGGTGATTGGATAGTGAGCACCACATTGTTGGAACATGGTTAGCCAAACTGTGTGTCCAGACCATGCAATCATTTATTTGGGATAAATTACATTTTCTCCTACCTCTATTTTCCAATTTTCTCCTCCTCCTTCTCCCATTCATGTGTAGAAAATAGGGGGATTCCCATTTCTCCTCCATTTCTTCTTCTACCTAGGATATGGCCAAACACCCTCATCTAGACTCTAATCCTTGATCTATTGGTGGGTATGCATTTGTCTTGGTAAGACCTTCAATCCACTATCTTATCATTTCTATTTATCTCACCATATGAAAGTCTAAATCCATGCGATCTCTTTTTCCCTATTTTCATATAATTCATTGAAAACAATGATGTCTTATGATTTATCTCAAGTTAGAGGTCGAAATCATATGATCGAGGACATAATATCATAAGGTAAGTGGTTCCTAGATTTATCCTTGATTTTTGGGTGTTTTTAGGTTGTATTTTATATACGCCTTGTGGGTAGTCTGAGAGAGACCCCTAATTAATTAAATTATTATCTTTAAATTGTTCAATTAATGATATGAAATGCCTATGGGCATGCTTTTTCTTCACTAAAAATGGTTAATCCAAGTAAGGGGATTGTACCATACTAGGAAGTTTAGGTTGGGCGTGTATTTTAAATTAAATTGAATTGTTTATTATTAATTACTTGGTTCTATGGGAACGTGATGGGATATGACTAAGGATTGAGGTTATGTTGATCACTTAGACTAAGGTGGCATGGATCATCAGGTTAGGCTTGGCCCAGTACATATGGAGTGATGATGATCACTAGGCTGAAGAAACATCATCATTGGTTTGAGGTGATGAGGTTGTTAGGTTGAGGTATTGGCTCTCAGGAATTGAGATAGTGATGACCATCAGGTTTTAGTGACATGATCATAGGGTAAAGAGGTATCAAATGATGTTTCTTAGGTTGTTTGGTGATTTCAACTCACTGATTGTTAGAAGAAACATCGTTGGAGTGATATTCACACATATAAAACTCATTTTAGGTGGTGTTGACCACTCATTGTGGGTGGAGGACCCCGTTGTTTGTGGGGATTAGAGGATGGTGTCGACCATCAAATATGTTTGGGGTGATCATCATAAAAATCCATATGGATAGTGACGGAACATCAGTTGATGGTGTTGAGACCATCAATTAGGGGATAGGGCTTATTATTATACTTGAGGCCAAGGTTCCAAGATTATGGGAGAATGGACATTGTCGTACCTCAGGACGTCGGCTATTGAGATGACAATGATTATTTATTGGAGGATGAATATCATTATGACTTGGGACATCAGGCTGTTGAGCTGATGTGGAATCTTTGAGTAGTGGTCCATGGGACCTATATATTATTGATTGGGCATACCGTATGAACTCCATACATTTTATTTTCATCACGTGGTGCCAGTGACATAATTACAGGTAGAACCTAAGGGTTAACTAGATATGCTATATTGTCAGGGGATGCCTTGGGTGATAATCCCTAGATCCTCTCCACTAAAAATGCACACACACACACACACATATATTTACTGACACATTATGTATACCATATATATATATATATTTGGGGGCACATATTCATAGTTATAACGATGTTGGATGAAGTAGTTAGAATGCTTCATTGTGGCTGTTGAGCACAAGGGAAGCATGTTATTTATTAAATGTGTGTGTATTTACTTTTTTTATTTATATTCAGCATACACCTGCATAATTATGGATGAAAGATAGGTGTATGTTTGTGGTGTCCTTCTGTGTTCATTCTCACACCCTACACATGCCTCTAGAGATGCATATAGACTTTATGATTTTGAGACTAGGTAATGATTCAGTATTGGTAGCTAGACGTTAATGATCGATTTGTATAATTTTCATGGATGAATGGAATTGGAACTTAGTGACCAAGTTGTACCATTTTCATATATGTACTGATATGGTCATCCATGGGTGACCCTACATGTTTATTGTCTTGTATGAATTACTATTCTAAGTGATGTCTAAAATTGGAATTATACCTTTGAGATTATTTATTACTACCACTTATTGGTTATGCTTATGCTGGTTTTATTTTTATTCCACTGAGTATGGTTCTTTTACAATTTTTTATGTATATGTGGACCATAATTATTATCAATTCCTAAGGGTATAGTCTCCCACTATCACCTCTTTAAACCCTCATTTCTATTCGGAAGCCTTTGGCATATAGGGGTGAATGCATGAGGACCATTGGCTAACTGGCCTAGAGCATATTTTAACGTTCCATTAGGGTTGGGGCACTAAAAATGGTATCAGAGTGGGTTCTTATTGGTGTTTCATTACAACATCATATGACATGGGTATTAAATGATAACCATGTTTGGCTAGTTAAAAATTACATCAAATGTTCCTATTTTCCTTTTAGGTATTACTATTTGGTCTATGGTTGATCAGAGACTAGGATGTTGTCAAACTTGGGTAAAAATATCATGTTTTGGTGCCTAAATCCCTATTCATAAGGGACATACCAAGTTTCTAGGGGTGGAAAATTCATGTTATGCTTTATGCTTTTATAGTTGATGGATTTTCACCTCGAGTGGCACACTTGGGTGTGATATTTATCTATTATTCGGTTTTACCCTTGGATTGATATAGAAAATGAGGATTATTCAGGCACCATGATAGGAAATTAGGCTCATATGATGTGTGTTTTCTTGATATTTTTATTGGGAACCTAGAATACGTTATGAGGGGTTGAGATGTTTAAAGTGTCTACTAATAAGCTAAAAAATGTTTTCCTGCTTAGCCTCTTTTGGTGAAACTCTACTCAACCAACCCAAAAATGTGGTTATTGATGAAATTTATTTGATTATATGTGATCCTATATGAATTTGATATATTTTCTTAACTCTAATAAGGTTAGGAAGGGATAATGATAGGGTGGGTAGTTTAAAGTGTCAATAAAGAAGCTAAATAGTGTTTCCCATATAACATATTTCGTGGAATTCTACTCAACTAACTCATATTGATACACACTATATAGGATGTTTGAACTTGTTAAGGGAATGAAAGGGTCCATGAGGCCAAATTACATGTGATTCCTGACTCTGATATGGGTAGGAAGGGGGCCATGAGGCTGGATAAGACTTGATACCTAACCCTGATATGGTTAGGTGAGGGGCCTTAAGGCCAGATGTTGTATGAAAAGATGTGATAGGGGAGTGTAAGGGTAGTGATATGTGTTACCTATTATATCTTTACCTATTTTTGATATTTTTATATATACTATTATGGTTTCTTAACCATCTTGATTAACATTCAGTGGGATGCAACCAACATGGTTTCTAGTGGTGCTTCAAGAGGGTGGTGATTTGGTGCTGCATGAGAGTGCATAGTATGTGGCCCCAGAGAGTTAGGATGATCATGATCCACAGGTACAAGCTCCGGTATAGGAATTTTAGCCACAATAGATGTAAGACTTTGGTCCATGTCTTGATGAATAGCTCAGGGTGAGCCTGGTTAATGTCATACAGGGAATCAACATGGTATACGAGGGAGCTAATACATCTATGGAATATCTGACGCATGAATTTCTATCTTAGCACCCACCTTAGTTTCAGGGTGAGGGTGGACTGGAAGTGGAAGATACCTGGGTTGAGTTGGTTTAGAATATCTTTGATCAGCTTGAGACACCCCCAGGCCAGAGGGTGAAGCTGGTGACCTATATGCTCATAGGACCAACAAAGAGATGGTGGGATGTACATGTACATGCTAGAAAACATGAGGGACTAGATTGGAAGGATTTTGTGGCCAGGTTATTTTAACCCTTATTTCCAAAGATGTTGAGGTCAAACAAGGCCCATGAGTTCATGAATCTATAGTAGGGGGATACTTTTGTCATGGACTATGCACCAAATTTCATAGACGTGTCCTATTTTTCACTTACTATTGTGGGAGATGACATTTCCAGGGTGTCCCATTTCATGTATGGTTTGTGACATGCCATTAGGGTGTAGGTGAAAATATTTATGCAAAATTACATTTCAGATGTAGTCAACTAGGCGCTGATAGATGAGGGGAATATGAAAGACCAGTCTTATTTGAGTCGGGTGACAATTTCAAGTGATCTTAGTGGTGATTATTTAGGTAGCAAAAAGTGGGGTTGAGAGTAATCTCAGTAGATAAGTCACGCCATAGATTTAGGCAGATCATAAAGGAGTGGATCTTTAGATATATGCTTCCAATGTGGGTAGCCGAGACATGTTTGGACCCAGTGAGATCAGATTTAGAAGGAGTTTTAGGTGTGTGCCCGGATAGGTCATCTATAGTGGTTCTATAGGAATCCTTCTTGGATTGATGGTATCTTGGGATTCGGTCAGACTTAGTGATCTGATTTAGGATTGGTAGAGGTACTAGGAGATGGTATCTAGGATTAAGATGCATTCAGAGGTTGTTCCATAGATACTGAGACCCAACAGTGGGGTCAGTGGTTGGTAGATGGTACAAATCCATAGGGACTCCAGGCCTTAGGTAGTTAGAATTCAATCCAAGTTCACAAAGTTGATATTCCAGGTGTATAGAATGCTAGGGAGTTGAAAACAGTTTGAGGTACACCATAGGTGTGGCCAGGTTTCTTTTTGTTTTGGTCTTTGTCCAGTTTTTCTAAATGAGTTTCGTATGTATCATTTTTGGATTAACCAGGTGATAGTTAGTAGGTTCACATTGATTATGATGTGGGATATATATGTATATGAGGTGAATAGGCACCAGGATTTATTGTGGGAATCGATGCGATGAAGGTTTTATATGAGTTGCGTAGGAATTTAGATTTTTTATTGGTAGACATAGATTTATATGATGTGGGATTATTAATAAATTTTTTTGAGATGTAGGATCATGGGAATATAATGAGATGCATGTTATTATGGGTGTTATGTATGACACGAGTACTTATGGGAATCTGATGAGAAGTGGGTTATTATGTGTGTCAGGTATGACATAAGAATGAATTGAGAACTTAAGGATGTGTAAGAATGATGATGAATCATGGGAGGAATTCTAAGTCTAGGGTTGTTCAATAAAACCATTGGGATATTTGAATTTTGGGTTGGGAAGAAACTGGGTAGGTAACTCCTAAGGTGGGGAGTGCCTTGAGTGGAGTTGACCTATGACTTAATAACTATGGTAGATCAATTTGATATGGATAATATGGGTATGTTCTGTACCATATCCAAGTAAATATTGATAGCTCGGGGAAAATATATGTTAAGGTGGGGAGACAGTAACATCT
The DNA here is from genome assembly GCA_963277665.1 of Viscum album. NCBI lineage: Eukaryota > Viridiplantae > Streptophyta > Magnoliopsida > Santalales > Viscaceae > Viscum > Viscum album. Next base: position 57,732,144 of record OY728154.1, read on the forward strand.
TGGGTTTTTGAGTAGGTAAAAAATCACAAAACTGTTTGAGTTTTTGAGTTTTGCGAGCAGTCCAATCTTCTTTTTGATTTTTGGAACCTAATTTTGAGAGTTTGATTAACCAAATTTCTTATTTTTAGACAAGTTTTAAGTTAAAACAAGTGAATTGGGGTTTTGAGTGTGAAGGTCCCCTGAAACTCTATTTTGGGAGAGCACAAACTGATACACATAGTTTGGAAAAACTGTGTGGCCTCCTAGGAGAAACCGATTGACCCACCTACAACAATAGATATGTTTTTTTAAACCGTTTGGGTGGGGGTGCATAGCTGTGTGAAACCTCTATCATTTTTAATAGAGGGAATTTTCATGGTCTGCGCACGGTTTGGTAAACTGTGTAGCTAGCTTGTGCGTGTGTGGTGCTTGGACAGTGAGCACCACACAGTTGACGCATGGTTATAAAAACCGTTTATCCAAACCATATAGCTCATTTATTTGGAAAAAATTACATTTTCCCATTCCCTCTATTTACATATTTTCCTCTTCCTCCTTCTCCCATTCAAATGCAGTACACAGGGGGCTTCCCATTTCTCCTGTATTTCCTCTTCTACTTAGGCTATGTCCTAAATCCCCCATCCTGACTCCAATCCATGATTCTTTGGTGGCTATAGATTCATCTCGATAATACCTTAAAACTTCTAGATTATATTTTATATTTATCTCACCACATGGAATGATAAATCCATGTGATTTATTTTTCCTTATTTTCAAGGCATTCATCCAAAATGCCAATTTCTTCTGATTCGACTTGATCTAGTGGCCGATATCAGATGATCTAGAACATACTAACCTAAGGTAGGTGGTTCCTAGATTTATCCTTGATTTTTGGGGTTATTTTATGTTGAATTTTATATACGTCATGTGGGTAGTTTGAGAGAGACCCCTAATTAATTAAATGATTACTTTTAAATTGTTCAATGGAAAATATGAGATTCATATGGGCATGATGCCACTTCACTAAAAATGGTTAACCCATGTAAGGGTCTTGGAATAACCTATGAAGTTTAGTCCAGGTGTTTATTTTAAATTAAAATGAAATTTTTATTATTAATTTCTTGGTTCTATGGTAACATGATGGGCTAGGCTTGAGGACCGAGGTGATGCTGATCACCTAGACTGAGGTGACATGGATATTTAGGTTGGGTTTGGTTCAAGACATATGGGGAGATGATGATCACCAGGTTGAGGTGACATGGTTGTTGGTTTGAGGTGACAAGGTCATAAGGTTGAGGGCTTGGCTCATGTGACTTGATATGGTGATGAACATCATGTTTTAGATACATTATCACATGGGCACGTGGTACCAGATGATGTGGATTAGGTTGTTTGGAGATTTCTACTCACTATTTGTTAGTCATTGCATCATTGGAGTATTGTTCAGATAGATATGACTCATTTGAGGTGGTTTTGACCACTAATTGTGGATAGAGGCCCTCATAAACTATTCATATTAGGGGATGGTGTTGACCGTCATATATGTTGGGGGTGATCACTATAGAAATCCATGTGAATGGTGATGGACCATCAGTTGATGGTGTTAAGACCATAAGTTGGGTGATAAGGTTCACCGTTATACTTAAGGATGAGGTGTCGGGATTATGGGTGGATGGAAATCACCTTGCCTCAAGATGTCAGCCTTTGAGACAACAATGATTATTTTTTGGAGGACAAATATCACCATGCCTTAGGACGTCAGGCTGTTGAGCTAATGAAGATTCTTTGAGAAGAAATCTGTGGGACCTGGTTCTTATTAATTGTGCATGTCATATGTATGCTGGCTATTTGATTATTGGCATGTGGTTACCATGACATGATTATAGGTGGAACCTGAGGGTTCACTATATATGCTAAGTATTTAAGGTATTTCTTGGGTGATAATCCATAGATCCTCACCACTATAAATATATATATAAATAAATAAATAAATAAATAAATAAATAAATAAATATATATATATATATGAAGTCACATGATGTATACCATATATATATTTTGGGGAACATATTTAGAGTTATACCAGTATTGACTGAATTAGGTTGAACACTTCCTTGTGGATGTTGAGCACAAGGGAAGAAGGTTATTTATTAAATGGGTGTGCATTTCCCTTTTATTTATATTCAGAATACACCTAAATAATTATGGATGTAAGATAAGAACACATTGGTGGTGGCCTATCAAGTTCATTATAACTCCCTACACGGGCCCCTTGGGATGAATTTAGACTTTATGTTTTTGATATCAGGTAAGGATTTAGGCTCAAGAGTTGGACCTTAGTGAACAAGTTTGTTTTTCATGGATATATGGCATTGGACCATGGTGGTTCTTTTGCATCAGATGGAGTTTCCTTTTGGACCTTCTTTTTAGTTTCATCATGATTATATGTATGTACTAATATGGTCAACCATGGGAAGCCCTAAATTTATATTATCTTATATGAACTTCTATGATATGCGATTCCTAAAAATGGTATTATTCCATTGGGATTATTTATTATTGCTTCTACTTGGTTATGCTTCTGCTGGTTTTATTTTGCTTCCGTTGGGTATAGTCTTTTTATGCTGTGTTATACAAACATGGATCATTATTATTTTCACCACCTAAGGGTATAATATCCTCACTATAACCTATTTAAACCCTATATACTATTCAAAATCCTTTTTCTTATAGGGATTCATGCTTAAGGCCCAGTGGCCAACCGTCTCAGAGCACCATTTAAAGGGGCATTCGTGGCACTATACCTTGAGAGCCTTTGAGAACCTTTAAAATTATATAATCCTATATTATGGTCAAAATATGGGATTAAAAGGGGTTAAATGGGAGGGGGGGTTTCATATCATTAAAATACCATTTTAACCTTTATATGTTGACCCATCCTAACACCACTAGGTAGCCGGTGGTGTCCTCTAGTAAGCCTGTATGGTTAGGAATCCCATCGGCCGGTTGGTGGGTTCCCACTGGGTGGTCGGTGGGTCTCCTATATGATAAACTTGCTATCCAAATCCTAATAGACAGCTAGTGGAACTCCAATATATTTACCAAGTTATGGGACATCCTACCAGTAGTCCTGTAGACTATACTAGCAAGACGATGTCTCTACGGTCTCTCTAAAACTGCAAGATGCCTCATGTTTCTTACTAGCATGAATTTACATGTCCTTGAACACATCTAAAAGCATGTTTCACACTAAATTAAAGGATTTTTACCAAGGTAACAATAGTTTAAGAAAACTTACAGATTTCAACCAAAATATTAAAGAGGAAGGAACCTAAAAAAAGACAATATCTTACTCATCTCCCCAGACCACAACCCAACCATCACTCCATGTATCCACAAACCACATAACTACATATCCACCTATAAAAACCACATATTATAAGGGTAATATAGAAATAAATTACATCAACTTAATTCCCTCATCATTCCATATATTCCCTACACATATCCACATATCCACACCCTCCTCCTCATACTAGGGTAAAATAAACATAAAGGACAACAACCACATTCCATCCTCCTTCAATGTATACCCCTCAAATTATATTTTTATTTGATTTATAGATAATAAATATATTTAACCAGATTGATATGGATCCCTTACATGGACCAAAATCCTAGATTACACTACCTAGAAGCCTATAGGCATATTATCAAACTTGTAACATCTTCTTCCTTCCTGCTATCCTCCCATGTCAGCCTTCATCTTTAAGTTTTTTTACAGCTTGTCTCTTTCTCTATGGTCATCCAACATCCAGTTTCTTTGTAGGTTCCCAAATTTTCACAATATTATGCTCCACCTATCACAATCTTTATCAGTTCTATCCCACATGCTTAACATTTTTTATAGTTTAGAGGAAATGTGACCTGAAGGTGCAATTCATGATTCAAAATCCCATTTTTGATGAATAAAACCACTACTATAATACTATGATACAATATACATTACATTAATCACATTACTATAGTGATAAAGTACACCTACATTACCCCACTACATTACTATGAAACCTCACCTCCCCCACTATGCATCCACATCATAACCACATAACTAGTTTAACTATTATATATACACTGAAACCTAAATCCATTACATGTTGTATATATATCTATCATGATCCATGAAAGTTCTTAAATCATAATCTTGAGACATTAAATCCCCTATTACACTACCCTTAATCCTCCATCACTAAATTACCACCCAAAACCACTTCCTTAATGAAAAAATCAATAAATAATACATTAGAAAACATAGAACATGATACACAATCTAACTAACACTTCAAATAAAAAATCAACATTAATAACATAATCCAATAAATGAGTAACAAAATCTATATTACTATTTAAATTAATGATATTTTACTTTATTTTATTTCTAGTTATTTATTTCACATCAACCTCTTCTTCACATTTCATTTTAGTCACCACAATCCATTAACCGTCATTTTATTTTACAAGTTCATTAAGTTTCCATCTTTCTTTTAAATAATTAAATTTCATTAGAAACATCCTATACCTAAATAAATAGAAACACTAAAAATTATACAAATCTCACACTACCAGTCAAAAAAATCCCCAAACTAGACATCACATCCATAATAATAAAATAAATAAGAAATTCAACCCAATAAAAACACCACAAATAGTTCTTGGAGAATGAGGAAGACAAATACAACACCCCACCCCCTTTTACAACAACATAGCATCAACCCAAACATTAATTATGTTGTTTCTATACCTATCTCATGATTATTTAATGATAAAAAATATTCATCTTATCTATTTAACTGTTTCATTTGATTGTATTATGGTTACATCATTGATATTCCATATGTTGATCCTAATGAAGAAAATTATGAAATCTTATTGAAGTTGGATATTCATGTTAAAGTGTCTTTGAATATCATCATGAAGTATTAATGGGTATGTTTAAGAATTATAAGAATGGTTCAGATATCAGTAAAGTCTTAGGAAGAATCTTTAAGGGGCACTTACTAAAGAGGAAGTAGCAGACATCACCGGCTAGCTGATGTAGAGTCACTGGCCAGCAATGTTGTGAACAGAAGCCCCTCAAGAAATATAAATCCATTTACTAACTGGTAGATGATAATCGGATAGTATATGAAAGTAAAAAATTCTTGTTTAGCCCCAAAAAATTCATCTACCAGCTAGTGGGATCATTCGACTAGCTGCTGGGGCTGGACCAGCAAATCAAGAATCATCAATTCTATAGTCCCCACTGCTCTTAATTACCCATTAATGGTGTTTAATTATCCCAAATAATTATAAAATTTTCTTGAATCAAATAGAGGCTATAAATATAAATTTAAGTAGGTTTTAGTATTATTAATTCTCAATTACAATAACTCTTCGATCAAACAAAATAAGCTTTCAATGCCAAATATTTAGTGATCTCAAAGAGTCATATCAAGGAGCCAATTCTAATTATCAATATCAATGTCTCTCCTATTATTTCCTTTATATATATACTATAAATTTTATAAATCCTTCTATATAGATATGGTAATATATTTTTAATAGGTTTATATGAATAAAATATTTCTCTTCTCATCTTACCTTGTATAACAGATCTCTCGTTACATCTGGTGAAAAGAAATGGATACAAGTGATTACTACCCTTAAAGTAAGGTAAGATTGGTTTTTTTTACTTACATAAAAAATAAAGGGAGGATGTGGTTTATTTATATTTCTTAAAATTAGGGGAATAAGAAAAACCTCTCAATTTTATGGCAGGAGATGTAGGGGGCTCACACCGAGCTATTGTCAAACTCTGTTATCAAAACGTGTTTTATCTCTCTTCCAATTTATTCATAATGTATCCAATATCGATAAAAATAATTTTATACATTATATTCATTATTTTACTACCATGTACACTCTCTTAATTAACTTTAATATTATCTTTTATAATAAATATTGAATTTATCGCTTTATCACTTCTTCGTATTGAAATCACTTTGCTTTGAATTTTTACTTTGTATTTATTGTTTTAATTTTTTAAAGGCAACTCAACACTTCTATTTCCATTCTAATCCAACCAAAAATTGGTATCTAAGGAGATATTTTTTTTATCAAATTATTACTTTCAAAAATTAGTTTTAATTTTTAAAACCTTAATCAGTTTCAAAGCTCAATTTTTTAAAATGGAATCTTATTTTCAAAATTATCCTGGAAGACTTTTTTTGGGATATGATCTTTTATTTAATGGTTCAAATTAAAATTATTATAAAAATAACATGTCTAAAATTATTAATTTTATATGTTATGTTATTTGGAAATTGTTTATGCATGGATATAATCTTATAAAATAATAAGAAGATAAATGGAATCCTCAAGATATTGTATTTTTTGAACTTAATGGAAATTCCATGAATGATCTATATTAATGACTTAAAAAAATGAGTCTAATCACATATCTATCTGAAAAACTGATCATGAAATCAGTAAACTCTTATAAATCACACATGAATACATGAATATAGTTAAATACACTAGATTGGATATGTTTAGATAAAACTTTGAAAGCCTTACCATACATTCAAATGAATCTATTAATAATATTTTTACACATTTTACTAAAATTTTTAATGTTCTAAATTTTCTTGGTGATGATTTGTATACATAAACATTAGTTAAAAATATTATTTAGGTCTTTTATAGCTCTTAGGCACTGAAGGTGACAACTATAAAAGAAGGTAAAGGCATCAAAAATATACCACTCAAAGAAATAATTGGATCTCTTATAAAATATGAAATAAACATGATATGATAAAGAAGATAAATAAATTAAATAAGATAAATAATCTAAAAGAATAATTTTTTTATAGCTATTAATAAGGAAGTTTCATCCGAAAGTGAAGCTGGAATGAACATTTGGCCTAGAAGTTAAATAAACTCAGAAAGTATAAATCAACCAGTCATACCATGAAGGAAAAAGAAAATGGACTGGAAGTGACATGCTATGAATGAAACAAGAAAGGAAATATCAGGATAGAATTTCCCATCTATAAAAAGAATTTAAAATAAAATAAGAATGCAATAAAGCTTATAAAGTCTTCTTATGGAGTGTAAGTGTTGATTCCATGTACTCAACCTCTTCAAGAAAATCAAGTTCTAAATGCATCATATCACATATCGAGGTAGGATATGAGGTTAGTTGTCTTATTTTTCACTCTCCTTCTCATTCCTCTTTTTCCTTTCACCCATCCAATTTTTCTTCCTCTTCTAATTTATGGAATAAATATAACATACTTGAATTTTTAGGTAAGTTTGTTTTTGAATTATGAAGTAGATTTTCTTGTTTTTTCTCCCTTAGAGGTGTGTTTATGGGTAAAGGGGATATCAGAGTTAATTTTTCTGAGGTTTTAGGCTTAGTGGGATACATAGTTGTTGAAATAAGGACATATTCTAACTGGTCGGGTGTACTGGTTAGCTAGTGGTGCTAGAAATGGGACCTATATTTCTACATATCCTACTAGCTAGCTGGTGGCACTCAAATTCGATTATCATTAAGGGTGTTTTAATATTTTTAATAAAATTATATTATTAGACCAATCCTCACCCTAAATCAACCCATTTCCACCAAAAACTCTAGGATATCACTCCCTTGGTTCTCTAGGCTTCCTATTCCTCTCCTCCTGGGTTCTTAAAGTATAGATAAATCTGAATGCATCCTTCAAGGTAAGTTATATATGGTTTAATCCTAATTATCCTTCTTTATCTATAATTAAACATATATTCAAGCCATATAAGAAAGATATTTGAATATACACCTAGATATAATTGATGGATTATTCTTTATTGATAGATCGGTGTTGGACCATGAGAATTAATGACCTCTCCTTGATTGATCCTAGCTCTACCATTGATGAAGAGTCTCCTTTGGTAAGTTAATGTGGATTGCACCTCTTGGAATGATCTATTACTTAAAACTAATTCTAAAGATTCCATTATAATGGATTTGGTAATTTTTTTACTAAAAATTGGTGCATGGGTCTAATATGGGTGTTTTCCCATAATGAATCTTGGAAATTGGAATCAATGTGTTAAAGGTAGGAAGTATTTATCATCTTAGTCCCTTTTTTTAGATTTATTGGCATGATTATATTGTTTTTATGTTCTTAGTTTAGATAACCTTGCATGATATGGTTGGTTGGTGTGTGTGGGTAGCCTGTGAGACCTTTCTTTGGTGTGAATTGTGTGTTCCTTTCTATGATTCACCTTATATATGGTTAATTCATAGATGTGGAATATTTGATATATCATATTTATTACATGCTATATTGTGTATTTATTTCATATATTTCATATCCTATGGAGTACTTCTTGTGATATATTATCCCTTTTTATGTATTTCATTACATATGAATTTTTGAATAAGTAGTGGAACCTCTATTTCATTATTCAGGTTGATAGGTGGATCTAAAAGATTTAAATAGTCCCTTAGAGGGGGCATGGATGACATGAATCATTGTTTGTTTCTATGATATAGGTTGGATATCATCATATCTTAGAACGTGATTAATCCATGGGAGGATAATACCATACGCTAATGTAATAGGGTCCATAGACCAACTTGATGTGTTGATGGGGAATATCCATGAGTATGTGTAGAGTTCCATAGTTTGGACATGCCAAGTGCGCATACCATCAAAGGATTATCACAGATCATGGAAGACACTTTCCCTTAAAGGTATGTGTGAATTTTTATTTTATGGAGGAACATGTAATGTACTTAATGGAAGGTGGATACATATAGCATGATCTAGGTCATACAATGACTACTTATGACATTCTTACAACATGACACTAAAGAATGTACGTTTAGGATTTTTGGTAGCTTGGTAAGAACATGATTGATTGATATATGATTGGTTGTATGAATTTATGTGAATTTACCTTTCCATTATTACATATACCTCTATATACATGAACACTTATGTTAAAGATTCATTGGTGGTGTCCTACTAGTTTTATAGTCACACCCTACAAAGACATCTTAATGAACGTAAAAACTTCATGATTAGGGATCCAGATAAGGGTAAGGTCTCCATAATAGGTTATTGAGGATCTTGGAGTTAGGATATGGATATAGTACTAGGATAGAATCTGTAAAACTGTTGTGAAATATTTCATTATTTATTTCAAGTTTTACTTATTATACTCATTGTCCTACCACATTGGGGGTATTTTTGGTTTATTATTTGTATGAACTTCCATGAAATATGTTATAACATAATCTATTTATGTTTTATTCCTCTATGATGTTTAGTTTTTTAATATATATTTTGTTACATTCTCGTGTATGACTTTAATTAAAAAGGGTATAGTCTTCCCATGTCACCTTTAGACCCCCACCACTAGTCGGCAAACTCTTGTGTATGAGGAAGCATGAATGAGGTCATGTGGCACTTCACCCATACCCAATGATTTGGGTTGAGGTGTTACAATGAATTTGTGATTTTTTTTGTGATGAAATCCTTTCAAAATAAAAATATATCAACAAAAATATAAATAATTTCATAATGAGAAAAATTAACTTTCCAATGATAAGGATATCTATTCTAAAGAAAAATATGTTTTGTTTTTAAAATTACAACAACCAAATATTGAGAATTTAGATTCTTAAATTAAATAGGTTTAAAATACCCTCACTCAATTCATGCATGGAGATTAATATCTTGATATGATTCTAGGTTCTCAACATCCTATAAAAATCATTATGGTTTTGGTTTTTCAAATAATGATAATTCTTCCAAAAGTAATACTTTTTAAAAGGATACTCTCAAGATATGTTTTGTAATTATTTTCTTAATTGTGAATTTAATTTATGAGTGTTATTGAAAAAATGATAGATATGGGATACCTAAATCTATTCATCTTTTTTCTCATATAACTCATAAAAAATCTCAAACTAAACAAGTTTGGATTCCTAAATATTTATTATCCAATATCATTGGATCCAAGATTGTTTCAGAATCAAAATTTTTATTAGCTAACATGGTCGGACCCAAAATAATATGGGTACTAAAAGGAACTCTCTTTTTATATTTTTAAGTATATACCAATATAAATAATTTATCTATAAAAAATGTGGCCACTCAATGTTTAAAAGATAATAAAACTTTGAAGTATTTTATTATATAAATGGATGATCAATAAATGAGTCAATTAAGGGAGATCCTTTTTCTTCTTCTTGAAAAGTCTATCTCATGGTTAATTGGTTTTTGGTTGTTTTAAATTATTATTTTCGCTCTTCAAATTCTTTTTAAGATCTCTATTCTCTCTATAATTTTTATGATTTCTTATTCTTAATAGAGAATGTTTCACACCTAGACCATGATTCATTAACTATTTTTAATTGTTGAATTATATTTAGTCTCATTTTTAATTTTGGGGCCAAAAAAGTTTTAAATTTAATTTTTTTTCTTTCCAATATAGGTTCACAGTTGTCGTATGGTTAGTATAAACCATGTGAAAATTGTATGGTAGTGTCTATAACTTCTACTAAACCAAACAAAAATCTAACACATTGTTTCCCTAACCGTTCAACCTACTCATGCAAGGTGTCCAAGTGTTTTAGTGGAGGTTCACATTTGGCACATAGTTTGGTTAACTGTGCGACTAAATGATGCTTGGTGTCCAACATGTTAAATTTTTGAAAATAAATTTTCTAACCTTAATAAAATAAAATCCCCAAAATACGGGTCTCTCTTACCCACTCAACCTCTAATTTGGTATGCCTAGGAGAGGATCTTATTTGCACTCTCCTCCCTCTTCTCCTTCCTACATTTTCAGCCATTTCTCATCCTTATTCTTGGTGTGATCATATCACGTGAGCTTTTCTTCTACTTCATCACTTTATTATTTATTATTTTACCTTTCCTAATAGAGGTGTGAGGTCGTCTAAACTCGAGGGATTTATTACAATCTATTTTTTTGTGGTTTTATTTTTGGTTAGGGTTTCTTTCCATTTTGTAGGGTTTATTAGACTCATTTGAGATGGTTTTGGGCCTCATGCATCAAAGATAGCAAGTTCTTCTTCTGTTTGAGGTAGGATACCCTATGTCCAAGCCTTTAAATTTAAAAATATGATTTATTGGGTGTTATAATTATATGAAAAAGTAAATAAATTATAGAAAATATTAGTGATGATTATAAATGTCCTCATTCATGTTTTCAATGTTTTGTTATGCTTTGGCCATAGATTTTCTCTAATGAAATGTGTTTCTAAAATCAGTTTTGAAAGGTTAATCATACCAAGAGATTAATTAATCTTCAAAATTATTTTTTTATATAATCTAGAAATATTGAGGATGTTTTTTTCCTTTCATTCAGTTTTTCTATAAAGGCATAATGTACTGTTTTATTTCCAAAGATCTTTGAAGTGGTTTCTAAATTTTCATTTTTTTAAATATGACTTATAAACATATGAACACACATATATATGGATATACTATTTTTTACATATTCAAACAATGTGTTTGAATATTTACATTGGGATAAGAGGAATTATATATATATATATAGGTGCATATGTGTATAATATTAAAGGGTGAATTTGGTACTTTAAAATCCTTGGTTTGAAAATGGTATTCAAATGATAAATATTTGTTCCAAATGTTAAGGCTCACTTGGAAACTTTAGAGCATGGTTTGATGTTTCCTTGGGTTATGAAATTTAATTTTGAAATAAATATTTTCCATGTAAATGATTCTGAATCTAAAAAATGATAAGGCCTGGTTGGAACTTTCTAAAGTGTTTCAAAAAGTTAGGTGAACTCTAATGGAATACCAAACTTTTATGTATTTTTTGGACTCAGATTGATGTGATTGGAATGTTGGTATGATTCTAAGAAAGTTTATTCGCATTGATAGTGTATGGTGGTGAGATTTTTTGTATTCTTGATTTTTATTGTTGTGTGATTGAAACTTTGTTGTGCTACTCCACATCCCTTATATAATTCAGTTACGAGAATGACACATGGGAATCTTGGGTACTTAGGATAGTGGTGTAACAACCCCAAATCTAGTAGCCTGAAATCATTAGTTATTTTATAACACTAGTATAAGATACAAGGGATCACATCGCCAAGGATCAATCAGTTTTGCAGTCTTGAAGAACTATATACATATATAGTAGCTTGATTACATTGGTAATTAAACATATAACATAAAAAAGGTAAGTAATCTGCATCCTTAAAATCATTAAAATATTTCATCTTCATATCTTAGGGAAAGGTAAAACAATAAGGGTGACCTAAAATTCTCATTAATGGTTTTATATCACAAAATATACCTTGAATCAATAATTCATAATCAATATGGTGAGGTAAATAACCGAACACACATTCCATTTAATCAATGACTTTTCTATCATGAGAAGATAAGACATAATCATTATGAAAATTTAAATAATTGGAAAAAATTACATTTAATAAATAACTTGTGTACAATATAAATCCATGAATAATATCATAGTGAAAATATCATTGAAAATAATAACTAAATTCTTGATGATGAAATTCATAATTATTAGATGTCATGTTCTCAGAAACATGATACCTCTACCATCAATACCTTTCATAAGATGGTTTAAAACTACAAGTAGAAAACTATTTAATTTTTCCAACTGATTTTTCTCATGAGAACTATTGATTCATCGAGGGTTTATATAATTCTGGGCCCCACCATCACCACAGGTCCAAAGAATTACTCACATATCGAATGATCAATTTAATTCATGAATCTATATAACTTATCATAAAATATTATTATTGAATAAAAGATATGGATTTATCAATATTTACCCAATTAAAAAAATAACTTTCAATGTAAACACTCTATGTAAAAATGATATGTGGTATAGGGAATAATAATATCAATCATACAAGAATATGGATATTTGAGAGCAATAAAATATTCAATGATCACAAGTAAGTGAATGAGTTAAAGGATGGTATCATTAAAACATATACACAGTATTGAATAAGTAAAATAAATGGTTGTTTTATTTTATGAATAAAATTACCATAAAAATATCATTAAAAACATTTTTGAGGAAAAATATCCTTTTAATTATGAAATTCACTTTTAAAAAGAAAATATAAAAATATAAAGGGAAGGTTCTCATTGAAAATAACTTTGTAAACTTTTAGAGGAATATTCAAATCATTAAGGCATCATGAAGGTGGAAAAAACCTCTCATGCCTTATAAGTTAAACAAACATTCCTTATGTATTTTTGTTAGAAAAGTCACAAAGTTCCTCATTAGAAAATGACAAAAATATTCCTTTTAATTTTTTTTTTCAAAAATTAGAAAATTGGTAAAAATGAATTTAAAAAATTATAGGATAATAGAAAAAACATTTTTTTAAAACTCTTTTAGAAAATATAAATATGGATGATAAATATTTCTCAGTTGAGACTTAAACATAAATAATCCCTAATAATGAAGAGATTGTGAAATAACCACTTACCACTTGGGTTTCTTTTAACCGCAAGAACCATGAAAGAAATAAATTCAAATTAAAATTTAAATACGATTAATATAAATTGATTCATGATATGAAAAATTTAATGGGTAGTATATACACCAAAAAAAATAAATAAGTGGTGAAAATGACACATGTCTCACATAAGTAAAAGTGAGATGAAAAACCTTTACCTCATGATTCTATTTTGGTGAGCATGATTAAACCTCATGTATAATGGTTTTAAAATGTTATTATTTTATAAAATAACTATATTTATATTTATAATATCATATATAATCCTATTATATCATATTATCTCATGTTTGTTAATAATATTTCCTATTTACCCTTGTTTCAGGTGTTAACTACTTCATTTACCCATGCATATTTTTTCATGTAAGTTACAGTTATTGTTAATAGGATATAGTTACATAATATCAAAAATATTATTTATGATGTAAATAATATATATATATATATATATATATTTAGAGTCATCCATAAAGAAATAGATATAAAAATAAATTACACCGTTCATGGAGATGGTAGACTATACGTACGCATGAACATTGTTATCATTTTTTGATGGATGGAAAGAAAGAATGGTAAATAAAAATTAAACTTTATAGAATAATTATTATGTCATATATATCATATATATTCATCAGTTACATATTTATAACCATCCAAGTAAAGTTATGATTAAAAATTAATTACACCGCTACGTAGAGATGACAAATCGTACATACGCACGAGCGATATTTTCACTTTTAGTAGGATAGAAATGAGATAGAATATGATTGTAACATAATTATAATAAAATTTAAGTATATTTATGATACTGGAGTTATTAATTTAGGATGAAAAAACATATAAATATGAATTATAAGAAGAAATAAATTTGAAAGAGTTGGTAAATTCAATTACCTCTTCTTTGACAGACTTCATTTAGATATCTTCTTAAGGGATATAGGATTGGAATTTTGGAAGGAAAATAACCTATATAACTTGAATAAATAAGTTTATAAGATTAATTTTTAGAAAATATTTAATCTATAATGCTCAAAGTGATGTGAATAAGTGATGGAGGGGGTTCCCTTTTATAATTGATATGATGGGAACTTTTGGAATTTCTCAAAAGATTTAAATATAATAAAACTTTTCTAAATGAAAATGCTTCTAAATGAGATATAAATTAATAGGGGATTAAATTATAGACCATATATTATCCTTCTTGTTCTTATTTAATGGTTTTATGATTTTTAAATTATTTAATAAAATATTAATCCCATAAAATATCATTATTATCAATTTTGATATTATTCATTACTTTTACTTTAAAAACATCAAGACAAAAAGTTATATTTGAACCAAATATTTTATTATATCCTAAACATGTAATGGACATATATATAATTTTGTGATCACCTTAAATGCCTCAAATTTTATTACTTCTAATATTTTTAATATCATTTATTTTATTTTTCTATTAATTAAATTAATATTGTATTAGCATTGTACAAGCATATATGGTAATTATATAATTTCTAAAAATTATATATAAATATATATCATGAAAACAAGTTTATTATGATCAAAATATTCATTTATATTTATCAAATATTTATTTTAATTCACACATATATCATGAAAACATATTTAATGTGTTATTTTGACTATTTTAGCCTTGCGTAGGCATTGCACAAAAAATTGGATAAGACACTTGTTATATAACTCTAAAATTTGCATATCAACATAAAATTAATAAATAATACTTAATATTTAATATACAAGTAGATCAAGTATATATCTCATCCCAATTATTATTTTTAGGATATCATATTTTTCTTTTCCAGTGTTGCGTAGGCTCTATGTCAGCACTCAAAATGTTTTTTGTATTTATTATAGAATAAATTCTAATATATATATTTTCAATTATTTGTGAATGATATTTATATTATTTTATCATAATTTAATTATTTCATAAGTTTCATAATTTTATATATTATGACTATTTCTTGGTGATATCATAAAAGATACCGTATTTCATAAAAATAGTATTTTTCACTATTTACTAAAAAAACTAATTTTTTTTAAAAAATGTAAAAAAAATCACCGGGGAATAAATTTGGATTGTTAAATAAAAAAATAAATTATATTTCATGAAATTAAATTCCTAAAAGTTATAGAAATTAATTTTAAAATAAATTTTCAAAACATGATGGAAACCAATTTTTTAAAAAATACAGTTTTTCTTAAAAATGCCTATTTATGTATAATTTTTTTTATATCAATTAAATTATAAAATTAGTTCTAATGAACCTAATTAAATTATTAATAATATAATATAACTAAATTTTCTTTGAAACCATTCTAAAATAAAATGGAACTTCATAAATATTTTAAAAAATACATTTTTCAATAAAAATCAGTATTTTTTACTATTCATTGGAAAATCAATCTTTTCAAAAAAATAAAAAAATTCCACCATAATATAATTTTGGTATTTTTATTTATAAAATTATATTATTTTTATAAAATAAAATTTATAGATGTTCAAAAAATTGAATATAATATTCACACATAAAAAAAAGAATACCCATTTTTGAAAAAAACTTATTTCTAAAGAATAAAATAACTTTATTAAGAATTGAGTGTATATTTTATAAGAATTAATCAATGAATATGTATTGATTATGTAATTTATATATTTATATTTCATAATTATGTTAATATTATCCATATCATCCAATTTAATAGGTAGTTTATAAGAGTCATATTTAAATAATAATATTTTGGGGTTCATTTAGGCTCGGTGTTGCATGCAACATAAGCTATCAAACATAGAGTTTTTTTGAAATCTTAGGGTGTTAAATTATCCCCTACTTCAATAAATTACATCCTCTCAATTTTAAATTGTGATCAATAATCAAGAGTCTGAAATTTTAAAATAGCTCTGTAGAAATACCACATCGTAAAAAGTGTTAATAAAACTCCATCTTTGAAAGAGGAAAAGGGAAATAAAAAGGTCACAAAAAAACTAGGTTTATGAATAATAAAACGTTAATGGTAAGTGAAAATATGGATATGGAAGAAAAAATTAATTTCTAAGGATTATTAGAGAGTGATATAGAATATGGTCATGATAAAGTTTTCCATAAAAAAACTGTAAATCTGTGATGGGTTAAAAGGCCATTGATTTCTTGGTAAAAAAAGTAGCCATATAACGTTTTTATTTTATGGAACTTTTACTAAAGTCTAGGAATTATTTTAATGTCCAGATAATGTATTCATGAAAATAAACTTACTTGATTTATTTCCATTTAATAAGCATAACCACATCTTTTGGTTGTGTTTTAATTTATTTACACTTCGTCTCTTACTCCAAATAATGGGTATTAAAGATTAATGTTTCATAACTAAACCACTTTTAAGAAATTAAAAGATCCAAAATTCATTCCTTAGACCTCAAAATATTTACCAAAACCAAAATGGTTATCATAGTTTATCTAATATTATAAATTAACAAACAATAATATCCAAAGTTTAAATTAATATTTTATATAAGTAATTAACCTTAAAACTCATCCAAAATATGTATGTATAAATTCAAAGTCCAAAAATTTATAAGTAAGGTCACTAAATTTTCAAAATCAACTTTACATTATATTCCCCAAACAACATAATGTATCACTTAATGTCACATAAAAATATATTAATAACTTGATCACCTTAAAACCTTATTGAAAACATGCATGCTTACAAAAATAAAATCTCAAGTTGTCTAATATATTCCTTAAATCAAAACATACGGCAAACAAAACAAATATAACATAAACCATGAAGTAAATAAATAATTTCATGGTCAAAATTACTATCCCATTAACATATATTTATCATCATTATCCCCACATCAAGAACATATTATGTTTTATCTTCCCAAAATCATGTGCTTTATAAAAAGATCATATTTATACTGAATCACTCTTCTTAGTCATCAATACCATTCAACATATTCTATCAAATCCTTATATAAATAGCAATTTAGTATAATCCTTATTCTTTTTATGATTCTTATAACCATAATATCATTGATAAAATACTATTACATCATAATTCTTGAATTCGAATACACAATTACTTTAATCATTCCACTTCACCTATATTAATAACATAAGATTGACCTTGATCCATCCTCTTTTTAGGTATATTACCTTGACTCTTATGGAATTCATTTTCATAGTTCCCCATATCCTTACAGTTTAAGCATTGAAAATTGGAGTTTTCTTTTGTACCCTTTCATTCATGTGCCTGATTACCTTTCTATCCACACTTATATAAAACTCCCATTCCCTTTAATAAAGTACTGGGGTGTTTCTTTCCATAATTATCACATGTGGGAAAACCCATATTTCTATCCTTCCCCTTATCCATTTTTTTCTTTTTCATCCTTTTCTTCTTTTTCTTACCTTAGAAACCATAATAATTAGATAATTATTTCTATATTTTGTTAACAAATGATACTATGTCCTTGTTTGAGGATAATGTTTGGGATACTAGTTCCCTTTTAAAGATTATCTTAAGTCCATCAAAAAAATATTAATTCATAATATTTTGATTACATGCATTGATTTGGTTCCCATTCCTTATGTGAGTTACCCTTTCTAAACCACAGAATACACTAGATTATATTATAACTTTATAAAACATAATGTATAATATAAAAATTAGTGAAAAAATTAATGTAAATTGAAAAATTAAGTATGACTAATCTTTAAATCATAATATTAGTTTATTTGGGAATATTTCAAAATTATTTCGTAGGGTTTCATTATCTAATCTATGTTTTCCTAAATCTAGTTCCCAAGGTTTATACTAAACTTACTCCGATACCAACTGTAACAACCCCAACTTGAAAATCCTGAAATTAGTAGTTATTTTATTATATTATCATAAGATATAAGTGATCAAATCACCATGGATTGATCATTTTAGTAGTCTTGAAGAAGTAGATACATAAATAGTACCCTTATTAAATTGGTAATTAAACCTAGAAAATAATAAAGTAAACTAATATATATCCTTGAACCTATTCAAAGATTTCATCTTTATATCCTGGTAAAAGGAAACAAAATAAATTTGATCTCAAATGCTCAGTAAGGGTTACATACAACTGAATCTATCTTAAAGTAACAATTAATAATAAATATGGAATGAAAAATAACTGAACGCACATTACATTTAATAAATAACTTGTCTATCATGAGACGATAAGGCATAATAATTATGGAAATTTAAACAATTAGAAACAAATTATATTTTATCAATTACTTGTGAACAATCTAAATCCATGAATAATATCATAGTGAAAATATCATGAATAATAATAACTAAATTATCGATGAATGGAATGTATAATTATTGAACTCCATATTCTCAGGAACTTGATACCTTAACTGTTAAGAACTTTAATAAGACAATTTAAAATTATAGGTAGAAACCCATTTAATTTAGTCAACTGATTTGACTCATGAGACCTACTAATTTATCTAGGGGTTATATAATTCTAGGCCCCACCCATCACTGTAGGTCTAAAGCATTCCTTAAATATAAAATGATATATTTATTTAATAAATCAATATTATTTATCATCAAATATCCATATTGAGTAAAGGATAAAGATTTATCAATATTTCCCCAGTTAATAAAATAACTTTAAAAGTAAATATCGTATGTAAATTGGTATATAGTTTAGGAAATACTCATATCCATCATACAAGAATATTGATATTTAATAGAAATGAAATATTCAATGATCAAAAGTGTGTGAATGATTCAAAGGATGGTATCATTAAAATATATACCTAGTGGGGAATAAGTAAAATAAAGGTATATTGTATTTAATTAATAAAAGTAGCATAAAAATATCATTAAAAACATTTTTTATGAAAAATATATTTTTCACTTTTAAATTCATTGATAAAAATAAACTGTAAAAATACGAAAAAAACATTATCTTTAAAAATAATTTTTTAAAATTATGAAGGTATATTCAATGAATTAATGAATCATGATGGTGGGAAAATCCTCTTATACTATATAAGTTAAAAAAATATTCCTTCAGTATTTTTTTCTAAAAATTCACCAAGTACGTCATTTAGAAAACGAAAAAAATATTCCCTTGAAATTGTTTTTTTTAAAAGTAAAAAATGGGTAAAAATTAGTAAAAATGTCTTTAATAAATTATAATAGAATATTAAAAACGTTTTTTGAAAATAGTTTTATAAAACTTGGAAATTGAATATAAATACTCCCTAGTGGAGACTTAAATATAAAAAATCCGGAATAATGAAGAAATTGTGAAATAAACCCTTACCACTTGGGTTTCTTTAGAATCGTAAGCCCAATGAAAAAAATAACTTCAAATTAAAATTTAAATACCATGAAAATAAAGATATTTCTTTTCTAAAAAATTTAAGGGTCATTATATACACCACAAAAAATAAATAAGTTGTGAATATGACATGTCTCATACAAGTAAAAGTGAGATGAGAAACCCTTACCTCACGCTTCCCTTTAGTTTAATATGATTTAACCTATTGTATTGTGGTTTTAAACATGTTATTAATTTATATAAAAGACATAATTATATTTATAATATCATATATGACCAAATTATATCATTTTTTCATCTGTTTGTTAATAATATTTCCTTATTTCCCTTATTTCTGATGTTAACTACTTCATTTACCCATGAATATTTTCTCATGTAAGTTCCCGTTCATATGAATAGGTTATAGTTTAATCATATCTAGAATATTAATTATGGTTTAAATATAATATATATTAAATATATAAATATTTATATTCATCCATAAATATAGATATAGAAAAATGAATTACACCGTTCATGGATACGGTAGGCCGTATGTACACATGAACAATGTTTTCATTTTTTGATGGACATAATAAAGGAATGGTAAAGAATAATTAACCTTTAAAAAATAATTATTATGTAATATATATGATATATATATATATATATCCATTAGTTCTATATTTATAACCATCCAAGTAAAGTGGTTATGAAAAATGAATTATACTGCTACGTGGAAATGGTAAGTCGTATGTACGCACAAATGGTGTTTTCGCTTTTCATAAGATGGAAATGAGATGGAATATGGTTGTACCATAATCATAGAAAAATATTAGTATATTTATGATATTGGTTTTATTAATTTATTATCTAAAAAACACATGAAGATAAAGAATAATAATAAATAAAGTTGAAACAATTGGTAAACACGATTACCACTTCTTCAATGGTCTTCCTTTAGATCTCATCTTAAGGGATCTAGGTTTGGTCTTTTGGAAGATTAAAAACCTCTAGAATGTGGATAAATATGTTGAGAGGATTTATAGGCAAGACTTGGACAAGATAGAGGGATCTAAGTTGTGTGAATAATTGAGGGAGGAGGTGCCTTTTTATAATTAAGGTGAGGGGCACTTTGGGAATTTCTTAAAAGATTAAAATATAATAAGACAATTATAGATAAAAATGTTTTAAAATGGAATATAAATGTATATGGTATTAAAATTTTGAACATATATTACCACCTTTGTAATTATTTAATATTATTATAAATTTTAAATAATTTAATAAAATATTAATCCCATAAAATATCATTATTGTCAATTTTGATACGATTTATTACATTGACTTTAAAAACATCAAGACAACAAGTCAAATTAGAAAAAAATATCTTATTATATCCTAAACATGTCATGGTCATATATATAATTCATGGATATCCTTAAATATCTCATATTATGTTACTTGTAATATTTTTATTATCATTTATTTTATTTTTATATTAATTAAATTAATATTTTATTAAAGTTGTGCAAGCATATAAGGTAATTATATAATTTATAAAAATTATTAATAAATTTATATCATAAAAATAAGTTTATTATGATCAAAATATCTAATTATATTATTTTAATATTTATTTTAACTCACATCTATATCATGAAAACACATTTAATGTGTTATTTTGACTTTTCTGGCCTTACACAAGCAATTAATAAGCATTTGGATAAGTCACTTGTTATATAACAGTAAAATTCATGTCTAACCATAAAATTAATAAATAATATGTAATATTTAATATCCAAGTCAATCAAGGACTTATCTCATTCCAATTATTATTTTTAGTATATCAAATACAACTTTTTCGGTGCTGCGTCGACTCTGCATCAACATTGAAAATGATTTTCATATTTATTATGGAATAAATTATAATCTATATGTTTTTAATTATTTATGAATGATATTTATATTATTTTATCATGATTTATTCTTTGCATTACTTTAATAAATTTTATTATTATGTATATGTCATGGGGATATCATATAAGATACCGTATTTCATAAAAAAGTTATTTTTTTATTATTTATTAAAAATTTCATTTCTTCAGAAAAATGTAAAAATAAATTATACTAGGATAAATTTGAATTTATAAATCCAAAAATAAATTTCATTTCTTGAAATTGTATTCCTACATGTGATAGAAATTAATTTTAAAATAAGTGCACAAAACACAACAAAAACTATTTTTTAGAAAAAATACAGTTTTTCTTAAAAATACTAATATATATATATATATATATAAATGATTTGATACCAAAAAATTATAAAATTGATTCCAATGAAAATAATTGAATTAATAATAATATAATATAACTAATTTTTATTTGAAACCATTTTAAAATAAAATGGAATTTCATAAACAGTTGAAACAAAAATTCAGTTTTCAATAAAAATCGGTATTTTTCACTATTCACTGGAAATCAATCTTTTTAGAAAAATAAGAAAATTTTATACTAAGATAATTTTTCTATGATGATTTAAAAAATCATATTATTTTTATAATATAAAATTTATATAAGTTCCTCATAAAAAATAAGAAAACACATTTATGAAGAAAACATATTTTTAAAGCAAAAAATAACTTTACTAAAAATTGAGTACATATTTCATAAGAATTAATAAATAAATTTTTATTGAGTAGGTCCTTTATACATATATTTTTCAAAATTTGGTTAATATTATTCATACCCTATAGTTTTATAGATAGTTTATAATACTCATACTTAAATATTAATATTTTTGGGTTCATTAAGCTCGGTGTTGCGTGAAACATAAGCTATAGAACATAGTGTTATTTTAAAATCTCAATGTGTTATAGGAGGACTAAGGAATAGTATATTAGGTGGGATGATAGGGAATTGTATTGGTCTCCCTAGTAAGTTTATGCTACAATACTAACTAAATGACATGATGATATAGTTGGTATTGCCAAAACTTTGGCTTTATTCTCTTTAGAGGATCATGCTCAAGGAGAGTTATTTCCATGGTTGATCACCAAGGTTTTCAGGATCCTAGGAACCCAATTATCTTAAACAATTAGGGATTTACCATGGTGATTTCATTATTTTTTAATTCTCTTTATATGGTACCATATTTAAATGATCTTTCATTTTCACATAAAAAATAATGAATATCTTGTACTATTTTACTCTATTTGTAACACCTTGTGATACGTTTTTTTTACTTCTATTATTTATCACTAAGAACATCACTTTATCAGATTTCTCTTATAGTGGTTTATTGGAACCTCACATTCTTTGGAAAATGGTTTTGGAAATCAAATAATAAAATGATTTTTCTAAAGCATGTTACTTATTTTGAAAAGAAATGAAAATATTAGTTTTACATATTTATATTTTATAAATAGAATTAAATGGTTTTATATTTAATGGTAAGTCATAGGGTGTGATTTTTCTTTTGGAATCCATACTAGGAATTTTTATTCTCATTCATATAACTCTATAATTTTTTAGTTTCAGGTTTCTTCTTATATTTTATTCTCATCTATTGGGCATCATGGTTATTCTATGTTGGGAATTGAGTCATGTAGTTATAAATAGACAAGTATTTTTGTAATTTAGTTTTATTTTAGATTCCTTTATCACATTAGACACTTAGGAATTTACTTATTTCTACGGTTGAAGGGTAGATATAAATTCAAGTGGGAAAATAAAATACATCGGAGAAGAATATTTTTCTTGTAGGAGAGGGAGATCAGAGGGTGAGGGAGGTTTTTTGTGCTCTATAATCTTTACAACTTTACTAGTTTTGATATTAGGTTACTATTCTATTTATTTTTATCTAGAATAGACATACGATGTATGGAAAGTTCATTCTATAATTTTATTTATTTCCCATTACTTTCTTTCCTTATTATTCATCAAGCAAAATCATTCCCAAGTAGTGACTCCTTGATTCCCAGGCACTTGTTATAGGTCTTGGGGATCAAAAACAACCTTAAAACCTTATCATGAACTAGTTCAGGTATCTGATGGAGGGAAAAATTATAATGACCTAGAATTTTTTCAATGTAATTTCACTTCTTATAATTATTTTATATAGTATAAATCTCATATATCACATATATAACTCAATAAAAACTTTATTCTTATAAATAAATAATTAAATTAGCAGTATTTATAGAAATTGAGGAACCTATACCAATGGAATAGTAACCTAACTGTTGGAATAGAAATATAACTATTAGGAATAATAATATATCCATTAGAATAGTAAACTCACCTATGTAAGTATAAATAAAATTTAGGTATCTTATAAATAAAACATTATATATTTATATCAAGGTATAAGTAAATAAATGTTTTAAAAATGATAAATAAGTGTTGGTATTTTTGTGAAACATAAATTTTTATTTACAATTTTATAATGAATATAATTTTTTAAAAGAAAATTTATTTTCATAAAATAAATTCATAAATTAATATTTTTTTGTATTATAATTAAAATATAATTTTATGAGATCTTAATTAATTTCTCAAAGTGTCATAAATCAGTTAAAATATTAAAATCAGTATTTTTTGAATAAATGATGATTTTAATTAAAAATTTAATTTATCATATTTAGAATTTTTTTATAAAATTAAGTTCATTTTTAAAATATAAACATAAAAAAATGGTTAGGGGGATTTTTTTGTATTGTTCTAAATAATTGTTTATTTGGTGAATTGTGAAATACGGTAATTTACAGTATTTAACAAATACATGAATTATTAAGCCATGAATGATGTATGGATGATGTAAGAACCCAATGGTTCAAAATATCCAAAACCATTTACTGTATCTATTCATAGTAATCAATACTATTTATATTCTTAAGCCAAAATAATAATCAAATGAATAAAATAATAAAACACACCCCTCTCCTCCCCTATAAATACCACCCCTCACCACCCCTTCCTCTCACACCTCCCATGCCTCGTATATTATCTATATTATACCCAATTCCCTTCCCAATTATCTTACTCACATCCAGTATTTTATAATATCAATGAAATCCAAACCCAAGTGCCTTAAGAAGGTTCTCGAGGAGACAACATTCAAAAGGTAAAATCCTCCTTCTTTCACTTTTAAATTAATTACCTATTCTACCTTATCCTAAAATACCCTACCCAAAGTGACATGATAACTAAAACATCATGAATATACTGGATTTTTTTAATGTAATATTCATCATAAAATATCTTTTCTTCTTCTTTTATTATAAAAATTAAAACATCATCCGTGACGTGTCGATTCACCGCCTTCATAGATGAAAAGTTTTTGTTTTTCATTACCACCTTCAAGGATAGTCATAAAACCATTTTTATGGTTAAAAAATATTATAATATGTCTATTATAACTTATTTCATGTTCTTTAACCAATATATAAAAATAATATTAAATAAAATAACACTAGTTTGTCATGGTCATAAAAACCACCAAAATAAACTAATCATTTTCATTAACTTTTTATCTAATAAATCATTATCATATCTGAAAAAATATTATATATAGAACCATTTAAAATTATATAAGTATATTCATACCATTTCATTCCACTTTTATAGTTTTTCTTTCATTTTATAAGAACTTATATAATTATACCCAATCAAACTGACCATGAAATCCATGAAACGAACGCTCTTAGAACAATAAAATTAAACACTATAACTCATTGAAATAGCCCTAAATGAACTTAATAAAATTATAATTAGTTAAATATATGTAGAGTGGTTTATTAATTAATTAATTTATCAAATTTTATTATCCAATACATTAATAGAGAGTGTAGAACACATTCATACATACGGTAAGGGATCTCTACGAACCTATAAATTTATCGTTGGGTTATGATTTCTCTCTCTGTACACAAATTTATTTATTAATTATTATTATATAATTATTCTGAATTATTTTTATGTTTTATAAACTTATGTATCCTGATGAATTCATCTTTCTTTGATGGGGAAATACATGTTTAAAAAGGACCCCATCTCAATTCCTCATGATAAGCAAGCTCGATTAAAGAGAACTTCCCAATTTATTACCCATTTTCAAGTACACAACACAATATATTTTAAGAAACCATTATTTTAATAAAATAACCCATTTAATAATGAAAAAAATATATTAGGTCATTTTTGGTTTTATAAAAACAATTATTAAATTTTCCTCTTAAAAAACTCTTTAAAAATTTCCCTTAAACCACACTAAAGTGGCTCATTTCTAAAGTTTCTTAAACACACTTTTTACATGTTTTAACTTTATTTGGAAATAATTTATCATTATCTATGCCTATTTCCCCTTATAAATTTCCAACTATGATCTAAATCCATTCTTTCTTGTACACAATTATCATACACCCGTTGGTTATTCCTTATGACATGATTATGATACCCATTTCTTTCCGTGGGTAACTCTTATGTGTATTCTTTATGTTTGATTATTCATGTAAAACACATATTCATGAACATGTTATTATGGTTGTTCCTAGATATCTATTTAATGAATTGGGTAATGTTTACTCTCATGATATTTCATGTACGGTATTAGGGAGTAAACCTAATCCTTTATGGGACTTTGTACACCATGTGATATAGTCTTGGCAGTTAGCCTTGACTTATATATATGTCATGTTATGTGTTATTTCCACATTCATATGTTTCCTTGATCATATGATTCCATGATCTATATTCCATTCTTCTATATGATTATTCATGTTACATGCATTTTATGTTATCATTTTATTCTTTCTAACTCATGTGTTATGATTTATTCCCATGTTTATTACCTTACTGAGATTTTTAGCTCATTTATTTTTTTCATGTATTTCCCAGGTTATCCTATGAATTTATAAGTGATAAAAGGAAGTCATAATCTCATTATAGAATATTAATAAATAGTAATTTTATTCTAGTTCCATGTTTTTACTTTTATGTACCTAATATTACAAAGACACTAGAATTTATGATCCTTAGTTTGTATTTAATGGATAGTTATGCTTAAAATCATGTAATAATATTTGTAAAAGGATATGGTCACTATAGTTGGTATCATAGAATAGTCTAGTTATTTTTAGATATTAGGTCTAGAAAAATTTAGTAAGAACTCTACGGATAATTCTATCATAACGGATAACTTATATTGAAACACAGGGAATCAAAATTTATGATATACTTTTAATTTAAGAGTTTATCCTTCAATGTTCAAAGTTTCATTTTTATTATTATTAGATAAGTATTTAATCCCCCTAATTGTATGTTATTTTTTAGTTAATAGTGGTAAATATGAGAACCCATTCTAATAATAAATGATATAGATAATGTGATGATTGTTAGAGTTGGTGTCCTGAGAACCAACTCTTTGTACTTTGATTACATGAATGTACACTTATTATATATTGTTCATTGTTTTGTATGAATATAATATAATAATGTCCTGGAATATTTGTTGCATTAATAAGGTCATGGCAGATCCCCGCTATGATGAGAACCATAAAATTCTATAAAAATATTCTTAAATAAAGTTCTACAGTTGGATGACATAATATAATATGACACATAGTATACAAACCGTCATCTGCGAGTACTCGTAAGAATAAGAGACTCTCTCTCATGGAGTTTGCACTTGGTAATCTCTAAGATGAGAGATTATGAGAACAGACCCACCAGTAGTAATTCCGCATGTCTTGGTGTCATTGGAAATTTCTATCTGTGAGCGTGTGTAATGGTCCTTAGACTGGAAGATTATCATTAACTCATGTCATGACTCGTGCAATTATATTTTCTAATAAAAACTGTCACGTAGACAGCTGGTGGGAAGTAGGGTATGTTGGGTGCGTCACAAATGACATGTTGTTAATGGATAAGTCAAGGAAGGATTTTTCCATTCCATATTTATGGAAGTAGATATCTCAGTCCCTTTGATTGAAATAGAACTATCACTCAAATTCCATGTCCATGGTGTAATGACGAGTTTATTTCTGGAAGTCAAAGAATGAAAGATCAAGCATATAGGTTTATGACACTGCCATGAATCCTTCTTGATGAGATATTGAGACAAAGGGATTAAATTACATAGTAATCATTCATATGAGGTGACACGTCAATGCGAAATCAACCTCTTTCTCTTGGGTTCCTTGACCCATTTCTAGACAGTAATCTTGGACTTTAGGCAAGCCTGCCTAATGCCAATGAGAAAGAGGCCTAGAGGGTCACACACTAGGTGTATTCAAGTATCTCAAGTAGAATAAAGATTATTACCATAATGTGGTTTAAAAATTATTCAAGGAAGCCTAAATCGTTTTAATGTTGGAGGAATAATAAAATGAAAACAAGTATACGCCGTGTATTAATGATTACACGCTGTGTAGTTTTTTACACGCCATGTAGTTTTTTATGAAAAACAAGTACACGTTGTGTATTAATGATTACACGCCATGTAGTTTTTCCAGTCAGGATTTTGAGGATATAATATTGTTTTATTAAATGATATTTATTATAATCAGCGTGGGCGCACTACTGGAAATAATAGATTTACCAACGGTTGAGAAATGTTGGGAAAGGCTGGAAAACCGTTGGTATAACATATACCAATGGTTCTGCCAACCGTAGGTAAGTAAGCCGTTGGGAAAAACATTTCCCAACGGTTTACAGTAAACCGTTGGCATAGGGTGGAGAAAGGTTACTCTATCCCAACGGTTCTTTAAAACCGTTGGGAAAAAGATTTGCCAACGGTTTAAAACCGTTGGCACAAGGGCTTAAAATTATCATGTTTTTCCCAACGGTTTGGTAAACCGTTGGGAAAAACCCCACATCTACTCTTTCCCAACGGTTCTAAACCGTTGGGAAAAGTGTTTTACCAACGGTTTGTTGAACCGTTGGTAAAACTAATCCACAATTTCTATGCCAACGGTTTTGAACCGTTGGCATAGCCTCTGCTGGGCAAATCACCCAGCAGCTCCCCAATTTGCCCAGCAGCTCCCAACCAGGTCTCCAATTTGACCAGCACCACATCTGTTTTTGTGGGTTCCCTCTCATTTTTCAATCCAATTATTGTACCTGCAATAAACTAACACATACATATATAATTATTGTACCTGCAGTAACCAACTAACACTTACATATAGAGAACAAATTCATACACGTTTAACATATAATGGTAGAACTATACACATCCATAATTAAATTATAAACATACACAATTCATTTAGATTTCAATTTAAAATGTAGATGACAATTATATGTGGAATCTGGAAGTCAATTCATAATTTGATCTATTTTTTGTATACCATATATTTTTACCTAAAGTAATGTCCGTTTTAAACATAATACATACACCTGGAGTGCTACCGTCCACAACGTGCCTCAGATTGAGGCGGGGTTGACTCATACACGTCACATATGACCCATGGATCGTTGTGCTAATGTATCGACAAAATCCGAATGCGTTTGGTCGGTTTTCCGTATGCCAGCTGATGTTTTTCAATTAAAATGACGTACTTTTGAAACAAAAGGCAGACAATTTGAGTGGTTCCGGCCACACCGCGCCTCAGATTGAGGCGGTGTTGACTCGTACACGTCACATATGACCTATGGATCATTCTCCTAAAGTTTCAATGGAAACTGAATGCGTTTGGTCAGTTTTCCGTATGTACTTAAATTGTTGTCCATTTTAAGCAAAAGAGACACAGTTAGAGCGGTGTCGGCCACACCGCTCCTCAGATTGAGGCGGGATTGACTCGCACACGTCACATACGACCTGTGGATCCTTTTCCTAAAGTATGGACACAATCCAAATGCATTTCTCCTTTTTCCGTATGTCACTTGATGCTTTTCACTTAAAATGATGTCCCTTTGAAACAAAAGACAGACACTTTGAGTGGTGTCGGCCACACTGCGTCTCCAATTGAGGCGGGGTTGATTCGTACACGTCACATATGACCCATGGATCGTTCTCCTAAAGTTTCAACGGAAACCGAATCCGTTTCGTCGGTTTTCCGTATGTACTTAAAATGGTGTCCGTTTTAAACAAAAGAGAGCCACTTAGACTGATCTCGGCCACACCATGACTTGGATTCATCCCGGGTCAGCTCGTACATGTCACATATGACCCATGGATCGTTGGGATAAATTATCAACAAATTTGGAATGCGTTTGGTCAGTTTTCCGTATGCCAGTTGTTCTTTTCACTTATAATCCTGTCCATTTTAAACAAAAGAGACACAGTTAGAACGGTGTCGGCCACACCGCTCCTCGGATTGAGGCGGGATTGACTCGTACACGTCACATACGACCCATGGATCCTTGTGATAAAGTATCGACACAGTCCGAATGCCTTTGGTCGGTTTTTCGTATGTCACTTGATGCTTTTCACTTAAAATGACGTCTTTTTGAAACAAAAGACCGACACTTTGAGTGGTGTCGGCCACACCGTGTCTCCGATTGTGGCGGGGTTGATTCGTACACATCACATATGACCCATGGATCTTTCTCCTAAAGTTTCAACGGAAACCGAATCCGTTTGGTCGTTTTTCCGTATGTACTTAAAATGGTGTCCATTTTAAACAAAAGAGAGCCACTTAGACTTATCCCAGCCACACCGCGACTCGGATTCATCCCGGGTTGGCTCGTACACATCACATATGACCCATGGATTGTTGAGATAAATTATCAACAGATTCGGAATGTGTTTGGTCGGTTTTCCGTATGTCAGTTGATGCTTTTCACTTAAAATGACGTCCTTTTGACTTGAAACCACCGTGCAACATTCTAATTATTATTCGTGACGTGTATGCGCAGACGACACGTCAATCGGACGTGCGGTTTGCGCAGTACGACTCAATATTCGTGTTTTAAGTGATGTGCGCGCTTCGTAAACGCGCGTGAGGGGGGTCCAAACGGGCCGAACGATGTCGGAATGGCCTGAAATCAGACGACAAATACGGGTGAGTGATTTCTGAAGTGGTCGACTAGACGGAACGTTAATCGGACGTGTCTTGTGCCCGCGGTGACCGAGAACGCAGTTCGGGTGTCATAAACGGCCAGAACGGGCGTCCAACGGTCAAATTCATAGCGGACAACCTCGGATTGAGCTGAAACCACCGTGGAACATTCTAATTATTATTTGTGACGTGTACGCGCAGACGGCACGTCAATCGGACGTGCGGTTTGCGCGGTACGGCTCAATATTCGTGTTTTAAGTGATGTGCGCGCTTCGTAAACGCGCGTGAGGGGGGTCCAAACGGGCTGAACGATGTCGGAATGGCCTGAAATCAGACGAAAAATACGGGTGAGTGATTTCTGAAGTGGTCGAGCAGACGGTACGTCAATCGGACGTGCCGTGTGCCCGCGGTGACTGACAACGCAGTTCTGGTGTCATAAACGGCCAGAACGGGCGTCCAACGGTCAAATTCATAGCAGACGACCTCGTATTGAGCTGAAACCACCGTGGAACATTCTAATTATTATTCGTGACGTGTACGCGTAGACGGCATGCCAATCGGACGTGCGGTTTGCGCGGTATGGCTCAATATTCGTGTTTTAAGTGATGCGCGCGGTTCATAAATGCGCGTGAGGGGGGTCCAAACGGGCCGAATGATGTCGGAATGGCCTAAAATCAGACGACAAATACGGGTGACTGATTTATGAAGTGGTCGAGCAGACGGCACGTCAATCGGACATGCCGTGTGCCCGCGGTGACCGACAACGCAGTTCTGGTGTCATAAACGGCCAGAACAGGCGTCCAACGGTCAAATTCATAGCGGACGGCCTCAGATTGAGCTTAAACCACCGTGGAACATTTTAATTATTATTCGTGACGTGTACGCGCATACTTCACCTCAATCAGACGTGCGGTTTGCGCGGTACGGCTCAATATTCGTGTTTTAAGTGATGCGCGCGCTTCGTAAACGCGCATGAGGGGGGTCCAAACGGGCCGAACGATGTCGGAATAGCTTGAAATCAGACGAAAAATATGGGTGAATGATTTCTGAAGTGTTCGAGCAGACGACACGTCAATCGTACGTGCGGTTTGCGCGGTACGGCTCAATATTCGTGTTTTAAGTGATGCGCGCGCTTCGTAAACGCGCGTGAGGGGGGTCCAAACCGGCCAAACGATGTCGGAATGGCATGAAATCAGACGAAAAATACGGGTGACTGATTTCTGAAGTGTTCGAATAGACGGCACGTCAATCGGACGTTCCGTGTGCCCGCGGTGACCGACAACGCAGTTCTGGTGTCATAAACGGCCAGAACAGGCGTCCAACGGTCAAATTCATAGCGGACGGCCTCAGATTGAGCTGAAACCACCGTGGAACATTCTAATTATTATTCTTGATGTGTACGCACAGACGACACGTCAATCGGACGTGCGGTTTGCGCGGTACGGCTCAATATTCGTGTTTTAAGTGATGCGCGCGCTTCGTAAACGCGCGTGAGGGGGGTCCAAACAGGTCGAATGATGTCGGAATGGCCTGAAATCAGACGAAAAATATGGGTGAGTGATTTTTGAAGTGGTTGAGTAGATGGCACGTCAATCGGACGTGCGGTTTGCACGGTACGGCTCAATATTCGTGTTTTAAGTGACGCGCGCGCTTCGTAAACGCGCGTGAGGGGGGTCCAAACCGGCCAAACGATGTCGGAATGGCCTGAAATCAGACGACAAATACGGGTGAATGATTTCTGAAGTGGTCGAGCAGACGTCACGTCAATCGGACGTGCCGTGTGCCCGCGGTGACCGACAACGCAGTTCTGGTGTCATAAACGGCCAGAACGGGCGTCCAACGGTCAAATTCCTGGCGGACGGCCACAGATTGAGCTGAAACCACCGTGGAACATTCTAATTATTATTCGTGATGTGTACGTGCAGACGGAACGTCAATCAGACGTGACGTGTGCCCGCGGTGACCGAAAACGCAGTTCAGGGGTTGTTCAGGGGTTGTTCAGGGGTTGTTCAGGGTTTGTTCAGGGGGTTGTCCGGGGTCCAAGGGGGAGGGTGGGGGGGTTGTCCGGGGGCTGTCCGGGGGGCTATCCGGGGTCCAGGGTGGGGGGTTGGGGGCTGTACGGGGGGCTGTCTAGGGGGCTGTCCGCGGGGCTGTCTGGGGGGTGTTTGCGGGGTGTTCGGGGTCCAAGGGGGAGGGGGGGTTGTCTAGGGTCCAAGAATGAGGGGGGTTGTCCAGGGAGTTCTCAAACACACAACCACTAAAAGAAAACAACATCCATAAAAACTGGCAATATATAAAAATAACTCAACTCCAATACTATACTACGAGTCTAGATAAAACCAACAACTAGAATAGATTAAACATCAAATCTCAGTAATATAAGTCAAAAATGTAACGGATCAATATGTCACACATCAGCATCACCATCACCATCATCATCATCATCATCATCACCCTCGTCATCGTCCTCCTCATCGTCCTCACCCTCCACAGCGCCTTCCTCCTCGCCTTCGCCCTCCTCCTCGCCCTCCTCATCTCCCTCCTCTCCCGCATCAGACTCCTCGCCATCATCATCTTCAAGCTGGACATCGGTCTGACCACCACTGGAACTGACACCTGGTGCACCATATATAGAATGTATCGACGACATGTATTCATCAATCGCTGGGCTGGCCTCTACTGGAAGTGTTAGACGTAGAACTTCAATAAATTTCATAAATGCACTGTTTGCCCTAGCAGACTGTTCTTCCGTCTCTATGGCCCTTTTCTCAGCCTGTTCTGCCTGTGCCCTAACTTGCTGCAGCTCGGTGGCACTACAACTCGTACCTGAGGCAGGACAATACCTCGTCGGGGCTATCCTAGGTCGGCAGCGTACTCTGCCAGAATGATCATCTCCCAACACCTGATGTAAGTGATCAGATGGCCCAAAATTGTCTGCTTCTTGGGCATCGAGGGCCTCTAAAGCATCCTGTTACAAATATAAATATATTATTAAGTTACGAAATAGATATTAAAATATAAAATCAACAGATTAAAACTTACAATCTGCTGCTGAGTCGCTTCGTTGACAGCACTTCCATCCTTTTTTCGTCTACTCGAGCAAAACAGTTTTGCTCGAGGCACACGTCCTTCAATATTTTGTACTTGCCTCTACAATGACATTGAAAACAAAAGTTATATAAAAACTTTAGCAAATGATTAAATAATTGAGGAAACAAAAGAAAATGTATGTCGTAAAGAAAACTTATAAACAATTGTCATACCTGTTGCCTCTCATGATCTGGCATCGTCGTGCGTCCTAGTGTATGCAGGTATTTTTTTGCATCAATGTTTTTTTTATTTTTTCCAGATGATTCCTAAATAAAATTCGATAATGCAAAGGATAATATTAATGCAAAACTTGAAAGTTATTATTTAAATACCTCAAATGTAATTCATACCTTAAACTGGGTACTCGTCCAATGAGTAATCATCTGACGATACTGCTCTATAGGACAATCATCCACGACTGGTACCGCCTCTAACTCAGTTCCAACTCTAGCACGCCATCCAATATATAGCTCATGCTTGTAGGCTTTCCAAAGCTCGCCTAAATCCTTTAGACGTTCCAGTCGTGCACCCTCACCATCAGGAAAATTAAATCGAAGCTAAAATCAAAATATTAATTTATATAAATACAAAAATAATTCATGGCATTAAATACAACAGATTTTTTTACCCATATCTCTGCCCAAGCTCTATCTTTGACCTCATGTGGCAAATGTCTCCACGACAGCGGGCTGACGGGAATGATGTCGGAGTATTTGGCAAGCGTCGCCAGAAAACTCCGACATTGCTGCCCTGTTTTCTCAACCATCTGATTGTCTTCATTATATTCCACCATAACCTGTGTGCGACGGTTCCACACCGAACGCATGCGTGTACGCCCCCGCCCCCGCCTCCTGTCAGTAGATGTATCTGTCATGAAAGAAAAACAAATATTTTATCAAAACATGTTATAATGAAAATAAATATTGCTATAAAAATTTGTTAGGGTTTTATAAATATACCTACGCTAGTCTGATCAATGAGTGGCGCCGGATCCACAGAACCTGATGGAACACCCTCTGGTGGAACAAGAGTCGAAGACGATGGAATATAAAAGCTCGGAGAGACAGAAGTAGAAGGAAAAGAAGATGGAACAGCTGTATGACCTGATGCTGACTGGGGAGTGGGAATCATCATGGGATGTGAAAATGATGGGGCACAAGATGCAGAAGGTAGCGAAAACATGGGAGGCCTAAATACCCCGTGTGTCCCTAACGACACACCGGGATCAGAATGTGGGAAGGCTGAAATGTCAGTGGGAGGGGTAGGGTCTAGTCGGGCACGCGCAGCTCTACGTCCACCTCTGGTACGAACCCTCCTCGTACCACCGGCCTGAGTACTAGGAGCAGTACTAGGCTCCTCGTCGAATAACTGTCGACGTAATGGTGGATCCTACAAAAAAGTTTACAAAAAAAATTAATCACCTGACATTATATATTCTGTATATATATATATATATATATATATATATTTGAAATAAAGTACTCACTGTAGGCACTAATGGTGGAATGCCCATCTCCTCCATCCGACGATTGTTCTCCGCCATTTTTTTACTTCGTCTTTCTTCAATTGGCAGCATTTCCTGTAAAAAGAATTCATATAAGTCATTTTGTCATAAACAATTCAATAGGATTGAACTTTAATAGAAAATACATTTAAGTAAATGACAAAGGAAGAAAATAATCATGGTATCAACTACACATGTGAAAAAAACATACTAATGTGTTATTGAAAAAATATAAAACCAACAAGAACTTAA
This sequence comes from Viscum album, assembly GCA_963277665.1. Classification (NCBI taxonomy): domain Eukaryota; kingdom Viridiplantae; phylum Streptophyta; class Magnoliopsida; order Santalales; family Viscaceae; genus Viscum; species Viscum album. The sequence goes on from OY728154.1 coordinate 57,767,903, forward strand.
TGTGTTATCACATCAGAGCATGCCTCATCCCATAACCATATTAGTAGGGTATTCTCATATGCGATTTACCTTTTTGAATTAATATGCACTTCCTCACCAGGTACCTGAGTAGATTTCATAGATATAATCATCTCACATCCTGTAAGGCTTCATTATGTATGATCATCCCACACCCCCTGGACAGCCCCTTGGACAGCCCCGCCCACCCCCGTGGACACCCTTTCCCACCCTCGTGGACAGCCCCGCCCACCCCCATGGACAACCCACCCCCGTGGACACCCCCTACCCCCTAGACAGCCCAACCACCCCCGTGGACAGCCCACCCACCCCCCTCGACACCCCTTCTCCCTATGGACAGCCCCCCACCCCCTTGGATAGCCCGCCTACCCCCCTGGACACCCCTACCCTCTGTGGCCAGCCCACCCACCCCCCCTGGACAGCCCGCCCACCCCCCCTTGACAGCCCGGCCACCCCCGTGGACAGCCCGTCCACCCCCGTGGACAGCCCGTCCACCCTTGTGGACAGCCCGCCCACCCCCGTACCCCCCTAGACACCCCGTACCCCCCCCCCGGGATAGCCTCGCCCACCCTCCCAAACAACCCACACCCCCTCCCCTGCAACCCCACCACCACCACCTAGACATACCAACCCCCCTGGACACCCCACACACCCATCCCCCACCAGGACACCCCACTCAGACCCCCAGGACAGCCCACACCCCCTGGACAGCCTCGCCCACCCCCGTGGACAGCCTTTCCCACCCCCGTGGACAGCCCCGCCCACCCCCGTGGACAACCCACCCACCCCCGTGGACGCCCCCTACCCCCTAGACAGCCCAACCACCCCCGTGGACAGCCCACCCACCCCCGTCGACACCCCTTCTCCCTATGGACAACCCCCCACCCCCTTGGATAGCCCGCCCACCCTCTGGACACCCCTACCCCCTGTTGCCAGCCCACCCACCCCCCCTGGACAGCCCGCCCACGCCTCCTTGACAGCCCGACCACCCCCGTGGACAGCCCGTCCACCCTTGTGGACAGCCCGCCCACCATCGTACCCCCCTGGATAGCCCCGCCCACCCTCCCAAACAACCCACACCCCCTCCCCTGCAACCCCACCACCACCACCTAGACATACCACCCCCGTGGACACCCGACACACCCCTCCCCCACCATGACACCCCACCCAGACCCCCAGGACAGCCCACACCCCCTAGACAGCACCACCCACCCCGTGGACAGCCTTTCCCACCCCCGTGGACACCCCCGCCCACCCCCGTGGACACCCACCCACCCCCGTGGACAGCCCCTACCCCCACAATCGATTATCCAAAACATATCAAATTGGTTTGAACACAATCCATAATTCCCACAATCCATTATCCAAACATAGAAAAAATCTCACATGATGATCGACCATTGGAAAATAATTAAAAATCACCAACACCTCCTTCCAAACATAGAATACAAAAAACATTAACAGAATACAAAAACATTAAAAAATCTCACAATCCATTATCAAATTGATTTCATGAGTAATATCAAATTGGTCTGATTTACATGTTTTGAACACTCTCCTTCCAAACATAGAATACAAAAACATTAAAAATCACCAACACCTGGATAATTAATTAAACTACCAACACCTGGAAAAAATCTATTCATTAAAAAAACTACAACAATATGGTTGACATCAAATTTTACCTATTCGTATGGGGTGTACCTGTTGGGATGGGGGTACTGGTGTTCGGATTCGCGAGAGCAGTGGAGTCAGATGGGGTTCGCGAGAGCAGCGGAGTGAATAGATTAGGGCTCTGTCCGAATGGGGAGAGGAGATCGCGGCCTGCAATTTGGGGGAAACCTTTGCCAACGGCTTATAAAAACTGTTGGCAAAGGCACACATTTCCCAACGGTTTACTGAAACCGTTGGGAATGTGTGAGTTTTAGCAGCCTTTTCCCAACGGTTCACTCAGTTTTAGAAGCCTTTTCCCAACGGTTCCAGTGAACCGTTGGGGAAAGGTCTGATGAAATTCTCTTTGCCAACGGTTTAAGAAAACCGTTGGCAAAGGCTCACTATACCAACGGTTTAAGTAAACCGTTGGTATACTACTGTTGGGAAAAGGCTAAATTCCAGTAGTGGCGCATGACAAGGAATTAATTATTCAACATGGGGGTTTTCAATAAGAGTTAATGAAATAAATAAAACATGTAACATATTTATTTATTTTCATAACTCTATAACCTCAAACCCGATTATAAATATCCTCACAACCCCAACACTTTTCCCCAATCATTGTGAACAACAATTCTGGAGAATTCTCTCAAGACCAAAAGAACTCCTTCCTCCAAGAATGCTCTCAAGACCGAGAGAGGTCCTCTTCCATCGGACCAAGACGATCTAAGAAGGACAACACAAGTAAAGGTTTCTCCACACTAGCACCCAAATAACCCTTTGACAATATCCAGAGATAAGTGGTGCACGTATGGATCACCGCTATAGGAAGTCTACCCTTGGCTTCTACGACACAATGACGAATCACAACAGAATGTGATCAGAAATATCAACAGATAAAGAACCCCAAAATTTACTTCTTTTTCAATTAATTAAATTAATTATAATCAACCTACGATGATCCTCATTTGTGGTTTCAGTACTATCCTTATTCTTTGTCTATTTCTATGATTCGATCCGTGGGGACTGGAATTTATCGTCGTATTGATCCCAAATTGATCATTTCTAATGACAAAAAGCCAAGTGGGCACATCCACCCATGAGCTTCCACTACGCTCGAAACCTTTAATTGGTATTAAAGGAAGGTTACAATGTTGATTATAGTTATTTAATTTTTTTTGATAATTTACACATTTATATTTGATTCAATTCATGATAAATAGTTCTATAAAACTGAATGAACGAGATCTGTTCTTCCTCCTTCATTTCTCGATTCAAATCACAGAAATGAACTTTTAATTTTAATTTTGATTAAATTAAAAATGAGGAACTCATCCATAGGATCCAATTTTTATATTCGTAGAGCATAAGAATACACAGCGTGTAGTGACAACTACACACTGTGTACTTAGGTTCAATGAACCGGTACTGGTTTTCTAAACCACATCGTGTGAATTGAGTATACCTAAGTATTTATTACACCGTGTTGATGAGAAATGAATGGCGCATGGAACCGGAATACACGACATGTATGTTAAATCAACATTCCATGTAGTCCGATCCGGCCCAGGTGAAACTATGTACAAGGAGAAGCTGTGTTCAGCATACATGGGATTTTAGGCTGGTAACTACGTAATAAGGAAGTACACGCCGTGTTATATTAATCTACATGCCGTGTACTCCAAAATTTCCAAAGTACAGAAAACACACCAAAGCTCCCGGTGTGTACTTTTTATAAAGGGTGAAAAATACACGGCGTGTAGGCTATATTAAATGTTGTGTACTTTCTAGAAATGGAATCTCACCAGGTTTCCTCCAAAAGTACAAAAACCTGTACAAGGAATATGGATGAGAAGAATCTCAAGGAAATTCAGAAAGGATTTTAAGATAAAGAATTGATTAATTATAAAGGTCATAATTAATTGAATTCAAGCGCGACTTATCTTGAATAAATAGAATGATTAATAGAATTTGAATTCTAAATATGCATAAATGTCATTGCATGCTATGGGTGATCATGAGCTAGACCAAAGACCCTTTGTATGTGTGTATGGTTTCATTTAAATTTGTTTAATTTAAATTCATTGTCTTGTGACCCTTTTTCCAATAAAATATAGGGCATGTGTGCGCATAGTTTCTTTAATGTAAACCCCATGTAATGGAGGATCTCCCAAGCCATAGGAGATGGTTCAAAACCTGAAGTTGAGGTGAAACCAACCCAAGAAGATACAAAGGTAGACATGTGGGAGTTGCAGAACACGAACCATCGGTTCAAGGTATTTTCCCCTAGGTCAGGGTTAGCTTATCAAACCACTAGATAAGCTAACCAAAAGAATTCATGCCATCTTATTTTATTTCTGTCTGATTACATGGTTTATTTATTATCTATGTTTTTTCACGTTAACATAATTAATGAAATAAACAAGATTGAAAAGATGGAATAAAATAAAAACCAGACTATGCGTAAACATTATCAGAACATGGTTAATCACTTAAGCAAGCATCAATTAATATTAACAAGCATGTGATAATGAAAAACTACGCATAAAGAATAAAATCCCTCAAATACCATATTAAGTCAGACCAAGCCTTCCGTTACTTGATTAAGGTCAAGACTCAATAAAACTATGTTTTTGACCAACCCTTGTTGGGATAGTTACTTTTATAAAGGAAGCTCTTATGAAAGTTTCATGTTGACTTAAACATTTTACATCAAGAGGAGTATCCCTTGCTAGACTTGTTGTAAAATGGAGGAAAGTGTTGAGGAAATCCAAGTCAGGATTTTAGGATTGGGAGTCCACTCAATAGATCAAGGAACTGTAAGCTCACAGTTCACAAAGACCTTTCTACCTAAATACCTTCAAATAGCTTGACCAACCCTTGTTGGGGTTATGCGAAGGGGAATATGGATCCTTGCCACTAGAATGTCAAAGAAACTGGACATTTTGAGTTCAATGGTGAGGGCCATTGGGACTTGATAAAATAGTGTGAGACTTAATAAAAATTTATTATTTCTCATAAAATGTAATCGAGAAAGTACTAATAAATCTGCTCTTTTAATTTGCAGAATCAATATGACAAACTCGTCAACCACCTTTTCTCTGTGATCAATTTTGGATAAAGACAATATCCTCACCAGAAGTAACTTTTAGGAATGGTTTAGGCACCTTTAGGTTATCCTACAATATGAATAAAAGTTTTACATGCTGGAGTCCTCACTTCCTAATTGTCCTGCCCAAGGGGTGAGTGATGAAGATTTCTTGGTAATTGATCAACACTTGAACAATGCACTCGATGTTCAATGTTTGATGCTATCATCAATTTCTTGTGAGATCATGAATTCTCATGAAGACATGGATGCCTATAGAATGGTTGAGAACCTACGTGGTCTATACCAAAAGAGAGCAAGACAAGAAAGGTTTGAGATCTCCAAGGATCTATTTCAGAGCAATCTTATAGAGGTTGCCCCAGCTGGACCTCATGTAGTCAAGCTCATTGGCTACATTGAGCGCTTGGAGGTTTTAGGGTTTAAACTCCCTGAATAACTGGGTACCGATCTCATTCTTGCATCACTTCCCCAGAGCTTCTCTAACTTTTTTGTAAATTTCAACATGAACAACATTGATAAGACTCTATCTGATCTTCTCATCCTTATTCGCCAAGCGGACAATGATATGAAGCTTGCAAAGCCTTATGTCCTTATGGTGAATAAAAGGAAAGGGAAGAAGAAGATATTTAAGCCCAAAGCTTATTCAAGGCCTTTAAATAAAAGGAAGATCAAAGGGGAGGCAAGAGAACAAGAGGCTGTTTGTTTCGCATGTGGCAAGAAGGGCCATTGGAAGAAAAAATGCACCCAACCAAGGAAGCAAGGGGAAGCTTTAGGTGCATTTGTTATCAAATGCAATCTATCTATTTCTACCAATTGGGTATTAGATACTAATTGTAGTGATCACATCTTTATCCAAATACAGGAACCAAGTAGATTTAAAAATATTGACCGAGGTGAGGTGGATCTGTGAGCAGCCAATAGAGCCAGACTCACTGCTGTAGCTGTCGGAGACTACCACCTCACATTGCCTATTGGGATGGTCTTGGTTGAAAGGATGTTATTATGTACCCTCTATAACCAAAAACATTTTTTCAGTATCCAGATTAGATACTGATGGATTTATCTTCAAGTTTGGAAGTGGATTTTGCTACTCTTATAAAGATAGAATTTGTTTTGGTAGAGCACATTTATATAAAAAAATTTATGTGTTAGACTACACAAACCAAGTAATGGCAATAGATGATAAAATTAATTCACATGACTCATACCACACTCAACTTTGGCATAACCGGATATGTCATGTCAATGAGAAACGTTTGACAAAATTACATCAAGATGGGTATTTAGATTCTTTTGAACTAAAACCACTTGGTGTATGTCATGCGTTTCTACAAGGCAAAATGACCAAAGCCCCATTTATTGGGAAAGGTGAAAGGACTAAAGAGCTTCTATAATTAGTTCACATAGATGTGTGTGGACTATTTCCAGTTGAAGCAAGGGGTGGGTTCTTGTACTTCATAACTTTTACTGATGATTTTAGTAGATATCGATATATTTACTTAATGAGGTATAAGTCATATTATTTTGATCAGTTCAAAGAATACAAGAATGAAGTTGAGAACCAGCTTGGTAAGAAGATTAAGAAACTCCACTCCGACAGAGGTGAAGAATATCTTAATCAGGAATTCATTAATTTCATATGGGAGTTTGGGATTCAATCTCAACTCACTCCTCCTTACACACCTCAGTAGAATGGTGTGAGTGAAAGTAGGAACCACACCATGTTGGACATGGTGAGATCAATGATGAGTCTTGTGAGTCTTCCATTATCCTTTTGGGGATATGAATTACAAACTGCATCACACATACTAAACCAATTACCAACTAAATCGATAAATGGTATTCCATACGAGTTATGGAGTGTACACAAAGCCATGTTATCAAATTTTCATGTGTGGGGTAGAGAAGCATTTGTTAAGGCCTCTTCAGGTAACAAAATTTCACCCCAAGGCACAAAGTGTATCTTTATAGGATATACTAAGAAAACAAGGGGATATTACCTATACAAACTCTCAGATAAAAAGGTTATAGTGGAAATACATGACATATTCTTTTAGAGGGAGCACATCTCCAAAAGAGATAGTGGGAGAGAGATAGACTTCGATGTAGTCAAGGCTAAAGATACAGAGGAGCTGGTACAAGAACAGATTCCAGAAAGCCCCGTGTAAGAACAATTTGTTACAGAGACATAAGAACTGTGTAGGAGCACAAGAGAGGTGAGAGAATCAGAACGATATGGTTTTCTTGTCACTGAGGATGGTGACTAATTATTGGTTGACAATGACGATCCTCTTACCTACAAGGAAGCAGTTGAAGGCACATACGCTGCCAAGTGTCAAGAAGCCATGAATTCTGAAATGGATTCCATGTTCCAAAACCAAGTTTGGATTTTGGTATATCCTCCAGTTGATGTAAAGACTGTTGCTAATAAATGGGTATTCAAGAAGAAACTGGACATGGAGGGGCAAGTCAGCACCTATAAGGCACAGCTGGTTGCAAAAGGTTTTAGACAACGTTAAGGAATTGACTACGATGAAACCTTTTCACCTGCTGCGATGCTGAAATCCATCAGAATCCTATTGGCCATTTCCGCTTACCATGACTATGAAATTTGGCAAGTGGATGTCAAAACAGCATTACTTAAAGGGAACCTCCATGAAGATGTCTACATGACACAACCTAAAGGGTTTGTGACTCCAAATGATTCCAACATGGTATACAAGTTGCATAAATCTATTTATGTATTAAAGAAAGCATCAAGGTCATGGAGAATTCATTTTGATGAAGCCATAATAGAATTTGGATTTGTTAAAAATGAATGTGAGCCTTGTGTCCAAAAAATGTTTAGTGGAAGTGCAGTTGTTTTCCTAATAATATATGTTGATGACATATTACTAATTGGAAATGAATTACCTATCTTACAGTTAGTTAAGACATGTTTAGATAAATACTTCTACATGAAAGACTTGGGCGTGACAACATATATTCTTGGGATCAAGATTCATCGTGATATATCCAAGAGAATGATGGTCCTGATTCAAAGTACATACATTGACAAGATACTGAAGAGATTCAATATGGAATAGTCCAATAGGGGATTGTTTCCAGTGTCACATGGCATTCATCTTTCCAAGAAAATGTGTCCTTAGACACATGAGGAAAGAAAGAAAATAGAAAGGATCCCTTACGCATCAGTGATTGGTTCAGTCATGTATGATATGATATGTAAAAGGCTAGATGTTGCTTACGCATTAAGTGCGGTAGGCAGATATCAAGCTGATCCAAGAGACTGCCATTGGATGGCAGTTAAGACTATCCTTAAGTATCTGAGGCGTACTAAGGATATATTCCTGGTTTATGGAGGAGATGAGGAACTAGTAATTAGAGGACATGTAGATGCTAGTCTTTAGATAGATCAAGATGAATTGAAGTCACAGACTGGATACATCTTCAGTTTGAATGGAGGTGCACTGAGCTGGAAGAGCTTAAAGCAAAGTGTGGTCGCAGATTCTACAACAGAGTCTGAGTATATAGTAGCTTATGAGGTAGCTAAGGAAGCAGTATGGATGAAAGGCTTCATCCAAGAGGTCGATGTAGTACATAGCAGTAAAGATCCTATCACACTCTATTATGATAATACTGCAGCGGTGGAACTTGCAAAAGAGACAAGGTCACGTCAGTGGACAAAGCACATACTTTGGAAGTATCATCTATTGAGGGATTTTTCTCAGAGAGGTGAAGTTGCAGTGAGAAGTATTTCCACGGAAGACAATGTGGCGGACCTCTTGACTAAAGCCTTGACTCAACAGAAACATGATCATCATGTGAGGTCTAGCAGACTAAAAATCGTAGGCAGTTAGCTCTAGTCCAAGTGGGAGTTTGTTAGAGTTGGTGTCCTGAGAACCAACTATTTTTACTTTGATTACATGAATGTACACTTATTATATATTTTTCATTGTTCTTCATGAAAATAATATAATAATGTCCTGGAATATTTGTTGCATTAATAAGGTCATGGTAGATCCCTTCTATGATGAGAACCTTAAAATGCTATAACAATATTCTTAAATAAAGCTCTATGGTTGGATGAAATACTATGATAGGACACATAGTATACCAACCATCATGTGAAATTACTCATAAGAAGATGAGACTCTCTCTCATGGAGTTCACACCTGGTAATCTCCAAGATGGAAGATTATGAGAAAAAACCCGCCAGTAGTAATTCCGTATGTCTTGGTGTCATTGGAAATTGCTATCTATGAGTGTGTGTAATGGTCCTTATATTGGAATATTATCATTAACTCATGTCACGACTCGTGCACTTATATTTGCTGACGAAAACCGTCACGTAGACAGTTGGTGGGAAGTAGGGTACGTTGGGTGTGTCACGAATGACATGTTGTTATTGAATAAGTCGAGGAAGGATTTGTCCTTTCCATATTTATGGACGTATATATCTTAGGCCCTTTTATTGAAATAGAACTGTCGCACAAATTCCATGTCCATGGTGTAACGACGAGTTTATTTTTGGAATTCAAAGAATGACAGATCAAGCATATAGGTTTATGACACTACCATGAAACCTTCTTGATGAGATATTGAGACAAAGTTATTAAATTACACAGTAGGAATTTGTATGAGGCGACATGTCAATGCGACATCAACCTCTTTCTCTTGGGTGCCTTGACCCATTTCTAGATAGTAATCTTGGACTTTAGGCAAGCCCGCCTAATGCCAAAGAGAAAGAGGCCTAGAGGGTCACACACTAAGTGTATTCAAGTATCTCAAGTAGAATAAGGATTATTCCCGTAACTTGGTTTAATAATTATTAAAGTAAGTCTAAATCGTTTTAATGTTGGAGGAAGAATAAAATGAAAACAAGTATACGCCGTGTATTAATGATTACACGCCGTGTAGTTTTTTACACAGCATGTATTAATGATTACACGATGTGTAGTTTTTTATGAAAAACAAGTACACACCGTGTATTAATGATTACATGTCGTGTAGTTTTTCCATTCGGTATTTTATGGATATAATATTGTTTTATTAAATTATATTTATTATAATCAGCGTGGGCGCATGTCAAGGAATTAATTATTCAACATGGGGGTTTTCAATAAGAGTTAATGAAATAAATAAAACACGTAGCACATTTATTTATTGTCATAACTCTATAACCTCAAACCTGATTATAAATATCCTCACAACCCCAACACTTTTACCCAATCGTTGTGCACAACAATTCTGGAGAATTATCTCAAGACCGAAAGAACTCCTTCCTACAAGAACGCTCTCAAGAGTGAGAGAGATACTCTTCCATCAAATCAAGATGATCTAAGGTGGACAATACAAGCAAAGGTTTCTCCACGCTAGCACCCGGAGAACCCTTTGTCAACGTCCAGAGATAAGTGGTGCACATGTGGATCACCACTACAGAAAGTCTACCCTTGTCTTCTATGATGCAATGACGAATTACACCAGAACGTGATCAGAAATATCAATGGAGAAAGAACCCCAAAAGGTACTTCTTTTTCAATTAATTAAATTAATTATAATCAAACTGTGATGATCCTCGTTTGTGGTTCTGGGAATATCCTTCTTCTTTGTCTATTTATGTGATTAGATCCGTGGAGACTGGAATTTATCGTCGTATTGATCCCGGATTGATCATTGAAAATGACAAAAATCCAAGTGGGCACATCCACCCATGAGCTTCCACTGCACCCAAAACCTTCAATGATTTCCCTAATGAGATTCCATATATGATGGGAATGGGATTTCAAAACCTCATGATAGTACTAGAATGGCTAGATCAAGTTATTAGAGATAATTTGAATCATGTGGAATGACCTCCTTCTTCTAATAAAGATCAAGTTTCAGTTGAATTTTTTATGCAAGAAAGGCCTCCTATCACTAGTGTATCTTTTTATCCCCTTATCACAGAATAATGGATTAACTCCATTGAGAATATATTATCCGTATTTCAGTTCTCAAAAGAAGAGAAATTCATGCTGGTGGTTTATCATTTGGATGGGGCTGATAATATGTGGTGGGAATTGATCAAAGAACATAAATTCTGAGGAAATTGATTCCATGGACTGGGAAGGATTAAAGAAAACATTTTCAATAAATATTTTTCCTGAACTCTCCATATTAAGATGAAGAGGGAGTTCCTCGAGTTGAAGAAAAAAGAAGACGAGTCTATCAGGGCACATAAAGAAAACTTCACAAGATTTTCAAGACACTCCTCCATATTTTTCATGAACACTAAAATAAAATTTTATCTCTTTTTTAGTAGACTAAATACAAGTCTATGAAAATTCTTCATGATTTGACACTTTGAAAAATATGAGTAGATTGTCCATTGTTCCCTTAGGGTTGAAATGGATATCAGAGACCCTCAGTGGTCTCATGGGCCTAGAAAAAAAAAATAGAAAAATGGAGTTTAATATAGGAGGAGAAATAAATAAATAACATAAAGTAAATAAAACCCAACATCCCACATGTCAAAAGTATGGGAAGAAGCATCCTGGAAACTACCTATGGGGAACCGAGAGATGCTTCAAATGTGGAAGAGAGGGGAATCAGACTAATTTTTTATAAAGGGATATGAAGAAGCCCAATAATGCAGAATAAGAAAGGAAGGTTCATATCAATACTCAACCTATTGTGCAATGATTTAACTATAAATAACATGGTAATTATGATATCCAATGACCAAATCAAAGGGTTGTCAAAGGAAATAAACAAAAACAGCCTCCAAGGTAGGAAGAAAGAGTATATTCCATCACTACTGCTAAGGTGGAGCCTAAAAATGATGTGGTGATAGTTACTCTAGTTATTCATTAAATAATATAGAATATGAATTTTGATTCTAGTTCTACACATTATTTCATATCCTACAAGTTTAATATAAATATTAAAACACCACCTCAAAATATGAAGTTTGAGTTATCTGTGAGAACAATAAATGAGATACTTATTTCATCCAAAGTATATAATCCCCATTCATTTTTTTGGACTAAAACTCCCATTAAAGATTGTCATATATTATTTAGTGGTGTTTGATTCTATATTAGGCATGAATTTTCTATCTTTATATAAATCCAACATCAACTGTTGAAAAAGGGTTATCACTCTTCAAATCCTGAGAAGTACTCCAATTATGTACAAGTGTAATGATAATGATGAATCTCATTTATCATCATCATCTCAACTATAGATATTATTTCCTTATGAGAAAGTATATCTAGCTCAAATGATTGATACAAAGGAGAGGATCATTCTCAAAGACATGCCCATTGTGAGGGATTACACTGATGTGTTCCCTAAAGAATTTCCTGGCCTTCCTCCCGAATGAGATGTTGAATTTTCAATTGATCTTATACCTGGATCTATGATTATATAAAATACTCCTTATAGAATGGACAACATTGAGTTGTAATAAATAAAGAAGAAGTTACAAGAGAATTTGGAAAAGGGTGTCATACGCCCTAGTTCTTCACTATGGGGTGCTCCAGTCCTCTTCGTCAAAAAAGATGGATGGATCAATGAACCTCTATATTGATTATCATGAGCTCTAAAAAATAATTATAATGAAAATGTATCCCCAACTATGGATATATGACTTGTTTGATCATCTATGTGGAGTAAGTATTCCTCAAAGGTGGACCTTCGGTTGGGATATCACCAATTTAAGGTGAGAAAGGAAGTTATTCCTAAGATTGCCTTTTGAATGAGGTATGGACACTATGAGTTCATAGTGATTCCTTTTAAAATAACTAATTATCCATAAATATTTATGGAATTAATGAATAGATTATTTATATATTACCTTGACAAATTTATCGTATTGTTTATTGATGATATTATAATATTCTCTAAGAGCAATGAGGAACACAATGAGAATTTGAATACTATTCCAATGACTTTATGAAGGGAGAGAAATTATGAAAAGTACAATAAATGTATGTTTTTGATAGATGAATTATTATTATTAGGGCATGTTATCACTGAGAAATGAATATCTATAGACCTTTACAAGAAACATTCAACCCAATAGTGGCCCAGGAAAACATTTGTAATGGAGATCCATAGTTTTATTAGTATATCTGGGTATTAAAAATGATTTGTGAAGAACTTTTCATGATTGTAAATCCCACTAACTTAGTTTCTCAGAAGGGAGTAATGTTTTTATAGACTAGTGAATGTGAAAACTGCTTTAAAGGCTTGAAAATGGGACTTGTCACTACACCAGTACTTATACTATCAATTAGTGGGAAAATATTTGTGGTATAAAATAATTCTTAAAAGAAAATATTAGGATGTATACTTATAAAAAATGATAAATTTATAGAAAACACCTCAAGGTAACTTAATTTCCATGATAAAAACTATACAACAAATGATCTTGAGTTTGCAGCTATGATCTTCACTTTGAAAATATTACAGCATTATCTCTACATAGAGAATTATGAGATATATATTGATCATAAGAGTCTAAAATATATATTCACATATAATGAGTTTAATATGCGCCAATGATAATGGTTAAATCTCATCAAGTATTATAACTAATCAATACAACACTATCATGGTAAAGAGAATAAAGTCTAATATGCTCTAAGTAGAAAAGATCCTGTAACTTTATTAATTATTAGATTTGAAAAGGATCCAATATTCTTAGACTTGAAAAGGATATACATGTAAATAATTAAGGAAAGAACATAATTAATTCTTTCTCAAATGATTACCCAACCACCAATTTTAAATAAGATAAAGGATGATTAAATAAATGATGTGGAAATTCAAAAAAAGGTGGAAGATATAAGAAATGGGAAATCCATAGAGTTCAAAATTTACGAGGAAGGAGTTGTAAGGGCATGATATAACTATTACCTATAATAATATGGAAATGGGAAAAAATTACCATGGAAATTTTCACTGGACTTTCAAAGACATGCAAAGGGAATAATTCTATATGGGTTTTTAAGGATCTTTATATGATTAAAACTCACTTTATTTCAATTCAAGAGGATCTATAACTTTAACAACTTGCACATATATACATCATAGAAGTGGTGAGGTTGTATGGAGTGCTATTATCAATTATATCTAACCATGATCCAAGATTTAATTCGAAGTCCTGGAAAACTCTCCAATATTCCCTAAACACAAATATTAATTTCCATATGGATTATCATCCTCAAAATGATGTCTAATATGAGCGAACTATCTAGACACTGGAATAAATGTTGAGAGCATGTTTTATGGACTTCAAAAGAGGATCAGATCAAAATCTCCTACTGGTCGAGTTCTCTTATAACTATAGTTTCCACTCAAGCATCCAAATGGATCCATATGAATCCCGTTATGGGAAAATATGTAGAACACCAACATAATGGGATGAAGTTAGTGAATATAAGATCCATGGACCTGAAATGGTCAAATAAATGGTATAAAAGGTTAAAATCATTCATAAACACATCAATGTAGCCCAAATTTGACAAAAGATCTATGTAGATAATTTTCAACCGGACTTAGAGTTTGATGTTGGTGACAAAGAATTCCTCCACATATCTCCTTAAAAAAGGGTCATGAGATTTTGGAAGAAAGGAAAGCTAATTCCTAGGTACATCGTCCCCTTGAATATTCTTGATTGTATCGGAGCTATGGCCTCTCGACTAGCACTTCCACCAACCATGTATCAAGTATATGATGTATTCCATATAATACTCCTGAGGAATTATATACCAAATCCTTCACATATACTAAATTTAGTGGCAATACAACTGAAAAATGATCACTCTTACAAGGAGAAGCTGGTGAAGATCTTAGACCATAGAGATAAAGTTATACAGAATAATAATACTCAATTGGTCAAAGAACTATGAGAGAACCATAAGTATGAATTGACAACATGGGAACCTAAGAAAGAGATGAAGGAGAAGTACCCTCACATATTTTCACCTTAGTATGTAAAATGAAATCACAAGGGAGAAATTTCATAAGAGGGGAAGAATGTAATGACCAAAACATTTATCAATGTAATTTCCCATTTTATAGTTATTTAATTTATTATAAAGCTCACAAATCATATAGAAACCCCAATAAAATCTTTATTCTCAAAAATAAATAATGAAATAAGTGGTATTTATAGAAATTAAAGAACCTATACCAATGGAATAGTAACCTGATTATTGGAATAGTAATGTGACCATTATGAATAATAATCTGTCCATTAGAATAATGAAACCACCTATGAAATTATCAATAAAATTTAAGCATATTATAAATAAAAATATGATATATTTATATCAAGGTATAAGTAAATAAATGTTTTAAAAATAATAAATTAAGTGTTTGTATTTTTGTGAAATGGAAATGTTTATTTACAATTTTATAATTAATATAATGATTCAAAATAAAATTTATTTTAAAAAATATATTTATAAATTAATGTTTTTTTGTATGATAATTATAAGATAATTTTATGATACCTTAATTATTTTTTCTAAGTGTCATAAAATCGGTTATAATATAAAAATATATATTTTTCAAATAAATGATAATTTTAATTAAAAATTTAATTTCTCATAGGAATTAAAAAATATTGATAGTCTTGAGCCAAAATAATAATAAAAATGAATAAAATAACAAAAAAACACCCCACTCCCCCTATAAATACAACCAATCACCACCCCTTCCTATTACACCACCTAAGCCATGTATCCTGTATAAATTATTTCTAATTTAATTCCCAAGCCTCTTCACCATGTCCAAGATATTTTGTTTGCAACAAAATACAAAACCCAAGTGCCTTAAGGAGGTTCTCAAGGAGATGGCATTTAAGAGGTAAAATCATCCTTCTTTATCTTTTAAATTCTTTTCTTCTTATAATTTATCCTCAACTCAAATATTAATAGTGAAATTATAACTTTAGTATCATTCATATAATATAATATAATTTTTTTAATGGAATATCCATCATCAAATATATTCTCTAATCCTTTTATTCTAAAAATGAAAACATCGTCCGTGATGTGTCGATTCATCGCCTTCATGGACGATGAGTTTTTGTTTTTTGTTAATGCATTAAAGGCTGATCAGAAAACCATTTTTATGGTTAAAACATATTATAATATATTTATTATAACTTATTTCATGTTCTGGAACTAATATATAAACATAATATTAAATAAAATGATTCTAGTTCGTTATGGTTGTAAAAACCAAAAAAAAAACAAGCTAATCATTTTTCATTAACATTTTATCCAACAAATCATCATCATACATGAAAAAAAATGATAAATGGGACTATTTTAAATTATATAAGTGTATCATTACCATTTCATTCCACTTTGGGAGTTTTTATTCTATTTGAAAATAACTTCCATAATCATACACAATCAAATAAACCATGAAATCCATGAAACAAACTCTCCCATAATGATAAAATTAAACACTATAAATCATCAAAATAGACATACATGAACTTAATAAAATTATAAAAAATAAAATCTATTTAAAAATAGGTTCTTAATTAACTAATTAATGGATCTAATTTTATTATTCAGAATATTAAGTGCAAGTACAGAACACATTCAGACATAAGGTAAGAGATCTATCTGAACCTCCAAATTTACCAATGGTTTAGGATTTCTATCTCTTCAAACCAATGAATTTCTTCATTTATATTATATAATTCTTTTAATTTTTGTTTATTTTTTCCAAAATTATGTATCCAGATCAATTCAAACTTCTTTTATGGGGAAATAAATGTTTAAAATGGGTCCCTTCTCAATTCCCCCTATAAGCAATCCCGATTAAAGGGAACTTCTCAATTTCTTACCCATTTTCCAGTACACTCCATAATATATTTTAATCCATCATTATTTTTTTAATATCACTTGTTTCATTATGAAAAACCATCTTAGTTCATTTTTAGTTTTATACAAACAATTATGGCTCCTTCCTCTTTAAAGACTCTTTAAAAGTGGATCATTTCTAAAGTTTCTTAAACACAATTTTATATGTTTTTACTTAATTTGGACATAATTTATTATGATATATTCCTATTTTTTCTTATTAATATCCAACTATTATTTAAATATATTATTTATTATACACCATTGTCATATATCCCTTGGTTATGCCTTATGACATGATTATGATACCCATTTATTTCCATGGGTAACCCTTATGTGTATTCATTATGTTTGATTATTAATGCGGAACACATATTCATGAACATGTTATTATGGGTGTTCCTAAATAGTGATCCAATGTATTGGGTAATGTTTAGTCTCATGAGATGTCATTTATCGGATTTGGGAGTAAACCTAATCCATTATGGGACTTTGTCCACCATGTGATATGGTCTTGGAAGTTAGCCTTGATTCATATTTATGTCATGTTATGTGTTTTTAAAACATTACTATGTTTCCATGATCATATGATTACATGTTCTATCTATTATTATTTCATATGATTATTCACGTGCTATGAATTTTATGTTATCATGTTATGCCTTCTAACACACATGTTATGATTTATTCCCATGTTTATCCACTTACTGGGATTTTTAGCTCATTAATTTTTATTTTATGTATTCCACAGGTTATCCCATGAAGTTATAGGAGCAAAAAGGGAGTTCATAGCTCATTATGGAAGATTAATAAAAATATGTTTTATTCTAGTTCCATGTTTTGATTTTCATGTACCTAATCTTCCAAGGACTCTAGAATTTATGATCCTTGGTTTGTATTTGATGGATAATTATGCTTAAAATAATGTAATAATATGTGTAAAAGTCTAGGGTCACTACATGAATCATTTTGGTTCATGAAAAAACGGTGTCAGATCAGTTGAGTTATGTTCTCTATAGGAACCTTTGATCTCTTGTAAGTATACCCTATTATTTGGGATGTATGGTAGATGGATATAGGATCATTGGGTCTCAGAAGGTAGGTCATGGGTCGATGCTTGATCACCACCGCTCATGTAAAAACCTAAGTTACCTGGGGATGTTGGTATTTTGATTTTGATTTTGAGATTTTATATTATGATGAATCAGGGTTTGATCTGATGGTACATAGTGAGATCACACAAATTGTTAACCTATGTAGAGCCCATTTATATGGTTCTTTGCTACTATCAGTGATGGTTTCATGGTTGAAACATGGTACACCAAGCCATGCAGTTAATTTATGCATGGTCACTAGTCCTTTATTTGTTGGTTTATTCTATGCATTATTAGTCAATCGAGTTTTGACTAAATTTTGATAAATGGGTTGGATTTTAAAAAAATCTTTCAAGTGAATTTTCATGATTTTGAAAATGGAAGTGTGTGTTTCAAAAAGTTTTTATGTGGTTAAAATCATTATTTTTAATTTTAAAAGGGGAATTTTGTGATGGATAAACATTCTACAAAATAATTTTTATGGTATATATATCAAAAATATTATTTTAAAATAATGGGAATTTGGTTTTGAAAATTTAAAAGGGGGTTTTATAAAGCAGTTCTCAAATAAATAGGTTTTTATAAACTTGTAAAATTGATTTAGAAATGAAAGGGGTGATTCAAAAATATGTCTTTTAATTAAATTCCTTAGTTTTGAAAAAAATTTAAGAGGAAAATTTCTAAATTTTATGTAAGGCGGTGTTTTTCTTTTTTCCTAAGTGGGATTTATAAATTTATTTTTTTGAGTTATTTTAAATTTATGTTTATAAAATTCATTGAAATAACATTGGTTGGTTTTTTAAAATGGTTATGAAAATTCTTAGGGTATGTTTTGTAAAATGAGTCATGAAATTTCAAATTAAAAGTTGGGGATTTTTAAAGAGAAAAGAGGCAGTTTTGTAAATCAAATTTTACTAGGGTGAATTGTGTTTTTTGTTTTGGTTTATGATCTATGTTGGTATTTTTTACTTATATTTGTGAATCATGAGTTAGTAAAATCATGTCCTATGTTATTTGAGTATTCCCTAGAAAAGTATTGTTAAAGAGTTGATAGTCTATATCTAGGATTTATTTTTCTATATCTAGGTGAATATCAGTTTTTGGAATTAGTATTGGATATCCTTATATGTTTTTGGCATGGTGAGTTTGTGGAAATTAAGTTGTTGAGTAAATTATGAATTATTTTTTCTCTGGGTATCCCCCTTTGAAAACTCCTTAGGAAGTACAGATTGTTTTAGTAATCATCCATTTTGATGAGGTTCATGCCTCAATGTTGGTGTCACTTACTTTTATAGAGAAGTATTGTGTGAGTGGTTAGGATGAATGAAAAAGGTTATTTATTTTTCTAATCAGTTGGTTTTATTTAGGGTTAGTGTTTGAAGATTTGGTCCTAGATTTTTCTCCCTTGACCCGATACTGGATCCCGTGTTTATATTGTTGAGGCATATTTTTTGAGGTATTATTTTTATAGGTAATTTCTTTATCTTTTTTTCTTTTTTGGTGAAACCGATTTATGATCTGGTGGAATTCCTTTATTTTATCTTCTATTGGGAATTCAAGTTTTAATAGAAGAATATTTTTTGGAAATTTTGAATTTTGTTGTTGTGAGGTGGTAGTGTTTATCATACCATGCATCATTTCTTGTAGATTTTGGATCTCATTTTGGATCCTGAATTTTTATGTCTTGGAAAATCAGTGTTAGAATAGAGTCCTAATACGATGGGGAGACAACTGTAGAAAGAGCTCATGGGGAAATTGGTATTTTAGCTTCCTTTATGGGGTGATTATTTATTCCTCCACCACATGACCCCGATCATAGTAGTTTGGTTATCTAGGAATATAGTTTATTTGAAAAATTCACATGGAGATCCTAAATAGACAATGGATATTTTTTTGTGATTTCTATGTTAGGGGTCTAGGAGTTCCTCTTTTTGATATGTGTTTAGAGATATGAGAGTCCTTCTCTTTCCATTATTTTTCTGTATGGTTTGTGTTCTTTTGTATCATTAGTTATTTATTTGGACACTGGTTAGATTTTTTAGTATAATCACTTTTGATTCATTTGGATTTAAGTATTTTGGGTTTTAAAAGGGAAATGATCATTGGTTCTTCTATATTTTAGTTTTCAGGTATCATCTTGAGTAGTAGTTTATCTTTTTTTTCTTGATCAACTTAATATATTCATACTTTTGGGGGGAAGAGAGTGTCATGATGGGGAGAATTGTCACACCATTACCATGTTTTATTAATTTTTTTAATTTTTTTAATTATATTTAGTTTTGTTTTTGAATTTGGGGTCGAATTAGTTTTAAATATTAAAATCTAGGATTTTCATCATAGGTTCAAGGTTGGTGACCGTTTAGTAAAAACCATGTGCAAACCATGCAGGTGTCTGTAAATTTTACATATATGATTGCATTATCATCGCATGGTTTCTCTAACCATGAACTCTACCATTTAGGGTGTATAAGTTTTCCAGTATAGGTACATGATTGGAACATGGTTTGTCCAACCATGCGACCAAACCATTCATGGTGTCCAACCAGTTAAATTTTTGAAAATTCCATTTCTACCCTTAAGAAAATAAAACCCCCAAAAGAGGGATATTTTTTGTCCCCATAACCCTCTCATCTGACACACCTAGGAAGGGCTCTCATCTGCATGCTCCCCACTCCTCTCCTCTCTTCATTATCGGCCGTTTCACCTCCCGATTCTTGGTGCGAGCATCTCAAGTGATATTTTATTCTCCTCCATCACTTCACTTTATTCTTATTCCTTTACTTATAGTGGAATGAGTTCAACTGAGTCCTAAGGTTTTATTATAGTCATATTTTGGGGTTTTATTTGTAGGTAGTGTTTCTTTCTATTTTTCAGGGATCCTTGGACTTGGTTGAGTCGGTTTTGGGCCTCATACGTCAAAACCAGTGAGTTCTTATTTTATTTGAGTTAGGTTCCCCATGTATTATCATTTAAATTTAAAACCACTACTTATTGTATTTTTTCATTATATTATGAAGTAAATAAATTATATAAAATGTTTTATATGGGTATAAATGGTATCTTTCACGTTTTACATGTTTTGTTATGCATTAGCCATGGGTTTTCTCTAATGAAATGTGTTTCTAAAATCAATTTTTAAAGGTTAAGAATACCAAGAGATTAATTTATCTTCCAAATTATTTTATTTATATGATCTAGAGATATTGAGGATGTTTTAGAATTTCTTATGGTTTTTCCATAAAGTCTTAATAGCATTTTTTATTTCCAAAGTGCTTCAAATTAGTTTCTAAAGTCTCTGTTTTCTTTAAATATAAATTATACACATATACTCCTATAGATATATAAATATATAGATATACTATTTTTACATATCCATGAAATCTTTATGAATATATACATTGGGAAAATGGGTATTATATATATATAGGTTCATATGTGTATAATATTAAATGGATACTTTGGTACTTGAAAATATTTGACTTGAAAATGGTATTAAAATGATAAATTGTTGTTCCAAATATAAAGGCCTTATTAACACCTTCAGAACATGGTTTTATTTTTCTTTGGGTTGTGGAATTTGAAGAACCTTTGTGGAGTTTTGTTTTAACAAAGTCTTTTATTTTTTGACAACTAAATCTCTTTGTAAAATAATGTTTTTATTTTCTAGGAATCGAACCCATCCATCATAATGAGGTTATTTTACGAAAACAAGTTTTTATATTGAGATGCACCAAAAACTTTATTTTATTCAGGTCCATCATCATGACATTGAAAATAATTGAATTCAAAATAAATAGAAAAATAATGATGTTCTTGAAGAGTTTTTAAAGAAGAATGTGAAGTTAAGATTTAGAAAGTTTTCATACTTTCTAAAAATAAATCAGAATATTCTTTGAGGATCAATAAGTTATCAGAAATCATGAAGACTTTCATGATAAAAACTTTTGAAGAAATGGTGGAGAGGTTTGAAGAAATTCAAATATGCAGAGTGAATATTTCATCGTAATGGGGATTTTATCATAATGGGCTGAGAAAGAAAAAGATAAGAGAGGAAAAGATTGTAATGGTATGAGAAAAAAAAATCTAATAAAGGAAAAGAATGTAATGGTAGGAGAAAGAAAAATATAAGAAAAGATCATAATGGGATGAGAAAGAAAAAGATTATTATAATGTTGGGAAATAAAAATATCACAATGAGATGAGAAAGAAATAGATCATAATGAAACTGAGAAAGAAAAATATCTTAACGAGTTGATAAAGATATGATGAATTGAAGTGGTCAAACATTAATTTCAATTTTTTATAAATTTCAGAGAAATATAAGGAGGGTTGAATAAGTCAATATTGAAGTTTTAAATGTGAGATATTTTTAGAGATTCTAAGATTTTAGGAAACATGAATTCTTTCAAGTTTCCAAACTTTTTTATTTTGAGTCACCTATAAATACTTCCTCAGATCATTTTTCCATTCACAAATTTCACACATGTGAAAAATTCAGTGTTTTAGATAATTCAAAAGTGAAAGTTCCCATATGATTGAAGAAGAATTGAATTTAGCATTTGAGTAGAGTTTTAGTTTTAAAGATTGAGACTAAATTCGTTGTATTGAATTATTATACTTAGAAAATCAGATGTAGAATAATCTTATTCAAATAATCGTATCTAGGATCTAGCATTATCATAGAATTATATATAGGATCTATCATTATTAGATAATCGTATCTAGAATCTTTCATTATCATATTCAGAGAATCATATTTAGGATCTAGCATTATCGTATTTAGAGAATCGTATCTAGAGTCCAGAATTATCATATTTAGGAAATTAGATCTGGCATCATTATTTTGAGAGAATCAGATCCATCATAATTGTATTGAGAAAATTGGATCTATAATCCAACATCATTACATTGAGAAAATATCGGATCCAACCCAATCAAATTAAGGATTCGAACTGAGCAATTGTGGTTAGGTTTCAACAAAGTATTTATTCTTTTGTTTGGATGAATTGTTCTATAAGAAAACATTATAAACTAATGGTAGATAGTATAATCATTCCTATCAGAAGATAGAATGTTTTTAATGGGAGTTGGCACAATTTTTATTCACTTATTCCTAATAGTGGATTTACATAGACCCATCAGAGTGTCTATGGTAAGGATGTAGGTTCTCACACTGAGGCCGAACCTTATAAATCTTATGTGATTTAATTTCTTTCCTACTATTTCATGCATGATTATTTACTAAACGTTAATAAGGATATAATCTTAATAGGTTGTAGGGGTTAAGTTTTGAAAATAATTGAAACTTTTAAAAGTGAACAACTAATTAAAACCCCCCTTCTCTATTGTTATTAGATCCTTTGGAACTCCAATTGATATCAGAGTGAAGGTTCCCTTGTTGAATACTTATCATAGATAATATAAAATCTATCAATAGAAGAGGAATTCCTACATTTGATGGAAAAAATTGTTATGGATTAAAAAATAATATGATTCCTTATCTCCTATCTCTTGGCATGGAAGTTTTTGATGCTACTACTATTGGTTTTCCACCTATTGAGAAAGATACTCCTATGATGTTTGATGATAAGAGAAATATTGTAGTTGATGAAAAGTCTAGAAATGCAATAATTATGTCTTTATCAGATTGTGATGGGTCTCAAAACATTAAAAAGTATGTGGGAGAGGCTGGAAAGTGTTTTTCAAGGGAATACTAAAGTCAATGAATCAAAGCTAAAAATCTAGCATAGTAAATATGAATGAATCAGAATAAGAGATGAAGAAACAATTGATGAATACTCCACTAGAGAAAATGAAATTGTTTTCAACATCAAAGTATTTGAAGATGTCATGTAAGATGCTATAATTGTGAAGAAGCTTATGAGAAACTTTTTGAATATGTTTTTATAAAATTTATTCTTTATAATATAAGGATGATTTATATATTGGTGAATTGTATAACTTTTTTAGTGCATATGAAATATGGAAATCTCTAATGTTTGAAAACATGATGAAAGATTAAATGAATTTTGAAGCCATAAGAAATATTAAAATCCAATATGTTGATGAAGCTAATCCTTATGAATCCAATGACAAGGAAGATGATGAGATTAATGAAAAATCACATCTCTCATATCCAAGAATTATCAAATAGACATAGGAAAGTATAGAGGTAAACTTCCTACCAAATTTTTTGAGTATGGCATAATTAGTCACTTTTATATGAATTTCTCCAATAAGAATGTTGGAGAATATCGAGATGATTCCAATGGAAAACCTTTATGGAAGAAGTGAAACAAAAATGATAAAGAAGAAAAGTCTTACAATAGATAAAATAAGAAGTTTACTATAAATAAAAGAAATATATTGAGTAAGAATATTGAATCAGACTCAACTAAAAATAATTTTTTTTAAATATGAAAGTTCATAACAATTCAGAACCTTTATTTCAAAAGTTGAGAAACAAAATATTCCTCCGAGAATGAAGAATGTGTGGAAGAATATTATAGAGAGTATTAGCTTAGAACTGAACCTGTTTCATGTCTTAAAAAAAACTCTCTAGAAATAAATTAGAGTTATGAAGAAGTATTTTCAATAAGTTATTGATGAAATAAAACATGTTATCAAGTATGATGAAGAACACATCGAAGAGATTTTAAGTTACAAACTTAGAATTGATAAATAGGAAAAAATGATTGAATATATTAGTAAGAATATGGAAACTAAGGAATAATAAGTAAAAAATTTTCAATAAAAACTTTTTGAGTTTTAAATAACATCAATTAAGATGAATGAAAACTTCAAAAAATCTTTGGAAGTAAAATTTGAGACTTCTAAAGTTCAGGAGAATGCTCAATACAAGAATCCAGTGAAATATTCTCTTACAAAAAAATAATATTTAATCTTATTATTTTAACATTTTATATTCTAGAAAAATTATTATAAAAGATTAGATGAAAAAATTATGTGATACACCTATGAAATCTATAAAATTAGAAAACTCATTCAAAAGAAATGATGTTCCACGTCCTGAGTATGTTAAAGCTAAAAGAAGTTACCAACCTCAATAAAGTTTCAATAGAGAATGATATTATTTTAATAGAAAATCAATATTTGATGGTTATTTCAGGTATTGTAGAATCTTTGGGCAGAGGTATTATAATTTCTGGCACTACTTATCCTTACCTGTAAGAAGTCTTGAGAAAAGTGGAATAAATAGTTAAAGTATAATGAAAAACATTCCTAACTTGAAGAATGTTGAAAAAGTGAATTCTCAAGATACTAGAAACTTTCCAACAAGAAATCAATTTGAATGTATGGAAGAAGATTTTGGAAGATGTTATCAAACTGGTCATTATGCCAAAATATGTATGAAATTCTTTCTAGAATAAGTTTCTTATGATAGAAAAGAAATAAAATCTCAAAAAAAGAAAGTTGAGGAATGATATTTTGTTGATTTTTTTTAAAATAAAGTAAAAGGAACAAACCATAGATACATGATAGTGATTTTTCATCACATATGATAGGTGATATAAAAATATTGAAATTTTAAAGTCATTATGGGGGAGAAGATATCTTTGGGAATTATGGTTCTTTAAAAATCAGAGGAATCAGAACGACTGATATTGAATCATAAAAGTTAAAATCAAAGGATGTTTTATTTTTTGATGGGGTAAAACATAACTTACTTAGTGTAAGTCAACTTTATAATTATGTAAAAGAATTTGTTTTCAGAAAATATTTTTTTATCATAAAAAGTGTGAAACATGAAAAAGTCATTACAAAAGGATAAATAACTAGTGGGAATATCTTTTAAATAAGAGAATTCAATAATTAATGTTACATGTGTACTGAAGAAGAAGAAAAAATGTGGCACTGATGACTTGGCCACCTTGGGAAGAGAAATATGAATAAACTTTCTAAAGTTGATGTTGTTTAGATTTTTCCAAATTTTAAAAGAAGAGATGAAGATGTTTTTATTACTTATCAGAAAGGAAAGTTGACTAACAAAAGTCATAAGAGAATTGAGATTCTTCCAGACCACTTGAGATTATTCATTCCGATTTATGTGGGCTGATGAGGCATCAATCGAAAAAGGTGATTTATACTTTATCACTTTTATTGATGATTTCAATTGGATAACAAACATAATGTTTGTGAATCACAAGTCAGAGGCTATTGAAATGTTAAAATTCTTCAGAAAGGATGTTGAGAAAGAAAAGGGGTTTCCATAAAGAAGTTGAGAACATGTAATAATACCTAATTCAAAAGAAATACTTTTGAAACTTATCTGAAAAATCATGGTATCAAACATCAGTATTGTGATCCTTATACTCCACAAAAAAATGGGTTTGTAGAAAGAAAGAATAGAAGCTTGGGGAAAATGGAAAAAAGTATGTTATCTAAAAACAAACTTTTAAAATTCTATTGGTGATAATATGTTAGTACTAATTTACATGTTCAAAAATATATTCTTGTTGAGACCGAAAACTAACATGACTCCTTAAAAAATGTGGTATAACAAAAAACCTTCAATGAAATACATCAAAGTTTTTTGGAGTCCATTTTTTCTAAAAAAACATAGATTTGGGAAGGTTTGATAAGAAAGTTGAGGAAGTAATTTTTTTGGGTTATTTACCAAATGGAATTAGTTACAAATTTTGGAATTTTTTTTTACAAAATTTGGTGGACTTATATGATGTGAAGGTAATTGAAAATCAATGATCCTTAGAAAAAGTTATTGAGAATGATGAGGAGGATAAACTAGATAATTCCAATAATAGTGAAAGTAATTCAAGACATTCTTATCAAGAGTTGGAAGAATCATGTGATGAGGAAATTTCAGTTGGGAAGGAAAATTTTAGATTTCATACCTTAAAAAAACAGGTTGAATATAAAAGCATTATTGGGAATCAAAAGGCTCTGGTTTATACCAAAAGGAAGCTGAGATTATAAAATCAAAATCCACTAATCTCAAAAGTTGAATGAGAATTAGTTTTAGAGGATATTCAACATAAACAATGGGTGGAGGATATTAATGAAGAGTTGGATCAAATTGAGAAGAATGAAACATGTGAACTTGTTCCAAGGCCAACAAATAAAAATGTTATTGGAACAAAGTGGGTTATAGAAACAAATTGAATGAGCATGGATAAATTTAAAGAAACAAATCAAAACTTTTTTGTAAATGATATTCACAGGTATAAGTTGTGGATAAAATAATACAAAGAAGTTTCAACTCTTATGTCAGCGATCACAAAGTTGAGAAAAGATGAATCTAGAACAAGTGTGAATTAGAAAGAATTTATAAATCTAATAGAAAGTATTATTTACCTTACAGCCTCAAGACCTGATATTGTCTATGATATGAATTTGTGTGACATGTATTAATGTAATCCAAAAGAATAATATATGTTGGTAGGAAAGAGGATTCTAAGATATGTCAAAGGAAAAACTTCACATGAGTTTTTATACAAAATAAATAGTGAGATGAAGTTTCAAGGTTATAACAATGCTGATTGGGATAGATATTTTAATGATATAAAATAAACTTCAAGAGGATCATTTTTCTTGGGTTAATGTTGTGTGATTTGGCATAGTAAAAAACAAAGTTCAGTAACCTTGAGAATAGATGAATCCGAATATGTTTCAACTACTCAATCTTGTACTCAAATTTTGTGTATGGAAGTTCAGCTATAAGATTTGAAAGTAAAAGTTTCTAAACCATTAAGTATATTTTTTTTTGATAATTATAGTGAAACTTATCTTTCTAAGAATCCTATACAACATTCAAGATAAAACCACATTGATATAAAGTTTCAATTTATAAAAGAGAAAGTTTCTGCTAGAGTTGTTTTGCTAGAATACATTTCAAAAAGTATCAGGTTGATGATATCATTATAAAAATAATAATTAAAGAAAGGTTTCTGGAATTGTGGCTGAAACTTCATGTTCATCCTCCTCCCATGTCTTCCTAAACCTCATAAAGAAGACCTCCCAATGTGCTTTGGATTATGTTGACAAATGGGTGAGAAAGTAACATATTTTTTACTTTTTAAGAAGTTTTACTTATCTTTATTTTATGAATCTAAAGCTGTGGTTATCATAAAATGGGAGAGAGAAAGAAATTGAGAAAATAAATAATGAGGGAGTGAAAAATAAAGGTGAGAGAAAAATAAAGGTGAGAGAAAAAGAAAAGTGAGAGAGGAAAAGGTAAAAGTGAGGGGGAGTTTATCTTTACATGGCCAAAAATCATGCTTGCCACTGAGGGATGGAATTCCTTCAAAAACATTACTTTATCCAATAGTGTGGTGTTAAGATACAGTTTTTTGAGAAAGGCTATGTTTTGATAAAAGTAAAAATTTTGAGTTGTGAAAAATTTCTTAGAGTTGGAAAATATGTTAATGAGGGTTGTCAAAAAATCCAATGGGGGAGATTGAAGAACCTTTGTGATATTTTGTTTTAACAAAGTTTTTTATTTGTTGAAAACTAACTCACTTTATAACAGAATGTTTTTGTTTTCTAGGAATCAGACCTAGTACATCATAATGAGGTTACTTTACCGACCCAAGTTTTCATATTGATATACACTAGAAACTTTATCATATTCAATTCCATTGGCATGACATTGAAAATAATTGAATTCAAAAGAAACAGAGAAAGACTGAAGTTGCTGAATAGTTTTGAAAGAAGAATGTGAAGTCAGGATTTAAAAAGTATTCATACTTTATAAAACTAATTTAGAAAATGATTTACCAATAAAGAAGTTATCACAAATCATGAATACTTTTATGATAACAGATTTTGAATAAATGGTGGAGAGGTTTAAAGGAATTCAAATATGTAGAGTTAAGATTTCATCGTAATGGGAATTTTAATGTAATGGGATGAGAAAGAAAAATGTGAGGAAGGAAAAGATCATAATAGGATAAGAAAGAAAAAGTTGAGAAAAGAAAAGATCATAATGGAATGAGAAATAAAAATCCAAGAAAAGAAAAGATTATAATGGGCTGAGAAAGAAAAATATCATAATGAAGATGATAAAGAAAAACATAATAATGAGCTAAGAAATAAATAGATCACAATGAAGCTGAGAAAGAAAAAGTTCATAATTATTTGAGAAAGGTATGATGAATTGAAGTGGTCAAACTTGAATTTCAATTTTGTGTAAATCTTTGATAAATATTAGGAGTTTTGAAGAAGTCAATGTTGAAGTTTTAAATGTGAGATAGTTTTAGAGATTTTGAGATTTTAGGAAGTGGGAATTTTTTCAAGTTTCTCGCCTTTGTTTTATAAGTCGCCTATAAATACTTATTCAAATAATTCTTCCATTTTCAACTTTCACACACATGAAAAAGGTGGATCATTGGAGAATTAAAAAGTGAAATTTCCTATATGATTGAAGAAGAATTGAATTTAGCATTTGAGAAGAGTTTGAGTTATGAAGATTGAGGCTGAATTCATTATATTGAACTATAATACTCAGAAAATTGGATCCAGAATCATCGTATTCATAGAATCATATCAAAGATCCTACATTATCAATGAATTTTATCCCAGATCCAACATTATCAAAATTTTATCTCGGATCTAGTATTGTTGTATTCAGATAATCGTATCCAGGACCTAGCATTATAATATTTAAAGAATAAGATCTAGAATCCATAATTATCATATTCAGGAAATTGGATCCAACATCATTATTTTGAGAAAATCAGATCTAGATTCCAGCATCATTGTATTGAGAAAAAACCAGATCTAGCCAAATCAAACTGAGGATTCAAACTAATAAATTGTGGAACATTTTCAACAAAGTCTTTATTATTATTTTTGGATCATTTTTTGTATAAGAAAAAATTTTAAACTAACGGGAGTCAGTATAATCATTCCTATCGGGAGATAGAATGTATCTAATGGGAGTTGTCACAAGTTGTATTTACTTCTTCTTAATAGTGGATTTCTATAGACACATAGGAGTGACTATTTCAAGGATGTAGGTTCTCACACTAAGATCGAACCTTATAAATCTTGTGTGATTTACTTTCTTTCATACTATTTCATACATGAGTATTTACTAAAAGCTAACAAGGATATAAATCTTAATAGGTTGTAGGGGTTAAGTTTTGAAAATAATTGAAACTTTTAAAAGTTAACAAATAATTTAACCCCCCTTCTCAGTTGTTATTCGATCCTTTGGAAATTCAGAATTTAATTTTGAAAGAAATATATTTACATAGAAATGATTTTTAATCCTAAAAATGGTAAGTCCCAGTTTTCACTTTCAAAATCTTTATGAAAAGTGAGGTGACCTCTAACAGAATATTATAATTTTATGTATTTTTTGGACTTAGATTAATTTGATTAAAATATTTGTATGATTCTAAGAAATATTCTTTTCATTGGTTGTGTGGGGAGGTGAGGTGTTATTGTATAATTTCTTTGCATTTTTGTGTGATTAAAACTTAGTTTTTCTAATCCACTTCCCTTATGTAATTTGATTATGGGAATGAAACATGGGAATCTTGGGTACATAGGTGGGTGAAAAAAGGACTGGTATTCTAGGAGAGTCGGAAGGGCCTTGGCCCAGTCTTCCTAGTAGGGTTATGCTACAACACTAACTAAATGACATGATGATACAATGGGTACCAATAAAACCTTTTCTTCATCCTCTCTAGAAGCTAGTTCATGAGGAGAGTTATTTCTATGGTTGATCAATGAGGGTAAAAGGATCCTAAGACCCTAATTAACCTAGCTACTTTGGGATTACCCATGGTTCATCCACTTTTTTTACTTCTGTTTATATGGTACCATATTTTAATGATATTTAATTTATATAAAATAATGAAAATCTTGTTGTATTTTACTCTGTTTATAAAACCTTGTGATATTATTTTTAATACTAGGATTTCTCACTAAGATTCTTACATTATCAGCTCATTACTTCTTGTTAATTTATTGTAAAACCTCCCATTATTTGTAAATTTGTTTTATAAATCAAAGAATAAAATGGTTTTTCCGAATCATTAGCCCATTACTTATTTTTAAAATAAAGTAAAACCTTAATTTTATATATTTTTATTTTCAAAAAATAATTAAATGGTTTTATTTTTAAATTCAAGGCATGGGGTGTGGTTTTTCTTTTGGTATCCCCATTAGGAATTTTACACTCATGCCTATATCTCTATCATTTTTCAGTTGCAGGTTTTGGATTATCTTTTAGTCTCACCCATGGGAAATCATGGTTCTTGTTTATTGGGTATTGAATCTTATAGTCATAAGGACGAAGGTATGTGTGTGGTTTATTTATATTTTAGTTTCCTTTATTTCATCAGGCACTTAGGATTTTACTTCTTTATCTAGATGGAGGGTAACTATAGATGCTGGTGGGAGAAGTAAAGCCATTGGAGGCATGTATTTTCCTTGTAGGAGATGGATATTTGAGGGAGAGGGGGGATTTTGGTGATCACTATTGTTTACTTATTTCATAGTTTTGATAATAGGTTGATGTTCTATTTAATTTTCTCTCATGTGGATGTCCAATGTATGGATGGGTCATTCCGGAATTTTATTTATTTTCTACTACATTACTGCCTTATTATTTATTGGGAGAAATCACTCCCAAATGGCGCTTACTTGATGCCTAAGAACTTGTGCTAGCCTATGGGGATTAGGAATGCTCTTTGAGCCTTTTTGAAAAAAAGGTCAAGAACTCGATGGAGGGATAACATAGGTTGGTTAATGATATGAGTGGATATATTTGTAAACTTTTTTTTCACTTTTTACTTTTACTTTATTTCTTTCTATTAAACTTGTTTTCAAATCAATCTTCTCTTTTAAAAATTTCTTTTTATTAACATTTTAAAATTTATTTTTCAAAATTTTATTTTTTAAAATCTTCAAGATTCATTATTATCCTTTTATATTGAAATTTATTGTCATTTATAATATTCTATGAATATCATTATAAATTGTGATGATGTATGTTTTATCTATAATCAATCTATATCTCTTTGTATATTTCTACATTATGTTTTTTTGTTCTACATTTATTGTTCACTAAATTTTATTTTTATGTTTATAATAATCATTAATGGGGGAGATAGTATTTCATGTCTCTATTGTTTTATATTATGAGAATTTACCTTCTTGATTTAAATATCTTTATTTCCATTATTTTATTTTATATAATCATAAATGGGGAGAAGTTTTTGATTATTGGGTAGAAATTTTGTATCACAAAGTTGGAAAATTCAATTGGTCTTTGAGAGAAGGTTATTGGGTAGAATATTTTTGTATAAAATGGGGTTTTTTAATATATGGTGTTATTTTTATCTCATGATAATATTTAATATCTTGAACTTTAATAACTTAAATTACTTTGAATTACTGTTTCACTCTTTATTTTCACTTTATATATATTTTTCATATTAAGTGTTTGTGATTATAACTCTCTCTCATGATGCTTTCATGATAAAAAACACTCATCTTATATATATCATGATTCCATTTTAGTGCATGATAGTTATATTGTTGAGTTTCCATATATTGATCCTAACGAAGAAAATTATGGAATATTATTGAAGTTGGATATTAATGTTGAACAATTTTAAGTTTATTTTAATATTTTTATGAAGTAATAATGGGTATATTGAATCCTTGGAAGAAAGGTTCAAATATTTTTGAAGTATTAGGAAGAATATTTAAGGGATACTTGTTGAAGAGGAAATAATAGGCTGTACTAGCTCATCGATGTAGAGACACTATCCAAACAATGGTATTAACAGAATTCCCTCAAGAACCAAAAGTCCACCTACCATCTAGAGGAAGAAAACCAATGAACTAGTAGAAGAAAAAAAATTCCAGTGTAGTCCTAGAAAGCTCACTATCTAGCTAGTGGGGTTGATCTAGTAAGTCAAGAATATTCAATTTTGTGGGCACCTCCACTCTTAATTGGTCATTGACTGTGTTTAATGATCCCAAAGAATTATAAAATGTTATTAAATATATTATAGTATATAAATAGATACTTAATGAGGCTTGTATCTCATCAAATATCAAGTATAAAAACTCTTTGATGGAATTAAATATGCCTTACCTCCAATGGCCCGAAGGCCTTCATTTTTTATTTATTTTTGATAATCCACCTTTTAAGGGGTGTGGTGGAACCCTTACAAGGCCCATAGGCATAAGTATTACATGCCCCATAGGCCTTAGAGGAATTCATTGCCCGTAGGCTTCAAACATTACATACAACCCAGACTAACTACTTGGAACTGCTCCTCCCCAGCATCTTCATCATGAAATAAGCTCTCCACCTTCGCATGGATGTTCTTCTAGGAATTCCTATGCATGCACAGGCTTGTCCCGATGGAAGGTTCCATACCCTCTCATTCTTGAAATCCATTTAGCTTCTGCTGTGGTGAAAGCTCCTTACTCATCCTCCTTGTATAGCTTGTTCCTTATAGGTTGTCTGGTTTGCATCTGCACTTAAGGTGGCTCGAAGGCCTTGAGATGGCCCAAAGGCCTTACTAACCCAAAGGCCTGGGTGGCCCGAAGGCCTTATAGGACTCAGGGACCAAATCGGTGGCCCAAAGGCCCAAACGGGGGCATATTCCCAGCTGCTACAGTGCCAAACAGTGCCTGCTACAGTTCCCGCTACAGTACCTGCTACAGTTCCCGCTATAGTACTGCTACAGTACCGGAAAATTTTCCTCCACCTGGATTTTATCCCTGGTCACTTGGATGCACTTACGGAGTCCTTACCAACCGGGGTAAGGCTCATGTGCTTAAATATGCCTTCAATAATGAATATCTAGTGATCTCAATGAGTCCTCTCAAAGAGTTAATTCTCTTTGTCAATCTCGAAGGATCTCCTCTCTTTTTTCTCTATCTATCCTATAAATTGTATCAATACTTATATAGAGATAAGGGAGTGGATTTGAAATGAGTTTTCACCAATCAAAAATTTATCTTCTCACTTTAACTTCTATAAGGGGTTTCTTTATTAAATTGGAAAAAATAAAGGGATAAGAGTGCTTACTACCCTTAAAGTAAGGGGGGATTGGTTTCTTACTAAATTCATAAAAAATATAGGATGTTTTTTATTTATCTATATTAAAATCAAGGTAATAATAAAAACCTCTAAACTTGAGGGGAAGATATGTATGGGATCACACTGATCTATTTTTGAAATCCTTTATCAAATTGTGTTTTCTATCTACTTAAATATATGCATTTCATCATCTAATTTTGATACACATAATTACATAAATTAAAATTTTCCATTTTTTACTATTAATACTCACTTAAATAACTTTGATATTATATTTTATAATATGTATCAAATTTATCACTTTATTGCTTCATCATATCAAAGTCAAATTGTTTTTAAATTTTCCTTTTAATTTATTATTTTAAAATTTTAATAGGAATTGAATCCCCTCTTTACATTATAATATGAACAAACAATGATACATTCCTAAACCTATACTTAAGAATATAACTCATACAAACTTACTATTATGACATAATCCCTAAAATGACTCAACCCAATTAAATTCGTGAAGGATGACATAATTCCACCCATGAAATTTCATAACTTTTCCCCAACCAATAACTCTTCCAGGATTTATAGCAAGTCAATGTCAGCAAACAAGCACAAAGACAACCTATAAATCTCCAAATCCCACTCTTTAATCTATATTTAACCTATCATGTATGTTAATACCAACCATGAATTTCCAATTTCCATTCCCCTTATCATTATCATCTTTAACTCATTAAACACATTTTCAACATCAAAGGAAAGAATTTTTTTAAACATAAAAATTACTTATTTCCAAACATATTCAATCATTCACACCAATTTTACCTAAAATATAAAATGAATAAATAGTTACCAAACTCAAAATCAACAAAAATAGAGTTAATAACAACAATATACTTCTAGATTCTTAATTTCATTATCCTCCTTTTGTTTCTAGCTTTATGTTTATATGATTATAAAGGTGAAAAGGTTCATAAATATTAAAAGGAAGTAATAAATAAAAATAAAAAATATTAGTGAATAAGAATCAAATCATAGTAAATAGAATGAAAAATCATAAAGAATATGAGACTATATCTTTCCTTCTAATTTCCTCGAACTCGGTTCATTATCTTCATTTAATTCATTCTTACTAGGAGAGTTTCCATAGTTTTCCACTTCCTTAAAAATTATATATATTTAGTAAAGAATATCCAAATAACATGGTATAAAGAATAAATAATATCATTAGAATAAATCACAATAATTCATTCAAGTATATCATTCCATGTGACAGAAGAAGAGTTTAGTAATCCCCTACCTCAATGAACCTTTAATGACACCTCTCAAAGAGATAAAGATCAAAGATGAATTACAATGATCACCCAAGAAATTTTCCTATAAATTATAATACATCTTCTACTATCAAATAAATAATCCACTACCCATAAAATTCAAGAACAACCACTACTACAATATCCTAAAAGGAAGAACCAGAAACTAAATAAGAAAAGAGAAAATAGGAGCACCTATTACCAAAAAAGAATTTACTTAAAAAAGATAAGGCCTAAGGATTAGCCCTAGGATCCAAGAAGATAACCCTAGGTCACATATGGTTTGATATAGGTTAATAAAATAGAGGGGAACCAAATAGGGAACCAAAATTTATAATAAAAATCTAAAAAATGTGAATCAAAACACAATGATAAAGACCATGATGCAATAATACTAGTTCAAATGAATCTTTAGAAATCAAATTATAATCTCCCCCTGAAATCATGCGATCAAATTGTTTTAAAAATAATATAATAGTGATGGTCAATATGAAACCAAATTTATCACACATAAATTCCTGAACTTTTGAGGATCATGTAATGATCATTAGTTTTCTCCCCTCAACCTAATAAAATCTAAATAAACACCACAAACAAACTTATCAGTGTATCATAAAAGTTCCCAAGTTAAAAAAAACCATGAAATACTCAAACTAGGTCCCCAAGACATAGTGATAAGATTCATTCCAGAATGACACTCAAGAACGATAAATTTAGCGATCTAAAATAAGATTAAAACGAGGGTCCCTTTTACTTAATAATATTCTAAGGATTTACACTCTAAAACTGAAACCCATCACATTATAAGAAACCTCATGGAAGATTAAAACAATAACTCGTCAATAACCTTCTCAATAAAACACATACGCCATGCTACAACCATCCTTAAACTACGAAAAAATGTGACATAAATTTCTCATTTTATTCCCCACATCATAACTCACTCCTCACACCACATGAATAACCACAATGGAGAAGCCTATAAGACCACAAAAAACACCCATTGTCTTTGAAAATGACCAAAACAAAATACATATAGTCAAAAATTAATCATTTATCTAAGCTGATAATTTAGTCAATACTCTAGATCTCCTCAAACATTTGCCTCCAAATTTCCTCCCAAAACTCATAACACCTAAAAAACAAAATGTAAAGGTTTAGGAAAATCTAAAATATTACATCAAATACCTCTCAAATGATTATCATCTTTGAGAAACTAAAAAATCATGAATCATATCCACTAATAGAAGATACCTATTAAATAGGAAGAACTCACCACTAACTTTCTCAAGGAAATGGCTAATATGTAACTCCAAATTTTCTAAAACAAGAATTATACCTAAAAAATATTACAAACATGAGAGATACCTCTCACAAAAGAACATAATCATTAAGAGACACCAAACACTACACCGACTACTCAACTAAAAACCAAATCCTCACTAACTATCACTTTCACTTCATCTAACCATGAGTCCATAAAAAATATTCATTAAATAAAACATTGACCATTTAAAATTTGAATTAACTCTAAAAACCAACAATTTATAATTTAAACCTTTGGAAAAACATGTTAAGAATTTAATTAGAAAAAATATATTTAATTCAGCATTTAAAACTAAAATAAAGACATGATTTTTTAAAAAATATTTAAATTATATTTTAAAAAACACCTATGTGGTGTTAATTAAAAGGGTATGATAACTATCTTAGGACATACCTAACACTATAGAATGTAACTAGCTACCCACCAAAGACTAAGTGACAAGATGTGACACAACCCCAAATCCAGTATCCCATAGTTAGGTCTAATTTATTACATTCAATTAAAATATAGGGGATCTTATCTTGAAGGGTCGATTAGTTTATTAGTCTTGAAGAACCAAATAAAAACATTCTTCCCATTTTATATTGGAAGTAAGATGTAAAACATAACAGAATAATATGTTCTTCCTCTTAGATTCTCATTCAAATATTTATTCATCATATCACAGGGAAGAGAACAAAAATAAGGGTGATTTTAAATTATCATTAAGGATTATTCAAAACAAAATTTATCTTGATTAAAAAAGATATAATCAAATCGAATAGGTAAATAACTAAAAACACATTCCATTTAATCAATAACTTGATCAAAAAATTCATCCATGGATAATTCAAAATGAAGAAACCTCATGGATAATAATAACTTAATTATTATTAAAGAAAATAAATAATACTATACATCATGATCTAAGAAATCATGATATATTTACTTTTAATACTTTTTACCAAGAAAGTTTAATTGATGTGTATATATACACCCAAAACCCATTTAATATGTTTTTCTAATTGATTTTCCCATGTGATCTATTGATTCATAGAGGGGCTATGTAGTTTTGGTCCCCACCCATTGTTTCATTTCCAATTCATTCTTTATATATTGAATGATCAATTTAATTTATAAAAAAATTACTTATTAATAAATATCTGTATTCAG
Organism: Viscum album; assembly: GCA_963277665.1. NCBI lineage: Eukaryota > Viridiplantae > Streptophyta > Magnoliopsida > Santalales > Viscaceae > Viscum > Viscum album. The sequence continues at coordinate 57,805,487 of OY728154.1, forward strand.
TAAAGGATAAATAATATCAAGATTTCCCTAGTCAATAAAATAAATTTATTTGTGAAACACCATATATAGAAATGTTATATTATTTAGTAAATAAACATATCCATGATATAATTAATATTAATATTTAATAGAAGTTTAATGTTTAATGAAATATGATCACTAGTAAGTGAATATTTCAATAGAAAGTTAATGACCAAAAATTAATAAGAGATCAATTAATTAGAAATATAGTTTTTTAATAAATTTAAGTATTTTGGGTAATAATATAAAATGATAGAAAAAAATTAAAATAAGTTTTCATTAATTTTTTTAAAACCATTGAAAACATATAGAATAAGATAAATAGTACAAAATGTTTATGATGGAGGTAGATTCCATTAACATCGTATATGTTAAAAAGAAAACATTCCTTTTGAATTTTATAAAGAAAGTAAAAAATTGAACCTTTCAAAAAATATATAAATTTTTCTTTAAAACCTTTAAAAAATTAAATAATAACATAAAATGTCTTTAATACATCATTTGAGTAAATAAAAAAGACAATTTTAAAAAATATAGAAATGGAAGAAAAATATACCTGATCAAGAAGGGAAATATGATAGGTTTTTATTTTAAACTTTTTTTTGCTTAATTCAAGTAAAAATTAAAGGTAAATTTGAAATAAAATAAAGAAAATCCTTAACTATCCATAGGATAAGAAAATAAATGGATTTTATCAATTCTATATTATAAAATTACTTTAATTAAAAATATAAGTAATCCTAGAAAAATGAGATTGTAAAATAAATTCTTACTTATGGTAATTTTTTAGCTAAAATCCATTATAATAGATATCCTGAATTGATACTTTACTTATCATAAATAAATATATATTCATGTTAAATACATCAAATTTGTAGTAAATAAACACATAAAACTAAACAGGTTCATAATACCAAATATTTTTTCAATGGAGTGGAAATTGAGATGAAATCCCTTACCTCATGATTCCCCTTAGTTGATCATGATTTAAACTCTTATTTAATGATTTTTGAACATATTATAAATTTATACCAAAAACTTATTCATATCTATAATATCATATATGATATTCTTATAACATATCATCACTCATTCATTGACGATCCTTCATTATTACCATTGTTTCGGGTGTTAACTACTTCATTTTCTCAAGTATGTTTTTCACTGAATTTCTAGTTATTGTGCATAGGATATAGTTTCATCATATATAGAATTATATTAATGTTATTAATGTCATATTTATTCATTAGATACATTTTTAGAATCATTCTGGAAAGTTGTTCATGGAAAACGAATCACATCACTTGTAGAGATGGTAGGCCGTAATCATGTATGAGTGACATTATCATTTCTTAATGGTTGAAAGGGTAAGGAATTATGTCATTAACCAACCTAATATGGGTCTCAAGCCAAAACTACCCCAATAACACATCTATATTCCAGGGGGTGGATAAAAGTTCTGAAGGAATAACTAAGTTGAGGAGGCCTTTGCCTAAGTACCTATATGTACACACACAACCATCTCGATGAAAAAGTGCATAAATAAAGAGGAAAAGACAAAAAATACCATAAAGTAAACCGAGAATGCATGAAATTCTAGATAGTACAAAATTATAGTAGTTTAAACTGAAAAGTAAAGGGGAAAAACATATGCTCAACCATAAATATGTCCCAACCTAACAAAACTAGAAAAGTAAATAGCTGAGAGAGAATTTCTTCTGAATTCCAAGTTATGACCACAATATGCAGTCTAAGCATCCATAATACCTAATCCCCTTTGAAGTCACAATCAAACTATTCACCATTTTCATAAGAAATGACAGTTGTGGAAAATACCATACAGGCGTGAGTATATACATACCCAGTAGGACACCCCAAAAGCTGAAGGGGGGAGAAGTAAGAGATACAACTAGAATAAAAAGATAGTAGACACAAGAAATAGTGAAAGAGAACATCTCAACTGAAAAAGAGAGAAAAATTAAGGACATCCAAACATAAGGGGATAAACACAATGAGTATATGAACTACCCATAGAGTCTTCACCGCCTATAGTAGGAGAGTATAGTCATCCAACCACAAGAATCTAGACACAGAAAGCATGTGACACACCCCATGTGTCTTCACCTCTCCTATAAGAAGAGTAAACAAATCCAAGGTATAGATATATAAGGGTATATATATTCATAGTAAAAAGAAACCGAAACAAGAGAGTAAGGGGATCTACACCTAATAGCTCAGCCCAAGAAGAAGAGTAGTGAAGAGTTCCAAAAGTCCATCAATAATTCCCAACATCTCACACATCTACCCAAAAGTAAATTTCCAAGTATAACCATTCCTCATCACTATGTCACGTAGTCAAGGGTCCATAAACTAGAAGTATAGAAACCATGACCTAGTATGACAGGTAGTTCCACTCTATAAGCGATCGAGGATGCCACTTCCGAACTATACTAGAGGGTTAACTCAGTATCTATTAAGGATGCCATCGCCCAACTATGCTAGAGGGTCAACTAAGTATCCTTCGAGGATGCCACTACCCAGCTATGGTGGAGGGTCAACTCGGTATCTATTATAGACACCACTACCCAGCTATGCTGAAGGGTTTTCTCAGTATTCATCGAGGATTCCACTGCCCAGCTATGTTGGAGGGTTAACTCGATATCTGTCGAGGACGCCACTGCCCGACTATATTGGAGGGTTAACTTGGTATATATCAAGGATTCCATTTTCCACCTATTTTGGAGGGTCAAATCAATATCCATCAAGGATTACACTTCCCAACTATGCTGGATAGTCAACTTGGAAAGGTCTTGGTGGTCTTGAGTGATCACTGCTATCATTGGACATTGCCCTACCCAGCACCATGCCCAAAAAATTCTACACCGTATCTCCAAATCTTCAATTGATGGAAGAATAATGTTCTATGAAGAAAAACACTTAGGACAGGTTACTCATGGGCCAAAATCTAGGTTCAAACAAAGGATACAAGGATGGTTGAAGTTTCCTAAAAAAGGAACTAGGGGGCATGTGAGGGTACCCACACATTGTTTGGTCCTATTTCACCTCTTGGTCATGTCCCTAGATAGCAAACATATCCTGATCATTTAGGAGTAAATGATGTGTAGGTGGACTACATTGTGTGTCCTTGTTACTCAGAGATCAGGCCATGTGTTGTTGTCCATGTCTGTGTACCAGACCCCGTGTCCATGTACTCAAGTACATGACTGTGCCTGGACATGTACTTCCACATGGTTTCCCATCCCTGTGATCCATCACATGGGTTCCCATCCAAGAAAGGGGTACACAGTGTGTAGGATGACTACATGGCATGTCATCATTATATTTTCTGAAACCCTATCTACTACCACTGAGGGGGATACATGTTGTGTGTTCATCCTTAAACATGACATGTAGTCAGGATTTCGCTAGATTCCCAGATCTGGTCTTCACACCTTGAATCAGGCCGTACCTCTATATATTTCTCCTCAAACCCATCTGAGATGAGTATATCTAGACACGAATCATGATTTTTGACCATCGCTTTCTAGAAATCAGCTCCATTGGTCCAAGGGAGTTCCATATTTCATTCCACATGTCTCCAATGATTCTATGTTCGATCTCTTGATCAAAAATCATATAAACGACCATCTATGCCTCAAAACAACTCCATATCCATGCTAAGATCATCGATATACTCCACACTCACAAAACCACTATGAATTTGGGTGTCTGATCAGGCTCAATACAACCCAAAAATTCGCAAACCGGGACCTTGAGGTCCAACTGGTGATGAACGCAAAGGAATAAGCGGTAAAAAGAACAAGAAAAAAGGTTTAAATATCATTGGACACAAATTCTTGGACAACAATCAAGAATGGGAAACTAGGGTAAGAAACAATTTAAATAATCAAATTAATTAGTACTCTCACGTATGAAAAGGATTTAATTAGGAAAATATTGATAGAAGAGATCAATTCAATCAAACAAATTAATCAAAAGGGTGTACAAATACAAAATGACTAGTCTTAACTTGATTATGGATCATTCATTGATGAAGAAATCATCTTCCAATTATTGATAGAATCCATTGCATTCAAGACGTCCTAATATGATCCAATCTAGAATTTCATCATCGTCCAATGAGATTCTCCAACAGAGGGGGGAGGAAGATCTCTAGATTTCTCCCAGGTTTTATGTGGATAAACCTAGAGAAATCAAATTGGAAGTGATATAATATGTTATTTTACTATGTCGAAAAAAATTAATGAATGAATTTATTAATTAATTAACTCACTAAATGTATCGCCAATGAGAGAGGAGTCTGAATGCCCCACGCCAACCTATTTTATGTCACACTTATGGTAAACACCTCATTCCAAACTCAACCATGGTCTCAAATTTATGATTCGAGCTTCAATTTAAGAGTTATCCCATTTTATTTAAGAAGATTAATGTGTGAAATATAAAATATATTTAATATTTTTATATGATTAATTTCGAGAACACCGGGACTTGGAATTTCACAACATCTCGGTGCCTATCTATGGAAAAATACAAATAGGAATATTTCAAAGTATTACAAGGAAAAAACTATGTCTCTTAATCATTACCTCCTTCATTTTTTTCATCCCTAAAAATAAAAAACTAAACAAAAAACTCAGGATACTGAGCCCGCACTTGTCTCTACCACTCCCATGAACTATCCTTCATGCTCTCGTGATTCCATAACACATGAACTAAGGAGATGTTTCATTCATGTAGGGTCCTATCCTATCTATCCTCAGTTACCATTGGTTGCTCTACAAAGGTGGCTCCATTATCAACATCCAGATCATGCCAGTCAATGATGTGCATGAGGTCATGAACGTATCGCCTCATTTGTGACATGTGAAAGACACTATGAACCCACTCCATATGTGGGGGTATGGAGAGGTGGTAAGAAATCTTTCCAACCCACTGCATGGTCTTGAACATCTAGATGAACCTTGAAGATAACTTTCCACCCATCCTAACCTTCACAATCCTCATCATGGGGAGACTCTCAGGAAAATATGGTATCCTAGCTTGCACTCAATGGGATTATGATGATGATCTATATAATATTTCTATATACTCTGAGACGTCCTTATCTACTCATAGAGGACATGAAATTTCTCCATCATCACTTACACTATCTCTAGACCCACCAGATATATCTCACTGATATTTTTCCAGTATAAGGGTGACCTATTGGGTTTCCCATACAGGGCCTAAAAAGGTGTAATGCCAATGGTAGAGTGATAACTGTTGTTTTATACAAAATCTAACAAGGGTAGGTGATCCTAATAGCTACGACCAAAGACTAACACGCATGCCGTCAGCATATCCTCCAACACCTAGATTGTGCGCTCAGTCTTCCCATCATTTTAGGGGTGAAAGGATGCACTCACCCTCATCTGGGTCTCGAATTCCTCCTATAGGTATCCCCACAATCATGACATAAACCAAGAATTTTGATCGAAAATAACCATCAAGGGAACCCCATGGAGGTGAATGATCTCCCGTACATACAACTACCACAAACTCTCCTCCAAAATTTACTCCCTGATACAAAGGAAGTATGTCAAATTGATGAGTCAGTCAACTATAACTTAGTTTATGTCATGGAACATCACTGTGTGTGGAAGAATTTTCACAAATTCAATGGATATTACATCCCATTTCCACTCTGGGATCTCAAGGGGCTGTAAAAAACCTGCTATAACTTGGTGTTCAGCCTTCACTTGTTGACAAGTGAGGTACCAAGAGTTGAACTCAAATATATTTCATCTCATACCAAACCACAAAAATTACATTGAAGGTCTCTATACATATTCCCCACACCATGATATACATCTAGGGGAGAAGTTTTGAACTCTTATATCACCTCCTCCCATATCATATCTGGAACCACTATCCACCCCTAGAACAAGATGACGTGATTCCCTTCTTTAGAATATCCATCTGGTGGATCTCCTGTAGATATCTGATAATGTAAGACCTCAAAGTCAATGTATCCCAGCTGGGACCCCCTAATAGGATTAATAAACATATAATGTAAACACCATAAACTATAGAAAATTTGTACCCTCTTACTTCACCAAGGTCAGCTGTAAGGAGACCAATTACTCCGATGCATCCTGCACTAAGAGAGCATGTGAATTCCCACTAAGTAAATCTACTAAAACATTTAACTTCCCTAGTGTATAGACTATCTCAAAGTTATAGTCCTGTAGGAATTATGACCAACATCTCTGTCTCAGGTTCAAGCCTTTATGTGTGAAGATGAACCTCAGAATATGGTGGTTTGAGTAAACTACAAAGCACTCCCCCATGAGGCAGTGCTTCCACATCCTCAAGGTGATGACTACCACTGCCAGATTTATGTTGTGATTTATGTAGTTATACTCATGGGGTCTCAACTTCCTTGAATTGTATGTGATAACTGTTATTGTTTCACCAATACACAACCAATCCCAGCTTCCGAGTCATCGAAATATACTTTAAATTCCATGCCTTCCTCTAGTAGTCTCAACAATGGAATACTTGTCAGCTACAAAATCAAATCTTAAAAGGCCCCATATAACTTCTTATAATAGGTAAAATGATTCCATTTATGTGTTAGGGTAGTAAAATGGGTTATGATTCTAGATAATTCTTCCAAAAACCTTCTATAGTACCCCACTAAGCCAAGAAAGCTACACACCTCTAACACACTCTTAGATGGATCACAAGAAAGAGATGCATAGATATTTTCTAGAACCATGGATAAACCATGCTTATAAATGACATTCTATATGAAGTGAACCTAATGAATTCATAATTGTCACATTAAGATCTTTCCATAAAGCTGGTGCTCTTGAATAAAATCTAGGACCATCCACAAGTGCTCTCCATGTTCCTCCTCTGATGTAGAGTAGATGAGTATGTCATCAATGAAGACAATAAAAAACTGTCCCTAGTATGGATAGAAAATGTAGTTCATCAAATCCATAAATATGGTTGGGGAATTCATCACAGCACAGGGTATCACTAAGAAGTCATAGTGTCTGTAGCAACATCAAAATGAAAACTGTGGAATATCAACCTCATGAATCCTCAACTGGTGGTAGTCGAACCTAAGATCAATCTTTGGGAACCATATCATGCCTCACAACTGGTCAAATTGGATTTCAATACTCATCAAGGGATACTTCTTCTTTATCATGGCCTGGTTTAGGTGATGATAATCTATGAAAAGGCCTAAGCTCCGATCTGCCTTTTTTACGAACAATACTAGATCCGCTCAGGGGGGAACATTGGGTTTAATGAAACCGTTATCTCGAAGGTTCTACAACTTCAACCATAGATCCCAAATATTAGTGGGGGATATTCAATATGCTTCAAAAGATAACCAAGTGGTCCTGGGATGCAATTCAATGCAAAAATCCATCTCCCACCTCAGAGTAAGTCCTGAAACCTCTTCAAGGAATACATCCATGTAATCCTCCAAAATGGAAGGAATCCAGATTCTTGAAGATACTATTACACCAAGGGATATAGTTACTAATGGGTGATGGGATGTAGCCTCCTTCTCATAGAACCCACTTACTCTGACATGAGATCTCTCTCACCAAAAAATGAGAATCTCATCCCATCAGTGTGTAGGCATCTGACTAGTCTATGGTGATAGTCAATCTGGGATCAGACTATAGAAAACCAATCCATACCCACTATGACATAATAAGGTTCCATCATAATGAGAAAAATTTCCCACATGAACCTCTATCCACTAAGAAATAGCTTATACTACTAGAAGATAAAAGATACATAGGAAGTGTTCCTTATATGAACCTCAAGAAAAACCTGCTGGGTTAGTTCCTCAACTAATAACGCCAATTATCGCACCAAGATTATAAAGATAAATAAATGGCTGACACTTGTGACTATTAATACTAATACAAGAGTATAAAACACACAGATCATACCTCTAATCATCTCATGCGCTGCCAGATCATAAACCTACAAAGCCTGCACCTATCCATGACCTCGACTGCCATCTACCTAAGATTAAATTGGGCATAATAGTGGTGGTGGTGGAAGAATATCATAATGGTGTCAACCACCCATAGTTATTATTAATCCTTTGCTAGATCCAGCTCTCAGGGGACCACCTTGTTCCGGCCTGAGAGATCCCTGATCACGGAGCTACCTCTGCTATGGCAGTCCAAAAACTATCTACTTGTGCTGCATAGCACATTTGGTCATGTAGTCTTGTGATATGTAACATTGACCATCACAATAAAGTAACCAACCCTATTTAGGTTTCCCTAGTTCACTATACTTAACTTATATCGCATGACCTTGTGCCTAAGCTTGATTGTGAAAAGGGATTCTTGCACCGAGGTCCTACGAATTGGCATCTTTTAGATGCTGCTAACAACTCAGATCTATGACAACCACTTATAGCTCCATCTTCATAGCATCCCTCTAAGATACATATATCTATCACCAGTTCCATCTCTAACACCTTGAAATTGGTGGGGATGTATAATGGAATTAAATTTACACATATCTCTCTGAGGAGTCCCTACTCAAACTTCAATGCTTGAAAGTATCCATCATCGATCATGTTAAAGGAGTACTGGGTAAGGTCTGTGAATCTGTATACATACTCAAAAACCATCATCCCTCCCTATTATAGATCCAGAATCTCCTAAATACAAACTTATCTCAAATAGAATGGGTAGTACTCCTCATGAAATAGCTGTTGGAAGTTGGTCCATGAGAGTGTTGACTCATTGTGCATCTGTGTAAAAAGGATCCACTAGTGGATATATACTATGTGAAAAAGGCTAACTTCTAGTGAAACCACCAAATCCATTGGGGGTATGAACAAGACTAAAGATATAGACCACCGAATCTAGACAATACCCTATTTTCTGAGGATCTAGATCACCACGGAACCTGAGTAGTTTATGATACTGGAACTTATGGAGCGTGCTAAGTATACGTGCATCCTCATACTAATCTACTATAATGATATGATACTTGATAGGTGGAGGTGTTTCTACCTACCCACCTGAAGGAAGTGGATCACAGGATGGACCCTGAACTAAGGCCTCATCACTCATCAGATCGTCATCATGAACCAAAACTGGTATCCCGACTGGATGTTTTTGTAGAGGCATCTTAAGATTTATCATGACATACCAAAATTATATGAGAATATATATATATATATATATATATATATCAACAAAAATGAGAAATTTAATCAATAAGGGAATTCAGATACTCATTCCTATATGATGCATGTACAGTTGATCCTTGCAAACAATGTCTTGACAAGATGAGTTGACAAGCATGTGGTTAGGGTCCTGGAGAATGGATATATCGACTGCCACACCATCAATAGATTCCCTGGAATGAGAGACACACTCAAGAAACTTCAACACTATTTCCCCAAACCTAATCAAATCCTCTTAAGGGGTGTAGTCTGAACAATTTCCAAAGGAATTAACTTGCTCTGATACCAATCTTTCATGACCCAACCCATGAAAAGGCTCAAGCTACAACTACTCCAAGCCCACCTCCATAGGATAGGGGTGTTTATAGGCATAAATAAATTTAGTAGGACTTTTCATTAGTACCTATATGCACACACATATCCATATTTATGGAAAAGTGAAGAGAGAAAGAGGAAAAGATACAACACTACTATAATGTAAATCAAGAATGCATGAACCTCTAGATAGTACAAATGTACGTTAGTGTAAGCTAAAAAATAAAGGGAAAAATCATAAACCTATCTATAAATATATCCCAACCTGAAAAAACTATAAAATTAAATAGCTGAGAGTTCCCAGATCCTGAATCCCAAGTTGTGACCACCATACACGGTCCAAGAACCTAGTATCCCTAAGCTCTTATGAAGTTACGGTTGACCTGTCCATCATCTGCATAAGAAACAATGTGTGTGGGGAAATCCCATGTATATGGGAGTATATAAACACCCAGTAGGACACCCCAAAAGATATGGGGGGGGGGGGGTAAGTAAGAGATATAATAGGAATAGAAATATAGTATGTACAAGATACAATAAAAGAGAATAGTTCAACCCAAAAAGAGAGAGAAAATAATCTTTTCCAAATACAAGGGTGTAAACACAGTGATTAAATGAACTTCGCATTGAGTCTTCATCACATATAGTAGGAGACTAGACTCATCTAACCATGATAAGAAAGACATGGAAATCACATGACATACCTCATACGTATTCTTATCTCCTAGAATAAGGGTAAAAAAATCCAAAGTGTGGATATTGAAGGATATATATATATATATATATATATATATATATATGACCAGTCAAAAGAATCCAAAACGAGAGAGTAATGGGATCTCCATCTCAAATTTCATCCCAATAAGAAGAGTATCCAACAGTTTTAAAAGTTTATCAATGATTCCTAGCATCTCATGCATCTAACCAAAATTAACCATATAAATCTTACCATGCCTCATCACTGTGCCACACAGTTAAGGATACACAAACTCAAAGTAGAGGAATTTCACACTAGTAAGTCAGGGGGTTCCACTTTGTAAGTCATCAAGGATGACACTACCCAGCTACGTTAATGGTTTAACTCGGAATCCATTGAGGATTCCACTGCCCAGCTATGCTGGAGGGTCAACTTGGTATCCATCGAGGATGCAACTTCCCAACTATGCTGGAGGGTTAACTTGGTATTTTTCAAGGATAAAACTGCCCAGCTATACTGAAGGGTCAACTCGATATCCATCAAGGACTCCATTTCCCAGCTATGGTGGAGGGTCAACTCGATAAATTTTGAGGATGCCGCTACCCAACTATGCTATAGGCTCAAATCATCATCTGTTGTGGATTCTACTACATAGATACAATGGGGGTTTAACTTGGTATCTATTTAGTATTACACTACCGAGCTATGTTGGAGGGTCAAATCAAAAAGGTCACGGTGATCTTGTGTGATTATTGCTATCATCAGGAATTTACCTATTAGGAAGTATGCTTGGAACATTTCAATCATATCTCCAAATCCACAATCAAGATCACCATTGTGTTCTTCATGGAAAAAAAATCAGGATAGAATACTTATGGTTCAAAATAAAAGTTCAAATAAAGAATATATGGATGGTTAAAGTTTCCTAAAAAAGGAACTAGGTGTACATGGCGTGTGAGGGTAACCACATGAGAGGTAGTCCTATTTCATCACCTATGGAACATGGATCCTAATCGTGTATGAGTACATGACATGGAGGTGGAATACACGGCATGTCTAGGATACCCAGGGGCCGGGATGTGTGTTGCTGGTCATGTCCTTATATTGGACCCCATGTCCATGTATTCGAGTATCAGCTGTGCCTAGCCATGTACTTCCACACAGTTTCCCACCCATGTGATCTATCACATAGGTTACCATCTATAGAATGGGCAGATGATGTGTAGGAGTAATACACACTGTGTTATCCTTATCTTTTCTAACACCCTAGCCACCGCTTAGGGGTCTACACGCCGTGTGTTCATCCTTGAACACGGCATGTAGTCAGGTTTTTGTAAGATTCTTAGATTCAGTCTTCAAGCCTTGAATCAGGATGTTTCTCCATCGATACCATCTCAAATTAGTTTGGGATGAGTGGATCGGGCTATGAATCTTTCTTTTTGGCCGTCGCTTTTTAGAAAATTTCTCCGTTGGTCCAGAAGAGTTTTTTCATTTGTTCTTCATGACACCAATGATTCTACATTAAAACCCTTGATCACAAATCATCAAAATGATCATCCATGCCCCAAAAAAATCTAGATATGTACTATGATCATTGATCCTCTCCTCACTCGTGAAGCCTCTATGAATCTGAGGGTCTGATTGGGCTCGGTACCACCCAGAAATTTTTGAATCGGGACCTTAGGGTCCAACCGCTAACGAATGCGAAGAAACAAGGGAAAAAACACATGAACAAAGGTTTAACATAATTGGACAAATGTTCTTGGAAAATGATCAATAATGGAAACCAAGGATATAAGTAGTTTAAATAATCAAATTAATTGGTACTCGAGCACATGAAAAGGCTATAATTTGGCACAAATCGATAGAAGGGACTGATTATAACAAAACATTTAATCAACAGGGAATAAAAAGACCAATTGAAGAGTAATTAATCAATTATGGATCCTTAATTGATGAATAATGCATCCTATAAAAATTCATATAAGTCTTTGTGTTTATTTCATCCTAATCTGATCCGATCTGGAATTTTGTCATCGTCTGATGAGATTCTCCAATAAAGGAGAGTGGAAAATCTATAGATTTCTCCTAGGGTTTATGTGATTAACCCTAGAGAAATAAATTTGGAGATGATATTATAGATCATTTATCTGCATCGAAGAAAATGAATTAATGAATGAATTAATTAACTCCATGAACTTACTTCCAATGAGTGAGGAGTCCAAACTCCATGCTCCGACCCATTTTATGTTACGCTTAGGGTAAAACAATGTTTCAGACTCAACTGTGATCTCAGATTTCTGATTCGAGTTACATTTAAGAGTTATCCAATTTTATTTAATAATTTTAATTCATGTAATATAAAATATATTTAATATTTTTATAAAATTATTTTTGGGCACACTGGGACTTAGAATCGCATGCCGTCTTAGTGCCCAGCTCTGGAAATATATATATAGAAATATTTCAAAGTCTTACAAGGAAAAAATTAGGTCTCTACAAATTAGATGATATATTAAATTTATAGAATCAATATTATTTTATAATTATAATATATATTCATTGGTTCAATTATTATGACTATCCATGTGAGTCAGTGATATAAAATAAATTACTTCGATTCGTGAGGTGATAGTCTATTGTACACATGAGTGATGATTTTATTTCCCATTTGATGGAGAAGGTGATAGATAAATATTATGCCATTAACATAATAATATATCATTATATTATAGATAATGTTTTTATTATATTGTATCTTTTATGAAATAATTGAATGTGGTAAAAGAATAAGTAAAAATAAAGAGCTTTGTTATAACAATTACCTTCTCCTAGAGAAACCTCCTTTGGATATCTTATTAAGGACCCTAGGGTTGGTCTTTTAGGAAGACCATAACCTATAGAATATGTAAAATGCTGATAGGGAGAGATTTTAGTTTGGTTTGGTCAAGATAAATAGCTCAATATATGTGAGCAAGTGAGGGGAGGGGGTTCCCTTTTATAATTGAGGTGAGTGGGACACTTGTAATTTTTCCAAGTTTTAAAATATTATCAAGTCCCTTTCTTAAATAAATGGATCCAAAATGACCATATTCAAATATTATAAGGTTAAGTTCTAAATACATCCAACCAATTCATTTTATTTAAGTTTTTAGGTCATTTTAACCCTTATCTTTTTATATTAACCCATGATAAACTCATTTTGATTTTAACTGTGGTAAATAATTTTTAATATTTTTATTATTAATTATGAAAAAATTAAGTTAAAATTATTACCTAATTTTAATTATGATAATTATAAATATGTAATTAATTTTTATCAAATTAAATTTACAGGAGTGGTATAATTTGTTTTAAAAATAACCTAAAAAAATGTGATGAAAAATAGGTTTTCAAGAAATGCATTTTTCAAACATATGATGATCTTATATTAACTATATCAATATTAATAATAATTATATGGATTTAAAGCCATATATTTAGATATATAGTATATAAATTTCATTTAAATCATTCATGATAAATATTATATTAATTAATTAAAATAGAAATACATTATGTAGTTAAAAACAATTTTCTAAAAAATATCCTTTTTACCTCCAAATGATATTGTCCTAAAATCTATAAAATTGATAATAAATACATGGTTAATTACACACACTATAAAATATTATTATAAATAAAAGGAATAATATCTAAATAATAAACTTGCAGTTTTTTATAAAGCTTATTTATCTGTGAAAATTTAAAAAATTCATTCTAGGGTTATTTTGACCTAGTAAGTTCAAAATAAATATCCATCTTGATCAAATTAGTTTTTTTGTACCATGAAATATTAAAATATGCATTATAAAATTCTCACTTATTATAATTTAATAATGGGTGTTATATTCTTTCCTCTTTAAAAAATTTCATCATTGAAATTTTCATGGATATTACTTTCTAAATAGATGAGAGTGGTTATTCTTCATAACATCCTCAGGTTCCCACATTGATTCCTCTATTTTATGAATTCTCCAAAGTACCATTACCAGTAAAGTTGTAGGAATCCTAAACAATTGTTATCTAGTTTCAATAATCTGGATAGTCTCTTCACAACAAGATATACCCGGTTCTAATTTTATTTCTTCAAAGTTGATCACATGCATTAGGTCTGGTATATACTTCCTTGATAATGAGATATAGAAAAAAAATATGTAATTTAGGAAGGATCATTGGAATTTATAAATGGTCATCTATAGATGTAATTATTTACAGAATTTTAATTAGACCAATGTACTTGGGGATTATTTTTCCTTTCTTATCTAACCTTGTAACACCCTTTAATAGAGATACAATCAAGAAAACATGATATACCACTTGAAATTCAAAATCCTTCCTTAGGTTATCAAGATAAGTATGTTTCCTGATTTTATCATATTTAATGTGAGTCTAAATAGTATTTAACTTTATCATTTTATCTTAAATATTTTTTGGTCCTACATTCTTCCTTTCACCAACTTCATCCCAATAATTTGGATTGGGACATCTCTTTCTATATAATGCTTCACACGACACCAATTGAATACTTTAATAGAAGATATTATGATATGAAAACTATACCAAAGGTAAATACTGATCCCATATGCCTTGAAATCCAAGTGATAATGATGTAAAATTGTCTTATAATGTTTGAATATCCCTTTATAACTATCCATCAGTTTGAGGATGATATGAGGTGCTCAAATAAAACTCAATATCAAGAATCTTTTGAAGAATTTTCCATAATTTTTATGTAAAACATGGATCACAACTAGAAATAATTGAAATATGTGCCCCATGAAGCCTTAAAACGTTATTAATATAGAGTAGTGCAAGGTGATCAAGAGGTAAATCTTATCTTATAGAAATTAAATGCAAAAATTTGGTAAGGTGATAAAAAATAACCCATATTTCATCATTATTTATAGGAGCCTTTAGTAGTATAGTGACAAATTCAATAGTAATGTCATCCCATTTACATATAAGAATAGGTAGAGTTTACATGGATCCTCTAGAAAATTATCTCTTAGCCTTCAACTATTGACAAACCAAACATCATGATACGTAATTAGAAATTTACCACATCATAATATCCTACCAAAAATGTTCCTTCAAATTCTTATATATTTTAATGCTACCATGATGTATAGAGAAATTTGAGCTATGAGCATTGTATAGTAATTCCCTTTTTTATCTTATGTATAGATGTAAAATAGAAAGTCTTACCAAATTTTATAACACTATAATCATATATGAAGTATTAAAATTTCCCACCATTCATAGATTTAATTTTATTTTAAAAAATCTCATCATAAAGTTGATAACTTTTTATCTTTTCCAATAAAGATTGTTTAGAAATCATATGAAAATGGTTTGATGTTTCCCATTCCTTAATAATTACTATATCCATCTTAACTAAATACATGAACATAGGATCCCTTTCAATACTTATTTTCATTTTGACTCTATGATCTTTCCTGCTCAATGCATCCTCAACCATATTTTCCTTCTCTAGGTGGTAGTGTATTAAGAAATCATAATCCTTGAGTATCTTGAGCTATCTTTTTTACCTCATATTGATATCTTTCTATGAAAATATATATTTTAGATTCTTATGATATGTTTATGTCTCATATATTTCTCCATATATATATATTTCCTCTATATCTATAAAGAAAAGATTATAGATGCCAACTCAAGATCATGGGTTGGATAGTTCAGTTCATGAATCTTTAACTACCCTAATGCATTGGAAATAAATTTACCGTTATTCATAAGGTCACAACCAATTAAATTATTGAACACATCACTATATATAAAAAGTACCTTATTTCCAGATGGTAGAGTCAAAATTAGATCATTGACTAACCTCTTTGATTGCACCATGATTCACTATTTTATTTCACCATTACATCATTGTATTAAAATGGTTTTTTATTGAAATTTACAAATATAATAAAAAAATTAACTTCATTTTTGGTTTAATAATTTAATTTTTATCACTATTAAAAAGGTTAATTTTAATTTTTTGACACTTTCATTATAGGTGGAGGTGATTTGGAGGGACCAAGATAAATTTGGAGAAAAATGGGCCAAACTATGAAGGAATCCATACATACCAATGGAGTTAACCAAACATAGAAACTAATATATGCAATAAATTGTGATGAAATTTTGTGATAAGGTCCAAGATTTAATGGGATACAATTCTTATGAAGTAAAAAAATGGCCAATTTGTCCATTAAGGGTCCCAAAAAACCCACTCTATCTAGGAAAAATAATCTGCATGAAGTTAGAAGTTCTATTCTGTATTTTGGAAATATATCCCACTTTATATAATATTTGGATTCCAAAGTTAGAATAGAGAAATATGTGAGGTCTTCCAACAAGTTTTTTATTTTTTAATTTTTTTATAAGATAGTTTACTATATGGAAACCATGTGCCAAGAGGTATCTATAAATATGTGTGCTCAAAACCACCTCCTATTTTGGCTATAAAAAGGCCCCTTGGGAACCTCATTTGTGAGTTCGACCAAGAGGCAATGGCTTCCATCTTGGAGTCCCAAATGAGTCCTATAATCATTCCTTGATGTTATGGATGCTATGTGAAGTTCTAATTCAACATCTATGGCTTCCTCCCTTCCCAAGGAGTTCTAAACTTCTTGTGATCACCTAAGGAGGAACGTGATGTAAATCCCGAGCTTTATGATTGTAATATTTGAATGATATTTTTAATTCCAAGTTTTTATGCTATTTTCATAATAATCTAGTAATATTTAATTATTTATGTACTGGTATGTCATACTCAACACATATGATCATGTTTGTGGGGTTCCCTTTCATGTGATGTTTCTCACACCATTCACCATTTCTTATTCCATCTTTTAATCGTGGTGTTTGTGTGGTTAATATTGGTAAATTTAACTATAATAAAAACTTCCAAGGACAAGTGAATTTATTTCATGGTATCAAAAATAAATAACATAAAAAACTGGATAGCATATCGAGTTCTTCATGTGTTCCCTCAGTGAGTTTTAGTTATGAAGTCGAATACAAATCACCCAATAATCGGTGGTTTTTAGTGAACCATTGTGTGTTTTTGAATAAACCGTAGGAGGTATCATAGTATAAAATAAGTAAATTTTTTTTATAGGTGTTACAAACCATATGTTAAAATATATATACCCTTTATCTTGAAGCGATGAAGGATGAGCATCATGATAACTGTCTGGGTTGATCATGCTTAATTAATCTTGTTCATTTCTGCTTTGTTTTATCACTTTCCTTTTCCTATTGGCTTCTTAAATCATAAAACCCCAAGTTTTCCAAAAACACATTCCCATTTTATTTTCATAATCAAAACCATTTTTTGAATTAATGATCTAAGGCCCCGTTGAGAGATGAATTAGGGTTCCTGTGATACCGCAAAAATTCTAGTAAAATCTAAACAACTAATTTGACATGCTTGAAAATGTGATCAAATTTTGGAACCATTTTCTAGGATCCAAGATCATTTTTTATATTTTTTTCATTTTATTTATTATTTTTAGTTATTAATCCTTTCAATATCCCCCTTCCCTTTTGATTATTTTTATTTTTATTTTTTTTGTTTTTGTGTGTTTCTTCTCTCTATATCTTCTTCTCTATTTATCTCTATCTAATTATATAATATAGAACTCTATTTTATTTTATCCATTCATTAATATTAAGTAATTTTATTTTATTCATCTTCCATTTAAAAAAAAAATAAAAAAAGAAAACAACAAACAATCAATCAATCAAACTGAACAATATTGTTGCATGACAAGATACGATAAAGAAATTCTACTTGAATTTGACCAAGAAATTGAAAAGAAACTTAAATTTAAAATTAGTTCATCTAAAGTATGACATTCAATTAAAATTGAGGAAACCATTTTGGAATTTAAATTGGTCCCAAACCAATCAAAAATTGAACTGAATCTAACCTTAGAAATCATAGATCCAAATAACCAAACCTTAAAAGAACTGACTGCCTTGGATGTTGAGTACCAGCATATGTATATAAAATATCATAATTAATTATCCAACTTTGAGCTAATATTAGACCTCATACACCTCTTTCTTAAATTCCATGGTCTTCCCAATTAGGACCCTTACAAACATCTTAAGGAGTTTCACATAGTGTGCTCCACTATGAAACTCAAAAATGTGAATGAGGACCTCATCAAGTTTAGTGGATTCTCTTTCTCCCTTTTTGGTGTAGCCAAAGAATGGATTTACTATCTACCTACCACAATTGGGGGCCAGAATGAACTTAAATGAATCTTTTCTAGAGAAGTTTTTTCCTGCCTCCCATAATACATCAATTAGAAAAGAAATATGTGGAATTAGTAAATCACAAGGAGAGACCCTTTATGAATATTAAGAGATATTCAAGTGAATTTTCTCAAGTTCCCCCCCAAAAATTAAGTTAATAATTTATAATTTAATACTTCTATGAGGGAAGTTTCCCCCTATATTGTGGAATGATAGATGCTGCAGTTGGTGGTTCCCCAGTTGATAAAATTCCTCCCACTTCTTGTGACTTAATAGCTAACATAGCTCAAAATGCACAATAATTTGTTACATGAGAAATTGTAACCACATGAGGAGTTCATGAGGTAAGTCATTAATCATTAGAACAAAAGGTAAATAATAAAATTTATGATATTCATACCCTTATAAAAAAATATCTCACGCTTAAGGTAATTCACATTCTCCTCCCATTCCATTGTGGAACTTGTTATGATAATACTCATTTTTCTGAACAGTGTCCCCAACTTCATGATTATTCTGAGTCTTGCGTATTAGTATTTCTTGGGCATCCATTTCAACAAACAGCACCCTTCAGGCCAAATCCAAACCCTAGGTGGCAAGCACATCCACAATACCGACAAGGAGGCAACTCGAGCTACCCTAAACAAAATCGGTATCAACATATCCAAGGTATGAATCCTTATTATCCTTCAACTTCATGAAACAATCCTACACCTCCCAAATATAAACCAAACCTCGAGGATATAGTGATGAAAATTTAAACCCAAAACCTCCAGTTCCAACAAACCACACAATCATCTATTCAAGACCTATGAACTCAAGTGGTAAAATTGGAAAACATCACCACTGAGATAAAGATGAAAGGTTCTAGAAAACTACTATCCTTTTATATTAATAATAAATTAGGTAGTATTATTTATAAAAACAATTTTTAGCGGTAAATAAGTTTATTATTCCATTGATTCTACATAATAGGTAAGTCCCCCACTTGAAAAATCCCTTTCTTTACCCACAAAAGATTGTAATTAAGAAAAACAAAACAAAAATGGTAAAAAAGTTATTATTGAGGATTCACCTAAATAATCCTTTCCTTTTCCTTTTCCTTTTCCAAAAAGACTATCTAAACCTAATAAAAAAATTTATAATGAGATTGATAAAGAAATAATGAATACATTAAAAATGGTTCAAGTTAAAATTACTTTATGGGATGTAGTTATAAAAATATCTCACCATGCCAAATTTATTAAATAGTTTTGCACCCATAGAGAAAGAATGAAGGGGAATGAGAGAGTCAATTTGGAAGGAATGTCTCATCTTTGATACAACCAACAATGCCAACCAAATTCAATAATTTAGGTACTTTCATGATACCATGCCCCATATGGGAGATATTCTTTTCTGATACAATTCTAGATTTTCATGCTTCAATTAATGTAATGAACTAATCCATGTACACTTCTCTATAGGTTGGAGAGCTTCAAAAAATGGGCATCATCATGAAAATTTCTAACTGGAGTAGAAAACACCCATCTTGAGTGATTGAGGACTTCCTCATAAGAGTGAAGAATCTCATCTTCCCTACATAATTCTACATTCTTGAGATGGAAGATACCCAAACCCAAGGACCTACTCCTCTCATACTTGGGAGTCCATTCTTCAAAACAATAAAGACAATCATCAATGTTCACAATGGTAATCTATCCATGGAGTTCTTTGGAGAAAAGGTATATTTTAATATCCTTGATTCTATGAAACACCCCGTTCAAGATAACTCCACTCTTCCCATTTATTTGATGGAAGTTCTCTCTAATGACTCACACACATAAAATTCTCTCTGCAACCCATACTATGATTCCTTTTCCTCTTATTCACCCTTAGATTATTTGATTTTTGATTCATGTTTTGAGTGTTTCATGAGTTTAGAAAATGTGATTTTTTTTGTTAATTGAAGAGTGTGTTCATTATTAGGCACCCATGAGTATTGACGATTCTATAAATCTGATTTCCATATAATCTCTTTCCCTAGAGAATGAACATGAGTAGATAAAAAGATTCATGGAACTCACTCCCCTTAAATCCACAACCTCAATCCCAAAACCACCAGTTTTGGAATTAAATTACATCCATAAAATTTAAAATATGCCTATCTTGAGGGTATTGACCAATTTCCTATCGTGTTTTCCAATAACCTCTCTCCACAATAGTAATAAAAACTTCTTTGATAATTTTAGAGAGTTTAAAAAGGTGATAGGATGTACATTGGCTAATAATCTTAAGATTATTCCATATATTTTTATACACCATATACTTATATATGATGAAGCTATACCTGTAAGGAAGGCTCAACATCAGTTGAACACTCTCCTTGAAGTCTTAAAATTGTAATTCAGTAAATTACTTGTTGTTGGGATCATCTCTCTTATATATGATATTAAATGGGTTAGACCAATGAAAATTGTGACTAAAATAACTAGAATAATGATTGTTTCAAATGAATAGAATGAATTGGTTCTAACATGTGTGCAAAATAGTTGGAAATTCTATATTGACTACCTTCGACTAAATCAAGCCACGTGAAAAGACCACTTTCCTGTAACTTTTATTGACCAAATGTTAGAAATAATGGATCCCATTATTGTTTCCTTGATGGCTATTTGGGTTATTTTCAAATCCATATAGCCTATAAGGATTAAGAATAGACAACATTTACCTATCTGTTTAGAACATTTTCATACAGAAGGATGCCTTTTGTTCTCTATAATTATCTTGGTAATTTTTAGAAATGTATGTTGAGTGTTTTTTTTCTGAGTACCTTGAGAATTGTGTGGAAGATTTTATGGACTATTTCATGGTTTATGGAACTTCCTTTTATGACTATTTGGCACATCTATGTCCTGTCCTCCACCATTGCATTGAAAAATATCTTGTATTTAATTATGAGAAATGCCAATTCATGGTTGATTAGGGGATAATTATTGGGCATGTTATTTCAAGTGAGGGAATTTAAGTGGATAAATAAAAAATTCAATTATTTTCATATTTTCCATATCCAAAATGTGTTTGTGAGGTGTGACATTTCTTGGTTCATGTTGATTTTTACCTTTGAGTCATTAAAAAATTTAGTAATATCACACTTCCCTTATCCCGATTATTACAAAAATATTCTGAGTTTTTATTTGATATAAATTGTGAGGATTCATTCAATTCACTAAAATAGATTCTCACGTCACCACGCATCATCAAACCACCAAGGTGGGATCTCCCCTTCAAACTTTTGTGTGATTCCTCTAATATTGTAGTTGGGGAAGTTTTATCACAAAGGGTTGAGAATTATCCTCATGTCATTACGTATGCCTCTATTACCCTTGAAAATCCCCAAGATAACTATACAACCACTGAAAAACTACTTATTTCAATTTTGTTTTCCTTGTAAAAATTCCGTTCATATCTTATTGGGTAAAAAATAATTGCCTTTTCTAATCATGATGCTCTTTGATTTCTCCTTAATAAAGATGAATCAAAGTCCCACCTCATTCGGTGTATGATTCTCCTATAAGAGTTTGACCTTGAGATTTGAGATAAGAGAGGAGTGGAAAATGTGGTAGCTGGCCACGTTAGTAGGATTCCACCACCATTGGACCACTCTGTCGACTCATCCCTCTCCACTGGAGAATTATTTCCTCATGAGAACCTTTGTGATATTGTGGACTTTACCCCTTGGCCTATAGACATTGTGAATTTTCTAGTAGCATCTCAGTTCCCCACTAATTTTAGTACTTCACGGTCCTAGAGACTTAGACATGATTCACGATAGTAATTTGGGATGACCCATACTTGTGGAGAATTTTTAGTGACCAAGTTATTTTTAGGTGTGTCTCTGGACATGAGTTTACCTATGTTCTGAGCTTCTTCCACACTTTGGCTTATGGGGGCCACTTTGGTTCTCAACATACAGATCAAAATATCCTTGATTCAGTAATTTATTCAGCAAAATTGTATATAGATTACCATAAATTTTTTAAGTCAATTCATAGGTAAAATCTCTAAGAGGAATGTTATTCCTCAACAACCCATGCTATTTTGTAAAATATTTAATACACAGGGTATTGAATTCATGGGTCCTTTTCCAAATTTATTTGTATTTTTGTAAATATTATTAGATATTTAATACATATATAAATGGCTGGAATCAAGGGCTACTAGGACCAGTGATTCTCGAGTGGATTTTGATTTTGTGAGGTCCCATACTTTCAGTAGGTTTGGTTTGCCTAGATTCATTATTAGTGATCAGGGTTCACACTTTTGAAACTGCAACATAAAAACTTTCCCCATAAGTATTGGTTTGTTCATAAAGTCTCTACTGTATATCAAACATAAACTAACAAACAAATAGAAATCTTAAATTCATAAGTTAAGAGAATATTGGAAAAAATGTTACAACCCTATAGGAAATATTGGAGTTTGTTCTTGGATGATGCACTTTGGGAATACGATACAAATTTTAAAACCCTGATCATAATTTCACCATTTAGGATTGTGTTTGGAAAGGATTTTCAACTTCCATGTGAGGTAGAACATCATGCATATTGGGCTGTTATAAAATGTAATATGAATCTTTCAGATACAGGTGATCATAGGAAGCTACAGATTCAAGAGTTGGAATAAATTAAAAACGAAGAATATGATATCTCTCAGATCTATAAAGGGAATAAAAAGGCTATCCATGAAGAGATAATTCATAAATGGAAGTTTTATATTAGTGAGAAGGTACTCATGTACAATTCCAGGCTAATGCTTCACCTAGGTAAGGCTTGTTCTCAATGGCTTGGTCCTTTTACAATAATTAATGTTTACCATTCTAGTGATATATAGGTTTTTCATGAGCATAGTGGAAAGAGGTTTACTGTTAGTGGTTAGAGGTGAAAACCCTTATATAAATATCTTACAAAGCATAATGTAGAGGAAATATAGCTAATGGATTCCGTTTATGACACCACTTAGAAGGTTGTCCCTTCTCCCTACCTTATTTATTTTTCTATATATTTAAATGAATTTCGTTGATGACAATGTAATTTTTAGGTGTGGGGGAGGGTGACATGTCATGACCATGATAAAAAAAAACAAACAAAAGTGTTTTCATTTTTGATTTATTTTTCTTTATTTTTGTGTTTTTAGAAAACATTGATCTTAAAAAGAATATCTAAAATCATTTTTCATGCTTGAGTGATCAATTGTATGGAAAATTAATTTATTTTTGAAAAATTGTTTTTCAAATGAATGTTGATATGGAATATTTTTCTAGAATTTTTATTTTCAAATCATTCTGAGGAGTTTAATGGATTTTTGAAATACATTCCTCATTAGCATTGACCAATATTCTAATCCCTTACCTGAGAGACTTTCTATGTCCTTTATTGCATATTATTCCTTTTAATCAGTTTCTTGAGAGTATTGGGTAATTTATAGAAACTAAAACCTGCTTATATTCTATTTTAATCCATAAGATTCAAGGTGTTTTGCACTCATGATAGAGGCCATCATTCATTGAAAATCCATTTGTTCAATTGACCTCTATTTTTTAGACCTTAACATTTTACCCTTCTTAAACCTTAGAGACCATGAAATGATTCTTATGTAAAATATAATTTATCCCTACCTACCAATATCTTATGTAATTTTTTTTATAAAGTATGGGGAGAGGGTGTTTTCCTGGAAATATTAGGAAATAATCATTGTTTTGGGTTGATAGAAAGGGTACCTACATTTTTTTGCACAGTGGGTCCACGAACCATAAGATATCATTATGTTATACTTGTTTCCCTATTTTTATCCAAAAAAATGTATATAAAAAATATAGTTATCTACATTGAAGAAAATAGAACAAAAGAAAAAAATATAGAAAAGAGGATGATTACTCATTATTATTCACTGCTTGGTAGGGACACACACAAATGGATAATGGGGATAGTGAGTTGGAAGTGATACACTTTTGATGGGTTGAGTGTGTACATTCATTGTGAACACATGTTAAATTTTTGACATGTTTTTACTCAAGATATTAAACACCCATCTTCTACCTCATATTTTTAAACATTAAATCCTACAAACCCTTAAACCTTAGAAAAACCTTTTGGAAGTCCACTTGAGTAGCACACTAGTTTCTACTAGTATAGAACTTATAATCCTGGAAATCATATGGTAAGATCGAATTAAATTTGAGAAAAGAGCATAAATCCAATTTCATATGTTCCTTGAGTGAAGAGGTAAAATTTCTAGGTTAGGTAGATTGGGACATTTTTCATGGGTGAACAAATGAAGTTGAACAAATTAGAATGTGAGAGGAGAAGAATGATAGGAAAATTGATTTCATAAATGAGACATGATGTATTTCATTTAAAAATAACTTTGTATGTTTTCTCACATTTTATTTTAGAATGGGAGTTGATTAGGATATGTGAATTTTTCTAGGAGTTAAAAAGTTTAGGTGTGGGAGTGTGATCATAACACAATTAACTATTTTATTTCACCATTACACCACTGTATTAAATTGGTTTTGTATTGAAATTAAAAAATATAATAAAAAATTTAAATTCATGTATGTTTTAATAATTTAATTTTTATCACTATTAAAAATGGAAATTTAACTTTTTTTGATGTTTTCATTATATGTAGAGGTGACTTGAAGGGCCCAAAATGAATTTGAATAAAAATGGGCCAAACTGCATGGGAATCCATGTATACTAGTGGACTTAAATGTCCACTGAAACTAATAAATGCATCCAATTATGATGAAGTTTTGTTTTCAGATCCAAAATTCAAATGGATAAATCTCTTCTAAATAAACGCAAGTCCAATACATCCATTATGGTCCCCAAACAAACCGATTTGTCTAGGAAAAAGAATCTGTATTAAGTCAGAAGTTTTGTTCTGTATTTTGGAAATATATCCCACATTGAATAATATATGGCCCAAACATTTGACATGGATTAATATAGGAGGTATTCCAATAAGTTTTTACTTTTTTCTAAGTTTTTTTAAGGAAATTTACTATCAAAAAACCATGTACCAAGTGGTATCTCTAAATCTCTGTGCCCAAAACCAACTCCCATTTTGGCTATAAAAAGGCACCTTGGGGAACTCATTTGGGATATTGACTAGGAGGAAAGGTGCAGCCATTTTGGATTCCCAAAATATTCATCTCCTCATTCCTTATAGTTATAGAGGATATGGTAAGTTTTAATTCAACATTTATGGCTTCATCCCTTCCCATGGAGTTTTAAACTCCATGTGATCACCCGAGGACAAACGTGATGCAAATCCTGAGATTTATGTTTGTAATATTTGAATTATATTATTAATTCAAAGTTTTTATGTTTTTAATCATCCTATAGTCTTATTTAATTGAGTTATGTACTGGTATGTCATAATCAACTCATATGATCATGTTTGGGGGTACCCTTTCATGTGATTTTTTACACATCGTTCACTATTTCTTCTTCCATTTTTTAATTGCCGTGTTTGTGTGGTTAATATTGGTCATAAAAAAATTTAAAGTAAATATGAATTTATTTCATTTTATCAAAAATAAATAACATAAAAACTTGGACTATTCATTGAGTTCTTCACATGTTTCCTTGGCGAGTTTCAGTTATGAAGTCGAACACAAATCACATATCATCGTTGGTATCCGGTGAATCATTATGTGTTTCCAACTGAACCGTAAGAGGTATAATAATATAAAATTATTAAAATTATGTTTCTAGGTGTTAAAAACCATATATTAAAATATATATACCTTTTATCTTGAAGCGATGAAGGACGAGCATCATGATAATTCCTTAGGTTGATCATGCTTAATTAATCCTGTTCATTTGTACTTTGTTTTATCGCTTTACTTTTAGTATTGTATTATTAAATCATCAAAACCTAAGTTTTCTGAAATCCCATTACCATTTTATTTTCATAATAAAAACTATATTTTTTTAATTAATTATCTAAGGCTCCATTGAGAGACGACGTAGGGTTCCTGCCCTACTGTAGATATTCCAGTAAAAACCAAACAACTAATTTTTCATTCTAAAAAACACGATCACTCCTCTTAAATTATTTAAAAAATTATTCGCATTCATTTATCCATATAAAATTAATCCTTTTACATTTATTATTGGTTTATAGGTTAGAAAATTAGTAATTGTTTTTGAAAAAATCTCAGATAGTAACTTTCCAAACCAATGAAACTATGCACCTCAGTTATGTTTGTTGGTGTAGGAAATTATTTGACTAAATTTGTATTTATAGGATCAATTAATATTCCATCCTTAGAGGCAATATGACCATGAAAATATACTTTCCAAATATAAAATTCACACTTGATAAATTTCTCATATAACTATTTTTCTCTAAGAATCTCAAGAATGATCCACATGTGATTCTAAAGGTCCTCATAGCTTTTAGAATATAACAATGATTCATCAATAAATTACTCAAAAAAATTATCAAGATATACCTTGAATAATCCATTAATTTGATCCATAAAAATAGAGGGTGCATTAATTATTCCAAAAGGCATTAATGTAAACTCATAATTTCCATAACTCATATGCAAATTTTTTTTATACTATCTTCTTTGTTTACTCATAGTTGATGATACCCATAATGTTGGTCAATCTATGAAAAATATTGAGATCTTTGAAGTTGATCAAATAACTCATCACTAAGAGCAAGATGATACATTTTATTTATCATAATAACATTTATTTACCAATAGTCAATGAAAATCCTTATAGATCAATATTTCTTCTTAATGAAAAGAATAGGGGCTCTTCAAGGTGAAACACTAGGTCATATAAATCCCTCTCCACACAAATATTTTAGTTATTTATTTAATTATACTAATTATGTAGTGGAAATTTTATAGGTAGTCTTTGATATAACTATTTTATCATGGATTAAATAAATGGGAAACTCAACTTCATGATTTAGTGGATGTCTATGTAATTAATCAGGAAATACATCAATGTATTCCAATACAATAGGTATATCCTCAATTTGAAGATTAATTTTTCCATATATAGATTGTGTCCAATATTCTTACCCCATAATCTCTTTTATAATAGATATTAGGGGTGTATCTAGATATGAAACATATGATTAAATCTCCCCACTAAAGATAAGGAATTCCATATCCTCATGAAAAATCATAATTTGTTTCAATTTACAATAATTATTTTTCATTATATTTTGAAATCCAGTCTAGTGAATATAAATTTCCTGACCTAGAGGCCACTATACCAGTTCCATGATTTGGGTCGTCACTTGAACTCAGGAACACCTCCCTGTACACTAGAGGTAGTTAATTAGCAGTGTAGGTATATGGAGAAATGTTGGGGAGAATATACCTGTATTTTAGAGTAATGTCACTATAGAAATATTATCAATAGATAAAATGACTATAAGGAAAAAATAAATGGATAACATATGAAAAATTTCTACAAGTAACCAAGTATCACATGCTATAAAAAAATGATTAATACAAAACATGTTAGGAATTTATACAAATGAAATCCCAAAAAAAAACTACCAAAATATCCTAAGCATGGACTTGAGTCCCAACCCAGTCCTGATATCACATGATCTAACCAAACATCCCAGGCATGAACCAAACACCAACTTCTTATCCTAAACCTATACCTAGAAACAAGTAACATATTCTCGGGTACCCAAGTGCCATGGAGGCTTGAGTAGGGCGTGAGTATAACTTAATAGGCCACCACCAATGATGTCTAAAACAATAAATAATCTATAAAAAGTGTATATAGATAACCCCAGTGAAATAATTAAAAAAGGTATCAAAATAAAAGTAGATATCCATATATGTCATAGTTGAGAAATTATCAAAAAACCAATCTAACCATTTAGTTATCTAGGGGAAACCAACCAACTAAACTAGATTCAGTTACACCGAAATCCTAAGACATAGCATAAGGGGTCACGTACTTTTAAATCACAAGGGGGAATTCAAGAATCATAATTTATCAACATACCTCAGATGATCAGTCTGATAATCAAGTCATGTACACATATTTGGGAAGCATAGAGATTCAGTTCGACATCCCAACCCATGACATGCCCATATGTTGGGAAGCATAGAGCCTCATTCCAACATATCAACTCAATAATACATAACACTAACCATGGAACCTCGATCTAGATAGTCTCATACTATGAAACTATTAGGGGAATAGATCCTCAGTCCGACTCCATAACCCATGCATTATAAGGTTGGGGTTTATAGCCTTAGTCTAACCCAAACTGTGGTCATAAATCCTCATATTCAATACCCACACCACCATTAAGCCACATGCACATGCTTCTTTAACCATAACACAATTTACCAAACACAAACCCTAACCATTCAACACATTTATCATTTACAATCACAACCCATTATATATATCCCACTTATAAGCAATAACACATTAATACATATACCATTACTCCAAACACCCCATATGTTATGTTATTAACTAAAAAAATTCACAATTTAGTTCATTTCATAACCATTTTAACAGGACAACATAATTTTTATGGGCTATGTCTCACTAACCCACATGTAATTTCAATTACAACGGTCTAACAAAACTTTATAACTATTTCATGGAATAATAATAAATTAAAAATACTCATTTCGAATCATCTTAAAGCCACCCATTTTAAAACATGGGTCTTCCTGTTTAAAAAAATAAAACATGCCCAAAGGCTTTAATTTTTATTTCCAACAATTAACAAACAATCATTAAGCACTTTCACAAAAATGGTATCCATACCATCATTTCAAATAACCACTTGAAATCTATATATAAGACCTCTTTATAAATCCCCTTGAGGCCAATGTCTCATTTTAAAACATTTCTTGCTTTCAAAACATCACATTCTTTATTTAAACACCTTAACCGTATCAAAATACAAAAACACATTATTTAAACCGTTTAAAAATACCATTATGAATTTCAAAAAATATGAAATATAATCAATTCAAGTTACCCTTTAACCGAGCCCATATACCTGATTACAATTTACAACCTGTTCACTCTCATATTTCTCTTATCTCAACGTTCACCAATTTATTTCACTATTTTCAAGGGTTAGGTATATGCCTAGTTAGCCCAAAGGTTTAGTCTCACATCATCAACGAACCAAATAGAGTTCATGAAGGGTCTCACACCTCAATATAAGTCCCAAATCACTTTCCATAATCAAAGGTATTAAAACACAACAAGGCAGTACATTGGCATAACCAAATACACAAATATAATAATGAGACCATGGGAACAAGATCTTAGACTACCTACCTCAAGTCCATTGAAAACTTCTCACTCAAACTTAGACCTTTATTTGAACTCAAACCACCATAAAATCTCCATCGATGAATTTTATAGAAAAAATGTATTTAGGGATTCAGAATAAGTAGAACAATTCTATAATCCCCAATCCAAAAAGGTAAGTGAGAGTAGTGTTACACACACCCATATCTTTAATTATCACCCAAACGCTCTCCAAATGGCCAATAATCATTCCTTGTAAGTCTATAGTAGTTAGGTTTGTCACCCAAGATACTAGAGGATGAATAGAAGAAAAAATAAAGTTATAACTTTTAAAGTATGAGAGGGAAAAATGGAATTTCCCACTTTTTAAGGGACGAACAGTTTGCCAAACTGTGCGCCAACTGTGCATATCACTCTATTCAAGAGGGGCCAAGTTTCAAGGTTTCCTAGTATCAAATGCATGGTTTGGAAAACTATATAGAGCCTATGTTTCATCCTCCATCCGAGAGGAGGCTTGGTCACACGGTTCCCCCTGTCTAGGTGCACGATTAGTACTAACCATGCACCAACCATGCACTGTACACTTTTTGGACACTTTTTTTATTCTTTCATGTCCCAAATACCCATGAAACCCTAGAAACTCCTTATAAACCCGAGAGCTACTTAATTATTCAAAGAAATAGAAGTTTAACAAAAATTTAAACAAGGATGTACCTTTATGAAAGGTTAGGATCTTACATTGAAAGGATTATATAAAAATCAACCATAGATATAATAATAAAGAATATATATAGGGAGTGTATATGTATCATAATGGGAACTGAATAACACATCCTTGTTGTGGTGATATTTTCACTAGGATTCTTGAAAAAAACTCCATTATTAAGGTTCTATGGAAATATATAATTTTATTGGAAAAAATGGAAGATATAAAAGAGTGAGAAGATTCAAAATCAAATAAATAATTAGTTAAATTTGAGGCTATGATTAAAGTACCTTCCAACTAATATTTAGGAACTTAAACCTAAGATATAGTGAACACATAAACTTAGCCTTATACCCTTATGCTATTCTATGGTAAGTTCTATTGATTATTGAGACATTGGTGTGAATAAAGCCTCATTTATTTACAGTTAAAGCACTAAATAGTTCTGGCATCTTTATTTCCATTACATTCATTATCTAGGTGATCCTTATCTCTACACTTTTAACAATATCCCATGCCCTTAAAAATTTTTATCGGATTTTTCTTTTTAAAACATTCATATGATATAAATTTCTTCATTTTCTTCTTCTTATTTGATACATTCCCTTTTTCTTAGTGTTCAAATGACCTCTTCTTTTCTTGATTTTTTCATTGAACCAACCTAGTTCAACCCTGAACCTGTCAACCAAGTTGGCCCATGACAAGGCCCAGAGGGCGTTCTTGATCCCCACGGGTTGGAAACTAGTGTCAGGTAGAAAAATAAACAAGTTGAGAATGATTTGTCCCATAACAAAAGATATATAAATAAATATAAACTGAAAAAATAGTTAAATAAAAGAAAATAAACTGAACAAACTGGCAGTGGAAAAAGGAATAAAATAAGAAACTAGACATAACTTAAGTGACCTCATGGATCACCGCAGAACATGAAATACACTAACTCCAAGAGAGATCCATAACTAGAGGAACCCCAAACTGAAAGAAAATAATTTAGGTGTGAGCACCAAGATACAGAGTAGGAATGTAAAATAACAACAAAACCCTATTCCCTTGCCTTTGAGAAGAAACCCAATCATGCTAGTTTGAAAATAATATCTAATAAAATAATGTTTTTTATTCTATTGAAATTTAATCCAAAAGTTTATATTTTTAAGAAAATAATTTCCATTCCATTATATTTTCATGATAGGTTCCAAGGATATATTAACACTTCAAAATCAAAGGAAGCAAATTTAGATTAAAATATGGTTTTCACAATGAGACATCATGTATGAAACAACTAAAATAAAAATCACATCACAAGAACCATGGGAAATAACTAATAATCTAGAGTTATTTGGGGACCTTGGATCCTAGTACTGCAATGAAATGTGGTATATGAACCACAACCATCAGAATTCTCATTAATGAGTCACAGTGAGGGACAACCAATGGCCTAGTGGTCTGCAATCATCAAAAAAGTTTAGTTAGTGTTGTAGTGATAATCCTTCTTGTTGAGACCTTGAAAAACCACTTCTGAATCATCTAGCATACTAGTCCTAGTCTTCCCACCTAGGTACCAAGGGTTACCCATATTATCTATTTCAAATGGTAGTGAGGTTTTATCAAGTGAACATAAATGAACATAACACTTTATTAATCTAAAACTCATTCAAATTGTCACAACCATTCTACCACCTTAAGAGCATTCCCCCTCTTTCACGTCACACAACAATGCACAATCCATTACCTTATGAAAATATCACAAATCACACGGTAACACTTGCATCACATTTCTTAAATTAGGGGTAATTCCTCAAGAGGGGTTTTTCATTTTCGCAAACCATTTTCAAAGTGCCAAACAAGCCCCCATTAATTTACAAAGAACATTATCGATTAGAAAACACTGTTTCTCAACATCTAATTTCTAAAATATTCTTAAAAATCCAATTTCACAACCAATCCACTGCACATTTAAAAGAAATATAGAAAACATGCTTAAAAAAAATCAAACCTTTTAAGAATTTGTTTTACCAATTAACCTCAAGTTCATACCAAAACTCATGCCTTTTTCCAAACTAACAAAAACCTGAAACTTTCCATTTCTAAAATCACACACTAAACCATCTTCATTCAAGCCATCTTCCACAAATATTATACATGAAAAATACCCTTGGTAATACTTCAAACTCTCAAAACCATTTGGGAATCAATTTGTAAAGATTTAACATTTATAACCAATTGATCATTAGAAATGCATTACATTTTCTAAAACAAGGCTAAGGGCATATAACAAAAAGGAAATCACACATTGGAAACTTTATAAATTATGAAAAATGAATGCAGAACCATTTTTTGAAAAAAAACCTTTAAGAATTTAAAGCATCAAGATTGAAATAATATCTAAAAGAAACTACACATTTCAAAACATAAAAGTGAATTATGAAATATAATGTAAATTCCAATACTAAGCATCACTAAAAATTTTTATAGCACTTATATACTATTTAATTTTGAATACACTTTTTAAAACACTAAAGAAATTATGGAATTCAAATTTAAGGCATAGGCATGGGGGACCTACCTCAGATTGGAACCAAACTGAACATTCAGCCATTGGCACTTTAAAACTAAAAGCAGTTTCTCCCCGACTAAGAATATGAACCTTCACATACATGTAATGACACCTAGACCCTATGCACACATACACATGGCCATGAACATGTGCAAGGGGATCCTTACATATTTTCTTATATGAATATACTAGTCTCTATTCACCTATGTATGAATTTTCATATATATACATGGGAACACTTAGTCCCATACATGTTTATTTTCTGCCATGGATGATTATACATGTAACAGGGGACCCCCCCACATATATATATACTTACCTATGAAAATTCATGCAAATTAACTTAGACTCGATGACTCGAAACTGCAAAGTAGAGTTCAACGCACTACACCAAAAATATTAAAAACCTTAAAACAAACAAATACCCTTATTAAGTTGGTTCAAAACAAAACAACAAGATTTAAACCTTACATTAGATGGTGGAAGTGGCCCAAAATCACACGACAGAGCCCAAATCCCTACCATTTAATCCAAAGAAAGTAATCAAAATCTATAAACCCTAATAATAGAGGTTAAAAACAACAAAATGGAAGGAACAACTTACCCCAAAACATTGGTGGAAAACCAAAACACTGCGAAATGCCTCGCCTTTGGCGGCAGTTACCGGAAAACGTATAGGGGAGTTCAGATGGACCTTTAACACCACCTTACAATGGAAGAAACAAATGGATTCATACTTATCCCATACCTAGGGTTTATATGAATTTCAAATAGAGCCACATAAAGGATAAATTCTCCAATGCGAGGGAGGAGAAGGGACATAGGGAGTATACCTTGATGAATCTAACAAAAACATGAAGGGATCTGGTGAGATCAACGATCAAAGAGGGAGTCTGAGAAGGGGGTGCGTACTTTAGATCGCACAACTCCAAGGGGGGGGGGTGTCACATGGAGGAGGGTCTCACCATAGGGGTTTAGCGGAGGGAGCTCGCGAGGAGGGGGTGTCACGCTGTAGGGAGCTCGGTCGAGGGATGAAGGTCGCAGCCATGGAGGGTGTAGTGTAGGGAGGTCGCACACAGTGAGGAAGGGGGAAGGGGGCGTCACACGCTAGAGGGTAAGGGGGAGATCCTTAGGTTTTTTAAAACCCTAATAACAACAACAACAACAACACTAATAATAAACTTAATAATAATAATATTATTATTTTTCCTAATAATAATAATATCATTATTTTTTAAATCATTTACTTTTTATTTTATTTTCTTTCAATTTGATTTTAATTTAAAATATTATAAACTTAAAAAAAGACCCAAATATTAATAAAATATCCATGACCACAATGTTCTGGTTTAATGTGTGACAATTCTCTCCACCATAAAAGCTTTCCCCCCCAAAAGTCACCTGTCTAAATGAGGAATCAAAATCGAGTTCGAAACTGAACGAGGCCAAAAAAATTATGAACTCGGTGTGACTTTTCACTCCACCAGTCACACACGACCAGTTCTAAGGGAAACTGCAATGAGAAGAGATGGAAGGAAATGAGGAAGGTTCTCCCCACCATAAGAACCTGACTAGAATGGCCAACATTGAGACTCTTATCAAGGAATAACTCTAGAACTACCAATAAAAATTAGGGCGGAAACCCCCAACACAGACCAAAACTCACACATAGACTAACTCTAAAAGAAGAAACAACAAGATCTATGGTGGGTCTCCCTGCCATTTAAGAATTGACCACCTTAGGCCACCTATAATAGACTGACACGGAAGCTTTCGACCCATACCAGAAACCCCTGACACATGGGAAAACCCACAAAATGAGCTCAAATGAAATAGGAAACTAAACCATGATTTTTCATTTCCACAATATGAAAGTATCTCTAAGAGAAACATGTTTTAAAACAAGAATGATCCAAAGAAGGGATAACCACACAAGGTATACAACCATTAAAAGAATCACATATTAGGGGGTACAACCACAACAATTACAAGAAAACAATATCACCACAACTTCTTATAACAAATTGGAGCATTCAAAGAATAAATATATGAATGAGGAAACGATACCTCCGTGCCTCTTAGAACAAAACATAATCTTTAAAGATGAGAAAAATACAACATAGAAACTTAAACTGTCCCCATTCTATCACTAGAGACAAAATCCAGACCAAGGTCCTCCACACCCAAAGATTCCTGACCGTGTGAAAAGATTCACTCTAAGACCTATGGCTGGAGCACTGATGTCTTGAATCATATGCTGCCCCACAATTAGGAGATGAAATTTAACCACTGGAAATTCTTCATTCAATAGTGAAACTTACTAATACCGTTCAAATGACCTAAGAAACCGCGTTGAACGGAACATATTTTCACCTACGAACGAAAAATTATTATGTTTTTTCAGCTAATGAAGGTGGGAGAAAAAACCAAAAGACTCAGGTGTGGTCCAAATTCTGGAAGGATGCTAACTCCACCACTCAATTCAGAGCATGGGTGGAGTCATTAATAAGAATACTCAGAGAAACAAACATTAATAATTTCCTCAAAAACTCCAACCACTTTAGTTTTCATAAGTTTAAACCACTAAACAATGACCAACAATGATTCCCAAAATCTAAATTCACCAAAACACAGAGAAATACATCCTAGAGTCTAACTATTCACTCCTCACTAGGAATTTTCTAGGGAATTCTTAAAAAAAAGAGGCACAAAGAAAAATCAAAACTCATCAAAAACTAAAATCCCACACTTCAATCACAAACCAAAACTCAAACTCAAATCAAAATTTCAACACCATTTTCGGCATGTCAAAACCAAAAGCCTATGATAAAAGATACCAAACACAAAAATAAAACATTAAACGATTGCTCAATTTTTTAAAAACTTTTAAATTACCCTTTTGGAGAAATCAATTTTCAGAAAACAAAACAACTTAAATATCCACCATTGACATTCCATGAAGTCTCACATATATATAACCTTGTGATGGATTAATCACCCATCAAAACATACCAACAATTATCCATGTTCCATATGCGTACATTCATATATGTGATCATTCATAGAATTACCAAGGGTCAATCCAAAACATTTATCATTTTCAAAACAAAACATTTAACATAAACCCAAAATTCTCAAGCAACTTTCATCTCACCTTCCTACAAGTATTTATGAAACCCCAAAATTATTTCCAAAACACTTTCCATTTTACCTTTGAAACTACATTCCAGTAAAAGAAATAATTTCCATTTCAAAAACTATTTTTCTTCTCCAAGAACCACATTTCATTTTGAAAACCCCTTCCACTAAAATCCATTTCCATTTTTGAAATCCACTCAAGCCAACCAAAACAAAGGCCAAACATAAATTACATAAAAATTTCAAAAAATATGGAACTAGTGGATATTACAACCCAACAACATGGCTTAGTAGACCATAATCTAAGCGAGTATCAACCAATGGAAGTATCTTGAACCATGAACTTGGGTTGTACAAGGGTCGCTACTCCATGAAAGCTCTTCATGTGACACCGACTCACTTCCATTGTCATCCCTTATGTAACACCCTAAGGATTTATAAATAAATGCATGAAATAATGAGTCTCCAAAAAACACCAGTTTGTTATAACATAGTCAGTAAACATAATTTTTCTACTTCTGTGATTAGATATCTTACAAGTGAAAAAACGATCATAGTATAAGTATTGGTATTTTTATATGTCATAAATATTATAATTAGAATTTTATGATTAATTTAAAATTTTAAATTGAAAATTTATTTTCATAAAATGTAATAATAAATTGTTATTTTATTGCCTTATGTTTATAAGATAATTTTATGGGACCTTGAATAATTTTTCAAGGTGTTATAAAATGAGTAATAGTTTTAATGTTGTTTTTTCGAACAAATTATGATTTTATTTAAAAATAAAATTAAAAAAATTTAAAAAATTACTTTAAAAAAATTTATTTCATTTTTTAATTATACATGTCGAAAAATGGTTGGGGTTAATTATTGGGATTTTTCTTAAAAACTTGAATTTTTGGTGAATAGTAAAATATGATAATATACTATAAATGCTAAATACATGATTTATTGGGTCATAAGTGATGTAAGGATGATGTAAGACCACTAGGTTCTAACTCAAATGAACTTATTACTATTTTTGGTCACATGAATCAAACACTCTTGCTTTTCTTGATAA
The DNA here is from genome assembly GCA_963277665.1 of Viscum album. Lineage (NCBI taxonomy): Eukaryota > Viridiplantae > Streptophyta > Magnoliopsida > Santalales > Viscaceae > Viscum > Viscum album. Next base: position 57,842,874 of record OY728154.1, read on the forward strand.
AAATAATTAAATAATGAATTAAATTTTCAAAATTCACTCCTCTCCTCCACTATAAGCCCCCCTCACTCCCTCTACTCTTAAATCCTATAAAGAATTGTTCCCTATCTAATTTCTACTCGAATATACTCCCAAGATCCTCCCCTATTTCCAACAGCCCTTGGTCTCATAAAATACCAAAACCTCTTCCTTAAAGAGGCTCTCAAGGAAGATTACTTCAAGAGGTAAATTCCTCTTTTCATTTATTTTATTTCAAGTTTGTTTATTTTCATTAATCACCTCATTTATTCCAAATGTTGTGATTAATCCAACACCTTACATGTACTAGAATTCTATTATGATAAATTAATAATTCTTTATCATCTATCTTTTCCCTTTATTTTATACTATAAATGAAAACACCATCCGAGATGAGTTAATTTATCACATTCAAGGACGATGGGTGTTCAATTTTTATTAAAATATTTAATTCTTGTCATGAAACCATTTTTATGGTTGAACCAGACTATAATATATTTACTATACCTTATTTAAGGTTCTTTAATCCTTTTTTACACATGATATTAAGTTATAAATCAAAATGAGTTTGTTGTAATAAAAAACCGCCAATTAACCCAAAAAATTGTCATTAAAGTTTTATATAATTATTCATCTTCACTCACAAAAAACAAATGAATATTATAACCATATAATATTATGGTTGTTAAAGAATAACATACAAATTCTGTTCTGGGCAACCGTTATTATTCTATATGTTTATCTATACATGAATATAAGTAAACCGATCATGAAAACTAAGGAAGAAAATGCTCCCAAATAATGAAATTGAATCTCTTAACACATAAAAAGAACATGAATGAACCTAATATGGTTATTATAAAAAAATTAATATAGATGAGGTTATACAATCATTAATTTATGAACATAAATTTATTATTCAGGTCATTAATATTAAGTATAGAACACCTTCAGACTTAAGGTAAGGGTTTCCTACCTGAACCTCTATTTTATTTTGGGTTACTCTTTGTCTCTCTTCATCCCAATTAATTTATTAATTATTCTTATGTAATCCTCATAAATTATTTTTTATTTTTTATGTATGTGTATAAACCATAATCCTTATTTCTTTTATGGGAGTTACATGTTTTAAAAGGAACTTTTAAAATTTTATTTGAAATACAATCCCGGTTCAAGGGAATTTCTCAAATTCTTACCTATTCTCAATGGAACTCTATAATCCATTTTTAGAAAATATTATTCTTATAAAATAACTAATTTTATTATAAAAATACCATATTACTTCACTTTTGGTTTTATACAAAGATTTTTTCAAAAGAACTATTCTTTTCAAAGTAAAATGGTATTTATCTCAAGAATTACTCGATGATTTTATAAGAGTATATTCATACATTTAAATAATCTTGTTAATTATTATGTATTATTGGGAATAATATTTTATGATATAATATTCCATATTATATTGAATTGTTTATGATAAATTTGACTGTGGATGTGCTATTTTGATTCCCCTTATTAGACTACTCAGAATGGTTAGTGATTATGTTATAGATTGGGGAAAGTTATTTAAATATCATGAGGTTATTAAACTAGTATAATACCCATTATTATGTTTTATTATGGAAATATTTACTGAGCTTATATTCTTTCCATATTATGTTCAAGTTTATTTTTAAAGTCACGTGTTTTAAATATATTCACCATGCCTAATGTTTATGTTATATTCCGATATAATTTATTCCTTTATTGAGAATATAATAACACACCTTATTACTTTTTATATTTTCTCAGGACATGAAGAGGTATATTATGATTGACTTATAGGGATAATCTTAGAGTGGTGGTTCTTCCTAATGGAACATTTATTTTGTTTTTCATTTCAAGTTGTAATGTTGAACTTATGTATGTATATTGTTTCCAAATCTAATAAACTAATCATTCCTTTGGGATGAATATTACTTGTTTATATTCCAATATAATAAAATAAGGTATCAGATCTGGGCAACTGGGGTTGGTTCTTTACACCTTATCCACACAAACAAAGAAAAAGAAAAATTCAAATCCTGGACTACCATTGGAAACTCGAGGCTCGGGATGGGAAAGGGTTCATGAAATCCTTCAAACACCCACCTCTGAAGTCCCAAAAATCTAATAACTAAGATACCTGACACCCCAAATAACAATAATATCCCTCTAATACCATTTTTTCATGAACCAACATGGTTCAACCCTGAACCAGTCATCCGAGTCGGCCCACGATAAGGACTTAAGGGCATTACTGATCCCCACGACCTGGAAACTAGTACTAGGAATAAAAATAAAGTAGTTTTGAACAATTTGGCCCATAAAAAAGACAGATAAATAAATATAATCTAAACAAAATAGATAAATAAAAAAAATAAACTGAACAAAATTGCAGCAAAAAAAGGAATAAACTAACCAGTGAGACATACATCAAGTGACCTCATGGGTCACCGCAGAACATAGACTACAATCACTCCAAGAGTGATCTAGAACTAGAGGAACATTAAATTGAAAAAAATAAAGTAGGTGTTATCAATGAGATTTTTAGTCGGAATTCCAAAGAACAACAATGCCCTATACCCTTTTCATTAAGAAGAAACCCAATCACGCTAGTTCTAAAATAAGACATAATAAAATAATGTTTTTCATTCTATTCAAATTCAAGTCAAAAGTTTACATTATTAAGGAAAATGTTTCTATTCCACTAAATTTTCAAGATAGGTTCCAAGAATGCATTAACATTTCAAAATTAAAGGAAAAAAATTTAGATTAAAATATAGTTTTCACAATGATACATCAAGTATTAAACAACAGAAATGGAAATCACATCATAAGAACCATGGGAAATACCTAAGTAGTTAGAGTTATTTAGGGATCTAGGATCCTTGTACCTTAGTGAAACATTGTATATCAACCATAACCATCAGTATTATCATGCAAAATCCACTAGGAGGGGACACCCCAATGGCCTAATGGTCTCTAATCATCACAAAAGTTTAGTTATTATTATAGTGCTAATCCTACTAGAAAAATCCAAGGAAAACCAATTCTGAATCATCTAGAGTACTATTACTGGTCTTCCCACCTAGGTACCTAGGGTTCCCCACATGCTCTATTTTAAATGGTGGTCAGGTTTTATCAATAAAACATAAATGAACACAACACTTTCTTTATCCAAAACCCATTCGACCTATCACCACCATTCTCACTCCTTAAGCACATCCCCCCTCTTTCAAGTCACACAAAAATACACATGCCTTTACAACAATCACATATCACAAATAACATGGTAACACTTTCATCACATTTCTCAAATTAAGGGGAATGCATCAAGAGGGGTTTTCCATTTTTTCAACCATTTTCAAAGTTCCAAACATGCCCTATTAATTTACAAGGAGCATTATCAATTATAAAATATTGTTGATCAACATATAAGTTCCAAAATATTCTTAAAAACCAAATTGCACAACCAAAACACTACACATTTAAAAGAAATTTAGAAAACAAGGTTAAAAAAATCAAACCTTTTAAGAAAGAAAAGTACCTATTAACCTCAAGTTAATACCAAAAACTATACCTTTTTCTAAACTAACCAAAACATGAAACTTTCCCTTTTTAAAATCACACACTAACCCATATTAATTCAAGAAAAATTTCACAACTATTATACATTCCAAATACCCTTGGGAATAATTCAAATTCTCAAAACCATTTAGAAATCTATTTTTAAAGATATAATATTTAGAACCAATTGAGCATTATAAATGTATTATATTTTCCAAACAGGGTTGAGGGAATATAACAACAAGAAAATCACACATTGAAAACTTTATAAATTATGAAAAATGAATGCAGAACCATTTTTTTTAAAAAAAACTTTAAGAATTTAAAGTGTAAAGCTTGGAATCATATCTAAAAGAAACTACACATTTCAAAAAATAAAAGTGAATCATGAAATATAAAGTAAATTAAAACACTAAGCATCAATAACAATTTTCATAACATGTATATACTATTTAATTTTCAAAGCACTTTTTAAAATACTAAAGTAATTATGGAATTCAAATTAAAGGCATAGACATAGGGGACCTACCTCAGGGTTGAACCAAACCAAACATTCAGACCTTGGTGTTTTCCAACTAAAAGCTGATGCTCTCTCACTGAGAATATGAACCTTCACATACATATAAGGAAAACTATCCCCCATGCACAAATTTGCATGGCCATGAACATGTTCATGGGGATCCTTACATATATGATTATATGCATATACTAGTCACCACTCACCTATGTATGCAATTTCATATATATACATGGGAAAAAATAGCCCCATACATGTATATTCACTACCATGGATGATCATACATGTAATAGGGGAACCCACACACACATATATATACTTATCTATGCACGCACATTTGAGTTTCCTTAGACCTAGTGACTCAAAACTGCAAAACAGAGTTCAACACACTACACCGCAAATACTAAAAACCTTAAAAAAAATAAATACCCTTATTAAGATGGTGAGAAACTAAAAAAATATTTAAAACTCACCTCATATAGTGGTGGCAGCCCAAAATCTCACAACACAACCCAATGCCCTACCAATTAATCAAAAGGAAGTCAAAAACATCCATAAACCCTAATAATAGAGGTGCAGAACAACAAAATGGAAGGAACAACTTACCCCAAAACATTGGTGGTAAATTGAGACAATACTAACCACCTTGAATTAAGCAACGGTTACCAAAACACACACAAGGGATTTCTGATGGACCTTCTGCACCACCTTACGAAGGAAGAATCAAATGAAATCAGAGTTAGCTTATACCTAGGGTTAGGCTGAATTTCAAATCGAGTGACAGGAAGGATAAATTGGCCAACATGAGGTAAGAGAAGGTATCTAGGGACTATACCTCTATGAATCATATGTAAAACATGAAGGGATCCGGTGAGATCGACAATTGAAGAGGGAGGCCCATAAGGGGGGTGGGTGCTGTAGACCACATGAATCTAAGGTGGAGGGGGCGTCGTGTGGAGGAGGGTATCACCGTAGGGTTTTGGTGGAGGGATATCATGAGGAGGGGGTGGGGTCTCTCTGTAGGGAGCTCGGTTGAGGGAGGAAGGTCGTGACCATGGAGGGTGCAGTGTTGGGAGGTCACTCACAGTGAGGAAGGGGGAAATGGGGTGTCACATGCTAGAGGGTAAGGGGGTGACATCCTTAGTATTTTTTAAACCCTAATAATAATAAAAATAAACTTAATAATATTTATATTATTATTTTTAATAATAATATTATCATTATTATTTTTAAATCACTTTCTTTTTATTTTATTTTGTTTCATTTTGATTTTAATTAAAAATATTTTAAACTTCAAGAAAAGACTCAAATATAAATAAAATAATTGTGACCATGAAATGTTGGGTCAAGGTGTAATATATTTCCATTAAATATATAAGATATATAAAATTACTTCCTTATTTTGATGGAACACAATACAATTTCATCATATAATTAATTTTTTTGAGAAACCAATTACCTTCAGAGGATTAGTTTAATTCCTTTGAAGAAATGTTCAATATTGTTTTTTTATTATGTATATAATATTTAGAATACTTGGAAAGTCTTGTAATGGTATAATCATACTCTACGACACTTTCTTCTTCCTTTTTCTTTAAGTTGTGAAAATTTCTCTTTGTCTTAGTTCATTTATCACAAGTGTAATATTTTTTGAATAAAGTAACTTTAAAATATATCCATTCCATATATTTTATTTCTTCATCCTCCATAGTATTCTAGATCAATAACCACCACTGATCAGCCTCTCCTTTAAGAAAATATATTATTAGTATAACATTTTTCCTTTCATCACATCCTAAGGCTAGAAATATCTTTTCAAGGAAATTAATCCATTTCCCAACTATCACTGGATTTGTAGTTCTAGTAAAAGATGAATGGTTCTATTATATTAAAGGATCCAATATAAGTTTATATTTCATTGTAAAACCATTGTACTATACATGTGAAAAGTTATTAGTCATAACCTGGGTAAACTACCTTAATATGTCCATGATCTTCTTAGCTCTAAGATTAGTTATATTGTTTTTCTTAGAAGAGATATTTATACATTGGTCATGAGTATTGATACCATTATTTCTACCTGGAGTAATTTTTAAAAAATGTAATATATTTAATTAGATCATAACAATATGAATTTTTAATCACAATATATAATTCTAAATATGGTGTAATATTTAACATAAATTAAAAAATTTAAGCAGTGTTAATCTCAGAATCATAAACTAGGTTTCTTTGAGAAAATATTTTAATCATAAAAATATTTTTAAATAATTCAAAATTATTTGTAAAGAACAAGTAAATTAACCCAAGAATATACCATATAAGTTTCAAACTAGATTCTTAGTAAGGTCCCATTCACTATGCACTATAATTACAACCGAGATATATTCGACCAACTCTTTTTGGGGTTATTACCCCTAGATTCATATTTTCCAAAACCATGTACACTTGTAGTATCCAGATACAAATGTATTAATAAGAAAACCACATAATCTATACCTTACCAAAACTTTTAAGATATTATCATACAATTAGATATATTCTCAATGTATGTTATATGGTTATGTTTCTTAATCTACATTTTCTCAAATATAGTTCCCAAGGTTTCTACTAAACTTCCTATAATACTCTAAGATCCTGAACTTTTCTAGGTAAATCCATATTTATGTTTTGGTACACCTATTTGAGCCTATATTTTTGGTTTTAAACCTTGATTATAAATCTTTAGTTTATTTGGATTGTTCTATGAGAAAGAAAGAAAGTTGAGCTTAAATATACCGATGTTGAATATTCTATGTAGTGGAGCCATGGGTTGTGTCATAAGCATGGTCACTACACTATGGAAGCTCAGGATATGATGTAAGAAGATCGATGGAGGAATCTCAAATACACTACCTTTTGAAGAATAAATATGGTGTGGTTGTATGCTATGATATTACCCTTCTACTGGAAGTTGAATGTTTCAGCATGGAGAGGGTGGCTGCGATGCAAGGACCTTGGGGAAGAAATTGGACAGTTCCTTGGATGTAGTTTTATTAAGAAGACTATGACATGGTCCCTAACATTACAACATATTCCTACACATGTCAGCCTGTTTTTTGGCGTGGTCTATGATGCTACACCAAGGTCTTCTATTTTACAGGCTTTATATAAATAACCCTAACCCCTCCAAACAAAAATCTATACCATATCTTATACTCGAACACTTGTTACCCTAGATATTATTTCAAATTATTTTTAATATCCTTTCAATCGAATTCAACCACTGAATTATAGGGTTGGATCCAGGTGATTTAATCCTTTCACAGATGATGTTTGAGATTTTTTTCTTCAATATAGAATCACATACGTTTGGGTCTTGGTGTTTGAGATTGGGAGATTTAAGTTTATTTGTTCCTTTGAGAGGAAGGAGGAACCCAACTATACTACAATGGTTGAGCATTTACTACATCTTCTTTTGAGGTAGGTTATCTAGAACAACTCCCTAAAAGTCTATTTTCTTTCCTTACAGCATGTGAAATAATTGTGATCACACTGGAATGAAATAAAAGTAAATTATATAATTGAATTAATACATGGTTCTTTTTAATAAATTTGTTTACAACTTCTATAGATCTTTTCAGGTCTATTAGAGTTAATATCATACTTTAAGCCACGTGAGAGGTGAGCTAACCCTTGGACAGATTGTGAACTAGTAGACTTAGAAACATCAATTTTTGAATAACATTTGAATTATAGTGATTGCATGATATTGAATCACTTGGAATAAAAATTGGTTAATTAAAGTATAATAATATTGGAATAATAACTTTATTAGTTGTGGTTATATATGCATGTTATCATCTTCTGTACTAAATTGATGAATGAATATAAATTGTGGAAATTATTATGGTAATTAGAAACCCAATTTTTATAGAATGTAAATGGCTTGAAAAATTTAAATTTGATAAATTGATAATTATGGATTAATATAATATATATGGTATCCTTGATACTTTTCCACGTGAATTTATTTATTAGATTTTTTCTTGATATGAAAATCTTTTAATTGATGCCTAAGTGTGCGGTGTTACATTACAAGTTGAGTTTTGTCTTGTTATGAATTTTGCTTGTGATTGGTGGTTGAAGGAACCATATATGAAACATTAGGGAGAGGTTCTTGTTTATGACCATTTAATGAGGGTAATAAACATGGTATTTGATACTTCCTAAGGGTAAAATTCATGGGGTTCATATTACCTGAGGGTGAGATGCATGGTCACTGGATGCCTGAGGGTGAGATTCTTGATTTCCTGAGGGACGAGATCATGGGTTCACAATATGTTATATTTGATTCATCATTATAAGAAGAATATTAAATCGAATTGCGTGACCCATCCTAGTATAGGAAGTTCTATCTAGATACCGAGATATCCAACATGATGTTGAAGCAGGTTTAGCTAACCTCAGGTGTCAACCCAAATCTCGATGGTCAATGGATTTATTTCATGTACAATATTAATTTATTAAATCAACAACATTTTTTATAACTTTATTTCATGTACTTTATTATTAGAATATATTTATTTAGAAATGTTTGGTGGTGCCATACTGAGTTTTACTCACAACATTTTTGGGCCACCATTTGGTACCTGGGAAGATTTTATGGATGCAGGTCTAGACAAGGGAGAAGGGCCTTGCCTTGGTTGATTTCTTCCTAGATGGGTTGGATCTTTGAGTCAAGACCAACATGGGGGGTAGAGATTTGGGTTTTTAGATATTTTTTTGAATTTATATAGTATTTTAAGTATATGAATTTTATCATATTATTTAGTTACATTCAGCCTATCATTACATTATTCTTATTATTATTATATTTTTGGTTTTTTTACTTTATCTTCTTAGTTGCATGTTTGAGTATTTTTATATTATTCCACTATTATTTCAACATTATGTTAGAGGATATAGTCTCACCACTATATTAATTACACCATTTATTCAAGTAAAAAAAACTTTAGAGTATAGGGAGGCGTGCCTGAGGTTACATAGACAATCCTTATCAGTCGTGTGAGGGAGCACCATGCCAGGGATGTTACAAAGTGGTATTAGAGAATCAAGTTTCTTTTATGTTGATTTAATCTTTAGAAAAGGTAGAAACATGACTAGGATGTGTCAGGACTTGGTAATGAGCATGTTCATGGGAGTAGATAACCCATTTATGGGGGAAAACCTAGTGCTTAGGGATGGTATTACTGTTTATGTTGTTTACTAGTTCCAGTTTTGAAGTTATTTCACCTTGGATTATTCAGTTGATGTGTGATTTTATTATTATTGATATTTTACTCCTGGTCCAATATGGCATAAGGTGAGTATGCATGTATCACGGTAGAAACATAGGGATATACGTTGACATGAATTATTCATCTTAGGGAACATTTACTGTATGTGACATAGCTTCCCATATGAGTTGTGAAAGAAAAATCCATTGATATACCAGATAAATGGAAAAAATAAATTGTTCTATTAATCCAATTTACCTATTAAGACATGTAAGAATAAAACTTAAGCTGTTGGTTATCTTTTGTTTTCAAATTTTGAGGTTGATCTTGTCATTTAACCTGTATTCTATGAAGAATGCTAACCCTCATAGAGAAAATGCCTCCTCCTCATATTTGGATAACATTAGGGAAGTTAAAATTAGTATGCTCCTAATACAACTAATATATAAATCTCTATAGATTATTAGAATCAGTTGGATGATCATTTCTATGAAAACTTCTTGAGGGTCATTCTATCCATGTAGAGGGATATTGTTCACATCATTCCTTTAATGTTTGATATGACGAGGGATTTTTAGCTACAACATCCACCTAAGTTCAATGGGTTAGGAAGTCCCTAGGGATTTGAGTTTTAGGTTGAGTCAGTCAAGATGATTTTTAAGCACCTTGAAACACCCAAATATAGGAGGGTTATTTTTTATACTTACATTCTTCAAGGAACAACCACGAATTGGTGGGACATTGTATAGAAACATAGGTAGAAAGAGGAATTATCCTAGAAGGAACTCGAGGCGAAGTTCCTGATACATATCTATCTAGATATTTTGAGGGATGAGAGGGATCATGAGTTAATGCACTTAAATTATGGGGGAATGTCAATGATGGAATATGCTAGAAACTTCACTAAACTACAGTGTTTTTCTCCATCCTTGGTAGCTGATGAGGTTTCTAGGGTGAGACTTTTTTAGGATGTGATTTTCTATAAGATTAGGTCATAAGTAAATATTTTTTTCTTTAGAATCCCTAAGGAATTGATTAATTAGGATCTCATCATGGAAGGGAATATAAGAGAGTTCCTGGGATTTGGTTAGGATATTAAACTAGTGAGATCTAGGAAATATTATTCTATGTCAAGAATCACCACTATGATAGTTATCGCTAGGGAATTAGTAGGTAGAGCAGCTAGGGGAGTGGAATTATATGACAACCCATATTTTATTTCATCTTAATTCATGATTTATTTCATAAAGGTAGACATAAAACAATACCATAAGATCATGAAGACTAGTTTCATTTGTAAATTAGGTATACAGAACTTCATATTGAAACATGGATACAACAACATTATTGAAAAATTCTTTAACATGCTCCTAAAATCCCATCATTCTTCTAAAACTGCTCTGGATAACCTGAGGACGTACATAAGAAATGGTTGATCTATAAAGTTCAATATAGGAATAAAAAAATTCATAGAATAAATTAAATAAGTACAGGTGATCCAAGAGGCATATTAAGGTGTCATAATAGGGGTGACAATCATAATATTTATCAATGAAGAATGATATAACATGAAACCATAAAGGCGAAATGGGAATGTGGCAAAAAAATAAATCATGTCATAAACCTAAGTCAAGGATAATTTCCAAGACAACATGCCATGGTGAAAAAAGACCCATAATGGATTAGGTTTACTCCCTAATTTTATACATGATCTCTCATGATACTAAAACAATACCCAATGCATTAGAGTGCTATCTGGGCACATCCATCATAATATGCACATTCTTATGTGTTCCACATAGACTATTCAACATAAATACATATTTCATCACATTTGATCCATGATTAAGGAGTGTGGGTCTTATAAATATATTTACAAAATAAATTAAGTATAGGTACATATAGGTGAATACCCTTGAGTGTAAATGTGAATAGGTATTTATTACAAAAATGTTTGACATGGAAAATCACAGGATAATTTCAGCAGTATAAGAAGGGTACATAAAGGTTCATAATAGGGATTAAATGGAGTTAAGGGGTATATAATAACTTTTAAATCATATAGTTAGTAAGAGTTATGTATGATAACATATCCCAACATTAAAAAATGAAAAAATCATAACATAAAGGATGTGCTAGAATAAAGAGGAGAAGGAGAGGACCCCTTACCTTCAGAGAGTGATTCTAAAAGTTTGGGAGGAGCTTCTTGAGAAATTGGGGTCACCTTAAGAGGACTCTAGATAGGTAAGGGAGGATTAATTTTATTCTAAAAGATTTTTTATTGAAGATAAATCAGAGTTTGAGTGGTTTTATATAGAAAAAGAGATTAGAATTATTTATTAACTTACATTCTTAGGTTTTTGACTCTATATGATAATGTAATCAAAACCAAAAAACCTATGATAAATTTTACCCATGGTTTTTAAAAAATAGGAGTTTTGTTTCCTTATTTAACATGTTTAAGAACTAATATCATTAGAATAATAACCTTGGTGATGTTGAAGTGAGTCATGTTTATAAAGAATTTATTTTAAAACCTTAAAAATATAATATAGATTTTGGAGGATTCAATAAGGCTATATAAAATTAATCAGATAATAGAAAAACAAATTATTTTAATGGGTAAAAATATATTTGGTTGTTTATACCTTTTATTGAATATATTACATCAATTTGGGATCATTATGATGTCATAATACAAACTATATATTTATACCTTATTTTAATTTTTCCCAAAAAATTATGCTATCTTCGAAAATTATGAAAAATTTACTATTTGATAATTTGGACATGATGATTTCAAAAATAATATTTATTCTATCCAAATAATTCTATAATTATGGTAATTTATTATTTTTAATAAAAAATCCACATTTAATAAAAAATAATGGTTTTTTTGACAATAATATTTTTCTAACCCTTATAAGAATTATTTTTGACTTCATAAAATTATAATATGAATTATATTTAATAAATATTATATAATAAAAATATTCTTTAAAATATAATTTATTTCAAATATTCTTGAATAAATTAAAAAGAGTGTCTTGATTGAAACTATATATTTCCCAGAAATACAACTTGTGTTTCATCGCATTAAAAACCAATTTTATCAAACATATTATTTAATGATTTTAAAGTAATAGTAAAAGGTTAAATATAATCGTTACATATGAAAATTCATACTATTAGGGTATAGATACATAAACCTTTGTTACACAAGTGAACTCCCTAAGGGTAAGGTGCACGATGGTGGGATTTTATTGGGGTGGTTCAACGTACTTGGTATGGGCCGTGATCTTGATGAGATTAGAATTCTCCCATAAACGATTTTGTTCATGCTTTAGTTGTTGAATGTCATCTTGGGTTAAGTCAAGATAAAATCATAGTGATTATATCTCCCTCATAATCTTTGATAAATATGATTAATATGGTATGACCCGACTAGTCAAGGATATCTCTTCTTCTATCTATTTCAATTATAATTTATCATAACCCTTTATATATACTAGTCATGTGATCATTTTGAATGGAAATATTATCAATAGTTATGATTATTTATGGTATTTTAAATTTTAAAGACCATATAACTATTCAAAATAGCCAAATTAGTGTTTGTGTTTTCTATAAATTCATTTCTTAATAACAAATTTACTCATTTAAAAAGGCAATTTCATTTATAAAAGTTTAGTTTGTTACATTATCCCCCATTAATAAATTTCACCCTTGATATTTTCATTTCATTCACTAAAACATATGAGGGTACTTCTATTTCATTCCCTATTCGAGTTCCCATGTTGCTTCCTCAAACTTTTGGTTCTTGCATAACACTTTTATCAAGTGAGTTTTATTATTTTGTAGAACTATGTCTCTATGATCTAATATCTTCATCGAATGATCCTCACATGAATTCTCATTTTCCAATGGTACCACATTTGGATTCATTACATGTGAAAGGTTTGGTATATACTTCCCCAAGAGGGATACATTGAACACATCATGTAATTGAGATAAGTTAGGTGGGAGTGCTAGTTGATAAACCACCACTCTGATGTGATAAAGTATCTCAAAGGGCCTGATGTATCTTGAAATAAGATTTTCCTTCTTCCCAAACCTCATGAATTTCTTATATGGATATATATTAAGGAATAATTTATCTCCAACATTATACTCCTAGTCCTATAAAAAATTATTTGCATATTTTTTCTATTAATTTTGGATGGATTTCATATGATGCTGAATGGTTTGAACCTTACCTATCATATCTTAAATAAGATTAGGTCTCATCATCTTTAACTCTTTAATTTCATCCCATCATGTCAAAGTCTGAAATATATTCTCATATAGAGCATAATATGGTGCTATTTGACTGATATAATGTAAAATATTATTATATGATAAATAAAATAGGGTATGGTTTTGATCCAAACATCCCTTTAAATCCATTAAACATGATATAAATATATTTTCTAAAGTTTTAATGGTCGTTTTAGATCAACCATCCATTTGAGGGTGATAAATAGTATTGAAGCTCAGTTTTGTATTAAATACTTGTTGAACCATTCTCCAAAACCTCAAGGTAAACCTTATATCTCTAATAGATACAATAGATAGTGGAACTCCATGAAGTATTACCACTTCCCTTATGTATATCTTAGTGAGTGGCTAAATAGAGAAACCTTCCTTGATAGCAATGAAAATCACTGAATCTGTAAAGTGATCGACTACCACCCAGATGTCATTATCAACTTTTGATGTCACGGGGAGTCCCATGACAAAATCCCTTGATATGTTTTCCCAATTCCATACTGGTATGGTTAATGTTTGGATCATACCCTTAGAAATTTTTTGTTTATCCTTGACTTTCTAGCATATAAATCATCAAGATATAAGATCCTAAATATCTCTCTTCTTGTTTTCACACCAGATATTTTGATTCAAATATCTATACATATTGGTGCTTCTCATATGAGTAGATAAGGATGATATATGAACATAATATAGAAGTTCCCTCTTTATTTTTGGTTTTGATGGGACACATATTTGAGTTTTGAAACTTATAATTCCATCTTTAGAAAATTTAAGCTTCAAAATATTGACTACATTCTTCTATAGAACCTCATCATATTTATATGCCTCTATCCTCTCAAGAATGGATAGTTGAGTAATTATTTGATAAAGTTAGGGTGAAAATCCTTTTATTATTCCCATGTAAATCCTATTCATGTCCAAGAAGATTATATCTTTCATAATCCTTATCATAGATAGGGTTGCATGATACTTTATTCTTAGTGAATCTACCAATTTTTCTCATTCCTATGATGGTAATGGATTGAAAAATTATGATCCTTGATCATATATAACCACCTTCATTGATTCTTATGAATCATATTTTGTGTAAATATATACTTGAGTATTTTATGATCTGTATATATGTATCAGTTCTCCCTATAGAGACAATGCCACCAAATATTTAATGTGAAGATCACTATAGCCAATTCTAGATAAATATTCTAGTAGTTATAATATTGGATAATTAGTTTATGAGAGGAATATTATATCAATTTTTCAGATTTCATAGTACACAACCCAAGCCATTATTTAATGCATTACTGTAGATCAAAAATCCATCACCACTAGTGGGTAAAGTGAGCACAGGTGCTGTGATAAACCTCTTCTTCTTATCTTTAAAACTATCCTCACATTGTTTATTCCAGAAAAACATTATCCCTTTATGAGTTATCTTGGTTAGTGTTCATTAAAATCATTATAAGTTTATCACAAATCAGAAATAGTACCCAACTATTCCATAGAAACTACAAATATATATCATATATATTATTCTGGGATATCCTTTCAATACCTTTTTTTGATGGATATATATATATATATATTTATTGGTGATAATATTACCTAGTATTGTTACTTGTTCTAGGTATACATTCAATTGAGAACTCAACTACTAATTTAGGAGGGAGAACATGAAATTCTTCAGAAAACACATCTATGAATTCCCTTACAATGGTAATGTCATCAAGGATGAAATTTTATTTAGTATAAATCTTT
Source organism: Viscum album (assembly GCA_963277665.1). NCBI lineage: Eukaryota > Viridiplantae > Streptophyta > Magnoliopsida > Santalales > Viscaceae > Viscum > Viscum album. Next base: position 57,858,318 of record OY728154.1, read on the forward strand.
TCAAATATATATTATTTCTCATCAAGAAATAATATCCATGTTTGAGATAATAATACTAAAGGAGATTAATCATCATCCTTTCAATTTTATATAATCATAGGGTGATTTGCGATACAGAGGATGATTTCCTTCTCTCATCAATTTATGTTATCTCTATATAAGAAAAGATAATTCATTCCCAGAATAATATCAAATTCCTTTAAAGGAAGTTTCAAAAGGTTATCTAGGAAGTTTATCCAACAAATATTTATAGGGTAGAAGTTATATACTTGGGATGAAATAATTTCCCCATTTTCCATTTTCCTCGATAGATATACTTCCATGATTTTCAGTGGTGTTTGAATAGTTTTACCAAAATTTCATGATATGAATTAATGTGTACAACCAAGGATGATAAGATTTCCTTTAACTATTTTATTATGGTTCTAATAATTTATTTCATCCAAAATTGACCCAATAATGAGAATTTACAAACTATTAAACACATAAATAGAAAACCATGAACATTAAAGGGATAAATTATAAATGATATATATTCATTATCCTATGAATTTCTAGGCTTCAATATAATTTATTCATAATTTATTTTTTAATATAATATTTTATGGGAATTTTTGTTCCCTTAATAATGGTTTTTAGGAATATTTTGAATTTACCAAAGCATATAATCTAAGAGTGTCAAATGAGGTGTGCAACAAGGCCTATTTTCATACACTAGCCGATGATTAATTCCATCTTAATGCACCTTTTTCAGGGTTATTACCCCTATTTACCTCTATTCCAGAGTCACATCCACTTATAATATCCAAATAGAGATGTATTTTCTTGGAAACCACTTACTATATACTTAAACAGATTTAGGGATGTTTTGTTATGTTTAGTTTTCACCTAAGGATTTCTCTAGTGTTTTATAATCTTAATAACAAAAATAACTAGACTTTCCTCTGACACCAACTATGATAACCCATATTTTATCTCATCTTAATTCATGATTTATTACATTAAGGTATAAAAAAACAATACTAGAAGATAGTTGTCCTAGTGTCATTGGGAAATTAGGTATATATAACTTAAAATTTAAGCATGGATACATAAATATTATTAAATAATCCTTAAAATGATCATAAAATTCCATTTTTATTATAAAACTACTTGGGATAACCTGGGGATGTACATAAGAATGGGGTGAGCTATACTAACCTAGTTTTTATATGAGGTAAAAATCCTTTAATTTTCTATCTAATTATTTGGTTTTGACCTCAATGGTATGCTAGGTGTGGATATGAATGAAATGAGGGTTTTCAGGGCTTTTTAGGAACCTAAAACCTTGTTTGGTGGAGGAAATCACTAGCCCATACGGTTAGTAGGAACCATGAGAGCTAGTCCTCATGGTTTCTCCTAACCATCCCATTTATTTTTGTGATAATAATAGGGAACACGAGTTTCCATAACCATGCACCCAGGGCTACATGCCCATGCTAAACATCTCTAATCTTTAACAGAGGTGAAAATCATAGTTTGTACACAGTTTCCCAAACCATGCACATGAACCCTGTGACACCCCTCCTTGGACACATTCTTGCTCACGGTTTGGGAAACCATGCAGTCAAATCATGAGACCCATGGATTTTGGGTAAAATTACATTTTCTCCCTTAAATTTATAATAACCTATATAATAACCCAAACATATATGTATAAAATTTCCTTTATTTTAATGTATTATGGATATAGAAAACACATTCACTTTTTATTATTATTATTAGGTTTAAATTATTGTTAAGTATTATTGATGTTGATGATATAGCCATAGAACAGTGATTGCACAACTATTATAAATTTATGGTTTTAACAAATCCTTTCGAACAGAAAAAAGAGATAATGGCCTCAACTAGTAGACTCAAGCATCGTCAATGTGCTTTACTCTTGACCAATCCCAACCCAATATTACACATGTTAAGAATGAACAGTATCGCCTATGAGAGAAGTTCAAGTTAATAGAGATTACCACCCGAGCGATGTTATCCAAGCCACCCCAAGAGTATTTCACCATCCCATACCTTACCCTTAGGTATTATATAGGTGTTATAAGTGGTTATGTAACAAGGTGTTAGTTAATTATTGTGAATTACTTTTATTTAAACAAAAGTCTTAATCCATCAATTCTTTTATGGGAGTTGTCTTTCTTAAAAAAGTATGAAGTTGATAAATTATTTTTTTGGGTAAAAATGGTAATTTTGATAAATATATGAATTATTATATTAAAATATATTTTTATAAATAATATTATAAAAATAATTATTATAAATAATTATTATATCAGTTTCTTATCTGAAAATGATTAGGTAATCAACTTGATAAGTGTTGTAATTTTATACGATAAAATAGAAAGTGTATTTTTAAAGAATTTACTTTAAGGAATTAATAAATTTTTGAAATAATTAATATTTTAATATAATATTATAATAAAATTAATTTTATTAAAAATAAATGAGTATATAAATTTTATGGAGTCACATGTAATTTTTTATTAAGGTTTAAAAACTATTTTTTTCAAAACCCATCAATTTTCAATAAATGTTGGTTCTAATTTTAAAAGTTAAAATTCACATATATATAAAATTATTTAGATAAAATAAATATTATTTTTGGAATCAGGATGTTGAAATTATCCAAACATGAATTTTTTCTAAATTTCTGAGATAGTCGAATTTTTGGGTAAAAAGTAAATAATATATATGTATATAGTGTGTTTTATGACATCATAATGACCCAATAGTGTTGAAATAAATACCATAAAAGGGATATTAGAACAGATAAGTGTTTTAAATTTTGAATGATGTTATTTTAGATTTATTTTACTTATTTTATAATGCCTTAGCGAATCCTCCAAAATATATAACATATTTTATGATTTTAAGTTCATCTCTTTTATAACGTGACTCACCTCCACATAAGAAAGGCTAATATTTTAATATATTAGGCCCATTGACTTATAAAATAATGTTTCCACTCATATTTTAAAAAAAACATGGGCAAAAACTATGGGAAGGTTTGTGGTTTCTAATATTTAATTATATATATTCGAAAACCTATGTTTGTGAAATATTAAAGAATTCCCCTCTCATTTCCTATATAAACCCACTCAAGATCCCACTTATATTCACTAAAAATACTCTTACCACGTCCCTAATCTATCCTCACATCTCTATAATCCTCCCAAGGTTCCCCAAGCTGTCAATAAGCCCCTCTTTAAGCTTTTAAAGTCACACAGTAAACTAAGGGTTTCCTTCCTTTCTCATTTTTATCCAAGTTTCCTTATATTTTTACACCCTTTTTATTTTCAATTTAAAATGATGAGGTATGTTTTATCCCCTAAAACATAATTACATTATTATGTTTTAATGATTATAGACCCCTTTATCTCTTATTAATCCCACTCATCTACACTCGTTACCATGCCAAAATTTCATAAGAGTTATTCCATTCCTCTTCTTTCTTCAAGTTTCCTTATTATGTTACACCATATATTTACAAATTAATTTTGTTGTAACATGTATTTATATGAACATCTTACTTCCCATTCAGTTTATATATTATTATAGACCCATTTCTATCTCATGACCTCTTTTTATGAATTTTTATGCCACGCTGTTATGTTGTTGAAATTGCACTGTGATTTTCCATGCCAAAATCGTTGTATAGTGAATACCATACCCATTAATCTATCAAGGGTATTAAGCTTTATGAACATATACCTTTTTATTGAGAACTTACACGTATGTATTCCACACTCCTTGATCATGTAATGAATTATGATGAATAATGAATCCATGTTTTATGATCTATGTGGTACACTTAAGCCTGTAATTGAAATGATTATGAAGGGTGAACCCTGATAACGCTCCAATGCATTGGAAAATGTTTAATATCATGATATTTCTTGTTGGTAAAAGGTTTTACCTAATTAATTTTAGTAAAAGTTTCCACCATTTTGGGATAGGGGTTACCTGATTCCTTTATGTTTATGATACCATGTTTTAAGTTGTTGCCACATTTCCATGTTATGATGATCATGCTATACCATGACTTTATGTTCATATTTATCTTATAACCCATTGATATGTATATTTATAACAAGTATTGTATTCTTCATTCTATTCCTTGTTTACTTCCTTACTGGTATTTATAGCTTACCCTTTTCTTATGTATGTCCTTAGGTTATCCCATGCAATGATAAGTATGAAGGAATTTTGTGGTCATATAAAATAATTTTTCAATAAAGATGTTGTATTTCATGTCTTAAGTTGTTATATAATATTCCTAATCCAAAAATATTCTATACATATTGATCTTATGGGTTGTATTAAGTGAAATTTTATGTAATAAATCATGTTTAAACATGAAATAAAGATTAGGTTTATTATAACATAAACCTCCTTATCCTTTCTTCATTCTGACAGGCAATGAGTTCTTTTCTCTCCCATAATATCTCCTCCTCCACATTCTACCAAGTTTCATCAATTGATTCACCATATGGACTCATAATCAATATCCAATATTATCTTTTTATTCCTCTTGGTAATTTCTTCTGCCCTCAGTTTCATTTCTACATTCTTCTTCCTATCGATGACATCATTTTTTATGAAGTCACTTATGCCCTATTTTTAGGTCCCTCATCTGTTATTCCATTTTATTCCAATCCAAGACAAACTAATGGATAATATAGTTGTAGGAATATGTTTTATGTATAAGGTATGTAGTCTATGAATTTTCCCTAAAAGTCTATTTGTTTATAAATTTACGTCATTGTGAGCATGTTGGTTTCACCAATAGTTAATTCTAAAATTATTATGACTTTATTGTAACAGTTTAACTCATATTATAGAGCCCCATTTTTAAATTTTCATGATAGCATTAGTTGTTGAGACATCAATGAATACCAACCATATTGGATGTGTTCTTCATTTATACCTTGGTGACCCATGTTGGATTCATCTACGACACCGTTTGGATGATTTTGACTTGACCTTTAATAAGGTGAGTGTTCCTCTATAATTAATGAACCATTAAATGAATCTTGAATTTATTAAATGGAAGTTATATTTAAATATATAATTTTTCCTTGTTAGTTATAAATTGTATTATTATTAGTTGAATTACATCTATGGAATGAACCTATTAAATTTTTATAATCTAAAGGGATAAATGGTTGTATGTCCTTCGTAAAATATATTATGATTATTGAAAGGTAATGGAATAAACTAAATTAGTTATTAATGGAATGAGTTTTACATGGACCAAAATAAATAATGATATATGTATAAAGTTCCTATTACATATGGAAATTTTTATCATTATAGGAGTGGTAAGAATTAAGGCAGCCTTAGATTCCTGAGTTAATGCCTTAAGCACTTATATGATTATACTATGATTTGAGGAGTTTATTTCCAAAGGAGACACCCACATTGAAATATGGTTATTTTATATTATAGGATTCTCTACATGAAACCATATGACCCCTTCAATATCTCTATCATATATTGGAATGAATTGGATACACTCTTTAGATTCAACTTGGTGTCTTCAGACACACGACGCCATGGATTCACTTTATTGGGACCAAACACGATTATCCAAATATTACTTTGGATGAGCTCCATGGAATCTGTTAGAATCATTTATAGTGGAATGAATTTGGATATCCACTTGGCTTACACTCATACCCCTTACTACCAGAGTGCATGAGTTATTACAGTAAGTTGTCTGACCCTGAGGTCAGTGATTCCTTGGTTTCACCTTGGATCCTATTTTATTACCATGATGATATATCTAGGTACTACTTACACCATCAAATTATTTATCTATATAAAAAAAATTAAAATTAATTAAATGGTTTCATTTTTAGACTCTGTATGAATATGAAGTAGTTATGAGTTGTTTTTTGTACTTCTTTACATTTATACACCTTCACACTATAAAGTTTATATCCACAAACTAGATTGTATAGAATCCATTGGTGGTGTCCTACTAAGATTTATCTCACACCCTACTTGGGATACTGTTGGTACCCAAGAAGATTATATGATCATAAGTGTGGATAAGGGGGAAGCGTCTAACCTTGGAAACATGATTTTCTTACTTGATTTCTTTAGGATGAATCTTAGTAGAAGATGACCAAGCCAGATCTTAGGATTCTTAGATAGTTTTTTGTATTTTTATTATTATTTTATATAATGTACTGTACTGATTATCTTCTTCCATGTATTCCTTCCTACCATTTTGTAGAGACATGACATGACATAATCATTAGTATACGATACTGTTCAAATTTTGAGTTGATTATTGTTTATGGTTGACTATGTTTATTCCAATTCTATATTTATTATAACAATTTCTCTATTGTTTATTATTTTGTTATTGTATTTTATATTATCCACTTTTACATGAGGTCATAGTCTCCCCATGGTCACACCCTAGGCCCACATTTCCAGTCTGTAGCCTCTGGCATATGAGGAGGTGCTATTGAATCCGTGTGGCCAACTAGGTCTGGGGAACCTTTGAGTGGAACCTGGGTTGGGACTCCACAAAGTGTTATTAGATACGTTTTCTTTTTCTTTTTTCTTATTGTTTGGGGTATTTAGAAAGAAAACTAGGAACATTTTGGAAATTGTTTATAACCAGGCTTGTGAGTAGCTAAACCACATTCGGGGTAAATACCAAGTTTCTTTGGAATGGGAAATTATTGTTTTATTTTTATCTTATTATAGTTGATATACTTTCACTATTGGGTGATGCACATGAATTATGATATTTGATATTCCTTTTGTATATTCTACCTTATCTTGGTATGAAAAGTGGAATTGTTATATGTATCATTATAAGCACCTAGGATTCACATGACATGAATATCCCATGCCATATAAATGCATTTTACTACTTGAATTTCCCGTGTTTCTTGTGATTGTTGAGTGATCCATGGTTGTTATATATTATTATGCTGATAATATATTCTATATGGAAAAGATAATTTGTTGTCTAAAGTGTCAAAAAAAATCTAAATAATGTTTTCATATAGAATTTTATGTTGGTATCTTAAATATCCATTTTCAACCCTTATAAGCTATATACCCCTGGTTACATGTGATGGAATTTGGCTGTAATTTCATGACTACCAATTTCAATTTATAAGCTGTATATGACCTTTTAAAATTTTAAGGGTAATTTCCTAGGATAGATCTATAATATTTCACCTGTTGCATTCAAATACCAATTTCATGGGGACTGATTATAATTAAATGGGTGTCTATTTCAGTTATAAAGTGTATGGGACTTTATTAACTAGGAATGAAAAACCATTTATTAATCCTTATAATATATATAAAATCATTTAAAAACTTAAAATATATATTCAAACTAATAAATGAAATGGTTTCTAGTAAACTAAGAGGAAAAGTGTAATTGAAAATTCATCAACTGGAACCCATGTAAATTAAAATTTTAACACTTACCAATACCCTAACATTATAAGTGGGTAGTTGGGGGTAATTCCTCGGGTAGTGATCCCTTTTCCCTTATGATATGCTTATTCTAGTGCTTCTATATATTCCTAATATTGTTTTTAGGAATGTGATTAGGATTTATATAGATATACTATCGTGACCTCCTCAAGTCACGCGCCAAGAGGGTGGCGAAGACCATGCTCCATAGATAGTCAGACCTAAGCTTCCAGTCTTACTACTAGGAGTGTCACTTGTGAAAAAACTTTCTATACCCAAATTGGGAACTAAAAATCATCTTAGAGAGAGTTTCCTATGTATGATGTTGTCTATACAGGGCACTCCATCACCTTCACCTATGACATCTAATATGACTCATGAGTTTCAGCAGCTTTATCCTTCCACCTTCTTAGGGGATGGTGATCCTCAGGCTACTGAGTCTTTTCTAGAAGAAATTCATTCTATCTTAAATAATATGGAGATGATTCCCGAGAGGAGGGTCAACCTTCCCACCTATATGCTACGCGATTCCTCCAAGCACTGGTGGGATGTGATTATATAGGGTGATATTCATTATGGCATGGTCTGGGTGGACTTCCAGACTGCCTTGTATAATTAATTTCCCATCAGACACTAAGTGATAACCGAGCCAAAGGGTTTATGAACCTATAGAAGGGTTATATGTCCATTATGTACTATTCAATGTGTTTTTTTGAGCTTCAAAACTTTTAAACGCTTCTATATGGCGATAAGTTATCCAAAATGAGACGCTTTGAGGATGGGCTCAAGTATACCATCCTTTCACAGGTGAATGCATTTTTCCTATCTACCTTTTCTGAGATCATGAATCAGGTGCTTATCACTTAGAAAAAACCTTAGAGAAGATAATAGTACTAGTCATAGAGGGTTAGTTATGAGATATGGTATTAGTTCTTCCAGTTTTAGTAAGTGTTCCCTTGAGGTTTCTTGTCAAAGCAGTGGAGGCCAGAGTATCCTCACAGGAAGCTTTGTTATATTCAATTAGTGTGGATTGAAGGGGTATGTAAAGACCTAGTGTGATAGATACCTTCTTGAGTGTCATGCTTGTATCCACATGGGTTATATTTATATATTCTTCCAGATCTTTTCACCTATTTTCATCGGAATATGATCTACACCAGCTCTACCTTCAATAGTGGGATCAATTTTTTCATATCAGGTAGGAAGATGTAGTAGCAACGAAAGGAAAAGTTGAGGAGGAGGTCATGGATATGGTATCCAAATTTCTAACTATCAACACCTAGAAAGAAGACATGTTCATGGTAGTCCAACTATATCACATGGACATGGATCATGCCAGTTTCATGCTTTACATTCAATACCCGAGGATCAGAGTGTAGGAACTTTTACTATTTGAGGTACTATTTTGGTAGCCTATACTATCATATATTCTTTATTATATACAATTACCTCTAATTAATTTATCTCTTTATCAATCATGTAAATTAATGGTTTTTAAATTTATTACTTCTATGAGGTGATGACCCTGGAAACATCATTGGGACTGCGATCATAGGGTAAATTCCAATTCAAGGACTATACCCATGAGGTTGGAAGTTTTATTTTTCTATGGAACCTCTTTATCCTCGAGATTATGGGATCTGATGTCATTCAAGGGATATAATGATTGGTTTCCTATCACTCCTATGTGAAATTCTATAGCTATAGGGTATCCTTTACATCACCAGAGGGAGACAACTATCATTACAATTTTGAGTGGAATGTAAAGGATAGTAGAGATAGACTAGGGCATTGTGGGATATAAAGAGTGACAACCCAGATTACTTGTACTTATTTATAGGAGAAGGTTTTACATTAGGATGACTTCCCATAAATAGTAGATCATTTTTGGGATGTTTTTTTCCAATGATTTTTTGCTTACCTTCTGAGAGAGAGGAAAATTTTACAATACAACTTTTTCTAGGAGTAGATCCAGCATCTATTCATCCATATATGATGTCACCTACTAACTGGATGGCATGGAGGACTTCTTTTTATTTTTTTATGGATAATCCCCCTTTTAATGGATGAAGGGGAACCCTAACATGACCTATAGGCCCAAGGCACAAGGCCCGAGATGACCTGAAATACATGATCCAAAGGCCGAGAGACATCCCATGACAAATACATGACCCATAGGACCAAACCACTAGAACTGCCCCTCCCTAGATTTTGCATCATTGATCGCCTAGCTCCCCACCTTGCATTTCTGATCGGCCAACATTGTCCCATACAAAGCTGTATGGTGCCTGGTCCCGATGGCAGTTGCCATAACCTCTCTTTCTTCCAATAAGGTTATCTCTAATTCTGGTGACTGCTACTCCTATTTCTATGATCCTCTTCTGGGGCCAGTTCTGTGTGAACTGGGATACTCCATGATCTCTATGGCCCGAATGCCTTTAATGAATCGAAGGCCCTTGAGACCTATACTCCCAAAATGGTGGCCTGAAGGCCCAAATTGGGTGAATAGTTACGACTAATACAGTACCAAACTATACTTACTACAATACCTTAGAAATTCATCTCCACCTGGTTTTGAACCTGGGTCTCATGGATGCCAAGAAGGATCCCTTACCACTTGAGTACGAGCTTGTTGGCATATGATGCCATCTACTGAGCTCTAGAATCTTGAGATAATGTTGTTGGATTTAGAATCTAAGGGTTTTATCTGACTTAAAATGTCATATTGGGGTTCACCCATTCTTTTTTTTAATAATGAGGATGGAAACCTTATTTTATGCACAAATTAATTATGGTTGAACCAGATTATGGTTGTTTCTGATGCTTTCACTGGGGAGTGCATCCATCTGTTGAGGATGCATTGTCTATTGCCCCGCATTCTTACTTTTCAAAGGCAAGAAACATTTGTCACTTATTTATTGAAGTTTTATCCTTGATTGAAGTTGGATGATGGGATTTTAGTATCTATTTCCATGGATTCCTCTTAGTAACTCGTTATCTAGTCTGAGTCTCCCTTAAAGATCTAGATTTTGTTTGTGAAAATCTTCCCTAGTTCCATATCTTCATGGACGCTGATTAATTACACTGCTTCTGTCAGGACATTCCAAGGGTTTAAGTAAGGGTTTCAACCTTTGATCAGGGGATTAGTCACATTGGACATCACTTGAATTTCTGGAGGCTGAAACACTGATGTGTCTGGGTTTCTGCCTCTTATGATAGGTATTCTTGAGGGCGCAAAATCCCGAGGCATCCCATGTCGAATGTGAGGAATTATGTTCCATAGACATATCCCTGAGGTTTTCCTTAGCTTCCCATATCAACACAGGGTATACCACAAGTTTAACATCAAGTAGAGATGGATTAGACTGATCAGAACACTGATAGGAGTTGATTAGATGGGTAAATCCCTAAGAGGGAGCACCTAAGGGGTTTACTGGATGAGTGAATAAAAACGTCTAATGAAGATGGATCCAAGGATGCTTGGGTCCCTATAAATGGAATTACAGGGTTTACTGTTGGATGGGATTGAACCTTAGAGAGGTTTTTTATGTACCCTATCCTGAGAGACAGGGATGAAAACCCATGTAGTTCGAAGGGGTGATGAATCAGGATGTACACAAAGGAAAATGACCCGGAGACATTCTGGGGTTTACATATGGATAATGTCCCATCACAAGAGGGGAACTATTGGATGTATGTTTATGGATTGTGTGGGTATTATGCATATTTAGATGCCTAGGCGGATGGAATGATCCCACTGAGACGTGGAGGCATGGGTAAGAATCAAGATAGATACGGATGGAGTGTAGAAGGATAGAGTGAGTGGGGATGGAACTGACATGAAGATGATGATGATGTTGGGATTGAACCTTAGAGAGGCTTCCTACATATCCCCATGGAAGGGAATCAAATTACACATAGTTTAGTGTGGTTATGGGACACCTGAGGAGGTGGCCCGTGAGAATGGACACATGGATGGGACTCAGAGGAAGTGGAACCTCCAGGTTGGGGCATAACCATACCTAAATGAAAAGGCTCAAGGGAGAGACCAGGACGAGATATGGATGATGGGATTAAACCTTAGAGAGGATTCCTACATATCCCTATGGTAGGGAATCAAAGTCCACATAGTTTAGTATGGGGAATATAGTCGGGGGGTATACAATGGACATCGACTTAATGACATGTTGGGGATTACACGTGGTTAGAGACCCGAGAGTTGGTCTGATGCCAATAAGGGATGGACCAAGGGTGTGGGTCCCGAAAAATGGGACACCGAAGTTTACCAGTGTTTAGGGTTGAACCTCAGGGATGATTCCTACATACCCTACCTAGGAGACAGAGATCAAAACCCACATAGTTAAAATAGGTTTACCAGTGTTTGGGGTTGAACCTTTGAGAGGATTTTTACATACCTTATCTAGGAGTCAAGGATCAAAACCCACATAGTTTATAATGGATATAGTTTAACATAATACAGGAAGGAAAGGAGACATACAGTTTATTGTCATGCGGGATGAGGGTAAACCGATGTGAAGTGGTCAGGACCGATGAATGTCGGGCTTGAACCTTAGGGAGGCTTCCTACATACCTTGCTTGGAAAGGGGAAAGGGTCAAAGTCCATGTAGTTTGGTTTTGAGGGATGGGGATTACAAAATAAGGTGGCCTAGGGTGGATGCCAAGGTTGATGCTTACTCTGATCCCACACGAGTCATGCTTGGTGTGAGAAACAATAGGCAAAAAAGACATGACGATCACGTTGTGAATGGTGCGTCTGCGAGGAATAGAGAAGGGATTACACGTAGTTAGTGGCCTAGGGAGATGGAGAATGGGGATTACTCTAGGATGAAGGCCTGATGGAAATAAATCCAAGAGGGAGAGGGACAAGGTATCAAAAGTCTCTATTACAATCTCTCCTATGGCCTCTGTGCATAGAAGAAGAGAGTAGGAGCAAGGATTCTACCTCCTGCAAGAAAGGCTAGGGGCTTACACCAAGATGGTTTCCTTCATCATGGACATATGTTGTTCCATTCAAGTAGGATCTATGATGAAGATATCACTCCCATGTTGACTAGTGGGCATGGAAAATGTTCAAGGTGGGGCACCCCATGTATATTTCATGGGGTGAGGCCATAGTTTAACATTATGTGCTGGGGAGGATAGTGCTTGGAAGTTTAATTTCCTATAGATCGTATGATGAGGATTCACTCCTCACCCATAGGAATTACATAATCAGCACAATTTAACCATTGATTAAGGGAAGGCACCAGTAATGTTGTGTAGACACTGGGTTATCGAGTGATCCATTGAGGGGATAACATTAGCGTGGCTATGTGAAGAAGAAATATCTGTTATCATTTCTATGAAAAGAATCATGAGGATAAGCAACACAATATGAATCATTACCCATGGGAACTTGAAATCACTTCGTAAAAACTTGGAGGGTTGTATGGGATAAGGGTTTGTGAGGATAAAATATTCACAAGAAGGGACCTTGTGAAGATATGGCACTATACAGAGTGGAGAGACTCTACGAAGGGGTATGCTTTGTGAAGTGGAGTGGCCTATCCTAGGTGTGGGGTATACATGTGTATAAATGTTTTTTCACAAAGTGAAAGCGATTTCATGGAGTAGGACTTCATAGAGCATGGGTACCTTGCAAAGTGCGACACTACGAAGTGATGTACTTCGCGAAGCATAGTGATCCTACCTTAGCATGGGGTCCCCATGTTTATGGAAGGTACTTCGTGAAGCATGAGTGCTTTGTGAAGACCTGATTTCCCTTAGGGATCTCCTTCCTTTTTATGGACCATGGGATTCACGAAGGGCATCCCTTCTTGAAAAGGGGTTTTATTGGAGCTAAGGGAAAGGTACTTCATAATGCTCAAATACCTTGAAGAGTTCATTTTTATCAATACTTTGTAGAGGAGAGGGTGTTTCGTGATTTGAGAGCTGAGAAAGAGAAAGGTCAGGGTATCCATCCTTTGGGTCTGAGGGAAGCCTGATATTTATAGGCAATAGGTGGAGCAAATCTCTAACAGTGCATTGTGTAGCCACTTGAACTTTTCCATCGGAATCATATTGTGTCAAGTTTATCATAACCAAGTAGTTGATCGCCATCCCATCTATAGAGTATAGGCCTCCTTCATTCCCTCTATGGATCTCATAGAGGATTTTGTTAATTTCCAAGGGATCGTAGAGGTGATCATGTTCCCTCCATGGTGCAAATATTTCCATCAATTGCATCATAACCATAGAGTCTTCCACATCTTTCCTCTACAGTGATCATAGTGGGGGCCATGGATTTTCACCAGTCGTGGTGCTGAAGGGATTCATGCTGGCCATGGTACTGAAGGGCTTCGTGAAGCATCCCCTTTAGATTTGGTGTGATATTTGTATATCCTTCTTATGCACACATTTTGGTGAAAAAAATGCCCCTCATACTTGGAGCTGAGGAGAAAATGAGTGTCAAATTATAAGGGCAGATCACCAAAATTTTTATGCTAATCGCAAAGCAATATCACGAAGTAGGGTCGCGATGCAGATAATAGATACATGGGTTGAGAACATTGTGAAGCTCACCACAACCAGACACACCACTAATCTTGGAGGTTGTTGCCTATAAATAGTACAAGACTACATCTCTTTTGTCCTTACTTATCTCTGTGTTTTGGGGATTGGATATTGATTTGCGAAGCTCCACACTCTTTGCGACCACTCTTCACGAATCGAGCCCTCTGTTTCTCTACGGCGCACAATGAGTATTTAAAATATACTATTGTGTGCTCCGAAACTTATTCCTATGAGGTATATGGAAGGGCTCTATGACCCATCTCTACGATCTTGCTATGCGATTGAGCTCTGCAATCTAGGAAATTTTTTTTCTAAAGTTTTAAGGTAGAATGTCTCATCAAGAAGCGTCCAAGGGGTCCTTGAGGATGTCTCCCGAATGATAGATATGGAGGATAACCTAGGAATTGGGGAATGTGTGTGGATCCATTCAGACCACAAATCCCTAGTGGAGCTATTTTCAAACATCCAGAAGAACTACCCTCTATGAAAAATAATGCCTCTATATGGCTTTGGTATAAGGGATGATGTTCTCATTCTCACAAAAACCAGGGACGAGCCAACCTATTCGTTCAAGAGTACGTCGTGCCAGTACTAGTGGTTCAGGGTGACCGATGTTCATATGTAGGATGATCATACACCCATAAATTTCGAATGCTTGTATAATCATGTTGACAACATTGATGGGAAAGCATTGCAGCCAGAGGTATCTACCCCATAGTACCTCACCATTTTGAAGGAAACTTTGGTGAACCCGGAGAAGGGGTGGACCGATGAGTGGGATCTACGCCAGGGCGAAAATTTCATTCATGACTAGGTATGGGATTACTGGGTTTGTGCCTCCTGCAAGGAGTTTGGGGTGGATCTGAGGCAAGTGGGCCTGTATGAGATGGAATAATACTCCGAATTTCATATCTACCAGCTGAAGAAACTGATTCTAGAGTTGTTGATAAGGTGGTTGTCAAATAACAACACTTTTCAACTTCACCATGGGGAGGTCTGTATCAGCCTCTAGGACCTTCAAAATATCTTAGGGATATCAATATTAGGGGATATGTATGATGAGTTCCTCCCTGCATGAATACATGGGAGGAAACGGAGCAGACGACGCTTCTGGAAAATTTATAGATGAAACTGGTGCCAGGATCAGATAGGTAGTCAGTGAGGGGTGTCCACTTTAAGTTGAGGTTTAGGCGGTTCCTGAATTCCCCTTTATATGAGAATTTTTCTGTGAGGCCTCCCACTTTCCCAAAGGGGGTCTAGTGCGGCAAAGAGAACTCATACTGGCGACTCAGCCTGTGGAAGACATATGAATTCAGTATTAGCACCGAGTAGCAACCAGTGGTTATGTTGGATGCATTTATATCGACACTCATTTGTTGTTGGATGCTTCCAGTAAGGGATGAAAACATGGGTGTATCACCAAGAACATTTGTCATGGCGACCATGTTGGTGATGGGGGAACAAATCAATCTGGAGATTTCGGTGGTTGCAATGATGTACGATATATTATGGAATATCAGTGAGGGGAAGAAGCCACATAGGGTGTGTGGGCCGCTCCATCTTCTGTATGGGTGGATAGAGGCCCATATGGGTTCTTATGAATACCTAAACCCCATTTCCACTCTAGGGTGTGACTTCTAACTAGATATTTTAAATGCGATGGGGGAGTTTCCCGACCACGTTGATCCTGACACTGGTGCTGAACCAAGTCTGGAAGGTGGATGAATTCAACTTCCATCTGTTCCCATTGCCAATAGGTGTATTCAACAATGAAGTCCAGGGAATGGAGGATCATCAGTCCTATATCCTGTAATTTTGGGATGGGATCCTGATGGTGAGGGTTGACCGCAAGCCTCTTTGTATGCTGCACACCCCGCACTGCTTCATGAGGCAGTTTTGGTTCATGTAGAGGCTGAACTCGTGGGTCTACTTGGGAGTTCACCATGAGGACCATCCATGATTGATGAGGAAGATGTGGATCATGTTCACACGAGATTATGGGAATATGCGGAATGAGATGCCTCTACCCACAACACTCTATGGGATAGTGAAAGAATATTCCAAGAGTTGGGAGGTAGCCTACCCAGGGGATATTTTTAAGTGGAAGACTATCCGTGCTAGTGATGGGGTACCTCCTCAACCTTGAGGTTGGGGCCTAAAGGCGACAAGAACATCCTGTGGTGGTGGGGATGAAATAGCGGTGAGTCCTGCACCGATCGAGAGCCAGGTGGTGGTTGTGGACCCCGCGGTCCCAGAGGAGCAAAGTCAGCGAGAAGGGAGGCCACCCAGGGGGTTCCTTAGGATACCCACTCAGGCTATGGGGAAGTAGATACGCCATATTGATATGCCTGAGGATGCTGTTTTCATATAGGATTAGGAAATTTTGAATGTTAACAAACAATTCCTTAATACTTACCAAACGTGGCACCATCTAAACCATCTCAGGATGGATTTATCAGGTATTAGTAATGCCAGGGCTGGATTTTCTATATCTCAGGAGGAAGGGGAGTAGTACATCACCGATCTTGTGGAATTCGTGCACTCTCTGGGTGCTCTGTGTCTAATAAAGGATTGGGTGAAAATGATGCTCAATCAAACAGTCCCTCCATAGTTATTTGACACTGAATTGAGGGAGAAATTCCCCCTATTGGAAGAACCAGAAGATTTTTCCTGGGGGGGGGGGGAAGTGGCTAGTAGAGGGAGACCTATGGAGGAAGGTGAGGTCTCCAACTCAGATCTGGAAGAGTTTATGGAGGCTCTTGAGGTAAACCATAAACCACTTTCCTATGATCCTCATTTAGGTCTCTTAGGCCTTCTCAACTAGAATTTGACCTGTACAGAAGGGCCTTATATAAAAAACAAACTCCTACCCAATATTAGACGTAGCTTCGAAATCTGTAACTGTGACAGTGGCGATTACTGCACTTAGCGGGGCAGCGAAACCCAGGGTGGTTATCCCAAATTCTTTGGATTTCACAACCATATATGGAGGTACACGGATTGGGGTCCCAGTGGAAACAGATCAGGGTTGAGACCGACTATTTTATCTCTGTAAGTCTTCTTCACAGAATTTGTAACTATCATCCATTAAATCTGGCCAACTAACATCTATGTATTCTTAGATGAATAGTTCTTCAAATGGCAGGGGACACATTATCGAGGATGGTCAGGGATCCTGGAGCTACCTTTCCGCGGGGAACACTCATTTTTATAGAATCAAACACCCATAATGAACAAGCCACAATGCTCCTAATGAAAAGTGGGACTATCAACAGGTCGGAACCTGAAATCATTTAGATGGAATCTGATGATGGGGATCAATCAGATGACCTGATACCCGACATAACCAACCAGACACCAAATGAGGATCCTAAAGATGAGTTCCTGGAAGCGTTCCCTGCATATGAACCCACAAACCCTAAGGACTGGGATGATATGACTTCCAATGAATAGGATAACAAGGTCATCCGTCACTGGTCATGGAAGATGATCAAGCACTTTATTGGGTAGACCCCAAAAGTATAATGGATAGAGCAGATGGGGAGGCTTTGTTCTCGACTGCATGAACTATGCCTTGGAGGAGTGGATGACCAATGTCCTCATATACTCATATGAGACTTTATGGAAGAGAAAATATGGGAACATGACAGAGACCTCGATGTGGGATAGCAGTGGAGTAAGTCAGTGAACAGAAAAAGGCTCCAGGAGGTTGAGCATGAGGTCCAACAGTTGAGGGCATGTGTGAATGAGTATTCAACTTTCCTTGATGCAAAATTGGGAATCATATCATGTCTAAAGGCCCAGTTGGAAAAGGATGAAGAAAAAATGAGGTGATCCTTTGAAGATAAGTCTTTTATCTGAGCCGATGAGGGTCAGGCTCAGATTGAGGCTGATGAACTATGCCTAATTTCCATTGAGGAGGAGCAGGATATTAATAGGCGACAATAGATCCTGGATGATACAATCCAAAGAGTGGCGGAGCTAGGATGATTCATTAAAGTGGTCAACCCATCTATGGGAGGGGCTAATCCTTGGGTGCTGTAATTTTTGTGAACCCAGAAAAGTGCTTTTATGCTTTTCTTGTTTATGTTGGTTGCGAGCATGAGTTCTACTATTTGTTTTGGTTTGTTTCATTTCCAGCACATTTGTGAAATATCTGTCTATCAATCCATAAGATCACATGGGTCATGCCCGATGTGAGAAACAGGGGGTGACTGCATCATTGTTACTCTTGAATATGAGAGTGCCAACCATGTTCCAGGAATCCGGGGTCTGAACAACCAATCTGGATTTCCAAGAAGAAAGAGGGAGGCATGAATGGAGAATAAAGTTCCCAAATCATCTGAATTTCCATTTTCCCAACATTCTCTAGTGAACATGTGGGGTAACACCATGGGAATTAGAATCAATAAGAACAGAGGGGAGTGGAAAGTGTGAATAATGATACCCAAAATTCAGAACACCATAGGTATGGAATGACAATGAAGGATAACTGTTGACCATGTTTGAAACATAGTATCCCTATTGTATTAGCCTGAAATGGGGATAAAGAATGAGGGATGACCATTGACCATGTTCGAAACATAGGTCCTAACTCAAAATGTCATCCATTAGTCTTCTGAAACGTTAGCACATGACAACAGGCAACCCATATCTCAAGAATCCATACTGTTAGGGGGTTATTTTTGGCATGAAATAGGATGAGGATCCATACAAAGGGCATAAAAAGTGTGGAGGGTGGAGTGATGGGTTGTTCAAATGGAGTCCAACACCCTTGAAATTATGCCACCATGATGAAAACACATTTGGTAAGTGCATCATTTTGAACAAGGTTCATACTCATTCCCAAAAAGAATCTCTCTAGTGAGAGCCTAGAGTGGCCCATAGTTTTATGTCATGCCAATGAGGATGATAGACACACTGTTTAACATTGTACGATGAGGATAAAGGAAATGAACGATCCTGAAATGGGGTAAAGGGACATGATGACTGTATTAAAGGGTTTAAAAGCATGTGGTTGGATCTAGGAACTAGACACCCAGATGTCACTACATATCCTTCTAGGGAAGGAATCAAGCCATACGTAGTTCTACAGGCTCCGTGTAGTTTAACGTCATGCGGTAAAGACACAAGGGGGAAGGGATCTTTAAAAGGGGTATGTGATGCGGTAACTGTAAACCTAATGTTAATGAGGACAGAAGGATGTCCTGCCCATATCATGCACCTCAAACAGAGATCTCAAGCCAGGGGTTCGAAAATGATAATTTCCAGGTTATACCCGAGGTGAAATGCCTGGTTGTTCCTACGTATCCCATGTGGATGGGAATCAATACGGGTGTAGTTTTAAAAGAATTGTGTAGTGAGAGACCCACACTGGTAGGAGAAAACCTCTCTGGTGGAGAATTTAAAGCATGCTATAATTATCATAGGGCATCCTGAACTTATCCAGGGTAGAATCGTAGTTTAAAGTCATACATTGAGGACGTGGTTACCCAGAAAATAAATGCACTGTGCAGTATATATCGCAACGTGAATGAGGGCCAAGAAGTCCACACCACACCATGTGTTCCTAGTGTGATTCTTTAGACCATAGAATGATGGTGGCCTAGCTTGGTTCTGGACCTGAGGGAAAGTGTTCGGCCATTCTTACATATCCCATGAGGATGGGAATCAAACCATACATAGTTCTGGAGGACCCATGTAGTTTAACATCATAAAGTAGGATGAAGAATGAAAGGGGAGATCCCAAATGGGGGAATACATGGTGCGTTTGTTATAGACCCGACATGAATGAGGACAAAAGCAGTCCAAACCACACCATGTAGTCTCTGGGGAAATCTTATGTCAGGGGACCGAGGACAACAAATTTTGGGATGGGCCCAAGAAAAATTGTTCGATCATTTCTATGTATCCCATGAGGATGGGAATCAAGCCATATGTAGTTCTAAAATGGTATTTTAACATCATACGGGATGAAAGACATGTGTGGTTTGGCTGCACTAGTACAAGTCCTACCAAAACTACTAATCCCACATGAGTCATGCTTGATGTGTGAAACAAGGAGTAGCGATGAGATTTTCCTTGTACAAAAGGGACACATTATATGTAATGGAATGTTAGGTGACTAAATTCCCAATAATACTGACCCACCTACTTAATACAAATAGATGCGAGGAGGGGTAAAACTGAGTGTGCTGGAATTCCACTTGAACATAAGGGGGTGAAAAAATGTGAATCATGGCACCCGAGATCTGGATCACAATGATAGTGATGCGAAGATAGAGGATAACTATTGACCATGTTCGAAACATAGCATCCATTTCGTGTTAGCCTAGAACGGGGACATACAAATTAATGTCGACCGCTGACAATGTTAGAAACATGAGACACATTGCAAAATGTCATTTGAGGTCTTCTGGGGCATTGTCCCAGGATGGTAGGCATGCCAATGTGGAATGGGTCCTGGCTGTAAAGGGGGTCCCTTCATAAGTGGAAGAGGATGGGGATCCAAATAAAGGGCTCATGAATTATGGTCATGAAATGATGGAATGTCTATGCAGAATCCAAAACATTGGTCTCTACTCCATGAAGCATTTGATTAGGACAATGATATGTGTTAGGTAGAGGGAGTTGAATACCTTTCTAAGGACAAGGGTCCTGGGGATGAAAACTCCTAGTACAAGGTCATATAGTGGACCATTAAGAGGGGACTTGGTTTAATGGAATGTGAATAGGGTGGAAAAGTAGAAAAACCTCATGTGAATGAGGAACAAAGAGGACTTCCATCATATGAAACATTCTTGGGGAAAAACCACACATAGTTTAAAGTCATGATGATTGGACTAGGGGATGAAATTTAACATCATTCGTGTGGAAGAGTGGAGGATTCAAAGTATCTAGAGATGGACTTGAAGACTAATCGTCTATACGTTCCTACATATCCCATAAGGATGGGAATCAAGCCATACATAGTTCCGGAGAATGACATGGTAGGGTACCAATTCTAGGGAAAATATTGTCTTGAAGGTCTGGTACATGCACCAAAAGAAGTGTAATTTGATGGAACTTGTTTATTAATTAGGGTGGATGTGTTTTTTAGTGAAGCAACAAACCTTGGATAGAGAATCTGGGCATCGCTACAGGAATCAAGTTGTACACTGGCCTTAAAAAAATGGAATTATGGATGACCGATAACAAACATGATGTCCCCTAGAGCTAGGACATCATAATGTGGTGCTGTTTTTCATTGTGAGGCTAGGACGACAGTGTCATAGTTTAGGGTCATATGATAGGACCAACCCATATACTTTAACATCGTGAAACAAAGATGTAATAGTTTAAGGTCATGTGGAACTAGAGAGTATAGTTTAACATCCTATATCTTAGACACCCACAGAAGAATGAGGTTTTAAAGGGAATGCATGAGGGGTGAAAAAACATATCTGATGAAAATGAGGAAATCAGTACACATCACATTGCGTTCAAACCTAGAGGGGGGGACCTCAGGCCAAGGCTCCATAAAATATCAGAGGATATGGGGATGGACCTGATGTTTAAATGTCTGGGAGTTCCTACATATGCCATGAGGATGGGAATCAATCCATACATAGTTCTAGAAGAGGGTGTGTAGTTTAACATCATGAGATAAGGATGGGGGTAGGAGAGAAAAGCTCATAAAGGGGTAGTATGTGGTGTGGCTATTGAAAACCCAATGTGAATGAGGAAATAAGCCTAGATATGCAACACCACACAATCCTATAATAGTCAGGGCCAAAAGGCCGAACAAAATAGATAATTAGTGGAGCCTGAGATGAACCTGAAGACGAAATGTCTGGGCATTCCTACGTATACCATGAGGATGGGAATCAAGCCATACATAGTTCTAGAAAGATTCATGCAGTTTATCATTGTACAATAAGAACGAGGGCAGATCTTAGTTTATGGTCATAGAGCTTAGACCAAAAGAAGTGATACTCTTCCAAGCGGGCGTAAAGCTTGACCAAATCCCTAATCCCATGTGATCCATGATCAATGTGGGAAACAAGGGTGGATAAGATATTCACAACATATGGAATAAAGAAAAATGTGAAATGGCGTGGAGCCTCGAATGACACCACACCATGGATTCATCCTCTTAATGCGCAAATGCACACTGAGGGATAACACCAAGAGCGTTGATATTACACATATACATAATGGAGTGGAAAAGGATGTGAATAATGAAACTAATATTTAAGTATTTATGGTGGTGGCGTAACAATGGAGGATAATTTTTGATCATGTTATAAGCACCACATCCATATCGTGTGACCTGAAATGGGAACACACAAATTAGCGTCGACTGGTAACCATATTTGCAACGTGATACTCTTGTCAAATTATCATTTGAAATCCTCAGAGATGTTGTCCAAAGATGGTAGGTGAGCTAATGTGGCATGGGACCATGCCTTAAAGGGGCCCCCTTTGAATGTGAATGATGATTAAAGACCAAATAAAGGGAAACATGAAGCATGTAAATAGATGGATACATGTCCATGTATAACCCAACACTTTAGGTTCTAAACCAGAGTGCTCCTGGGCACGTTGGTGAATTTTCAAAGTGGGTTAAGGGGCCCCATTTGAGAGCAGACAACTCAATAAGATGAGTGGAGGAAAGGGGGATGGAGAGATCTCAAGAGAGAGGTATGTTCCATGGTTGTTTCAATCCCAACATGAATGAGGACATAATCCCACACCACACCACGTAACCCCCCTCAGGGGACTTAGTAAAAGTTGCTGAAAGGAAGATATGGTTTCTAAGAAACAGGGATGAACCCGAAGACCAAATGTGAGGGCGTTCCTATATATCTCATGAGGATGGGAATCAATCTATACGTAGTTCTGAAGCGCCGTGCAGTTTAAAGTAATACAGTAAGGACAAATATAAGAGGGGGATCTCAAAGAGTAATGTGTATGGTGTGGAAAATTACCCAATGTGAATGAGGAAATAATCCCACATATGCTGAAAAATTCATAATTCTTGTAAAGAACTCATGCCAAGTAGCTGAGAGAAAGCATAGATGAACCCATGATGGACCCAAAAACAAAGTGTTCAGGCATTCCTACATATCCCATGAGGATGAGAATCAACCCATACGTAATTCCCAAGATGTCGTTCAATTTAACATCATGTGACAAGGAAGTGGTAGATCATTGTTTAAGGTCGTAGAGCTCAGACTGTAGATGCCAGTTTAATGTGATATTCGTGGGACATATATGTAGTTAGGGTGAATCACTGTACCTATCATTTGGGAGAACAAAAAAGGGAAATAAGGATTGTGGATAACTACTGACCATGTTCACAAAACAATATCCCTATCATGTGGCCTGGAAAAGGAACAGACAATTGAGCATCAACCATTGACCATATTTACAACGCCGAATTTGTGTCAATTTTTTGTTCAAAATCGTCAGGGACATTGGCCCGAGATGGTAGAAGAGCACCGAGGACTAACATACATGCCGTTTGGGAGTCCTTTCAGATGTGGAAGATGATAGAAACCCAAATTATGGGAAACGTAAAGTGTGGTGGTACCCATGAAGTTTAACATCTTTCAACAAGGTTGATGGATAAAGGAGGTATGTCTCAAGGGGATATGCGTGGCATGGAAAAAATTACATGACCTAAATGAGGACACCAAGTCCATACCACACCACATAATCCTAAGTGAGAACTTTGTCTAAGGGGCTAGAAAAGTTGAGGGACTTGAGGCAGGTCCATAGATGAAAGGTCCCATCCAGTTTGTAGTTTATCGTCATGTGGGGCGAGTGCTGAGTAGTTTTACGTCCTTTAACTTGGATAGATCAGGTAGTTTAACATCGTGCGGTGAGAATGGTGGTGATCTTATTTTAAGGTCATAGGGATCAGACCATGATTACATGACCCTTTATGCAGGTATTTCCTTACCAAAGCTCCTAATCCCACTTGATCAATGCTCGGTGTGGGAAATAAGGAATGAGATCAAGTTCTCCCTAGAATATAAGGGTACGACAATGAAGTAAAGGGATTGGGTGGGCTTGATACCAACTAGAACAACATTCCTTCTCAAGGAAAACTGACGTTCAAAGGGATAGAAGAATAAAATGAATCACTGCACCCAATATTTGGTACATATAGGGGTGGTTATAATAATGGAGGATGGCTGTTGACCATGTTCGAAACACAACATCCATATCGTGTGACTGGAAATGGAAAAAAAATGAGAGTTGGATATTGACCATAGTTAAAATGAAGGACTTCTATCAAATTTTCGTTCAAGACCCTCTAGGATGTTGGCCTGAAATGGTAAGTGAGCCATAATGCCAAGCATCCTTACCGTTCAGGGTCCTTTTAGATATGAATGTTGATGGGGACCCAAATAAAGGTGATGCGTGAAGCGTGAATATTCCCGTAAAGTTTAATGTCATAGAGTAAGGATGAAAGAGGTGGATATCTCCAAGGCGGGGAATACATGGTCCAGTTATGATAAACCCAATGTGAATGAGGTATAACAAGGCCCTCACCACACCATGTGTTTTGAGAAGCATCTGATCCAAGGGGATATCTTAAAGTGGACTGGGAACATGGAAAAACTGTTTGGGCATTCCTAAGTATCCTATGAGGGGTAAGAATCAATCCATACCTATTTATTGAGAGTTCCATTTAGTTTAACATCGTGCGATGAGTACATGGGGGATCTTAGTTTAGGGTCATAGAGTTTGGACGATAAAGGTATATCTATTGCTTGTAGTTTAAGGTCATGTAGGACGATAAAGTAGTTTAATATCATGTAGGATGATAAAGAAGTTTACGGTCATGAGGGATGGTGGATTACTCAGAAAAAGTACTGCTTTGAGGAATTTGGCATTTGTGGGAGGAGTGAGACGCTCACCATCCATGGTAACTAGGGTGTACGCACCATTGGGGTAAACCTTGTGAATTATGTAAAGTCCTTCCTATTTAGGATCCATTTTGGGTGATTTCCTACCAAGTATCATTAGAGTTCTCATGACCAACACCGTGTCACCTTGTAATAAAGAGTGGATGTGAAATTTCTTATTGAATGCTTTAGATATATTATTCCGATGCCTCTCCAGATTGTATAGGGAAAAAACAATGTTATCTTCGATCACTTCCAATTAAGACAGAAGGATTTTGGCCACCTTATTTGGTGTCTTCTGATCATAGAAAGTTGTGCATAATACATGAAACTGAATCTTTTTGGGAAGGACTGCCTCTGTTCCATACAATAGAAAATATGGGGTCACCTGAGTGGAATTGCGGTTCATTGTCTGAAAGGCCCAGAGAGAGTTTAGGAGTTTATCTGGACAACTCTTCTTGTTTTTAACAACCATCTTTTGTAAAATGTTAGAGAGTATTTTTTTGAATCACTTGATATTCCCATTAACTTGTGAATTATAGTGAGAGATATTATTAAAATGGACATTGTACATGGCGTAAAACTTTTCCGTTTGGCTGCCTGGAAGTTGGTGCCATTATTGGTGATGACGAAACAAGGGAATCCAAATTTATAGATGATATTGGAGCTCACAAACTTAGTGATAGAACATGACTTGACTTTGTTGAGGGGAACTTCCTCTACCCACTTGGAAAGGAAATCTGTAGCGGTCAGGATAAACCTACACTAGCAAGCTATTTCCAGTGTATATGGTCCCACGATATCGAGTCCCTAGACCATAAAGGTCCTAGAGTACTTGGAAGTGTGGAGAGTTTATAGAGGCTGATGCATAAAATTATCATGGATTTTTCATGAACAGAACCTCTTGGAAAACTCTATATAGTCACGGATCATGGCAGGCCAAAAATACCTCAATCTCCGGATCTGATGAGAGAGTTTCGGCCCTATTTGATGAGCCTTGCAGGAACTGACATGAACCTCCTATATGACCTGAGAAATCTCACCTCCCTGAATGAAACAGAGGATAATCCCATCATACCCATGCCTGTAGAGGATCTGCTCAAGACTGTGACCACTTTGGAGGGTGAAATGCAATGCACACCATCGGATTCGCTCACGCTCAACTGAATCTGCTGGGATATTACCATGCTATAGATACTCTATAAAGGGGGTCCTCCAATTAGGAGTCACTTCCCACTCTATGATAGGGGGACATGGGGATCCTAACATGGATGCACCAATGGTAAGGTGGCTTACCTATGGTCTATCATCATCGTCCGGAGTAAAGGGAGTGATGAATATCTGATGCGCCATATGGATAATCAAATCATCATGATCAGGCTCTACAAGAGGTGTGGCCAAGCTAGCCAAGGCATCAAATCGACTGCTATGGGACAAATGGACATGAGTAAAATCTTTCCAAGATGGCAACTGGGCCATCAGTTGGTGGGTACATTCTAACAGTGGTACGAGCTCTGGCTTCCTGATGATGTAGTCACTGTTGATCTGAATGATGACTAATTTGGAGTCCCCTTTCACATGTAAGTGGGGAATGTCAATATTGAGGGCCAGATCAAGAAAAATAATGAGATCCTAGTACTCTGCCTCATTGTTTGTACAACCTTCTGATAGTAGGAATGAATATGGTAGAACATATTTCACCGATGTGATGCAGACGATACCCAGACTCACCCTATTAAGCGTGGGATCACTGAGTCTTCTGCTGGTAGGGATTTGGAAAGCACCATTAAAGAGCATTTTCCAATATATAATGGATTGATCTATCGAGAGGAGTAAATCATCTAGAAAATCAAGATCCAGAGACGGGTCCACGAGATCTGTATGGGTGGCAAGAAATCTACCTATTCCTGTCCCTTGATAGCCTTATGGGGAAAAAACTTGATGTCGAACTTCTAGAGGATTACTAACCACCGAGCTAGATGGACTATCAACATGAGATGGTTCATAATGAAGTTCAACGGATCTACACATGACACTAGATGTAACTCATGGTGCTATAAGTAATGATGCAATTTCTACACTGCAAATACCAGCGCAAGGTATCTCTTCTTGATAGAGGAATATCTTGTCTCTGTATCAAAGAGCATGTGAATGAGATAGTATAAACTGTTATCTGTTCACTCATTGTTCTTATGGGAAAGGAGAGGGTCGAGATATCATTCTAGAGTGGTCATATAAAGGACCAATGGTTTTATATAAACAGGTGGCATCAAGATAAGAGGCTCTAATAGGTACTAATGCATTTCCTTAAAAGTAGTCTGAAACTCTTCATCCCATTGATAATCATAAAATTTCTTCATGAGTTTGGAAAAGGGATTATACTTGCTAGCTAGATTTTCAATGAATCGGAATATATAGGATAAGTGGCCTTGAAAGCCTCAAAGCTCCCAAATGTTCCTTAGAGGAGATAATCTGACAGATGACCTTAATCTTATCTAGATCAATATTAATGCCTCTATACCTGATAATGATGCTAAGAAACTTTCCAATGGTGACCTTGAAGGAAAAATTCAAGGATTTTATCTTCATATGGAGACAACAGAGGAACATTAACAATTTCTCAAGATCTTTGAGATGGTCCTAACATTGGAAAGATTTTACCACCAGATCGTCCACATAGAATTCCACCAATTTCCTGAGGATCGTCTTAAATAATGCGTGGGATGCTGATAGGTGGCACCTGCATTCTTTAGACTGAAAGGCATTACCTGGTAATAGAAAGTAACTTACGGTTCTATGAAGGAGGTATACTCTTCATCCTTGGGGGTTATTCTAAATTGGTTATACCTAGAATACCAATCCATAAAAGAGAGATCTTGGAACCCCACATCGGCATCATCAATAGTTCCGTCACGGGAAGGGGAAATTCATCCTTTGAGCAATGATGGTTGAGACCCTAGAAGTCAATAAAGACTCTGATCTATTCATTTTTATTAATAATGGGCACAATTTTATCTAAGAATATGGGGTAATAGACCTCTATGATTAATTTTCCTCTAATGAGCTTATCAACCTCAGCCTTGACCATGGAACTGTGAGAAGGGTACATCTTTCTGGGAGGCTGTTTGAACCCGTGATGATTTTCTGGAAGATTGAAGTAGTGGATGGAGACCTAAGGATATAACCCTAGAATCTCATCATAACTCCAGGAAAATACATCACTATTTTACTTCAAGAAATCCACATATCTCTATTTCTCTTCGACAGGCATAGCGGTGCTGATCAATGTGGGTTTCAGATGTGTCTTGTTACCAAGGGTCACCTGTACCAATTCATCAACCGTGGTGGAGACACCCTATTAGAAAGCTAAAGGTTCATACTATAAATCTTATTCTTCATTCATGGAGGATGGATCCTTGGTGGGAGGTGATTCTTCAGAGTCAACAGATCTTGACGGGACACTGGCGGTAGCCTGAGCGGTGGTGGACATCGTATTGGGGAGCTCCTGTACTGCCAAAACCATAAAAATGAAAATTTTCAACCTGATTTTATCTAGCCTTCGACCCAAGGGGCCACATTTGATGATACCAAAGAAATAGTGGCACGTCAGCTTGAGCTAGCTTCTACCATCCTGACGAAACAAGAAAGTATGATGTATTGCCATAGCCATGGGGTAGAAATCCTGATACCTTATGAAAGTAGGGGGCTCTGGGATTACCCGATCCTAATTTGTATAGGAATATGAGGTGATCTTCCGAAATCCCTTAGATTTGGTAATGTTCTTACCCCTTGTTATTGAGACAACAAAGCATTTCACCAAGTACGGGGTCGTGAAATCTAATCAGTGGATCGGGAAAATATAGGCATCATCCAGGTCTTTCCATGGGTCAGTCGTAGCCATAACATGTTCAACCTCATTATATTGAATCTACTTGTCCTTTCTATTTTAGTAGTCAGAATCCAGGTAGCGGGATTCACAAGAGGAAAAGGGAGACACATCACCTTGGAGTATGCTTACTCGACCATTAAGGGAGTACTTAAGGAATTGGTGATAGAAAGAAGGGACTGTCGCATGTAGGTGGAGCCATGGGCTACCCATCAATGAGTTATAAGCAGTGTATTGTGAGACAACCATGAACTCGGTGCTAGTAACTAGGCCACCGAACTAGGCCTTCAGGAAGATCTTTCCAGCTAGTGTCTGTTCCGTCCTGTCATAACCTTAAATTTTTAGGTCAAAGGGACTCAGATCAACCTCAGAAAACCCCATCTGTCAGAGTATCCAGGTCAGGATAATGTTGATCCCCAAGCTTGTGTCGACAAGAAAATAACGAACCTTCATGCCGTTGAAATTTACAGTGATGTACAGTGGGTGGATGTACCCCTGTACGAGAGAAAATTTATCTTCTCCAGAGAAAGAGATAATGGCCTGACATTCTGCATGCTCGACTTCCTCATCATGGAAGGCTTTTGCAGCTGCTACCTCCATCTCAAACTGGAGGGGGCTTATTAAAGCCTCTAAAAGGGCTTCAAAAAAATCTTCCAACAAGAGAAGAGCCTAGATGATAGAGAGCTTTGAAGGACTGATGAAAAGATGCTTAAGAATATCTTACTTCCCTGCCAAGCATGAACTTCTACTGATGGGAGGTCATTCTATGATAAGAGGTATGACATGACCTTTTGGATGAACCAGCGGCCGACTGGTGCTAGGAATGTTCTGCTACTCGATCATAGAAATGCATGAAGTGACTACTGGATGAGGGATACATGACCTAGGCTGATCTGAAATAAAATGTGGATGATCATAGCATGTTTGAGGTGTCTCCGCCTGATCAAGTACCACAAATGGTTGTGGAGGTGGGTCTGGTGATACAAGATGAGAATGCTACGCAAGCAGAGCTCTAATATGGGCCTATTTTCTAGTTTTGGTGGCATGAAAAACTTAGCTGGAAGTACTGATCAATTCATCCTGGAGAGTCATATGACTGCGGTTCCATCAACATTGGAGTCAGCTGGGGACGTTGGGAGGATCTGTCTGACGCTCTTCATCGTCGGGAACCATGTAGGGGTTTACCAGCTCCACAGTATTAACTAAAGCTTATCTTTGTTTGTTACTCAAATAATCCTCTATCAATGGATGGGTTCTGGGGACATTCACCATCTCTAGGGGCATGAAGTCTCCAATAGTATGGGATGATGATGGCATTGGTGGGGAACCTTGATTTCCCTTGCGTCGTCGATGCTTTCCCTTTTGGGGAGATGGAGACTGATATGTGGACTCAGAAGTAGTGGTTGTGGGTGACGCAGTGACCTCTGAAGGCTTAGATTGGTTCATACATGCATGGATAATACCATGGAAATGAGAAACTACCCTACGGGCCATCCAGTTGTCATATTTTTGAGACCCGCGGTTAGGAACCTGCTTCCACTCACCTTCGCTTTCACCACCGCCGTCAGGCTTTATGAACACACATGCCACCTGAGTTGGGGCTAGACCTAACCTGACTATATTGTTATCAACCTGTTCTTGGATCCATTTTTTAAACATATAGCACTGCTTGAGGGAGTTCCCTATGATCTAGTGATAGGGGTTGTAATTTGGGTGATCAATGAGATCTGCCTCTTCATTCCTCCTGCATTCTAATAACTGTAGAATTCCCTATTCCAAGGCACTTCAAAAATAACTGTGGACCTAAGCCTCATTAAACGAGTAGGTCTGGTTCCTTCTATCTAGGAGGGGGGGGGGGGGGGGGGGCTAGGAGCCTGACCCTAATAAGGGGATGGAGAATCCTGTCAAGGAGGTGAAATATGGTTATCTCTCCTAGGTGGTGGTGGTGCATTACGCAGGGGCATCTACTGATTTTTAGGTGGGCATTGCTAGGCCGGAGGCTGTGCCTGATGTGGAGAGTCTCTGCAAGGCTATGAAGGTGGTTCCACTGGTAATAACTCAAACTGTCTGAGGGCCTCTATTTGTGCTACCGCGACGGGCTTAGCCTGCTGCAAGGCTTCCTTTAGATGTTGGTATTTGTCAGAGAAATCCCAAAATCCCCCTAGGTAGTTCTGCATGATGAGAGAGGGGACCAGTTCGGTCTTTACATTTCCCACACACATTTTCAGTAATTGTGCCTGGGTCAGTGGCAAATCCATGGAATACATGAGGCCTTTACACCTAGAGACAAAGTATGTGACGCACTCGTTAGACCTCTATTTTCACTTGAAGAGATTAGCAATACTCGTCTTCCGGGTGGTGGAACTGAACTTGTAAAGAAACTACCTATGAAGATCCTCCCAATTGGCTACTGATCCAATGGGTAGCTGGCTGTACTAGAAAAACATGGGCCCTTCCAATGTTTGTACAAAACATAGGAGTTGAGTGGCCTCTTTCTATGCTAGAGTTCCCAAAATGGGTTCACACCTTGAGATGAAGTTGTCCAGATTCTACAGTGAATCAACCATCCCGTTAAAGGGGGAGAAGTTAGGATTTCCAAAACCAGGGGGTGCTGGTATATCACCCACCCATGTTGGATATGGATTGCCTTGAGGCAGGATTTCCACCTATCGAGTTCCCAAAGCCTTGAGGTGGGAAATGAGAGAGGCCATTGAGTCATCTTGTTGTGGATTCCTATCTTGACGAGGATCCTTGATCACCAATGCATTGGCATGTTTTTCAACATGATAAGTGGGCCCAACGGCTCGTGGAGCGGCTGGTGGGATGAATTGCGAGACTATTGGGGGAATGAACTATGAAGCAGATGGGAGAACCTGAGTTGGGTCTTGAAGAGGGTTATTATGAAATTCAGGTGGATTTAGGTCCACACCTTAGGATGCATGGGGTATATATTAACTGAGTATGAGATGCACATTCACTAGATTCCTAATGGTTAGATGCTTAATTTATTGAGGGATGTGATCATAAGTTCATAATATGTTATGTGTGACTCATCCTTGGTAGGATAATCTACCAGAGATCGGGGTAACCTATCATGGTATAAGAGAATCCACCCTAAGACTGAGATATTTTGCAGGATTCTGAAGTAGGTTTGGTTGACCTCAGGTGTCAACCCAGAGCTCTAGGGTTAGTGAATTTATTTGATGGGCAGTATTAACTGATTAAATTAATAAAATTTTTATCAATTTATTTCATATAATATATTCTAATATAATATTTTTTTATACACCTTTGGTAGTATCCCACTTAGTTATACTCACACCTTGTTCTGGACACCATTTGGTACCCGAGCTGATTTCATGGAATCAGGAATGGATAAGGTAGAAGGGCCATACCTTGGTTGATTTCTTATTGGATAGGTTGGATCATGGATTTGGGACTAATTATACTCTTTTTTGAGTCTACCTTTTCTTTTACCTATATGAATTTTAGTATGTGATTTGTTATATTCACCCTTTCATTACATTATTCATATTATTATTGGATTGTTCAATTTTTTTCATTATCTTCTTGGTTTCATGTTTTAGTATTTATATATTACTTCCATTTTTATTGAAATTATATTATATATGGTACAATATCCACACTATATTTATTACACCCTTTATATTGGTCAAAAACCTCTAGAATACGAGATGGTGAACATGGGGTCATGTAGTCAACCTGACTTAGTTGTGTGAGGGAGCACTATGTTAGAGATGTTACATATACTAACTGTAACAAACCCAACTCTAACATCCTAGAGTCAGTGTATACTTTATTAAATTATCACAAGATAAAATAGATCTCATTCTAGAAGAGCAATTAGTTTGGTAATCTTGAAGAGTTTGATAAAAACCTTCTTTTCATTTTACATTGGAAGTAAAATATAAAATATAACAAAATAATGTGTTCTTCATCATTGAAACTCATTAAAATAATTATTCTCCATATCTCGGGGAAAGGAAACAAAAATGGTTTTCTAAAATAATCAGTAAGGTTTATATATAGTACATTCTATCATGATTAAATAAGTTATAATCAATATAGAAAGGTAAATAACTAAATAAAAATGCCATTTAATCAATATATTGAGCATAAAATTCATCCATAGGTAATTTGAAATACAATAATATCATGGATAATGATAACTAAATTCTCAATGAAGTAATATTGGATGTCATGATCTTAGAAATCATGATATCTTTACCATCATGACCTCTATCCAAGACAATTTAATTGATGAGTAGGTATACACCGAAAAACCATATAATAATTTTGGCTAATTGGTTTCGCACAAGATACCTATTGATGCATAAAGGGGATATGTAATTCTAAGCCCCAACCATAACTATATGTACAATTAATTACTCATATTTTTAAGGATCAATTTAACTTATCAACAATATGATTTATCTAAAAATATCCATATTGAGTAAAGGATATAGAATATCAAGATTTCACCAGTCAATCAAATAACTTTAATAGTGAAGAACACTATATTGAAATAGTATAAGGTTTTTGTAATGAACCGACTTGGGTTGACCTGAACCATCACCCATTTAGGCTTGACACACGACCCGAAGCAAGTTACTGATCACCATGCATTGGTAAAAAACACAGGGTATAACCAACTATCTATTGGGAATTGTTTCTCCACTGGTAAACCGACATAACAAATCTATGAAATGGTATGACCACACAAATATCATCAGAGTCAAAAAATAAATAAAAAGTAACATCCATAGTGCACAATAAAGACTAAGAAGGAACCATAAGCAATATCACATTTCAAATAAAAGAATACCATAACAATCCATAAACATGGTATCTCAAGACCAAGCATAAAAATAATTTTTTTTTTGAAAAATTCCAAAGAAGCCCTATAAAAAACCCAATGGATACAAAATCCCAAAATTATTCCTCATGATCCAAACTAGTGAAGCCATATATCCTCCATTAACCAACTTATGTTGGTATTCAAAAAGTACCACCGTTATACATGGTTCCCTTACCCTTACCCATGTCCTGAATAAAAAACAGTCTACAAACACCCAAAGGGTGTGAGGCATGAATCCCATTAGGATACCACCATGAATTAATTTAAGGATTTTATCCATGATCACCAATAAAATAGTTTGAAATTTTTTCAAAACTAAACTACTATTTTCAAAGCAACCTTTTAAATACCTTTGGTTTACCATCTCAAATAAAACATTTTATTCAAATAATTTCTCAATATGGCTCTACAAAATAAATAAGTACACAAGGAATAACATGCTCGAAATACCCAAAAATCAAGGGTTATCATAAAATCATCATCAAATAAAGATATAAATAGGAATGTTCATCATAACCCCCATCACATAAAATGGTACTAAACAAATTCCTAAATAATATAAATGAACCTAACATGAGTATTGTGAACCAAGGTATGTAACCATGAGGCTTATTGTGAGTGAGTCTAATAAGTTTTATTTCTGAATAAGACACAAAGGAAGCTCTCATGGTCTTCCCTAAGCCCAACTCCAAGAGCTCACACAGTCTCTTAAAAATCAATCATAGAAGCTCCCACGGTCTTCATAACCAAAGGCTCTAACAGACCCTTGAAAAAATAGAATCTCACATGACCTTCCCTATAAGGGATCACATAGTCCCTCAAACAATCCACTTTCTCACATATAGGTTATCCAATCTACTACTGCATTCCACACAATCAAAAAACATGTGCCACATAAATCAAACGTACATCATAAGAAATTTCATAATAAAACATGATCATTTTATCAAAACACCTTCAACATGGTAAAACCATTTCTAAAGCCATTTTATAAATCAAATTAGAGCCAAAAAATCTTTTTGAGTCATTTAAACAAACACCTGGTGTGGACATAAGACACACCCATTTGGGAAACCTTATTTAAAGACCTAATTTACAAAAAAACATAAATTAAAACCAATATATAATACACATCAAGTATAAATCATTTAAACAGGAATTTAAATAACAAAAACCAAAGGTGACTATAAATTTAAAGGTATTCCATAGAAAATTACCTTAAATAGAGACACCAACCTCAGAATCGGTCCAAATCCCATTGCCTCCAACAAAAATCACCCAAAAGAGGTAGAATAAGACTTCACAAACCTAATCCATAATAAAAAAACCATTTCCACATTATATTCCATCGATTTAGTCAGTATCACCCCTAAACCTCTACAATTCCACAAAATAGGAGATCAACCAAGAAGAAGGGGGAAGGAAAAAGAAAATATGAAGAATAGGGCTTACCTCAAGACAAAACAAAAATATTCAAAGAGGAAATCACCACTGAGGATGGGGGTCCACATCCAAAGGAGAGATGGTTTACACATTGGGTAAAGAAAATGAGGGCTCAAGACTTAAGAAACTGATAGGGACATAATGGTAAAAACACACTTTTTATGTGACTTGGATAGGCCTCATAGTTTGGCCTCATGGTTAACAAAAGTAGGTTACAATTATGCGGGTGACACTATCCACCAAAAAATGGATTGTATAGTTACCCCTAGGTGTTGCACAGTTTTTCAAACCATGCTTAAACCCTGAAAAACAAAACTATCAACCTCTAAAACCACTTCACATGGTTATCCACATGGTTAAACAAACTGTATTCTTTGGTATATCCTTCCAAAATCCCCATTTCAACCCCCATCACCTAGGAACTCCAAGAATGATCCGAAAGGTAAATAAAACTCAAAAGTATATGCACCAGTGAACCATAAGGTTTCACAAACTCCCGTACATACTACTGTATTCCCTATAAATTGCTCAAGAATCCAAAAAAGAAAACTGGTAGGGAAAATACGCCCTCACCTCAACTTCTAACTCCCATATATCATTTCTCTCACCACCGTGCCACTAGAGAACATGGAACAATTAGATCAGATTTCGATGCATAAACTTATTTTAATGATACATGAAACAAATAAGCTACTCCAAAATGGAGAAATTAAGTTCAAGCTCTACACATTCCCATTATGACATAGGATATGGGTATGGATGGTAACTATTTAAAATAATAAACATGAAAGACGTCATGGATTGTGGTCAGCCATGGTGGAGACTCCAAATCACAGGCTGAAGTTCCAATGATTGAATAAAAACTGAGAGGGGGGGGGGGGTTGAATTAGTTGTTCACTTTTTATAAGTTTCAAAACTTTAATAAACTTAACCCATGAAACCTGTTACGATTTATTTTATTTTCAACCTTTAGAAAATACTTATGCATGCAAGAATGGAAAAGAAAGTAATGAACACATGATTTGCAAGGTTCGACCTCAATGTGAGAACCTACATCATTTCCATAGCCACTCCTGTGGGTCTATATAAATCCACTATAATGAAGAAGTGAATACAACTTGTGCCAACTCCCATTAGACACCTTCTATCTCCCGATATGAAATATTATACTGACTCATGTCATATAACAATGTTTTCTTATAGAATAATTGATCCAAATAAAAGAAAAAAAACATTATTGAATCTTTTTCACAAATTATCAATCCAAATACCCTATCCAATTTGACAAAGTTAAATCTTCTCATCATGGTAGATACAATTTTGATTTTCCTCTGCTCAAATACTCAAAATAAAATTTCTTAAATTTTTCCATAACTTTTCACTTTGAATTATTCCGTGCACCGCCTTTTGTGTGTGTGTAAAAGTTACAAATAAACAAATGATCTGTGAAAATATTTATAAGAAACTCAAAAAACAAAGGCGTAAGAAATGTAAAACTTTCTCGCTTCCTCAAATCTAAAATAATTCAAAAATCTATCACATTAAAACTTAAACTTTGACTTCATAAAATATCATTAAATTTATCTGAGATTTACACAATATTAAATTTTAAGTTTTACTTATTTTACTCTTCAAATATTTATCAGTATGATAATTCTAAATCTTGGTTCTGATTTTTTTTGGAAACATGCTTAGAAATGTTGGTTAGATTTTATCAGAAACAAGCTCATAAATGTGGTTCTGATTTCCTCAAAAAAAATTCTTAGAGAAGTTTCTCCGATTTATTCATAAAAAGGTTCTGATTTTCTCAGAAAAAATGTTTCAATTTTCTCAGAAATCAGGTTCCAAATTGCTCATTAATCAGGTTCAGAATTTCTCATAAATCAGGTTCTGAATTACTTAGAAATCAGGTTCCAAATTATTCATAAATCAGGTTCCAAATTTTTTATAAATCAGGTTCCAATTTTCTTAGAAATCAGGTTCCAAATTATTCAAAAATGAGGTTTCAAATTTCTTAGAAATTAGGTTCCAAATTTCTCAAAAATATGGTTCCAAATTGTTTAGAAATTTGGTACTGAATTAATCAAAAATTAGGTTCTGATTTATTTATAAATCATGTTCTGAATTGATCCAAAATCAAGTTCCTAATATCTCATAAATCAGGTTCTGAATTGTTGAAAAATCAGGTTCTGAATTGTTCAGAAATTAGGTACCTAATTTTTCAGGATTCAGGTTTCGAATTGATCATAAATCTGGTTCTGAATTATTTAGAAAAGTGGTTCTTATTTTCGTAGAATTATTGTTCTATTTTTAGAACAATGATGCTAGATCTGTTTTTCATCTTCCTTTAAGTGATTCTAATTCTTTCAAAATTCTCCATCATTTCTTAAAAATATTTTATCATGAAAGTTTTCATGATTTGTGTGAACTTATTGATCAATAAATCATCTTCTAATTTTGTTTATAAATTTTGAGAAACTTTATAACTTCTGAATTTTCACTCTTCAACAACATTTTATTTCAAAACTCTTCAGCGAAAAAATACCTCTTCATTTAGAAACATTTTTCAAACTCAGAAACATATTTCAAACCCAGTAACTTCTTTCTTTCTCTAATTATAAAAAATACAGTCTTGCAGTAACCAACAAATTTATCTTCTTGTATATCAAAAAAATTATTCTACAAAAAAGGTTAGTTGCAAACAAATACAAAACATTGTTAAAACAAAACACCACAAATGTTCTTCAATATCACCCTTTAGATCTGTTGAAAACCCTTTTAAGAACTTTTTTCAACTCTCGGAACTTTCTCAAAACTCAAAGTTTTTCAAAAATCAAGTTTTTTTCTTTTATCAAAACATATCCTTTCTCAAAAGAGAGTGTCCTAACACCATAATACTGGATAAAGTAATGTTTTTTTAAGGATTTCAATCCCTTGGTGGAAAGAAAATTTTGCGTCCATGTAAAGATAAACTCCACATTACTCAAAATCCCCCATTACTTTCATCTTTCTCTTTACCACTTTTATTTTTCTCTATTTTTTTATATCTCCCATTATATGATAACCACAACTTCAGATTCATAAAATAAAGCCAAGTAAAAAACTTATTAAAAAGTAAAATTTTGTTTCTTACTCTCCCCCTTTGTTAACATAATCCAAATCATAGTGGGGGTCATTCCTTATGAGGTTTATGAAGACATGGGAGGAGGATGAACATGAAATTGTAGCCTCAATTCAATAAAACCTTTCCTTTGATGTTGATTTTGTAAAGATATCAGCAATCTGATAT
The DNA here is from genome assembly GCA_963277665.1 of Viscum album. Lineage (NCBI taxonomy): Eukaryota > Viridiplantae > Streptophyta > Magnoliopsida > Santalales > Viscaceae > Viscum > Viscum album. The sequence continues at coordinate 57,896,783 of OY728154.1, forward strand.
TTTGTTGACAAGTATTCCAACAAAACATCTCCATCAACAACTTTCTCTTTTATAAAGTGAAACTTTATATCAATGTGTTTGGATATTTAATGTTGGATAGGATTATAAGAAATATCAATGTCAATATAACCATCACAAATTATCTTCAAGGGTTTGGAAACTTTTAATTTAAAATCTTCAAATTGATCTTTCATCCACAACATTTGAGTACAAGACTGAGTGGCTACAATATATTCTGATTTAGCTGTTCTTAAAGTTACTGAACTTTGTTTCTTACTATGCCAACTAACACAACATTCACCTAGAAGAAATTTTCCTCATGAGGTTTAATTTCTATCATTATAACCTCCAGCCCAATCAGCATAAATATAACCAAGAAAAATCATCCCACTATTTATTTTGTATAAAAACCCATGTGAAGTTATTCTTTTGAAATATCTCAAAATCCTCTTTTCATCCAACATATGTTATTATTTCAGATTACTTTCATACCTGGCACATAAATTCACATCATAAAAAATACAATGCCTTGAATATGTAAAGTAAAGAAGACTTCCTATGAACTTCCAAAAGTCTTTCTAATTTACACTTACTCCAGATTAATCTTTACTATACTTTGTGCTCACTTAAATAATATTTGTATCTTTTTTGGATTTATTCATCCCAAACTTCTTTAAAAATTCCCTGGCATACTTTTCTTGAGATAAGAAGATATATTTTTCCTTTTTTTGAACTTTTAAACCAAAGAAGAAATTTAATTCTCCCAATATTGACATTTCAAAATTCTTCTTCATTACTTCCGAAAACCCTTCAAAAACATTTTCTTCATCCCTAGAAAAAATTATATCATCCACATAAAAAATTAAAATTAAAGTTCCAGAGTCAAAATCTTTCACATACAAGTTTCTATAAACTTTTACTTTAGAAAATTTCATCATTCTCAACTAATTTTCAATCTTCGAATACCAATAATGTGGGGATTGTTTCTGCCCATACACAGATTTATTCAATTTACAAACTTTGTGCTCATACTCATCAAGTAAAAACCCATAAGGTTTCTCAATGTAAACTTCTTCCTCAATCTCAGCATTTAAGAAAGATTAATATACATCCATATGATAAATTTTTTAATTCTGATGAGCAGCCACTGTAAGAAACTGTTGAATAGTTTCTATCCTTGCAATGGGTGAAAAGGTTTCATCAAAATCCACACCTTCCACCTATGCATATCCTTTACAAACAAGTCTTGCTTTATTTCTGGAAACTTCTCTATACTCATTCAATTTGTTTCAATAAACCCACTTGGTTCCGATAACATTTTTATTTGCTGTCCTTAGAACAAGTTCCCATGTTTCATTGTTCTCAATCTGATCACACTCTTCATTCATATCATCAACCCATTATTTATTTTGAATAGACTCTGAAACATATTATGGTTCAACTTTTGAGGTATTTGGAGTATGATTTTATAATCTCTACTTCCTTCTGGTATGAACTAGAGACTTCTTATTCCCAACAATGTTTTCAGATTCAACATGTTTTCATAAGGTTGGAAATTTTAAATTTTATTTCTCAGCTGGAATTTCCTCATCACACAATTATTTTGAATCCTAACAAGAATGTTTTGAATTTATTTCACTATTGTTAGAAATCTCTAATTTAACTTCCTCAGAACCCTCAACAATATTTGTTAAGGAACTTTGATTTTCAATTACCTTCACATCATATGAGTCCACCAACTTTTTTAAATGTTTATTCCAAAATTTGTAACTTCTCAGATTTAGTGAATAGCCCATGAAAATTCCTTCCCCATATTTCTCATCAAAGTTTCCCAAATCAGGATTTTTGACTTTGAGAAAACATGGGCTTCCAAAAACTTTGAAGTATTTCAATGAAGGTTTTTTGTTATACCACATTTTATAACAAGTCATGTTGGTTTCTAGTATTAACAAGAATCTATTCTGAACATGTAAAATAGTATTAATAGCTTATATTCAAAAGAATTTTGAATGTTTTTATTCTACTAACATACTTCTTCCCATATTCACCAAGATTATATTCTTTCTTTCAGCTACTCCATTTTGTTGTGGAGTATAGGGAGCACTATTTTGATGTTTGATACCATGATTCCCAATATAATATTTAAAATAATTATTTGTGAATTTGGTACAATTATCTATTATCAACGTTTTTATGTAAACCCCCAATTCTTTCTCAAAATCATTTATGAAGAATTTGAACATTTCAATAGCCTTTGAATTGTGCTTCATGAACATGATGTTTCTCACTTGAGTGAAATCATCAATAAAAGTGATAAAGTATAAGTCTCTTTTTGATTATAGATGTCTCATTGGTCCACACAAATCATAATGAAGAAGCTCATGTGATCCGATAGATGGTATCTCAACTCTTTTATGACTCTTGTTAGTCATTTTTTCTTTTCAGAAAAGTAATACTAACTTTTTCATCTATTCTTTTCAATTATAAAAAATTCTAGATAGCATCAAATTTATAAAGTTTATTCATGTTTTTCTACCCAAGGTGACCAAGTATTTCGTGCCATAACTTGTTTTAATTTTTAGCACTCAAGTAACATGAGTTATTGAATTCTTCTATTTGAAAGATATTTCCATTGGTTCTTTCTCCTTTTGTAATGAATTTTCCATCTTTCATACTTTTGATGATACAAGAATAATTTCCGAAGATTAAATGTTTTCTATCATCACAAAGTTGGATTACACTATATAAGTTATGTTTTAGCTCATCAATAATTAAAACTTCCTTATATTTAAATTTCTCTTCTTCAAACTCTACTATTCTAATTCCTATGATTTTTAAGAAAATACCATAGAAAAAATAACTGCTCCTCCATTATGAATTTCAACATGTTTCAAAAATTTTATATCACATGTCATATGTGAAGAAAAACCACTATCAATTATCCATGGTTTGTTCCTCTTACTTGCCTTCAAAGTTATCTCAATAAAAAAAATATATTTTCTCAACCTCTTTCTTTTCAACTTTCTTTTATTTTCTATCACAAGAAACTTGTTCTCAAAGGAGTTTCAAACATATTTTGGCATGATGAACAGACTAATCAAATATTCTAAAAACTTCTTCAAGACATTCAAATTGATTCTTTATTGTAATGTGTCTAACATCTTTAGAAGTCACCTTTTCAACTTCCTATAAGTTAGGAAAGTTTCTCATTCTTCTTTCACTATTTCTTCAATTTTTCTCAAACCTAATCTGGGTAAAGATAATTTGTGCCATAATTAAAAGATATATGCCTATACAATCCACAAAACCAGAAATATACCTCAATTATGGATTTTATATTCAAGAAAGATCTTTCTCTATAGAAACATTGTTGGGATTGTTGACTTTTTTCAGCTCTAACATGATCAGGATATAAACCATCTTTTCTTTTGAGTGAGTTTTCTACTTTTTTTAATTTATTGGTTTCTCACTTAATTTATCCGCCCATTCTTTCTTAATAATTTTTTCAGAACCTAAAAATTTAAAGGAATCAGATGAAACATTATTTTTGGTAAGAGAAGATTTCACCTAATTCTCATATTAAGCATTCTCAAAAACTTTAGAAGTCTCCTATTTTACTTGTCAAGATTTGTTGAAGTTTTCATTCATCTTACTCAAGGTACTTTTGGACTCAAGAAGATTTGATTATAATTTATTAACCACTTCATTGTTAGCTTAAAACTTCTTTCTAAGATCTTCAATCATCTTTCCCTGTTCAGCAATTCTAATTTTGTAACCTAGAATATCTTGAATTTATTCATCCTCTTGCTTGATGACATCTTTTATTACATAAAAAACTTCTTCATGATATTTTCTTATTATTATTATTTCTTTCTTAAGAGTTTTTTTCTCAAGACATGAAATGAGTTCTATTCTAACATGAAACTCTCTATTATATTATTTACCACCTTCTTCTCTATCTGATGAATCTTTTGTTTTCTCAACTTTTGTAATGAAGGTTATAAATTTTTCTGAAAATTAATCTTTAGATGAATTATTTTCAGCTGAGTCTGATTCAAATTTCTTAATCAACAAACTTCTTTTGTTTCCAGTAAACTTATTATTGTATCTACTAGAATACTTTTCTTATTTATCATTTTTGTTCCACTTATTCCATCAAGATTTTTATTAGAATCATCTCGACATTCTCCAAATTTCTTCTTAGGGTAGTTCATATCAAAATTTCTGATTCCACCACACTCAAAACATTTTAGAGGAAATTTACCTCCATACTTTCCTCTTCCTCTTTGATAGTTATTGGATATAAGAGACAAGATTATTTCATTCATCACATCATCCTCTTTATCATCAGACTCACAAGGATCCAATTCTTCAATATCTTGGATTTTCATATTTATCATATCTTCAGAATCCATTTCATCTTTCATCTTCTCTTTAAACATTTGGGCTTTCCTCATTTTAAAATAAATAAGAAAATTGTACAATTCATCAAAAGATAAAGCATCCTTATCCTCTAAAGAATAAATTTTAGAATCAAACTTGTTGGGAAAGTTTCTCATAAGTTTCTTCACAAATTTAGAATCTTTTAGGATATCTATAAATCCTTTGATGTTACAAACAATTTCATTTACTCTGCTGAAGTATTCATCAATTGTCTCTTCATCCCTCATTATGATGTCTTCATACTTACTATCCCATATTTGTATCTTTACTTCATTGACTTTAGCATTCCCTTCGAAAACACTTTCCAGCTTGTCCCACATAAATTTTGATGTTTAGAGACCCATCACCTTCTGATAAACATTTTCTGATAAGGACATAAAGATTTTGTTTCTAGCCTTTACATCATATTATATATTTCTCTTATCAGAAAACGTCATATTATAATCTTTCTTAATAGGTGGAAAACCAATAATAGCATCATATACAACTTTCAGTCCATGAGATAGGAGATAAGGAATCCTCCTATTTTTCCATCCATAATAATTTTTTCCATAGAATGTAAGAATTCCTCTACTATTTACAGAATTGATATTATCCATGATAAGGGTTCAACAAGGGAACCTCTCTCTGATATCAATTGAAGTTCCATGGATTTAATAACAACTGGGGGGTTGAATCAGTTGTTCACTTTTTATAAGTTTTATAACTTTAAGAAACCTAACCCCACAAACTATTAATATTTATTTTATTATCAACCTTTAAAAAATACTTATGCATGCAATAATGGTAAATCAAGTAAAGAATACACGATTTATAAGGTTCAAACTCAACATGATAACCTACATCCTTTCCATATCCACTCTCATGGGTATACTGAAATTCACTATAATGAAAAAGTGAATACAACTTGTGCCAAATCTCATTAGACACATTATATCTTCTAATAGGAAAGATTATACTGACTCCAATAATTTTACAATGTTTTTATAGAAAAATTGATCCAAAATAAAGAATAAAAACATTGTTGAATCCCCTCCATAAATGATCATTCTGATTTGGCTTAGTCTGATCTTCTCGGAATGGTAAAGCTAGTTTTGATTTTCCTCTGCTCAAATACTCCAAGAAAACTTCTTCAATCTGTTAGGAAATTTTCACATTAAATTGTCAAGTGCTCCACATTTTCTGCACGTGTAAAATGTGAAATTGAAAAAATTATATGAGTAAATATTTATAGGCAAATTGGAAAAAATGGTGGGAAAATGAAAACTTTTCCCACTTCCTCAAATCTCAAAAAATTAAAAAAACTACGTCATTAAAACATAAACTTTGACTTAGTAAAAAATCCTTATATTTCTCTAATATTTATGCAAGATTTAACTTTAACTTGGACTTCTTTAACTCGTAAAATCTTTCTCAGAATGATAATTCTGAATCTTGGTTCTAGTTTTTTCAGAAACATGCTTAGAAATGTTGTTCAGATTTTCTCTAAAACATGCTCAGAAATGCAGTTCCAATTTCCTTAAAAACATTCTTAGAATAGTGGTTCTGATTTATTTTAAAAATAGGTTCTGATTTGATTAGAAAATAGGTTATGATTTTATCATAAATCAGTTTTCTAATTGCTCATAAATTAGGTTCCAAATTGCTCAGAAATCAGGTTCTTAATTACTTAAAAATCAGGTTTTGAATTGTTTAGAAATTAGGTTCCGAATTGTTCAGAAATACAGTTCCGAATTGCTAAAAAATCATGTTCCAAATTGCTCAGAAATCAGGATCCAAATTGGTCAGAAATCAGGTTATGAATTTTTTAGAAATCAGGTACCGAATTGCTCAGAAATCTGGTTCAGAATTGTTTAGAAATTGGGTTCTGAACTATTTAGAAATTAGGTTCTAAATTGATCTGAATTCATGTTTCAAATTGTTTTGAAATCATGTTCTGAATTATTAATAAATTAGGTACCAAATTTTTCAAAAAGTTGGTTCTGAATTTTTCAGAAATTAGTTTCTGAATTGATCAAAAAATTAGTTCTAATTTTCACATAATTTTGGTTCTGTTTTTTAGAACAATGATGCTAGGTCCATTTTTCAACTTCCTTTAAGGGATTTTGATTCTTTAAAAATTCTAAATAATTTCTTAAAAATATTTTAACATGAAAGTTTTCATGATTTATAAGAACTTATTGATTATAAAATCATCATTTGATTTTGTTTATAAAGTTTGAGAAACTTTATAACTTCTGACTTTTTACTTTTCAACAACATTCTCTTTCAAAACTCTTCTGCAACAAAAAGAACTAATCATTCAGTAACATCTTTCAAACTCAGCAAATTCTATATTTCTATGATTACGAAAAATACAATATTAAAACAACCAACAAATTCATATTCTTGTATATCAAAAAAATTCTAAAAAAATGTTAGTTGTCAACAAATACAAAACCTTGTTAAAACAAAACACCAAAAAGGTTTTTCATAGGATACCTTCTCTATATGCTCAAAAAAATGAAACAAATCGATTTATTGCAGGACAAAATTCTAATTATTTTCTAATGGGTGGTGATAAAGTCAAATTGATACCCGAAGAAATAGATAATCACCATCTTGAAACTCCATTGAGTGATGAATAATGTTTTCATACAACTTCTAGTGATATTGAGCTGTTAATAACTATTTCTGAATGAACCAAAATATCTCAATCATCTCATGGATGAATTTTAGTCCAACAATGGAATGCACTCCCACATAATCCTAATATGATTGGTATTGGAACAAATACCCATATAATGTCTCAAATGGGGACATCTTGACTGAGGCCTGAAAACTATTGTTATAAGGAAACTCGGACTTTGGAAGATGCCTTTCCCACAAACGTCCAAAGTCAAGACCACACACTTGAGACATATGGCCATGAGTATGGATTGTATATTTAGACTAACCATCCATATATGGGTGATACATGATGCTCAACCTCAAATGTATTCGAAAATCCACATGGATTCTATTATATAATCGAGAAGTGAGAGGAGCATCCCAACCCGAGACTATCACTAAGGGCACTCCATAAAGGTGAACAACCTCTCAATCATATCAGATTCTACGATCCTATACCTTTTTTGACTACTTGATAGAAATTAAATGGGATGATTTTATCAAATTATTAATAATCACACATATATAATCTTTCCCACTTTGAGTATGAGGAAGCTCGACCACAAAATCAATAGATATATCTTCCCACTTTCTCATTAGAAGTGGACGTGGTTGCCATAACACCATTGGTATATAATGCTTATATTTTATCCTCTTGTAGGTCGATCACATAAAAATGAAGTCTTCCACTGCATGTCACTTCCCAGGAAACCAATATAGACCAATCAAGGTTTATAACATCTTGGTCGTCCTAGGGTGCATGACCCAACTGGAAAGATGCACATCATGCATCACCTCCTACCTCAGGCCAAAGGAACAACCAAATGATTCCTAAAGAGAAGATAACCATTCATATACTAAAACCGATTAACTGAAGTCTCCCCACCATTTAAATAAATGCTAATTTTCTGGAACTTGTGGTCAGATACCTACTCACTTATTACCCGATCAAGAAGATAATGTGTGACCTATGCACTGGACAAGAACACCTTCTTTCTACCCTACAACATTTATAGCCTAAGATAAAAAAACACATCATACAAGTTAAACCAACTAGGTTAAACAAATTGAGGGGGGGGGGGGGTAGTGAATTAGGGCATGATATATTAAAACAACTTCCCCTTTAGATCTTGTTTCATCATTAAGAAAAAACTCTTCTCTCCCTTTCCCATAGTAATATATGAATAAAAATTAAAGGATGTATGAGACAATTTTTTTTTACTTAGGTCACCCATAATGGTCTATGTATAAGGATCATACAAATTCAATGTGAATATGTACCAAAACCACTAAATCTCACTACTATTACAAAGTTTAGAGTGAACTCACTATCCCTACTAGTTTAAAACCAATCACAATATGAAATTTCACTGATCTATGAGGTGAAGTTTTCTCAATTCTTCTTCTTCAGAATGTCCTCTTTTGATTACTTGAATCAATGTGTTTTACACATCATTTAGTGTATCATTAAGTTCCACTTTCATCCACATGATGAATAATACTTTACCATAGATTTACTTGTCAATCCCTTTTGGTCCACACTTTGTCTTTTGTGCAACCTTTGGATGTCTTGCGTGAAACTTACCAACTTGTGCCAAAAATTTAACTCTTCCATGAAAGTATAAACTATGAGAAACTTGTATGCTTTGTGTGCAACTGCCTTGGTCATGCAGACTCAATTCCCTTTTTACGCACATGAAATATTTTATTCATTGCTTTACACAACTCTTATTTCACACAAATTTACTGACTTTCACACAACTCTTATGTGATTCAGAGCCCAAATTTTATATAAGGGATGAGCTTCCAAAATGAGGGGGGGGGGGTAGCCATAAATATATAGACCTATATATCCCTGTGCAAAAAATCCTTACACACCTTCCGTTGCGTGCATAATATTTCTCCAAGCATAGAAGATATCGATTTTATGTCGCATTTGGCATGTAAATTCTTTTCATGCACAAGCTCCATCTCTATTTTGAGGATGCACACAACTCTGATTTTTTCACACAAAATAGTCTTTCACACACATTCAAATATTTTTTATACTTATTTACTTAGATATATTTTTATGTTCTAACCCTGAATCCTTGCGTACAACATTGTGTATCACCAACACCCTTGTGTGCAACAACTTACTTTTATGAAAAAATAATTCCTTTTACAAAAAAACTTTTTTTCATCCTTAATATTTCCTAATAGGAATCCTTTGATTGATCACCTTTAGTGTCATCAGATTTAAGACTCCAACTACTTCACTACTTGAGATCTCATGATTTGGAATGCTTAAAGATATCCAAGCTAATATCTAAAAATCGTGAACTTTTTTATCATAAAACCTAATTCTCATCGTGTCACAGAATCAATGCATGGTTTTTCAAAAACCCGTAATCTTTAAAATGTTAAAACTCCCCCAACATCATTGCTCACATTATCAGCTTCTCCCATCTCTTAATTAATACATTTACCCTCTTTACTAACCACAATTCCCCCCATTTTCAAAAAACCTAAAGGTCACTTCATTGTTATCTGCAATAGGTTAGAGAACACAAATTAACACATTAGGGAAAACACACCATACCTCGGGGAGAGGGAGTCCCACAATCACACTTTTTCATGTGCGGGGAGTCAAATGAACTCCCAGATCCATTTGATGCCATTTAAATTCCTCTTTGGGTGAGGCCTTCATCAGAATGTCTGCTACCTGTAGTTTTGTAGGCATATATTCCAATTTTACAAGCCCTTACTCCACCATATTCATGATAAAATGATATTTTATTTCAATTTACTTTGTCCTCGAGTGATGGATTGGATTTTTTATAAGTTTTGTAGAACTTGAATTATCTCAATGGATTCAGATCGGAGACTTTACTTAAACTACCATATCATCAACCTACTACTTCATCCATAATAACTGCATGCACACATGAGTAGCCATAATATATTCAGCTTCTTCGGTACTCAATTAAATAAAATATTATTTCTTTGTTAGCCAAGAAATACACTATATTCCAAGATAAAATAAACCACATGATGTTTATTTTCTATTATTAGCTGATCCAGCCAAATTTTCATCTGTATAGCCCAATAAATATTTCTAATATTTTTCATTATACACTGAACTGAAATCCATAGTGCCCTTGATATAATGACCTATTATTTTTTTACTTCATGTAATTAGATTTCCTTGGGATTTATTTGATACTGTTCTGCTTGGAATATGGGAAAAACAATATTAGTTATTGTCATTTTCAATTAAAATAGACTACTAATTATTTTCCTATATTATGTTACATAAACTACATTTCTTTCATCATCCTGTGAAAGTTTTATCCAGACAGCCACCCGAGTCGTCATCTCCTTGGAATTATCCATTAAAATTATTCTCAAAATCTTCTTGGCATATTTATATTGAGAAATTAATGTGCCTGTATTTCCCTATGTCACTTGTAAACCAAGAAAACACGTCAGTTCAACAATCATTGACATTCTAAAATTACTTTTCATGAGTTTTTCAAACTATTTGCACCGATCTTCATCTAATCCACCAAATATTATGTCATCGACATACACCAAAACCATAATCCATCAATTTCTTCCATTTTTGACATATAAATTGCAATCAACTCCACTATAATGAAAACTAAGATTCTTTAAAAATAGATCTAGCCTTGAATACCACGCTCTTGGTGATTTCTTCAACTCATAAAGTGCCTTTATTATCTAAAAAACTATGTTATCATCTTCATTAATGATAAAACCATCTGGACACTCAATATGAACTTCTTCTTTCAGAACCCCATTTAGAAATTTCTACTTAAAATCTATCTGGAAAACATTTAACTTCATTTGCACTACTATGTCCAAGAATAATCTAATTGTCTCTAGCCTAAAAATATTTGAAAATGGTTCATCAACATTGATACTCTCTATCTAGGAGTACCCATTTCACACTATTCATTCTTTGTTTTGAATCACTACACCATATTTATTCATCTTGTTGTGAAATAACCATTCAGTCCTAATGACGTTTTTATTGGTCTTAAAAAAAACTCCCATGTTTGATTCTTCTCAATTTGGTCTAGCTCCTCATTCTTAGACTAAACACATTTTTCACCACCAATTTCTTCCTCAAACCATTTATTATCTACCTAAGAAAAGAAATATTTATATTTAAAAGACTATATTCTCCATGTTTGAAACAATTATTCTTGATCACCAATGATATTTTTCCTATCAAACTCAGCCTGACTCTTTAACTTCTATATAGATACAAATTTGAATTCCTACTTCTCATCACCAGTATCTTATTCTGAATAATCACTTTCAACTTATAATCCCCTGTGTTTCTTAAATTTTCATCAGTTTCATCAAGGAACTATTCACTGCATTGTTGAAGATTCTATTCATTCTCCACTACAGTGACATCATTTATTTCAACATATTTTCCCAGCCTATTATTGAATCATTTATATGATTTTATTTTTACTGAGAATCCAAGGAATATCCCCTCATCTCCACATGACTAAAATTTTATATGTTCCTCTTTATTGAGATTAGAAAACTTACTTCCAAAGATTATAAAGTATTTAAATGTTGGATTATTTTTGTAAAACACCTCATATGAATTATTTTCTTCATTCAGACACAACAAATCCTTGTTGGATATGTATACTGATGTCAATACTACTTCCTTCTAGAATTTATCTGGTAGGTATTTTTCAGTAAGAATTGTTTTGGACTTGTTTTTGATAATATGATTTCAACTATCAACCACTCAATTTTTTTGAGGATTTCTTAGAAAATAAACCAGATTCCTTATCCCATGTTCTCAAGATAATCCTCCACCTATATGTTTTTAAATTTCATACCATTATCATTACAAAAATATAGATTTTTTTGTTAAGAATAATTTATAATTATCTTGGATCTCGTTTTATGCAACTAAACACATCAGTCTTGTGGTAAATGAAAAATAGCCATGCCATCTTGTAGAAATCATCAATGAAAATAACATAATAACTCTTCCCGTGATTGGAGCTTTTTGATATAGTTCCACATACATATAAATACACTAATTCAAGCACTCGGGTTAAATTTTTTTCTTTTTCTTTATATATATTTCTCATGATATTCCCTTGTTGAAAATAATTTCACATATGAGTATGATCATCTGATATCTTAGGGAGCTCTCAAGATACATCGAATTTGACCAGATATTCAAGGTATAGTTGACATAGTTGTCTAGTTCATTTGTTCCACAACGTGTTTCCTCCTCTCTGGATAAAAATCAAATATCTTCTTCTCCACTCACAAGGTATAGATTCCTCTTTATTATTTTTCCCTATAGAACAACTGAAGTATCTCTTCCTTTGATGATACACACCTTTTTAGTAAATCTTATAGCATTACCTGAGTCACATAGTTAACTGACACTAATCAAGCTGTGACTGTGAACTTCAATGACTAATACATCAACACGTATCATTTATTTTCCCCCAAACTTGGATTTTCCTGAGCCAATTATCTTCAGGACTTCATTATTTCTAGATTTGACAACACCTTCCTTGCCATATTTTATTCCTGTACCAAGATCCTTATTTTCTTTTATATGGGATGTGCATCCACTTTTAAGGTTCCATACACTAAAATAATCTAATGATTTAAGAAAAATCTCTCCAACCACTTCCTTCTAATCTCTTTTCTTTTTGATCCATGTTTTTTAATTTATACTCAATATAGAATAAAAAAATTGATCTTCATTAGAATATGATGGACTAGATTCATATTACAGATTTGGAAATAAAATTTTCATTTTCATCTCACTTTATGATTCATTGAGTTTTTTCTTACGACCAATTTGGTTCTACTACAGAACATTCCTCTACATGGTTTGTGTACACTATCTGGAAATGTGTACAAATCCTCAAAAACAAAAAACTATGACCCTAAAAATATATCCTAGAGTATTGAGATTTGTTTGGGAACCATTATTGTTATTGTTACCTTTAGTATCTCTTGTATATAGAATACAAATTTTATGAGCATCCCATATTTCCACAGCAATAACACCTGATGCAGGATGAATCCTAGCATGTCGCTTCTTCACCAATGGTTGTCCCTTGGTTTTTATTAATCTTATGGTTCTGCTTCATACCCAAATGAATCTTCAATATTAGAGTGGATTTTTGCATTCTAACATTAATCATCATAGTTTTTTGTTTTTGTTTAAGCCCTATATCAGCCTTATCATTTGAACTTGATTATTACTTCTTTTCTACTAGACCTCTATGCACCGCTTATATATTTTATATCACCTGAATGGTTTTTTTTCTTGATAATATACTGAGAGTTAGAATTTTTTTTAATAATTAACTTTTCATCATTGGTCGATGATGTCCTCTTCAATTTATTTGATGTGTTTGATTTGTTCTTTAATTGTGTTATTCAAACCATCAGTCACCCTTTTATGTTCTTTAATATTGAGTTTATCCTCACTAACCATTTCTAAATCCTCTGGAAATAAAGACATGATATTATCAATTTATTCCATTAGAACAAACTTCTATTCTTCCTGCTATTGCATATAGAGTTTGGCATCATGAACCACTTTATTGGCTTTGTTTGTTTTGGCTCTCCAAACATCTATCTCTTAAAGAGTGGATTTGTATTGAGCCTGTATATCAACTCTTCCTCCAACCTATTCTTCATAAATATTGATTTCTTCCCTTTTATGGGAGTTAACTAGAATAGATACCATAAAATTCTCTCTATGATATTTTTATTTCTCTACCTCTTCAATCTCAAATTCATATGAACCGTCATTTTCTTCTGAAATAGATACTTTTTTTGAATAAATTTCTCTCAAATTTTTTACTTCCTTTCACATAAGATGAATAATTCTTCAGGGTAATTTTATCTTTATCCTCACCATTATATTGAAAATTATTGGGGGAACCTTGCTATAATATCTCTAACCTTTCCATTTCAAAATCATGCAAGTGGGAGTTTCCCTTTGAAATTTCCTTTTGCTCTTTGAATATTTGAGGAAAGGAAGGACATTACCTCATTCTTATCTTGTTCTTCCTATCCATATTTAACACTTAGCTTCTTCATGGCCTTTAATTACACTTATTTGGAATTCCGTTTTTACATAGATTCAATATATTATTTTCTCATATCATATGCAATAATAGTACGGTGTAAGATATATAGATTAAGATCCCTTGGATATTTATCTTTCAAAAAATAAACTTTCAGATTGAACTATGGTGTAAGTCTTCTCAAGATGCTCTTACCAATCTTAACATATTCAATAATTTATTCAAGACCATTCATGTTTTCCTCAATAACACTTACTCAGTCAAAGAATGTATCAATAGACTCATTAGGGTTCATTCTTACATCCTCATTTTTGTTCCACAAAACATGTAGTTTTTATTATCTAAATTTTGAACCACCTTCATGGATATTTAATATATTTTCCCACATGGAATGGGATGTATTACATTACATCACCTTTTTATATATTTCATTGGATAAATATTCCCCTAATGCATTAATTACTATGGAATCAACATCAAATTACCTTTTGTCGGCTTGTGATAAAGCACCACTATCTGCATTGGCCGAAATACCTTGTGTTGCTGCTGTATATACATCCATACCTAAGGATCTAAAATTGTGTTACATTTGATTCTTCCATAATTGAAAATTGTTTCCATCAATGATTAGAATCACTTTATTTTTAACGAGTTCCATGAGATAAACACTAAAAACAACCTTTCCCTTTGATACCAATTTTTAACCCAACTAGGTTAAATACCCAGGGGTGAATCAGGGTATGATAGATTAAAACAAATTCCCCTTTGAATATTTTTTCTTCACTAAACAAAACACTCATATCTCCCTTTCCTGTATAAATATATGAAAAGAAATGAATGTTTTCACAAGACACAATAATTTTACATGGTTCACCCAAACTGGGATACATATAAGGAGAATAGAAATTTAATGTTCCTATATACTAAAACCACTAAAGCACAATATTGTTACAAATTTTATAGAAGACTCATTGTCTCTCCTGGTTTAAAACCAATCAAAATATGAAAGCTCACTATTCTCTCAAATGAAGTGTGCTAATTAATTATTCAGAATATCCACCTTTGATTACTCAAATCAATATGTTTTACACATCATTTAATGTATCATTATGTTCTAATTTAATCCACATGATGAATACCCATTTACCACATATTTACTATGAAATCCCTATTGGTCCACACTTTTTATTTCATGCAACCTTTGGAATACTTGAACACAAAATTACCAACTTGAACTCAAAATTTATCTTTGTTGCGAACGTCAAAATTGAACACAAATTTTATGATTTGTGTGTAACTCCCTTGGTCATGTAGACTCAAGTCCCTTTTTGTTCACAAAAAATATTTTATTCATTACTTCGTGCAACTCTTCTTCCATACAACTTTACTAGCTTGTGTGAAACTCTTACGCAATTCAGAACCCTAATTTTATCTAAGGGTTGAGCTGCTGAAATGGGGGGGGGGTAGCCATCAATATATTGACCTAAATTAACCTTCATGAAAAATACTTACATGCCTTCCTACGAACGTGTAATATTTCCCTGAGTGTGTAATATCTCTACTTGACATCACATTTAGTGAATAAAATCCTTTCACTAACAATCTCTATCTCTATTTAATAGACGCAAGTAACTCTGCTTTTGTTGTGCAAGATTTTCTTTCATTCAAATTAAAATATTTCATGTACGTATTACCTTATCCATATTTTTATGTGATGATCCTAAGTATTTCCTTATGCACAACATTGTGAATCAATGATACCCTTGTATGAAAAATTTAATTTTTATATAAAAATAATTTCCTTTCCAAAAATAATTTTTTCCATCCTCTAGATTTTGGAACACAAAAATTTGTCAAACACTAGGAAACATCACCACCTTATTTACGTACCACCACCAGAGAATCCATTCCTTTGTATTTGATCTTTGTCAACATATATTATTAACAATCTCTCTTGAAGTCCATATCTGACCATGAAAACCTACGTTTTCAACAAACACAATCAACCTAAAAAAACTACAATGTTACCTTGAGAGATTTTTTGCCAACAATCCCCCAATCCTCTATTGATTCCTGAACTATCTTCATTGGAATCTTCCTAATCAAAATTTTGGAAACCACATTCTACTTACTAGGTATATATGTAATGTTTAAATCAAATGTATGAATTAATTCTACCCAGTGTCTCTATTTGATGTTTAGATATCCATGATTGAAAATATTCTTCATGATCTTATGATCTGAATACATTTTAAAATGCTCCCTGAAGAGGTAATGTCACTATGTCTTCAACATTTTCATCAAAATAGTCAATTCTAGGTCATGGATAAGATAATTCTACTCATTTAGGCATATCTTCCATGAGCCATCTCCCACCACATGGTCATACTAAATTAGCATGAATCCTAAACCCAAATCAAAATAATCATAATACATAACATAATCTCTCACAGGATCAAGAATAATAAAGACTTGTGTGGATGTTAAACAGTCTATCAACTTCTCAAGAGCACTTTGAAACCTCTCATACCACTCAAAATTTACCCTTTTCCAAGTAAAATCCATCATGGGAGAAGCTATCCTAGAGAAGTCCCAAAAGAAACATCTATAATACCTATCCAAGAAAAAAATATGGATATCGAACACATTATTGGGTTGAACCCAAGAAATGTCGACTCAAAATTTCTTAGGATCAATTAAAACTCCTACCTTAGAAATGACATGACCCAAACACTTTACTTCTTGAATCCACAACTGGCACTTGGAAAACTTTTCATATAGAACATACTCTGTAAAAACACCCAAAACAACCCCCATATGGCCAACATGATCCTCCTTAATCTTGAAATAAACCAATATTTCATCCAAAATCATGACCATGAAGGATTCCAAAAAGTGGTGGATGATCCGATTCATCAATTCCATAAAGACTACAAGATCATTGGTAAACCCAAATGGTATAACCAAACAATCAAAATGTTCATACCAACTTTGAATGGAAATATTTGGGACATCCTCTCCCTAAAACTTAAAATAGTGGTACCCTGATCTTAGATCAATATTTGGAAACCAAAAAGATCCCCTGAGCTGATGAAAACAATCATCAATTCTAGGAAACACTTATTTATTCTTCGTGGTCACCTAGTTAAGATTATGATAGTTTATGAAAATTCAAAGGCGCTCATCCACCTTATTTTCAAATAGAACTAGAGAATACCATAGTGACACGTTGGTATGGAAAATACCTTGACATTAAGATCATCTAGCTATAAATTTAACTATTTTAGATCACCTAGAGCCATTTGATAAGATGAAAAATATATTGAGCTCATATTAGGGAGTAGATAAATAGCTAAATCAACCTCTCACATTGGAGAAAATTCCACAAAATCCTTGAAAACATGTATGGGTACCTATACATGACCCCTGAAAGTTCTAACATTGAAACCAACATTATAGAATATAAGAAGAAACATTTAAAAATAGCATGATACAACCCCAACTCTGAAGAAACCATTCCTACCCTCTCCGATTACAGATCACATTCTCCCAGAAAGTGGTGAGTTCTCCCTTAATGAGTGAGTAATTAGACCTTATAGTGATAAAAATTGAATAGAAACTTTAATATAATCAACAAATCCATGATATTTATAATTTTGGAAACATTAATGTCCAAAAAATAATATCCCAAGAGAGTTCCACACAAAGAAATACAATACGACACTCATAGAAGTTGAAACCTTACTCCTTCCTCCTATCTATTGGGGTTATGAAATCCATAACATAACTCAGATCACATACCCAAATCATATCTCAATTTCAATTAAATTAATGAATTTTATGTGCTAGTATCAAATAAAACCAATTACATGTAATAATAAATAAATACTGTACCTATAACAATGATCAATCCAGAGTCCAAGTCCTCTAGAAAAACCTTTGCTACATGGAGATGCCATGGCTTAGACCCACCAAAAGTCTTATTACCTTTTTGAAAATCTAATTTTAAAAAGGGGAAATATCCTACACCCTTATAAGTCTTTTAATACACCTAATATCATTTCAATAGAATTGATCCCATGCTGACCCCCCTTGAAACCAACCGATATAATTGCTGAAGATGACTTAGATATCCACACTGGTGGAATTCCCAAATAGTCTCAAGGAAACTGAGTCTATTATTTCCTACCTTCCTAAACTAATAACAAATAACTAGTCTGCAACTTATACAAGGAACAATATCTAAAATTTATGACTACTATACACTCTTTCCACTAACTCTCTCAGACTCACCCCACTTCCTCTTCTATTATAATGAAGAACTATTGCTACTGCCAATAGAACGAACATTTCTGAGACCAATCTTTCCAGTAAAATATTCCTTTTTTATAGATGATTTATTAGACACATCTAGATAGGTCAACAAACAAAGAATAATGAGCATAAACCTGATCTATAGTCTCAATCCAATCTCAAAAACATCGATCCTTGAGGTAATACTTCATGAGGAGATCTATAGAAACATGAAAATATTTGGTATAAAGTGTGGAATACTTTATCACTGAATGATATCCCAATTCTAGATTTTAAAAATCACAAGTCTTCACCACCCTTAAGGTATTTGGGTAGAACTACCGATTGAAATCCACCTTAAAATAGGTCCACATGAGATCGTTGTGCCTACTTGAAAGCACCATCGACTCCCACCACTTCTTACCTGATCCTTCCCACACATACATGGTGAATCCCATTTTACTGATCTTAGGGGTCTTTAGGAACTCAAAGATATTCTCGATATGATCCAACCACTCCTTGAGCTCACTAGATCTTTTATTCCATGAAATACCATTATATTGTTTTATGATAAAATCCTAAGCATGGTCAATCATCTGTGTATTCTCATGACCACACACTTCACCCAAGGATTAGATCGTATAAATCACCAAATCTATCATGGTCAGATACATAGGAGGGTTCACATACATGGTACTCTCCACAAAACACTATCTATGTATGTATGAGGTCCTTATGGGAGGGATTTTCTACAAGACATAAGAACAAAATACTAATCAGGCACAATTTTTTCTCAAACCACATCAAAATAACCAAAAGAAACCCCATCATGGGTATCAACATGAATTACTAGAATCAAACACATTTAGAAATGAAAAATGAGGGAAGAAATTTACAATTTCAATCATTTATCACGTTGCATGGGTTAACTATATGGTTTGGAAAAACGTACACCAACCGTGTGGGTGTCACTAGAGTTGGCAGGCAGGGCCACATGAGCTAGGCACAATTACTACTGACTATGTCCTCTAGCTGTTATCTACATCCAGACCTCCCCACTTCATGTTCAAAACTCAAATGACCCTAGTTCTTTCCCTGAGATTCAACACAACCAATAAATACCTTTAAATTTCCTAAAAACAACCCATAAGTGGGCTCAAAACCTAATCAAAATCCCCAACCACCCATGGAAACTTGAGGTTTGACGTGAATAAGTGATGACTAGACGCTCCCCCATTACAACCTCTTAATTCTTGAGGCTTGAGAGTCCCATATTCCAACCTATTGAGTCTCGACTATCCTTGCTCTAATCTACCACTGATTAAAAAATAAAAATCTTCCTATGATACCATTTTGTATTGAACTGAACAAGTTTGACCTAACCCATCACCCATTTTGAGCCACCAAATGGCATGAAGCATGTTCTCAATCACCATAAGCTAGAAATAAAAACCAATAATAACCAACTATCTCTTGGGAATATATTTTCCACTGGTAAAACAACATGAATCATCTATAAAATGGGACCGAAACTAAAATATCATAAGATTCAATAGTATAAAAAGTAACATTAAAATTATTTAATAATGACTATTAAGATACTATAATAAATATCACGCATAAAATACAAAACATTTTGTAATAGGACATAAACATGGTATCTTAAGACAAAAACTGAAACTAAAATGAATGGGAATAAATCCAAATAAGGCCTGTGCAAACATCCCAATGAATAAAAAAATCCCAAAACGACTCCTCATGAGCCAACATGGTGAGACCACTTCTCCTCCATCAACTAACAAAACATGGTAATAATGAAGATCCACCCTATTACATTGTTCCATTAAACATAACTATGTCATAAAAAAAATATTCAAATTACCAAAGTTATAGGTAGGGTGTGAGGAATGAATCCCAGTTGGATACCATCATGTATCTATTTACGGATTTTACCCATGTAAACCAATAAACTAGTTTGATTTTTTTTCAAAAATAAACCACTTTGAAAAAAAAATCCATTTTCAAATCAACATTTTTAATACCTTTTCTTTTTGATTTTAAATAATACATATTTTCTAAATTGTTTCTCAATATAAATCAAACAAATAAAAAAAATACATATGGGACAACATGTTCAAAATAACAAACAAGTAAATAAAATAATATGATCATCATTAAAAAAAACATTTAAATGGGAATGTTCATCCTACTTATCATCACATCAAATGGTACTAATAAAATTCAAAAATAATATAAGTAAAACTTACATGAGTAATGTTCACCTAGGGATCTAACCATCAGGCCTATCATGAGCGAGTCTAACAATTTGGCTAGCCTGTAAGTAATAAAGTGATCTCTCCCAATATTCCCCAGGCCCAACTCTAAGATCTTACATGGTCTATCGACAACCAATCATGGAAGATCTCACAATCTTCATAAAAAAGTCTATCATTATCCCTTAGACACCAAAATAGAATCTTGCACAATCTTCCCTTCAAATGCTCACACAGTCCCTAAAACAATACTCTCCATCACACTTCAGTTAACCCATAATCTACTCCATTCCACACAATTAAAAAACATGTGCTACATAAATTAAAGTTAAATCACAATCCATTTTCATAATCAAACATGACTATTTTAATAAATCACCTTCAATATGGTAAATTATCTTTCTAAAACAATTTCAGTAATCCAATTAGATCCATAAAATCTATTTAATCCATTTTAACAAACAGTTGGTATGAAAACAAGCCGTAACCATTTGAAAAACCTCATATAAACACCCAATGGTCAACAAAAATTGTAAATCACATCAAACATGGAATAAACTTCAAGCATAAATAATTTTATTTGAAATTTAAATAACAAAAATTGAAGGTGATTATAAATTTAAAGCTATGAAATGAAAATTTATCTTACATAGAAACATATACCATGGATTCAATCCAAATCCTTTCACCTCTAATGAAAATCATCTATAAGAGGTAGAAGAAGGTCTCACACAACTAATATATAAGAAAACAAATAATTTCTACCATTACATACCTTGGATTTTGTCAAGATTACCCATAAGGTTCCAAACTTCCATAAAATTGAATATCAATTAAGAAGAATGTGGAAAAAGGAAGAAAGAAATGAAGAAAATGGCGTAACATAATCCAAAACACCAAGAATATAAGAGGAAATCACCACCAAGGTGGAGGGAGGAGCTCTACGGCCAAATAGGAAATGATGAATGATAGGGCCCAAGAATTAAAATATTCATAGGGGAATAATGGTAAAAAACACTTTTTAAGTGACCTAGATAGACCACACAATTATCCAAACCATGTTTCAACCATGTATGTGAAACTATCCACCAAAAAATGGGCCACATGTTACCCATATGTGTCGTACTATTTGAAAATACATTATTAAACCATGTAAAACCCCATTTCCACCCTCTAAAACCCCTTCACATAGTTATAAACATAGTTATACAAACAATGCACGAATCGGGCACCATGATTTCTGCTCCCAAAATCCCTATTTTCAACCCCAACACCTAGGAACTCCAAGAATGGTAAAAAAGGTAAATAAAACTGAAAAGTAGACATACTTGTGACCCGAGGGGTGTTATATTTTACGTAATAAGAATATCCATGATACAAGGAATATGGATATTAAAAAAAAATTAATATTTAATGAAATATTATCAATAAAAGGTGAATATTTCAAGATAAAGTTAATGATTACAAAATTAATAAGAGATCAATTCATTAGAAATATATGATTTATAATAAATTTATATATTTTATAAAATAAAATGAAACTGAAAAATAAGGTAGTAAAATAAATTTTCATTAAATATTTTTTTAAACCATTTAAAACTCTAATAATAATCTAAATATCATAAAATATTTATGGCGGTGGGAATTTTTATTAATGTCGTATACATTAAATAGAAAACATTCCTTTTGAATTTTATAAAGAAAGTCAAAAATGAAACTTTCAAAAAAAAGTAGGAATATCCCTTTAAAACATTATAAAAACTGAATTATAACATAAAATTCCCTTAATAAATCATTTAAGTAAAAAAGGGGCTTTCTTAAAATAATTTTAAAAAATATAGACATGTAAGAAAGATATACCTTATGAAAAAGAGAAATTATATCATATTTTATTTTAAAAGTTTATTTGCTTGATTAAATTAAAAAATAAATGAAATGTTGGAATAAAATATTAAAAACCCTTATGTATTAATAGGATAATAAAATAGATGTATTTCATTAAGTATTGGTTATAATATTCCTTCAATGAAAAATATAATAAATCCTATAAAAACGAGATTGTAAAATAAATTCTTACCTATTTAGTAGCATTTTAATTGAAAAACATTGGAAGAGATAACTTGAATTGAAACTTAAATAACAATGAATAAATATATATCCATGTTAAATACATTAAATGGGAATTATATTAACTATATAAAAATAAATAGGTGCATAATACCAAATATGCCTCAATAGAGTGAAAATTGAGAAAAGATCCCTTACCTAACACATCCCCTTAGATGAACATGTTTTAAACTCATGTATAATAATTTTAAATATGTTATTAATTTATAATAATACCATATTCATATGTATAATATCATATATTATTTTATTATGACTTCTTTTCTCTGGTTTGTTGATAATCTTTCATCATTAACGTTGTTTCGGGTGCTAAAATTTTCATATTCTCAAGCATGTTTTGTCGTAAAAGTTCTGGTTCTTATGTATAAGATATATTTTACTCAAAAAATAATTATAATACTATTATTAATATACTACTTATTTATTAGATACATTTTTATAATCATTTTTTAATTTTTTACATGGAAAATGAATTGCATCGCTTCGTGGAGACGATAGGTTGTGCGTATGCACTAATGATGTTATCATTTCATAATGGGTGAAAGAGTAAGATATTATATGATATATTAAATTTAAATAATCAATATTATGACATAGGTATAATATATATTCATTGGTTCCATAATTATGATAATCTACGTGATTTTGTGATGAAAAATAATTGACATTGGTTCGTGAGAAGGTAGTTCACTATACACATGAGCGATGATTTTGTTTCCCATTTTATAGATAAAGATATGGGTAAATATTATTACATAAATATAATAACAAATTATTATATGGGAGATAATGGTGTTATTAAATTTTAATTTTTAGGACACAATTTAATGTGGTAAAAGAAGAAGTAAAAATAAAGAACTTCTTTAAGCCGATTACATTCTCTTTGAGAAACCTCCTTTGGATATCTTCTTAAGGACCATAGAGTTAGAATTTTGGGAATAACCAAACCACTAGAACATGGATAATAATATTTGGGAGATATTTTTATAGGGTTTAGTTGAGATAAATGGCTTAATAGGTGTGATTATGTGATGGGAGTAGGCGCCCTTTTATAATTAAGGTGAGTGACACACGTGTATTTTTTTAAAGTTTTAAAATATTATTAATTCAATTTCTTGGAATAATATTGAAAAGTGATTAATATTATAATATAATAAGTTTATATTCAAAATATTTCAATAAATGAGGTTTAACCATGTGTTTATGTCATTTTAAGCCTTTTCATTTTAGATTAACCCTATATAAACATGTTTTGACCTTAGCTATCGTAACCTATTTTTACAATTTGTACTATTCATTATGAAAAAATTAAGTTGAACTTATTAAATAATATTAATTATGATTATTAAAAATATTTAATTAATTTTAAAAAATTAAATTTATATAGGTTATATAATATAAGTTAGAAATAAACCCACAAAACGCGATGAAAATTTGTCTTTCAAGAATTGAATTTTCAAGTATTATATGATCTTACATTAACTATATGACTAGTAATAATAATTATATGGATTAAAATTAATTTATTTATATATTTAATATATATATATATATATTAAAATTAAATAATTTATTGTTATAGGTTATTTTAAATACTTAATATAGAATTCCATTATGAATTTAAAAATAGTTTTCTGAAAAATATCCCTTTTTACCTCCAAATGATATTATCTTTATTTCTATAAAATTGATAATAAATACATGGTAAATTAAAAATATTATAATAAATTATTATAAATATAGGGATGAATAGTTAAATACTATATTTTTAATTATTAATAAATCTTACTTCTGTGGGAAAATTTCAAAATTTTATTCTAGGGTTATTTTTACCTCGTAAGTTCAAAATTGATATTCATCTAATCAAATTAGAATTTTTGTTCCATGATATATTAAAAAGTGAATTATAAAATGTTTAATTACTATAATTTAAGATTTTATGTTATAGTATGAACTCCAGGACATTAATATTTATGTTTTACCATAACATTACAATGGAAATATATCACACTCTCCATAATTCTAATTGGTAAATATCCCTTTTTACCTCCAAATGATCTTATCTTAATTTATATAAACTTGATAATAAATACATAGTTAATTACAAATATTAGAATAAATTATTACAAATATAAGTATTAATAGATAAATAAAATATTTATTACTATTAATAATGATTATTTATGTGGGAAAATTTCAAAAATTTATTCTAGGCTTATTTTTACCTAGTAAGTTGAAGATCAATATTCATCCTTTCAAATTAATTTTTTTTTCTATGATATATTTAAATGTGAATTATAAAAGGTTTAATTACTATAATTTAAGCTTTTTTGTTATAAGATGAACTACAGGGTATTAATATTGATGA
Source organism: Viscum album (assembly GCA_963277665.1). Lineage (NCBI taxonomy): Eukaryota > Viridiplantae > Streptophyta > Magnoliopsida > Santalales > Viscaceae > Viscum > Viscum album. Next base: position 57,922,039 of record OY728154.1, read on the forward strand.
TTTCCCATAACATTACAATGGAAATATATCATACTCTCCATACATAGGACATATCAGGCTACTCAAACCATAGGTTTGAAAGAGCTCTCTAACTCTAGATTATCACCGTACTCTCATATTACTTGAACCTCATGAACTAAAACTTAGGGTATTAATCTTGAACTTCTTGAAAACCAAATTTTTAGAATCATTGGAATCTCCCATCTTAGATAATTGCCGGGTTTCGAAAAGGTTTATTAATACTTAATCATAGTAGAGGATGTGATAGAAACCAAAAATCCTAGAATGTTATTTTAGAAATATAAAACAATATAAATATAAATAAGAATAATTTTTGTAAAATTGAATACATATAAAACCCTGAGAGTTTATGAAATATTTTTTTGAAAAAAATTTAATTTCTTCAATATCTTGTGTTACAGGTGACACTGAGTTTTAATGAACCACGATATACTATTAATAGTATTATTTAAACTTACCATTATAACCCTAACATTAATTCTTTTAGTATAAATAGGAATAATTAAAATTTTAAAATTAATTATAAAGGTTTCATATAAATAAAATATATTTATAAATAAATACATAATTTTTCGTAAAGCCTTTATATGATTTCAAAATACACTCATCTAAAAAAATGTTTTTTATTTCTTTTTTTCGCACAAATAATAATTTTTTTTGGAAATTTTAAAAAATTTATTGGAAAAATTAAATTAAAATTTTAAATTGAAATGTAAAAATTATCTTATAGTTAATATTTGATAATTTTATGAAAATATTAATTTTTCGATGAATAGTGAAAAATACCAATTTTTATTAATAAATGCCTTTTCATTTAATGAATTTACATGAAATTTATTACTTAAATATGGATTTAAACTTAAAATTAGTTCAATTATATATTTATCAATTCAATTTATGTAATTTTAATCAAATTAATTATTAATTTTGATATTAAAACATTCTATACTTTTGAAAAGTTTCTCTTTAGAGAATTTTTTTGTCACGTTTGCGTGCTAATTTTTTAATTAAATTTTATCACTTATACTATTTAAATTTTTAAAAATGAATTCAATATTTTGAATCTTAATAATTAATTCTATACAATAAGTTCAACTTAATATTTGGTCAAAATTAATAGTATATAAAATTAAAATTAATTATTGCGATTAAGTTTAAAACAGGTTTACTATGGGTTTAAACTAAACATATATGGTATAAAATGACCTAGAAAATTGTATATAACCCATTTTATTGAAATATTTAACCTTATATAATATAATTTTTTATAATGAACTAATTTGGAGCCTTTTGGAATGTTTAAAATGTGTGTATTCCATTTTCTTTTTAAACATTCCACATGTTTCCTTTCCCCTACTTATAAAAGACCAGCCACTCTATTATCCATTTCAAACTTCCAAAACCACTTGGATTGAACAATAACTAACAAAATAAATTCCATGATTTACTATAAACTTATTAGTAATTTTTTTATTATGAAACCCTCCTAATGAGGGTTTATTTATAAACCAAAATGGATTCTCTGTAGGAGAGGTATAGTCCTTAACCCTAAATTTTCATTTTTTTTCATCTCTAAATCCTTTAAATATTATTAAAAAATGTTGATATAATAATTTTATTTTATCACATATACTTATATGTTATTATGTTAATGTAATTTTCTACATATATCTCTTCTTACCTCATGTGGGAAATGAAACAGTCGATCGTGTGTACGACAGACAACCACCTCACAAACCGATGAAATTCATTTTCCATTACCACCTCTCACAGCTGGATATAATATGGATTTATATTTTTTATTCTATATTTATAATTCAATTAAAATTATTGAATTATAATATAAAACTTACCTTCTTTCTTTATATTTCACGAGAATAAGATAATTTTGCTCATGTGTACAACGGACTACCACCTCACAAAGCGATGTGATTCATTTTTCACTATTGATTTTCATGGAAGGTAATTAGGATACATTTAATGAATATATGTGATATATATGAAATGAAAATTATTATGATAATTAAATATATTATTTACCTTTATTTTGTTTCATTCGTTAAGAAAATGGTAACAACATTCTTGCATACATATAACCTACCGTCTCCACAAACAATGTAATTCATTTTATATCTACAACTTTAATGGATTACTATTAATATATATATATATATAATTAATATATATTATATTTATATAATTTTTAACATTATTTAATTTATGTAACCATGATAAAATTAAAAGGAAAAAAATACCAAAAAAACATGCTTGGAAAACAGAGTAATTATTTACCGAAATGTGGTATTAATAAGGAATTGTCAATAAAATGGAGATAAAATGTAATAAGTAAATAATATAAGGTATGAAAAATATTATTAGGTTTATTTAATAAATTTATAATGAAATTATATTTATTATACATTATGTTTAAATGTGTATAAAATAATTTTATACTTAAGGCATGCGATTTTTTTCTCACTTTTATTTATATGGGACACTTGCTGCATACACAACTTATTAATTTTATGTGGTGTATATATTGACCATGAAGTATTTTATAATTATTATCATTGAAATTATTGTATATAAATTTACATATAATGTTCTTTATTTCATGGGGATTATAATTCAAAAGTTTCTAAAGTGGTACAAGTTGTATGTTACAATCACATTTTTTATCAAGATTGTTTATGATTATGTTTCTGATGATAAAATCACATGATCTACCTCTCAAAAAACTCATGAATTTTATTCTCATATGATTATTTATTGAAATTAAATTTTTTCATTCCACTTTATTTTTTTTATGTAATCAATATTTTAAAAGAACTTTTTTATTGAAAAAATGAATTTATTTCTCTCTTCAGTCAAAATCCCTTTTTCTTCCATGCCAATATTTTCTAAAAATGTTTTAAAGAAATATTTAATATTATTCAATTATTATTTAAATATACTCTTACCCATGTTTGACTTTTTTATTTTTTTAAAATGGAATATTCTTTTCATATTCCAAACAATGTAGTTTTTAAATTTTAACAAAAACGTGAAAGAAATATTTATTTCAATATGTACAGAATGAATGTATTTTTCTACCATCATGTGCACTCAATTATTTTAAGTTCCTTTACATGTTTTCAGGGTAATTCTCAATTAAATTTTTCTTTAATGTTTGGGAATTTTTTATATTTTAATGAAGATATTTAAAATAGAATGTATATTTTCCTCATGAATGTTTTAATGATCATTTTATTGAATTTATATTCATCTGGGGAATCAAACTTTGTAATTGCTTATGTTTCAAAAAAGATATTATCCAATAGGACCACCCTTATTCTTTATTTGGATGGTTATAGTATGATTAATGTTTTATGATCGTTTGACACACAAATGTATGGATTATGTGAAAGGTGGGACCTATATCTCCATATAATGCATTGGGTAATGTTTTATATCTCATGAGATAATGATTAGAAAAAAGATGATGTGCTTGATTTGCTAAGGGAAATTGGATGGTGTGCTTTATTCTCCAGGGGAAAAAGGTGATGATGCCTGATTTGTTATGGAATGTGAAATAATTATTAATGCTCAATCAAAGTTTATTTTAGGGTCTTGGATGTTAACCTTTATATATGAAATAATTTCTATACTTATGGTGGTTCCACAATTATATGACATGATTTATGATGATTTCTCACTCTTATTATTCATTTATTTTGAAATGATAATGTTTTATGACATGGATCATGAATATGATCCTTGATAGATTGGGTATGAACCTTTTAAGTTATCTTAATAATTTCATACCTTGATTCTTATGTTATGCATTCATATGATCAACGATCGATATCTTCCATGTTTTCCCTTAATAAGAATCTAATATCACCATTTATAATGTTTTATTTCCCTAGGTTATTAAGAGAGGTTTAATTAGTGTATACCTATAAAGAGTACTAAATGATAAAAATATTATGGGATATATTAAAGAGCTTTCATGAAATATGAAGATTGTATCACTAGTATCCAAAGTCACTAAAATTTTATGTTCCTTGGAAATTTATTTGTGAAATATATTGAATATTATTCTATTAAGATATAATATCTATGTATGAAAATCCTAGGTCGTTATAGTTGGTATCAGAGGAAAGGTTTAGTTAACCTTTAGAAACAAGGGTGATAAAACTTTAGTGATATACCTTAGGATATTTATAAAGATATATATAAGGATAAGGCTAATGACAATTGAAAGTATAGGAAAATTTCTTTGAATTTTGGTGAAGGATTGAGAGAGTGGTTTCTAAGAAATCTCATACCTATCTGTATACTACAAGTGGATGTTACTCTAGTACTATTGTACCTGGGGGTAATAACTCTAAAAAGGGTGCATTGAACTGGATTCAATTTTAACTTAGTGTATGATAATAGTCTTTTTTGTACACTTGGTTTGACACTCCTAGGTTATATGCTTTTGAAAATTCACAAAATATTTATAAACCATCACGAATGGTTTGAATAATGACTATAAATGGCCTAGGATAAGTATAAGGTGTTAGATATTGAGAATGAAGTTTCACTATTTAGACATACTATGAATTATTTCCCATTATTAATCCCTTTGATCAATGATTCCCGTCTGTCATTCCCATTTTGGTTTTACTGAGGGATTGGAGATAGAACAATGAAGTTGAGGTGGTGATAGGTATGCTAAAATAATGATGTATCTTATTTGAGATTAGTTATATAAATTCCATTATATTATGAAAAGTACTTAGGAATGTTAATTTCTATACCCAATCATTATATTTTGAATTAAATATGAAAATAATTAATGGTATGATGATCATATATAAAGTCTATGATTCTTATCTAGTTGAAGTTTGTGGGAATGTGCTTCTTGAAAACCTCATTATTCTCCCTCTAGTTGAATTTGATGTTAAATTGGGCATTAATTGGATTTCTATAAATAAACCCCACATCAATTTTAAATGAAGTGAAGTCACATTTGATATTACAAACTAACCTATGATCCTCTATAAGTGTGATGATAAATATTAAATTTTGATAGAGATCACATCCATTGTGTCTGTATTGATTCCCATTCAAAATGGGTGTTTATCTCAGATGGTTAGAGAGAAACTCAACATAAACGATATGAATATTTTATGGGATTTTGTTTATGTATTTCTGGAAGTAATTCCTAGAAAAGTGAAGTTGAGTTCTCAATATAAATCATTCCTAGTGCCACACCTATTTCAAAGACTCTCTCTCCAGTAGTCCTGATTGAGTTGTAATAATTGAATAAAAAACTCCTAGATAATCTTTAAAATGGATTCATTTAGAAAATTTTGTAACCATGGAATGTAATTGTTATTTTTTTAAGAATAATGATGGATTTATATGACTCATCATTGATTATCAGGAGCGGAATAAGATCACAATCAAGAACAAGTATCCTCTACCCCTTATTGATGACTTGTTTTGTCAACTGCATGGAGCTCAATACTTCCACTAGATTTACCTTCATTTTTAAATCATCAATTGAGGGTTAAGAATTAGTATACACCCAAGAAATAATTCCATACATGGTATATACACTATGAATATATATTGATTCCACTTGGTCTTATTAATTTCACCTCCATCTTTATAGATTTAATGAAAAGAGTATTTAGTGATTACCTTTATTAGTTTAGTGTTGTCTTTATGTAAGATATTATTATCAATTAAAAGTGAAATTAATAGTATTAATATCACTTGATAATTTTGATGGATACCCTAAGGAGGGAGAATCTGTTTGAAAAATTTACAAATTGTGAATTTTGGATATAAAAGGAGGAATTTTTGGGCCATATAATCTCAACAGTGGGTATATAGGGGGATCCATTGATGATGGGGGATATTAAACATTGTCACAAACAAACCATGGTAACCACGATTCGATGTTTTCTTGGTCTGAATGTATATTATCAACATTTTGAGGAGAATTTATCATGACTATCTAAGACACTCACCAAGTTAACTCTAAAGGGAGCTAAGTTCACCTAGATGGATGAAAGAAAGGAAAATTTCAAGGAACCAAAGAGAATATTTTTCCTCATACCTGTGATTATATTACCCTACAATGGAGATGAGTTTTTAATCTATTGTGATTAATGAAAGTAGGGAGTGGGATTAGTTTTCATGAATAATGACATGGTTATATCTTATTCCTCATGAAAATTTAAGGTTCATGAGAAAAATCACCCAACTCATGATCTAGAGTTATCTTTGGAAAATTTTTCATTAAATATATGGATTAATTGTCTTTACATAGAAATGTGTGATATATATACTGATCAAAAAATTTTAAAGTATATATTCACAAAGAAGGATTTAAATATGTTCATGATTATATGGTTGGATATGATTAAAGATTATGGCTACTCAATACATTACCACCCTAGGAAAGCAAACAAGTTGGCCCATGATTTGAGTCAAAATGATCATGCTAGCTTCTTTATAATGAGGATCACAAAAGATCCAATATTTATAGATTTTCAAAGGATGGATCTTGAAATATTGAATGAAGTGTAGAAATGTTATCTTTCTCAAATAAGTGTTCAAACATCTATCCCTATGATGATAAAATTGGCATGGGAGGATGATATGGAGCTGAAAATGAAGGTGAGAAAAATTCATGGGATAAACCTTGATTTTGATAGAATAATAAGGTTCAATAATTGTGTATATCTTCTATCTATACTATATTTGAATAAAGATCTATTATAATAGGCTCATAGTTATTAATTATCAATTCATCCTTGAAGTAAAAAGTTACATAGATATTTAAAAGATTATTTCTAGTGGGATGGAATGAAGAGAGAGATCATAGAGTTTGTATCTCAGTTCTTAGTATGTTAGAAAGGTAAGGTTTAGAGAAAAATGTCTATGGGGATGTTACAACCATTAACCATACTATAATGGAAATAGGAAAACATCACCATAGATTTTATTGTTAGACTCCCCAAAAATATAAAGGGAATAATGTTATAGGGGTTATAGTCGATCGCCTTAAAAATTCATTACACTTAATCGATATCAAAGAAGACTTATCTCTGTATCTTATTTCTAGTATATACATTAAGGTAGTTTTATTTTAGTATGGGGTACCAAATTCTATTATGTCTAATTAGAATTTTTTGTTTACCTAAAATTTATGGAAAATTATTCAAAAGGATCTAAATATAGATTTGAGTTTCATCACTATGTATCATCCTTAGATGTTAGTCTGAGAGAATAATTAAAACCTTAGAGGAAATGTTGAGATCTTGTTCTAGGTATTTCAAATGTGTTTGATATCAACACTTTCCTCTGGTTGAGTTTATATGACAATAACTTTCACTCGATCATTCATGTGGATCCATATGAAGCGTAATATGTAAATAAGTGTAGAAATATAATGTAATAGGATGGAGTTCTATTAATAAATATATTGGAACCTAAGATAGCTGATGAAATGGTAGATAAGGCAAGATCCATTCAGCTACACATACGGGTAGCACAATGTTGGTAGAAAGGTTATAATGAAAATCATCTGTGAGATCGGGAATTTAAAGTTGGTGATAAGGTGTTTCTGAGAATTTCTCATCAGAAGAAGGTAATGATATTTGTAAAGGAAAAAATGAGCCTTAGATATATCATTCCCTTTTAAATTCTTGATCATATCAGAATGTTAGATTATCGATTGACGCTTCCTTCAAACATCTCTCAAGTCCCCGATGTGTACCATGTATCTCTGATGAGGAAGTACATACCTAATCATTATAATATATTAAACTCAAAGGTATTACTTCTAGAGAATGATATTTCTTATGATTAATAAAAAATGGAGATTCTATATCATATAGAGTAAATTATATGAAAAAAGACCACTCACGTCATCAAAGTTTTGTAGAAAAACCACAAGCTTTAGGAAGCTATGTGGGAACCCGGGGATATAATGAGGAAGAAGTATCCTCAGTTATTTTTACCAAAGTGATGAAATTTTTAGGGTGAAATTAATTTTAATGTGGTTATAATGTAGAATCACAATATTTTATTTTTTTTAAATAAATTTAATTTCTTTGATCGCAAGCATTACACGAGACATTGAGTTTTAACAACTTGTGATATAATATTAATATTATTATTTACACTTTACAATTATTACCCATATGTTAAATTTCATGAAATTAATAGGAATAATTAAGTTTTTAAAATTGATTATAATGGTTTAAGTTAAATAAAATATATTTATAAATAATTACATAATTTTTTGAAATACTTTGTATACTTCGAAAATACTTTTTTCCCAAAAACCGATTTTTATTTATTTTTGTGTATGAATAATAAAATTATTTTTTGAAACTTTTATATAATTTATTTTAAAAAATAAAGTTCATTTTTGGAATAAAGATGTCAAAATTATATTTGGGTGATTTGTTTATATTTTTTTGAAAAAATTAATTTTTCAATGAATAGTTAAAAATACCAATTTTTATTAAAAGATGCCTTCACATTTAAGTAATTTACAAGATCAATTTTCTATTAATTTGTATTTAAAATTTAAATTAGTTAAATAATATAGTTACTAATCCAATTTAGTTTATTTAAATCAATTTAATATTTAATTTTTAGATTAAAAATTTATATACTTATGAAAAATTTCTCTTTGGAGAACAACCTTTTCATCACGTTAGTGGGTTTATTTTTAATTTTTTTTCCAATTATGTAATTTTAATTTTTTAAAATGGATTAAATATTTTTAATAAACATATTTAATCCTATAATATAAGTTGAAGCAAATCTTTGGTCAAAATTAATAGTAAAAATAGTAAAAATTAATTACTGATGTTAATGTTAAAACATGTTTATCCGGGGTTAAACTAAAAAAATAAGGGACAAAATGACCAATAAACTTGTAAAAACCCCATTTAGTGTCCATAATTTGGAATTATATCATTTAAATATTTATAATTAACCATTTTGGATCCTTTTTTAATGTTTAAAACATGGATACACCTTTTTCTTTTCAAAAATCCCAAGTGTGTCCTCCCAACAACTTATAAAAGGACACCCCCTCTCCTCTCTACTAAACACTTCCAAAACCCTTTGGTACCATTAAATACATTAACAAATAAATTCCTTAATTACCTCTAAACACCCTATAAGCCTTTTTTTGAATGGTAAACCCTCCCAATAGGCCTTTAGGTATAAACCTAAAGGGGTTTTATCAAGAAGAGGTATTGTGTTTAACCATGTATTTTCATATTATTTATTCTTCTAACTCCTTAAATTATTATTATAATATTATGATATAATATCATAAGTATATAAAATATATTTAAATTTCATTATTTTAATTTATATACCTAATCTATCTCCTCTTCCTTTAAATGAGAAACAAAATTGTCGATCGTGTGTACAGTGGGCTACCACCTCACCAAATGATGTATTTCATTTTCCATCACCACATTTAATGGATATATATAATTGAGGATTTAAAATAATCATGTGATATTTATGAAATAATTAATCTTATTAAATTATAATATCACAAAAAAACTTCTTACTTTTTATTCTGTGGGAATATGATAATGCCAGTCCTGTGTTTGGAGGACTACCACCACGCATATTGATATGACTAATTATTAACATAAGATTTACATGGAAGTTAATAGAGATATTAGGAATGAAAATATATTATACATATGAAAAAAAATTATTTTGTAAAGTTTATATTTTATTTTCAATTCTTTTATTTCATCTGTTGGGAAAATGCAAACAATGTTCATGCGTACATAGAGCCTTCCATCTCTTTGAACCATGTAATTCATTTTCTATCTGTAACTTGAATGGATTAATATAAAGAAATATATATTATATTAATATCATTTTTAACATTATTTATATTATGGAACCATGATAAAAATAAATTACCAAAAATTATGAACCAAAACATACATAAAAAAATGAATATGTTATTACCCAAAACATGATTTTAACAAGTAATTGTCTATAAAAGATTAATAAAAGGTTATAAATAAATCATTAATGGTATGATACATATGGTTATAGTTCAATAATATATGTATAATAAACTTATATTTATTAATTATTAGGTTAGAATATTTATGAAATAAGTCAAGACTTATGGTAAGAGATTTTTGTCTCACTTTTATTTCTATAGGACACATGCCTTATGCACCACTTGTTTCTTTTGTATAGGGTATATATTACCCATTAAATACATTTATTATTATTATCACAAAAATAATAGTATATAAATTTCTATATAAGGTTATTTATTTCATGGTTATTATGATTCAAAAGTTACTAAAGTGGTAAAAGTCTTATATTACAATCTCATTGTTTATTGGGATTGTATATGATTAAGTTTCAGATGATGAAATCTTATGATCTACCTCAAAATAACATCAATATTTTTATTCTAATATTGTTATTTATTTAAATTACATGTTTTCCTTCCAATTTCTGCTCTTTATTCACAAATATTCTAAAATAATGTGTTTATAGAAAATCTAAATTTATTTCTCTCTTCAGTCAAAAACACTTTTTATTCCATGTCAGTGTTTTTAAAAAACATTTTAAAGAAATATATGCTATTTTCCAATTATTTTTTAATGACACATGTACCCATGTGTTAATTTTTAATTTTTCTAAAATGAATATTATTTTATTTTTACAAATGATATTGTTTTGAAACTTTACTGAAAATGTGAAAGAAAACTTCATTTTAACATGTTCGACATGAACGAATTTTCCACCATCATGAACACTAAATTATTTAAATATTCCTTTAATATTTTTCAAAGTTCTTATAAATTCCCCCACCCCAGTATCTTATAGTTTTTGGTTAATTTATTACATTGATATTATATATAATGAATCAAATCCCAAAGGACCGAACAATTTAGTAGTTCTGGAAAACTATATAAATGTTTGATCCTTATATTATAATTGAAAAATATAAAATACAACATAGATAATGATTTGGAACTCCACTATTATTTTATATTAACCTATCATATCAACCATAATAAACTTCTTAAAATCCCTAGGAAAAATAAAACATAAGAAAGGGGTGATATCAAATTTTTAGTAAGGCTTAAGTACAAAAAAAGCTATATTAAATAAGCATAAATAATTATGGCATGTTAAATAACTAAAACACATTCCATTAAATCAATAACTTTTTCCTAATATGGACATAATTAAATTTGATTAAATAATTATAGATAAATGGTACCATGATATAGAAAACTTAACCATGGATATTCTACTAATCAAATAATCACATGGAAATCAAAAACTAATCTAATAATGCTTGAATTCATAATACTGGGCATCTGAAACTTACTATTGATGCCTTAGCCAAGACATCTAAAAATAAATGGGTAATTCCTCATCCAAAACCCAACATATTTTCTCTCATGTAACAGAAATAGGCATTGAGGGGAAATAATGGTCCCTTCCCATCACTTACTTAGTCTAATTCATTCCTCACATTCTTAAATAATACAATTGAGTAAATATGCCATAACAAAAATAAATAACTATTCATATTGGAAGAACTAGTCATACAAAATATCAATACTTTCCTAGTAAAAATGATCATAAACCATTTAATAAATTATGGAAGATGGTATCATAATATATCAACATCGTTGAAGTAAAATATTTAATATAGGATGTTTATATATATTAAAATATTTTAAATGATATTATTGAAAAATTATTGAGTAAAATACCCTTTTCACTATGAAAATCACTTATATTTTTAAAATGATGTAAAATTATAAAAGAAATATTTTCATTGGAAATAACCAAGTAAAATTTTAAAGTATGTTTTAGACCATTAAGGTTCCATGATGGAGGGAATATCTGTTCATGCTATATAAGTTAAAAAAAAATTTATTTTATATTTTTTTTGGAAAAGTCTCAAAGAACCTTGTTTATAAAATGAAGAAATATACCTTTCAAAACATTTTCATAAAATTTAAAACCTAAGTAAAATTACTTTTAATAATCATAGGATATTTTGAAAGAACATTTTTGGAAACAATTTTATAAAATATAGTCATGGAAGAAAACGATAGTTTTAAGGGAAGCTTTAAAAGGATAATTTTTAAAAGGAAGTCCCTTATAAATATCATATCATTGTAGTGATAATTAATAAAATGAATTGAATATCTGTATTAACTATAAATATAAATAAAACAATTGTAAATACATTATAAGATATTAAAATTCATTTCACAAGTAAGCTTAGTAAAACATAATCAAGGAAGTCGAACTTTAACCGAAATAGTGGAAATTGGGTTTTTAATTCCCTTACCACTTTGTAATTAGTCGAATCGTATTACCCATAGAATTAATAATTATAAAATGAAACATTTAATACTATGAAGATAATTATATTCATGATATTATATATAAAATGTATGTATATACACAACATACAAGAAATAACTTGTGAATGTGGAATATATCTCATAAAAGTAAAAGTGAGATGAGAAAACCTTACCTTATGGTTCCCTTTAGTTTTAAATACTTTAATCTTATATATAAAGGTTTAAATATTGTTATTAATTAATTACATAACTATAATCATATTTAAAATATCTTATATGATATATTTGTGACATCTTACCACCTGTTAATTAATAATATTTCAATATTTTCATTGTTTCGGGTGGATTCATTTCATGGTTTCATGATTGGTTCACTTGTGTATAAATATGGATTTTATTTTAAAATAGAGATAAAATTACAGAAGTTAAATTAAATGGAATTTATGTACTTCCAAAATTTTAAATGTTCAGATATAACATTTTCATTTCTTACGTGAGGATGATTCATTTGATAAAATGGTAATGATAAAAGTTTAGCTTAATTTGGCAGTTTTTCTAACCATCATGAACCAGTTTCATTTTATTTAATATTATATATATATTAGTTAAAAAATTAAAAAATTTATACTATATCAATTAATTTTTTTTAATAATAATAATACTTTTATGACCATACTTAATGGAAGTAATGGAAAACGAAAAATCATTATTCACAGAGATGGTTAACTACCATAATTTGTACAATGGTATCATTTCTTTAAATAAGAGATGTTAATAAAAGGTATGGATATAAGATATTCCATTATGAATATAAAAATTATAGTTTATACATGATAATGGAGTTATTATGCCTTGATTGATTAATAATATTAAGAGAATTAAGAAAAATAAAAGAAATTAAGAGAGGTTGTCTGAGAAAGTTACCTCTAGTACATCACCTCCTTAAAGGACCCCTTAAAGAACTTGAAATTGGTATTTGAGTGATACCAGAAGAAAATGGACATTGGGAGAGTTGGAAGGAGAGGATTTGGAAGATATTTTATTATCTTCAATATTTTTTAAGAGAATGTGGGTTGTGAGGAGTGGTATATATACTTGAGGACGAGTGGTTTTAGGTTATCAAATAAGGATTATTTAATAATTAAAGAAAACCACATTTGGTTAGAATTAATTAAAACAAATTATAGTTATAATTAATACCATAAATTATGTTTAGGGTTGATAAAAAAAATCAAAAAACCATTTAATGTTTTTTTAGGTATTTTAAGATTTTACCTTTTAACTTTAACCCGTTACATTATTTTACCTATACTGTAGTAAATCTTTTTTTATCGTGATAAATTTTTTATGCCTAAAAAGGAAAATGAAATCATAAAATAATATTTATATCTTTATTAAAAATATGAAATCCATTTTACTTCATTTAATTTAAAAAAAGTTAAAAAATCAATTCTAAATATATTATGTGTATAACTCATAAAAACATTTTTTTTAGGTTAAAAATCATATTTTTCAGAATTGATAAGCATGTGTTTATAAATTTAACTGATAATGTATCATGTCATTAATTAAATACATTTTTTCAATAATTAGGGTTAATAAATTTTAATTCATGATCATATAATAATTTTTTCATAAGAGTTATTGTATTTCGTAAAAATAGAATTTTCAATTTTTAACCCCAAGATCAAATTTTTAAGAAAACTACAAAAAACTAACCTAAGATAGTTTTGACATGATGATCCCAAAAATGAATTTTATTTTTTTTGAATGAATTTTATAGAAGTATAAAAAATTAATTAGATTTATTTTATCAAAGAAAGTAATAAAAATCTCTTTTTGAAGAATAACATTTAGTTAAAGACTAAAACGAGTTTACTTAAATTTATATGTCCATTTACTAAGAATTTCTTAATTTTTATTAAATATGGACTTCATATTTATTTCCCAATACATTTTATATTATTCACACCCTCTAATTTAATGTCTAATTTATAGAATTCTTGTTAAAATAATTATATTTTGGAGTTCTTTTAATATCGATGTTCTATTCAACGTAAGCTTTCAACCACAATTTTATTTTTAAATATTAGGGTTTTATAATTCCTTAAAAAGTTAAATTTTTCTTTAATATTTTTTAATTTTTTATATTTTACAGAATTTATTTCAAATGGAAATGATATTTTCATCAAGAATGTTTTAATTGTCTTTTTTTTAATTTAAATTCATCAACGACCACAACATTTGGTGATTCTTATGTTTTACTTGGGATATGATCTAGTGGTACACACCTTATTATTTATTAGTATGGTTATGATATGATAAATGTTTTATGATATTTCTAAATACTGATATGTGTATTATGTGATATGTGGGACCTAAATCTCCCTCCAATTCATTGTGTAAAAATTTATATATCATGAGATAATGGTGGTAACATGTTGATGTGCTTGATCCACTATGGAAAACGTGCCAATGTGATTGACCCACTATAGTAAATAGGTGACTATTCCTAATCCCTTATGATTTGATGGTCTTGGATGTTAAACTTCACTTGAACTTATACTTCATGATTGATTTATGATGATTTCTCACTCTTATGATTTATTTCTTTTTAAATGATAATATTTTATTCCATAGATCATGTTTATGGTCTATGATATATTGGGAATGAAATTTTTAGGTTATAATCATAATATCATACCTTTATAATTATATTATTATTTAATATGATCATCAATTTATATCTTCCTTATTTACCCTTGTTAAGAATATGTACTCACCATTTATTATGTTTCCTTTCAACAGGATGTGAATAAAGTTTGAAGTATTTTATGTATATAAAGAGTTATAAATGGGAATTTTTTTATTAGATATATTGAAGATATTTCATGTAATAATAATATTGTGTATCTATTATCCAAAAACAATAAAATGATTCAGTCCCTGACATTTATTTGTGAAATATATTTAATATTAATATTTTAAGATTAATATTTTTGTATTCAAATCTCAGGCCATGATAATATAATTCACCAAATAATCCTTTAAAAACTTTCTAATCTTCATCCAATTTGTTTGATAATTATCACCAAATTTTTATAAAAGGCCTCCCATCTTTGATGGTATCTATAGTTCAAAATGAATCCCTCTTCAAATGAGAGAGACTCTATTTCACTAATAGTGTGATAAAACCTTGATGTTATGAGGATGAATAAGAAGAGAGATTAGGGTCCACAAGAGTTTTGTACAAGCATGAATAAATTACACACTAACTAACACTCCCATATAATGGAAGTGATTTATATGAAACCTGAATACACTCCTTGTGTCATACCTAACACCCTACTATAGTAGGTAGACACTATATCCTAAACTATCACACAATATTCGCGCTAAAGGAAATTTATTCATGATTATATTAAAAAGTTTAGTTTATTAATTTTCGAATTTTATTTTTTAAAAATAAACTTTATTCTGAAATAATAATAAAAATATTATCTTAAGTTGAAATTTTGATATTTTTCTAAAAAGATTGATTCTTAGGTGATTAGTGAAAATTCTATTTTTTCTAAAACTATGAAGTTTATGGAATACCTTGGATGTAAGCATAAAATAAAACTCACAATATCATTATATTGAGAAAATATAGGTTTTATAAGTAACATTATAAATTATAAAATATTATGTTTAATTTATAAACTTATATTTTATATTTTAAAAGTTAAGTCATATTTTCACTAAAATCATTTTAATGCATGATATGTTTACTATTTTAAAATTAAATTTTACTAATTTTATAGATTTCATATTGTTAAATTTATTCAAAAAATTTAATTGGTTTGTCTAAATTTTGTAAAAATTCCATTTTATTTGGAGGCATAAAGTATAAATTACTAAAGTAAAAACTAGTTATCATGGTAAAAGATAAAATGGTAAAAGTTAAAAATATAATGAAAAAGAGAAAAAAATGTTTAAAATTTGTGTAAAATTGAATGGTATAGGATTTATATACCTTATCCCTTCCTCAATATGTTAGTTGTTTTGGATCCACTTTCTTTGAGAGTGACTTCCCATTATTAAAAATTTAGCGGTATTTACCAAAATGCTATCGCTTTTCAATTATAAAATATTCCTATCACCACCCCTTAAAAACCACTTATAAAATTCAGTTTACTACTTAAAACATACCCTTTTTAATCATATTTTAATCCACTCTTTCTTCTATTATATTCCATTCACAATATTTTATCCTAAGACCTGTATTTGTGGCGGATCATCTAAGGAAATCTCAAAGTATTCAACATGAGTAATAATTTTTTACTTAATTTATTTCATTTCTATATTAACTTTAAAATTATAATTTTATCATCCCTATGTGGTAAAATAATTATTGGTTAGATATTTAATGTTATTATTTTAATGGAATCATCATTAACCGCCTTTACCCTTTTCCTTAAGAAAAAACAAAACATGATTCATGCGTATGTGCAGACTACCACCTCCAAGTGGAAACATATTTCATTTTCCTTTACTGCCTAACATGGTTAATAAAAAAAGGTAGACTTAGTAATTAATCATGATATATATAACATTTTAATTCTTATGATATAATAAAATATGTTAATCCTTTATTTCTTTATAAGGAAAATTAAATCATTATCCATGCATACATGTGTACTTCATCCTCTATGGAATAATGTATTCTATTTTTTTCATTACCAACTTTAATGGTTGGAATTAATAATAGTTTTAAAGGATATATATGATTTTTTGGAAATTTTTAAGGGTTTATAAATATAAATTAAATAATATATTAATGATAAAAAAATAATGAATCTTTATAAAATTAAATGTCTTAAACAAGCATACTAAGATGAAAATATTTTTATTCATAACATGTCATATTATTATATCCAATTATTATTCTCATAATCACTCCAAATTATAACATGGGACATTAATAAACTCTAAATGGTATCATTATTCTACTTTTATAATGATATTATAACTAAACCACCTCATAATCATTCTATAAATCAGGGTATGTTCATGTTTGGGTTGGTTTAACCACCAACTTGAACAATACTATAAGTGTATGTCATGAATGAGTATGAGAACATAAATACTTGTATAATATGATATAAATTTGTAATTAATAATTTTTTATATATATCATAAATTTATATTTAATATCTTAATTAAGTAAACACACATTGATCGTTAAGAATCACCAAAATATGCTTGTTATCAATCCATCTTCAAGGATAAAGACTAAAAATCTCATGAATGAAATTTTAAACATCATAAATTATTATTAATCTTACATAGAAGTAAATTTAATGACCTAATAATGATTAAATTTGAAAAAATAATGAATATGGATGCCACATATTAGAACAATGTCCTAGAATAAGGCATTGACATTATGTTTTGATGGAAAAAATTATACATTATATCAGAATGAAGCCACTTATTATTGTTTTTAACGATTTCACTAATTTTCATTGTAAAGACCCAGAAATTCAGTGGAAATTTTTTTCTTTAATTCATGGGAATTTTATGAGTCCGTGAAAATTTATGGCGCCTGATTCCGAGGCTCGGTGTGCCCGGAATTTTTTTTTGAAGTTTTGTTCGGGTATGTCCAGTAAACGTAAAAGTGAGATTTTATAACTTTTGAACTGGTGCTAGAAATTGAAATCCGAGGGCACCGTTGAAATTGCAGCGCTGGTATTCTCTTAAGAAGGCCTTCTCCTCGATGATAGATAGTCGAGAATGAAAGTTAGAGTTTGGGGTTTTTAATAAAGATAAATAAAAATAAATGTTAGCATATTTTTATTTTTGAGTTGGTTAAATCCTCCAAGAGGTGGTTAATGGTGGGGGCCACCACACCCTAACCTCCCATGGGAGGTTACGGTGGTGGGGCCCACCCGCACATAACCTCCCTTGGGAGGATATCCTTGGTGGGGACCACACGGGCTTTAAACCCCCTTTAACTCCCCATAAAGGGGGAGAAAACTCTTCACCTTCCCCACCATTTATTTGATCCAACTCCACCCATTTAATTTAGTGACGTAACTCATTTAATTAAAACACATTTTGAATTCTTTTGAATATTTTGGCCAACAAATTAAATAATGGGTTAACTCAACCCATTATTTTAGGTTGGCAATTCATTTGGTGGAGCTTTGAGAAAGCGCTTCGAAGAACTTGGAGAACCTTTGGAGAAACTAATTCTCCAACGAAGAATGATCTTCAACCATTACAAAAGAGATGGATTTGACCGTGAAGAACGTCATCTTCGACTTCTTCACCTCCGAACACTCATCCACCAACGACGGATATCCTGTTCCTTTGCCAACATTGATGAATCGACACTGCCTTTCTGCGACTTCATCAATGATCATCGACATACGCGGTAGGGGTCATTTTGATTTATTTCGATCTTTTTTCTTCATCGTTCTTGAGATTTGATAATAGATGATTGCTATCACCCTAACGCGGAGGGCACGGGCCGAACAAACATGGCCCGACAACCCTCCATTGGTTCTTGTTTCTTTATGGCAGGGGCGACGCAACGGCGCCGCTGGAGGAACGGGCTGCGGCCGACTGGCTGTAGTGGTATACACAATGACTATCAACAAGATGGCCGCGAAAGAAGCTAGTGGCGCAAGGGCTTTCGGAGGGGCGCGACGTCGACGTACCGCGCGGAGAACCAGACCGTGGCTAGGTGGGATGCGGCGGTGCCGTTGCACCCCGCCAGAGGAAGGAGCTGCGGTCACGCATGCCGCGACAGTCGGACGGGATGGGTGTGGCACCATCACATAGCATCGTAGAATAACCATGGCCATAGGCCGCAGCGGACGGAGGAGGGCGGCCGGCTGAGCCGACTGCTGGTGAGTGCGCTACAGGCGGGACCCGAAGGGTCCCGCGGTTACTGAGCCAGCACCACGCGCCGGCCTTTGCTGAAGAATGGGGGGTGTAACCCCCCCTATTGATTTCTAGGTAGGGCCCCGCAGGGTGCTGCCCCTAGCTGGCACCCCTGCTGGCCAAGCAGGTCGGCTGGCAGGGCCTCCGCGCCCCCTCGTGCCGGGCCACGCGGGCCGCCGCGCTGGGCCGGGCCGCCGCGCCGGGCCGTGCCGCCGCCTCTAGAGTGGGCCGGTCTCGATGGACCGGGTCAGACCCCGGTCCGGATCCGGACCCGGGTCGGGTTGGGTTAGTCCGGTTGGGCCGGACCGGACCTGGACCCAGTTTTTACTCATTTCACCTTTTCACCCATATCTTGGGCTAAGGGTGTCCGATCGACGAACCGTCTGTGACGACAGAAATTTTGGAGCGATATGTTTCTTTTAGAATAACCCAATTGAGGGTTAGACATAGTTGGGGTACAGTCAGGTTGGTTTGAACCTAAAATCCAACTGGGCCCCTGGGATATAAATGCTAATAACTCACAGACCGGGCGTCCGATTGAGGCGTCGTCTATTGCGTTGAGACCCCTACGATGAGGAGGACCATTGAGATAATTATACTTGGGAATTAGGGACAGTTGGAATTTCGACCAGTAGCTCATGGAGCGGATCCTCCCAGAGATGAGCGAGAAGAGTACAAAGACCTATTATCTGGATGAGACCTGTCGACTGGTGACCTTTCGACTTAGAGTGTTTTGACTAGACCAGTGGGAAGCACCTCTCTGTGACGTGAAAAACCCACAGTGGGGAGCACCTCTGTGTGATGCAACCGACTCACGGTACTCGACAGGAGGATTACCTCAGTAGGCTACGAGGGGGAGCGCCTCTGTGTAACGCGACAGACCCATAGTGGGGAGCGCCTCTGTGTGACGCAGCAGACCCACAGTACTCGATAGGAGGAGTACCACAACCGTCCAAGAGAGTGGGAAGTGCCTCTGTGTGACGCGGCAGGCCCAAAGTACTCTATAGAAGAGGAGTACACCAGCATCCGAGGTTTCCATAGTTTGAATGGGAGTGTTACATGTTACCACCTCTAGAATAAAATCATAGTTTCAGCTGAGTCAATGACATTAGTGTTTTCCTCATGATTGAGATGGGTTGTTAGATAACTTTGGTATATGTATGGGCATATACCTAAGTAATGATTATCCATTGAATCCATGCTTTGTGGTTTATCCTTGTTGGATTTAGTGAGACCTTGAGGGTATCGGGGTCCCTACTGAGTATCGTTATACTCACCCCTACACGGGCTATGACTGCACCTCGTTGTGTTGGATGCAGACAATGAAGAGTGCTGACTGAGGCAGAGAGAGTAGCAGGACTAGACGGTACACGGAGGAGGACCACTTGGTGTGATGGTACATGGAGGAGCCGGACGGACGTGGAGTGCCGAGGAGGCTATCTGTACCTACCCTTCAGGTAGGGTTTCCCGGTGGGCAATCCAGTAGCTGTTACCTTCTTTTAGTTGTACTGTTACTTTTCCGTTTCCTTGTACTTTACCGTTGGGCTTGTATTTTCGGACCATTTTACTTTCCATCACACCCTCTTTGTATACAGTTTTTACTTAGAGATTTGCTTCCAGTTGTGTACTCTATTGTGTTTGTTTATAGTTATAAAGGTAATGACTTCCCAGTTTAGGGCTTTACGCCTTTGGTGCTAGTCGCCTTCCCCTGGCCTATGGGAGGCGGGCTTGGGGTAGTCACGATACGGGCCCCAGGGGATGGGTTGTGAAAAATTTGTATCAAAGGCGTCGGTTCTACCACAGAACATGGAACTCTGATCTTTCTATTCTATGAAGCAATAGTGTTTAGGGTACTAAGTGTGGTTTTCAGTTCAGGGAGTCCAGTGTTGGTGCAGGCGGCCGACGTATCCATAAACCAGGACCCTGACTACTGATTTCTAACTTAGTGCACAAAAACGCTGATTGCATGCATGTCTTTAAATGTTTTATTATGTCAGCTCAAACATGTCAGCTCACCAGGTATAAACTTTTGACCATGTCGCATCAGTTTCTTTTAGGATGCCTCCCCACAGAGTCCCAAGAGTCATACGATCTAACAGCCCACCGAGCGATGAGGCTTTTGTGTAGGGCCCTTTACCAGTGGAGGCACCAGTGATACCACCTCCCATTGGGCCACAAATGCCACCATCCCCAACATTTGATGATGCACGCTGCTTGAGCACTTTATATGAGTTTTAGCGCCAAAGGCCACCCAGGTTCCAGGGAGAGACGGACCCACAGGTGGCTGAGGATTGGCTGGAGGCTGTGGTGAGAGTCTTTATGCTGGTAGGGACTCCAACAGACCTTATGGTGATCCTTGCTGCGATTCTCCTTCAGGAAGCAGCAGGAAGATGGTGGAGCCTGATTCTCCAGGTGCATGGCGATGCGACACTACTCTGGACAGACTTCGAGAGCCTGTTCCAGGTGGAGTTTGTTCCAGTGACTCTATGAGTAGTGCAGATATAGGAGCTCCTACATCTTCAGCAAGGTAGCACGATAGTGGCTCAGTACTCAGCGAGGTTTACCGATCTCTCGCACTACTCCACAGATATGGTACGAGACCCATTCTTTAGGGCCCAGACCTTTGAGCAGGGGCTCAGGCGAGAGATCAGTGCATTGATGATCTCCCTCAATATCCCGACGCAGGTGGGGGTGTTAGAGAGAGCCTTTCTAGTGGAGAGTTTCCTTGCTGAGCAGTCAGCAGCAGCGATACCCACTACTAGTCGAAATCCAGTGGAGTCTTCTACGGATGGTAGTAGATAGATGGTGTAGAGGTACAAGAGGACCAGACCCATGGGTGGACGAATGCATGAATTAAGATCGGTTTTTCAGAGTACCCGGGGTAGTGACATATATTTCAGGAGTAGACAGTGTTACTCATGCGGTGGGCAGGGTCACATGGCTCGTGATTGTCCGACTCACCGTTTAGATGATCAGTAGATAATTGAGGGACCTCCTAGGAAGAGGTAGAGGTTCGATCGAAACGGTCCGCAGGGCGAAGGTGGATGTGGCAGAGGAGATGGTCAAGGAGATGGTGGTGGATGATGTTACAAGGTGATACCGCCACCACTACTAAGAGGACCACCCCGACTACAGGGAGCTGGAGGACAGGGGAGATCTCGGCTTCAGGCAGCTGAGACATACAACCATAGCGCTTCAGAGATGATATGAGGTTCTATTAGTGTCTACTCCACCTTAGCTGCACTTCTTATAGACATAGTTTCCAGTCACTCTTTCATTTCCATTGCCCTCATTCATAGCTCAAAGATTCCGACGGAGCCGTTGGCTCAATCCTTACGTCTAGAGACTTCTACGGGAGTAGACTATATGATTACACACTGGTGCCGACAGTGTGAGCGTACTCTAGGAGGTGAGATATTCGGCTGAGATCTCCTCGTAGTGGCGTCGAGGCCTTAAGACACCATCTGGGGTATAGACTAGTTATCTATATTCCATGCTCATATCTACTGTATTAGGTGCAAAGTGCGGTGTGTCCACACGGATGGGACAAGTTTTACCTTCATCGGTGAGAAGGGGACCTTTGCAGCACATGATGGACTTACTCGAAGGAGGGTACAGCCGATAACTCACCAGTTGGCTTTCCTTACCCTTAGGGAAGTTGATGTGGAGAGTTTGATTTACCCTGTAGTGGTGGACCAATACGTGGATGTTTTCCTTGACGATGTTCCAGGACTACCTCCACGCAGAGGGGTGGACTTCTACATTGAACTGTAACCCAGGACAACACCAATATCTACTCCATCATATCGGATGACTCCTGCTGAGATTCAAGAGCTATGGGTACAGCTGGAGGACTTGTAGGGAAAGGGATTCATCCAACCCAGTGTTTCTCCCTGGGAAGCCTTGATTCTGTTCGCCAAGAAGGCGGATGGGAGCTTGAGGCTTTGTATTGACTACTGTCGCCTGAATCAGGTGACCGTGAATAAATATTACCCACTCTCGAGGATTGAAGACCTCTTTGATAAGCTCAAGGGATCATGGTGGTTCTCGAAGATAGACCTCAGATCAGGCTATCACCATCTCAGAGTTCGAGATGAGGATATACAGAAGACGAACTTCAGGTGTCGGTACGACCACTATGAGTTCTTGGTTATTCCCTTTGGCATAACCAATTCTCCAATAGTGTTCATGTGTCTCATGAACATGATTTTCCAGCCTTACCTTGATCACTTTTTCGTAGTCTTCATCAATGACATAATGATCTACTCGACTATTGAGGAGGAGCATGCCAACCATTTGCAGGTAGTACTAGACACACTCCGAGAGCACCAGCTTTATGCTAAGCTCTCGAAGTGCCAGTTTTGGATTCGAGAGGATTACTTCTTAGGACATGTCATCTCAGAGTTTGTATTTGTAATATATCCAGCGAAGATTGAGGTCGTACTTTCTTGGGAACCACCTAGGAGTTTGACGGAGGTACGAAGTTTCCTGGGCTTGGCTGGGTACTACCGAAGGTTCGTTCCATACTTTTCTAGAGTTGCAGCACCACTGTCAGCCTTGACAAAGAAGGGGAAACCCTTCGTGTGGTCGGAGAGATGCCAGCAGAGCTTTCAAGAGCTGAGATAGAGGCTGACTAGTGCCCCCATCTCGAGGCTTCCAGAGGAGGGCATATGGTACGTAGTTTCCTGCAACGCATCAGGTACCGAACTCGGGTGTGTCCTGATGTAGGAGCAAGCTGTGATCGTGTATGGTTCTCGACAGCTGAGACAGAACGAGTAGAAATATGCTACCCATGACCTGGAGTTAGAATTAGTGGTCTTCACCTTGAAGATGTGGCAGAACTATCTGATGGGTGAGCATTTCATGATCTACTATGATCACAAGAGTCTCAGGTGTATCTTCTCTCAAAAGGACCTGAAACTGAGACAATGACGATATCTTGAGTTCCTCCAGGACTATGACTTTGAGATAGTCTATACCCCTGGGAAGGGTAATGTTATAGCATATGCTCTAAGTAGGAGGACCGGTATTCAGCTTCTAGGAGGGGAGACAGATCAACTGGAAGCTTTACAGATATCCTTTGTGGATAGGGATAGAGCAGCCTATCTACAATATCTTACAGTCACTCCTCCACTTCTTCAGCGATTCAGGGAGGCACAACATGGGGATGCTGACTGCGAGACACGACGTGCTCATATTTCCACAGGACAGGAACTTGATGGATTTTATGAAGGTGGGGAGCACTTCATCCTCTTCAGAGGACGTACCATGGTACCAGTTTTACTTCATGAGGAAGTGTTGGGGGAGTTCCACACTTCCCCTCTAGCGGTACATCCAAGAGTGGTGAAGATGTATCAGGACCTTCAACGACAGCATTGGTGGCCAGGTCTAAAGAAGGCAATAACGGTGTTTGTCTCATGGTGCCTCACTTGTCAGCAAGTGTAGGCAGATCACCAGGTACCAACATGCTTGGTTCAGCCATTAGAGGTCCCAGAGTGGAAGTGAGATGGGATATCCATGAACTTCCTGATGAGTCTTCCACATACATCCAGGAGTCACGACTCGATTTCGGTGATCGTTGACCGACTCACCAAGCCGGACCACTTCCTACCGATTAGAGAACATGGATCATTATAGAGCTTGGGACGCAATTATGTGCAAGAGAATGTGCGTTTACATGGAATAACTTATTCGATTTTCTCTGAATATGACGCACAATTTACTTACTAGTTATGGAAGGGGTTGTAGGAGGCTTTTGGGACATAGCTTCGCTTTAGCACCACCTTCCATCCTAAGACTTATGGTCAGACAGAGAGGACCATCCAAACCCTGAAGGACATGCTTTGAGCTTGAGTCCTCGACTTTGGTCGCAACTGGGAGGATCACTTATCATTGGAAGAGTTTTACTATAACAACAGTTATCACTCCACCATAGTTATGGCACCCTTTGAGGCCTTGTATGGCCGACCTTGCAGGTTTCCACTATGTTGGACAGACCTAGGGGAGTTAGCATTAGTGGGACCATAGATGGTACGGGCTACCACAGAGAAGGTGCAGATTATCCAGGAGCAGATGAAGACTGCACATAGTAGGCAGAAGTCATATGCTGACAGGAGGCGGAGACCTCTGGAGTTTGAGGATTGCGACCAAATCTTCCTACAGGTCTCACCTCGATGAGGTCTATGGAGATTTGGCTGAGGCAGAAAGTTATCTCTAAGACTTATCAAACCTTTAAAGGTCCTCAGTATAGTAGGAGAGGTGGTTTACCGCTTATCTCTTCCACCTCAGTTGCACTGGGTGCACGACGTCTTCCATGTATCTCAGCTGAGGAGATACGTGCACGACCCTTCCCACATCTTCGACCAAGGAGATCTGGACATCGATGAAGGGGAAAATTTTTATGGAGGTCCTAGTGGAGATAGAGGACTGATAGGGGTGGGTCCTACGTGTATGGTCAATACCTCTGGTCCGTATATACTGGCAGCACAGGAACCTCCAGGAGAGCAAATGGGAGCAGGAGGCTCAGATGCGTGCTCAGTACCCCCATTTGTTTCCTTAGTTCGAGTTGTAGCTTATAGGGATGTAAATACCTGAGGTGGGGAGAATTTAAATACTAAGAAATTGTGTGGAAATTTGTTTCTTAAATTCACGAGAATTTTATGAGACTGTGAAAATTTACGGTGCCTGATTTCGAGGCCCGGTGTGCCCGGAAACAATTTCTGAAGTTTTGTTCAGATACATTCATAAAATGTACGAGAATGATTTTATAACTTTTTAACCGATGCTTGGAATTGAAATCCGAGGGCACTGTTGAACTCACAACGCTGGTATTCGCTTATGAAGGCTTTCTCCTCGACAACAGATGGTCGAGAATGGAAGTTAGATTTTGGGGTTTTTAGTAAAGTTAAATAAAAATAAGTGTTAACTTGTTTTTATTTTTGAGGTGGTTAAAACCTCTAAGAGGTGGTTAGTGGTGGGGCCCACCACACCCTAACCTCCCATGGGAGGTTATGGTGGTGGGGCCCACATGCACATAAAATCCCTTTGGAGGATATCCTTTGTGGGGACCACACGGGCTTTAAACCCCCTTTAACTCCCCATAAAGGGGGAGAAAACTCTTCACCTTCCCCGCCATTTATTTGAGCCATCTCCACCCATTTAATTAAGTGAGGTAACTCATTTAATTAAAACACATTTTTAATTCTTTTGAATATTTTGGCCAACAAATTAAATAATGGGTTAGCTTAACCCATTATTTTTGGTTAGCAATTCATTTGGTGGATCTTTGAGAAAAGGATTAGAAGAACTTAGAGAACCTTTAGAGAAACTAATTCTCCAATGAAGAACGATCTTCAATCATGCCAAAAGAGAAGGAGTTGACTGCGAAGAACACCATCTTCAACTTCGTCACCTTCGAATGCTCATCCTCCAATGACTGATATCCTCTTCCTTTTCTGACATTGACGAAACAACGCCGCCTTTTCGCGACTTCGTCAATGATCATCGACATACGAGGTATGGGTCATTTTGATTGATTTTGATCTTCATCGTTCTTCATCTTCGATAATATCCGCTTACTATCACCCTAACAAAGAGGGCGCAGGCCGAACAAACACAGCCCAAAAACCCTCTGTTGGTTCTCATTTTTTTATGGCGGTGGTGGCACAACGGCGCCGCCATAGGAACGGGCTACGGCCGATGGGCCGCGGCGGTACACGCGGCGACCAGAAACGAGCTGACCACGGAAGAAGCCAGTGGCTCAAGGGCCATCGGGCCGTCGGAGGGGCGAGGCGTTGACGCGTCACGTGGAGAACCGGACCGCGGACAGGCGGTCCACAGTGGTGCCGGTGGGGCGCGGTGTCGTCACACCGTGCTAGAAGACGGAACCTCGGCCACACAGGCTGCGATGGTCAGATGGGCTGGGCGCAGCGTCGTCACACCGCGCCGAAGAAGAACCGCAGCCATAGGCTGCGACGGACGGAGGGGGGCGACCGGCTAAGTCGGTCGCTGGTGGGTGCACTATAGGCAGGACCCGAAGGGTCCCGCAGTTACTGGCCCAACAACACCTGCCGGCCATTGGTGAAGACGGGTGGGTGTAACCCCCCCATTGATTTCTTGGGGAGGCCCCATTGGGCGACGCCCCTTGCTGGCACCCCCGATGGCCAAGCAGGCCGGTTGGGTAGGGCCTCCGCGCCCCCTTAGGTCGGGCCACCAGCGCGGGCCGCGGCACCCGCGGGCTGGGCTGCCACGTTGGTCCGGGCCGTCGCTCTGGACCCCAGTCCAGATCCGGACTTGGGTCGGGTCGGGTCAGTCCGATGGGGCCAGACTGGACCCGAACCCAATTCTGACCCATTTCACCTTTTGGCCCATATCTTGGGCTACGTGTGTCCGATCGATAAACCATCTATGGTGATGAAAAGTTTGGAGAGATATGGTTCTTTTGGAATATAAAAAATGAGGTTTGGACACAGTTGGGGTATATTCGGGTTGGTGTGAACCTAAAATTCAACCGGGCCCCCGGGATGGAAATGCCAATAACTCACAGACCAGGCGTCCGATTGGCGCGCCGTCTGTTGCGTTGAGACCCCTACGACGAGGTGGACTTTTGAGGTACTTATACTTGGGACTTCATGACAGTTGGAATATCGACCAGTTGCTAATGGACCGGATCCTCCCGGAGACGATCGAGCAGAGTATGGAGACCTCGTAGCTGGTTGAGACCCAACGACTACTAAAATTTCGACTCGGAGTGTTTCGACTAGCCTAGTGGGAAGCGCCTATTTGTGACGCGAAAAAACCACAGTGGGGAGCACCTCTGTTTGAGGCGGCAGACCCACAGTACATGATAGGAGGAGTACCTCAGCAGGCTACGAGGGGGAGCACCTCTGTGTGACGCGATAGACCCACAGTGGGGAGCACCTCTCTGTGACACAACATACCCATGATACTCGACATGGCGAGTACCACAACAGTCCGGGATAGTGGGAAGAAGCTCTGTGTGACATGACAAGCCCACAGTACTCTATATAGAAGGAGTACACCAGCAGCCGAGGTTTCAATAGTTTGAATGGGAGTGTTACATGTTACCACCTATAGAATAAAATCCTGGTTTTGAGCTGAGTTAGTGACATTAGTGTTTTCCTCATGATTGAGATGGGTTACTAGATAACTTATGTATATGTATGGGCATATACCTAAGTAATGGTTGTCCATTGAATCCATGATTTGTGGTTTATCCTTGTTGGATTTAGTGAGACCTTGAGGGTCTTGGGGTCCCTACTGAGTATCGTTATACTCACCCCTACACGGGCTATGCCCGCACCTCGTTGTGTTGGATGCAGATGACAGACAGTGTTGACTGAGGTAGAGAAAGTAGTAGGACTAGACGGTACATGAAGGACCACTCAGTGTAATGGTACACAGAGGATCTGGACGGACATGGAGTGCTGAGGAGTCTATCTATACCTACCCTTCAGGTAGGGTTTCCCAGTGGACGATCCAACAACTGTTACCTTCTTTTAGTTGTACTGTTACTTTTCTGTTTCCTTGTACTTTACTATTGGGCTTGTATTTCCGGCCCCTTTTGCTTTCCAGTACACCCTTTTTGTATATAGTTTTTACACAGAGATTTGATTCCAATTGTGTACTCTGTTGTGTTTTTTTACAGTTATAAAGGCAATGCCTTCCCAGTTTAGGGCTTTACGCCTTTGGTGCTAGTCGCCATCCCCTAGCCTATGGAAGGCGGGCTTGGGGTAGTCACGATACATGCCCTGAGGGATGGGTCGTGACATTCGTGGATATATTATTACCTAAGTATCAATTTATTATGGCTTAATATTGTTTACTTATTCCTTCCATATCACTTGTGTAATGTTTATGATATCTTACACTGTATGAAAATTATTACTGATCATCTAAGATGACCTTTATTTGTTTTTATTTCCCTAGGAAACCTATAGAAGAACTATATATAATTTTCAAGGATATAATAAAAGTAATAATGATGTTCTTTCATTATTTTCATTATGTATCTTATGATTTAAAATTTATTGTATGAATTCATATAGTCTTCCAAGAATATTAAGATATTATATCCTATAGAAAATATTTTATTTTGTACCAATAATATAAAATAACTACTGAATATAGGTTTTGGTAGTCTAGTTTGTTATAGTTAGTATTAGAGAAATTTTAGTTGGAACATTGGGTACTATATTTAGAGGAACCTAATTTGATTACACAAGTACTATGAAAAACCCTCAATATTTCTATGGGACACTATAGAAAACCTAATAGGTGTTTTATTTTTCTATTCAATATCATGACATAATCATGTGTATTTCATTGTAATATGATATAGACTAACATAAATAATGGGAAATATATCAACAAACTTATCTAATGTATGAATATCCCCTCAGAGAGAGTTAATGAAGCTGGAGTTGTGGATAATAATATCGTACCCATATTAGGGTAGTTTACCTAGGTTATGACAATTAATATCACCTGTATAGAGTGAAATGTTGATCTAAAAAATTTTGTGACTATGTTATAATTCTTCATATGAAAAAAACTCCAACATTAATTAGAACTAATAAACCATTGGTAGCTAAAAAATGGATCATTTACATAGATAAGATCAATCCCACTTTGGGAAGTATTGGAAAAGAAATAGATGTCATGGATGTCTATCATCTAAATGGAGATGAGGACCTATGGTGGTATCTAATTCAAAATACTAGAGACGAAGATCAAGTGTGATCTAGTGATAAGGAAGGTATCATAATAATAAATAATATACACTTAATATAAATATTTATTGATGCTTTTATAAAATAATTACCTAGTTATCCATCTGGTTACGAGGTTGAATTATTTACTGAACTCATTCCTTATACAAGAACTATATTTAAAACTCCCTATAGAATGAAACTAGTGTGGTTATTGTAATTGAATGAAAAAATTCAGGAGTTCTATAAAAGGGATTTATACCCCTTAGTGTTTCCCCATGAGGAGCCCCTCTTTTATTATTGTAAAATAAAGATGGGTCTATGATACTGTGCATCAGTTATAGGGAGATCAATTACATTACCATAAGAATAAGTGTCCTTTTCATCACATTGATGAATTATGTGATCAAATTCGAGGATCCAAATAATTTACAATGATCGATATTTTATCTAGTTATCATTAACTAAGGGTGAATATTGATGATATATCAAATATGACATTTCTAACAAGTTATGAACATTTATTATGAGTTTACAGTAACGAACTTTTCAATGACTAATGTATCTTCTGTCATTATGGATATTATGAATAGAGTATTCAAGGATTATATTTATCACTTTTTGGTAGTATTAATTTATGATTTATTGATATACTCTAAGATCTTTGAAGAGAATTAGGGTCATCAAAAAATAATTGTAGAGACTGCTTGGGAAAATATTATGTGGGAAATATAATAAGTATGGATTTTTCCTCAATGGAGTTTCTTTTCTTGGAAATATTTTCTCTATTTGAGTTGGTGTCCCACGACCAAATATTTTTACTTTAATTTTCTGAATATTTGATCATTTTAATATTAATGAAACATATTATTACATATTGTATTTTTTTCATTTATTTAATGTAATAATGGCCTAGGGTGTCTATCACATTGTTAAAGCCATAGAATTCTCCTCTATGATGAGAACCTTGAAGTGTTATGATGATATTTTTAAAGAGAGTTCTACATTCAGAAAAAATTCTATGATAAAACACATATAATCAAAATTTTAGGTGTGGGAACTCATAAGTGTATTAGGCTTATTCTCATTAAGTTTTCACTTTGTAATATCAATGATGTGAGATTATGAGAACAAACCCACCTGTAGGAATTCTAAATGTTTTGGTATCATCAGATATCCCTATATGAAAATTTGTGTAAAGGTCCCTAGAATTTAATATTATTATTTATACATGTCAGAAATCATTCACTTAAAAGTATTTTGAAATAAATGATGATAACAGTTCATAGAGAAGTTGGATACATTGGGTGAATCATGAGTGATGTGTTATTAATGAATAAGTCAAGGAAGGATCTATCCCTTACATCTTAATAGAGTATGATATCTTAGCCCATTTATTGGAATAGAACCATCATATTAAATTCCCTATTAATGGTGTAATGATGTATTTATTTCAGAAATTGAAAAAATATGTATCAAGGATATAGGTTGGTAACACATATTTAAAACCTTATTGATAAGATATTACGACAAAGGTATTATATTACATAGAAAGTGTTCATATGTGGTTGTAAACATAAAAAAATTAAGTTCTTTCTAATGTGTTCCATAACCCATTTCTATAAAGTAATCTTGGACTTTTTTCAAGACTGAATAATTCTAATAAGAAAGAATCCTTGAGGTAAACACACTAGGTGTTTCTATTTATCTTGATTAAATTATATTTAAATTTTATTAGTTTTATAAATATTATTCTCAGAACCGAGGAATAGTTTTATTCATGTTTATTGATAAAAAATATTAATTTATTGATGAATAAAATATTTCATTAAACATTTATTTTGGTATTCAATAAATACTAAGCAGTTCGAATTGACAAAGACTTATTTTGGTGATAAATATTAATTTACAATCCAGTAAAATAATATTTTTTGGTGTAAGTTTCTACACATTCCATAGAATAATATTATTATTATTTTTGTTTTAGAATGGGGTTTAATAAAGGATATTATATTATTTAAGGGATGATGTGAAATTAAATAATATTTCTGACATAATCCCTAACTCTATAAATATATAGTTATTTTTAATGTGTACGGTTAATTTAGGAATATAGATTTTTTTCTCACAACAAATTCACTCTCGAATTATTTTTTCTATGTCACTCTAAATAATGATAAACACAAGAGAGATTTATTCTGGATATAAGGATGAGTGGTTAAAAATAATGACACAAGATAATTGATTTTCCATGCTAGAACCCATAAATAAATTAGTGATGCTTAGAGATCAAAGGAGCACATGTGGATCACAACAATAGGGATTATACAATTGGATACTTGCAAAGATATAAAGGTAATCTAGAAATGGGTTTCTAAATGATCAAAATCTAAATATAAGAAAGGATCCTAAGGAAAGTTAAATAATTTCTTAATATATAAATAAATTAATTATAAATGTATCATGAAATATCCTATCTCTGGATTTCCGAGTTTTCACACATCAATATCTGATGGAAATATGTCATTGTTCATGGAATTCAGGTCACTGATAAAATTGTGAATGATCCATCAGATCAAAAAAGTATTTTTATTTATCACCATTCCCGATACTTCCACTATTCCTAGAACCTTTAGTTGGTATATTTATGTCTATGTTTCAAATTTATAATTATTTATTTGATTATTTATTGTTGTACAATTAAAATTTTATATTCATTTCAACTTTTAATTCCTTCCTAATATAATTTCAAAATATCTTCTTCCACTTATTCATTTCTAAAAAATATTACCAATATCAGTTAATGATTAATGAATTTTATATATGAAGATCCTATTTGGAGGTGATAAGAATCCTTTATGGATAACACAAGACTACATGGAATCTACTCTCATGTTACATGTTTTATATCCTTGTTCATTTTATAGGGATTCCCATGTGAATTCCAGGTCATTGTGTAATAAGTATATGCTGTGTGAAAAAAATGCACCGCATGTAGACTTTACAAGGTGCCACACAACTTTATTGGAGTACAAGTCATTTAGTTTTTCTACACATCAGATAGTCCACACATTCTCAATTTGGAAAACATGGATTCAACAAGTGTCATGTAATTAATGAACCATGTGTATTTAATACATTATGTATTTAAATTGGTAACTGAGTAACTAAAGTTATACACCATGTATCCTCTATACATGATGTGTTCTTCATATATATCCACAAAAAGTATACATCGAGTCCCTAGGCATGCACTTTGGATATTCCGTGAAGATAATTACACATTGTACAACGGGATTGTACATGCCATGTACTTTTACCTATTTATGAGGAAATTTTAAAATTAATAAATTAATCCTTAAACCTTATTGAATCAATTTATTTGGTTAATTTAGTTTATAATACATACAGATCAATAGGTTTTATATTATATTAAAAGTTTAATTATTTCCTCATGAAATTTTAGACTATGAATGATGTATGTTTATTATATATTAAATAATAAACACATTAAATCTTATAGGCTACATAATTTTCATGTGTTCCTTGAACAGTACACATCATGAAATCATGAAACATTCCATGTACACAATATGTCATATGAGTGCATTATATACAATTAAACCATATTGAGTAGTTCAGACTGGTAATCTCTAGATTTCTTCCATGTATAAATATGTGTATTGTTTTATTGAGTTTCAAATAAAATAATATAATTTATTTTATTGAAAATAGAAACATATGAGGATTTTAGGATGATTTGATGAAATAAGATGAAATGAATTAATTTATTAATAATATAGTTATTCAGATTAATTCATAAGCATTTTATCTTATTAAAAGAACAAATTGAAATGAAGGCCAACTAATTATTTTTAATGCGTCATCATTTCATGTGTATGACCGGTCTTGAGCTTTAACAGACCTATGTATAAGTTAGATTAATTTAATTTAATTAATTTTTTGGGTTTGAAATTGTTTATTATTAAATTAAACTGATGGTCTATGGGTCATATCTCCCTCCATTATTATGTAGGACTTGTGTGTCAAATGTTGTTTTTGTAATTACCCTTTAACCAATCCTTTGGTTTCCTTAACCTGAATGTGAGTTATAAATTATTTTAATTAATAAATTTTCCTAATGCATTTGGAGGTGGTTAAGGATAGAACCATAATGATCCCAACCCAGGTAATTCATAGTTTGACATGTAGAATGTTGTAAATCATACTCAGACCGATAATTGGAATTTCCCACTAGGTCATAGGTTGATTTATTGTCTGATCAATAAATCAACTATTAGATAAGATCATTATCAATTTATTTATTTATTTATATATATACATTTTTTATTTTATGGATGCAAGACCGTGATCACATAAATAAATGAATTAATTTGAAAAGATAGAATTTAAATAAATGAACTATGATTGAAAATTTTATCAAATATATTTAATTAATTAAATAAAATACAATTAATATTAAAAATACTTTTAAATGATAAAACAATATAATATTTATGCACAATGAAACAAAATATCTCATGTTAATATTAATTCATTGATCCTTACATTATATGAATTAAGATAAACCCATAGTTTAAGTGTCAGTTTAGCCTCCGTCGGAGACACTTTTAATTATCAATAAGTATTAACTAATATAGTGGGTTGAATTAACCAAATATGTATCAAGTTTAATGTCCTATGTCTTTATAATACAAATTTGGAGGCATGTGTTGAGGAAATATGAGTTTGGGTTTCTGGATTGGGAGTTCATTCAACAAATCAAAGGGTTGTAAGTCCACAGTCAGCAAGACCACCTACCTAAATAATTTCTATTAATTTTCATGATATCCTTCTATATTATAAGAAATTAAATAATCACATCCACTAGAATTTCAATGAAAATAGACATTCCAAGTTCAGTGGTGAGGGATATTAGGACTTAATGAAATAGTGTGACATTTAATAAAATTTATTTTATTATTTCTCACATATTTTTTCATGAATCAAATTACTAATAATATGGTCATTTATATTTTTGGAAAAAATAGAATTTATATCATCAAAAATATCTCTACAATAGATATTAGATAAATACCATATCAACCCTAGTAGCAACTTCTTGGAGTGGTTCAAACACCCTCAGGTTGTGTTGCACCATGAATGAAAATATTAGGTACTAGAATACTGAATTCGCAATCTGCCTACCAATAAGGCAAGTGATGAAGATTTCATTGTCTATAAAAATATATGAATGAAATGGTCAATATTATAATTTTCATGCTTTATTATATGTCTAGTAAAATCATAGAATCTCATAGAAATTTGGATTCTTATAGCATGCTCGAGCATCTCCACGGACTATATTAAGAGAGGTATAGATATAAAAAATGTGAGATATTCAAGGCTCTTTTTTAGAGAATTATTATATATAGGTACTAGTTGGACATCATGTAGTCAAGATCAGTGTCTAAATTGAGCACCTTGTGGTCATAGGGTTTAAAATCCATAATGAACTATGCAAAAATCTCATTCTTGAATTAATCTCTTAGATATTATCTATTTTAATATAAAAAATACTGAGAAGTTTCTCCCAAATATACTTACTCTCGTTTTCCAAGTATATAAGGAGAATTTCTGTAAAAATACTTCCATCCTTATGGTGACCAAATGAAAAGGCCAAGAAAATAGCCCAAAATCCAATGATTCTTTGTGACTTCCTTATAATAAGAGGAAGATCAAGGGGTATAATAGAGAACATGATGTCATTTGTTTCATATATGGAAATAACGACCACTAGAAAGAAAACTAAAATTAGCCTAAGAATCTTGGGGACTCATCATGTGTATTTTTTATTGAGTGAAATTTATATGTTTCTAGAAATTGTGTATTATATATAGATTTTGGTTCTCACATATGTATTCAAATATAGGAAAAAATAGATTCATAAAGTTCAACTGATGGAATGTAGATCTGAGAGAAGACAATGAGGATAAACTTAATGTTTTAGCTATCTGTGACCACCAACACATTTTTTTAACTAGAATGATCTGGGTCTTAAAAGATTTTTTTATGTTCTATCCATTACCAAAAACATTATTTATGTATCTAAACTAGATACTAATGAATTTATTTTAAAATTTTAAAAACTAACTATCTTCTTTTAAAATGATGAAACTTTTCATGGTAAGGAACATTTAAATAATATTCTTTATGTGTTGGATTACACAAAACAAGTAATGGAAATCAATAATGAAATTACATCACAAGACTCTTGCCACACCCAACGTTTTTATCACTCATTAGTTCATGTAAACTAAAAGAGTTTGACTAAATTTATTAATGATATATATTTAGATTATTTTGAACTAAACCCACTTTGTGTATGTTATTCAGGTTTACAAGGAAAAATCTCCAAAGCTGCATTTTGTTGAAAAGGTGAAAGGGATAAATAAATTCTTGAATTAATTTTCACCCATGTGTATGGACCATTTCCTATTGAAGTAAGTGGTGGGTACTCATACTTCATAACTTTTTCTAATGATTTTAAAAGATATGGATATATCTACTTGATGAGGTATAAGTCATATTATTTTGATAAATTCAAAGAATACAAGAATTAAGTTGAGAACCTTCTTGGTATGAAGATTAATAAACTCTACTCAGACCATGGTGGAGAATATATTAATCAAAACCTAATTCATTATTTACATTATTTTAGATCCCATTCCATATTATTCACACTTATACACCTCATTTTAATGGTTTAAGATAAAGGAATAACCATACCTTGTTGGAAATGGTGAGATAAATGAGGGGTCATGTGAATCTTCCATTATTATTTTGTGATACACATTTAAAACATTAGCATACATACTAAACTGATTTCCGACTAAAGAAGAGGACTATATTCCTTAAAAATTATGGAATAGAGAGAACACCGTGTTTTTATACTTACATGTGTGTGGATGTGAAGAATTTATTTAGGCCCTTTTAGGTAAAAAACTTATACCCTATGTGAGAAAGTTTATCATTATAGGATATCCTAAGGAAATAAGAAGATACCCGCTATAAAATAATTTATAAATTTTTTTTATGGTTGATTAATGTCAAATATTATTTGATAAGAATTATATATCTAAAAGTTATAGTGGGATAAATATGGACTTCTATGAAGTCTATTCACAAGATACACAAGTGTTAAAATAGGAACAAATATAAAAAAGTCTCATTGAAGAAGATATTCTATAGATATAAATACTGTGTAAGAGTAAAAAATATGATTTCGAACAAGAAAGATATGGTTTTCTAGTCACCAAGGATGGTGACTCATTATTAGTTGATAATGATGTTCCTCTAACATAAAAGGAAGCAATAAATGGCACATACATTTCCACGTGAAAAATCCAAAAATCCTGAAATGGATTCCATGCACCAAACCCAAT
Organism: Viscum album; assembly: GCA_963277665.1. Taxonomy (NCBI): domain Eukaryota; kingdom Viridiplantae; phylum Streptophyta; class Magnoliopsida; order Santalales; family Viscaceae; genus Viscum; species Viscum album. The sequence goes on from OY728154.1 coordinate 57,959,554, forward strand.
TTTGGATTTTGGTAGATCCTGTATTGGATGTAAATTCCATTGGTTGAAAATGGGTATTCAATAAGAAACTATAGATGGAAGGAAAATTCAATACCTTTAAATCATAAATCATTGCAAAAGGTTTTAAAAAATGTCAATTCATTGACAATGACAAAACCATTTCACCATATGTAATTTTAAAATATATCATAATTATACTCACCATTTCGTCTTATCATGACAAGAAAAATTGGAAAATAGATTTAAAAATATCCTTCCTTAATGGAAAAATTTAGGAAGATATCTATATGACACAACCTAAAGGTTTTGTGACTCCAAATATACTAATAAGGCATGAAAGTTACAAAAATATATCTATATATTAAAGTAAATATCTAGGTCATTGAACATTAATTTTTACAAATCAATAATAGAATTTGGTTTCATAAAGATTGAATGTGAGATTTTTATCTATAAAAAATTTAGTGGGAGTTTTTTCATTTTTTAATAGTATACGTTGATGAAATATTACTTATTGGAAATAAAATAATAGTCTTATAGTATATTAAGGTATGGATGAATAAATTATTATCTATAAATTAATTAAGTAAGGTAACAAATACTCTTAAGATCAAGATCCATCATGATAAATCCATGAGATTTCACATATTATATTAAGGTACATATATTAAAAAGATAATAAAGAGGTTCAATATGGAACAATCCAAGTGGGAATTATTTCCAATGTTATATGGTATTAATATTTCTTTGAAAATGTGTCCTTAGATATGTGATTAAATAAATACAATTTCAAGGATTCCATAAGTGTTAGGGATTAGGTCAATCATGTATGATATGCTATGTATGAGGCTAGATGTCACCTACACATTGACTGGAGTAGGTAGTTATCAAGATGATCCAAGTGATCACTATTGTATGTAATTCAAGACTATCCTTATGTATCAGAGAGATACTAAGGATATATTCTTTGTCTGTAGAGGATATGAGTAACTAGTCATCAGAGGATATCCATATTCTAGTTTCCAACCAGATATAGATAGAAGGAAATATCAAACAGGATACATCTTCATTTTTGAATGGATGTACTATAATCTATAAGTGCTTAAAGAAATTTGTGGTAGTAGACTCCAAAATGGAATCTAAATATATTACAGATTATGGGGTTTCTAAATAAATAATATGGATTCACAAATTTGTTCAAGATCTTGATGTGGTTCCAAGAAGTAAATTTAATATCACACTCTATTATTATAATACTACTATGATGACCCTCACAAAAGAGTTATGGTCACATCAGTGAACAAAGCATATAATCCAGAAGTACCATATCTTGAAGGATTTTTCGCAAAGATTAATGGTTGTAGTGATAATTATTTCCACAGAAGAAAACATGGAATAACCCTAGAATAAATAATTAACTTAGAGGAAACATGATTATCATGTGAGATCTAGCATACTGAAATTCATAAGCATTTGGCTCTAGTCTAAGAGGGATATTTTTAGAGTTGGTGTCCTAGGACACATTATTTGTACTTAAATTGCATGCATATTTTCTAATTTGAATATTAATAAACATACTTATTACATATTGTATATTTTTATTCATGACTTTAATGTAATAATTTCCTAGGGTATCTATCACATTGATAAGGTTATAGCAGTTCCCCATAATGATGAAAAATTTGAAGTTCAATGATGATATCATTAAATATAGTTCTATAGTCGGATAATATAAAATGATGGGACAGATAGAATGTGACTTTCAGGTCTAAGTACTTAGAGGATGTGGATTATTCTCATGATTTTCACCCATGGAAATATCCAAGATGGGAGATTATAAGAATAGATCCACTAGTATGAATTCTTCATGTTATGGTGTTATTAGATATTCCTATCTGAAAATGCGTGTAATGGTCTTTAGACTTTAATATTATTATTAATACATGTTACAACACACACACATGGATGTATTATCTTAACCATGATGATAATAGTTCACGAATAAGTTAGATATATTGGGTGTGTGAAGAATTTGTCCCATCCAACTTTATGAAAGCCAATATCTCACACCCTTTATGGGAATAAAATCATTTCATTAAGTTCCTTGGACAAGATGTAATAATGTGCTTATTTAAGATAGTAATGTAATACATATCAATCAAATAGGTAGGTAACAAAGATGTGGTAACTGCTTGATGAGATATTGTGAGAAGGGAATTATGTTATATAGTGAGCATTCATATGTGGTTGTCGATTTTTTACATTAAGTTCATTCTCTTGGTATCCTTGACTTGTTTCTATATATTAATCTTGGGCTTTAGGTAATAATTCATAACGGAAATGATAAATAATCCTAGAGGTCCACACACTAATTGTTTCTATTGATCACAATTAAATTATATTTTAATTTAATCAATAGAATAAATATAATTGTTAAGACTGAGGAATAATCTTATTCACATTTATTGATCTTAAATATTTTTTATTAATGAATAAATTATTTAATTAAATATTTATTTAGGTATTCAATAAATTTTGGTTATTTCAAACATAATAAGACTTCCTCTAGGGATAAATATTAATTTATAATCCATAGAAACAATATTTTCTTTTTTGGGCATGTTAGCACACATGGCATAAAAAATAACAATAATATTATTATTTTAGCATGGGGTTTTATAAAGGTTATTATATTATTTAAGGGCTGAAATGAAATTAAATAATATTTTTTACCTAATCCCTAGATCTATAAATAAATGGTTATAATTATTTTGAATGATTAATCAATAAACAGGGAATTTTTTCACACATGAATTCTCTCTAGAAATCCTTTTTATCTTTGATTCTCAATAATGAGAAACAAAAGAGATATTTCTTTAATATAGAAGGGTGATTGATCAACACGAATTAAAAAATAAATTTTTTTCACCATCCTAGAACTGGGAAATTAATTAGAGTTGCTCGTAGATCAAAGGATCATGTGTGGATCACCAATAGAGGGATTCAACAATTAGAACATTATAGCACAACAAAGGTAATTTGAGAAAGGATTTTCAGATGATCAATATATATATTGAAGAAAGGATCCTAATACATGGTAAATAATTTCTTCATATCAAAAGAAAATAATTATAAATTTAATGTGAAATACCCTCTCTCTGGGTGCTAGGTTTACTTATATCAATATCCTATGGAAAATTTTAATTGGTCATGGTGTTTATGTTAATGGAAATATTATGAATGATCCATATGACAACCTTTATTTTATTACAAACTTAAACATGATTTATTACATAAAAATTCACTTGATACAACAAAGAAGATTGAGAGGTTTTGTGACTTTGGGGATTAGGATCATTACATAAGAACATGAAACATGAAATACAAAATCTTTATTGAAATCTTCCTTTAGATGACCACTACATTCCCTCGTACTTAGAATTGTATGGGATAACCTGAGGTCATGCATAAGAAAAGGGTGAGCTATAAAGACCAGTAAGGGAATGAACATGGAATAAAATGAGGAGTACAATAAATGTTAGACATTAGGCATATCAATAGAGCACAGTAGAAACAGGAACATAAAGGCATGATAAAGCATGATAATCATAACATGGAAATGCGGCAACAACACTTAACATGGAATTAGCATGAGCCAAGGCTCATTGCACATTGAGCATGAGTAAATCCTCATTGCACATAAAGCATGAGTAAACCCTCATTGAACTTTAATTAGCATGATTCAACACTCATTGCACATGATGTATCATTATACTATACTTTATCCAATGCATTGGAGTACTATAAGGGCACACCCTTCTTAAACATTTCATTTCATGCATAAGTGTGCCACATGGATCATAAAACATGGATTCATAAAACATAATAATTTATTCCAAGATAAAGGAATGTGGAATTAATACATGAAACTTTATAATCAATAAGTAAATGTGCATAAAGTTGAATACCCTTTACGGAGAAATGAGCATGGTATTCACTACACAATGAAATTGACTTAGAAAATCGGTGCGATTTCAGCAGCGTAACAGCGTGATATAAGAATTCATAAAAATGGTTGATGAGAGAGAAAGGGGTTACTCATCATATTTACATGTAATGGACAGTAAGGAGGTCATATAGATACATTTCCCAACAATTTTAATGGAATTTAGATTCATGATACACAAGTATTGCTTGAATGTAAAAGAGGAGAGAGAAGTTCCTTTTGGAATTTCGGCATAGTAAGAGGTGTACATGGGATGAATTTAATGAGAGAGAAAGGGTATCCAATCATTCAAAAATAAATATGGAAGTATGAGGAAAGTTAGAAACCATACCCCAACATTCATAATTGAAATTAAAAGGGAAAAACAACTAAAAGAAAATTGGACAAAAATGAGAAAGGAAGAAAAAACCCTTACTTGGAAGTGTGCTTCCAAAGGCTAGAGAGAGCCTTGTGAGAGGCTTCTTGGGAGCTTGGGGCACCTTGGAAGGATTATATAGAGAGTAGGGAAGAGTTTTGACTAGATACAAAGTCTTTGAGTGAGGAGGAAGTGGGAGCTTGGGTGGGTTTATATAGGAAAGGTGAGGGAATTCTTTATTATTTAGGTTTGGGACCCCTTATATTAAATTAATCCAAAACACAAACCATCCTATGGTTTTTGCCCATGGTTTTTGGAAAATAGAATAGAAAACAATATTTTATAAGGCCAAAGTCTGAAATTCTTAAAATATTAGGGTTTCTTATGTGGAGGTGAGTCACACTCCCATGGAAATTAATTTAAAAAGACAAGGTGTTTAATAAGTCTTGAGGGGTCCATTAATGCTTTGAAAAGTAAGAAAAAAATACCCAAAATCAAATTATTTTAATGGTAAAACATATATTTTCCGAACATAATGATTATAGTATTTTATTACATCACTATTGGGTCATTATGATGTCATAAAACACATTATATATTTAAACGGTATTTAATTTTTACTCAAAGATTTGACTGTCTCAAAAAATTCTGAAACATTCACCGTTGGATAATTTTGATGTCCTGATTCCAAAAATAACATTTATTTTATCTAAATAATTTTCTAAATATGTTAATTTTCACTTTTAAAATAAATACCGACATTTATCGAAAATTCACGGGTTTTGACAAAATTGGCTTTCAAACCTTAATAAAAATTATAATTGCATTCATACAATTAAATGATCATTTATATATAATAAAATTAATCTAATAATAATAATAATATTTTATTTAAATATTATTTAATTCAAAAATACCTTAATTTAATAAAATATATTTCTTAATTAAATAATAACTAAAAACACCATTTGTACTTTAAAAACTATTTACAATGTATCAATAATGAAAATAAATTATATTCATTATTATATAAAAAAAATAATGTACATGAACATAGTACTATAGATTAGTTACATAACCCCTTAAAACAGCCGCATAAGACCTATGGGTAAGGTGTGCGATGGTGACAGACTCTTGGGGTGGCTCAGATAACATCGCTTGAGTGGTAATTTCTATCAACTTCCACTTTTCCCGTAGACGGTCCCATTCGAGCTTGACATGATGAAGTTCAGCTTGGGCTTGGTCAAGAGAGAAGCCCAAGGACGCCACCTCTTTTCTGAGCTCCAATAAATGGGCTTCGTATGGAGCAATTCTACTAGATGAGGCCATCACTTCTTTTGTCTGAGTAAATTTGGATTTGTTAAAGCCCTACACTTATACTAATAATGTGATCACTGTTCAACGACTATATTTGAAACAGTCAAAATTATTAACATAAAACCAATGAAGTTGAAATTTTATATAAACATAAAGAGACATTTAATTAGATCAAGAGGGATTTCCATTAATGAAACTTTGGGTCGTTACAATCCATTAGATCAAAAAAATATTTTTGATTTATCATTCTACCCGACACTTCCACTATGCCCAAAACATTCAGTATCTAAGGTTAAAATATCTATCAACCATTCAATGAAAGTGGTAGTGAAATAATTTCCTACATTGGAAAACATAATTTACATTAAAATATTACTAGGTTTAACATGTTACTATCAGCAGTTTATTCCATATTTCATCTGGTTGGCCAAATCATTAACCAAGTTAACTTGTAATGGGGTTAAATTTACATGGTTAAGGGAATATGATGACAATTTTGAATAGATAAAGAGGAGAATGATTAGTGAACTAGTATTAACTTTATTTTTACGTAAGTAAGGATTTATTATATATAGTGGTGCATCAAAGAAAGGAATTAGTTGTGTCCTTATACAAAATGATAGGGTTGTTTCCTGTGAATAAAGGAAATTGGAAATCAATGAACAAAAATATCTAACTCATGAACTTGATATGATAACCATAATAGTTTTTTTTGAATATATTGAGACACCACATATATGGTGCAAGATGTGATATATATATATATACATATATATGTGTGTGTGTGTGTGAGTGTGTGTGTGTGTACCACAAGAGTTTGAAGTACCTCATCTCTTAGAAGGATCTCAACATGAGGCAAATAAGACGATTGGAATTACTCAAGGACTATAATTTCTTGACACACTACCACCCTATTAAGAAATTCAATGTGAATGTGATCGTACCATGATTCACTATTTTATTTCACCCTTATACCAATGTATTAAACTAGTTTTGTATTGAAAATTAAAAGTATAATAACAAATTTAACTCAATTATTGATTCAATTATTTTGTGTTTAAAACTATTAAAAATGGAAATGTTACTTGTTTTGATAATTATATTGTAGTTGGTGGTGATTTGGAGGACCTATGATGAAGTCCAAGAAAAATAGGCCAATTTGCACATGATCCAAGCACACTAGTGGAATAAAACGCATACTGATTATAAAAAGTACATTACAATGGGCTAACAATTTTTGGTATGGTCTAAAATTTAATGAGATACATTTCATATGAAGGAATCTAAGCCCAATTCGTCCATTAAGAGTCCCATACGGACAAATCTGACCAATAAAGTGGAACTGCACGGGGTCAAAACATTGCCTCTATATTTTGGCAATATCTCTAATTATATTCCACATATGGCCGCTAAATTTGACATGGAGGTATAAAAGGTGTACATAAAAAACTTTTTAGTTTTGTACAAAGTTATTTATGACTATATGACAGACATAAACCATGGACCCAGAGGACTAGGGAAATCAGGGTGCCCAAAACCACTTCCCACTTTGCCTATAAATTGGCACCTTGGGAACCCCATTTAGTAGTTAAAACAAGAGAAAAGGTTCTATAATTTTGGAGTCCCAAAGGTGTCTCTAAATAATTCTAATAATTTATGGAGGCTATGAGAAGTTCTACTTCAACATCTTCTTCTCCCTCCCCTCCCATGGGTTTCTAAACCCCTTGTGATCACCCAGGGAGGAATGTGATGTAATCCCGAGCTTCATACTTGTATAATTTTGAATGATCTTTTTAATTTCAGGTTTTAGTTTGTTTTTCTTCATCATATATTTTTATTTAATTGAGTTATATAATTTTATGTTATACTCAAAATCAAATGATCATGTTTGGGGGTACCCTTTCATGTGATGTTTCACACACTGTTCATCCCTTTTTCCTCCCTCATTCAATTGTGGTGTTTGTGTGGTTCATATTGGTCAATTGAACTCACATAAGCACTTTCAAGGACATGTAGATTTATGAAATGGTATAAAAAAAAAATAACATACAAACCTGGATAGCACATCGAGTTCTTCGTGTGTTGACTTGGCAAGTTTTGGTTATGAAGTCGAACACAAGTCACCCAATCATCAGCGGTGTCCGGTGAATAATTGTGTGTTTTTGACTGAACCCTGGGAGGTATCCTAGTATAAAATCAGTAACATTATGGTAATAGGTGTTACAAACCATGTATTAAAATATCTATACCCTTTCTCTTGAAATGATGAAGGATAAGCATCACGATACTCCCCTGGGTTGATCACGTTTAATTAATCTTGTTTACTTGTACATTGTTTTATCGCTTTCATTTTCTATTGTCATCTTTAATAATAAAACCAAAGTATTATAAAACCCCCATTTCCTTTTTTTTACTTTCATAATTAGAACCACATTTTGGAATTAATGATCTAAGGCTCCGTCGAGAGATGACCTAGGGTTGCTGCTATACTGTAGAAATTCTAGTTAAAACTAAACAACTAATTTGAGACCCTCAACAACATGATCAAAATTTGGCACCATTTCTAGGGATCCAAGAAAATTTATTTTCTTTATTTCCTTATATTTATTTATTTTACTTCTTAATTAGTACTCATTTCAATACTCCACCCTTATTTTATTGTTTTTGTCTTTATTTTTGGTTGTTTTTGTGTGTTCTTCCTCTCTCTCTCTCTTCTTATTCTTATCCATATCTATCTATATAATTCTATATTATAACATTATATTGTCTTTTTACCCTTGTTAAGTGACTTTATCCATATTCAATAACAAAAAAACGAACTTCACAACTAATTTTCAGCACCCGATCAGAAAAAGAAAAACTGCTTGCATTTGACCCTGAAATTGGAGACACTTCACACACAGATAAAGGAATCTAGAGATGGTCAATCAATTAAAACTAAAGAATCCTATGTGGAGCCTCAAGTTTTCATAAACTATAAAAAATTGAACCCAATCAAACCCATGAAAACAAGGCTACAAATAATCGAACCTTAAAAGAACTGACCACCCCGAATGTGGAGTACCAACCTACGTACATCCAATATCCCGAGGAAGCAGCCAACTTTGAGATAATATCAGGACTCATCCACCATATTACAAATTTACATGGTCTTACCAATGAAGACCCTCATAAACACCATAACGATTTTCACATAGTGTGCTCCACCATGAAACCCCAAAATGTATCTAAGGACCTAATTAAGTTTATGGCCTTCCATTTCTCCCTTGATGGTGTAGAAAAATATTAGCTATACTATTTTCCTGCCACGATTGGGGGCTGGAATGAACTAAAAAGACTATTTTTTTAGAATTTATTCACTACCTCCTAAACTGCATCAATTAGGAAAGAAATATGTGGAATTAGGAAATCACAAGGAGAGACCCTTCATGAATACTGGGATAGATTCGAAAGATTTTCCTCAAGATTCCCCCCCCACCAGATTAGTGAAAAAATATTAATCCAATACTTAGATGAGGGACTTATCCCCATGGATCATGGAATGATTGGTTTAGTAGCTAGTGGTGCCTTGGTTGATAAAACTCCTTCCACCGCTCATGATTTAATAGTGAATATAGATCAAAATGCACAACAATTTGGTACACAAGCATTTGAACCAACCCGAGGAGTTCATGAGGTTTTTCATTCATCCCTAGAACAAAAGGTAGATAATAAAATTTATGAGATTCATACAATTATAAGGAAATTATCTCAAGCACAATGAAACTCAGACTCTCCTCCAGTTCCATTACATTGTGGAATTTTTTCTGTAAATACTCATTTTTCTGACCAGTGACCACTACTTCAAGATTCACCTAAGTATTGTGCAGCTGTGTTCCCAGGGAGTCCATTCCAACAAGCACCTCCCTTAAAGTAAGAACCATTCCAGCCAAATCCAAACCCCGGGTGGCAAGCACAACCCTAGTACCGACAAGGAGGAAACTCAAGCTACTCCAAGAAGAATTGGTATCAACAAGGCCAAGGTATTCAACCTTCTTATCCTTAAACTTCTCAAAACAATCATCCTCTTCCTCCAAAATCTGAACCAAGCCTCGAGGATATGGTAAAGAAAATGGAAACCTAGAACCTACAATTCTAATATACTACACAATCGATAATGCAAGACCTACGAACTCTAGTTGGGCAGTTGGAAAACACCACTAGTGAGCTTAAGATGAAAGGTTCTAGAAAACTACCATCCCAAACCATTTCCATTCTAAAGGAAAAAAGTTAATGTATGTGCAGTTACACTTCATAGTGGTAAATAAATATCTCCTTCTACTGATTCGACACAACAGGTATGACCCCCTCTTGAAAACTCTCTTTCCCAACCCTGAAAAATTTCAAGTAATGAAAAACAAGACAAAAAGGGTAATCAAGTTATCATTGATGATTAAAATGAACATTACATTCCTCTTCCTTTTCCATAAATACTCTCTAAATCTAATAAGAATTTTCATAATGGGATTTATAATGAAATAATGGATACATTTAAAAAATTTCAATTTAACATTCCTCTACTGGATGCAGTTAAAAAAATCCATCGATATGCCAATTTTTTTAAAGAGATTTGCACCCGTAGAAAGAGACTAAAGGGGAATGAGAGAGTCAACTTGGGAAGGAATGTCTCATCCTTGATTCAACTAGCAATTCCAACCAAATTCAAGGATCCAGACACATTTACAATACCGTGTACCATAGGGGAGACCTTCTTTTCTGATGCTATGCTAGATTTAGGTGCTTCCAATAATGTAATGACTCACTCTGTGTACACTTACCTATACGTTGGAGAGCTTCAACCAATGAGAATTTTCATATAACTTTCCAACTGAAGTACTACGCATCGAATAAGAGTGATTGAGGATGTCCTTGTACAAGTGAAGAATCTCATCTTCCCTGCTGATTTCTACATTCTTGATATGGAAGATACCCAAACCCAAGGACATACTCCTCTCATAATTGGGAGGAAATTCCTTAAAAAAATAAAGAATATCATCAATGTTCAGAATGGTACGTTGTCTATGGAGTTCAGATGTGAAAAGGTAAGTTTTAACATCCTTGAGGATATGAAACACCCCATTGAAGAGAACTCCACTCTTCCTGTATATTCGATGGAAGTGCTCTCAAATGATGCACACACACACAATTATCTTCTCAACCCATACTATAATTTATTTTCATCTTCTTCACCCTAAGATGATTCGAGTTTTGATTCAAGTTTTGAGTGTTGTGTGGCTTCTGAAAAGTGTATATTTTGTTCTTTAATTGATGAGTGTGTTCATTCTGAGGTACCCAAGACTATCGATGATTCTGAAAATCTCATTTCAATAGATTCTCTATCAATAGAGAATAAACACGAGAAAATAGATAGTTTAATAGACCTCAATCCTCTAAATCCCCCCTCCCCTTAGTCCAAAACCCCCGGTGTTGGAATTAAAACCACTTCCATCTAATTTAAAATATGCCTATCTTGAGGGTGTTGACCAATTTCCCATCATTATTACCAATAAGCTCTTTCAACAATAGGAATCAAAACTACTCAACCTTTTAAGAGAGTATAAAAAGGCAATAGGATGTAAATTGATTGATATTGTTAGGATTATCCCATCTATTTGTATACACTATATACTTTTGGACGATGAGGCTAAGATTGTGATACAATCTCAACACCAGTTAAATACCACTCTCCTTGAAGTGGTAAAATTGGAAGTCAGTGAATTAATTACTGTGGGGATCATTTATCCTGTATTAGATAGTAAATGGGTTAGCCTAGTGCAAATTGTGCCTAAAAAATAGGAATAACAGTTGTCTCAAATGATAGGAATTAATTGGTTCCAACACGTGTGCAAAATAGTTGGCGAGTCTATATTGACTACAATCGACTGAGTCAAGCCACACGAAATGACCAATTTCCTCTAACTTTAATTGAAAAAATGTTAGAACAATTGGAAAATATATCCCATTATTCTTTCCTTGATGGCTATTTTGGTTATTTTGAAATCCATATAGCCACTCAGGATCAAGAAAATACAACATTTACCTATCCATTTGGCACATTTTCATATAGAAAGATGCCTTTTGGTCTTTCTAATGCTCCTGGTACTTTTCGGCGTTGTATGTTGAGTATTTTTTCTGAGTACCTAGATAATTGCATGGAATTTTATATGGATGATTTCACAGTTTATGAAACTTCTTTTGATAACTCTTTGTCTCACCTAGGTTCTATCCCCCGTCGTGGCATAGAAAAAGATCTTGTATTAAATTACGATAAATTCCATTTCATGGTTGAACGAGGGATAGTTCTTGGGCATGTTATTTTAAAATAGAGAATTAAAGTGGATAAATAAAAAATAAAATTAATTTCAATCCTTCCATATCTAAAATGTGTTCGTGAGATGCGATATTTCTTGGGTCATGCTAGTTTTTACCACTGATTCATTAAATACTTAGGAAGATCACACTTCCCATATCCTAGTTTTTGCAAAAGGATTCGGAATTTGTTTTTGATAAAAAATGTAATGATGCTTTAAATTCACTAAAAAGGAGTCTCACATCACCTCCCATCATCCAACCACTAAGGTGGGATCTCCCCTTAAAACTTATGTGTGATGCCTCTAACTTTGTAGATGGGTTAGGTTTATCAAAAAGGGTTGAGAATGATCCTCATGTCATTGCATATGCCTTATGTACCCTTGACCCAGCCTAGGAGAACTACACAACCACTGAAAAGGAACTTCTTTCAATGGTGTTTGCCTTGGAAAATTTTCATTCATATCTTGTTGGGTCAAAAATTATTTTTTTCTATGATCATGCCACCCATCATTTCCTCCTAAAGAAACCTAAAGCCAAGCCCCACCTCATTTGGTGGATGATCCTCCTCCAAGAGTTTGACCTTGAGATTCATGACAAGAGAAGAGTGGAAAATTTGGTAGCTAACCAAATTAGTAGGATTTTCCCTACCATTGGACCATCATGTTGATGCACCCCTCCCCATTGGAGAATTATTCCCCTATGAGAAACTTTGTGATGTTGTGTACCTTACCCCTTGGTATGCGGACAATGTGAATTTTCTAGAAACATCTAGGGTCCCCACTGATTTTAGCACTTCAAAATCCCAAAGACTTAAGCATGATTCTAGGTGGTACATTTGGGATGACCCATATTTGTGGAGAATTTGTGGTGACCAAGTAGTTTTTCAGTGTGTCCCTAACTATGATTTTACCTCTATTTTGACATTCTACCACACTTTGGCTTGTGTGGTCCACTTTGGCTCTCAACGTACAGCTCGAATGGTCCTTGACTCAGGTATTTATTGGCCAACATTATATAGAGATTCCCATCAGTTTTGTATGTCATGTACTAGATGTCAATTCATAGGAAATATCTCTAAGAGGAATGAAATGCCCCAACAATCCATTTCTTGTGAGATCTTTGATGCATGGGGCATTGAATTCATGGGGACTTTTCCAAATTATTTTGGATTCTTGTAAATCTTATTGGCTGTTGACTATATATCTAAATGGGTTGAAGAAAAGGCCACCAGGACCGATGACTCTCGAGTGGTTGTTACCTTTGTGAGGTCCCAAATTTTCAGTAGGTTTGGTTTACCGAGATTCATAATTAGTGACCAGGGTTCATATTTTTGCAATCACAACATGAAAATTTTTCTTTGTAAGTATGAAGTTGATCATAAAGTCTCCAATACATATCACCCCCAAATTAATGGACAAGAATGAATATCAAATCAGGAAGTTAAGAGAATCTTCTAAAAAATGGTACAACCCAATAGGAAATATTGAGAGTTTACACTTGGATGATTCACTTTGGGCGTACCGTACAGATTTTAAAACCCCAATCAGAATGTCACCATACATAATTGTGTTTGGAAATTCTTTTCACCTCCTAGTGGAGGTATACAATCATGCATATTGGACTATTAAACAATGTAATATGAATCTTTCATATATAGGTGTGCATAGAAAGCTGCAGATTCAAGAGTTGGAATAAATTCAACATGATGCATATGAGAAATCCCAGATCTATAAAGAGAAGACAAAGACTATCCCTGATAGAATGATTCATCAGAGGAAGTTTTATATTGGTGAGAAGGATCTCATGTACAATTCCAGGATAAAGCTACACCTAGGTAAGCTTTGTTCTCGATGTCTCAGTTATTATATCGTTACTGATGTTTACCCTTTTTGTTCCATACAGGTTTTTCATGAGAATAGTGGACAGGGGATTACTGTCAATGGGCAGAGGCTCAAACACTTCTATAAGGATTTTCCAAAGCATCTTGTGGAGGAAATCCAACTAATAGATGCCACATATGACACCACTTAGCCGGGTGCACCTTATCCCTACCTTTATTTACTTTTATATTTATTTAAAATAATTTCATTAAGGACAATGTAACTTTTAGGTGTGGGGTATGGTGACATGTCATAGTTAGGATTAAACAAAAAAACAAAAAAAAAGTGTTTCCATTTTTTATTTCTTTTTCTTTATTTTGTATTTTTTAGATAAAAATTGATCTTAAAAACAATATCCAAAATCATTTTTCATTCTTGTGTCGATTGTGTGAAAAATTCCATTGTTTTTGAAAAAATGTTCTTCAAATGAATTTTGATATGGAATATTTTTCTAGATTTTTTATTTTCAAATCATTCTTAGGTGTTTGATGGATTTTGAATCTCATGCCTCATTCACACTGACCAATATTTTAATCCCTTTTCTGAGAGACATTCTAAGACCTTTATTGCATATTATTACTTGAAATCACTTTCTTGAGAGTCTCGGGTTATGTTGAGAAACTAGAATTTTCCTTGATTCTGTTTGAAGCCATAAAGTTTAAGTATACTACATTCATGATAGAGACAATCGTTTATTGAAAAGCCTTTGTACAATTATCATATATTTTTGTCCAACTTTACATTTTATCCTTCTTAATCCTTAAATACCATGAAATTCCTATTAGGTAGACACATTACAAGATAATTTACCCCTACCTACCCATCTCTTTTGTATATTCTTTTTTATTTTCAAAAAGTGTGGGTGAGAGGGTGTTTCCATGGGAATTCTATGGAGAGAATCATTATTATGGGTTGATATAAAGGGTTCCTATATTTTCCATGGGTAATGGGTTCACAATCCATATTACATCATTTTTTTATACATGTTTCAATATTTATCTCAAAAAAAAATAGTTATGTACATCTAAAAAAAACATTACAAAAAAATGAAGAAAATAAGATGTTTACTCATTATTATTCATTGATTGGTTGTGACCCACACAAATGGATAATGGGGATAGTGAGTGGGAGGTAGTATAATTTGTGAGGTGTTGAGTGTGTACATTATTTGTGAACACTTTTTGAATTTTGATATGTTTTGTACCTAAGAGATTAAACACTCCTCTTCAGCCTCATATTTTTAAACATTAAATCCTACCAACCCTTGAACCTCATAATAACCTGTTGGAAGTCCTCTTGAGTAGCACATTAGTTTCTACTGGAAGAGAAATGAGAATCATGTCAAGAATATGGTTAGATAACATGAACTCTATGAAAAGAGCACAAATCCAATTTCATATGTTCCTTGAGTGAAGAGGGAAAATTTTTAGGTGAAGTAGGTTGCGATATGTTGTATGGATGAACAAATAAAGTTCAACAAATTTGAATGTGAGAAAAGAAAAATGATAGAAAAAATGGTTACATAAAAGAGACATGATGAATTTCATTTCAAAAGAATCTTGGATTTTTTTTCACCCCTTTTATTTAGTAATGGTACATGATTAGGATATTAGACTTTTCCCAGGAGTGAAAATGTTTAGGTGTGGGTGTGTGATCGTACTATGATTCACTGTTTTATTTTACCCTTATACCAATGTATTAAACTATTTTTGTATTGAAAATTACAAGTGTAATAACAAATTTCACTGAATTTTTAATTCAATTATTTTGTTTTTAACATTGTTAAAAAGAGAAATGTTACTTGTTTTATAATTATATTCTAGGTGGAGGTGATTTGGAGGACCTATGATGAAGTCCAAGAAAAATGGTCCAATCTGCACATGATCCAAGAAAACTAGTGGACTAAAACGAATGCTTATTCTAAACCGTGTATCAAAATGGGATGAAAATTTATTTTCTGGTCCTAAATTTACTTATCTACATTTCATATGAAGGAACGGAAGCCTAATTCATCCATTACAAGGCCCATACAGACTAATATTTCCAATAAAGTGGATCTCCATGGTGTCAAAACATTGCTTCTATATTTTGGAAATATCTATTATTATATTCCATATATAGCCACAAAATTTGACATAGAGGTAGAAAAGGTGTATGGAAACAACTTTTTTAGTTTTTTACAAAGTGATTTATGACTGTATAACTGACCAAAACCATGGACCAAGAAGATTCGTGAAATCAGAGTGCCGAAAACTACTTTCCACTTTACCTATAAATTGGCACCTTGGGAATCCCATTTAGTAGTTCGACCAGGAGGCAAGGTGCTTCCATTTTGGAGTCCCAAAGGTGTATTCACATCATTATTATAATTTCTGGAGGCTATGATAATTTTTAATTCAAAATATTTTTCTTCATCCCCTCCCATGGGTTTCTAAACCCCTAGTGATCACCCGAGGAGGAACGTGATGTAATCCCAAGCTTCATATTTGTATTATTTTGAATGATCTTTTTAATTATAGTTTTTATATTGTTTTTATTCATCCTATATTTTTTTAATTGAGATATATACTAGTATGTTATACTAAAACTCAAATGATCATGTTTGGGGGTACCCTTTCATGTGATGTTTCACACACCTTTCATCCCTTTTTCCTCCCTCATTCAATTACGGTGTTTGTGTTGTTTATATTGGTCAACTGAACTCGCATAATCACTGTCAAGGACATGTAAATTTATGAAATTGTATCAAAAATAAATAACATACAAACCTGGACAACAAATTTAGTTCTTCATGTGTTTCCTTGGTGAGTTTTGGTTATGAAGTCGAACACAAGTCACCCAATCATCGACGGTGTCCGGTGAATCGTTGTGTGTTTTTGACTGAACCCTAGGAGATAAACTAGTATAAACTCCATAAAATTATGTTAATAGGTGTTAAAAACCATCTATTAAAGTATCTATACCCTTTATCTTGAAGTGATGAAGGATGAGCATCATGATACTCCCCTGGGTTGATCACGTTTAATTAATCTTGTTCACTTCTACTTTGTTTTATCACTTTCATTTTCTTTTGTCATCTTTAATAATCAAACCCAAGTATTATTTAACCCCAATTTACCTTTTTTACTTTCATAATTATAACCATATTTTGTAATTAATGATCTAAGGCTCCATCAAGAGATGATCAGGGGTTTCTGCTATACTGTAGAAATTCTAGTTAAAACTAAACAAATAATTTGACGCACTCGACAACACGATCAGGATGACAAATTGAGTAGGTGGGACCATGGAATTATGATCATGATAAGGATTAACAATGATAATAAATATATATACATATGTATATATATATATATATATCTAGTAAATATATATATTTTGTTTATTAGGAAAGGTTATCCATAATTCATTTTCCAAGAAATATTTAAACCATCCTTACTAATAAAGGTAAAGTCCCAATAGGATGATAGGGTCTTTAAAAGGATGATTAAATTTTTAAATGATAGGAAGTTAACAAAATTCATCTATAGAGATAAAGTGTTGAATTTTGGAGAGAATTTATGTGTTCTATCCATACCATAGTAAAAGAGGGAACTACTAGATGAAGAACATAACTCCAATTTCTCAATACTACCTGGTAGAAAAAAATATGTATATGGATTTAAGAGAACATTTCTATTGGAATGGTATAAAGTGGGAACTTTTGGACCATGTGTTTAAATTATTAGTATGTCAATAGGTAAATATAAAAAGAAAATATCATAATATAATCCTTCCAAATCTACATAAACCTATATGGAAGTGGGAAAATATTTCAATGGACTTTGTCATTATACTTTCAAAGACTCCAAGGAAAAACGATTCTATATGGGTCATTTTTTGTTCAAATTACTATATCTGATAATTTCCTAATGATAATAGAATATCTACCCCCATAACTCTATTCCCATCTCTATATTAATGAAATCGTAAGGCTTCCTGGGGAACCTCTTTCAATTTTATCTGTTCATGATCCTCAAATGACATAAAATTCTAGAATTGTCTTTCAAGGGATCTCAACCATGATATAGATTTAAGAACCAACTATCATCCCCAAACTGATGGGTTGTTTGAAAAGAATATATAGGCATTATAATACATGATTATATCATTTTTTCTTAACTTCCATGGTATGTGGGATCATTCTTCACCTTTGGTGGAATTTTCATATAATAATAACTTTCATTCGAGCATATAAATGAAAAAATATGAAACATTGTATCAAAATACATGTCATAATATTAAATATTAGGGATAAGTTATACAAATAAATTAAGTTATACTAGAGCTTATGGATTAGGTGGTTGTTAAATTATGAACTATTTAGTATCCTATTAAATCATCTCAGAGTTGACAAAAGTGGTACCTTGTTAATTGAAGGAAAGTCATAGAATTTCATGTGGGGATCATTTATTCTTGATGGTTTACCTATGTATGATATTTTTAAGATTTATTAAAATGGTTAATTTACGTTTTAGGCATATTGGAAACTTTGAAATATTATAAATAATTAGAGTTGTAGAATACTGATTAACTATGCCACCCAACCATTCTAAAGTACATGATGCCTTCCATATTTCATTAATAAGTAAATAAATTCTAGATCTAATTCATGTGCTCATATATAAGGGAATATATTTGTATTTTTAGTTGTATTACAATGAAGATCCAATCAAGTTTCTTTACACCAGAGATAAAGTGTTTTAGAACCACATAACTAGATTGGTGAAAGTGCTTTATAGAAATAAAAAAACTTGAAAGGGAAACATGGGAGACTAAAGAATCTACAAGGAATGAATATACATATTTTTTTAATAGATTATATATACCCCAATTTCTAGGAAAACATTATTCAATTGGGAGGATAATGTAATACCTAAGACCTTATTGTTTTAATTAAACATTATATCCTAAATTATCACACAATACACACTCCAAAGAGCCTTTATTAATGAGTATATTTAATTTTTTAATTTTTTAATGTTAGAATATGATTGAAAAAATTAATTTTTGAAATCATTATAAAGATATTATCTTAAGAAAAAATGTTTATATTTCTTTAAAAAGATTGATTTTTGATGAATAATGCAACTACCATTTTTGTTAAAACGGTAGCTTTTATTAAATCACAATGATTTAAGTATAAAATAAAACTCAAAATTATCTTATAATGATCAATTATATTTTTTAAGTAACATTATAAATTTTAAAATATTTTGTTTAGTTATAAACCAATATTTTACATTTTAAAAGTTAATTCATAATTTTCACTAAAATCGTATTAATGCATTATACATTTTTTATTTTAAAATTAAATTATAAGTATTATAGAAATTTAAAATTATTAAATGGATTTAATATTTTTAATTAGTATATCCAAATTATTTAAAAAATTACATTTACGTTTTAGGCATAAAAGACAAATTTCTAAGGTGAAAACTAGTTACCATGGTAAAAGATAAAATGGAAAAAGTGTGAAATCTAACGGTTAAGTGTTGTAAAAATGTTTAAAACATGTGTGTAATTGAATGGTAGAATATTTATTGATTTTTTCTCTTATTATATCCATTATTTATTATTCTTTTCACTTTCCTTTAGAGTGACTTCCCTTATTAAAAATCATGGGTATTTACAAAAATGTCATCCCCTTTTCACTTATAAAAGGAGCCTCTCACCACCCATTCAAAACCACTCCTAAAATTAGTTTTAATCCTAAAACATTACGATTTTTATTACCATTTAATCCTATATTTATTCCATTAGCTTATATTGCCAATATTTTATTCTAATCCATATATTTCCAAGGGATCCTCCAAGGAAATCTCAAAGTACTCAACATGAGGAATCATTTTTTACTTAAATTTGTTCCTTTCTCTATTACCTTTAAAATTTTAATTTTCACATAACTACATGGAAGAATAAATATTTTTTATATAGTTAATTTATTAGGTTAATGGAATAATCATTAACCACCTGCCCCTTTTTCTTAAGAAAAAATACAATTCGTGCATATGTGCGAACAACCACCTCCAAACAAAAATGTGTTTCATTTACATTCACCACCAAAAATTTATAATAAAAAAGGAGAAAAAAGTAATTAAAGATTATATATGTAATTTTTTTATGTTTATCATAAATTAAACCATGTTACCCATTTCTTATGTTCTAAGGAAAATGAAATCATCCTCAATGCGTACATGCAAACTACTGCCTCCATGGAAGGGTGTGTTTCGTTTTTTTTCATTAAATACATTAGTAGATGGAATTAAGAATATTTTTTAAGGATAAATATGGGTTTTATTTCACTATTAAGTTTTTTAGAAAAATTCAATAACCTATGAAATATTTAAAAAATAAACAATTATTATAAAAATATTGGTCTTAAACAAGCATACTAAGAAGAAACCCTTTTTATTCATATTATGTAATATTTTAAAATACATTAATTATTATTATAATTAATTAAAATTATAACATATAACACAAATAAACACTAAATAATATCATTATTCTTATTGTATAATGATATTACAACTAAACCACCTCACAATCATTCATTAAATTAGGGTATTTTCATGTTTGGGATGGTTAAACACCTACTTGAAATATACTAGGACTTTATATCATGATGAATATGAGAAAATATTATTGTTATAATATTATATAAATTTTCAAATATTTTTTTTTGTTTTTTCTTCATATTTTTAATCAATATTTAATTCCATAATTAAGAAAACACTCATTTAGCTTCAAGAGACACCAAAGCATGCTTATTATCGATTTCATCATCAATAATAAAGACTAAAAAAATAATTTAAAGAATTTTAAATATAATAAATAATTATAAATCATCACTAAATGTATCTTTATTTACCAGATAATGATTAAATTTATAATAATAATGAATATGAACACCACTATTGTGAAACTAGTAAAAATGATCAAAACGTAAACACCAATTTGGGAAAATTAGTAAAAAAAACTAACTATAATTCATACAGTGAATGAATATATATAAGGGGTATTGGTTAAAATTGAAATAACTAAGGTTATGAATTATGTTATTAATATAACTATGATTTTTATATAGGAGGTTAAAGTACATTCATGGAAGTCAGGAAAAGTGGTAAGGTGTTTTTGTCTAAAATCACTCTCTTTGAGACATTTTTTATGAACCTAATTCTCTTTATGTGGAATATGAAATTCTTATTAAAGATTTTATATCATGAAATTTATTTTATTCATGGTATTTTAATATTAATTTTAATCCATCTCTTCCAAGAGGATTTGATCTAATATCTACCCAATTCGTAAGTATGTTTTTCCATCTCAATTATAAATATATATATATATATATCATAATATATTCAAAACTTATTTCCTATTTATGTTACATAAATTTCTATAGAATAATTTTTAACATACTCCTCATTATTTTCAATTGATTTAGAAGTCTTTATTATTATCACTCCCTTATATTCTTTTGATTCAAGATTTACCAAAACTGTTGTAAGTCTAAATCTTTTCCATGGAAGAAAAAACCATACTAAGTTTTGTTAAAGTGAATGTGTGTATATTTTACTAGAAAATGAATCCATATATAGATATTGGAAGGTGGATGTTGTTTTAGAATAGATTAACCTAGGGGTAATATCCTAGAAAAGGGTTGGTTGTGCATTGAATCAACCTATACTTTGATGCATGACAAGAGGTTCTAAAAATGCACACCTGGATAGACACTCCCAAGGGATATGATTTGGAATATTTAAATGTAATTAATGAACCATGATGAAGGTTTTTTCCTACCATTTCCTTGGTATCCTACCAATTAAAACTATTCTACCCAATTACTATCTTCTATGGATGACCCAAAACATTGAAATAACTCTAGGCACTATATTTCTTTGAAAAGGGAACTTCTTAATAATTTTAAGACACCCCACAACTTATATGTTTATTAAGGTATATTATACAAGAAATTCAAATCATTACCATTAATAGATAAGTATATGTTTTTTATTTTTCAATATATAGATAGCCATGTTTTTATTCATCTATAGGTTCCTTAGGGAATTCTATAAAATGTCTTGTTGAATCTTAGTTAATACATTTGACTTAATCAGGTGAAATGTGGGGCCTAAAATTATATATCCCCTAAATAAATTTATAGGTCTTAGGAGACAAAACAAATTGGGTTTTGGTGTATACCTCTCCCCATATCAGTAAAATTTCCTAGCATAAGTATTTGAAAACATGTTTTGATATCTGAAATCATGCATTCCATCATTATGAGATCAATGATTATCATTTTTTATGTTTTCATTTTTTTCATGGATATAATATTCCCTCAGTTTTAGTTTATTATGGTTTCATGTTTCTTATTTATTCCAGCCATATCACTTGTTCAGTGTTAATGATCACTTCCATTGTATGTTACTTCTTACTAAGCATCCAATCTCACCCTTATTTGTTTTCCTTTCCCAAAAAAACCTAGAGGATAATTATTTACAATTTCCATGGATATGATGGAAGGGATAATAATGTTCTCATACTGTGTTTATACTATATCTTATATTTTTAATTGTATTGAATTTATTTATATATCCTTCCAAGAATACAAATCCGTTCGATCCTGTAGAAATTTTTTTATGCAGAAATAATTTATTATAATTACTAGCTATGGGTTTCTGAAATCTAATTTATTACATAGTGGGTGTTTTCTTATTAACTCAGACAACATAATGCATGGGTTAATTCCTTATCCCATTCATGCATAATATACATAAATAAAAAAACTCCCACAAATTTCATATTAAAAAACTGTTTCTTAAATGACATCCTATGTGAAAGATTTTAGACAACCAAGTCATTGAATCCAATATCATAGTAATTACATAAACATAATATTGACACATCATATACAGGCTAAAGATTTATGCCATGCCAACTCCTCTGGTCTCCTACTTTCACTAAATCCTAACAAACTTTATTATTTTTCATATATATTGTATCAGGTGAAATAACTTGTGAAATCATATCAAACAATCCTTTTGGATATATTCTAAAACACTTTAGAAAATATATCATTAACTTCACTTTGTATAACATTATATGCAATACCTTGTGAATACCAATTTAAAAATACTTTTGGATTAACTCTAAAGTAATTTTTGTATAACTCGCTGAGTCAAACTCAATCCCCATTTAGTAAACCACAAAGTGTGAACCCATGGGCCTTTATAGATCTTGAAACAAATAAAAAACTCCAAATCCATATATGTAAGAAAAGCGCAGACTCTAGAAAAGCATCATAACTATTTAATCTATAAAGGTATCTGGCATGATCTCCATTAAATACATGTATCTCTATAGCCATTTCCACCAGTATACATTATATATAAATACACATTCACATATTTTTCCTTTGTCTAAGACATAGAATGACCCTGAGAAATAGAGTATGTCAATCCCATATATCATACTCATCAGTTCTGGATTCATAGGGAACAAAATGACCTAGTCGATGAATACATAACATGTCATTAATCTACATGAACGAGAACATCACATATCACTCATCCATAGTAGATAAGAAAATCATATATACATTATGGATAAGGCAGTACAATCCACAATATATCTCAATTGAGGGCCCAAATTTCATACTCATCATACAAGATAATGAATCCCATATCAAGTTGAGCTATAAATAATGAAATGATCAGCAACATAACCAAAAAAAATTGTATTATCTAAGTCAACATATAGACTTAAGTAAGTAGGGTATCGAAGTATTAAGGTTCTCATTCTAGGTATCTCACCAACTGTAGGTAAAAAGGACTTAAATATGATATATTCACTTAAGTAAACCAAATAAATCTATATGATACTCCATTTGGTATACCTAGTGGGTCATCCCATACATAAAAACCCATTTTCATGTATCAGGAGCATATTTTTTATCTCTATACAAGAATCTCACATACATTAACCTTAAACTTTTACTATAACCTATAATACTCAGTGATGAAAATCAGTTAGTGTTAAATGAAAGTATTACTTTGAGAGGGTAATTATCATTAAAAATCTCCAAATTTATATCTATATATACATTTACGCAGCCAATGTAAAAGAACGATAAAATAGAGATTTTCCTTTTATGTAATGTGATATATTTCATACTATTAAACCATATTATAAATATTTGGAATACCCAACTGAATCTCCTCTCTATCACATCATATATGATAATATTCTAGACCAGTGTTATGTATGAATCTCTTTTAGGGGATTTGTTAACTCATTACATTTATAAATAATTCATACTACATCTCTATGTGACCATATAATAAAACCATCACATTAAATATTTAGTGAGAAACATCTATGAAGGAGGAAAGGTTTTATAATGTTGAGATTTAGGAATCATATTATTAATGTTAAAATATTTGAACACATTCAAACTTCTTTAATTCATAACACTAAATGTTACAATGTCAAATTTTGTTGTCTACTTAGAACTATTTCTATGTGAATCATCATCATCCCACGAACTATTTCCATTAAATAGCTCATCAATTTTTTTTTTTAAATTTAACTATTTATATTATTACTTTACTAGAATATCTTAAACCCTCTAAGGATAAAGTGACATTTAATTTTTTATTTTAGCAAATGCTTCTCTTTACATTTAACTTTTTTAAAATACCCTAAACTCTTATAATATATCATGTGAAATCAAGTTTAAAATCTTAACTAGTATAAAACATATTGAAATAGTCATATTCACTTTCTCATGATAACTAAATATAAATTTTTATATTTTTATTTACCATAAAATATCCTAAAAATCTTTTATAATATTAAGTGAAAAATCGCATTAGTCTTTGAATGGTATAATTATTTAATAAAAAGTGATTATCACTAATTCATGATAACTGAATGTAAATTATTTACATTTATCTTTTCTCCATCATCACATAACCTAAAATCCTTAAGATATAATATGCGGAATACTTTACTATTAGACCAAAATAATCCTTTATTTATTAACTTCAAACTTATCTAAGTCTAATTATTTTTCCAATATTTTCTTAGATACTATATTCTTTTTTAATATCTTTTTAAGATAAACAAATCCTATTATGTTAGTAAATAACACTTATTTCCTATTATTTTTAATATTTAAAAAATAAATATTTTATTCATATCATATATGGTGTTTTATGAGTTTGAATTATTTTTCTTCAAAAGGGGATAATTATTTAAAATTTTCCATTGAAGGGTCAAAGAATAAAATTCCTTAAAAATTTATCAAATACTTAGATAAAAAAATTTAATCTTATCTAATTTTAAATTATGTTATAGAATCCAATGAATCATAATCTACATGTATACAACAAATCATCCTAAGTTTGTTCAAAACAAATCTTTGTTATCAAAATACTTCTCTTAACATATAGAAGAATTGAGATGAATAGACACATCCTTTACATAGATTCCGTTGATCTTGATAAATTATTTTATAAAAAAATATTTTTTGAAAAAACTCTTTTCTTCATCAGTTGAATGAAAAAGGAATATATATCAATTATTCCTTTGATTTTGAAATTCTATATATCTAGAACACTTATAACATAAATATTTGATACCACATATCTTTTAAAATTAAGTAATTAATATTTATAAAACCTATATTTGACATGAAAATTCTACAGAGTTTACTCAAAATCCATCAAGTATCTTGATAATCCATTATATATAATTATTACTCCTTCTCTTGAAAAACCATATGTTTTAATGACCTTGACTAGTTTCTTATAGAAATATTGTTGAACTTGGTCAACTAACATTTCTTTTTCTGGTTAAAACTTTTACCCACTAGAACCATCTACACAACACTATAATTTAGACGTCATATTTCTATTACATCGGTTCATAGAATTTTGTGTACATTTGGTAAACTATTATAGAATTCAATCATATTTTTGGGACATTTTTATAATTGAAAATAGGATGAAATTCCTAATCAGAAAAATGCATTCTTTGTATCCATTAGTGCATGTTAGATAATTGATTAAATCATAACTATGTTCACTATAAAAACACATCTCATTTTTTTAAATTTTTTTACACACTCTTCTCAAGAGAAAATATACCAAGAATATACATCTTATGAAAATTTAGCCCATTCTTGAATCATATAAGTTATCAATGAAAAAAAATCATTTATCTATTACTTTAAAGACAACTTCAGGCTCTAAAATTCAAATATTTCTCTTCATATAAACTCTAATATATTTATAAATATTTTAAAACATATAATTAATATCATATAACTATCAGTATATAACTTAAGGAAATATTTACTCTTAAAATATAATATCATATTTAATCATATTTAATATCATATGCTATACCCAATCATATTAAGTATATAAAATTAAAATACCTTAGATTATTTTGCATAAAATTCATTTAAAACATAATTGTAACATTTTGTGCTTTAAAAAAAATTATATTCACTTATTAAATTCAGGAATGTGTTACACAAACACATAGAATGTTTTTTTTCATATGTACTTTTCTTAAAAAACCAATATTATATAAAAATGTTTCTTAAATTACTAGTATTTAATATTTTTTTCTGAATTTACCAATATTAAGAGTGAATTACATTATGATTCTTCTTCCAAGGATTGTTATCAAAAATTAGCTTTATCAATATGATGTTATTCATCTAAAACAAAATCTTTTATCAGATGAGTACCATGTTTAATAATATTTAATAATAAATCTTATTTAATGGGAACCCATGAAAATTATGACCCATTTTGTATACATTATATATATTATCAGGCAGATATCCATATTTTACTAAGAAATGTGTTGTCTTTAATAATTGTCTCACCACTTAACTATTTAGATACAAATCATCCAAATCATATCATATATGGCTCTTAGATAGTTGAGTGGATAACTCATTATCTAATCCATCATATATATAAAAATAACTCTATTATTCTAGTAACCTAACTGTTAGGGTTTCCCATTTTAGTGTAACCTACGGAAAATGTAAAAAATGAGCTAATGTTTTTTATCTAGGGTTCCCAATATTCTGCATGAAACTACCTTGTTGGATGATTGAGGTTTTAAAAAGTCATGATTTGGAAAAAATATTTCTCTTAGTCTTTTAATTTGATTTAATCTCACAATATTATCATATGTTATTACCTTTTATGTATACATACTTCTAATGGTTTTAGTTTTGAATGTTATTCGCTCTAAAAAATCAATATGTTTGTATCATATTGATGTGTAACCCTTTAAAAACCCATAGTTTGTGTTAATCTCCATAAATTATAAGTCTAACATATTCATACACATCCAAATGAATAATATGCATAAGGTACATAACATTTTCATGTAAATTCATATATTTATATGATATTGAGCGTATCAACATTAATAATCCTGGAGAAACATGTAGCTAACCCCATTCACATTTCAAGACAACACACAAGCCTCTATGTTGGTAGGTAGTCTGACCCCAAGTCCCTCTCCCTATGAAGACTTTACTCAAGAGAAAATTCAATTAGTATAATTATAATTCCGAATATTCATTAACTATATCCAGTAACCAAATTCAAATTTATCAATTTAATTATAAATTATGGTCAAGGTTGATGAAAAAACTAAATTCATTATTGAGTCATTTCTAGTACAAGAATACAAGGCTCTACCCTAGAATAATATTATCATGTAAATCCATGCATACAAAAATATCCCAAATATAAAAAATTTATAACAATGAGAAAAATAGTGAATAAACTTTAAAAGAAATTATAATTTCAAATATTTATACATTATATAACCATTTATGAACAATTTATATATAAAAGATAATTATAAACACTGTAATAATTTTAGTTTTATATTATGGACATTCCATAATATGTAAATATAACTCTATATATTATTTTTAATATGAACATTTCATATTAACCATTATATGTCATTAAATTTTGAATATATGATATTATCCTAAAGTATAAACAATTTTATAATCTAATTTATATTATGAAAACTATTTTACATAATATAAATATTATATAATTAATATCTTTTAAAACTTATATCATTTAATCAAAATTATTTTGATAATTTTCAATTAATATCCAAAATATGGTTCTTCTAAATTTGAACTATTTCAAATTATCTAATCATTAACAATTCAACTTAAAAATATAATTTTTTTTTATATTTTTACCTTATTTTGAAATTTATAAACACTTTCTAAATTACTCCTTATGATTTATAAAGAAATTATTTATGTATAATAAGGCACACCAAATGATATTTAAAATGACATAGTTAATATTAACTCTTTAATATTAATATAATATTTATACTAAATTTATTAAAATAATTAATTAGTAACCCATAAACATTTTTTGAATAATAAATTTATAAAACAGTTTTATAAAATTTTAAATATTCTAAAATATATTTTGTAATTAATTATGAACAATTTATAAATAAAAAATTAAATTGATAATTTAAAAACTGAAAATATATTTTTCATAGGTTTTTCACTCACTACGACTTGTTCTAATCCACGATTTAAATCCTATGGCTATTTTTGCGAACCATTACACGTATGAAAAATGGAATCCACAACATGCTCTATTTACGACTAGTTGGATATTTTTCCTATGATAACACTTAACATGTGGCCTATAAATGGCTTTCTCCCCATGATATATTGAATATAGGGAGGTTGTTTTTCATGTGTTAATACTTAACACATGGTCTTAAATGACCGAAACTATGGTGTGGTGATGGCCTAGAGAAACTGTAGTGACAACCAACATAATGCTCTATTTTACCTCATTCTTCATTTCAAAAATATGATTTCATAAAACTAATATCATGTATCACTCTTATACCACTATTATATTTCATCAAGGTTTATTAACGCTTATTCATAGCAATAAATGCAAATAAAATCATGTAAATAACAAAAATGCAGAATTTATGTAAATGTTTATAATTTTCACCAAAGAAGCCTCTAAAAACTTCCTAGTCTTCAATCTCTCATCATTTGAGAGGGATGCTCCTTTACCAACATTGACATGATAAGGATGAAGAATAAGATATATTCAAGTCTCTAGGAGTTTTGGTTAAGAATGAACTAATCAGACACTAACTTAAACTACCATTGATGATAGTGATTTATATAAAACCTAAGGATTCTACATGGGTGATATCACATTAACTCATGAATTAAACACATTAGTTAATTCATTATCCAGTTCATGAATCACATGGATGAAAGAAATAAACTAATTCACATTTCTTATTATGAAATGATTTCTTAAATAATTTCCTTTATGGATGAGTTTATCATCCCATGTTATTGAATCTAACAACAGGGTAATTCCATGCACAAAATATAGACATGAATTACCTAAAGGATTTGAATTTAGGTCGGATTAACTCCTTTAAAAACCTATCTTCATAACCTCTACTCAACCCCATACTTTCATCCAATAATTTATTTGAATACTTTTGATGAAGTGAAGAATTTATGGTTTTAAGTAATATTCAAAATGAGGCCCTTTATTTTCTTTTCTAGCCAAAAAATATTTAAAATAACTAATAAAATATATAAAATTATTCCCAAATCTACCTATTTTATCTTAAATTTGTGGGATCTCATTAATCTTCATTATATGAGAATCTATATGTAAATGAGAAATAAAATCCTAGAATAATTCAAGAATATATTCACTTGAAATCCCCTCTCATCCACCAAACATTATCCTCCAATATCTTTGAGCCACTTTTTGAAGTAGTCTAACCACTAAAGCAACTTGGAATTGATCTAGAGTCCTTACTAACTCCAAGTAAACTTCAATCTCTTCTAGCCATTACCTGTCCTCTTATCAAGAGTCTCCACAAAGGAACCTTGGTATTTATTTCGACTAAAACTTCAATAATTCTCTATCCAAGATTTCTCTTCCTTCTCTCATGCCCAATGTTTCAATGTTGTTTCATCTGTATACCTCCAATTTAAAATAAAATTTTAAAAAAAGTTATCCTAAATAATTAAAATCACATCAATAAAGGTTATAGGTAACACCATAAGTAGTTGGGATAATTCCTAACAATGTTTTTCATTTGTTTCTTTGAATAAATCTTCAGAACTGGAGGACATAAACTCAATAAGTTTCAAAGGGAGGATATTTTTCACATATAATTTAATTAATTTATTTATAATAATTACCTTATCTATAAATTCATTCTTTATTGATAACCATGCTCTACCATCTCATTATACAAACATTGTGATGAGTAGTCCAAAGTAGAACATATATAGTGGTATCCTCACATTCTATATGATCCTTGGAACATCCCCAATGGATCTTAGGGTGGTAGAGTATAGGTATTATTCATATTATGTTGTCATCCATTAAATATAACAGTAATCCTTTCAATGTTGAATGATTATTTTTTTTGTTATCTCGGTCTTGATGGGGGGTGTGGATGAAATTCCATCATTCTTAAGAGAATCCCATTTCTTATTTTAATACTTCTCTAGATAGAAAGGTGATTTGTAATCATTATAATTACCTAGAAATGATATATGTTGGGTTATATATTAGGGTTAGAAATTAGTTATTTCAAAAGGCCCTTAACTATTCCTTAATTCTTAGTAAACCCCATGTATAATAATAATAATAATATTATTATAATTATTTCACAATGTGGACTAACACTTGGATATTTAAATATAAATTCTTGAATAAATAAATCAATATTTATTTAAATGATATTAAATAAGATGTATCATTTCATTTGGATCTTTAACTTAGCCCGTCCATCCACTTGGCATTTACCAAATCATGAATAATGAATATTTATTTTAAAAATAAATATCTCTATATTATTTATTTGATAAAAAAATAAATAATGTATTAAATAATTGGTGAATAAATTTAATTTAATATCCAACTCACATATATTCTTTTTAGCCAGAAAGTCTGAGAGCCAGGTGAAGACCTGATCCCAAAAATTATATATAAAAAACAAGTAAATAGTGCAAAGCAACTCAAAAAGGGGTGGCCTTACACAACCTTGAGTACACAGCCCCATTTCTATCATTAAAGACTAGATTACTGCAATAATTAGAAAGCACAAAAGACTAGATATATCTCATCTCCATGATTTCTATTTTGGAGAGCACATTCGCCACTTGGTTTGCTTCTCTGTACACATGAGATACCTCTAGGGAAAACATCTCAACTATCTTTAAAGCACTTATCCAAGCATGGAGCATCTTCCAAGGAACATTCCTAGATTGCTCCTTTAGAATCTGCACAGAAACTAAAGAATCCTATTCAAGACCAAGCTTTAGCCAACCATAATGATCAGCGTACCTTATCGCCTTTATCATTTGCCACAACTCAGCCTCAATTTCATGTCCATTGCCTATATAGTGGAATAAACAACCTTTGATGAAGCCTCTATTGGTCCTGAACACCCCACCACATCCAGCTGGTCCCGGCGCACCAGAGGCTGCCCCGTCAACATTAACCTTGAGCCAGTCAATTATTGGTGGGATCCACCTGATATGCTTCACCATCTTGGGCTTTCTTCCCCTGACACTTACACCAAGAGTTCTTAACAACAAAAACTCCTATATATCATTGTTCATTGAACTAGTTTGATTCACCGAAGCAAGCTTAATGCTTTGGTGAATCACCAGAGTACCCTCCTTGAAAGATAGCCTGCTCTTATTGAAGACAATGTTGTTCCGGGCCCTCCATACATATGAGATAACATAAATGGCAGCAGCAGTGAGCAGGGATTTTACCTGGTCACTGCATTCTGCTTGAAAAACAAAGGTTAACAGAGCATTGATAGAGCAGAAAACTAAATCAAAATAACCTGAATAATTATTATTCCCTAAACTATAAAATAATACTTATTATAATATTAAATTCAAATATAATTCAACCAAGTTTTGGGATACAATTAGAGTGTGGCCCTCTATGATTATTTATTTGTGTAATTAAGAAATGTGACATAAATTCCATGATTAATATCTAGAAATAGGCTAAGAAACACATAGAGAAATATGTAACTGTCATAATAAATAGAAACATATCTAAATTCTCAATGTGTAATATAATCCCTTGGTCTCGATATCTCATTAAGAATGTTTCATACTCATGTAAAAAACTTATATACCAGATATATATTTATTTGACTTCTGGAAATGAACTCATCGATAAACCACCATGTCCATGGACTTAATTTTGAAATTCCATTAAAATTAATGTTCTGATTATACCCAAAACTATAAAAATGGAATGAAAAAAAAATACTTTCATGACTTATTTATCAATGTCATATTACTTATGATGCTCCCATCACATCATACTTCATCATGATCGTAGTCCATCATGACTTTCGTTAATACATCAAAGTACATGATTCATGATATAAATTAATAATAATATCAAGTTTAAGGATCAATACACACCTCCAAAAATATGAATATCTAATGACACATAAAATTTGTGTAATCCTTATTGGTGGGAATATTCTCATAACACCCATTATTGGATATTACAAACTGAAATCATTTTACAAATAAGTATCAAGGTTATCATTATAGAGAGGGACTATTATAACCTTTCAATGAGACATATACTCATAAGAAATTATCATATGAATTTGAGATTGAAGAATAATCATCATATGGTAAGATATTTATTGATATCCAGGTAATTGGATATAAAAGTAATCAAAAGTAAAAAAAGTAAGTTGGTTATAGGGAATCAACTCCAATAGAATCCAACATACACTAGATTATTCTGATAAAAACTTTTAGTTTTCTAGATATCACATAATATTCATGCTTATACTAAGATAAGTATTTAGTTAATGGATCTAATATGTTATCATTTTTGTGAACTCTACTTACTATAACCTCACCACTCTGAGAAAAATAACTTAAGAGGTAATACTTATAAAGTATATGCTTCATCTGTTGATATGACCTTGGATCCTTGGATAGGGAAACTATTTTAGTGTTATATAATTATAATGTAATAAAATATTTACTAATAAGCACTACACCTATATCTTAGATGAAGTTATATATCCACACTGCTTCATTATCTACATCAGAAGCCACAATATACTCAGAATATATTGTAGAAAGAATGATCACATTCATTCTTTATAAAACATGTTAGCCTAAATATGTTAAATACCCTGATGGGGGGGGGGAATCATTTTATAATAGATTAAAACTACCTCCCATTCATATCTTATTTCATTTTAAAACAAAACAACCTTACCTCTCTTTCCCACAACACTATATGAATAGAAATTAAAGCATGAACATGATACAATAATTTTACATGGTTCAACCTCACTGGGATAAATCCAAGGAGAATACAATGAAAATGTGTCAATGTACCAAATCCACTAAAAGTGAAATTCTATTTACAAATTTTAGAGTGGACTCAATGTCCCTCTTGGTTTACAACCATTCACAATTTGAAATCTCACTTCTATCTCAACTAAAGTGTGATCAAAGCTTTTCTGAAGATCCTCTATTGATTTCTTGAATAGATATGTTTTACAACTCATTTATTGTATCATTAAGTTCCACTTAAATCTAATAGATGAATACCCATTTACCATAGAATTACTCGGAAAATTAAATCTTTCATGCAACCTTTGAGTGCCTTGCGTGCAACATTATCACTTTGTGTAAAAAATGTGACTTTATTAGGGAAAAACAACTTACACACAACTTTTATGTTTTTAATGAAAATATCTTGTTATGTGCTACTCTCTTCTTATATGGAACTCACTTTAAAAAAAAATTACATGATTCTAAGCCCTAATTTTTTCTAAGGGTTGAGCTCATGAAATTGGGGGGGGGGTAGCCGCTTATTTATAGGCATTTTTAGCCATACATGTAAGTTACTCATTCCTCTTATTATGCATGTGTAACATTTCCCACGATCACATAAAACCACATTTGATATCTCATTGGGCGTGTAAGCCTATTTTTTTACATTCACTTTATCTTTACTTCTCAGGTGTTCACAAACCACCTTTCGTGCAAAAAAATATTTAACATGATTATATCTTTTTTCTATATTTTAATGTGATAAACATGAACATTTACTTGAAAAATTTTTTTTGAATCCCCCTCAATCTGGCATGAAAATTCCATTTTCAATAACACGTTTCTCTATTCTCAATATTTTGGACCCAAACATTTGGCAAACATTGGTAAACAATGCCACATTGTATACATGTTTTTCTATACCACCTCTGGAGCATCCATTCCTTTGTCTTGGATCTTTATCAATATATCTTGTAAAAAATATCTCTAT
The DNA here is from genome assembly GCA_963277665.1 of Viscum album. Taxonomy (NCBI): domain Eukaryota; kingdom Viridiplantae; phylum Streptophyta; class Magnoliopsida; order Santalales; family Viscaceae; genus Viscum; species Viscum album. The sequence goes on from OY728154.1 coordinate 57,993,928, forward strand.
AACTCTCCAAATGATCATGGAAATGCAATTTGTAAAAATAATAATCAACATAAAAACACTGCAATTTTAACTTGTGGTATTTTTTCCCGATAATCTCACCCTTTGGTTTTATTGAGAACTCTTATTATTTTGATACCTCGTTAAAGATTCTTCCAAATTATACCACTATTAGCTTTTTTAAATACAGATAATGATCAAATATTTACCCAACACATACTCTGAGACCACATGACCCATTCTCAGCATGAGTAACAAGAGTAGAATGAAAATACCATCAATGAAATACTTCATTCCAGAACCAGTTAAGTGTTTTCATCACCAACTCCATAAGTCATGATATATATACTTTGATCAATCAATTTTTTCATCTTCATATTTGGAACTACTCTACCTCACTACTAGTGTTATCATGATCTTTAGAATGCTTAAATATTTCTAAGATAATATCTGATATACATGAATATGACTTGTTTCCTCATAACACTGAATTCTAGACAAGACCATGAACTGTTTCTTCATACCATCAAATTCTCATCATATCACAGATCCCGCTATCATCTTCTCCGCTTATCTCTTTAAGATAATATCTTCCCTTTAATATCCAAAATATCTCCCCCTTTTTCAATGAACTCGAAGGTCACTCCTTTGTGGTATGCAACTGGGTAAATAACATAGATCAGTACATTAGGGAAAACAAACCACACCCTGGGGATAGGGGGTCCCACATCCACACTTTTTCAAGTGTGGGGAGTTGAATGAACTCTCAAAGCCAGTCGATGTGATTAAAACTTTTATTTGGGTAAGGCCTTTTTCATAATGTATACAACCTATAGTTTTGTAGGCGCATACTCCAACTTCGCAAGCAAATTCTCCACCTTCTCCTTGATAAAATGATATTTTCTTTCAATGTGTTTTTTCCTCAAGTGATGGAAATGATTTTTAAAAGATTTGTAGCACTTGAATTATTGCATGGGATTTCGATCAGAGAATTCACTTCAACTCCCATATCATCAAGCTTTTGTTTCATCCATAATAACTATGTAAAATCTTGAGTAGCTGCAATATATTCATCTTTTGTGTTTTTCAATGAAATTTAATCTTGTTTCTTTCTTATGAAAGAAATAAAAAATCCACCAAGATAGAATGAAACACATGAATTTGATTTTCTATCATCTACTGAATTGAAAAATATGAATCTCTATAGCCCAATAACTCTTTTTGTGATTTTCATTGTATAAAAAGCTAAAATCCACCATGCCCTTGATATAAAAAAGTATTATTTTCACTGAAATCAAGTGGATTTCCTTGGTATTTCTTTGATATCGTTATTCTTGTTATGTGAAAAAAATAATATCAGGTCTAGTCATAATCAAGTACAATGGACTGCCTATAATTTTCCTGTATTATATGATATTAATTGCATTACCCTTATCATCCCATGATAGTTTCATCCTGGTAGCCACCAAAGTCATAATTTCCTTGGAATTATCCTTTGAAAATCATCTAAAACCCTCCTTGGAATATTTATATTATGAAATGAATGTTCCATTATTTAATTGTACCACCTGTAAACCAAGGAAAAATTCCATTTGACCAATCACTAACATTTCGAATTCACATTTCATGAATTTTGATAATTGTCTGCACTATGCTTCTTCTGATCCCCAAAAAATCATGTCATTGACATATACCAGCGCCATCATCCTTTGATTACTTCCATTTAAGATATAAAAATTGTAATCAAATCCACTATTATGAAAACCTAGCTTCTTCAAAAATAGATCTAGTATTTAATAACATGATCTTAGTGCCTGTTTCAACCCATATAGTGATTTATTTAGTTAAACAACTATGTTATGATATTAATGAATGAGAAAAACATATAGTTGATCAATTTATAATTATTATTCTATAATACCATCCAGAAATTACAACTTGACATCTATTTGGAAATATTTGAACTTCCTTTTCACTACTATGTCCAAGGATAATCTGATTGTTTCTAGCATTGAATAAGGTGAAAATATTTCATCAAAATAGATACCTTAAATCTAGGAGTACACTTTTCAAAATAGTCATTATTTGTTTTGAATCACTACTCCATCTTCATCCATATTATTGCAAAATACCCTTTTAGTTCCAATGACATTCTTTTCTACTGGTCTCAAAAAAATATCTCATGTCTAATTCTTCTCAATTTGGTCAAGATCTTCATTCATATACTAAAAACAATTCACATCACCAACAAATTCATCAATACATTTAGGTTTTTCCTGAGATAGGATGGATGATTGCTTTAATTACTTGATTCTTATTATTTGAACTGGCACTGTATGATAACCAATGGTATTTTTCCTATTGATTTTATCTTGGATCTTTGGCTTCTACACATATAAAAAAATTTATTTCTCTTTATCATCATCAATATCTTTTTCTGAGTTAGAATTTTCCACTTCTTCTCCCCCTATGTTACTTACGTCTTCATAACTTTCACCAGGGAAATTTTCACTGTATTGTTGAAGATTTTACCCACTTTCCACTATAGTGACATCATTCATTTTAGTTATTTTTTCCAACCTATTATTAAGAATTCATATGCTTTTATTTTTTGGATTAACCAAGGAATATCCCCTCATCTCCACATGTCTCAAATTTCTCATGTTTCTATTTATTGGGAATAAAACACTCACTTACAAATATTTAAAAGTATTTCAATGTTGGATTCTTTCTGTAATAAAAATCATACAAAGTACATTATTCCTTCAGACATAATAAATCCAAGTTAGATATGTAGACTTATGTTAAGAATTATTCCTTCCAAAATTTCTTTGGTAGGTCTTTTTCAATAAGCCACATCGTATCCATTTTATTGATAATCTAATTTCTATTCACATCCACTCCATTTTGATGAGGAGTTATTATAGAATAAAATTGATTCATTATCCATAATTTCTTTAGATAACCTTCCACCTGACTATTTTTAAATTCTACACCACTATCTATACAAAACTTAAGAATTTTATATCCAAGCATCCTTTCTGATTCCTTTTGATATTGTTTTATGAAACTGAACACATCAGTATTATATAAATTGACAAATACCCATGACATCCTATTGAAATAATCAATTAAAATAATGTAATACCTATTCCCATCAATGGATCTTGGTGTGATAGGTCCACATACATCTTCATGAACCAATTCAAGCACTTTGGTTGACTTCTATTCCTTTTCCTTGTACATCTTTCTGATGATCTTCTATTGCTAACAAGCGTCACACGTATGAGTAAGATCACATGATAGATTTGGGAGGTCTCTATCTACATCAAATTTTACTATATCTTATAGGGATAGTCATCATAGACGAACAATTCACTTATGCCATAACGTTTTTTCTTCCTCTCTAGATAAAAAACACATATTTTTTCCCTACTTACAAGGTATATATTCCCCTGTGTTCTTTTTCCCTGCATAAAAATTGTACCATATATTTATTTGACTATAAAAATATTCTTAGTAAATATTATATCATTCGCTAAGTCACATAGTAGACTAAAACTTTGCATGTTGTGACTGATAACTTGAATGACTAATACTTAAACACATCTCATTTATTTTCCCCAAACCTGGATTTTACCAAGAAAATTATTTTCAGGCCTTTATCATTTCCAAATTTTACAACACCTTCCTTTTAATAATTTATTCATTTAATAATATCCTTATTTCTCATCATGTGGTATGTGCATCCACTATTAATGATCCATAAACTAGAACAATCTGATGATTCAAGGGGAATTTTCGAAACCAATCCCTTCTCAATTTTTTTTTTCTGATCCATGTTTTTGACTTTATACTAAGTATATACAAATAATCTTGATATTATTTAGAGTATTATGGATCATAATCATATTGTAGAGCTTAAAATTAATTTTTCTTTCTTATCTCACCTGATGATTCATTTATTTTCTACTTATGATCACTTTGGTTCTATATTGGAACATTCCTCTGTATGGTTGGTGTATAATATCTAGCCATGTGTCCAAATCCTTCGCACCAAAAACAATGTCCCTAAAAATATATTATAGAGTATTGAGATCTGTTTGTATATATATATGTTGTTATTATTCCCTTCACTATATCTTATCTATGGAACACACATTTTGTGAGTATCCCATATTTCCACAGCAACAACACGAGATGTATAGTGCATTCATATGTGTCACTTGTATACCACTGGTTGTCCCTCAGCATATCTAAATATTCTGATTCTGCTTTATACCAAAATCAAAAACCAATCATGGAGTGGGTTTTTACAGTTTGACATTATTCATCATAGCTTTTTGTTTTTGGTCAATCCCTATATTAGTTAAACTTGAAAACAGCTTCTTTTCAGCCAAACCTCTATGCTTCACTTCTGTCTTTTCTATCACCTAAATGATCTACTTTCTCGATAACATACGTAGAATTAGATGTTTTTCTTAATCCTAAAACTTTCTTCGCAGGTCTATGAATTACTCTTAAATTTCTTCAATTCATTTTCTTTTTTCTTTCACTTTTTTATTCAAACCATCGATCACCCCCTTTTGTTCTCCAACTTTGAGTTTATTCTCATTTACCATTTCTGAGTCCTCTAGAAATGAAGATGCATGATTCTCAATTTCTTCTATTAACTTAGACTTATCTTCTTATTACTTATATATATATATTTTGGCATCATGAACCACTTTTTTGGATTTCTTAGTTTTGGATCTCCAAACATCTTTCTCTTCAATTGTGTCTTCCAATTCAGCCTACATATCAACTCTTCCTTCAACCTCTTATTCATCAATGTCACTTTATTCCTTTTTATGGGAGTTACCTCATACTACCACCATAGAATTATATTCATGATATTTTCATTTTTCTACCTCTTCAACCTTAGATTCTTCAAAACTATCACTTTATTGTGAATGAAGATTATAATTTTTTAGGAAATTTTCTTTAACTTTTTCTTAACTTTCACGTATGATGTATAATTATTCTTGTGAATTTCAAATTCATCCCCATAATCTTTTGTGAAATTATTAGGGCACCTTTCTACAAGATGACCAACCTTTCTACATCAAAAGCATATTATTGGAAGTTTCCCTTTGAACTTTATTTTTCTACTTTGTAGATTTGAATAAAGGAATGACATCACCTCATCAATCTCTTATTCTTCCTAAAAATTTTCATTGGTGAGATTATTCATAGCCTTGAATTGCACCTATTTGGAATTACCTTTTTCCATAGACTCAATATAAGGACCCCAACCCTAGTAGCTCAGAGATGGTGCCTTACTTTATTACATTGGTATGATTACAAGTAATTGTATCCTGAAGGACCAATCAGTTAGCAGTTTTGGAAGCCAGATTACATACTTGAACTTTAAATTACAAATTTATAGGAAAAAAACATAGAAAATCCATTTATAACACCCAATAACTCTTAGATTAACCCTATAAGTTATTCATAATTATCATATTCACATCCAAGGGGAAAATAAAACATAATAAAGGGGTGATATCAGATTCTCACTAAGGGTAAGTAATACAATGGAAGCATAAATAATAAGCCAATGTGAATAACTAAAGAACACATGCCATTAAAATATAATCTTGTACATAATTTGTCAGGAATAAAAAATTAATAAATAATGTCAAAATAAAACAAAACCATGGATATTATACTAGTCTAATAATCACATGGACAATCAAGTAATAGTTTTATAATGAGGAAAAAATCATAACAATGGATATATAAAACATAACTTCAGGGATTCATGCTAATAATATATTACTTTGAAGGATTTAATGACAATAATATATTACTATCAAGGCTTTATTCCAATACTCTATTACTATCAAGGCTTCATTCTAATAATCTATTACTATCAAGGCTTCATGAGACGAATATAAAAAATGGGTAAAGCCTCAGCCAAAACCATATATAGTTTGTGTCATGAGACCTAACGATGCATAGAGGGGATATAACAAGACCCACTTGTTAATTAATAAATTTAATACATTCCTCATATAAAATGGGTGAAAAATAAATAATATAACCATTTATATTGAAAAACTATCATAATAAATCTGAATACTTCAACTGTAACCCATGAATGGTATAGAATTACCATATCTATAGTCAAAATTATCATAAAACCATTAAAAAAATATGGTTAGTGGTATCATTATCAATAAACCTAAAAAAATTAAAATATTAAAAAATTATATTTTCATATATGAAGATACTTTTAAATGATACCATTGAAAAATTCATGGGGAAATAATCTTTAAACATTCTAAAGTGTCCCATACCACTTTGAAAATTTCGAATTAAAATCAATTAGAATATCACGAGAATAAGGATAATATTGATATGATATATCAAAGGTCACTACACACACCAAACACATAAGTAATAAGTTGTGAACAAGGCATATATCTCATATAAGTATCAGTGTGATGGGAAAAATCATATTTACTTTGGAAAGAAGAGTTCTTTTGGAAAATCATTTGATTTAGTCATAAAATAAGATTTTAAATATGTAAATCCTATAAAAGAAAAGTTAAGGACATTGAAATTGTATTTTAGTCATAAATTATTTCCCACTAAATTGAAATCATGTAAAATGATTTTTTATGAAACATTAGAAATAAAACATTTTAGTGTGGTTTAAGGAAAATATTAAAGAGATTTAAAGTGGAAAGGAATTTTTGTTTTAATAAAACAATAAATGAAACAAAATAGTTTTTCATGATAAAATGTGTGATTTTTTAAAAATAATGTCAGATTAAAATATATTATAGAGTGCACTTGAAAATAGATAAGAATTTGAATAGTTCCCTTTAATTGGGCTTTTTTATCAGGAAGAATTGAGAAGCGAACCATTTTAATAAATGTATATCCCCATAAATAGAGGATGATATGATTTCGTAACATATACATAAAATTTAAATTGAATATAAAAATATTAAAAAATAATTACATTTGAGTAGAGGTAGAGAAAGAGTAACCGAAATGGAAAATGAGGGTTTGGGTAGAATCCCTTTCCACTATGTAATCACTCGAATCATATGCCCCAAAATTAATAATCATAAAAGGATAAATTTAATACCATTAAAATAAATATATTAATTATATAATACATAAATTGGTAGTATACATACACCATACATAAGAAATAGTGGTGAATAACAAATATCTCACAAAAATGGAAGTGAGATGAGAAAACCCTTACCTTATGCCCAAATATGTTCTGCAATTGACCTTAATGGCCTGTATAATAAAATTAAATCCATTAAATAATTAATTAAGAACCTTTTATACATGTATTATATTTATTATAATTTTATTAACTTATTTTATGGCTTTTATGATGAGTTATAAGATACAATTTCATTTCCCAAGAGCGTTCGTTTCCTTGGTTTTCACGATTAGTATAATAGCATATGAGTATGAAGGTTCATGTAGAATGGGTATAATTATAAAAAATATGAATTTATATGATATTATTGAACATAAATAAGTTTAAATGGTTATATATATCATTTTTATATATGATATGAGGGTGAATCATTTGATAGTACATTTAGTGATAATCATTTTCATTATTACAATGATTATTGACCATAACGAACTCATTTTGTTTTATCATTTAGTATTATGTTAATATGTTACTTTCAAAACATAATAAAGGTTGTAATACTTGTATTATAGTCTATTTTAACCATAGAAATGGTCTCATTACCAGACTTTTAGAATAAATTTAAGAACAAAATTTGGTTTTCCATGAAGGTTGTTAATCAGCACCTCCCAGACAATGATTTCATTTTTAAAATAAGAGAGAGAGAGTAAGGAGATTGATGATGTGAATTTTATAAAAATGATATAATTATATTATATATATTATACTGGAGTTATCATTATTATATTTTTATAGTAGGTGAGGAGAGTATAATAAATAAAAGAATTTTAAATGAAAATAAAAGGTAAAGGAAGAGGATTTTACCTCTTGAATACTCCTACTTGGGAACCTCCTAAAGGAAAGGGGTTTTGGTATTTTGGTAATAACGAGATCTCCTGGATGTGGGGAGATAATAGGGAATATTATTTTTTTATAACTTTTAAAATATTCAAGTCTGATAAAAGTTAGTATAAGAGGGGGTGAGGGGTGGTTTTTATAGCAGAGGAGAGGGGTGATTTCTCATTATTTTATTCATTATTTTATTATTTTTATAAAGATGTAAAATATCATTGATTCTTGTGAATGAATAAAGTAAAAAGTTCATGTTATTTAGAACCAATAGTGATTAAATTATCCAAGACTCAATTAATAGTGTATTTTACTTATAATTTATATATACTTTAAATTACAGTATTTTACAATTCACCAAAAATTCATGTATTTCAGAAAAATCCCAAAAGTTCTCCCTAGACATATTTAGGCATGTAGAACCCAAAAATGAACTCCATTTTATGAAAAATAATTCCTTATATATGAGAAATTAATTTTTTTTAATTAAAATCACCATTTACACAAAAAATACAGATCTTAAAATTATAACTGATTTTATGACACTTTGAAAAATTAACTAAGGTCTCATAAAATTATCCTATAATCATAATGCATAAAAATAATAACTTATGATTCTATTTGATAAAAATAAATTTACTTTTGAATCATTATATTAGTTATAAAATTTTAAATAATTTTTTTTATAAAAATACTAATACCTAATTAATATTTAAAAAAAATTTATTTAATTATAATATTATGTAATTATATCATACATTCATTTATAATATTATTAAATTTTATTTATACTTTCATGGGTGAGGTTACTATTCATTTATTCAGTTTTCCATTCATAAGGGTTATATGACTATTCATAAGGGTAACATCACTATTCATAAGGGTCAAGTTACTATTCATAAAAAAGTTAAGTTGATCCTATCAGACTCTAAATATCTTATTGATCACAACTACCTATTTATTTTTTTCAAAATTAAATTCAATGAAGTGAAAACATTATGTTTACTGGCTAGGATACAACTATATTTTTTAAATTGTTTTAATAACATTGTTTTATTTTGTAGAGACTCAATGTCATCTACATTACATTCTATATTAAATTTATTTGTAAATATTTGGGGTGTTAAATTATCCCCTCCTTCAATAAATTTCATCCTAACAATTTGATATTTCTATTGATTAAACATAGGTTTATTTTTTAAAATTATTTTGTGGGAAACCCACATTAGAAATAGGGTTATAGAAAATTCTCTTAATAAGAGGGAAATGGAAATGAAAAGGCCACCAAAATATTTGGATTTAGAATAGGATAACATTATAATAAAGTGAAACATGGCCATGGAAGTGAAATATAACCATAAAGTTTTGATTCATAGTGATATAGAACATGGTCATTATAAAGTTAAACATCATAAAACCATTAATCTATGATCGGTTAAAATAACATTGATTTCATAGAAGGAAAAGTAATCAAATGACATTTTTGATCTAAAATGATTTTCCTAGAACTAAGGGTTTCTTTTACTATCCATAAAATCACTTTTGAAAATATGCTTATTGATGTTATAATCTTATCCTTTGGCTATGCTTCTCTCTATCTTCACCTAACTTATTACACCGAAATATGGATATTCAAAATGGATTTTTATACCTGAATCCCTGTGATCAAAAAATCTATAAGTCATTCCTTTATACTTTAAATTTTTACTAAAACAAAAAAGGTTGGAATAGGTTATCCAAACTCATACTTTATTCTTAATCAATTTCCTAAGTAGTTAACCTTAAGACTCGTCCAAATTATATCAGTCCAAAATTTAATGTCCAAAGATTCAGAGGAAAGGTTACTTAACATCATATTTTCCTAAAAACAACATAATGTATATATTCTTGTCACATACCAAATATATGAATACCTTGATTATTTTTAAACCTTTAAAAACATGCTTGGTTCCAATTCCATAAAGAAGTGCTACATTACAACATAATTCATGAATCTAAAAAAACAAATATTTTAATTATTCCACATTGATTATAGTAACAACATAGACTTAGCCTTGATCCCTTTGTTTATTTTTGGGTATATTCCCTTGGTGCTTAGGTAATTTATTTTCATAGTTCTCCATATCCTTACAGTTGAATAATTGTACATTAAAAAATTATTTCTTACCCTTGAAATCCTAATCATGGTGGCCTTTTTCACCACACTTGAAGCAAACTACTTTTATTATTAACAAAGTACCAAGTTTATTTCTTCCACAGGTATCACATGTTATAAAATCCATATTTACCTTCTTACCTTTATCCATATTATGCTCTCCATCCTCTTTTTATATTTTTTACCTTCAGAACCATAAAACTTGTAGAATTATTTTTCTGTCTTGGTATCACAAGAAACTATATCCTCATATGATGAGGATTTTTGGGAAACTAATTAAATTTGTATAATTGGCTTAATACCATCAAATAAATGGTCAATATTTCACTTTGGATTGCATAGGTAGTCTATGGAATGCCTTTCTAAACTTATAAAGTTGACTTTATACTTAGCAACATTTTCATTATCTTTCTATCTCAGGCTCAAGAATTATCTCTCTATATCCACTCACTATTCATGAGTGAAATATTTATTCAAGAAAACTTCCTTAAACTCCACCCCTTCCATGTTTTGAAATTCTTTGTCCTTCTTTGTGTTTTGGATTAATATCCAACATTGATCCACATCTCCCAATATATGATAAACTACCACGAAAACCTCCTCCCTTTCGTTACTTCCCAAAGTGAGAAATATATTCTCTAGAGAACTTATCCACTACTCAGCTAAAAATATTTTTTAATTCCCATTAAACGATGGAGGTTGTTTTTGTATAAATTGGTCTAACATTTCTCCTCTGTGTTGTGGATCAAGAAGTTCAATATGGGTAAGGTTATTATTCATAACCTAAGTCAGCTATCCCAGTATAGCTATAAGTTTCTCAGCACCAATATCATATCAAATACCAACATCATTATCTTACATAGAAGGGAATTACCTACATGGTATACGTGGGTTGATATGTTTTCCATTTCTTCCAGTAGATTCCATTTCTAAATAATGTTATACACTAGATTGGGTTATGGATAATAATTTATAATCTCAAATTAGAAAAACACTTAACATTAATTGAAATTCAATGCGTATTTATTCTCATAATTAGAAACATGGTTTCTTTAGGGAAATATTTATTTTTAAATCCTTCATAATGTTTTTTAATGAAAATGTGACTTTTCCTAACCATATCCCCCAGGAGTGTCAAACCAGGTGTGTTGTAAGACCAATTTTCATGTACCAGGTTACCCCAAGTTAGGCCTAGAACACCTTGTTAGAGTTGTTTCCCCAAGGTACATTTGTTCCAGAACCACGTTCACTTGTGGTATCCATATATGGATGTATTTATAGTAAGTTACACATAATCTCCATCTCAGAAAAATTCTAGGATGTTCTTCTATTATTATCTTCAAAGTATATATTAGGGTTATCATCCCTAATCTATGTTTTCTAAATCTAGTTTCCATGGTTTCAACTAAACTCATTCTTATAACAACTGTATGGACCCTGACCCCAGTAGCCCGGAGCTGGTTCCTTACTTTAATATATTGATATAATTACAAGGTATCACATCCCAAAGGAGAAATCAGTTTAGTAGTTTTGGAAACCAGATTACGTACATAAACTTTACATTAAAAATTTAAAGTAAAAACAACATAGATACTCCATTTATAACACCAAATAACTCTTATATTAACCCTACAATTCATTAATAATAATCAGCTTTGCATCCCCGGGAAAAATTAAACACAAGAAAGTGGTAATATTAGATGCTCAGTAAGGGTAAGTAATACATAAAAAGAATAAATAATAAGTCAAGGTGAATAAGTAAAGAACACATGAATTTTAAATATAATCTTTTTCATAATAATTAAGGAATAAAATATGAATAAATAATTTCATAGTAAAACATAACCATGGATATTCTACTAGTAGAATAATCACATGGAATATCAAATACTAGTTTCATAATGAGGAAAAATGTATAAAGATGGATATATAAAACATAACTTCAAGGAATCATGCCAAGAATCTATTACCATTAAGTATTCAAGATAATAATGTATGCTTTCAAGGCTTCATTCCAAGAATCTATTACTCCCAAGGCTTTATGCCAATAATCTATTACTGTCAAGGCTTCAAGCTAATAATCTAATAAATGGGTAAAACCTCAGCCAAAACCATAACTTTTTTGTCTCATGAGACCTACCGATGCATCAAGGGTATATAAGGGCCCCCACCCATTACATATTAAGTGGTGAACAAGGCATATATATAACATACATGAATTTGATATGGGAAAATCATTTTTTACTTTAGAAAGAAGAGTTCTTTTGGAAAACAATTTGTATATATGTCATAAAAAAAGACTGTAAACATGTATATCCTAGAAACAAAGTGAAGAAAATTTAAATTATATTTAAGGTATAAATTATTTCCCATTTAAGTGAAATCATGAAAAAAGAGTTTTTAAGAAACATGAGAAATAAAATATTTTAGTACGGTTTAAGAAAAATATTAAAGAGATTTAATGCAGAAAGGCATGTAAATTTTCATAAAACTAGAAATGAACCAAGATAGTTTTTATGATAAAATTTGTGATTTTATAAAAATAAATATGGTTAAAAAAATATTATAGATTGCACTAGAAAATGGGTATGAATTTGAGATGTTCCCTATAACTAGGCTTGTTTATCAGGAATAATTGAGAAAGGAATCATTTTAAAACATGTATATCCCCGTAAAATGATGTTGATATGATATATATATGATTTTGGAACATATACACATAATTTATTTTAAATTTACAAAAATAAATTAGCATTACATTTGAGCAAAGGATGATAAAGAGTAACCCAAAGAAAAAACGGGGGTTCAGGTAGAATACCTTACCACATTGTAATCAATCAAATCATATAACCCAAAATTAATTATAATAAAATGATAAATTGAATACCATGAAAATAAATATATTAATTATATGATACATCAATGGGTAATATACATACACTATACACAGGAAATATTGGTCAATAAGGAACATCTCACAAAAATGAATGTTAGATGAGAAGACCCATGCATTATGTCCAAATATTTTCTACACTTGACCTTAATGTACTGGATAATCAAATTAAATACATTAATTAATTAATTAAAACCATTTTATACGTTCATTTTATTTATTATAATTTTATTAATCTCTTTTATGGATTTTAGATGAGTTATAAGATATAATTTTATTTCCCAGGTGCGCTCGTTTCCGTGGTTTTCACGATCAATATACTTGTGTATGAGAATGGAAGTTCATACAGAATGGGTATAATTATCCAAAATTAAATTAATATGATATTAATGAAAATAAAGAATTTTAAGTTTTTATATATATCATATGGTTATATTGTATGAGGATGAATCATTAAATAAGACATTTAGTGATAATCGTTTGCATTATTACAATGATTATTGATCAGAATGAACTCATTTTATTTTATCATTCAGTATTATGTAAATATCTTAATTCTAGAACATTATAAAGTTTTTAGTAAATAAATTATGGTATGTTTTATCCATAAAAATGGTATCATGACAGGAATTGAATAATAAATTGAATAATGAAAGTTCGTCATCCACGAAGGTTGTAAATTAGCACCCCCGAATGTTGATTTCATTTTTAAAATAAAAGAGAGAGAGAGTAAGAATATTAATGATGGGTGTTACATAAAAATGATATAATTCAAGTATATATATGATACTAAAGTTATAATTATAATTTTTACAGAGTATGTGAGGATATTATAATAAAATAAATCACATGAAAAGTAAATAAAAGGAAAAGGAAGAGGATTTTACCTCTTGAATACTTCTCCTTGATAACCTCCTTAAAGAATGGGATTTTTGTCTTTTGGTAAGACAAAAAGTTCCTGGATGTAGGGAGATAATAGGTAATAGTATTTGGGAAGAATTTTTACAAGCATCAAAGGATTATAAGAGTGAGGAAATATGGGGGAGAGCGGTGTTTTTTATAGTAGAAGAGAGGGCTGATTTCTCATTATTTTATTATTTTTCCCAAAATAAGAAATAGTATTTATTATTGTGAATAAATATATAAATTATTTCATGTGATTTATATCCAATGGTTCTTACATCATCCATGACTCAATGAATATTTTATTTAACATATAATGTATATATATTGTAAATTATCGTATTTTACAATTTATAATAAATTTTAGTGTTTCAGAAAAATCCCAAAAATTCACCTTAACCATTTTTCAACATGTAGAATAAAAAACTCAATTTTATAAAAATAATTTCCTAAATATGACACGTTAATTTGTTAATTAAAATCACTATTTCCTAAAAAAACACCAATTTTAAAATTATTGCCGATTTTATGAAACATTGAAAAATTAACTAAACTTTCATAAAATTATCCTACAATAATAAGAAGTAAAAATATTAACTTATGATTATATTTTATGAAAATACATTTTATTTTGATTCATTATATTAATTATAAAATTTTAAATAAACATCTTTTTTATAAAAAAACTAACACTTAATTAACAATTTCTAAAACATTTATTTACTTATAGTTTTATATAATTTTACCATACTTTCATTTATAAGATGCCTAAATTTTATTTATACTTTCATGGGTGATGTTACTATTCATTTGACTAGTTTACTATTCATAAGGGTCAAATTACTATTCATAAGGGTAACAATACTATTCAAAAGGGTTAGGTTACTATTCACCAAAAAATTAAGTCGATCCTATCAAACTCTGAATATCTTACCGATCACAACTGTGTATGTCTATTTTTCCAAATTTAATTCTGAAAAGGTGAAAAATAATGTCTAATGGCTAGGATATATCTATCTTGTTTAAGTTATTATAATAATAAAGTGTTGTTTTATAGTGACTCAGTGTCATTTGTATCACATTCTATATTAAATTTATTTGTAAATCCTTGTGGTGTTACAATAAATTTCCTCATTTCTCATCTCATATGTGACCAATATACTATGCAAGCTTTCTTATTTCATCTCCTTTGGATATTTATCCTCCAATATAGAAACTTTTAGATTGAATTGAGGTGGAACTATTCTCAAGATGCACTGGATTATCTTTATATATTCATTAATTTCTCTAAGACCATTCATGTCTTCCAAAACAAAATTCACCTTGTAGAAGAATGTGTCAATAAATTCATTAGGGTTCATTCTCAGATCCTTGTATTTTTTCTAGATAACTTTCAATTTTTATTCTCTAACTTTTGAATCACCTTCATTGATATTCAGCATCTTTTACCACATGGCAGGAGTGGAATTACATGACATCACCTTTGTATCGATTGCATTGTATAAGGATCCCCCTAATGCATTCATTCCTTTGGGGTCGACGTATAATTCTCTTTATTTAACTTCTTATAAACCAGCACTATTAATATTGTATGAGGTTCCATGTATCACTAATGTAAAGAAATCCATTCCTAATGATCAGTAAGAGTGTTGCATATTATTCTTCCATAATTGAAAATTATTCCCATCAAAGATCAGAATCCCTTTGTGATTGAAAACCTACAGTTATTCTACTGATAGAGAAACATTGACTTTAAACATTTCTCTTTGATACCATTTATTAGACCAACTAGGTTAAATACACTAAGAGGGGGTAAATTAGGGAATTCCAGATTAAAACTACTTCCCCTTCAGATGTTGTTTCATTGTAAAAAAACACTCTTCTATCTCTTTCTCATAATAATATATGAACTAAAATTAGATCATGCACAAGATACATCAATTTTATTTTGTTCAACCTCCCTGGGATACATCCAAGGAGTATACAATGGAAATGTGATAATGTACCAAATCCACTAAAATCCCACTACTATTTAAAAAGTTTATTGTGGACTCATTGTCCCTCATGGTTTACAACCATTCACAATTTGATAGCTTACTCCTCTCTCAACTGAAGTGTGCTCACTACTTTTTCAAAAGATTCTACTTTTATTTCTTTAATTAATATTTTTTTCACCTCATTTAGTATATCATTGATTCCCACTTTCCTCCACTTGATTAAAACACCTTTACTAGAGAATTATTGGGAAACTTAAATCTTTTGTGCAACCTTTGAGTGTCTTACAAGGAACTTTATCACTTTTCATGCAACATGTTCCTCTTGCATGTAAAACCAACTTTCACACAACTTTTATGATTTTCACAAAAACCTATTCTTATGAGTTACTCTCTTCTTACAAGAAAATACCTTTGCACACAATTCATATGTGATTCATACCCCGATTTTTTCCAATGTTTGATCTCTTGAAATGAGGGGGTAGCTGCCTATTTATAGTCATTTTTAGACCTATGCATATGTTCCTTACACATATTTTTTATGCATGTAAAATGTATCATGAGCTTTTAAATCGACATTTGATGTCACATTGGGTGCGTAAGCCTCTTTCATGCATTTGAGTTCATCTTTATTTATCGGGCACAAGCAAACCCTCTTTCATAAAAAAACCAATATTTTACTCAATTATATCCTTTTCCATTATTTGATGTGTTGAACTTTAATCTTTCCTTACATGAAATATTATTAATCCCCATTAATCTTCTATGAAAATTTATTTTACAAAAACACTTTTCTCCATTCTCCATATTTTGGACCCAAAAATTTGGAAAACACTAGGAATCGACACCACCATGTATATGTGTTTTTCTGTACCACCTCCAGAGTGTCTATTCCCTTATATTGGATCTTTTTCTACATATTGTTTCAAAAATATAGTTAGAAATCCCTATCTAATCATGGAAACATGCTTTGTCAATAAACACAATCAACCCAAAAACACTACAATGTTACCTTGACACATTTTTTCCCAAAAAAACCAAAAACGTTTATGAATTCATACAAATGAAGGTTTCATGATATAGATGATTTATTCAACCCATAAATGTATCTATACAACATGTATACCTTATTGGAATCATTTGGTGTCACAAGGACTTGATAATTTTGTTATATAGACATATTCAACAATGTTCTCGTTATGAAAAGATATATTGAAATCCATTTTTCAAATTTCATAATCATAGTAGGATAAAAACAAAAAAATTTATACATTTTATCATAAAAACTGGTGAAAGGTTTTCATCATAGTATATGACTTGACATTTATTAAAACTTTCAGAAACCATCCATTCCTTATATGTGTTTATTTTACCATCAATTTCCATTTTCTTCTTGAATACCCATTTACTCTCAATGGGGTTTACTTCCACTGGAGGATATATTAGTGTCAAAGCATGGTTCTAGTACATGAAATACATCTCAGAATTCATTGTGTTTTTCTAACTTACAACTATTGATCTTCTTTATACTTCCTTAAAAATAGAGGCTCATCATTATCAACTAATAATGATTTTACCTCCTCGATGAATAAAAAACCTTATCTATTTGGTTCTCTAACCTCTATGGTACTCATATATAGTACTTGTGTCTATGGAAAAACCTCTTCTAAAGGTATTTATGAAATTTATTCCAATTAAAACCCTTACTTACACTGATCATAAACTTCATTGAAGTATATCTTCCTCCCACTATCTCTTTTGATGATATAATCTCTCCAAGGAATAGGAAATGTCTTTTA
This sequence comes from Viscum album, assembly GCA_963277665.1. Taxonomy (NCBI): domain Eukaryota; kingdom Viridiplantae; phylum Streptophyta; class Magnoliopsida; order Santalales; family Viscaceae; genus Viscum; species Viscum album. The sequence continues at coordinate 58,011,728 of OY728154.1, forward strand.
ATTATTACCATCTATCTTAGGGTTCATATAGATAATATCTCATTTTTCCCTTAAAATGTCCTATATAGACACATTAAGGGCCTTTAAATGTAATCTTGTTTCTAGAGATATCCTTAATAAACACATTACATCCCCATACACATAAAATTTACAATATAGATTTCCTTACACACAATAACTCATGTAGGATTTTATTTTCCACTTTAGTTTTCACTCGATTTATTGTGTATGAAAATTTTAAAATTTTAAATCTAAAAAATGATAATGTAAGGCCAAAATGTATCATCATCAATATCACTATGTCTAAAAAGGTTTGGTTCCTCCATTCACTAAGACCATTCCACTGTGGTATTTAAGGAAGAGTGAGTTGAGATAAAATCCAAAACTGCGTTAGAAAATTAATTAAATGTGGGTTATGATATTCTTAAACTCAATATAATCTATGTTTATTTATCTTATTCTGAAGGTGATTCTGTACTTCATTCTTTTATTCCTTAACTTTATTATTGGAATCATAATTATACCTCATTATGTACACATATATATATATACTATTACCTTTAATAAAAGTTATGACGTAATAATATCCACCTATATTTTCAATTGGAAAAGGTCTACACACATATGTGTGAACTAATTCATTTGATTTTCATCTCTTTTATCCCTTCCACTAAATAGATTTTTGGTCATTTTCCCTTGAAAATATTGGTAAAACATATCAATTGGTTTTAGTTCAAAAGAATCTAAATACCCATATTGATATATATTTGTAAAATAATTCTCATTTATATGACCAAGTTGGTGATTCCAAAATTATGTGTGATATGAGTAATGTGATCTTGATTCATTATTGATTATGAGCACTTGGTTTTAATATTTTTGTACATGAAAATCTTTATCAATATGTGTTATAACATAACATATGACATCTTTATAAATGTGGACACCCTTATTTAAAACAATGAAAATAAATCCATATATATATAAACTAGACACATATATAATTCTTTTGGTAATAATATACACATAATAAAAATTATCTAAGGCTAAAACCAATATCGATTGAAAATAAAGTCAGTATTCTCCAATATTCATTAACGCTAATCTTGCTTTTTTTCTAGTTTAAAGATCCACATCACCTTTAGAAACCTTCCTAAATCTACATTTTTTATGTATTTTAATGTAAATTTGATCACTAAAAGATTAATAGAATACCCACCTTATATAAATAGAGAGTTACATTAAAAAATTACCATAATTAAATCTCCCCTCACTTCTTCACTAAGTTTTAATTATTTTGTAGTGGTATTTATTACCATATTAAAAACATTCTATATGTCCTTGCATAGTCCTCTCTTTGACTTACACATGTTATTAAGGCATTATGAAGAAGACCTAGACTTGGAGTTATTCTTAGGAATTTTCACCTTTCCCTCCATCTTGTTCACTATAAGTACTAAAGGTTTTTTATTTTTCATATCATTATCCACCTAGAGAATTAGAGTAAGGAGATCATTGAGAGATTTCATAATATTTTATATATTAAAATTCACAATAAAACTAGAGTAACTCTGATGAAGTGAGGAAAGTATAAGGTTGATGAAAAATTATTTATTTAGTGTGAATACTTAAATATCTAAATGATTAATATAGATATTCATATTGACCAATTAGGGTTTGGATAGTGTACCTTCTCCACGATTTCACATGAAAAGTGTCATGACCCAACCAAAGTTATGGATCGAACCACAACTACCCCAAGACCTCCTCCGCTGGCTAAGGGGTGGAGAGAAGCATTGAAGGCACTAAAACTTGATGAGGATTTTCCCTAATAACTTATACACACACATAAAACCAACTCAATGAAAAAGTTAAGAGGGAAAGTAGAAAAGATGAAAACTGCTTTAAAGTAAATCAAACATGCTTGAAAATCTAGGAAGTACAAAAGTATGGTAGTGTAAACTGAAATTAAAGGGTAAAAATATGCACCCAACCATAAATATGTCCTAACTAGGAAAAAATACAAAAGAGTAAACAATTGAGAGAACCCATCGCCTGTATCCAAAAATATGACCACTGTGCGTGGTCTAAGCACCTAGTACCACTAAGATCCTATGAATTTATGGTCAAACTATCCATTATCTGAAAAATACATTAAACGTGTGGGAAAATCCCATATAAAGGTGATTATATATATATATATCCGATAGGAAACCCCAAAAGGGTGAATGAGGAGAAGTAAGAGATAAAACTAAAGAGGAAACCAGTAGATAGAATACGGTATAGTGAAAGAGTACGACTCAACCCAACCAAGAGTGAAAGTAAGCTCATCTAGGAACAAGGAATTAAACATGGTGCATAGATAAACTACCCATTGATCCTTCTCCACCTATACAGGAGAGTAGACTCATCCAACCATGAGAAGCTAGACACAAAAAGCAAGTGGAATACCCTACATGTCTTCACCTCTCATACAAGTTGAGTATCCAAATACCAGGTGTGAATCCAGAAGAAAGAATATATATATATATATATATTCTCAGTCAAATAATCCAAAATGAGAGAGTAATGGTATATCCATCTCAAAGATCAACCTAATAAGAATATTATCCAATAGTTATAAAAGTCCATCAATGATGCCCAACATCTCAAGCATCTGCCCTGAACACAGAAATATAAGAAACTCAATCACCACACCTCGATACTATCCACTTTAGGTAGCATTGACTCACCCTCATAGTTTTAATTCACATCATAAGGACACATCTTAGTGGGGAAAACGTTTCCCTATCTCATGCATCCAAGGATACATCAAACCACTTCTAATCACTATACTGCATAATCAAGATCCACAATATCTTATAGTCATTGAGTAAATACACTACCCAGCCTCACTGGGGGGTATTACTCAAGAAATTTTATCAAGGAACTCCAGTACTATATAGCCCCGCTGAAAGGTAATTCCTAGAAGAAGCCATCATCGGGGAACTCCACTACCCATCCCTATTGGAGGGTAATGCCCAGAACGTCGAGGGACCCACCGAAAAACCCCGATAGACGGTAAATCATAAATATAATTAGGGAACTCCAATAACCATCCGTATTAGAGGGTAACATTTAGAACATCGAGGATATCCACTACCCATCCCTATTAGAGGGTAAATCAGAAAGATCATCAAGGAACTCCACTACCCAGTACTATTATAGGGTAATGCCTAGAACATCTTGGTAACTATTCATGATCATTTCTTTCATTAGGTGTCTCCTCATCACATTACAAACCTAGAACGTTTCATATCATATCTAAAAAGATAATTTTTATGGAACTATCATGTTCTATAGATAAAAACACTCAGGATGGGCATCTCATGGGCCAATATACAAGTTCAAGCGAATGGGATATGGTCGTTTGAAGTTACTTGAAAGGATCTCAAGTAGAACACAACATGTAACAGGGACCAACATGACACATGGCCCCAATTTACCACTTGCCCATGTATCTGGCCGGTAGATGTCCCCCATCCGTGTAGGGGTACACGCCATGTAGTTGGACTATATAGCATTGTCAACCTCTCCAGGGTCTGAGCTATGTAGGTTAGTCATGTCCATGTACTCAAACCCTGTGACCCTATAATCAAACCCTATGTTCATGTAGTAAGACTCCGTGTTGATGTACTATGGTACACAATGTGTAATCCCCCATGGAATTCTATCTGTGTGTCCAACCCATGTATGTGTACTTTTACAGAATCTCCCCATCCATGTGACCCATCACATGTAATATCCAACTTGGGAAGGGGTAAAAAGTGTGTATGGGAGTAATTCAAGCTATGTTACCCTTAAATTTTCCCAAACCCTAGCTCTACCGCTGAGGGAGGCTACATGTTGTGTGTTCTTCATTTATACACAACGTGTAAACGAGATTTGTCCAAAAACTTCACATTTGTATATCCGGTCTACATGCTTCAAATTAGTCCTTACCCCTTGGTTTCCACCACAAATCTGCTAAAAACATTAATATGGCCACAAATTTCATATCTTGCATGTTTCTTATCTTGAATCTACTATGATCATCAAAACTTTTTGTGTTGCGTGTTCCGAATGCACCAGAAGATTAAAAAATAGATGATCTGGCCACAAATCATCGTATTTAACATAATTTCATTGTAATTATTCTAGATCTATGCTTCCCTTTCTATTATGTTGTTGTTTCATCGATTCATCGTGAATTAGGGTACCTGGTCAAGCTCAGTTCGCCCGAAAACTGTCGAACTGTGAACCATAGGGATTCTTTCAGTGAAGAATGCAAAGAACTGGGAAGAAAAGTAACCAAACAATGGTTTAAAACATCACCGATCAAGAGTTATTGGTTGAACACAGAACATGCCTCCAGGGTTATATAATTAATTGAAACAATTTATATTTTAGTATACATTCTCATGTCAAGGCAACATGTGGTGTAGATTCAAGGAAGAGAGTTTATATTCTCATTCATTTAATCCTGATGCATAAAAAAACCAAAAGATGAGTCCCACCTCTGTTTGGATTGATCATTGACGAATAAAGTTCTCACATAATTATTGGAAGAAACTGATGCGTTCTTCGTACTTCGATCCAACTTGATACATAGGTTTTTCGTCACTCTATATCGATTCGTCAAAGGGAGGAGGAGATAAAATTCACCAATGGTGGGAGAATTATATGCCCACCCTATCCCAATTCATTTAGTGATATATTTATAACATAAATTTAGGTCATGTTTTAATTAATTAATTATTTAAATTAATTAATTAATCCACATAAACACAACTCCAATGAGTGAGAGGTATGAATGTTCCTCACTAACTCATTTTATGTTGCGCCTAAGGAAAACACTACATTTCAGAACCAACAATGGTCTTGGATTTCCGATCTGATCAAATTCTTAAGATTTATCCTTTTTTCCTTAATTAAATGAATGTGCATAATATAAAATATATTTAATATTTTTATAAGATTAATTCTGGGTGCACCGAGTCTCAAAATTGAACGTTGTCTCAACCCATAGCTCTAAAAATATATATAGAAATATTTTAAAGTATTAAAAATAAAAAACTTAGTCTTTACATAATTACATTATTCATTATTTTCATCACTAAGAAGAAAAACTAGGAAAATAAATTAGGATATTGAGCCCTCACTTAACTCTTATGCTCCCAAGAACTCTCATGCATGTTTCTGTGCTACCATAGAATGCATATCAAATGCATGGTCTATCCATGCAGGGTCCTCTACTCCTGATCCTCGATCGCTACCGAGTTCTCTACAAAGGTGGATCCATCCCCAATGTCCAACCCTCCCCAGTAGATGATGTGTGCTAGGTCATGCATGTATCTCCTCTGCTGTGAAATGTGGAAGATGTCATTCACACACTTTAGCTATTGGGGTTGGGTGAGGTGGAAAGATACCTAGACAACCCGCTACATGATCTTGGATAACCAGATGAACCTCAAGGATATCATGACTCCACATATGAACCTCTACATTCCTTATCATGGGGAGACTCTCAAGAATATTTTTTTAACATTTTAAACTCTAAGGGCATAAAGATGGTCTGAATAGTATTTCTGTCTTCTCTGGGCCATCCTCATCCATTCATGAATGACCTGCACTTTCTCCATTGTTTCCTGCAACAACTCTAGGCCCACAATAGGTGTTTCCCTGATCTCTTTCCATCACAAGGGTGGCTTTTAGGGTCTATCGTACAAGTACACAAAAGGTTCCATGATGATGGTAGAGTGATAGCTATTGTTGTATGCAAACTCTACAAAGGGAATTTGATCCTCCCAACTTTGTCCAAAGTCCAACATGCAAGCCCTCATCATATACTCTATCACATCGATAGTGAACTCACTATTTCCATCAGTTTGTGGGTGAAAATTTTACTCATCTACATATGGGTACAGAAATCCTCCTACAGGTTCTCCATAATCATGACATAAACCGCACATTACATTTAGAGACAATTATTAAGGGTAACACATGAAGGAAAACAATATCCCAAATGTACAACATCCTCAAACACTCCACCAAACTCTACTACCTGATAGTAAATAATTTTGAAAACTTTATAAGTTGATCAAATTCCACCTATATGGTTTTTTGGCCCTTCATTGTGTGTGGATTCCCTATGATATATTCCTTGGATATTCTATACCATTTCTACTTCGGGAATTCAAGAGGCTACAAAACACCTGCAGGAACTTGATGCTCAGCCTTCACCTACTAACAAGTGAGTCTTTGAGATACAAACTCAGCTACTCTCTATCTCATGCTAGACAACCAAAACTATTTCAGTAGATATATGTACATATTCCCACACTGAGATGTATAGTTTAGGGAGAAGTGTGGAACTCCCACATCACCTCCTCTTGAAACATGATTAGAACCACTATTCACCCCTGAAATAATATATCATGATTCCTTAATACATAATATCCATATGGTTCATCTCTTATGGATACATGATCATGTAAGACCTCAAAGTTGATGCATCCTAGGTGGGAATCTTTCACATGATTGAAAAGCAAAGGATTCAACATCGTCAACTGAAGAAAGGTTATACCCTCCTAATCCACTAAGTTCAACTTCTAGGAAACTAACTTCACTGGATCTTCCTTCACCAAGTGATCCTCAGACTTCCTACTAAGGGAATATTCTACAATGTTTCCCTTACCAAGAGTATAGACTATCTCGAAGTCATAGTCCAAAAGAAAATTCTATGAGCCTCTCTATCTAAGGTCCATGTATTTATGAGTGAAGACGTACCTCAGACTCTGGTGGTTTGAGTAAACAAAAAATTCTCTCCCATAAGACAGATCATTCACATCCTCAAGTCGATGAATACTGCTTCCAACTCTATGTCATGAGTTGTGTAGTTTTTCTCATGGGGTTTTAACTTCCTTAACCCATATGTGATAACTACCTATTTCTATATCGACACGAAAGCTAGCCCAGCCTCTAAGGTATCTCAATACATGACAAACTCCACAACCTCCTCTGGTAGTATCAACACTGGATATCTCATGAACCTATGAATCAACTCCTCAAAGTCCCTATGGCACATATCAGACCAGTTAAACAAGTCCCCTTTCCTTTTCAGTACAGTCAAAGGGGTCATGATTCTAGAGAATTCTACTACAAACATCCTACAGTACCCTTCCAATCCCAGTAATCTCCGTACATCCAACACTTTTTTGGGTGGCTCCCAAGAAATCACTACTTAAATCTTTTCTATATCCATGGATAAAACTTGTTCTGAAAGAAAATGACCCAGAAAGTCAACCCCATGTATCAAAAATTGGCACTTCAAGAGATTTCTATAAATCTGGTGCTCTTAAAGGAAGTCTAGAACCATCCTCAAGTACTCTTCATTCTGCTATTATGTTGCAGAGTATACGAGTATGTTGTCGATGAAGAAAACATTAAACAAGTCCAAGTATGAATGGAAGACCTATGTCATCAAATCCATAGACATGGAGGAGGAATTATTCACACAAAAGGGCATCACTAAAAACTCATAGCTTCCGTTGTGTCATTAGAATTCTAAATTTTGAATGTCATCCTTGATAACCCTCAACTAGTGGTAGTTGGATTTAATATTGATCTTTGAGAACCATTTCACACCTTGAAAGTGATCAATGAAGTCATCAAATCTTGTAGGGGTAAATTTTCTTTATCATTTCCTGGTTTAAGTGACAATAGTCCACTAAAATCGTAAGTTCCCATCCACCTTCTTCATGAACAAAACTGGAGTTGCCTAGGGGGACACATGATCGTTCCATGATTAAATATGTCATTTTCAACCTTACACCATTGTATTAAGCTGAAATTGTATTGTAAATTCAAAATATAATAACAAAATACACTACATTTTTGATTTAATTATTTTTTGTTTTTCACTATAAAAAAGGTCAATGTTACTTTTTTGATAAATTCATTGAAGGTGGCGATGATTTGATGGAATCATGATTAAGTCCAAGAAAAATAGGCCAAACTGTGCAGGATTTAAGAACACCAGTGGATTAATCTGAACACCTATACTAGACCCTACATTTAAATGGGCTAACATTTTGTGGAAAAGTCCAAAATTGAATATTCTACATTTCTTCTCAATGAATCCAATCCCGATTCGGATTCAAGGGGGGCCATCCTAATTGATCTATCCATGACACCGAATCTACACAAAGTCAAATGCGGTGTTCTGCATTTTATCAATATCTTGAGATGTAGTTGTCCAAATGGGGCCAAACATTTGGTGGAGATAGTAGATATGTTTTTATAAAACTTTATAGTTTTCTCCAAAGCGAGATAAAACTATCTAGTATACTAAAACAATAGGACAAGTGGTTTCTTGAAATCAGGGTTCCCAAAACCACCTCCCATTTTGGCTATAAAAGAGAACCTTGGGCTCCCCATTTGGTAGTTCGAACCAGAAGTGAAGTGCTACCAATTTTTAGTCCTAGAGGATTAATTTCATTACCTTGGAGGTTCTTTAGTCTCTTAACCTCATAGGGGGATCAAGGATGATGGCGAAGTTCCACCCGAGTCCCATCCTCCTCTCGATGGTGTGCTAAATGGTGGACGATCATTTTGAGGGAGCTACACAAACTTGGGATGGAGTTCCAGCACATGTTCTTCTACTGGTTTTGTATAATTTGTGTGTTGAATATTTCACTTATTTTTTATCTTTACATTCTTCTCCTCTGATTACATTTCATTTTATATAATTAAGTGAACTTTTTTTTATTCCAACACCGATTAGGTTGAGATTTCAAGTGGGAATCTTGGGTTGTTCCGATTGGAAAACACAATAATCCTACTTATCTCACACATACATAATATTTAAGTATTCTTTGGTAGAACTTTTATTATATGTTTGATAACCAAATATGGGCAACACGATTGTTGTGTCAAGGGGTGGTTCTTTAAGTATCATTTGAAGAGGCAAGAGGGGAGTCATGACCATGACAACCTTCATCCAAAAAATTAAACAAAACCACGTTAAATTTTTAGAACAATGAACTATCCAAGATGTGTAGTGAACTTTAAATGATATTATTCTCTCATAATTATTAATACACCACCTTTATTTATCATCTATTTAACTCTTTAATTAAGTAACTTGTTTTCAAAACCACCCCCTCTTTTAGTAATTCTTATTAAAAATACATACTCAAAACCTATCAACGCTCCTTGAGAGATGAACTAGGGTCTGACCTAGACTATAAATCAACCTTCAAAACATAATAAACGTAGGTTTTGATATTTATAGATTGTATGGATAATTCTAAAGTCATATTACATACCATTTTCCACCACAAAATTAATTTAGGTTTTGATATTTTATCTTGATTTCCAAACGTGTGAAGTGGTATATTTATGTTATTAGTATATCGTTATTTTAACAAATCATAATAACCATCATCATCGGATTAATAATATCCTATTATATGTATATTATAGTGTAAATGATCCATATTTCTCTTATCATAACCTATACAAGGGCCCAATAAAATTACTAAAAGGAATTTCAGCAGTAAGTCTTGTAAACTACATTAACTCGTAGTTCCTTGATCTACAGAGTGGACTTCCCAATCCTAAAATCTAGGACTTCAGTTTCCTTAACACTTCCCTTGAAGTTAAACCAAATCTTGCGAATTAAATCATCAATTTATCTAAATTGGTTAGGTTAACCTAAAAATTTCATTATAACTCCGTGATAAATGAAAATTTCTTGAAGAGGGCCAAACTTACACTTTGATCTATGGTTTCTTTTTAAATATAACAACAGAATGATTTTCTAAATTAATATTTTATTGAGGGATTTATTTATCTTATTTTTAAATATTTTTTATTCTATAATCTTACATTATTGTTAAATTATTTTTATTTTACATAATTTATTAACAATTTATAGTAAAATAACTTACTCCTAATATATTTATTTTATTCCAACTTGTATGTTTGTTAATTAATTATCTTTATGTGATCATATTTAAACTTATAATAAACATGAATTATATAAATATTTTACTAACTATGAACCAAATAAATAAAATTAATATGTTTCATTGTCAGAAGCTTATATCTATTGGTTAGTTTATCAATAATATGATAAAACAACCCTTTACTCTAGGTAGATAACTCCTTAACCTAGGTCAGGCTTGAGTTTTATTATTCCACCTTTAATATATATATCTATTTAGTTAGTTGTACTCTGGATATATCTTGAATCATATCCCCTTTTATAGGATATACCTCCTTTATATATTCCTACCCACAAAAAAGTAAGGAGAATCATTAGTTTGGTAACATAAAAGAAACAGTGGGCATGCATGCCTTTATATAATATAGAAGGGATGATACATAGATATTAATATTTAATTTAATAAAAAATTATGAAAAATCACATTAAATAATTATTAAATTAAATATAAATAAAATACATACATTTATTTATCAAGATCATGACCATCCACACATGGAACAACTATGAATTTAAAACTATATACCCTTCATTTCAATCCTTTATTTATTAAGATAGTTCACGAATTTATAAATAAAATATTTTATTAATTAATTATTTATTTATCATAAATTTACATCCAAATAATCCTTATGATTTATATCCTATGTAATTTTAAATAAATTTCATAAATAAATTTTAAATTGAAATTAATACATACATGGTGTTACCTGACAGGGAAAATGATGTGCACCCTTTTGTATTATTTTAAATTCCTCACAGGATTTAGTAAACACAACATCCACTGGAGGTAGTATAAAATTCTCCATTATATTTTATATTATGTTTAATATCCCTTACATGGTGTGTGGAAATACTATATTTTTTCTTTTTTTAAATTTCATAATTTCATGACATGTAAGCCTATATGGCGTCTCATGATACTTCACAAAATGTTGTTCCATGGGTAAACCATGTAGTCTTCACGGCATGTATGAACATAATAAACCCCAAAAATATATGAAAAATGTAATATTTTCAATTCATATTAAGTGAGTGTAATTTAAAATATCTATATATGTCAGGTAGTTTCAGGATAATGCATAAATTAAGTAATTTAATCAATTAATTTCACACGACCCACTGAAAATTACATGGTGTGTAAATCATTTGAAAACCATATCACATGGTGTGTAAAACCATATACATGGTACTTGATTAAATTTTTATATGATTAATACTTAATTCTACATTATTGAATCACATAACACACCTATCTCAGTTTGTCTGTTGCATGGGTGGGTATGAGTTACACGATATGTATTGTCTGCTTCAGGATGCCTACTCCTCTATTTTTACACTCAAAAAACATTCTTAAGGACCTGGAATTTACTCTATACAGCATATTTATGTGTCACATAGCATTTACACTAACCACACATCATGTAGTTTAATTATCCCATATTTCTCAACTATCAGTTAATACATATTGTGTAATAATTACAAGTCACATACTTTGACCACATGTTTGATGACCCAAGTATTTTTATAAAGAATAAATTTTATTTTTTATTAATATTAATTTTATGTACTCATATTAATACTTATTATTATAATATTATAAATATTTTTTTAATATATGGAAAAATAATATGGTTTTTTCATTTGGAAAAATATTAGTTTTTATTCTAACTAATTCGATTTCCTTGTGTTATATAGTTTTGTTTAAAAAATTAAATTTATAAATTTATAAATTTTAATTTTATAAATTGATCTTTTTTTAACCCATAATATCAAAATTATTTTTGGGTTACTTTTTTATATTTTTCATAATGGGTTTTTTAAGTGAATAATGGAAAATACCATATTCTCAAATACTGTAACTTTTCCTTTGATTATACATTCACAAGGTACATTTTAGTTTGGATATAGTTTTAATGTCACATAACACTTATTTATTTATTTTTAAATGAATAAATAGCATTATAATCAATCCTATACTTGGTTTTGGTGAAAAGTAATTTTTGGGCTTCAAAAGGAGGGTTTTCTAAAAACAATTTCATTGTGTTATAAATACTTATGTTAATATTAAATTTTACCACCTATAGAAATTTAATATTGTAAAATGGTTTCATATTTGGAATCATAATGTTCAAATTTGTTAAAAATTTCAACTTCATTTTTTTTCAAAAAAGTTAGTTACAATAGTAAATTTTGTCACTACAATAAAGGTTAAAAGTGGGTTAAACTAAAGGATAAATACAAAAACATAAAAAACATGTATATATGTGATTGGTTGAGTTTATTATTACCCTAAATATCCTATATTATAAATTGAGATATTTTGGATCCACTTTACTTGAGTATGAAATTTACTATACATTAATAAATAAAATATTTACATGTGTGTCACTCCACTCACTTATAAAAATAGCCCTTCACCACCTCACTTATTCACACACTTTGAGAATTGTAGCTATATCAATACTTGAAAAATAACTCCCCAAATCTATTTCCCACAACCTATATGTTATTTTCTTCCTAAAACAACTATTTAATAAGTCTTAAGGAGAGGCTTAAAGAAGGATATCGAAGGAATATGTTATAATATTAAATTATTTCTTTAAAATATATTTATTCTTTTCTGTAACAACTAGATGTTTTATAAATTAAACTCCCTTATTAATCAAGTAAACAACTTATTAATAAATGAAATTATAGGAAACACAAGCACTAATTTGGTTATTTAGGACCATTATAAGTTATTACCTATCAGATTTAAAAGACCATTATATATGATCATTATTGATAGTATAAACATTATATAGTGATTATATGATTAGATTATATATATATGGATATGATAAATCCATTTGACACAGATAAAGGAAGTGATGGACTAAAATAGTAGGATCATACCCGATGAATCCCATTTATTATTTATATTGATAGAGATACCATCATTGGGGTTTTTTCTTTACCAATACCAAGCTAGGATTTAACAACTAAAGAATGAGAGAAACCAGTTACATGATAAGTTTAAGCTCATCGAGATCAAGACACAAACCATGTTCTCCGAACCACCCCAAGAAAATGTTACCATCACACACATTACCCTAAAGGGATTTGCTAATGTAATAAAGGGATATGTTTATAGACTATAACTATATGAATATTTATATTTTTTTTATAAAATATTATTTATATTTATCTTTTATCATTACTTTATAAATATTAAATAATACGCTTTATAAAAAATATTTTTTATGATGTAATTAAAATTGTATTTTTGAAAATATAAAATTTTAATAAATAAACACTTTTTGATGAAATAAATACCTTTTGGAAATAATTTATATTTTAATAAAATATAATTAATAAATAAAATTTATTAAATATAAATGATAATATAATTTTACAAATCCAAATGTAAGTTTTATAAGGGCCAAAAAACTATTATTGTAAAAAAACTAGTATTTTTAAATAAATTATTTTATTATTAAAAATTTTAAATTCATATATTAATAGAACTATTTTGATGAAATAGATCATAATTTTGAAATAATCTCATTGAAATTATCCAATGGTGACTTTTTCATGATTTTCTGAGAAATTTAAATTCTTATGTAAAAATTAAATATGGTATAAATACACGGTATGTATTAAGAGATCATAATGACCAAAAAATGATGTAATATTTAAAATTAATGTTATCCATGAAAAAATATATGTTTCTAATTTAATATAATGTTTTTTAAGTTATTTTATTAATTTTATAAACCCTTAACGAATCCCCCAAAACCTATATCACATTTTATGTTTTTAAAATAAATTCTTTAAAAATATGATTCAATTACACATCAAAAAGGGTAATTTTTAAAGTTTTTAATTTATTATCATTATAAAATAATTTAATATACTCTTATTTAGAATAATAAATGGGAATAAATATTACATGGTTTTTGGTTTGGACTAATTTATCTTATAGTGTCTAAAACCTATGTTTAGAAATTAATAAAGAATTCTCCTCACTTTTTATATAAAATCCATCCAATATCCCATTCCTCTTCAATAGAAACTCTTGGATCAGAAATTTAATCTATAATTACCTATTTTTATACCTCTCAATGTTCCCCATGATTTTACAAATCTCATCAAAATCTTTATGAATAACCCCTCAAGGTAAGGGATCCTCTCGTTCTCCTTCAAGCACCTTCTTTATATTAAGCCTTTTAATTCTAAATTGTTTATGTTGAGATATGTTCTTTCACATCCTTATTACTATAATTATGATTTAATAGTTATGATATAATCCTTTCACATTCATTTAATCCTTCCATGAGCCTTTATGTACCCCCATTATACTACCAAAATTGCCATGTGATTTTTCCATGCCAAACATTTGTGTAGTGAATACCCATACCCATTTCCACTCAATGGGATTCACCTTATTTTAACTACTATTAATTTATTTGGGAAATACTTGTATTTAACCCACACTCATTAATTATGGGATTAAATGTGATTAAATATGATCCTATATTGAATGATCTATATGGCCCAGTTATGCATACACACAAAACAAATGTGAAAGGTGGGCCTAGAATTATATAGGTTTATGAAGAATTAGGTAATGTTTTAATCTCATTAAATTACATTTATTTTAAGTGTGAGGTTATCTTCAACAAACTATTTTATTATTTATTGGGAGTTAGGCTTGAATTATGATTTTTATTTCATGTTTTATGTTGTTTCCTCATTCCCGTGTCACCTTAACATTATCATATAATACCATGTTTTGATGTTCAATTTTATGACCCTAAACCATATTATGTTACCTTGATATGCCTATTGTATCAAATTTACTACTTTACCTTCTTTCATGGTTTTATTATTCCATTATTGTGCTCTATATCTCACCCCTTTCAAATGTACACCTCTAGGTTATTCCATGCAGTTATATAATATCCAAGGAACATAGGGGACTATTTCAGAGTTTTTAAATAATGAAGTTGTACTCATGTTTTAAGTTATTATATAATGTACCTAATTTATCAAAGAAAGTAGTTCTCACAATGTTATGGGATTTTATTAAGTCTATCTTTATGTAATAAATCATGAAATAAATCCTATTAAAGATATGTGTTGTCATAGTTGATATTAGTGAGAAGTATAATTATTTTTGGGGAATATGATTAGAAAAATATAGTTAAATCCTTAAGGATAATAATAAATGAAGTAAAACATCCCAATATTTTGATAATTTATAGATTAAGTGTTTTCCATTAAAATAGATCCCTATCTAGACACTACATATGGATGTGGATCTGGAACTGTTTTACATAGGGGTACTAACATTGAAAAGGGAACATTGAGTTGAAATCAATAAAAACCTATTACATGAAAACATTCCTTCATAAATAACTAATTTGAGACACTTGGGGTAAATGATTTGTTAAATTCACAAGCAATTTATGAACCATTTTGAAGGGAACAAAAATTTCTATAAGATTTTATATTAGGAAATAGATCATGGATAACATAGATTAGAACATAAAAATTCATATTTTAGGGAATATATTTCATTGAAGAGTTACCACATTGATATTCATGGTTTTTAATTTATGTATTTAATAGTATTAAAAATAAACATCCATAGTTTTTTCATAATTTTTATCCAAAATATGGAAATATATGAAGTCATGTCAACAATCAATGTGAGGGGAAATGTTATGACTTCCCAAATGAAATGCCTGACTTAATGGGAGAAAAAGATGGTAACTTAATAAAAATACTTTCTCAATTAACTAAAGTTTTAAACTAAAAATTTATTGAGGATGAATTCCTCAATCCCAAAATAAAGATAAAGTTTCATTTTATACCTTTATATGACAAAGGCCTCCATCTTTCGATGGATCCACCAATTCCTTAATCGAAGAACATTGATTCTATAAGATTTAAAAGATCTTATTCATCCTTAAATGCTTTGATAAATAGAATGTTGTACTGAATATTTATCATATAGAATTAGAAGCTAATCAATGGTGAAAATTGATCTAATATACAAAGCTTTAGGAGGATATCAAAGAGATGGAGTCAAATGAATTATGGAAAATTATTTTCAACAAATATTTTCCTTACACTGTGTGATTTAAAATAGAGAGAGATTTCCTTAGCCCCCAGAAAAAGGATGATGAGTCCATCAGGGAATATAAAGAGAACATTAAAAGAACTACATGATATTTCTATGACTATGTCATTTCCCTTAAAAGAAAATCTTTTGGCTTCTTCAGTGGGATAAATAAATGTTTCTTAAAATCTTCAAAAATTCAATAATTTGATATCTATAAAGGAAATTTCGAACATTTAATCGAAGTCTAAATAGACTTAAGTTAATATATAGGGTATCATGTGTCTAGAGATAAGAATCAGATAATATATTTTAATTCTAGAGGTATGATGGAAAAATATAATGATGGAATGAAAGTAGAATATCTTTCTTGTCAAAATCATTGGAAGAAAAATACTAAGAATTTCCTAAAGGGGGTGAGGATGTGATTTAGGTTTGGGAAAGAAGGGGACCTAGCTGGAGATTGATGATGGTAGAAACACACCAATGTAATATACTAAAGGAATTATCTGGTCAAACCTTAGCCTATTTTCCAATGATGTAACGACAAGGAAAAGGTACACTATGTGAGTAAATGTACTAAGACAAAGATTGTTGATGATAAATTTTTTTGAGAACCTCAAAGGCCTTGATAGGAAGGGAAATCTTATTCAATCATGACTGTTGAGGTGAATACATATGACGAAGTGGTGTTAATTATTCTTCGTATTCATCCAAGAATAGTGAATATTCCTTTTGATTCTATTTTTACAAATTCTTTCATATCATGGACATGTACTACAATTATTGAAACCCCACCTCAAAAAATGGAAGTTGAGTTATTAATGAAGTCTAAAAATGGTTCCATTATTGAATCCCAAGCATATAAACTAGACCCTATCCAAATTTTTTGGATGAATTTCATTTAAAGCCTTGTGATACTCCCTTTAGTGGAATTAGATGCTATTATAGGAATGGATTTTCTTTCCATGTATAGAGCCAAAATAAATTTCCAAAAGTTGGAAATCACCCTCCATATCCCAAATTTTCCGTCAATTATATAAAAGTGAAATAGAGAGGATGTATCTCATTTAGTATCATCGTATAATGCATGGATATTGTTTTATTATTAGTATTCATATACATATTAAATGAATGAGACTAAAAAATATCATCCTTAATGAGATGTACATTGTAAGATAATTCACTGATGTGTTTCTCAAAGAATTTCTTGGTCTTCCTCATACATGATAGGTTGATTTATATATTATAATTATACTTGTATATTTTCCAATATCCAATAATCCATATATAGTGTTCATTTTTAAACTTTAGTAGTTGAAGAAACAATTGTAGGAGAATTTAGATAATGGTTTTATATTCCCATGTACTTTATCATGGGGTGAACCAATCCCCTTCATCAAGAAGAAGGATGAGTCAATGTGCATTATCATTTATTATCATGATCTCAAAAATATCATTATAAAGAATAAGTTTCCTTTACCATAGATTTATGACTTATTTGATCAGCTATGTGGATCACAATACTTATTTATGGTGGATATTTGTTCAGTATATTATCAAGTAAATATGAAGAATGGGGATATCCCCAAGATTACTTTTCATACAAGTTATATGCAATATGCGTTCATAGTGATTCTATTTGGACTCCCTAATTCTCTATAAATATTCATAGACTTGTTGAATAGTGACTTTAGATATTTCCTCAAAAAATATTTTGTAGTCTTTATGAAAGATATTCTTATCTACTCTAGAAGAAATGAGGAACATGAAGAGTATTTGAATTCTACACTGAAAACTTTTTGAATGGAAAATTAATTTATTAAGTACACTAAATGAAAGTTATGTTTATATAAAGTGACTTTATTGGGGAACGTTATCACTAGTATAGGGACATATATATAGATCCTTATATGATTGATGCAATTAAAATATGACCAGGACCAATATCTATGACATAAAGTTGTAGTTTCCTTGGATTATCTAGGTACTATCATGGATTTTTATGAAAAGTATCATGTTTTTAAAGCCCACTTACCAAGATAACTCAAAATGAGCTCATGTCTTTCTAGAAGTATTAATGTGATGATATCTTTTAAGAGTTGAAGAAAAGGCCAATCACAGCACCTATACTCACATTACACATTAGTGGGGAAGGATTTTTTATCTATAGTGATGTATATAAAAAGGTATTGGATTATGTACCCATTCAAGATGAAAAAGTTATAACCTATTCCTCCCACCAAATAAATATCTATGAGAATAAATACCTAAATAATGATATAGAATTAAGAATAGCGATCTTTGAATTAAATATTTTGTGCCATTACCTCTACAGATAAAAGTGTGTCATATATATAGATCATACATCCTTAAGTGTAAACTCACACAAAATGATCTTAATATGAACCAATGATAGTGGCTAGAGCTAATAAATTATTATGATTGCGTGATCCATTCCCATCATGTTAAGGTGAACAAAGTGGGAGATACTTTGAGTACAAAGGATGCCACAACCCTATCCATGATGGGGACTAAAAAGGACCAAATATTCTTGGAAATGAAAAGGATAGATATGAGAATAATAAAATGATATTCATTTAACCTCTCTAAAATAAATGCTCAACCATCCATTCTTTATAGAATCATATAGGCCTAGAAAAATGATTAAGTGCTACTAAAAAAAGAAGTGAATATTTTAAAGTTTAACTTTATTAAAAAGGGAATTAAAAGGTTTGGAACTTGAATATCTATCCCATAAAAACCAGAACTAAAAAGGTAGATTTGAGATGATGCACATATCTCACCCTTCTCTATTCATCCAAGAAGCACTAATATGTATATAGATATAAAGAAAAACATTTAGTGGGTTAACATTAAGAGGTAGATTTCAGAGTTTTCATCTCAATGCTTGGTATGACAACAAGTCAAGGTGAAATGACATAATTCTAAGGGTATAATGAATGAATTTACCATACCAATGTGAAAATGGGAAAACATAACCATATATTTCATTATAGGACCCCCATGACATATAAAGGTAATAAATCTATTTGGGTGGTAGACTATTTCCTTAAAAATTCATCACTTTTCGGTTCTATCAAGGAATATTTCTCTCCTAAAAAATAACCAATAAATATAAGGTAATTTGTGAGACTACATGGAGTTAAACTATCTATTATATATGAATGAGTTATGAGGGTTATCACGAGGTTTTGGAGAAGACTTTTGTAAGTGTTATATCTAGAACTGAACTTTAGTACTGCCTGTCACCCTCATATTGATGGCCAGTTTGAAATAACAATTCAAGTTTTAGAGGATATGCTGAGATCATATTCAATATATTTCCACGGATTTTGGGATCAGCACCTTCCCCTAGAATAGTTCTTATATAAAAATAGTTTCTATTCATGAATTAAAATGAAACCTTATGGGGATCTGTATGGGAAAATGTTTCAGACTCCAGCATGATGAGATGAAATTAGAGAGTGGAAGCTAATAGAACCTAATCTTATCCAAGAAATAATAGTGATGGTCCAAACCTTTTAGCGTTATATGAAAGACACACAAGGTCGACAGAACATATATGCATACAATCATCAATGAGATCTAGAGTTTATGTTAGAGATAAGTTATTTATTTATATATCTCAATGGAATAAATTTATATGGTTTGGGAAGAATGGGAAGACCCTTCCATGATACATCAACCTCTTTAAGATCCTTGGTTGTGTTAGAGTGGCGACCTATCGACTAGCCCTGTCACCAAACCTATCTCATGAAAATGATGTGTTCCATGTATCCCTAATAAGGGAGTACATACCAGACCCCTCACATGTACTCATTATAGAGGTAGTACCATTAGAGAGTGATCTTTTATAAGAGGAGAAGATAATGAATAACTTATATAATAGAGACAAATTTCAATGAAACAAGACAACACAGTTGGTCAATGTGTTGTAGAAAAAACACATGTTTTTTTGAAGTAACTTGGGAAATGTAATATGAAATAGAAAAAGTACCCTCATATTATTTAGTGTATGAAATTTCAAAATGGGGGAATATTTTAATGAAATGATGTTTTATAAATGAAATTCCCTTTTTAATTGACTAAATCCTTTTTCCACCACCAATTATTTTGTATTTTCAAATAAAATCACTTGAAGTTTAAGTGAGAACTGAAACAAATTTGACCAAACCAAAAAGGGTCATAAGTGGGAAGAGAAAGTAACTATGAACAAGACCAAACCCACACAAAAAACACATGAGGGGACAAATCAGACCACATACACTCATCTCATTGCTACCCTACACAACAGCTGCCGCATACATCCCATCTCCTCACCTCAGGATTGTGCACTAACCTCCTCAACTGGTGCCACATTGAAAGGTGGAGAAGATATCACTCGAGTGGGTGGAAATGAAAACTATCATAGGGATAAACTCAGAGATCATAACTTGAAATAAAATGCACCATCGCACTATCGAGGATGGGTCAACCCTGACCAAAAAACCCCAGAGTATACTACCTCACTAGAACCACCAAAACCTTCCCAAATAACATTGGAAACCTTTGAACCTGACCAGTATGGGGTAATGTAATGCGAAATAGGCAAATAAGGTCAGAGGAGGAAAAATGACAGATATTCCTAAGCCAGGGAAAAATAAAACCAGGAAGCCATGTGGGGCTGAACAATGCAGTATTAGGGACACGAGAAATCCATAACACATAGTCCCTAAAGTATATCCAATGAATGAGGTTGAAATAATATGGAGGCTTTGTCAACAGGGCTATGAATATGGAACTAGGGGATCAATTAACAAAGAAAATGAGAGAAAACCAACAAACAAATTGTCATAGGGGATGGAGAAGGAGAAGAATCCAGAATGAGTGACACATAGGCATCATACAATCGAATAAGGGTGAAAAAAAGTGGGAGATTTGCTGACAGAGCTCTTAAGAGACAAAAACTAAGGCTACAGGTGAAAAGGGCCAATAGACATCCACCAAACTAGAATGAGGGATAAGGCTCCATCAAGATCATGCCCCAAACCATGTTCACTAAACCACCCAAAGAAAATATCACAATCGCGGACCTTATCCTTAAGGAATATGTTGGTGTAATAAAGGGATATGTATTTAGACCACAAAATATGATTTTTTATTATTTTTTATTTTCAATAAAATAATTATTCTATTTATCTTTTATTATTACTTTTTAATTATCAAATAATAATTTTGATAAAGATTAGATTTTGATATGATGAAACAAAAATTATATTCTTGAAAATATATAGTTTCAACCAAGAAACTATTTTTTATGGATTTCATAATTTTTTAGAATACATGATATTTTAGTAAAATATTATTACCAAATAATATTTATTAAAAATAAAATCTAATATAATTTTATAAAGTCAAGTGTAATTTTTATAAGGGTATGTTATTGTCAAAAAACAAGGATTTTTCAATAAATTATTTTTATTTAAATGTATAAATTTTCTTATTTAGAGAAATATTATGATAAAATATATATTATTTTTGACATCATAAAATCAAAATTATCAAAGAGTTATTTTTTCATAATTTCTTGAGATAGTATAATTTTTTTGTAAAAATTAAATATGTTATAAATATATGGTATTTATTATGAAATCATAATGACCTAAAATTAATGTAATATACTTTATAAAATGTATAAAATACTATATATATATATATATATATTCCCCATTTAATAATTTGTTTTATAAGTTAATTGATTAATTTTATAAACCCTTAATCAATCCTCGAAAACCTATATAATATTTTACGGTTTTCAAATAAATTTTTATAAACACGAATCACTTCCATATGACCAAGGGTATTGTTTTAAGGATTTAAGTTATTATCCTTGTAAAATAAGGGAATCCTATTCTATTTGGTAGAACCATAGTAAAAAATCCTTTAGGATTGTTTTTATTTTGGGTTAATTTATTATATAGAGTCAAAAACCTATGTTTAGAAATTGATAAAGAATAATCCTTAATTTTTATTAAATACATATTGAACCTCTAATTCATCTTAAAAAAATTATTAGGGAATAAATTCAATCTAAACAACCCTCTATAGATTCCTCCCAAGTTTCCCTAATATCTTAATAATCTCCTCCCAAGCTTTAGGAAGAAACATATCAAGGTAAGGGATATTGTCCTCCTCTTTATTCTAGCACCTTTTTTAGATTATGCATTTTGATTCCAAATTTTTCATTTTGGGATATGTTTTTAAACATAAATATCAATTTACTTATTATTTTCAAGTTATTATATACCCATATCATTCTCATTTAACTCTTCTATGAATATTTATGTACCCCCATTGTGCTGCCAAAAGTATCATCTAATTTTCCATTTCAAACATTTATCTAGTGAATAAACATCACCATTTACAATTAATGGTATTAAAATATATGTACTTATAATTCATTTATGGGGTTCTTATATTATTTTAACCCTCACTCATTGATCATGGGATTAAATATGATGAAATATTCAGTTTTGTTGAGTGATATATGTGGAACACTTATGCATGTACATGATATGAACATGATGAGAGGGCCCAAAATTATATAGCCCTCCAACACATAAGTTAATGTTTTTATCTCATGATATTCCATGTATGGTGAATGGTATATGATTATAATAAAACCATGTTATGATTTATTTGAGTTCATCCTTAGATTATTCTCATGATGTCATGTTTTATGTTGTTGCCACATTCCCATGTTTCATTTATATTATCATCTTATACCATGATTATATGTACAAGATTATGATTCTCACCCATATTATATTACCTTGATATTCCTCTTGTATCAAATTTAATTATTTACCTTATTCCAGAATTTGATTATTTCCTTACTTTGATTTATGGATCGCCCATTTCTTATGTACGTCCCCAGATTATCCCATGTGATTTTAGAAGATGCGAGAAATATAAGTCCATGTTTTAGAGTTTTGAAATAATGATGTCATAATATTTTTAAGTTATATTTAAATGTACCTAATTTCCCAAATACACTTGTCCTCATGATAGTTAGGGGTTGTATTAAGTGTATCTTTATGTAATAAATAATGAAATTATGTTTGTTAAAGATATGGGTTGTCATATTCCTCCTCCTCTAAATATATTATAACAATAATTGTATGATTAAATAAGTGTAATTTGTATAATAAAATGTTATTATGTTTATGGAAAAATAATTTTCTCTATTTCTCCCATCCCCTGGAAAATGAAAACGTCACTTATGTTAGGTGGGAACTACCGCCTCCATGAATAATGTATTTTTTTATCACTTACTTACATGGATGGTTATAAAAGTAAATTCACTAAATTAGTAGGATATTTGTAATATTATTAAGAAGTTTAAAGATATATTTTCCATTATATATAAAATATTATTAATAAATTTTCATCATAAAATTTAAACACCTACAACGGGCATACAGAGACACTTTGTAAGTAATAAGTTCATACCATTCTCTTTAATTTATACTCTTTATCTAACTCTTATTGAATTTTATTTATCACTTTAATAAAATATTTTAAAATCATTAGGCTTCATAAGAGGTGAAATTATTACTATAAAATAATATATTCTTACTCATTCTATCGTTGTAACATGTTCTTGTTTGTGTTAGTTTTACAACCCACAAGAACAATGTTTTAATGTTTATTTCATGGATGATTAAGAAAACACAAATAATAATAATTTTATAAAATAATGGTAAATTTATTTATTTTTATTTATTATATAATATTTATATATCCATCATAAAAATGGAACTAAAATTGAACAATCTTGGTTACTTTAAACTGTAAAAAATAAGCTTAACAAGAAAAATCCAAAAAATGGTAACTTTATCAGAACCTACTGAATTACTTTGTTTATGGAATGATATGAACCCTATAAATATGTACATCTAGAACTTATATAACCATTAGATTATGAATATTTACCATTACTGGGATACTAAGTCTATTTTTGAGATTATTTATTGAGAAACCCCAAAACAACAATATTAAAGTATATCGATTTAGTAAATAAATGAAACATGATAATAAATGAATGAAAAGGAATAATAATACAGAAATAAACATGAAAAATTTAATAAATACAATACATTATTAATATAGTATTATTATTTATTATGTTGTAAGTTGTACAATGTTATTCGAGACTCGAGGTAAAGGATTTTTCTTAAAAATCTTATATTCAATGTTTAAATGTTTTCATCTCAAATATTTCACTGATATTTTCATATTATTTATGTTTTTTTTAAAAAATTATTCTTTATACATTAATGATTGTTCACAGTCATTTTAAACTATATTTTACTTTATTTATAAAGGGTTAAATGAATTTTTCTAATGTTTTCCATATGGGTAACTTTTGATTTTTTTTACAAAATCATAAAAATGTCACTTGATCAACATTTTCCATAAATATGTTTTCTATTTATTATTAGTATTAACTTACAAGTTTCCATGTTTTTTAAAAGAAAACCTTTTCCCATAACCATATTATTTTTTGTATTTTTCTACAGTTATTAAAATAAAATGATATTTATTCTTATTTTTATGAGATAACCAAAAGTGATTTTTATTATGGACTAAAATATCTATTTCTATGAGTTTTATGATTAATATAGAATATTTATTAATCCATTTTCATGTTATGGTACTTTGGAATTATAGATGATGATGGTTGATCTTTTGATATAGCTCTCCAATGCATTAGGTAGTGATTTAATAAAGATAAAACCTTATAAGTGACTGAATGAGTTATATCTTTTGGAAGGATGATATAAAAGTGTGATTTGAAATAGGATAATAATATGATTTACCATGATAAATTAATTTTTTTCTATGTTTTATATTAATTTTAATAATTTTCTTGAATAAAGGTTTATTTCACATGTGATTATGAGATCAATGTTCATTTTCCTAAAATAAAAACCTTTTCATGGGTTTTCATGTTTTTCAATTGAATAATATGTCTAATTTATTTTTTATCCCCTACCAATATTTATGTAATCGTCATGTTTTTTGAATAATTTTATAGTATTTAAGGATGTGTAGTAACTATAAAAAGGAACATATTCTAGTTATGGAGACTCATCTTGAATGAATCAAGTGTGCCCTAAACGGAACCTGGGTGTTAATTTAAGAACCTTTTTTATAGAAAAATTTTATACTAAAGAAAATTGTACTAATTTTTAATGAATTTCTTTCCTAACTCTGTTAAACTCCAAACCTAAATGATCATTGGAATGTATAAAGGTGAAATCTATGTAATAAATCTTCAAATTAAGTGTTGGATTTACACCGAATGCTAAGGTTGGTTTCATAAAAGTGTTTAGAAAAAATTTTAGTTAAGGATATTGATAAATAAAGATAATAATAAGATGATAATTTATGGTTATATTATCATGATATAGTTTTTTAGGGTTCCGAATTTCTTCATATAATATATGTCTATTTTAGAATTGTTTTTTACAGAGGTAGCATATGAATGAAGTAAGAAGGAAAAAAATTTAGAAATGCTCTTATGAAATAATAACTTGAAATTATTAGAGTTATAGTTTAATATATTTTGGATTTTTTAACTCAATTAACATAGGCTATAAATGTTGGAACCCTTGTAATAGAGTGACCAAATTCCCTATGGAGGAAAATGTCAATAGCATAAAATTTCATGAAACATCACCCTTTTTAATTTGGTGGAAACTTAGACCTAGTGCAATATGAAGGATGGATAATCGATTTAGAGATGAT
The DNA here is from genome assembly GCA_963277665.1 of Viscum album. Classification (NCBI taxonomy): domain Eukaryota; kingdom Viridiplantae; phylum Streptophyta; class Magnoliopsida; order Santalales; family Viscaceae; genus Viscum; species Viscum album. Next base: position 58,037,680 of record OY728154.1, read on the forward strand.
ATTTTAAGTTTTGGGTTATTTAGAACATTATAAGTTTACTTTTTTAGTCTATCATTTTGAAGTGAATCTGATTAGTGGTGTTATTTAATAAAAAAATAAAATAGAATACAGAAATTGATACCATGGAGTAGATGATGTTTAAGGGTCCTTTTCATTGAAGATATTTTCCTTATGTTCTTTGAATCAGAATGGAAATTAAATTTTTGGAGTTGATGTAAAGGTAAGAGGACCCGAGTGTCATTGAAGAAGATTTTTTTCCAAATTGAAAGGATTTGAAATAAATTTTATTAAGGACTATGAGAGTGAAATTTAAAGGTTTTATACATGTTTGAAACTGTTTTTATGAAGAACAATGACCTCTCATGAATTTAAAAGTTATAAGGAAATTATTCAATGTGTTGGGATGGATAAGGTGGATTTTTTTGATACTTATGAATCCTATGAAATATATAATAATAAGTGTTCAAGGTGGGAAGAATTATAGGAACAAGTAATGAAGAAATATAGAGGTAATCCCCATAAATTTCCTTAATGTGGTAAAAAAACCTTCTAAGGAATGCCTAATAGGATTAATAATGTGTTACCATTATGGTAAGTTTGGATTTTTGAATTTTCATTTCAAATAAAAAGTAACGATAAAACCAATAATGGAAAATATGGTGGTCATATAGAATTTAAATATTTTAATTATAATTAAATGGGTCACTATGAAAACTTGTATTTTTAGATAATTACTCAAGGGGTGAATCATCAAGACTGAAATTATATTGGTTTAACCAAGTCATTTTTTAATACCACTTTTGATTTTAGAGCATCAAATTAAGTGGGGATAGGTAAATTACTTATTTACTGAAATTATTCCAATGTATGTTTTATTTAGTATCTATAAATTCTATTATTGTTGGGATATTTTCAAGTAAAATGGTAATTACACCTCTTGAAATATAGACATATATTTTGGTAAAAACTCATGGATAAAGTATTAAGGTTACAAGGATTTATAATAACCTTCCAATTATTACAAGTGGATTTTTTTCATATAGATATTTTTGTCATAATCTCATTTTATTTTGATGTTATTCTAGTTTTTGATTTGACTTTATGATATCAAGATGATGATAAATTTATTTAAAATGGGGGATAAAATTATTTTTCTCATATCATTAAAAATAAAGGAAACTATTAAAAATAGTGATCTTTCTATGATAAATGTACTTTTAGTTTTATTTATTGATGATCAACCTAGTGTTATTCTTGACCCGGAGGTCAAATTCACCATTGAATTTGTTCCTGAAGCTAAGAAAATTTCAATACCTCATTTTAAATTGATCTAATAGAGCTATTGGAGTTTAAATAAAAATTAAAATTATTACTTAATAAGGCCATTGTTCACCCTTTCAATTCACCTTAGGGTGATCATATTTTTTTATCAAGAATAAAGATAGTTATTTAAGGATTTTAATTTATTATAGATAACTCAATAAAAATACTATTAAGAAAAATAATATGTTGCCTTATACCAATTACTTTTTTGATCTTCTCTTGGGAGATCAATATTTTTGAAAAATTGGCCTCAGGTATGGATATCATCTATTCAAGGTGAAGGATAAATGCATTATAAGGATAGTTTTTTAAACTAGATATGGATATTATGATTTTTTGGTTATTCCTTATGGGTTAGTAAATACATTCAGTATATTTATGGACATTATGAATAGAATATATCATGAGTATTTGGATAAAATTTTAGAGATATTTTTCAATGATATTATATTCTAAAAGTTTTGAGGGTCATGAGAAACATTGAAATATTATTCTCCAGTCCCTTGAAGAAAAAAAATTTGAAGGGAAATTTATTAAATGTGAATTTTTTTTGTATAATATTTATTTATTTGAGAATATTGTAACTAAATATGGTATAATAGTAGATCCTACTAAAACTAAAGTGGTGGAATAGTTTCCAATACCTATTAATGTATCTGTGACTCATTTCTTTCATAGATTAGTGGGTTATTACAAATGGTTTATTGAGAAAATTTATAACTTATCTAAACCAGTAAAAAAGAAAACTTTAAAGGGGAAAAGATTAACTTGGACAAAGGAATATGTTGAATGTTTTCAGTAATTATATGGAATATTTTTCAACTCTAATGTTTTGGATTTACCATGAAAAATATATATATATTTATTTATATATATGCTTATTTTAATTTCCTTTATTGTGACTTAATAAAAAATGATTAAGTAATAGCATATGAATCACAATAGTTGAAACCTAATTATAAATATTATCCAATTCTTAATCATTAACTTATATCAATAATTTTTTATTTTAAAAATTTTAAGCACATTTATATGGGGAGAAATGTTATATATATCTGTATAATAAAATATTATAGTATATATTCACTCAAAGAGTGTTAAACATGAGATAAATAAGATAGTTAGAACTGATAAAGGATTATTATTGTACGATTCACTATTATCTAGTAAAAGAAAACAAGGGAGCATATTCTTTGGGTCAAAAGGAAAATATGACATTAACCATACTACATTTGGAACATGTTCCAATAATTAATTATTTAATGAAACTGGAACTAGATGTTGTGAATCCTATAAATATTTTCATTTGGATAAATTATCCGTAAAATCATCCAACTACAAAGAATTAAGTATTCTTAGGAAAATATCATGGTTTTCAAAGAAACGTATAATTAGTGAATAAAGAAAAATTTTCAGAGTTTAATATTAACAATGAAGGTTTTATAAGCCTTCAAAAGAAGATAAGTGTATCATGTAAATCTTAAATAAAAAATGAATTATTGAGTGAGAATCATAGATATATATATATTTTTCATCCTAGTATCACTAATATGTACATATATCTTAATGGATATTATTTTTGGAAAGGAATAATTTAAAAAAATTATGATTATACCATGAAATGTTTGAATTTATAATTGGTTAATGTTTGATGACAAAAACCAAAGGGGGAATATCAACCATTGTGTAAGAACCCAGATCTTCATTTTAGGTATGTTTTTATTTTTCAAGTCATTTTTGAGAAAAAGAGGAAAATCTGGAAATTTTCAAAGTACATGTCGTGTAATTTATAAGTACACACCGAGTACTTTGATGTCGTGCCAGGCCGTGTGTTAGCCGTGTCCGAGCCACACACACGGTGTGTAGGGGTGATATGGAGGCCACTTAAAGTGGATTACAAAAGGCCAAGTACATGCCGTGTACCCCATAAGTACACACCGTGTAATTTTTTTCATTAACTCAGCTGGGGTTGTGCCTAATCGACGAAAACATCTTCTTCTTTAGGTTCTTCGACCGAGATCACCCCATATGGCTACGAACGTCCTCCGAGCCCTCGAGCCTCCTTCTATTTGCTGAATAAACCACCGTCGATTGCGTTGGAACCACAACGGTGATCTCTTCCTTTTTCTTGAGTTTCATTCCATGATTTTCCCTCTTACTCAAGATATCGTGGGTTGAATGTTTTGTGCATTTTCATAGATCTACACTGTTTTAAGGAGAATCAAGACTCATGGTCAAATTATATTGATCTACTAGAATCAAGGTAGGTGGTTTGTGCCTTACCTTTAGAAGTATTTGAGTTTTATGTGCAAATTTTTACCAATACCCGTGAATGGGGTATTGCGTGTTTACCTTTTTGCACTTGTTGTTTTCCTGACTTGATTATTTTCTTGTATAGGGGTAATTTGTTCATGTGTGAGGATAATTTGTTGTGCTTGGATGTTTTGCCAATGCCTTGTTCTATTTAATACCTTCGGGTCTTGTTTAGCCTTTGTCCGTTATGTTTGTTTCCATTCCTTGTGACCTTAGGATGGAATGATAATCTTGACATATTTTTGTTCTGTAGAATGATTAGCTAAGTAGCTCTATAGGTGTACTTTGTCCTTATAGCATTATTATGAACTAACTAGCATGGGACTGTGAGAACCTGGTACTCTAGACTATAAGGGATAGACCAAGTCAGCTTCCCAGAAAGTCTTGGATATTATAGACTTCAGGAGGGTAGACCGAGTGAGCTTCCTCAGAGAGTCTTGGTTATTGTAGACTACAGGGATAGACCGAGTGATCTTCCCAGATAGTGTTGGATATTATAGACTATAGAAGGTCAGACCGAGTGAGCTTCCTCGGAGAGTCTTTACTTGTTTGAATTTCCTTAAAACATTTTCCAGGATAGATAAGGAATTGACTGAGTGAGCTTCCATAGAGAGTCTGTGATAGACCTCAGACTATAGGACAAATTGACCGAGTGAGCTTCCTCAGAGAGTTTCTAGACGTTGCGGATATAGGAGGGTAAGACAGCGTGATCTTCCTCAGAGAGACCCTGACTACCCTAGACTACAAGGGTAATTGACTGAGCGAGCTTCCCCAGAGGGTCTTATAGTTTCGTATGACCAAACCAGAGGGGTTAGGCTGAGGGCACTACCCAGAGGGTTGTGGGTACTTCTTGGATAGGACCAGAGAGGTTGGATGTGAGTACTTCCTAGAGGGGTTCCTATTATGGTTATATGTTTGCTTCACTGCTACATATTGTTTTGTGGATTTATTACTATTGTATATCATCCTGTTACTACTTACTGTTACTGCCTGCTGTTTACTATTACTGATTACTGCTTACTTTACTATTACCTGCCATATGCTCACTGACTGTTAGGCACATACCTTTGGGTGGTTGCCTATTGGGATTTAGTCTCACACCCTATTTAGGCCTTTCTTTTGGGCCCAAACAGACTATGTTGTTGTAGGTATTGACAATGGAAAGCGCCCTTCGACTTATGGAACTTAATTACTTTGGAGTGGGAGAGTATGGGACCAAGCTTAGGCTTGTGATGCTGAGGAGTTGTTTATATTTTCTTTTGTACTTTTTTGGTACTGTTTGTATTTCTGGCATTGTGACCTGGTTTGGCTCTTTTCTTAGATATGTATCATGCATCATTTCATACATACATATGTGCTCCAGTGGTTTATTGATTAAGTATTCTGCTGTTTACTTGTGTATTGTTGTTGGATATTTACAGCTTCCCCTATTGCATTTTTTTTATTTCCACTGTGTACTCTACCAATGAGGGAATAGTTTCCCCACTATCACACCCAAGGCCCTCGCTACTAGTCGGCAGCCTCTGGCATTTGGGGAAATGCGCTTGAGGCCATGTGACCAATTAGGTACGGGGTGCCTCTAGATGGCTTCCGAAACTGAGACGTTACAAAGTGGTATTAGAGGGATTCTTTTCTCTTGATTTATTGTTTGGAGATTTTAGCCAGGGATAGGATGAGTTCGTTACTTGGTAATAAATTGTGCCCGGGAGTAGCTAACTCGTGTATAGGGAAAATCCAATCTACCTCATTTATTGTAGTTTTTTGGTTTTGAGATTTTATGGTTGATATGATTTCACCTAGAGTGACTCACATGCCTTGTGTTGTTATTTTTGTTACTATTACAGTTCTATTTCTATCGCAACCCAATGAGATGAGGGTATTCCATCTCATGCATGATATAGGCACTTGTTAGAAATCACATGTCATGCTTTTTTCCATACCATCTTGGGTGAATTAGCGATTTCATGTTGTTGTGATAGAAGTTGTGTAGATTATGCATACTATTGTGGTTGATGATTTGATAGAATACCTGCAGTAGAGAAATTGTTTGTATTGCGCCGTGCTTAAATGAACACCAAATTTTGGTTCTTGAGGTGTTATGTGCCCTCATGAATCAGAACTTGGTGGATCATTGACTTGTTTTTCCTTTTATATGATATGTAATAGATTCCAATATTTGATTCATGGGGAGTATGGGACCTCACATATTGGAATTTGGAACCTTCATGCTTGTTTTTCAGTGTTTTCTAGGCTTCGGTGCAGTTTCTGAGCTACTTCCCGGAAAAAACCAAAATACACGGTGTGTACTTGACTACACGTCGTGTAGTTTAAAACCATGTCACTGACTATGTGAGAAAAAACATGGGGTGGTGAACAAGATTTCAGGAACACGCCGTGTATGGTAGGTACTCGCCATGTAGTAGTGAGCCATGTACCCGGCCGTGTCACTAACAAAACAGGTCAGGGAAGCTCGTATAGTACACTCCGTGTGTGATACAAGAACGATGTGTAGTCTTGTTCTAGGTACCCGAACATGTCACGAACAACATGGGATGGTGTTATCTCTCCTATACACACCACATTTGTTCGGAACACACTGTGTAAGGATCAACCATGTAGCCAGCTGTGTACCTAACAACACGGGTTGTCGGAATCTTGTCTAGTAAACGCCGTGTCCTTAGTGAACACGCCATGTAGTCTAGAGTTAAGAGGACCGTGTGAGTTACCCATGTAAGGAGACTCGGGCAGGGGAATAGATTTTAAGTGCACACCGTGTGTGGGGAAAACACGTCGTGTAGTTTGGGATGTTACACGACCAAGGGTGGCAGAAGTACACACCCAGGTGAATGGCCTTAAGGAGCATGTCATGTATTTTTATACATGTCGTGTAGTCATGTTTAGTAAATTTGAGTGTCTCTATCTCCTTTTCCCGATTTTTATTCTTTTTTTCTCCGTCCTTGAGAATCCTGATCTAAGGTGTGATTTTGATCTTTCAGAGCTATGCCTTCGAGACGTCCTCCAGTCATACGTCAGCTGCCAGATGGTGATCAGCCACCGGATATGGCTAATCAGGGACCTCCTGTAGATCCTCCTACTGTGCCAGCCTGGGCACCAGTAGTTATACCCGTTGTAGGCACCGATGCACAGTTCAGGGAGGACTTCCTGAGGATGATGCAGACCTTTCAGGGAGTGATGCCTCCTGCCCCATCAATGGTTGAGTTGATATGGGTTTTCCAGTAGTAACATCCTCCTACTTTCTCAGGGAATGGAGGACCCCAAGCTGCATAGTCGTGGCTAGAGGCCTCATTGATGATCTTTGAGCATATGAAGATACCTCCAGAGAAGAGGGTGAAGTTTTCTACTTATATGCTCCGAGACACCGCCAAGAGGTGTTTGGAGGTGATCTCACAGTCAGGGAACCAACAAAGTATGACTTGGGATGAGTTTCGATGCATCTTCTATGATTACTTCTATCTAGAGACCTTGAGGGATGACCGAGACTAGGATTTTATGAGTCTCGAGCCATGTACTCTTTCTATTATGGAGTACTCATCTCATTTTACTGAGTTACAGTGCTTCACGCCGATTCTAGAAGGTGATGATTTGTTCCTCGCTAGGAAGTTTGAGGATGATCTTAGGTAGGAGATCCATTCCCAAGTGAACATCTTCAGGTTGAATTCGATATCCTCGATCATCAACCAGGCGCTGATCACTGAGCGCAATCTAAGATATTCTGGAGCAATGAGACAGGGCGGTTCGACATCCAGAGTCAGTTTTCCTCCTACTGATAGCAGGAATCACCATAGAGAGTCTACTCGAGGAGATCAGAGTATGCAGAATGTATCTTCGGGCAGCCAGGTTGTATGCTACCAGTGTGCTAGGAGCGGGCATACTGTGCCTTAGTGTTAGAGAGACCCGATGGAGTGTCGATCTTGCAGCAAGATGGGCCATCTTCCACGTTTCCATCAGATCTTCTCTCCTAAAGCTAGTGGTAGGTGTTAGTCTATGACCCTGCGTACAGGAGATATATCGCCAGTTTCTCACCAGTCTGGGAACTAGAGTTCTTCTGGACGTTCGGGCCGAGGTGGAGTTCGCAGCTGTGGTGGTCAGTTACCAGGTTACCAGCGACAACAGAGTGGATTAGTTCAGAGTGTATAGCCAGGGGCTTAGGGCTGCGGTACAGGACAAAATTTTGCTGTGGAGTAGAACCATCAAAAGCAGGATCCCAGACCTTCCACAGTTCAAGGTACAATCTTAGTAGCCTCAGTTTTATCTTCAATTCTTTTTGACACCGGTGTTTCGCATAGTTTTATCTCTGTTGCTGTTGTGGAGAGCCTTGGGCTTTGTATCTTTTCGTCTGCCGACATATTGACTCTTGATACACTGTTGGGAACGAGGACAACTAGCATACATCAGTTAAGAGAGTTCCCTCTTGAGGTTGCAGGGTGTCACTTTTTATGGGACCTCTATGTCCTAGAGACGACAGGCTATGATTTCATTCTCAGTATGGACTGGCTTGTTCCTTTCAAGGCAGTTGTCGACTGTTATCGTCATAGGGGGAGTTTCATATCACCAGAGGGTGAATCCTTTCTTCTTAGAGCAAGTGGGATATCTAGGCGAGTAGAGCAGGACTCGAGCATCATGGGATAGGAGTTAGAGATCAGATTTATAGTCTTTATCTGGATGACCAAGGGACTTCACAGTTGGACTTTCCTCCAGTGGTGGATCATTTCAGAGATGTCTTTCCAGAGGAATTTTTAGGTTTTCCTCCGGAGCGCAAGGTATACTTTTCTATTGAGCTCATTCCAGGAGCAGCACCGGTGTCCATTCCTCCTTATAGGATGGCTACACCTGAGTTACAAGAGCTCAAGAAGCAGTTAGAGGAGTTTTAGGAAAAGGGTTTCATCCGAACCAGTACTTCTCCTTCGGGATCACATGTCCTATTTGCGAAGAAGGCAGATGGTACCCTCAAGCTGTGTGTGGATTATTGGAAACTGAACCATTTGACGATCAAGAACCGATATCCCTTGTCGAGGATCGATGACCTCTTTGATTATCTTTGAGGAGCCCGAGTGTTCTCAAAGATTGATTTGAGATCTGGTTATCATCAGTTTTGCATTAGACCATTGGATATACCTCTTACAGCCTTCAAATGCAAGTATGGTCTATACGAGTATACGGTCATGCCATTCGGTCTCACGAATGTGTCATCAGATTTTATGGCACTAATGAACAGAGTGTTCCATCCATACTTGGATTCCTTCATGGTGGTTTTCGTGGATGATATCTTGGGGTACTCTCACACTCGACATGACCATGCTACCCATCTTGAGATCATTTTGAGTTCACTGAGAGAGAATCAACTTTATGATAAACTCTCAAAATTCCACTTTTGGATGGATCAGATTCACTTCTTGGGTCACGTTATCTCAGAGATGGGAGTGTCAGTGGACCTAGAGAAAGTCAGAGCTGTAGTTTCCTGGGAGCAGCCGAAGAATGTCTTTGAGGTGCGGAGTTTCCTAGGGATGGCTGGATACTACAGGCATTTCATATAGGACTTTTCACGCCTTGCAGAACCACTGACAGGTCTGGCCAAGAAAGGGATGAAGTTCTTATGGTCAGATTCTTGTGAGATAGCCTTTCAGGAGCTGAAAGGGAGGTTGACGTCAGCACCGATACTAGTCTTGCTAGAGCCGGGAAAGAGATATACAGTCTATTGTGATGCTTCAGGTGTCAGGCTGGGAGCTATGCTTATGCAGGGAGTTGGGGTCGTTGCTTATGGATCTTGGTAGTCAAGACTGCACGAGAGGAACTACCCGACACATGATCTGGAGTTGGTAGCTATTGTTCCTGCCTTACGCTGTTGGAGACATTACCTTCTAGGATAGCACTTTGTGGTGTTTACCGACCACAAGAGTCTCAAGTACATCTTCACTTAGCGTGATCTGAATCTGAGACAGCATAGGTGGGTCGAGTATCTTCATTCCTTTGACTTTGATCTTTCCTACACGCCGGGAAATGGAAATGCAGTGGTTGATGCGTTGAGCAGAAGAACTCAGATTCAGGAAATTCAGGAGGCCAACAGTGAGTGGAAGCTTATGGTTATGTTATCTGAGATTCATTTGGAGGTACACAATAGATAGGAAAAAAAATTTCTATCTTCTGTAGCTATTACCTTTACCCTTATTGATTGGGTACAGATGAGGCATCTATCAGACTCAGAAGGCCTAGTTCTGTGGGAGAGTGTGTTATGAGAGGAACCTCTTCCTAGATGGATAGTGGGTGAGGATGAGATCTGGAATTTCCAGGGACGCGTATGGGTGCCAGCAGATATGTGTGAGGAACTGAGGTGGAATTTTTATTCCTCAGTTTGGGCAGTTCATCCTAGAGTCACCAAGATGTATCGTGATCTACACCACTAGTACTAGTGGCCAGGAATGAAGAGAGATGTTGCTGGGTTCGTCAAGATATGTTCTACTTGTCAGTAGGTGAAAGCGGAGCATCAACGACTAGCATGGTTTTTACAATAGTTACCCATTACTAAGTGGAAATGGAATGATGTCTCGATGGACTTCGTGACCGAGTTACCAAGGTCACCTCGAGGGAGTGATGTTGTTTGGGTTGTCGTCGACAGGCTTACAAAGGTTGCTCACTTATTTCCGATCAAAGAGACCTTCAGTGTTGATGATCTAGGTCGGTTGTACATTTGGGAAATTTTACATCTACATAGAGTTCCAAACTCCATTTTTTAGACAGGTATGCACGTTTTACTTCTCGATTCTGGTAGGGGCTTCAAAAGGCCTTGGGTACACAAGTACTTTTGAGTAAAACATACCATCCCCAGATAGATGGCCAATCCGACCGTACGATCCAGGTACTGGAGGATTTTCTCTGAGTATTCATTCTATAATTTGTTGGTTCTTGGGAGAAGAATATTCCTTTTGTGGAGTTCACCTACGACAATAGTTTTCAGGAGACTATTCAGATGGAACCTTATGAGGCTTTGTACGGTAGTCCTTGCCGATCACCTTTGTGCTGGTTGGAGGTAGGAGAGGCAGCTTTGCTGGGACCTCATCTTGTTCAGGAGACCTCAGAGCAGATAGATTTGATTCGTAAGTGGATGGATACAGCACAGTCTCGACAAAAGTCTTATGCTAATCAGGGGAGATGACCTCTAGAGTTCGAGGTCAGGGATTAGGTTTTCTTGCATGTCACACCGAGGTTGGGACAAAAGAGTATTCAGAGGCAAGGTATGCTTTCACCGTGGTATGTCGGTCCATTTGAGGTGTTGGAGAGAGTTGGGCCGGTTGCCTATCGGTTGCAGCTACCTCAAAAGTACTAGGCTATACACGACGTCTTCCACATTTCTCAGCTCCGACGTTACTTTTCAGACACGTCGCATGTCTTTCAACCTGGGAGGTTGAGCTCTAAGTGGATGCATCGTTTGAAGAGCATCATATCCGGATTGTCGATCGCAGTACAAAGGTTATCCGTGACCGGTCTGTTCCTCTGGTATAGGTGCTATGGTAGCACAGGAGAGTACAAGATAAGACTTGGGAGAGGGAGGCCAATGTACGATCGCAGTGGCTAGAGCAGTTTGGGGTTTCTTCTTCCACGCCTCACTAGGGAAATTTGGGGATGAATTTGTTTAAGGGGGAGTTTTGTAAGAACCCGGATCTTCATTTCAGGTATGTTTTTACTTTTCTAGTCGTTTTTGAGAAAAAGTGGAAGATCTGGAAATTTTTAAAGTACACATCGTGTACTTTATACTTACACACCATGTACTTCGATGTCACGCCAGGCCGTGTATAGCATCCCGTCTTTTTATAACATAACTTTCATTTCATTACACAGAACTGAGTATCTTTAAGGTTTAGTGTCTTGGAAACAAGGAATATAATACATGAAAAGAACAAAAAAAATTATTCTTAAACACTTGGAAGGCTTCTCCTTAAGTTCATCCTAGGTTCATTACTGCATCTCATAACCTAGGGACATACATCAAAAGAAAGGGTGAGCAGAAGGCCCAGTAAGGGAAACAAGAGAAACATTTTACATGTGAACTAGAGATACTTCAATAAGGTCGTGAAAAGAACTTTAAGGCATGAAAATGAAACCATGAAGCATATCATAATAAAAATATCATTTTTCATAACTTTAATATGTGGCTACAACATTTAATATTGACAATCATTTCGTTTCACCAAGGTCCATCCCCAAGGTGTCGTTAAAAATTACCAAGGTTATTCACCAAGGCGTTGTTAAAAATGGTCATCTCTAGAGATTAAGTCTTTACCCAATGCATTGAAGCGCTATCTAGGCGCACCCTTGAAATTTCTTTATTATCATGTGAGCAACATATATCATCATAAATCATTTCATAAACAACCCATATAGCATAAAAGAAATGGGTTTCATTTCATAATCATAACATTTTAAAAACTGCTTTAAAGACGTGATCTTTATGTCACTTTAAACCCACAGAAAGGGGAAGCGGGTTTCATCTATGTAAATACCAGAATTAAAAATAGAAAATTTTGATATATATGTGAATACCCTTGTAGAAATAAGAGCTTTTAGTATTCACTTTATAACATAAAATAATTTTGAGAAAAGAGAGAGGCATTTTGGGACGAAAATTCTGCAGCATAACGGCTATGTTACAAGGTTTTAGAAAACATTGAAGAGAGATGGAACATGGGTCACCCACTCACAAATGATCCATAAAACAGTAGGGGGACAGAATATAAGGGATTTAAGAACTTGGTAATGAAATTTGAAAATATACCATATGAAATGAAGAACATGAAAGGAAGACAAAAATAAGATTTCTCTTATGAAAATTCGGCAGCCTAACGACGTCACATAAACTTCAACCAAAAATGAATTGATGAGATCAAATAGGGTCTCTCATCATATGAACATAAATGTCCTGTATTATAGATATAGATATCATACCCAAACATAATAAAAAGGAACTTGCAAGACTTGACATGGAATTAGAACTTTGAAAAGGGAGAAAGGTGCAAGGACCACTTAAAAATTCAGCAGCCTAACGACGCCACTTAAACTTCAATATACTGAATTGAAGAGATCAAATGAGGTCTCTCATCATATGGTGATAAAAGATCAGTATGATAGATACATAGATCATACCCCAACATAACAAAAAGGAACTTGAAATAATTGACATGAAAGTAGAACTTCAAAATGAGAAGGGTGAAGAACCACTTAAAAATTCGGCAGCCTAACGACGCCACTTAAAACATCAAAATACTGAATTGAAGAGATCAAATGGGGTCTCTCATCATATGATCATAAAATATCAGTATGATAAATTTAGATATCATACCCCAACATAACAAAAAGTAACTTGAAATACTTTACATGAAAATAGATCTTGAAAAATGAGAAGGGAGAAAGAATCTGTTACAAAAATTTCGGTAGCCTAACGGCGCCACTTAAAACTTTATAAAATGAAATAATGAGAGTAAGAGGGGATCTCTCATTATGTGAACATGAAAAGGGCAGTAGGAGGAGTATAAAAGAACACCCTTTAACATAAGAACATGGAGCATAAAAGAAATTACATAAAAGAGATTTCCTGAGAAGAAAGAGAGAGATCGGATCCCTTACCTTAAAACGTAGCTCTTAAAACTCAAAGCTTTGGACCTTGAGGGATTGGGGGCACCTTGGGAGGACTCCTTGGGAGGTAAGGAGACCAGAACTTCGTTGGGGGAGAGTTGGTAGTGAAAACTAAAGGAGGAAAGGGTGGGTATTTATAGGGAAAGTGAGGGGACAAGGCATTAATGGCCAAGGGACACCTCACAAGTGCTTTTCTCAAAACCATGTGCTCTCCCTTGGCATTTACCATGGAGTTAGGCCACATGGGACCCCCAAAACAATAATTCATCACCCTTGGCTGGAAAACCCTTAAAATATCTCATGACATCATCATGACACAGTTATGATGTCATTAAACATATCAAAACCCTAAAACTGTATTTTTACTATTCACTGAAAATTCAACTTTCTCAGAAAAATCCCAAAATTTCACATTAACCAAATATCAAGGTTTTAATTTCAAAAATGAACACCATTTTATAAAAATAATTTTCTACATATTTTTAATTTTATTTTTAAATAAATACACTATTCACCGAAAATTCATTTTTTTCAAAAAAATCCCCAAAAATTACCATAACATAATATCGATGCTATGAGTTCAAAAATAAAGTTCATTTTATAAAAATAATTTTCTAATTATTTTTAATTAAAAAACACTATTCACCCGAAAAAACGAATACTTGACTAATAATTTATGAAACCGTTATTTACCCATTTTATTGAATCTCATTACTTAATCAAGGTGTCTACATTATATTAAAACTTTCTTTGAGTTAAATTAATAATCCATTTGGTCACATTACTAATCTTAAGCATAAAATCACTATTCATAATTTACTATTCATCAAAAATCAAGTTGATCTTATTAGACTCTAAATTTCGTACTGAACATAATTGTAGAAGACCATTTTTTGCAAATCATTACACATCTTTAATTATTTAAGGTTTACAAAAACATTTTTAAAATATAATTTTTCTAAAATTCCTCAAAAATATGCATACTATATTTATTCGGTCATTTGAAAATTCATAAACATCATCATAAGAAGAAATCCCAATTTTTGTTTAAAACAAAGGATTACACAAGGCAATTACAGTCTCCTTACATAGCCCCTTATCACACCACCATAGGACCTAAGTGTAAGGTGTGCTAAGGTGAGAGAATTTGAGGGAGGCTCGGCCAACATCGCATGAGTAGTAATTTCTATCAGTTTTAACTTCTCGCGAAGGAGATCCCATTCTAGCTTCACACGATGAAGTTCAACTTGGGTTTGGTCCAAAGCAAAGCCCAGTGGTGCTACCTCCTTCCCAAGTTCTGTTAGATGGGCTTCGATCGGTCCAAGACTACTGGGTTAGGCCATCGAATCTTCTTTCTATATTAATTAACCAAGATTACTAGTATTTAGAGACAATAATCAAAACGTTTAGTTTCCAGTGGTCATATTAACCAATGGTCATATAATAGTCAAAAACCAACGATATCATTTTAATTATACTCATGTTATCAAATGAAACATTTTTGTTGAGTATAAAAATAAAATAAAATAACACATAAAATTAGGGAACAAGATTTATTCAAAATTTCGGGTTGTTACAATCTTCCCCCCTTAAGAAATTGCGTCCTCGCAATTTTTTAAAATTAGGTTTTAAAATTTCATTGAAAGTCCCACATCGGAAAAAGAGTCAGTAAAACTATTACTTTAAATGAAATAAAGGGAAGTACGAAGGTCACCCAAGTTAGCCCACACTAGGATTCCATGTAGGAAAACATGGACATAGAAGAAAAACAAAGAGTCAAGTTCTGAGGGAGAGTGATAGAGAACATTATTAGGAGAAAGTTAACCATAAGAAAATCCCAAACTTATGATGTGTGTAAACGGTCATTTATTACCTAGTAGGAAACGTAAACCAACAACGTTTTTGTTTTATGTTCCTTTTCATAATTTTGAGAAATTCATTTACTACATAGAAGAAAAACATAAGAAAATATACCTACCTTCATGTAGAGTTTCATCCTTTAATAAGTTTCTACCAAAACTAATCTTTTCTCCAAATGATGAGCATTCAAAACTACTTGGTCTCATCAAAACACAAGAATCATCTTCTAGAGAATCACATAATCCACAAAAGATTAACTATCTATTTCTTCTATCTTTAAACATTATCCCAAAAAATAGAAAGGGTAAGGTAAAAAACTCTTCAAAAAGAAAGAATCCCATAGGAAGGGAAACTATTTTTAAAATCTTCAAATTTCCATGGTACTACCCAAAGTTCATCATAGACCATCCCATAAATAACGGTCCTTAAAATTCCTCAAAATAAACAAAACTAAGATTGAAACCCAAATACAAGAGGGATTTGATAACATAGTCTTCCAAAATAAACTTCATTGTTCATCTCCAAACAACATCAACCACACCTAACATCTTATAACAAAAGTAGCTAACCTAAACATATTTTACCTAAGATAGGTTAATCATTTCCATAAGTAACCTAAATTACTATAAGTCCACCTTAAATTCATTGATTCTTCAAAATATAAGTCAACCTTACTCCTCAATGAAAATACCACAGTAATCTATTTACCTTGATCATATAGGGTCCTCAAAATAGTGAATGTCTTCAAAAATAATAATCATCTTTTAATCCCTTAATCATCTCTGTCGTATTAATACGACAATCGTATCATTTCCTATCACATTGGTTATTGGGAGATGTTCTTCCATTTCCCGCCATTAACTAAGAAAAGAAGCTATAATTAGGGGCTTAAATACTCAGCCAATAATCATGAAAAGAAACTTAAAGCATATAAGGATAACTTGTAGAAGAAAAGTATACCCTAACTTGTGATCCCCTATGTTCCCATCTAGGTTATCCATGATCATATATTCTTATGTGAACCTTTATTTTATTTTATCTTTGTTCCTTTAACAATGGTTCATATTAAGCTTATGAATTTACCAAAGAATATCCCCAGGGAGTGTCTTAACCAAGAGTGCAGCAAGGCCCGTTTTCATGTACCAGTTCCCGTTCGAGTCTAGATCAAAGCGGTGTTTTCAGGTTTTACCCCTATGTACATCTGTGCCAGAGCCACCTCTACCTGCTTGTATCCAGACAGGGATGTATTTGCTTGGAAACCCCTTAATCAATACTCACCAAAATACCAGGAAGATTTCTTATATTTAAACTTTTCTATAGGGTTATTCCTAGAGTTTTCATATCCTAATTTACACAAATAACTAAACCATATTTTTATACCAACTACAACATCCCGTCTTTTTATAACATAACTTTCATTTCATTACACAGAATTGAGGATCTTTAAGGTTTAGTGTCTTGGAAACAAGGAACATAATAAATGAAAAGAACTAAAAACATTCCTCTTAAACACTTGGAAGGCTTCTCCTTAAGTTCATCCTAGGTTCATTACTGCATCTCATAACCTGTGGACATACATCAAAAGAAAAAGTGAGCAGAAGGCCCAGTAAGGGAAGCAAGAGAAACATTTTACATGTGAACTAGAGATACTTCAATAAGGTCGTGAAAAGAACTTTAAGGCATGAAAATGAAACCATGAAGCATATCATAATAAAAATAACATTTTTCATAACTTGAAGATGTGGCTACAACATTTAATATTGACAATCGTTTCGTTTCACCAAGGTCCATCCCCAAGGTGTCATTAAAAATTACCAAGGTTATTCACCAAGGTGTCGTTAAAAATGGTCATCTCTAGAGATTAAGTCTTTACCCAATGCATTGGAGCGCTATCTGGGCGCACCCTTGACATGTCTTTATTATCATGTGAGCCACATATATCATCATCAATCATTTCATAAACAACCCATATAGCATAAAAGATATGGGTTTCATTTCATAATCATAACGTTTTAAAAACCGCTTTAAAGACATGAACTTTATGTCACTTTAAACCCACGGAAAGGGGAAGCGGGTTTCATGTATGTAAATCCCAGAATTTAAAATAGAACATTTTAATATATATGTGAATACCATTTTATAAATAAGATCTTTTATTATTCACTTTATAATATAAAATAATTTTGAGAAAAGCGAGAGGTATTTTGAGACGAAAATTCTGCAGCATAACGGCTATGTTACATGGTTTTAGAAAACATTGAAGAGAGAGGGAACATGGGTCACCCACTCACAAATGATCCACAAAACAGTAGGGGACAGAATATAAGGGATTTAAGAATTTGGTAATGAAATTTGAAAATATACCATATGAAATGAAGAACATGAAAGGAAGACAAAAATAAGATTTCTCTTATGAAAATTCGGCAGCCTAACGATGTCACATAAACTTCAACCAAAAATGAATTGATGAGATCAAATAGGGTATCTCATCATATGAACATAAAAGTATAGTATGATACATATAGATATCATACCCCAACATAATAAATCGGAACTTTCAAGACATGACATGGAATTAGAACTTTGAAAAGGGAGAAAGGTGCAAGGACCACTTAAAAATTCAGCAGCCTAACGACGCCACTTAAACTTCAAAATACTGAATTGAAGAGATCAAATGGGGTATCTCATCATATGGTCATAAAATATCAGTATGATAGATACAGAGATCATACCCCAACATAACAAAAAGGAACTTTAATGAATTGACATGAAAGTAGAACTTCAAAACGAGAAGGGTGAAGAACCACTTAAAAATTCGGCAGCCTAACGACGCCACTTAAAACTTCAAAATACTGAATTGAAGAGATCAAATGGGGTATCTCATAATATGATCATAAAAGATCAGTATGATAAATTTATATATCATACCCCAACATAACAAAAAGGAACTTTAAATACTTTACATGAAAATATATCTTGAAAAATGAGAAGGTCGAAAGAATCCGTTACAAAAATTTCGGCAGCCTAATGGTGCCACTTAAAACTTTATAAAACGAAATAATGAGAGTAAGAGGGGATCTATCATTATGTGAACATGAAAAGGGAAGTATGAGGAGTATAAAAGAACACACTTTAACATAAGAACATGGAGCATAAAAGAAATTACATAAAAGAGATTTCTTGAGAAGAAAGAGAGAGATCAGATCCCTTACCTTAAAACGTAACTCTTAAAATTAAAAGGTTTGGAACTTGAGGGCTTGGGGGCACCTTGGGAGGACTCCTTGGGAGGTAAAGAGACCAGAACTTCGTTGGGGGAGAGTTGTTAGTGAAAACTAAAGGAGGAAAGGGTGGGTATTTATAGGTAAAGTGAGGGGAGAAGGCATTAATGGCCAAGGGACACCTCACAAGTGCTTTTCTCAAAACCATGTGCTCTCCCTTGGCATTTACCATGGAGTTAGGCCACATGGGTCCCCCAAAACAATAATTCATCACCCTTGGCCGGCCAACCCTTAAAATATCTCATGACAACATCATGACATAGTTATGATGTCATTAAACATACCGAAACCCTAAAACTGTATTTTTACTATTCACTGAAAATTCAACTTTCTCAGAAAAATCCCAAAATTTCACATTAACCAAATATCAAGACTCTGATTTCAAAAATGAACTCCATTTTATAAAAATAATTTTCCAAATATTTTTAATTTTATTTTTAAATAAATACACTATTTACCGATAATTCATTTTTTTCAGAAAAATCCCCAAAAATTACCATAACATAATATCGATGCTCTGAGTTCAAAAATAAAGTCTATTTTATAAAAATAATTTTCTAATTATTTTTAATTAAATTTTTAATTAAAAAACACTATTCACCCGAAAAAACTAATACTTGACTAATAATTTATGAAACCGTTATTTACCCATTTTATTGAATCTCATTACTTAATCAAGGTGTCTAAATTATATTAAAACTTTCTTTGAGTTAAATTACTAATCCATTTGGTCACATTAATAATCTTAAGCCTAAAATCACTATTCATAATTTACTATTCATCAAAAATCAAGTTGATCTTATTAGACTCTAAATTTTGTACTGAACATAATTGTAGAAGATCATTTTTTTCAAATAATTACACATCTTTAATTATTTAAGGTTTACAAAAACATTTTTAAAATATACTTTTTCTAAAATTCATCAAAAATATGCATACTATATTTATCTGGTCATTTGAAAATTCATAAACTTCATCATAAGAAGAAATCCCAATTTTTGTTTAAAACAAAGGATTACACAAGGCAGCTACGGTCTCCTTACATAGCCCCTTATCACACCAGCATAGGACCTAAGTGTAAGGTGTGCTAAGGTGAGAGAATCTGAGGGAGGCTCGGCCAACATCGCACGAGTAGTAATTTCTGTCAGTTTGAACTTCTCGCGAAGGCGATCCCGTTCTAGCTTCACACGATGAAGTTCAGCTTGGGTTTGGTCCAGAGCAAAGCCTAGTGGTGCTACCTCCTTCCCAATTTCTATTAGATGGGCTTCGATTGGTCCAAGACTACTCGGTAAGGCCATCAAATCTTTTTTCTATATTAATTAACCAAGATTACTAGTATTTAGAGACAATAATAAAAACGTTTAGTTTCCAGTGGTCATATTGAACAATGGTCATATAACAGTCAAAAACCAACAGTATCATTTTAATTATACTCATGTTATCAAATGAAACATTTTTGTTGAGTATAAAAATAAAATAAAATAACACATAAAATTAGGAAACAAGATTTATTCAAAATTTCGGGTGTTTACATCCTGTGTTGTCCGTGTCCGAGCCAAACACACGGTGTGTTGGGGTGATATGGAGGCCGCTTAAAGCAGAGTATGGAAAGTCCAAGTACATTCCATGTACCCCATAAGTACACGTCGTGTACTTTCTTTTTTTCATTAAACGGGACGAGGTCGCTCCTAATCGATGAAAATGTCTTATTCTTCAGGTTATTCGACCAAGAGAGCCCCGTACGACCGAGAACGTCCTCTAAGCCCCCGAGCCTCTGTCTGTTTGCTGAATCGACCACCGTCGATTGCATTGGAACTGCAGCGGTGAGCTCTTCCTTCTCGAGTTTCATTCCATGATTTTCCCTCTTCCTCAAGATATCATGGGTTGAACGTTTTGTGCGTTTTCGTAGATCTAATCTATTCTAAAGAGAATCAAGCCTCATGGTAAAAGTATATTGATCTTTTATCCTCAAGGTAGGTGGTTTGTTCCTTACCTTTAAGAGTCTTTGAGTTTTATGTGAAAATTTTCACCAATACCTATGAACAGGGTAATGGGTGTTTACCTTTTTCCCCCTGTTTTTTTCTTGCCTTGCATGTTTGCTTGCGTAGAGGTAATTTAATCATGTGTGAGGATAATTTGTTGTTATTGTATGTTTTTCCCATGCCTTGTTATATTTACAACCTTTGGGTCTTGTTTATCCTTTGGCCGTTATGCTTGTTTCCATGCCTTGTGATCGTAGGATGGAATGATAATCTTGACATGCTTGTTGTTCAGTAGAATAGTTAGCCAAGTAGATCTATAGGTGTAGTTTGGCCTTATTGAATTATTATGCACTGACTGGCACAGGAATGTGAGAACCTAGTGCTCTAGACTATAAGGGATTTACCGAGTGAGCTTCCCAGGGATTCTTGGATATTATAGACTTCAGGAGGGTAGACCGAGTGAGCTTCCTCAGAGAGTCTTGGTTATTGTAGACAACAAGGATAGACCGAGTGAGCTTCCTAGAGAGTATTGGATATTATCAACTGCAGGAGGGAAAACCAAGTGAGCTTCCTCATAGAGTCTTTACTTGATTGAATTTCCTTAAAACATTTCCAGGATAGAGAAGGAATTTACTGAGTGATCTTCCCTAGATATTCTGTGATAGACCTGAGACTATAGGAGGAATTGACCAAGTGAGCTTCCTCAGAGAGTTTCTAGACCTTAGGGCTATAGGAGGGTTAGACCGCGTGATCTTCCTCAGAGAGTATATGAATACCCTAGACTATAAGGGGAATTTACCGAGAAAGCTTCCCTAGAGAGTCTTATTGTTTCGTATGACCAAACCAGAGGGGTTAGGCTGAGTGCACTGCCCAGAGTGTTGTGGGTACTTCTTGGATATGACCAAAGGGGTTGGCTGGGAGTACTTCCCTGAGGGGTACCTGTTGTGGTTAGTTGTTATCTTCACTGTTGCTTATTGTTCTGTGGATTGATTGTTGTTGTATATCATCCTGTTTCTGCTTACTGTTACTGCCTGCTATTTACTGTTACTGTTTACTACTTACTGTACTATTACATGCCATATGCTCACTGGCTGTTAGGCACAGATCTTCGGTTGGTTGCCTATTGGTATTTAGTCTTACACCCTATTTGGGCCATGCTTTTGGGCCCAAACAGACTATGTTCTTGCGGGTATAGACAAGGGAATGCGCCCTTTGACTTCTGGAACTTTATTACTTTGGAGCGGGAGAGCATGGGACCATTCTTAGGCTTGCGATGCTGAGGAGCTGTTTATCTTTTCTTTTGTACTTTTTCTGGTACTGTTTGTATTTTTAGCATTATGACCCGTTTGGATCTTTTCCTAGATATGTATCATACATCATTTCATACATACATATGTGTTCCAGTGGTTTATTGCTTTAGACTTCCACTGTTTACTTGTGCATTGTTGTTGGATATGTACTGCTTCCGCTATTGCATGTTTTTTTATTTGCGATGTGTACTCTGCCAATGAGGGAATCATTTCCCCACTATCACACCCAAGGCCCTTGCTGCTAGTCGGTAGCCTCTAGCGTTTGGGGAAATGCGCTTGAGGCCATGTGACCAACTGGGTACGGGGCGCCTCTGGGTGGCTTCCGGAACCGGGATGTTACACATTTTGAGTTCTAAAATAGAAATTAGAGCATATATCCATAAGTTTTACGGGGGGATTACCAAATACATCTTGAGAGAATAATGTAATATGGTTAATTATTGAAATTTTGACTAATTTTATTTTTATTTTTATCATATTTAAGATGATATGTATTTAGATCATCTTTCTTGATTTTATCTTAATGAGATATTAAGTTTATATGGATTTAATCTCTTTACTGTATCTAATGATGATCCAAGGCTTACATATAATTTTTGAAAGGAACATAAAAATTTATTTGGCAGTGATTTATTTTTCAATACACATTTTCATCCTCAGTCCGATGAAAAATTAAATATAATAATTGAAACTTGGGAGGATATTCTTTGGTATTGATCATTATATTATTATGGAGGATGGGATCAATGACTTTCATTAGTGGAATTGTTTTTATTTAAATATTATTTATTTAAGTATATAGATGGAACCATTTGAGGATTTATATGTAATGTGATTTTAGAATTAATCGTGTTCGGTGGGAGAAAATTGTTAGGACCTAATTTGGTAGAATAGATGTTTGAAAAGGTAAAGATGAATCAACACTACATTAGGGATTCTCAGAGAAATATGAATATCTATACAGACAACAGGAATAATGATCATTCATTTTCGGTAGAATATCATATTTTTATTAAAATATATCCATGGAAAGGTGTAACGTGTTTTGGAAAGTAAGGGAAATTAATCCAGTAATTTATTGGTCAATATGAAATTCTAGAGAAAGTGGGATTATTTGTATACTAATTAGCCTTAACTTTTATTTTATCATAGGTACATGATGTGTTTCAGGTTTCATTTTGAAGGAAGTTTGTACCTGATTCATCTCATGTATCAATCCCGTAAGTTGTATAGTTAAAGGACAGTATTTTTTAAGATGAAAATCCAGTTCCAATTATTGATCATAAAAAATAGGTTTTTTGAAATAATGTAACTAAAATGGTTGATGTTTTTTAGAAGAATCATATGATTAAATAATAAACATGGGAACCTAAAAGGGATATGATTGAAAAAATATCCCCTATTTTTTTCGATGAATAAAATTGTGAAGACACAACTTTATTATTGGTGGAATAATGTGATGACTTAGAAATTTTTTTCTCATGCTTAAATTTTATATTTTATTCATATTAATTATATAGTTTCATATTAATAGTAATTCTTATAACCTTATAAATCATTCAATAAAATATAGAATAAGAATATGATTTTTTCATTTGGTAAAGTAAATAGTTTTTATTCAAACAAAAAAATTCATGTGTTATATGATTTAAAAAAAATGAAATTTATAAATTTTAGAATTTTAATTTGATGAAATAAATTTATTTTTTGGATATAAAATATCAAAATTATCTTAGGGTAATTTTTTTATATTTTTCTGAAAGGGTTTATTTTTATGTGTATAGTAGAAAATATTGTTTTCTCAAATACTATAACCCTTCCTTTAATTAAGTTTTCGTACGGTGACATTACATTTTTTCTTAGTTTTAAAGTTACATAAATATTGTTTTCTTATTCATAAAATAATAAATTTCATGATAATAAATATTATACTTAATTTTGGTGGAAATTCATTTTTACACATATAGGTATTTTTCTAACACCTATTTTTTATTGTTATGCCTACTTGTTTTCAAATTAATTTTTACTACCTATAAAAATTTTATCTTGTCAAATTATTTTCATATTTAAAATTATTAAGTTCAAATTTTGAAACATGTCCTATTTCATTTTTTCATAAAAATAATTTACCATGGTAAAAGTTTTTCACCGTGATAATGGTTAAAAGGGGGTTAAAATAAGGTGTAAGTTCATAAATACAAAAAAACATGTCTAAATGTTATTGTTTGAGTGGATTACAAAATTTGATTATCTTATCTCTGAAATTGGATTATTTTGGTACCACTTGTAAAGACACGCCCCTTGTCGTGTTATGAATTTTAGGGAAATTTATAATTTTTTAATCTGGTGAGGGGTCATTATAGGAATTAAGATTTATATTAGACTTTCAAGAATTTTTAAATCCTTAAGAGGTGTTTTGGATATATAAGGAGGCCCAAAAATTTATTTTGGTTCTTGAGTAAGTGGAATAGAGAGGTTGTGATGGCCTTGTAGTTAAAATCTTAGTTGTAGTTTTCCACTATGGCACAAACATTAGGGCTACAATGTGGTGGCCTAAAACTGGGGAGGACACTAGCCAAGCTCAAAGGACTATTCCATAAAGGGAGTTGGTATTATGCAGTGGTTTGTTTATATTTTAGGTTTTAGATTTTAAAAATAACTCACTATTTTTTTCGGAATAATAACAACTATTTATTATTTTCATTATTATATTTTTAATAACGGTTAATTATAATTTGTCACAAAATTTTGTTACCTTGATATTATTTTAAAGGATTATGTAGTCACTATTTTACCTTATAAAATCCTTATTATTCCTTGATTGTTTTTATTCAAGTTAATTAATATTCAAATTATTTTTTCATTAATTTTTTATGATATTTCGTTTTTAACATTTTTTTATCAAATTTTGATCTACACTATGTAAACTGATCATGATTTTGTAAAGTTTACAAAAAGATCAATTGACCATGTTTTGATATGTTACTACAAGAACAATTCTTGAATCTACCATAAGTTATTATTTTAAACTTACTATTAGAAGAAATATTAAAGGTTAATCAAGAAACCACATGGGTTCTTTTCAACCCACCATTATTCCACTGTATTCATGCATCAATCATTAGATAGATCATTCGACAAAATTTCACACTCATCAACTACACAGTATGATACTATCTGACCTACTATAAGTCATAATAGGAAACTAATATATTGTGAGTATGAACCTAGTCTGAGGGAGATGACCAACCATAAACCGATTATAAACCATCCACATAGAGCTAAATAAATAGTTAAGCTTCCATGTCTATAGTAATGATAATGAGAGATCCTATTTTCCATTTTAGGATCATCCTATAAAATGTAGAGAACTCGTAGTTACCTTGTTCTAAGCGATTATGGGATAAATTTAGACTAAACATGAGAATTATATTAAGTTATCATAATCTTATGAACTACCACAAGATCTATAATTGGTCCAATTAATAGTATCTACATTTATAATCTTGAAATACACCAAATATAAGTTCACTTTATTTTTAGTTTTACTGATATCTAATATCTGTAATTTTAGCTCTTTTGTGGTGGCATAAATGTGGTTTACAGACTCATGCATTGATGCTTATATAGTATTTAGATTCTAAGAAACTCACATTTATAATACAAAATTGTATCCATATCATATATGATAGAATTTATTTATATTGGTGACTATTTTTACACCGTTTCATGGACTAGATAAATTTAGTAAGGCAGTATAATTCTACGACATGATTTATTTTCTTTCCTTTTAAATATTACTCTATTTTTGATATATTATGATTGTATGTTTTACTTCATGTTAATTTTAAATGTTTAAATTATTTTATTGATTTCATAGAATCATATTCGGGATATTTATTTTATGAAAAATGATTTTGGAGTGTTTTAATAATATTTATAAAAGTGATTAAAATTATACTTCATTTTTATAAAAACCTAAAACATGATTTTTTCCAAAATTTAAACTCATGTATTTTGATTGATTGATTTATTTTAATCATTTATAAATTTATTGTTGGAGATAAATAACATATTAAAT
Source organism: Viscum album (assembly GCA_963277665.1). Taxonomy (NCBI): domain Eukaryota; kingdom Viridiplantae; phylum Streptophyta; class Magnoliopsida; order Santalales; family Viscaceae; genus Viscum; species Viscum album. Next base: position 58,063,472 of record OY728154.1, read on the forward strand.
CTTTTTCTATATTATATAATATAGTATTATAATTTTTGTAATATTTATGTTTCTTTTTAAAAATAGAAAGTGTTTTTAAAAATTACAATTCAAATTTTATAAAAATAGTTTATGTGATATTTATTGTATTACTTTGAAATTTTCTTATACATAATTTTTAGAAATATTAATGATAAATTCAGATTGATTTGAATTAGTATTTATGTTTTTGAATTCAAATGTTTTTTGTTATTATTATTATTAGAGAATAATATTTCCCCTCTCATTGATAATTATGATGTTTGAATTTGAATTGTTTTACCCTATTAAAGATTGTTTTTCTAGTGTTTTATAGTTTCATTTAAATGGAATAAAGACTCACTCAATGTTGCATCGATTTCAAAATATTGATTACATATTGTTATGATGAATTAATTTAATGAAAACTTTCAACGTTAAAACTATCAAAGTGTTGTGAGATTGTGTTATCTTTTCTGAACACGCTCACATATAGACAATCTCTCAAGGAACCTTAACTTATAATCTTATACTACCACAACCTTGGTGAGATATTCTAATCCCCTACTCAAAGACTAGTGCCTATTCTCAATCAGTATTTTAGGACTTCATCTACTTGGTTTTATTTGAATATTCTCTAATTGTTTCTACCTATATCACGTATACTCTATTTTTAGTTTATGCTTTACTAACCCAAAATCATTCTTTCTTTTCAGGGTGTGATTCCAAAATTTTAAATTCAATACAATTCATGTTATGACTCCCATTTTCTAAAGTTAATATCTTAAGGTTTTTGACTCCACAAAAAAATCTACTGTATCTAGTTATACCTCTTATAGAATAGGTATGATTGAATCAGGTTATGATTCCAAAAAAATAATCAAGATATTAGTGAATCTACATCTCTAAAGAAGTAAAGAGTTGTAATGTTAGAGTTGGTCAACTTTCAATAAACTACTATAAAATTTACTATGTTTTTTATTTAATTTTACACACTATATTATTACCTATTATGCTAGATAATTCAACTTTAATAATTAAAGTGTAATATTAGATTAGGTCTACTTTGGATTGAACTAATATAATATTTCCCATGTTCATTACTTATGTTTCTACTCTATATTATAACATGTTGTGTTGAATCATTAAAATTTGATATTTAATTCAAATAATTAATTTAACTCTTTAAAAGTTTTAAATATTCTATTCATGCCTCCCCCTCTAAAAAATTATTCATCACCATATTGGCTAAATATAGGGATCCCTTAGCTAGATCCTTTTGGTGTCTCCCTAAGGGATACACCATAGAGTTAGAAATCCCCTTTGTGTTGGGTGCACTTCCCCTTTATGGGTGGCTATATGATAACCCAAAGACCATACCACATCATGAACTTGGCCTAGTTAAGGAGGATCTTGTTGTAGCATGAGGTCCTATGTTGTGGTGTATAGGAGGAAAATTTTGTGGGCCTAAAGGATAGATACACCACAGTTGAGAAGACCATAACACAACCCAACCCTTGTTTGGTCGAGGAAGTCCATGATGTAGCCCTAGGGGGTTACACCATGGAGGGTGACCTGTACATAGGAACTATGGTTTCCCTTGTGGTGGGATGTTATGTGGAGTCTTGCTACACACCATAGTATGGGACTAAACACCGTGGGATCTATTGAAACACCACATAAATTCCCCTTCAATGTTTTTTTTATATAGTTATATTGCTAATTTACCAATTAGAACCTTTATTTTTAGGTTAAATGTCATGTATGAGGTGTCCATTTCAGATACCCCCCCCACTATTCTTATGTTCAATCCCCCATTTCAAGGGATGAATCTTAGTGTGATTCAAATAAGTTTCCTAGTGAGTTTTTCCTTACAAATTCTATAAAATTTTGGTTTCTCGATGTTGCCTCTGATTTTGGAAAATCCTGGTTAGGGTTTGGGTTCTCGATTCCATTAGATCATCGTGGAATTAAGCGAAGATAATAAGGATTTTCTATGAAATAGATATATGATGTTCTAAGATGATTTCCAAACACTATTGGTTACCATTTCATTAGAGTTATATCGCTTGATGTATTTTCTTTATTTTTTCCATAATTTAATTGAAATATCCTTTTGAATCGATCAAAATAATTTGTGATTTTTTTGTGTCTTAGGTTCATGGGAATTTTAGGAGTGGATTTATGCCTTTCGTTCAAGGTTTCGATGAGTGTGCAATGCTCAGTGAGATTTAGGTGTTACACCTAATTAAATTATAAAATGTTATTATTAAGATTAATTAAATGATTTGGGATGAGATACATTCTTAGGAGTTGATGCATGCATGGATGATTCTTGTACAAGATTATGCAGTAGTGGTCATGTAGTTTAAAGAGAATAATTTCAGTATTTTAGAATTTGGTCCTTGGGAATACCCTTATGATAAATTAATTTGGTTTCTATACATATGATTTATGGTATAGACACTAAAGATGATCTCCCTTTTATTTAAAATGAGATATATCTCTTAAATTAAATTCCCAAAATTAGACAAATTGGCAATGTCCATGAAAGGCCCTTATGTACTAGATTAACGCCTCATCCACCGATGAATAATTCCTTGATTATAATTATACACTTTGAGTTATATAAAACCTGAGGGGTATAGTTCAAATGTAATGGTAGATATGTACATGAACTTTGATTAGTGCCTTAGCCCCCTTGGGTAGGGGTGATTGAAAAACTAGATTTTTTTCCTAAGTAAGCCATATTAAGATCCATGAGATGCCTTTGAGTCTTAGTGATGGTTGATTTGTTAATGGGTTAATCCTTCCCCCTAAACTAATATGTGATTGTCTAGGGGGTTATTCCATGGGTAGGGAATTATGATTGGTTGGGTGAGTGGAATTACCTTTGGCATGTGATGTGGGATATGAATTATGCCACCTATTGATAGTGATGTGAGTGATGCTTACTTTATGAACCTGGAGTGGATGTGATCTGACTATAAGGAAAGAGAATGATGATATTCTCTCTAATAAGTGGGTGTTGAATTAAGAGATTAAATAGAGATTGAGGATCCCATTTATGGGTCCATTCTAATATTTTTCTTAGGGGACCCTGATAGGTACCCTAGTGAGATATTAACCCTTATGAGGTTCAATGTGGGAATGAATATAGATGATTGTGGGTGTCACCATAGAACTCAAATATAAAAAGGCCCAATCAGGATCAATATATCACTGAGAGGGGGGGGGGGTTAACTTTTTGATATCATTTGTTTTTTATGTTATATTTATTATATGACAACCTTCACCTTCTATTAAAGAATTTTCACTTTGTAAAAAACAAAAAATCCACACATCCATATGAAAACAAGTATTTACAATGTTCACTACTGAATAAGAGTAGACAGTCCTTGGATTTTTTTTAAAATAATACAATACCACACAATACACTATAAATAAATCCTTTTGTATAAATACAACAACTAGAAAATACTCTTAACATTGTATAAAAAAATGATCAATACAATAGTTCATGTGCTTTTTCTACAATAAATGATGTGAAACATGTTTTATGAAAAGTTTTGAATCTTTCACCAATTTTTTATAACATGTCCTTATTATTATTCAATAATACCCACTTTTATAAGTTTTAAAAACAAAATTATTGAATTTCATACATATAATAATGTAGAAGAAACCTTTCAGGACTTTGTAAATAAACTCAGCTCGATGGCTTAGTATAATTAGTCAATATGATTCTTTAGTGTTGAACTAATTCTATATAGAAGCCATAGAAAAAATTCTGAACCACTTATTTCTTTCCTTTGAAAATTCAGTCTGATTTCTTGGTATGATCCGAAAAACTATGACTATAATCTATTCCTTACACTCCTATTATTTCTAAAACATCCATTGAGAAATTTGATCCAGAGACTTTATTCAATCAAACTCTATCTCAAAACCTTCAATGCTCTCACTCTCTCCCACAGATGAAAAATAAATTTTTAATAAATTACATTGTACTAATACTTTTATTTTTAGGTTTCTTGGAAAATATATGAGCGAGAAAATGAAAATTATTTCCCACTTATGAAAATTTATAGATATTTGAGTCTGACTTTCATGTCGACTTCATCTTTGACAACTTCAATGCCTCTATACTCCTAATGAATTTTCTAAAAACTTCTCAATGCTTCTAAAAAATTCAACCAACTTTGTACTTAAAAACATTTGTTATGTCCAATGAAAAATGTCATACTGATGAATTATTGGTGAAAGAATATTTCTGATGAATCATTCTATATTTCCCATCTGATGGAATGATGTCACGATTTTTACAATAAGTATTGAACCAAATAAAAACAAAAAACACTTTTTATCTATGAGAATGGTTTACTAAATTATTTAACATCATAAAAATGATCGTTATCTAATCCCATTTTTTTCATCAGTCCCAAAAAATCCAACTAATCAATTCAAACTCTGATAGAACACTACATCCAATTACCTGTTGATATCAATAATGTGTCTAATGTATTGGTGTCAGTACACATACAATGTATTGGTGAAACATCTTTTCCAATATATCAGTGTCACCAAATACTTTTTTCTTTGAGATTCGCAATATCCGATGATTGAATCTAAAGATAGGCTCATTCAGTGGATCAAATACTCCAATGGGTTGGACTATCTGATGAATCAGTCAATCAGTTATTTAGAAAAAACTATGACTTTAGAAACATAAAACTTCCCAGATTTTTGACAAACTCTTCATTTAGTGATTCTCACACAGATGACCTATGACTGGAAGACTTCAAATTCACAAACTCTCTTCTACCCAAAAGTATTTCTTATATAATGAATTCCTCATGATGTTATGGAAATTCAACTTTGAATAGATTCTTCTAGATATAATTGGAATGTTCTGTGACTTCCCATCATTCTAAGATGTTATATCTTTATATAAAAAAACTAAAATTTATTTAAAAACACTTGAAAACCCATACACCTTTTCTCCCCCTTTCATTCATAATGTCTGGATCACATGTTTTCAGAAAACATATGATATTAACGACATACAAAACCACAAAGAATCATAAAATTTAGTATCTGATAGCTTAACTACATTCAAACTTCGATACAACTTCTCACTCTCATAAAAAACTTCTTTCCAAACACAATGTGAGTCCAAAAAACCCTTTACCTAGAAAACATCTCTAGTACAAAAAACCCAAACTGAGAAATATTCTTATAAAAAATGAATCAAATATTCTAAATATGATACTCCTTTTTCTATATCACTAATACTTAAAAATTGAATTGATTTTTCATAATGAGAAAAAAATAAAAAATACACAAACACATTCTTTTAGAATACAAAAATCACTACCAACCAACTTGGCCCCAACAATCTCCCTATTTTATTTTTTTCAACCAAAGTTCATAAATCTATAAATCTTTTTACCTAAATAAATGGAACACTAATAAGTAATTATAATCATGTCATAAAACTCATTGTGGGAAACACGAATCATTGGAAACATAACCATGTTGTCAATATGTAGTTACTTAAGAAAAAACTTATAGTGTTATGCCTTCCAAAATTTCATAACTTCTTTCACTTTAAAATTTATTTCTATTTATTGTAAAGATAAGTCTCCTACAAACACTTCAAAAAAATATTAAAATAGTACACACACTTACAAGATGAGTTCTCAATATACCCACAACTTCCCATAAATACATGCTTCCTTAAAATTTTTATCACATTTCAATGTATAGATTTATGAAAAATTCTTCCCCACCTAAAAGTACTATCAAAATACAAGATTAGAGAGGGTATAGAAACACATACATCAAACTTGGGGAAAAAGAGGTTGGATTCTCATTTTCAACCTTAGTTTTAAAAATTCTTCCTTTGAGAAAGGTTTTGAGAAAATGTCATCAACTTGTTTCAATGTAGGAACATACTCCTGCCTAAGTTAATTATTATCCATATTCTCTTTGATTAAGTGATATTTTATATCAATATTTTTTTATGAGGATGTTGTACTATATTTTTTATAAGTTCAATAGTACACAAATTATTACAACCCAAGAGAATTAGTAGCTTAACATCAACTAGTAAGTCTTCCAACTGAGTATTAATCTATATAAGTTGTGTTGTAGCTTTAGTGCTGGAAACATACTCAGCTTCAGCCATGTAAAGAGTTACTAAATTTTATATCTTCTGATTCCAACTTACCTAACTACCCACCAAAAGAAAACTCCACTAGATTTGGATCTTTTATCAATAACACTTCCTACCCAATCAGTATCTGTATAAACAAACAAATAAATTCTTCTTGGACTGTCATACCTGTTTCCAAATTTTCGTGTGCCTCATATGTATCTAATAATTATTTTCCAAGATAAAATATGTAATTATTTTAGAGAACATTTTAATCTTTCATAAAATGTAACAACATAAAAAATATCTAGTCTTGAAGGAGTAAAATATAAATAACTTCCAATCATCTTTCAAAAATATTTAGATTCATCTTCCTTACCTTCTCCATCATTAGTCAACTTTTTTCCCATTGAATTTGATGTGGAAACAAGGTTTTCATTTTCTATTCCAAAATTATTAAAAAGTTCCTTAAAAAATTTACTTGAGAAATAAAATATTATTTCTTATTTTGTATGATTTGTAACACAGTAAAGTATTTCATTTAATAAAGTATGGGAATTTTTAACAACATCTTCATCTCTTCCAAAAACCTTTCACAATTTCTTTAATAATTCCAATAAAAAATAATTCCATCAATATATAAAATAAAAATGAGGTAAATATCTTGACTTTATTTGATGTATATATTACTATAAACTCTTCCTTTCATAATGTTCAAATTCCTTAAGTAGGTATCCAATTTGGAATACCAATCTCTTGGATATTTCTTCAGTCCATAAAAATCTTTCTTCAACAAACAAAAATAATGTCCATCCTTTCCAATAAAAAACTCACATGATTATTCAACATAAACTTCTTTTCAAAGTTATCTATTGAGAAATTATAACATAATATCCATTTAGAAAATTTTATAACATAATTTTGTAGAAATTTTAAGGAAGATTCGAGTTCTTTAAACCTTTACACTAGAGAAAAAGTCTCATCAAAATCAATACATTTAATTTTTGAGTTACCATTGTAGATCAATTTTTCTTTGTTTCCAATTACATAAACTTCTTTATTCAGATTATTTAGGAACACCCAATTTGTACCTATAACACTTTTGTCATTTTTTGGGTACAAGTTCTCAAGTATCATTTTTCTCAATTTGTTCAAGCTCTTCATTCATAGACTCAATCCATTTTTTATGACCAAAAGATTCATTAAAATTTTTTTCCTCAAATTTTGAATATTAAGAATTATGTATAACATATTTTTATGTTCTTATTGTTTGAAACATTTTATATTAATCACCAATAATATTTTAATCTTTTGTTTATTTTTTCAACCTAGGATGAGATGTATGAAATTATTCCTCATCACTAAAAATAGATGATTCATATTATTCTATCTGTGATTCATCATAATTTTTCTAATCATTTTAATGTTCCTTAACAAAAAATTCCTTCATCCTCTTCATCTTCCTCATCCACATGTATTTTTGAAACATATTCCTCAGACTTTTCAATAACTTTTATATCAACATAATCAAATATTATTCCTATTTCTTTATGAAAACATTTATATTATCTTCCATCTAGAGCATAACCAAGAAGGATTCCATCCTCACAACCATGATCAAACTTTAAAAGGTTTCCACCTTTGTTCTTTATGATGTAGGGACTCCCAGAAACTCTTATGTGTTTTAAACTTGGAGTTTTATAATAAAACATGTCATAAATAGTCATATCATAACAAGGAATATAGAAACACTAATTCTGTATATTAATTACTATACTCATTTCTTCCTTCAAAAGTAGATAGAAACTCCATGTTCCTTTAACATTGTATCCCCTATCTCAACTAAACATATATTCTTCCTTTTGGAAACACCATTTTTTATGGTGTGTATAATGAACTGAACTCATGATGAATTCCATGTTTTTTCAAGATAACTTGTAAACTATTCATTTTTTCATTCACCATCATTATGAGTTTACAACTTCTTCACAAAATAACCACATTTCTTCTCATATATTCTCCTAAAACTTGTAAACATATTTAAAGATTATGATTTATTTTTTAGATACATAATAAAAGTAATATGAGTAAAATAATCAATGAAAGAAATGATGTGCTTATCTTAAAAAATTTATTTTTTACTCACTGTCCCACAAATACTATAATGAATTAGTTTGAGGGGAAGAGTTGAACAAATATCAAATTTCTTATGAAAAAATATTGTAATAGTTCCTTTTTGAAAAAATGATGAATACTAACCTCTTATTCTTGAAATATTAGGAAGATCACAGGTGTTATCTCACTTTGATAACTCGATCATGTTTCTTTGACAAATATATCCCAATATTTTATTCCAATAATGATTTTCTTCCATCATTATTAAGTAACATGAACTATGTACTTCACCAACTTGAAAAAAGTTTCCTTTTGTATGTTGGAATTCTGTAAAAACTTTTCTATCTTCCTTTATTTTCATTGAAAAACCATATTTTCGAGAAAAAAAACTTTATTTCCTTTATTATAGAGTTGTGAAACACTCAAAAAGTTATGTTTCAACCCATAAACAAATAAACATTTTCATATTTTAAATTTTAATCCCCAATTATAGTGGGTCCAACTCCTTTGATTCTAAGAGATTCAGTATTTCCAAATGCCAATATTCTTTATTTAAATTCTTTCCAATTTATTGAAAATTTAAAATCTTATATCATATGGTATGATCTTCCACTATCGAAAATCTAGGTTCATTCTTTTTTTGATGATTTGAGAAAAATTTCTATAATAAGATCTTTTTCTTTCCCTTTATCTTTTTTCAACTCCATATTTTGAGAAGTGTTATAAAAATTTGGTTATGATAATAAAAAAACAATAAACCCTTTTCAACTAAGTCCATGTTGTTCACAAATTTGAAAAATAGTTTCCAAAGGTTGGATCCTATTTTAAACTTTAAAAAAATTCTTATATTTCATCCTTTGAGAGGATTAACTCTCCCTCAAACTTTGTTTTTTGAAAAACATGGGATAATTTTAATGTTGTTGATTAAATAAACCCATATTTTTTATATACCAAAATCCACCACAATACTGACAGTAACCATAGAATGAATATTTACCATTGTAACTTCCATACTATCCAGAGTTGTGAACATGTGTTTCAGAAACCTTCTTATCTTTCACATCTATAATTTGTTTAGTCCAAAACGTTCTATTATCATCCAGAATCTTCTTCTTTAGTTTGGATTTCATTCAAAATTTATCATAAAAAAGTGGTAGAAACGTTTTTTTCATACTCATAAATTTTAGAAACTTATGAATTTAAAAAAATCCACATATATATGATCTTATTAACCCTATTATTCTTAGGAATATTTTAAAATTTTATTACAACCTTGGAGGGTAACGTTTTTAGATCATTCTCTAGTTCACCATTTTCCAAACATTCACCAACTTCAGTGATAGATTTTTCAAAATAAGAAACACCCTGATGAATTTTAAAAAACATTAGTTGAAAAAGTTCCAAATCTTCCTACTTATATTTTAACTTAACTTCAAGATGTTCATTCTGATTCTTTTTATTTTTAAAGATAATTCTCTAGATGATCAACCTCTTCTAACAACATAAATTTCTATTCTGTAATACATTATTGATTGTTTGATGTCGGAATATCCTTATTTAACTAATTTATTTCTCTTTCAAGTCTTACTATCATTCTAGGACACTCTTTCAAGTATCTATTCAGGTGAAACTCTAACTCAATCTCTTTTTCTTCAAAACTATTTCTTCCAAACTCTTTATTATTAACTATTGAAACAAATATATTTTCTTTAAAAAATTCCATAAAATTTATAGCTCCAACTTCATTGTATTTATCTTCTTCATCTTTAAACAAAAATATTATACTTTTGGATTTGTATTACTTTTTATCTTTTCCCTTGGAATTGGGTTTTGATTTATCACCATGTTTCTTCCAAGATATTATTTTCATTCTGTCATCTTCATCACTATAATATTTATTCCTTTCTCAAGGGAAATTAATAGAAAAGTTCCCAAAAACTCCACATTTAAAAAAAATTAGGGGTTTCTTCCCTTTATACATTCATATACCTATTTTAACATTTTTAGAATATAAGGATAAAAACTCATCAAAAATTTTACTAACCTCATTTTTATATTAAAAATCACCAACTTATTCAACCTCAAGAATCTTATTAGTTTTTTATTTCTTGGTATTATTGAAGTAAATTTATATATCAAATTTTGGTTTTATTTTCATAACATTATCGCATCTCATTTCATAAGTAATGTGAGCACTATGAATGTCATCCAAAAATAGAGTTTTAGGATCTCTATCTTCTAAAGATTAAACTTTGGCATCAAACTTATCCAAAATATTTCACAAGATCTTTTCAATGATAGTTGAATATTCAAACTTCTCACCAAGACATATTATGGTTCTAACAATATCATTCAACCTTGTAAATAAATCACCAATAGATTCATACTCACCCATTTTTAGATCTTAATACTTAAACATCCAAATTTTTAAATTTTCCTTCTTCACGTTCATATTACCTTCATAAATGTTTTTAAACTTCTCCCCAATTCCATTATCTATTAAAAATCCCTTAAATATAAGAAATTAACTTTCTGAAAGTAATGAGAGTAAATCATTATGAGCTCTTTAATCATTCTCCAAATTATTCTTATCTACATTTTAAAAGGTTCATTTTCAACACAAGGTGGAAATCCATCTGTAATAGATTCTAAAACATTATAGCAAAGAGATAGAAGATATGAAAACATTCTATCTTTACAAATATGTTGTTTTTTACAACGAGTTATGAAATACCATTACTATTCAAAAAATTCATATTTTCCCTAACAAAGTATCTTAAAAAACTTATACAAAGAGTAAACAAAGGGAACCTTTGTATTTACTAATTGAAAAGGCCCAACCCAGATCAATGTGTCCCTGATAGAGGGAGGGGATGAATCATTGATATCTTTTATTTTTAAATTATATTTATTGTATAACAACCTTCACCTCTTGTTAAAGAATTATCACCTTTATGAAGAATTAAAACATTTGAAAATCTATAGAAACACAAGTATTTATAAGGTTCACTACTCAATAATATTATCCAGTCCTTGGTATGGTTTTAGAAATAATCAAATTCCACAAAATACACTAGAAAATAATTATTTTGTATAGATAAAACAAGTAGGAAATATCATTACGCTTGTCTATAACTATTATAAATATATTAGTTCATGTTCTTATTTAATAATAAATGATGTAAATTAAGTTTTCTAATAAGTTTAGAAACCTTCAATAATTTTTTCTGAAGATGTCACTGTGATGTTTTAATAATATCCACCTTTATACTCATTCAAAACACAAATTTTCATATTCCCACCCAATAGTAGGTAGAAACAACCTTTCCAAAATTTTTATGAAAAATTAGTTCGATATCTAAGATCGATTTATCAGTCTAATACTTCATTATAGAAATAATTATATATAGATACCTTAATTTTTTTTTGAATTACTTCTTTAGTTCCTCAATATAGTCAGTCTAATTACTTGGTCAAATCCATAAATCTTTTATTATGACCTCTGCCTTATGCTCCTTATGTCCAGAAAAAAATTTCATTAAATTCGATCTGGAGACTTTCTTCAACCAAATATTTCTCAAAGACTTTAGTGCTCTCTATCTCTCCTACATTTGAATAGATACTTCATTAAAAATTGTGTTTTACTTCTAGTTCTATTTATATGTTCCCCGTAAATGGAATGAGTGTAAATCTAAAAACGTTTTTGCAATTATGAAAATTTCCATAGATTCAAATTTTCCTTTCTTTTTAAAGTCATCTTTGAACACTTCAGTACTTCTCAACTCTTCGTAAATGTTCCTAAAACCTATTGAATCAACTCAAAACTTTATATTTCTTTGAACTTATATAAATCTCTTCAGTATGATGAAAATTTTCATACCAATATTATCTATCATTTGGATGGTCCAACCCAAATGGAACAAATAGTCCATAAAAATGGTTGCAAGTTCTGTATACTTAGAAACCCCCCTGAAAATACATCAATAAAATATTCAAATCAATTATCCTTTTGTTTAATTGTTCAAAAATTCCTCATATTGATGATATTGTATCTAATGAATTATTAGTGACATTATAAGTTTGATGAATCGGTCTCTGTTTCCTATCCTATGGAATGATTTCATGATGTTTTCGATGAATCGTGACCCAAATTAAAGAAAACAACATTTTTATTAAATAAAAATAGTTGACTACATTTTTGAACATCATCAGACTGATCGTTCTCTAATTCCATATGTTTCATCAATTCCAACAACTCCAAATACTCAATGATTCCTCTAATAGAACTCTGAATTTGATGCCTTATTGATATAAAAAATGTGTTTGACAGATCAATGTTATAACTCTTCAATGCATCTGTGGAATATCCTATATGACGGACTAGTGTCATCACATGCTTATTTTCTTCCAGATTCCCTACAAATGATGATTGATCACATAGATAGTTTCTTCATTGGATCAGATAGTCTAATGGTTTGGATTGTCTGATAGATTAGTTGATCAAAACTTCCCAAAAACCTCTAAATTAATAAACTTCCAACTTATTAGAATTTTGATAAATTCTACATCCTAGGATTCTCACATCGATGACCTGTGACCAAAATACATCAACTTCGCAAACTCTCTTCTCTAAAAAACTCCTTATTGCATCATGACTTCCTTATAATGTTAAAAACATTCATTTGGACATAGAATCATCTAACTAAAATTGGAAAGTTCTATGACTTCCCATCATTGTAGAACATTGAGAATATCTATCAGAAACTCTAACCGATTTTCAGAGACTTGATAAACTCAAACACCTTTTCTCCCCCTTTCTTTCACAATGCTTGGATCACATGTTTTTAGGAAACTTTTGATATTGATAGATTAAAAAATAGAAAATAATCATCAAATTTAGCATCTAATATCTTGAAATAAATTCAAACTCTGATAAAACTTCTCACTCTAATAAAAAACTTTATTCTAGACACAATTTGAGTCCGAAAACCACTTTACACAAAAAATATCTCTAAAAAGAAAAACTAAAATTGAGGAATTTTTTTATCAAACATAAATATGATATTTGGAGTATGATACTCATTTATACAGACCACTAATACTTAAAAATTGAATTGATTTTTTCATAATGATAAAAAAATACATAACAAAAACCAACCACTTCTTTCAGTATTTGAAAAGAACATCCATCTAACATGGTCCCAATAAAATCTGTTGAGTGAAAAAAATATGGAGTGTGATAATGATAATTCATATAATTGAGAGGATAACCTCAGATTGGTTTAATGTTTTTGGATGTATGGTTGGACCCATTGAGATATACCATATAAAATGATTCAAGTTAGACACACTACCCCCACATTGTTTTGAGATGCCTAAAATTCCTTGGATATTCTCCTCAAATATTAAATTTATTCCAGCTACTAATTGGATGAATCTTGTAGGAAAAAATTCCCACCAAGATTTATCAAGATACTTGTTATTTCTTTGATGTTTCACTTGGACCCAACAATTGATCTTTCGAATTTTTAATGGTCGGGAGGGTCACACTGCATTCCAATGTGATATATGTGATAGAAAAGTGGGGAACAATTCCACCAATGAGATGTAAATGTGAGAAACTCCAGGAGGGGTGAAGTACCACTAAGTGATTAGTATACAAAGAAATATTAAATGAGGTATTCATTTCCCACTGATGTGGTGTAAACATGAGATGATATGGGAGGGTCACACTACCCCTAAGTGATAAGTATACCAGCATCATCGTCATTTATTTACTTAATCAAAGACAATTTTGAGTATAGGAAACTAGTGAGTACTGAAGTAGTGAAGGTCAAGAGAATTCCCTCTTATAAGATTCTCCCCCTCAGGTCTCAAGAAGTTCATACTTGGGAATTAGGGGATATTGGATCCTCAGACTTCCATGGAAGGTAGATGGTCTACCACCTTGTTTCCCTCACGCCTAGTGTGAAGATCATAAATATTGGTGTTGAGAATACCTCTACATTTCTTGATTATATATGGAATTGAACATGGAATTTTTCTTATTCCATTAATAGAATTATGTAAAACAATTGAGTCTGTTTCCACTTCTGTCAGGTCAATATTCCTCTGGAAGCATAGATTAAAACTTGTGATCATTTCCATGGATTTGTCTTGGAGGAAACATACACTACCATAATATGTTGTAAAATACATTATAAAAATACCTCTATAGTCATGGAAAATCATCCAACCCTACATGTCCCCAAAATTGCAAGACCTGACCATGTTTAAATTGATCCCTGAGATAGGTAGAAACCATCAAACCCAATTCCATTGGGGGTTCATGTGAATAGGATGATTGAGAGGTTTGATCACTTGATATGGCTTGAGAGTGGGATCATCATTCCTATTCTTAATAAGGATGTCCATGTCAATGAGTATGATTCTTATTCTAGAAGTGAGATAATTCTATGTCAGATGAATACCCTCAAAGTGGGTCATGTTCCATGCTTTCCATAGGCACTAGCATCTTACATTTAAGAATATTTCTCTTGCTATTTTTTTAAGTCCCGTACCTCCTACACCATGAAAACATCATTCCAAGAAGGAGACTTCGATGGATTTTTTGGAAGAGAAGTAGTAAAGTCTTCAGAGAAGATCCATATTTATCTCACCCATTTACCATCCAAAAAACAAATGGTTCATGTTTTCCTCATGGTGGGCTTTGTTGCACGCACACCTAGAGGCTAGGAAAATGTAATTTTTTTAATTTTGTCTTCAATTGGGAAAGTTTGTTTCATAATTCTCCATATCATGAAGTTATGATTTTATGGGAATCATATTACACCATTGAGTCTCATTCCAACTGTAAAAATTATTCTGGTTGGTTACATCCCTTCAGAAATCTTTTATGGAGAAGGTTACACTAGAGGAGGCGATGAATACCCATATGTCTTGTTCATAAGTCATGTCAATGAGATTAAGAGTGTCTTTATAGTCTTTATTTAGGACATACTAGGTAAATTATGAGTACATTATAGCTTCTCTAAAGGAAATATTAGGAGCTGAACATCTAAGTAAACCAATAGTTGTACCTACCCAGTTATGGTGCCAAAATAAGATATAACCTTTCCCCATGATCCAGTGATTAAGGGGTTGTAGAGATGGGATGAGGGGAAGGATCATATACCATAAAGAAAAAGAGTTCCCATTGTGCACCTTTGAATCCCCTCTACACTTAGTATCCACCACCTTTCATTAGAGAGTGCACTCTTCTAAAGGCTCCCACACCATCTTAGCATGTACACAATGGAGAGTGTTGAAGAGATTTCTCACATTGATACCTCCTCCTTGGATAGGCCTTTCATCCTTTCCCAGGAGACCCAATGTTGGTTACCTTATGAGAGGGAATCCAAAATCAAGCCGACCAGGACCCTTTCAATGTTATGAGTGAATCCTTTTGGAACTTTGATAGTTTCAAGAGCATGGATTAGGATAGATGATAGAACACTATTTACCAATCTGATCATTCCTCTGAAAGATAACTATTGATATTTCCAATCTAGAAATAATAACATGATCCTTCTAACAATGTGGTCAAAATAAAAAATTCACACTCTACCAAGAGAAATGGGGGTACCTAGGTAAGCTGACTCTCTGTATTTATAGGCTATTACACATGGAGGAAACCCAATTATCCAAGAATTAATTTGAGATGTCAATTTTTCTCTCCTCCTGATTGATTATCTACCTACTCCAATGATAGTACTATTCAAGTAAAAAAATTATTACATAGACCTATATCATTCTTCTATTCATGAAAATTATTGTTTCCTTTGAGAATATGTGGTGGGAGATACAATAGGGGTTCCAAATACTCTAATAAGGATGGATATCTTCCCTACGCATGCTCCTTAAAATAAGATGGATAAGGATATCTTGGACAAGGAAAAAAGATTCTTGGGTATATAGGATCGCCTTGTCTCATCCCATGTATTTACTTGAAAAAATCCACATGTCTTTCATACAAGGTACACAAACATCCAAGAGGATCTAAAGCTCTTGAAAGATAAACCAGGGGCCCATGAAGAGAAACCCATACCTATTAACACCTTGATGATAAATCTCCATTCAAGTATTTCATAGGATTTATTCACATCAAGTTTGAGATACATGTTTGAACCATGGTCCTTGAGATTAATGTCACTAACTAGCTCATGATCTAGTTCTACGTCCCCTTTAATAGTCCAAACTTTAAGGAAACCATGATTTTCCTCGAAAAACCATTGAGGGAGGTGAATAGATAATAATTTTTTTGAGAATTATCTCCAAGATTTTGTATGAAAATTTTCACATTCTAACCATCCTGTAGTGACATATAGAGGAAGGGTCATTAAGTTTGGGAATAAGGACTAATTTAGTGTCATAGACAAACCGGGGTAGACTTACTCCATGAAAGAAGTCTTTAATAGTGATAACCATGTAATTCTTCACCACATTCCAAAAACCCCTATAAAATGAACCAGGTAAACAATTTTTCCCTGAGCCACTCTTAGGGTCCAGACCCATCATGAACTCATAAATCTTTTTCTCATATGATAGAGCTTCCAAGGTCCTATTGTCTGATCTGGAGATTATATTTGAAATCAAATCAAGAAACTTAGAAGTCCCTCTCAGATACTCTTCGAGAATTTTTGGATTAATACCTATAAAGAGATTTTTAAAATAGGTCTCTTCCATGTAACCAAAAACATATCAATCATTGGAATAGGATCCATCATCCATCAAAATATTGGTTGTAATAAAGAGGCATTTCTTCCCAATTCATGCATGGAAATAAGCTTTATTTTTATCACCTTACTGAATCAATTTAATTCTCAATTTCTTATGTTCCACTCCTTCTTATCTAAAGATCATTTCCTCCATGATATTATTCTTACTATGGAGATCCTCAAACATAAATTCATTCTATTACATTTTTAAAAAAAATTCTAGTTGATCGACCATTTTCTTAAGAGTATCCATATCCTATAATGTGGGGTGATTCTCATCATCCCAAATCTGAAGAATGTTTTTTGAGGTGTCTTAGCTTGTTTTGAAAACTAATCGAAGGACCTCCTTGAACTAGTTTTCTTCTTGAATCACTAACCACCTGGTGATATCTAGGGGTACAAGTCCACTGGTGGGAGAATCTGAAGTGTTTGAATCTCTATTTCCTAGAAGATAGAGAGACTAGCACGGGAGAGTGGTCTAAAATAACAAATACCCAGTGGGTTACATTAGAATTGGGATAAGCATAAATGTCATGGGTGTTTTCCATGTATCTATCAAGACAAATCCAGGATCTATGAATCCCTCTTTAGTTATTGCACCATGTGTAATGTTAACTAGAATACCTCATGTCCCTAATCCCCTTATCGGTCATAAATTGAGAAAAGTATAGGATATCCTTCAAAAGAAAAGATCCTCTACCATTCTTCTATTCCGGGTCAATAATGACATTGAATTCCCATCCCAAAATTCACAGAGAGGCTAATGGATCAAAGGATTTAAGGACTTTAAATAAGTCTTCTCACACTCAAGCATCAAAACTTCCATAGATGAAAGAGAAAAACCACTTATTATTTCCTATATACACTCTCATCATGATAAAAAGATCATCCTATGGTATTGGTTCAACCGAGGTGTTTCTTTTCTAGAAAATCCATATGCGCTAATTAAAGGGATTTTCATGCATGGATGCATGCATTCTTATTATATGGGTAAACTCATCAATTTTGGAAGAAATCTGTTTCGGTTCGAGAATAGTGATAATGGAGGCCTTTCTACTCTTGGTCTCTGAGGAAATAAATCTAACTTAACCTTGTCCCCCATTACAAAAGAATTATTGATGAGGATTGGGATCATTAATCCATGTAGTGCATGGATTTGTCCCCAGGCAGTATGGTTGCTTTATGATGAGAAGAAGTGTTCTCCTGATTATGGATATATCTAGATATTGTACACATTTCAACCTACTGTAGGGAGAGAAGAATTGTTGGAGGGTTTGAATATGAAATTGTTCTATTTTTCACTCCTATCATCCCCTAAGGCCAGGTATGGGAAGAAGATACATGAAATTTAGAGACTGGATCTATAATGAAGTAGAATTTTTCAAGCTAAAGGATAATGAGGTCCTCTATTTGTGATAATTTCTATATTAGGGATTGAGATGAGTGGGAATGGGTAGAATATCCTTTCCCATCGGAGGTTGTATCAGAATTGGAGGAGAATTCTTCATAGTTAAAAATCCCAAATTCTTCCTTTTATGAGGGGTTCTGTATCCTGACTAGATATGAGGGGGTATCCTTTCCAATAAAATTTCTCTAAGAAATTGGAAATTCATTAATTGGGATATATGGAAGAAGAAAGTGTTGTAGAGAGGGCCCTGGATCACTAAGGGGGAAGGAGCCCGTGAATATTTCCACAACACACATCCCAAGATTTATTTAAGAGGGAAATATAACTAACTCTACACAGTTGCTAAAGGATAGGGAGGAGGAATTCTTATTTAAGGGAACTAGAGCCATGCAGGGAGGTACATTGTCACTCGACCCATAAGGGATTGGATTCAATCCATGATAGATCTCCATGAGAATGAGAGGTCGTGATGAGTTCACATGCACCTCCTTTCTCCATCTACTGAACATGAATATACTAGATCATTCCCACTTAGTAGAGCAGTGATCCATCTCTAGAGTCCACCTGATATTCCCGCGCACAATCTCCTTGATGACACTTCCTAAAAAGTGTAAAGGGATGACCTTTTAGATTATAGAAGGAGCAGTACTTGGGAACTAAGGGATAAAATACATATTGGTCCCATATAAAAGAGTCCTTCACTCAAAGATATATTTGATCTGGTAGTAGAAGAGAAACATCCATGTCCTCACAAATATGGTCTACCAAGGGTTCAAAAGAGCTTATAGTTAGGTCATACCCACAAAAAAGTATCCTAAGGAGTCAACCATCACTTTAAGGAAGGATCCATTACAAAATGATAGTGGAAGACTTGGTAAGTTTATCTAAACCAAAGAGTGAAAATTCTCCTTGCCTTTATGAATCTTTATCGACCATCAGGAAGGATTGAAGCACCAAGACCCCATGGATCTTGGATCTTTTCACCAATCCTAGATAAAATTCTATTACAAATACAAAATAACTCATAAGTATTTTTAATGGAAAGACAACACATGTGCCATAGATTCTAGAACCCATTAAACAAAAAAGTTCTAAAATCTTGAAGCGGCAGTTTAGAAGCTCCAAGTCTAGCCACAAGAGACCAATATAGGGAGGAAGAAGCTTCAGTGAAAGACAAGACAGGGACCTCTAGAACCAGGTGTATACTATCTCAGGACACCACTGGATGGTACTAGAGAATATATAGGAAACACAGGGAAGAGGAATTATGAGACTAATAGATAAGGTAATCCTTAAAGGATAATACAAGAAACAAATCACTAGAAGGGTCCTTTTGATCTAAAGGAAACACATGATGATTCACAAAATATGGTTAGGAAACCGGATCGAAGGACACTAGAGAATGGATCACTACATAGGGATTCATGATAGACGCAAAAGAAATAGTTGTTTTTTAATTAGGGAGGCGTGTGAGGCATGTTAGATTATGAAGAATTGAGTTTGTTTCTTATAAATACTAGTATGCCTATGACATGGTTATGGTGATTGTTTAGAGATTCTCTCACACTAGCTGATTTATGTATAGTCAATATTTGGGGTAACATTAGAACCCGAGGACTGATGATGGTTATTTATTAATGATTTCAAAGTTATTTATTTATTTTATTCCCATATCACCTATGATCACACCAATTTATTAGTTATGTATGGGAATAAATTGGTGATTCACTACTGAGTAGTACTCATGCCTTTCTTAGGTGGACATAGAACTTGGGTTTCTAAGAAGACTTCACTATTTGAAGGTATAGGTAGAGAAGAGGCCCTAAGTATCCTGGTTGAATTAGATAACTTAGATAGTATTGGAGACTATTATGAGGAGTATTGAGAGTGATAGTAGACCGTTAGTGATTTTTTTCCATGTAATTAGCAATATGGGGATTAGTTTTGTATGATGGAATGACTTTGAATTTGTATGACTGTTTACTTTCTATTTACATTTGTTATATAATATTATATATTTATTGCTTCCCTATCATTTATTTTATTATTATAGTTGTTGGAAGTTACTTATTTTTTATTTTTGCTTTTAGTATGATACATGGGTATCATCACCCGACAATACTTCATTAAACCTATAATACTAGTTTGTAGAATCTATCATATAGGAGGTTCACATAAGGTCCAATAAACCTCTGACTCGATTACTATATAGTGAACTGGGGAAGGTAATTACAGAGTGGGATCAGATATTTGTTATTATTATTATATTAGGAGATGATAGCCATGATATAGGAATGTTTTGGATTTTAGGATAAAACTTGGACTGGTGAATCATATAGTCTTTTTCTGATAATAATTCTAGGTTACCATGGGAATTATATTTCTATTCTTGTTTTTTAATTTAAAATTTTTATGATTTAACCTAGTGTTACACACATTGAGTTTTGGATTTATGATGTATAGGTTTTGGATCTTTTCCCATTGGAAAGAGGCTAGTGTCCATGAATCATAATTAGAATGTAAGAATCCCATGACATATGGTTTCTTATGTAGGATTTATATCATTTATTATTATAATTTAATTGTTTATAGTCTTAATAAAAAATTATATGAGTTTTCCTATATAAATTCTTTCTAGTATTATACTCTTCTAAAGAAAATTATATATTTTCTCTAATGATAGGACATATGGATTATATAAAGGGATCATATTTGAGAATGACTATATATCCCCTAATGTAAGTGATTTATAATGACCCATATTGGGTCTATATAGACACTTTATTCCTTGATACTAGTTCTTAGAGAACATTGGTTTAGTTATTTAAATTGCCAACAATAAATTATATGGTGTTTTACCATATAAATTATTGGTGTAATTTTACTTAAATGAAACTTATGATTATGGTCCCTTCAATATGGATAATCTAGTATGATTCAATTATATATGTGTGTATTGAGATAATATCATATTTATAAATGGGGGAGTCTCATATATAGATTCCCAGTGAGGATTAGGTCCATAGAGGGATAATAACTTGGCATGTGTTGCCAAATGTGTACATGAGACCCTAAAATGGATGTGTTGTCTCATGATTTGTAGGGAGATATTAATATGTTAATAGATAGTTGTTTCCCATGAGTTATTATCTATTTGAGATATTACTTAAGGATTATCTAGAAGAGCCTAGTGTTTTCGAGATATGGCTCAAGATGGGTGAGCCAGGTGCTATAGATGCGATGAGATGTAATTGATGTGGGTAACTAGAGTGAGGGGTTATCCTAATTTATAAGTTCCCATAGAAATTAGAAACATGGTAAAATGAACTTGGTTATGAGTACATTACATGAGTGGAGTTATTCAGTATGAGTGGAATAGGAATGAATATTTATTTGTAATGGTTGTTGGATGGAGTCCATACATTGGAACCAAAATCATGATGTTTTTTTGTTACTCTAAGCATTCTTCAGAGATGTGGGGTGGTACTGGGTTTCAACGGTTTTGTTATTAAAAAATTGGTATAATGAGATGAAAAACTACCCTGATAGTGTCATTAGGTTTCTAGGAATGTATTTCAATTGGAAATTCCAATGGTGGAAAGAATCATCTTTCATAATCTATCTTTATGAGTTGAGTATTATGTTTGGGATTTTTATACTATTGGAGATGAATTGGATTACGAAACTATTATATATTTGTATATAATGGAATGGATAAGAATCATCTAAGATATTTTTTTATGGTAATGAGTGGTAGCTTGGGTGTTGATGAATAGTAATAATCATGTTTAGAATTTCAGAATGGAAGATAATTTGGTGTTCTAGGAAGAAACATGATGAATTATCAATAATTGGAAATGAATACAGGACAAGATAAATGATTTATATTTTTCTAATACCCCTTAGGTATGATAGGTGTTATGGTTAGGAGATTATAAAGAACCACCCATTTCTGGGTTATGAATTTCAGTTTAATTTTGGATTCTTGAATCTTATAAGAGGGAAATTTTGAGAATTGGGAAATGAAATAGAGTTCCAAGTATATATGTCCATAATAAGTGTTTATAGTCATGTAACTTGGTATATTTTGGTATATGGGTGATCGTTTAAGAAGTATAGTAAGTCTAGGGATTCCCTATAGCTAAAATTTCATCTATAGTCTGCCACCATGATATAGACATGAGAACTTCAGTGTGGTTCCTTGAATATGGAGAGGAAATAGAACAAAATTGAGGGGTTATATCATGGAGTTATCCTTGGGATATATTCTTTGTTGGATCTACCTAGGTGACAAGCAATAGCGGGGGAAAGGCTCTCAGGGTTTAGCACCTTTCCCATTCACGGGTGGTTGTGTCACAATATAGAGGCCACCCCATAACATGAATTCATCATATATATGGAGAAAAATAATGTATCCCAATTGGCCAAATTTTTTAAAATGGGAAGAGAGATATGAGGGTTGGATCCTATATATATCAAAACTGAGGAGGACACACTATACCATAGCCCTAGCCTGATTAAGGGGGGCCATTCCATAGCCTATGGGGATTACACCAGGGATCTCAAGATCCAGGTCCACAGGCTTTCCTTGAGGTGGGATATGATATCGATTCCTTCTACATTCCACAATATTTATACTTTAACTATTACCCCTATGGACAAGACATATAAATTAATCCACCTTTGTTTAACTCAAGGCGACATATAATTTACCTGTTATATCATTTTCTTTATAGGGGAAATTGGGTCTTAGAAGAGGAAATTTTAACTAGATCCTCCCCCTACATTCCTTCCTTAAAGCCCATATTTAAGTAAAAAAACCATTATTTTCATGTATATTTCTCCTTAAATTAACTTTATGTTAAATAGTTTGTTTCACATGTGACACTAAATCTAAATGAACCACAATACCTTTTAAAGATAATCATCATAATGTGGCCATGGATTTAGTAATAATAAATAGAGGTAAATGTGTTATGAAATATATGTTAGATATATATATATAAATATATTATCATAAATTTAACAAGTAATTGATAGTAAATAAAAATAAAAACATTTAATATTTTGGAAACTAAATTTTCTTACAAAAATATATTTTCTTATTATATTTGTTTATGTTACTTAAAATATAAATTCTAAAATTTTATAATTTTTCTATAAATAAATGACCATCATTTTTGGACTTAACATAAAAATATTATATTCAGATTAAATTTTGGTATTTTTCTAAAAAGGTCAATTTTTAGGTGAGTAGTGAAAAATACATTTTTTAAAGAAACTTTCTTTTTATAACATAATCAAGATATAATCATTTTCTATAAATTTTTAAATCTTTTTTATTTACTAAATATGGATTTTATAAGTAAAATTATTCATTTAAAAATATTAATATTAATCACCAAGCATATATTTACATTTTAGAACTTAAGTTGTAACTTTCTTTAAAACAATTTTAATAAATTTATTATCCCAAAATTAATTTTTATCACTTTCAGGAAATTAATATAATAAAATATATTTCATAATTATAATTATAATTTCTATATTATTTAATAAGTACCACTATATTTTTTTCATAAAAAACGAATCACTTAGGTAAAAACTAGTTATCGCTTTAAAATCCAAAATGGTAAAAATGGTTAACCCAAGGGGTAAATGGACTAAAATATTAAAAATATGTTTCTAATTGAGTTTTTGAAGTTTTTATAGACCAAAAATTGTCTTTATACCATTATATTATATTTTGGTTTCTTTTTTACATGTGAAACATGTTCTCTATTAATATTAATATGAAATAATTGAAAAACATTCATTCTCACCAATTATAAAAGGGACTTTACACCACCCCTTTAAAAACACTATAAATTATGGAATCATCCTGAAACTATACCCTTTTTATTCTAATATAAAAAAATTCTACTTCCTTTAGTATTTGTTTATAAGAAGTTATCATAATCCCTCTATTTCTAAGTTATAAAACAAGGTAAAACTCAAGTTCTCAATGTGAGTAGCAATCTTTCCCTAATATATTTCCTTTTATAGATTACACTTTCGAATATAATTTTCTAAATAATATATAAAAAATAATTATTCTTTTTAATAATTTTATTATGCTAAGTTAACACTCATTAACATAATTTTTACTTTTTAATTAAGAAAAACAAAAATATCATTTGTGCGTTAGTGTGGAAAACCGCCTCTACAGAGAAATGGGTTCTATTTGTCACCACCGCCTCTTATAGATGGTTATAAGAAAAATAACATATATCATTTTTCATATAGCTTCATTACTATTTATTAATATCTCTTAAAATTTAATTCACCAAATTAAAAATATATAAATAATTTAATTATTATTATTTTATAATGACATTATGACCAAAGCCCCGACTTTCAAAACCATACTCACCCATTGATTATAGTTTGTTATTGTCTACGTCAGTCTAACCACCTACATGAAAGATAACACAAATCATTATCATTGGGGAAAATGGAAACATAACTAAAAAAATATTATACATAAATGATTAAATAAATTATGGTTTATGGTTCATTAATTTTAACATTAACATTTAAACTAGTTATTAAAATAGAACCTTTTTGTTCGATAAAATCCTTAAAAACTAGTTCTTCCCCAATTTTATCTTCAAAAACCATATAGGTTTTTACCATAAAATGTGAAATCGATTTCAAAAATTAATTAAAAAATATATTCACATATCTTAAATAATATGTTAATTTTCACTTTTTTGTTAATGAATTAGGATCAATATCAACGTTATAAAATGTTCATGAAACAATCAATGTTTATAACACCCGATGGTAAAATTTCATCATAATCGATTAATATATTCTTGATGAATGATTATAAATTAAGTATATGAATTTTGAAATATAATAATAAGGTTTTTAAATAGTTGATTAAGATAGTAATTTTTTTATACATTAGGTTGGGGAATATTCTAATAATAAAGAAATCAAGGTAATGGTTTTATCAGCTTAAATTCCCAGTCATTGGGTCCTAGGATTTCCAAATTGATTGTGGTTTTCAATATTTATTTGATTATACAATAATTATATATATATGATATTATTATTTTTGGTCTAGGGAAATTAATTATCTTCATTGATAATATCTTTTTAAATGAATTACCGTCTCAAACAAAAGTGTAACATTTTTTAAGAATAACTCTCATTATTCCAAGTGGATCTTTCTCTTCTATGTCCATGTTTTTTCTATCAAATGTATTTTATATAATGAAATCAAAATATTTTTTTTATTTTTATCCCTCTTATTTCCCATTAACACTTTTGAAAAAACAAAATATTTTAGCTTTTATCATGTTTGGGTTTCCTTTAATAAGACCTATAAATTTTAAGTAAGGCATTAATTTTTATTTTCAAAATATTATTCTCTACTTATAATTTGTTAGATTATACTTTTTTCTTTTTAATGATACAATATTCCAATATCTTATAATATGTTTTAATTTTTTTTATCCAAAAAAGTGATTTGAATGATATTTATATCGTTATCTTTTTAATGAAAATATTTAAATGGTTTTTGTGAACACTTTCTTTTTTTACCCATTGTTTTATTATAAGACATTTCAATCATGAAACAATGTTTTTATCACCATATTCATTTTATTATGATAGTATTAATTTTTGAAATTAAACTTTTTATGTACTATGATTTCTTAAGTTTATGTCATTTTATTATTTTTCAAAATTTTGTTAAACCCCTTAAGTTTCTATGGGTTCTTTTATGATATGTTGATGATTGATTTTATATGGAACACAAATGTATAGGTGATAATAGATAAGGTACTATATCACCCTAAAATTCATTGGTTATGTTTTATATTTCATTAGATAGTAAGGTGTGAAGATAATGAGTTTTTTCACAAAGGTGTGTCCATAATGTGTTTGCTCACATTTTAATGTATGGACATAATGAGTCTATTCACAAAGACCTAATCATAATGAGTTTACTCATAAGGTTTCTTATACTTATGATTGTTACACCACTATAAGTTGTTTTTTATTTTATTATATGTTATATTTTATGTTTATTACACTTTTATATTATGTTCCACAATTTTATGCTATGTTAGCATGATTTTTTATTGTCATTTTATGATTCTAATACATTTTAATATTTTTATGACACTTTGATTACCTTACTATAGTCATATGTTACAATGGTATTTTTATTAGACATTTATCTCATCTTTATATGTCTCTCATTCTTATGATCCAAAAATTATAATAAATTTATATTGCCCCCTTGTAAATTTAGCTCACCTCTTTCTAATATTTCCACCCTCATGTTACGGAAATAATTATATCATATGAGATGTTTAGAAGAGGATCTAGAGGCGTGTTATTGGGGATAATGTTTAAAATTATTTTAAAATATTATGTTTATATAAAAAATATTTAAGTCACTAAATCTTTAGGTCTATGGGTTGTGTTGATATATGTGAGATGTAATACTTAAATGAGGTATATAATGTATTATTAAAAAAATTATTTTGGGTCCCCAAAGATGATATTATAGAAGGATTTAATTATTTTTTGGGAATAATTAAGTTATTTTTAGAAATTATAATGAGATAACTATAGTAAAAACCATAAGGATAAGTTTAAATATAGGATAACATCATGAAGTTTTTCTAAAGTATAGAGTATGTAATTTCCTAAAAATTACATCCCTATATGGATATTGAGAAGCGGATTTATCAATGACATTGATGAACCTTGGGGTAATCACCCTGAAAAATGATTATTGAGAATTGGATAAATCTTTATCTAGTTCATGATGAGTGGGCCTAAGAATTAAAACCCGGAAAGACACTCCTAGGGGATATTATTTTTTAATTAAAATTCTATTTATGAAAAATTAATAAGGATTTGAATATATATAGTATAAAAAGGATAATAATTAATGACTATGGATAATATGGATAGAAATAAGAGTTATTTAGTTTGAATTAATAGAACCATATCCAATCAATATGGTATCAATTAGTGAGATTTTTCAGTGGTAGATTTTATGTTTCTATTTATGATAATTCCTTTATGATTTTAATTATTTATCACTTATGTAAGAAAAATTGTTTTAGTAATGGAATGATCCATAAGGAATCACATTAATAATGTGTGTTAGGGATAGTTTGATGAATTCCCCCGAAAAACTACCCTATAGGTTGCGAACTAGAGTAAAAAATGTGGTTTTATTACTTACTCAAATATCTCAAGATATGAATAATAATGTGATCCATGTGGAACTCACAAATGAAAAAAGAAAGCAGAAACTTGATATCAAATCATTTATTCATCAACATTGACCACCTTTATTAGGTATCCCAATACACTTATTTGATTAATGTGATGGAAAATATATTTTTCATTATCTGGTACATGAAACAAGAGAAGGTCATTCTTTCCATTTATCATTTAGAAGGAAAAGCAAACCAATGATGGAATCTCATTCAGAATACGATGAAAAAAAGAGGAACTAGACTCTATATAATGGGTGGAATTAAAGAAAGTATTACTAATCATGTATTTTCCTATAAATTTTTACTTAAATATGGATATTGAATTACTAAATTTGAAACAGAATGAGGAGGAATCTATGGGAACTTATGAAGAAACATTCATGATACTCATGAGGTATTCCTATATTTTTATCTTGGGAATTTAATTTAAACTAAATCTCTTATTTACTAGATAAAATCATATTCTTAAAAGGTAATTAACTATAAGAGAGTTTGGAATCTATGAAGATATTATTTGATGTGCACTTAATGTGGAAATAGAACTAATAAGTCTTATTATTCTAGAGAAAAGAAAAGGAAGATAGAGTATCATATAGGATTTAATGATAAGTCACATTGTGGAAATAAAATTCAATTACCTACATGTAAAAAATGTTAGGAGAATCACCCATGTAATTTCATCAAGTTTATAAGGAATAATTTTAAACATGGTAAAGTGGAACACAAATATCAAAACTTCCAAAGCATTTATAAGAGTATGATTAAAATAATAGAGGAGAATAATTCTAAAAAAAACAACAAAAACACTTCAATGCTTAAAATTAAACAAGATTGGTAATCATGAAAATCAATTTCCTGATCCCATATGAAATGAAGAGGATAGACCCCAATGACCTCTTAAATAAAGGTAAGAAGGGAGAGAATATGAAATCACAACTACTATAAGGAACCAACAATTTATAGTCCATAAATATTGATTCTCTAGAAAATAATTCATTATATTTAATTCACAGGGATATTTTTTGGTTTAAATTTTTATATAGTTTAATCATCACCCTTAAAAAATAAAGGTTACATCATAAAGTGTACACTTCCACTTATTGTACGTTTTTTGAACAATAAAAAACTTTTAACATATAACCATTTTTATTTTCCTGAAATATCATTAAAAGTTTTATATTGACCTCATACTTATCCTTAATCATTCTTAAAAACCTTTTGAAAATATTTTAAAATATGGAATGAGAAAACAAGTCTCTATAAGGGATATATAAAAAGAAATAAAGAAAACTGTAAGTCTATGAATACTAAAAAAATACTTTTCCAAAATAATATTTGATATCAAATTAAACATTTTCATACCTAAGAAACCAACTTCACTACCCAAATATATTCAGAAAAAAATTCATATAAAATTTTAAAGTTCAAATAAAATCTATAATGGTTTTTTTTACAATCATGAAAAAACATGATTTTTTTTGAAATATTTTTACATTTTACTCTTAAAAAGAATTATAAACTCCCCATTAATGGAAATATCATTATCTTACCTTGTAAAATAAGAATATTGCCATAAAAACCCATTTATTGCATAGATAAATCATATTGGTAACTTGGGAAATCATTTCCTTAACACGCTTAAAATGAATAATATAAATGGAATAACCTATTAGGTAAATTCTAATAGTCTCTTAGGGTAAAACTAATAGGTTAACTATATCCATTTACCTAATTAAATAAATTTCTATATCAATCTCACCCATAATCACGAGTTATATCGAGTTAACCCGTTATCATAAAAAATTATTTAGAACTATAACATGTACATACAACATGAGAGTGTAAATCTCTATTATAAAAAATTATTTTCACTCATAAGAAAAAATATCAGAATATAAAGATATCCATTCCATTTAAAACCATTTTTAAAATACTGAAAAAAAGAGAATGAGGATTTTTATTTGAGAAAATATTAAATATTTTAAATTAATCTAAAAATAAAATAATAGTTATAGTGGTTTCGAAAACCATTGATTCCATATATGTTGAAATGGAACATTTCTTTGTTCATTTTGTTAAAGGATTCTATATAAAATATATATAATTATTCATTTTAAAATCCTTTAAAAGAATTTAATAAGTGACCTAAAATATCCTTTATAATTCATTTATATTTATATATATAAACATTTAGATAATAATTTTATGAATTTGGACATGGGAGATAAATATTTTAAAAATAAATATTGAAAACATTTAAAATAAGTTTTTTAAGATAATGTGCCTTTTACCTCAAGTGAAACTCAACATATATGTTCTTTATTTCATATATAATAATCTTTTTTAAATTATTTTATTTATTATAACCCTTTTAATGTTTTAACACCTTATCATTAATCCATTTATTTCAATGACATATTTAATTTCATAATCTGTTAATTCAATGTTGGAAATTTTGATGATATACAACTTATATGTACAAAATGACTTTATTAGGATGACTATGGTAAAACCAGTCATTTTTCCATCATATTTAAAATAATATTGATGATATAATTATCATTTTTATAAATAATTTTACTTATAAAACCAACCATGAATGGTGGTTATGAAAAATGAATGATGTTACAATAATGGAGATAGTAGGTTGTATTCTACTATTTCGGTGTCTGGATCACTTAAATAGATTCTTATATATCCTCTTTGATAATGATATGGTGTTTTTTGTAAAAAAAAGTACACTACCACAAAAACAGTTTTTCGCAGCGCCCCCCTTTATCAGCACTTGTTTCGTAGCGCTGATAAAGGGGGGCCTTTATCAGCGCTTTTTTTTAGCGCTAATAAAGGGTCGGCTTCAAAAAAATTAAAAAATATATTAATATATTAATATATAAATATAGTTATATTGTCATATAAATATAATATATAATTTTTAAATATATTTTAGATAAGTATAAATGTACATTTACACTTATTATACTTAATATATAAGATATTTAGTGAAAATGACTTCTTAAAAAAAATAAAAAAATATTTTTAATTAATAATTTGATAATCATTATGGAGTAATAGTCATTTAATAACAATTTGAGGACTAAAAAAATTAAAAAAAAATTAAAAAAAGATCCAAAATATGTTGAAAACGCAACTCAAACTTCAAACGACCATAACTTTTGATCCGGGTGTCCGTTTGAGCTCTACCACATATCAAATTGAAGCCTGCAACGAGCTCTACGTCGCAATGACCTGGATAACCCCGGTCAAGCATTTTTCGAGACCAAAAGAGGCCTAGAAGGCCTCCAAAACTGAGTTTTTTGTCGGGGTACCCATATTTTTTAACATTTTGTGGATTTTCAAACTCGTTTAAGGGGGTATTATTGGCTTTTCTTAGCGGGGACTAAATTTATTCCAAGGTATTACATTCATATTGATATTATTTCTTTGAAATTTCATCCTTTTTTATAATGAACTTCTATTTATAATCAAATATATAACTATATGTACATATTTTTTATATATTCGCACCTAAAAATTAATTTTTTTAAATAAATAATTAAACATATTTACATATAAAATATATTAGCTTTATATAAATAATAACTAATATCCATTTTATTTAAAATACCAATATATGAATATTTATATACCTATATATTAATCTAACTATATATATATATATATTAATCTAACTATATATATATTAATCTAATAACTATATATATATTAATATAACTACATATATATATATTAGTATTACTATATATATATATATTAATATCACCATAAATATATATATTAATATCACTATATATATACTAATATAACTATATAAATATATATTCATATAACTATATATATGTTAATATAACTATATATTTATATATTAATATAAATATATATTACTATACGAATAAATATAACTATATAACTATATATATTGATATATATTAATACCACTATATATATTTATTAATATTACTATATATTTTATAATATAACTATATATATATATATTATAATATAACTATATATATATATATATTAATATAAATATATATTACTATACGAATAAATATAACTAAATATATAAATATATATATATATATATAGATATCATGAATTGGAAAGCAAATCAAAATAGAGTAGTGGTAAGGGCTTAGGCGCGCAAGGGGGAGGCCTCGAGTTCAAATCCTGGTGGAGGCAGGGGTACGCACGCATGGGGAATATTGGAGCAAGCGCTGTTAAAGGGTGGAGGGGGGTGCGTGGGGTGCGTGGGGTGTTGTATAGGGGCCGAAAAGCTCTGTAAAAGGGGGGGGGGGTTCAAGCGCTATAAAAGCCCCCCCGATTGACAGTATTTTTTAATTTTTTTTTAACTTTTATCAGCGCTTTTTTAAAAGCGATGATAAAAGGGTCCTTTATCAGCGCTAAAACGAAAGCGCTGATAAAGGAAGCGCTGATATAGGACCCCTTTATCAGTGCTAAAAAAACCGCTGATAAAGGGGTCCTATATCAGCGCTTTTCAAAGCGCTGATAAAGGGGACCCCCCCCCCCCCCCCCCCGTTATCTACGATGGCTTTATCAGCGCTTTTCTAGCGCTGATAAAGGCCATTTTTAGCGCTGATAAAGGCCGTGTTTGTAGTAGTGTAGTATATTCATATAAGTCTTCAATAAGGTCATGGGGGAAAATTTTAAATGGAGTTTCCATCAAATTACCTATGAGAAGAGAGACATTTTTGTTTGAAAATCATGTTTAAAGGGGAAAACGAAAATGATTGAGACCAACATGGAAACTCAAAAGATATGATTCCCATTGAAATACATTAGAGGAATTATCTGTTATAGTGGGTTGTGTATCTTGTATTTTTTAGGTGGTTGTTGACATGATTTTGAAATATATAACAATAGGAAGAACCAATTCCTATCATTTAAAGGATGATTCACCCTTTTAAATTTTGTTCTCACCACCACCCCCATACATTTTTTCAGTATATAAGGTGAAAATACTATTTTTAGAGACCTAAAAATCTAATGTATTTATTTTTCTAGGATTATACATATTATGGGAGATTACATTGGGATTCATGGGATATGATGGTTAAGGTGGATTATGAAGGGTATATTAACTTTAGAAACTTATCAAGAAGTATGTATTACTCTCAATCCAATATGGTGTGGGAGTTTTTTGAAGGATAGTCCATTTGGGCCAAGTTCATCATTTGAAAATATGGGAAGGAATTGAGATCACCAAATGGAAGTGCCACCAGTTTATGGAAAATTCTTTGAGAGAATATCCCTAAATCTCAGGTCCACTCATGATGGATCATTGGGAATAAAGATATTAGTTTCTTGATCCATAATTAGTTGGGAGTGAATATTGGTTTTTTAGGGTTATATAATCCAAACATAACTTTTTATAAAGGTAATAATTATCCTTATTTAATTCATGTAGTCTCTAACTAGGATCAACATTATATTTTTATAATATTGAAGTGACAGAAAAATAGGACTCTTGAGTGTATGTGGGTAACTCGTCAAGGGAATTATCAACCAAGGTGTATCACCATGTGCTTCATGAAAACTAGGAGAAAGATGGTTTGGGTGGTCTATCTAGTGAAATAATACACCTATGAAGTATAAATTTTTATTATGTTGAATATAAAATCATGAATTTTCTAAGGATGAGGAAGTCAAGTGTAATGGGATCAAGCTCAATTCAATGTTCATCCATTGTAGTAATCCTTGTGAGGAATAATCCCCTAATATATTCTTCAAAGGAAACTGGGATACTACAATGTGGTGAACTTTTTGGGAGTCCATTGGCCTTGTGTATTAGAAGCTTAGATGTATAGATTTTCTTCATATATGGTACAATGGTGTGGGAAAAACAACTAGGAAATTAAATAGATGGTGATCCTGTTATTAGTTAAGTATTATAGAATTTTGGAGGTTATGAACAATGCATATTAGGAATGCTACCCAAGAATAAGGATGGATCTGGTAGTCAGGATCATAAGTTTGGGGGTAGGCCTTGCTTTGTTTCTCAAACACTACGAGAGAAACCCTTTATTGGGGAATATCATATATAGAAGATTTTACTCCACATCTATTCAGATAATGATTCCCAAAGTATACTATAATTATTTGTGTCCTCCTCCCAGTGGTCTTAGGCTCAACATTAATGGGGTATGTAACCTTGGTTTTATGTAGGAGGCGGGGAGGTACTATTCATGACCTAAAGGGTTTTTCTTTCATTATATTTAGTGCTTTTATTGAAAAGGATATAATCTATTTATAGAAGATATTACTATGCTCAAAAGTCTTGAGATCCATCATTATAAAAATATTGAGTTGGTCCCAGTTGAAAACAACTCTTCTATTATCCTCAACTACCTCCAAAGTCAAATTACCACCCCTTGGTACATAGATTACCACATCCAAAAATGAAATTTCATGATTAAAAATAATATGTAACTATTTAACACATAGAGATAAGGGGATAATTCTACTAGTTTTCTTACATTGAGGGATACTCAAGATGATTTCTTTAGATCCTTTACTAGAATTGGTTATCTTCCCCTAGTTTTGTTGATATTGTAAGATGATATTCCCTTAGGTTACATCAATTAAGATCCCCTTGATCCTTGGGTTCCATTTTATTTTTAATAAATATTTATATTTTGGTATAGAATTTATTGATATAGAATCTATTATATAATGGTGTATTGAAGGACTATTATTTAGATATTTTTGATTGGTTGTCAGATCATACATATTCATGAGTGACATTTTAATATTTGAAGGATCACAAAGAAAAGATGGAAAGTATTATTTTATCTTTATATAATGATTAATAAATCATAAATATCATATTATATTTTTAAATAAACTTATACATACCATCCATGTGATATAGTGATGAAAAATTAATCACATTGCTTTGTGGAGGTGGTAATCCACACTTATACACAAATGAAGTTATCATTTTTAAATGGATGGAGAGGTAAGAAAATATATGATATCTATTAGAATTGTAACTATGTCATGAATATATATATATATATATATATATATATATTAAATCCAACATTTTAACCATATATGAGAGGTGGGGATGGAAGATGAATTACATCAATTTGTGAGGTGGTAGTCCATCATACACACGAATGATAGATTAATTTACCATTTGATGGAAGAGGATATAGATATATTTTATTCCTTAAACATAATAAAATATAAGTATGTGGAATATTTTTGGGTTATTATTTAAACTTTTTTGAAGAATATTTGAAGGAGGTAGAAGAAGAAGTAGAACTAAAACATTTGGTTAAAATTTATACATATTCGTCATAAAACCTCCATTTCTTTACCTCTTAATCCCTATAATGCAGGTATTATGCAAAAAATAATACCACTATAATTTATAAAGGTTTGTTTGGAATAAATTTGCGTAGGGATTGTGCAAGATGAACTACTCAAAATCCGTGAATAGGAGAGGAGAGGAGGTTCCATTTCGTAAGTGAGGGTAAGGACAAAATTAAAATTATATAAAATATTAATATATATATACATAATTATCATGAAACGTGGAACAAATTCACCATATATTAGAAGATAAGATGTTATATGGTTGAAGTAAACTCAATCAATAACATTTTGAGAAGTTTTGTATACATTTTAAGCCTTACCTCCTAGTTAAACTACTTGAAACTCATTTTAGAGGTAAACATGATAAATTTTATTTTACTATAATTATATAATTATATAAATAAAACTAAAATGGAAATCCTAAAAATATATTTAAATTATGTTTCAAAATATTATTTCATTTTATTAGGTTCATATTTTAAATGTGTAATAAAATAATTTTAATATAAGAACATGAAAAACATTAAGAACAAATTTTTAGGAAAATTCCTAATTTAAGAATAATAATATTTTACCTTAAAATAAATTAATAGATTGTTTTAAAATATTTTTAGTTAAATTAATAAAATTAGTGTTTTTATAATTTTTTATATATCAAAAAGATAATGGAATCTTTCAAATACTCCTTTAAATTAAGAGACCTAAAAATATTTTTAAATTTGAATAAAATATAACTAATATTCTAAAAAGTCATGCTTATGTCCCAAAATTTAAATTAACACTCTAAAATAAATTATTTAAATCCTTAAATATATATTTTTGGGAAAACCACTCATCCTAGTGGGATAATGGAAAGCGTTTATGTAATGTTATCCCTTATCTCTTTAATTTAACCAAGAGTAAACTTTTTTTAACCATAACAGTTGAATCATATTTTAATTTTTTTTAATATTCATTATGACTAAAAAATAATTTGAACATAGTACCTAATAAATATTATGTTTAATAAAAGTAATAAATCCATTTTATGAAATTTAATTAACAAAATTGGAAAACATTAATTAAAAATTAAACCTTTAAAACACGATAAAAAAAATTTTTTAGAAAAATTATTTTTTAAGAAAAAAATGTTTTTATACCAAATTCAGGTATAATGTTTCTTAAAATAAAATTATTGGATTAATTTAAATTAAAATTAAATAATTTAATTATTAAATTAATCTAAAATATTATGTGAGTTATTAAATACTTGAATAGAAAGGTCCGTTTTTAATAAATAATGTAACACCCCAGGATTTCAGAGTGTGTTATTTCTTAAAAATAATTCAATAACTTGCACTACACGCAACACCGAGTTCAATCACACCATTAAAAGAGGTCATGAATAGTATTAACTACATTTTGAACTTTATATAATCCTTATAATTTTAGAATCCCTATTATGAGTTTCTTAGTCATAATGCAAGAACAAATTCATTTTCAGTATTTCACTTTTATCAACTTCTAATAGTGAAACCTTTTTAAATACAATATTTTAAACTTTTTGACTAAATGGAGACATCAAAAAATTTAAAATGAAACATCCCAAGCGTCCACGGTACGCTTTCCTTTGGATAAAACAGTAGCGTGTGTTGTACGCAACTTCGAGTTCTAACACACCGTAACCAATCAAACTAGTTGTTATGAATAGTAATACCTACTTTTTGAAGTTATATATATTTTATATTTTAAAATGGACTTCATTTTTGGATTCGGAATATCAAATTTAGCCTAAGGTGAAATTTTGGTACTTTTCGGATAACTTTCATATTTTGATGAATAGTGAAAATTACTAAATTTTAATTAAAAACAACTTTTTTAATCAAAATAATTAATAGTGATAAATTATGAATTTGAGTGGTTTTAAAGTATATTTAGAATATATTTTTACTATTTAATATAATGTTGGTCATTGGACATAATTTTACAATTAAACCGAACATAAACAAGTGTCAATCTTTTGATAGTTATTATCTCTTAAAAACACGCTTTTTGTTTTGACAGCGGGAATTAATTTTAAATTAATTTCTGCCACTTCTGTGTTTTGAATTTAGGAAAATGGATTCCATATTTGGAATCAGGATGTTCAAATTGTGTAAATAGGTAACTTTTATTTTTAGACATTTTGAATAATTACTGCGGTAAATATTTTATTTACCATGGTTAAGGGTAAATCCGGTAAATAAGGGTTAAAAAATAATATTATAATAATACTAAATTACCCTAAAACGTGTCTTAACCCTATTGGTTGATACATGGTCGACCATGTGCATCTTTGGGTCTATTTTGGGGCCCCATGGATCCACTTGTAAGTGATAATGACACTTTATTTTAATTTAGTTAAAATGAATACAAAAATGACACAAGCATATATCTTTTAAAACAACAATTTTTACATAGGGTTATATATGTTGGATTTTAGATTATAAATATTCATTAGAAAGCTAAAAAGATTTCCTACATAATAATATTTTATTTATAATTTTTAGACATTGAATAATTTATTTTATTTATGACACAATGATGATGCAGTAATTACTATAATAGTGAAAAATTAAAATAATTGATATCATAAATACCCAAATAATTATAATATGAAACTTTTAATGAATTAAACTAATTTTATATGATAATATGATATATTAGGATTGATTTAATTGACTTTGTTCGAAGTAATCAATCTGTTAGGAGTTTCAAAAAAATCAACTATTGAATAGTGTCAAAATTGACATAAAAGAGTTCTTAAAACAAATATTATATTATTAATTGATATTAAATTCCTAAAAATCTAAGGTTCGGCCAAGAGACTTATATTATGATAGGTTCCTCATTAATGGACCACTTGGGGGTCGCTTGGATGTATATAGTAATTTTATTAACCATATTATATAAAAATACAAAGAGACATTGTAAAAGTGAAACTAATTAACTTAGAGTTAATACTTAAAGATAAGGTTAATATAAGTACCCAAACCTGTCTAAATTCTATTGGTTGAGTGGTTTTCGACCTATCCCCACCTTAACCTTTGAATAGTCAACTTTTGAGCCATTAGAAACCGAATATGAATTTATTATAAATTAATATTTCTAGCTTTTCCAAAGGTGCCCCTCACCCCTCTTATAAAAGGGCACTCCTCCTTCTCATTTCTTCACACCTCTAAAGCCTTTTGGTTCGGCCAAACTCTGCCCAAATACTCTCCCAACATCCCTCACTACAACCTAGGGGCCTTAGTTTGATCAGAAAGCCAACCTAAGGAGCCCTTTTGATCAAATCAAAAGGAAGAACCCGAAGAAGAGGTAATGTTTTCACCACCCCTTTTCCAAGTTCATTTCTTCTTCCACTTCTTCTTCCTTTGTTGTTACCATTCTAAAATAATGACTCCAGTATCATTTATATACTGTGATGTTATTATAAATATGGTACAACCATATTCAGTATTCTATCCACCGTTTGAATAACATGTCACCATACGTGCGTACGTACGGCTTACCGTCTCCACGTCGTGGTGTAATTGTTATTCAATATATTATTATTTGGATGGGTATAATAATGATGTGTAACTCATGTAAATAATAAATATAACATATTAATGATTCTGTATATATGATATACCATCCATTTATATATTATTTTAATATCAAAAGAATGATATTGTCGCTCGTGCGTACGTACGGACTACCGTCTCCACGAACGCGATGAGATTCATTCTCCATCGTATCCATTCAAGTATAATTATCATTTGATGATTTAAAAATGATGTTTAAGGACTTGATATCATTCTGGATATGAATAATATACAACCTATCCTCTACAAACATGTCTTACGTAACAAAACATATAAAAGAAAACAAGTAAGTTAACACCCGATATAATGATAATACTAAGATATTATTAACAAATCAATGTTAAAAGATCATATATGATATCATATTATTATATATGATTCTTGTATAATTTAATAACAAATATTTCACCATTATACAGGAGGTTAACCTACTCCAACCAAGGAAAAGTACAAGGTAAGGGTTATTTCACAATCTCTTCATTATCCGAGGTTGTTTATACGTAATAATCTACTGGGATTTCTTTATCATCCACATCCATGTTTCTTCGAAATGTATTTCAAAACATATTTATTATTTACAAGAATATGGGTTAAAGTCATTTATACCCTTGTTTGACTTTTTATAAGAGGTATGTAAAGGAATCTTTCCGTCGTTTTCAAAACAAGGTCATTTTTAACCTTTTCGACAGAATTATGGTAAGAATGTTTTTTTTAACTTATACGGCGGGTGCGGCTATTTTCCGCCGTTATAAAATCTTCAAAGCTTCCCTTACAAGCTTATAAGAATATTTTCAAAGAAAATGTTTTATTTTATATGGATCTTAAATGATTTCAAAATGAATATTTTAAGAATTTCAGAAAGGTACTCTTTATCAAAATCAGAATTTTAAATGTTTTAAAGATTTATCTTTCTAAATCTTTTTAATTAATGTCTTCAAAATGTTTTTTTAAGGATTTATTTATATGGAAATGAATGTTTTTAAAAATTTTAATTCCTTTCAAAAGTTTCAAAGTGGTATGGGACACTTTGATTCAAAAATCTATTTTTAATTACTTCCTTTATAAATGTGTGACTTTTAAATGATTTCAAAAAATGAGATATTTCTCTCAAATAGTTTTGATTTCATCCATGTCAACATCCTTTGATGGATTTTAAGCTTATTTGAAGTTGATTTATTATGATACAAAACTTCTATATTGTATTGGAGGTTTTGTGATATGTTTGACTGTGGATGTGCTATTTTTATACCATTCATAGTTTATGGTGAAAGTATTGACATTTCGTATGCTAGTTTTAATACGAATGTTTATGTTATGTTTAAACCTTTTCATATGGGAATGCATTGGACTTAATAAGTGACGGGTGGAGCCCGCTATAGCTCCTCGATGCATCGGTAGGTCTCATGAGACAAACTAGTGTCTTGGCACAAGGCCTTGACAAAATCTTATTTGTAGTCTTGGCACGAGGCCTTGACTATGTGGTTATGATAGTCTGGCATTATGCATTCCAACATTATGAAAGTGGTTATTGATTTTTGCATGTGATTATTCGATTAGTAGAATATCCATGTGAATAAGTAAATGGCATTATTTCATTTTATTTATGCCATACCATGTTGAAAGTTCATATTTAAAAGGCTTTTGTTTTAGTTATACATTGCCTTAAATGTTTATTCTTATTTATGAAAGTTTCCGCTATATTGTTATCCTTACTGGGCATTTGAGCTCACCCCTTTTCTATGTTTTATTTTTCCCAGGAAGTGAAGAAGTAAATTATGAATGACCTGCAGGGATTTTATGAGGGGATAATAGTGTGGTCTATTGAGACATTATGTTGTTGTTGTAGTTTTTCATTTTATAATGTAATGTAAAACTTATGAATATATCTGGCATTTTCCAAGGCTACTAAACCAATCGGTCTTTCGAGATTTGATCTTTCTTATGATCATGCCAATGTTACGAAGTAATGCACCGACTCTGGGTAGCTGGGGTCGGGGCGTTACAGTTGGTATCAGAGGAAGTTTAGTACAAACCTTGGAAGCTAGATTTAGATAAACTCTGATTAGAGCACGTAGACCTAAGATGAACTTTGAGGATTAGTATAGAAGAACTTCCTAGAATTTTGGTATTGTAGAGATTTTGTGAGTTTTCCAAGCAATACATCCCTGTCTGGATACGAGCAGGTAGAGGCGGCTCTGGCACAGATGTACCTAGGGGTAAAACCCGAAAACACCGCTTTGAGCTAGACTCGAACGGGAACTGGTGCACGAAAACGGGCCTTGCTGCACTCTTGGTTACGACACTCCCGGGGGATATGCTTAGGATAAATCTCATTTTCTTTACAAATCATTTTGAAGGGATTATGAGTATATACTTCCTCAAAGAAAACATTCTTATGATTATGGATTATATCCATAAATAGTTCAATTTATGTTAGGTGTTTTATAAGTATGGGATTATGTATTTTGATTCATAAACTGATCTAGTTTATGCCATGGTATAGAAATGGCGCCCAGTAGAAGGAATGAGAACTCCAGAAATACACATGATTCAAAGAGAAGGAAGGATCATATATTTCATGGTCTTAAGCTAGAATTTATAAGAGAAATAGTCTCCCATGTATTATCATCATATGAAGAAATAATATCATGTGTTGATAAGATATGTAAAGAGTTTACTGAGTCCTATGGCTTTGAAGGGAAGCAAGAGAAGAAAAGGATGGAAGAGAGAAAGATGGATAAAGGGAAGAGGGAAAAGAAGAATTTTCCCATATGTGGTAACTGTGGAAAGAAACACCCTGGAACTTGCCTGAAAGGAATGGGAGTTTGTTATAAGTGTGGAGGAAAAGGGCACAAAGTACGTGACTGCAAGGGTAAGAAAATGGTTTTAAATGTACAATGCTTCATTTGCAAGGAGTTTGGACACTACGCGAACCTATGTCCCAGTCATCAGACTATGCCGCAAATGATGTTATTGGATAATAATCAAGTTATGATACTACCACAGATGAAGAGGAATGATTAGAGTTCTTATGTTGATTATGTCAATTGAGCTTTGTATCAACAATGTACTTGTTATAACAATTATGGAGTATATAAGGATTGTACTGCAGTACTATTTCATTAAGGACTTGAGATTGTGTGGAACAAAGAAAAGTGACTCATTAGCAGGATAGATTTTTGGAAAATATATGGTTGAGAGAATGATAAACCATAATATAGTTCTGATACTGAGGTAGTGATTTTGGAATAATATGTGATTGTTTTGGATAAATTATATTGGATATTCTTGACTACCTTGGAACTGATTAATGATTTGTATATTCCATCATTGTTTGGGTTTAAAACATTTTTGGATTAATGAAGTATATCCAGCATTCTATATGGAATAAGGGAGCATGAATGTAATCAATAAGGAATATGGTAATACATGATGAAGGTATTCATATGCTATTACGGGGTAAAAAGGATCTATATTATGTTTACCTTCCTTATGAATGTTGGACTGTGAGTTTGGACAGAAGTATTTTGGATAGTTTTAGTTTGGATTATTTTGGATTGCCATAAAAGGACAACCCGGAGGTCGGGCGGCAACCCGTCGCGTCCGGCAAGGCTGCGAGACTTGAACCCGCAACCAAAGGGCGACAAGGGTGTATCACCTACCACTATCCCACGAGATGTCCTGGATTAAATAAAGTAGTTTTTTAAAAGATCTGGTAGATGAATTATAAATTCGTTTATTTTGGAACCCTCTATGAATAGTATAAATAGAATTTTTTTTTACGAGTGAATGATGAGTTTTGGTAGAAATTTATTAATGGATAAAACTCTAATTATAAACTAAGTATATCTCCTTATTATCTTATCCAATCTCATAAATAAATTCCTCAACATTAATAATAGAAACTTAGAACAAAAATGTTGTCCTAGATGGTACCTTAAATCATCACAAATTTATGGCTTTGGGATTGTTGGCCTTTTCATAGCCATGTTCTCTACCACTCTCCATCAGATAATTGATGGCTAGATTTTTCTTCCATATCCATATTTTCTTACATGGAACCCTAGTATGTGTTATTTTCGGTAATCTTCATACTTTCGACTCTTTATTTTAAATAGAGGCCTCGTTAATTCATTTTTCGATGTGGGATTTCAACTAAGATATTTTGAAACGTCAAAAATGTGTTATCCCAATACCCTATATTTTGTTGAACCGATGGTACTTCAAATCATCATAGATTTATGAGTTTAAGGACCTCAATTATACACTTGTTTGTGATTGATGACCTCAATCACTACCTATAAATATTTACGT
Source organism: Viscum album (assembly GCA_963277665.1). Classification (NCBI taxonomy): domain Eukaryota; kingdom Viridiplantae; phylum Streptophyta; class Magnoliopsida; order Santalales; family Viscaceae; genus Viscum; species Viscum album. The sequence continues at coordinate 58,106,479 of OY728154.1, forward strand.
TTTTCCTCCGATTATATGTCTCTAATTGCCACCAATGTTCTCCTAATCGAGATCATAATTTGGTGGTGACCCTTTAATTTCTCTTTTCCTCATATTAAGACTAAATTTTAGTAACCAAATTTCCAATGTGGGTTTTTCCCACAAATATATTTTCTACTTTCAACCTTTTATCTTCGAAGAACAATTTCAAATTGCGAGGACGCAATTTATTGAAGGAGGGGAGAATGTAACACCCCAGGATATCAGAGTGTGTTATTTCTTAAAAATAATTCAATAACTTGCACTACACGCAACACCGAGTTCAATCACACCATTAAAAGAGGTCATGAATAGTATTAACTACATTTTGAACTTTATATAATCCTTATAATTTTAGAATCCCTATTATGAGTTTCTTAGTCATAATGCAAGAACAAATTCATTTTCAGTATTTCACTTTTATCAACTTCTAATAGTGAAACCTTTTTAAATACAATATTTTAAACTTTTTGACTAAATGGAGACATCAAAAAATTTAAAATGAAACATCCCAAGCGTCCACGGTACGCTTTCCTTTGGATAAAACAGTAGCGTGTGTTGTACGCAACTTCGAGTTCTAACACACCGTAACCAATCAAACTAGTTGTTATGAATAGTAATACCTACTTTTTGAAGTTATATATATTTTATATTTTAAAATGGACTTCATTTTTGGATTCGGAATATCAAATTTAGCCTAAGGTGAAATTTTGGTACTTTTCGGATAACTTTCATATTTTGATGAATAGTGAAAATTACTAAATTTTAATTAAAAACAACTTTTTTAATCAAAATAATTAATAGTGATAAATTATGAATTTGAGTGGTTTTAAAGTATATTTAGAATATATTTTTACAATTTAATATAATGTTGGTCATTGGACATAATTTCACAATTAAACCGAACATAAACAAGTGTCAATCTTTTGATAGTTATTATCTCTTAAAAACACGCTTTTTGTTTTGACAGCGGGAATTAATTTTAAATTAATTTCTGTCACTTCTGTGTTTTGAATTTAAGAAAATGGATTCCATATTTGGAATCAGGATGTTCAAATTGTGTAAATAGGTAACTTTTATTTTTAGACATTTTGAATAATTACTGCGGTAAATATTTTATTTACCATGGTTAAGGGTAAATCCGGTAAATAAGGGTTAAAAAATAATATTATAATAATACTAAATTACCCTAAAACGTGTCTTAACCCTATTGGTTGATACATGGTCGACCATGTGCATCTTTGGGTCTATTTTGGGACCCCATGGATCCACTTGTAAGTGATAATGACACTTTATTTTAATTTAGTTAAAATGAATACAAAAATGACACAAGCATATATCTTTTAAAACAACAATTTTTAGATAGGGTTATATATGTTGAATTTTAGATTATAAATATTCATTAGAAAGATAAAAAGATTTCCTACATAATAATATTTTATTTATAATTTTTAGACATTGAATAATTTATTTTATTTATGACACAATGATGATGCAGTAATTACTATAATAGTGAAAAATTAAAATAATTGATATCATAAATACCCAAATAATTATAATATGAAACTTTTAATGAATTAAACTAATTTTATATGATAATATGATATATTAGGATTGATTTAATTGACTTTTTTCGAAGTAATCAATCTGTTAGGAGTTTCAAAAAAATCAACTATTGAATAGTGTCAAAATTGACATAAAAGAGTTCTTAAAACAAATATTATATTATTAATTGATATTAAATTCCTAAAAATCTAAGGTTCGGCCAAGAGACTTATATTATGATAGGTTCCTCATTAATGGACCACTTGGGGGTCGCTTGGATGTATATAGTAATTTTATTAACCATATTATATAAAAATACAAAGAGACATTGTAAAAGTGAAACTAATTAACTTAGAGTTAATACTTAAAGATAAGGTTAATATAAGTACCCAAACCTGTCTAAATTCTATTGGTTGAGTGGTTTTCGACCTATCCCAACCTTAACCTTTGAATAGTCAACTTTGGAGCCATTAGAAACCGAATATGAATTTATTATAAATTAATATTTCTAGCTTTTCCAAAGGTGCCCCTCACCCCTCTTATAAAAGGGCACTCCTCCTTCTCATTTCTTCACACCTCTAAAGCCTTTTGGTTCGGCCAAACTCTGCCCAAATACTCTCCCAACATCCCTCACTACAACCTAGGGGCCTTAGTTTGATCAGAAAGCCAACCTAAGGAGCCCTTTTGATCAAATCAAAAGGAAGAACCCGAAGAAGAGGTAATGTTTTCACCACCCCTTTTCCAAGTTCATTTCTTCTTCCACTTCTTCTTCCTTTGTTGTTACCATTCTAAAATAATGACTCCAGTATCATTTATATACTGTGATGTTATTATAAATATGGTACAACCATATTCAGTATTCTATCCACCGTTTGAATAACATGTCACCATACGTGCGTACGTACGGCTTACCGTCTCCACGTCGTGGTGTAATTGTTATTCAATATATTATTATTTGGATGGGTATAATAATGATGTGTAACTCATGTAAATAATAAATATAACATATTAATGATTCTGTATATATGATATACCATCCATTTATATATTATTTTAATATCAAAAGAATGATATTGTCGCTCGTGCGTACGTACGGACTACCGTCTCCACGAACGCGATGAGATTCATTCTCCATCGTATCCATTCAAGTATAATTATCATTTGATGATTTAAAAATGATGTTTAAGGACTTGATATCATTCTGGATATGAATAATATACAACCTATCCTCTACAAACATGTCTTACGTAACAAAACATATAAAAGAAAACAAGTAAGTTAACACCCGATATAATGATAATACTAAGATATTATTAACAAATCAATGTTAAAAGATCATATATGATATCATATTATTATATATGATTCTTGTATAATTTAATAACAAATATTTCACCATTATACAGGAGGTTAACCTACTCCAACCAAGGAAAAGTACAAGGTAAGGGTTATTTCACAATCTCTTCATTATCCGAGGTTGTTTATACGTAATAATCTACTGGGATTTCTTTATCATCCACATCCATGTTTCTTCGAAATGTATTTCAAAACATATTTATTATTTACAAGAATATGGGTTAAAGTCATTTATACCCTTGTTTGACTTTTTATAAGAGGTATGTAAAGGAATCTTTCCGTCGTTTTCAAAACAAGGTCATTTTTAACCTTTTCGACAGAATTATGGTAAGAATGTTTTTTTTAACTTATACGGCGGGTGCGGCTATTTTCCACCGTTATAAAATCTTCAAAGCTTCCCTTACAAGCTTATAAGAATATTTTCAAAGAAAATGTTTTATTTTATATGGATCTTAAATGATTTCAAAATGAATATTTTAAGAATTTCAGAAAGGTACTCTTTATCAAAATCAGAATTTTAAATGTTTTAAAGATTTATCTTTCTAAATCTTTTTAATTAATGTCTTCAAAATGTTTTTTTTAAGGATTTATTTATATGGAAATGAATGTTTTTAAAAATTTTAATTCCTTTCAAAAGTTTCAAAGTGGTATGGGACACTTTGATTCAAAAATCTATTTTTAATTACTTCCTTTATAAATGTGTGACTTTTAAATGATTTCAAAAAATGAGATATTTCTCTCAAATAGTTTTGATTTCATCCATGTCAACATCCTTTGATGGATTTTAAGCTTATTTGAAGTTGATTTATTATGATACAAAACTTCTATATTGTATTGGAGGTTTTGTGATATGTTTGACTGTGGATGTGCTATTTTTATACCATTCATAGTTTATGGTGAAAGTATTGACATTTCGTATGCTAGTTTTAATACGAATGTTTATGTTATGTTTAAACCTTTTCATATGGGAATGCATTGGACTTAATAAGTGACGGGTGGAGCCCGCTATAGCTCCTCGATGCATCGGTAGGTCTCATGAGACAAACTAGTGTCTTGGCACAAGGCCTTGACAAAATCTTATTTGTAGTCTTGGCACGAGGCCTTGACTATGTGGTTATGATAGTCTGTCATTATGCATTCCAACATTATGAAAGTGGTTATTGATTTTTGCATGTGATTATTCGATTAGTAGAATATCCATGTGAATAAGTAAATGGCATTATTTCATTTTATTTATGTCATACCATGTTGAAAGTTCATATTTAAAAGGCTTTTGTTTTAGTTATACATTGCCTTAAATGTTTATTCTTATTTATGAAAGTTTCCGCTATATTGTTATCCTTACTGGGCATTTGAGCTCACCCCTTTTCTATGTTTTATTTTTCCCAGGAAGTGAAGAAGTAAATTATGAATGACCTGCAGGGATTTTATGAGGGGATAATAGTGTGGTCTATTGAGACATTATGTTGTTGTAGTAGTTTTTCATTTTATAATGTAATGTAAAACTTATGAATATATCTGGCATTTTCCAAGGCTACTAAACCAATCGGTCTTTCGAGATTTGATCTTTCTTATGATCATGCCAATGTTACGAAGTAATGCACCGACTCTGGGTAGCTGGGGTCGGGGCGTTACAAATAAAACATTATTTTTCATTAGCATTAAAAAATAAAAATATTTAGAAAAATATTTTTAAATTAATTTTCAAGTTATAATTTAAAAAATTACATACCTTTTATCAAATAAAATTTGAAATTTTTTCATAAATTAATTATAATATTATTATACAAAAATAAATAATTTTTTTGAAGAAAATATATATATTAAGAAGTAAATGAATTTAATAAAAATGGATTTCTTATTTCATAATCATTAATAAATATTTTTTATTAATTTGGAAATTTTTATATATTTCATAATTTGGTTACTCCTATTCATACCCTCTATTTCAATGGCTAGTTTATAATGGTAATATTTAAATTATAATATTTCATGGTCTCTTTAAACATAGTGTTGTGTTTCATATACACTATCAATTATAATGGCATAATTTTAAAATCTTATGGTATTACATTCTCCCCAATTTCATAAATGACATCCTTTAAATTTTAATTTGAGATCGATAATCAAGTGTATGACATTTGAAAATATGTTTGTTGCAAACCCATATCATAAAACCTGTTAATGAAACTTTTTTTGGAAAAAGGGAATTGAAAATATAAAGGTCATATAAAATAAAATATAACTTGGTTTCCAAATAGTATAACTTTATTGGGAATTAAAAATATTGAAGTGGTGGAAAAATGTGATGTCTATATAATGATAAATAGTGACAAATAATATTGATTATAAGAAATTGAACGATCATGAGAACGTCAATGACCAAAAAACTATAAATCAATAAGGTGTGAAAAATACAATGGATTCATCATAAATATAGGTAATTGGAAAAAAAATGTCATAATCATTTTCCTATATTTGAAAATTTATTTACCAAATTGAATAATAACATAAGGAAATATACTTACATGACATGTATAATTTTATAGTTTAATCAATTTCCACTATAAACATAAATTTTTATCCAAAAAATGAGTATTCCAAGGTGTTTTTTACATGTTTTAAGAACTAAAATAATCCTCCAATAGATAACATAATTTTAAAATTAATAACAATATATTTCCCCTATATTTATGAATTAACCAAAATCAAAATGGTTAGTGAAAGTAAGATAATATCCAAAATGAATAAATTCAATAATAATATTAAAATATTAACCAAAACACCAAAAGTTACTATTTAGACATTCCATATATAACTCTAAAAATTAATCCAATTTTAAAGTCTAAAAATCCAAGGGAATTTATAACATATTCTTATGATATTAATTTAAAATTTATCTCCAAAAAAATTAGTCACTTAAAATTTAATATACCCTAAAATGAATATTCCCTAATCATATAATATCCAAAACAAGGTAACAATTTCCATAAATAACCAAAATCACCATAAAGACGCATTAAAACCATATATGATTCCAAAATATAAATAAAACTTTATTTCTCCAATAAAATCCCATTTTATCTAATAATATTCTATTTACCTTAATCATTTAATGTTCCCAAAATAATGCACTTCATCAAAAATTACATTAATCACAAAGTCAAAAAATCACTTTTCAATCCCATGGGTAACTATATGATAAATAATATGTTTTCAAATTTTAATAACCCATAATTACCTAAACATATATAATCATATAAACCCTAAATATTATCTATAAATTTAAGCTTATATCCACAAAAAGTAATGCAATTATTCCACAAATAAAATTTTCACATGTTAAACCTAAAGGTTACACATACCTCACACATATATCAAAACTAAATTAATTTCTCCCAAAGTATTCCCATAACATAAAACCTCAAAAGTATTATCTGTTACATTAAACTTATGATCAAAATGAGGCTTATCAACCCATGAAAATTTAGGGTTATCCCAAATCACTATGGATTATCAAAGGTTTTATACTCTTATTATTCATTATGAATTATAAATATAATGTGAATTAACTAAATTATTATCCCATGAGAGTGTTTTTTCGGACATGAAATCTTAGTCCCAGTCATTGTGCAATGATGATGATTAATTTTATACTAATTTGTCCCATTTCACAGTTCTTACCCCTAGGTGTATATGTGCCAAAATTGAATATTATTACTAATATCTAGATAGATATTTAATTTCTATGAAACCAAAAAATATATACTTTACTAAAAGTTTAGGATTTTAACCTTATAATAGACTTATGCCCAAGTTTTTCATCACAAGTTTCTAATCTTAATCATAAATGTTATCTAAATATTTCCCCTGATACCAACTATAAGGACCCGACCATAAAAAATCCAAAATCTTTTGTTCTTTAGCTAATAATTAATTTTCTAGAATCCCGAAATATCTTTTAGGAATATATTTTTAGAGAATTAGGCCATCACCCTTACAAAATAAAATATTAAATCATAAATTGGACACACCCACCTAGTATCAACTTTTCCCACAATACCAAACTTTTAAGATATAACCAATTTTATTTTCCTGAAATATATTCATGGTTTTTATCTTGAACTCATCCTTGTACTTTATCATGCATAAAAACCTCTATGATTTTTTCTAAACATGGGATCCACACAAATAATTCATTAACAGACATATAAATATAAAAAATAGAAAAACTTTTTTCCATGTATACTCATAAAAATTATCCTTTTTCAAAATAAAAATTGATCTCAAACTAAATATTTTCTTACCCAAGAAATCAATTTGTCCGCCCAAATATATCCACAAAAACATTTCTTAATAAATCTTAAATGAATAATAAATCTCAAAAAAGTTTCCTTGGAATCATGAAAAACACATGAAAATGTATTTTTTAAAATGGTATACATTTTACCAATGTAAAATAGTATAAAAATCCCATTAAACATACGCTCATCATCTTACATTCTCAAATCATAATATTTTCATAAAAACACAAAATAATTATAGATGAATAATATTGATAACTTGGGGTATCATATCCATATTACTCTTACAATAACTTTTAAAAATGTTATAACCTATCATGTATATTCTAATAATCTATTAGGAGAATCCTAAATAGTTAACTTCGTCTCTTTACTTAATTACTTAGAGAACTATATTGGGTTCACCCATCATCATGTGATATATCGAAATGAACCATAATCATGAGATATATCAAGATAACCCATCATAATAAAAAATTACATGAACTATAACATGTAAATAAGACATTCAAGCTTCCTTTTCCATCATAAAAATATTCTTTACAACCATAAAAATAAAAAATTTGGACATCAAAATATCTATTCAATTTAAAAAACTTTTTAAAAATACTAAGAATAAAGTTTAGGATGATTATTATTTTGATGAAAAAAACTAAATCTTATAAATTAATCCCAAAAAAAAAATAATGTTTATGGTGGTAGTAAAAACAATTGATTCCCTGTATATTAATATAAAACATTAATTTTTTATTTTTAAAAAATGTTCCATCTAAATTACATAAAAATATTTATTTTTAAAACCATTGAATTAAATTAAAAAGTGACATAAAATGTTTTATATATTTAATTTATGTATATATAAATACATTCATACAATAATTTTACAAATATAGTCATTAAATAAAAATATATAGAAAATTAATTTTAAAAAAAATTAAAATGAGGATTTTAAGGTAATGTTTCTATTACCTCAAGTGTGAATCATGATGTATGTTATTTATCCCCTATATAATAAAATTTTATAAAGTTTTTTATTTTTTTAATAACATTTTATAGTTTAAATATCTTATTATTAAACCATTTATTTTATTTACCTCAATGACATATTTAATTACTTAATTAGTTAAGTCCACATTAGGCATTTCGAAGATATTAGACTCGTAAGTCTAAAATGAATTTGATAGGTTGAATATGGTTAAAGGGATCATTGTTAAATCATATCCATATTAATAATCATGAAATAATTATCATTTTTATACATTAATCAAACATTTAAAATCATCCATGAATGGTGGTTATAAAAATGAATTATGTTACAATCATGGAAGCAGTAAGTCATACGTACGCATGAGTAATATTTTAATTTTTAAAAGATAACAAGGGGAAGGAGGTAATTATTATTTTAACGTTTTAAAATAATTATTATATCAAAAATATAATATTATATCTTTAAATACACATATATATACCTATCATGTGATGTGGTGATGAAAAATGAGTCACTTTGCATCGTGGAGGTGGTAATCCACACGTACTCGTGAAAGATGTTATAATTTTTCAATGGCTGGAAAGGTAATAAAAAAATATAATATATTCAATCTCTAGAATAATAATTATTTCATAAATATCATATATAAAAATTAAATCCATCATTATAATCATCCATGAGAGGTGTACATAGAAAATGAATTACATTAGTTCATGTGGTGATAGTCAGTTGTACACATGAACAGTGGTTTCATTTACCATTATTACATTATGATAAAAAAATTAATATATTTAAGATACTAGTGTTATTATATCATCATGTTTGAATAATAATTTAATGAATTATAATAATAAGTAAAATTAAAACATTCAGTTAAAAGCTATGCATCTTCTTTAGACAATCTCAATTGGTTTACATCTTAATACCTCTAAGGTTGGTATTATTCCCAAAATAATACTTATAGTATGTTTTAAGGGATGTTAGTAAGGTATTTGGGTATGTATTTTCCATGTCATAGTGATCAAAATGTATCTAGGCATGTATTTTCCTAGTTAAACCACTTTAAACTCATTTTAACCTTAACCATGGTAACTTAAATTTTTACCATGATAACTTAATTATTTGACCAAGAATAAAATGGAAATTTTGAAAAATATAGAAACTATGATTAAATTTATTAATACATTTTATTAGGTTCAATTTCTAAATGTTTAACAAATTAATTTTAATATTATAACCTAAGATGCATGAAAAACAATTTTTAGAAGAATACCTGATTTAAGCATAAAAATATTTTTGACTCAAAATCAAGTAATAAATTGGTTTAAATGTTTTTTTGGATAAATAATAAAATAATAAATACTTTTATACTTTTTTATCAATAAAAAACTAATATCCATATTCCCTATACAGTATTATGTGTAAATACCTAAATAGTATTTTTAATTTGAAAAAAAATAAAATTTATCTTATTAAGTGTCAAAAAGGGTTTACCAAATTAAATGTAACAATTTTAAATAAATTATTTAACTCCTTAGATAGATATTTGGTCCAACATAAATCATAAAATTGGATAATTTAATGTTTTTAGGTAATCTTAACCATTGTCTCTTTAGTTTAACACCTCATAAACCTATTTTAACCATAATTGTGGCAATATATTTTTACTTTTTATACTATTCATTATGAAACAAAATATTAAACTTATTAAATAATTATTATTATTATAATTAAAAATATTTAATCTATTTCATCAAATTAAATTCAAATAATTTAAAGATTTTAATTTAAAATTATACATGAAAAACATGATGAAATATGGTTTTTTACTAATGATTTTTTAGTATAAAAATATTTTTAAAATAAACTCAAGTATAATGTTGTTTAAATTAAAAAAAATATTTTTTTAATAAAATGTAGCTAACTACATTTTAAAAATAATCCACACTGTAATGAGACTTTTTAAATACTTGACAAGAAAAATAGTTTTCAATAAAAAATTAGTATTTTTCAATATTCATTGAGAAATGAAAGTTTTTAGAGAATTCTCAAAAATTCAACCTAAGATAATTTTTTCATGAAGATTTAAAAAATGATAATATTTTTATCAAATTTAATATCCAAAAGTGGAATAAATTAATTATAAAATTCAATCACAAAAAATAAATAAATAACATTTTTTGTAGAAAACATATTTTCTAAGCATAAAATTACTACTAAAAATTGATTGCTTATTTTATAAGTATTAATAAATAGATTTTTATTGAGTATAAACATTATATATATATATATTCAATAATGTAGTTATTCATATTCATACTCTTTAATTCAATGGATAGGTTACAAAATTCATATTTAAAAAATAATATTTCATGGTTCCTTTAAACTTGGTGTTGTGTATCATATATATATCAGCTATAAGGTTATTCTTTTAAAATATCAAGGTGTTTAAACTATTTAGGTGGATCACAATAATGAAGTTATGAAAGCAACACTTATCCTTCACTTTAGTTATATGAAATCATTATTTTATTCTAATTCTTCATATTCATTGATATCATATATGTTTTCTAAGGATATTGATTCACCACCTCAAACAATGCATGTTGAACTATTTGTGAAAACCCCATGTGGAATAATGATTTAGTATAATATATATAACCCTTTTCCTATCATGATTTATGGAAATATATTTCTTACAAATCTAGTTCTTCTACCCTTGGTTGAATTTGATATAATATTGGGCTTGGATTGGCTTTATTTACATAGAACACATATCGATTGTCATGATAAGAACATCTCATTTGATTTCCAAAATTAATCTATTATATATTATTATTGAAATGATGAATATAAACTACCTATAGAATAAAATTTTATAATTTGGGTTTTGATACCCAATAATGAGGGACTCTTTTATAAACTTTTTGTTAGGGAATTCAACATTGATGACATTCCTATTGTACAGGAGTATACTAATGTACTTAAAGATGAATTTCTTGGTATTCCCACATTGTGTGGAGTTATGTTTTTAGTCAAAATTATACCTAAACACATGGATATCACAAAGATTCTATATATAATGGATACCATTCAATTATAGGAATTAAAGATGAAATTGTAAGAGAATATGGAAAAGGTTTTTATATAACCAAGTTCTTAACCATGGGGAACACTGATTATCTTTATTAAAATAAGGACAGATTAATGATTCTCTAAATTGATTTCCATGATCTTAGGAAAATAAAAATCAAGAGTACTTCTCAAATATTGACCTTCAATCTGGATATCATCAATTAAGGTTCAAAAGGTATAAAATTTATAAGAAAAATTTCTATACGGGTTTTGAACAATATGAATCTATAGTGATGCACTTTATAATTATAAATGAACCCACTATCATCATAGATCTAATTAATAGTAATTTTATACTACCTTGATCAATTCATGGTTGTCTTTAAAAATGATATTTTTAGTCCGAACAGGTTAAATTCCTTGAGGGGGGTGAATCAGGGTATGATAAAGAAAACATAATACCCATTCGGATCTTGTTTCATAATTAAAAAACGCTTTTATCTCCCTTTATCATAGTTATGAATGAATATAAGTTAGATAATTAATGAGACACATCAATTTTACTTGGTTCACCTGAACTGGGCTACGTCCAAGGATCCTACAAAGTAAACATGCCTATGTAAAATATCTACAAAAAAATTTTTGTTAAAACGTTCGTAGTAGAGTCACTATCTCTCATAGTTTACAACCAATCAAAATTTGAAAGCTCAATTCTCTCTAAAATAAATTGTGATCACTTATCCTTTAAATAAATCTTCTTTTAATCACTTGAACCAATATATTTTACACCATAACATGTTTAATCATTAATTTCCACTTTTATCATGAATAACACATTACCCAAGATTTACGGGGAAATCCCTTTTCAACACTTTCATGATGTTCACTTATTTCACAAAGATTCCACATCATTCATGAAAATTCTTAATTATTCACAAGAATTAACATCTTTCACAAAACCCACAACTTTTTCAAAGCTCACCCCTTTCATGAAGCTCAAACAACCTTCACAAAGAAACCTCCTTTAAATAATTTCACTTAGACTTCGTAAAACACACCACTTTCATGGTGATCACTTAGACTTCACAAAGCTCAATAATTTCATGATCCTTACAACTTTTAGTTAGCTTACATAACATTCAAAAACTTCATTTCTTCATGAATTTTTTCTAAGAACAAACTTTGTGAATCACCTTCATGAATTTAGAGCCTTTTTATTTTTTTATTAAGGTTTTCTTTCATCAAATGAGGGGATATAGGATTATTTATAGGCATTTAAAATTTTTTGTGAACCTTACAAGATCTCCATAATATTTTCAAGAAGCTCCCAATTCATGTTCAAGAAACTTCATATCCTTGTAAAGGACTAGGTAAATGTCTTGTTCGTGAAGCCTCTCATAGTCATAGAGGTTTACCATTAACCCTTCACACATTCACAAACCCTCAAACAATCAAGAATCAAAAAACCTTCACAAAGCACCAAAAAATTATGAAAAACTCAATATTATTGAAATACATGCATTTTTCTTGGATCTTTTTCAATATACCATGTTGAAAATCTCTCTACAAATCCAAAAAAAACTTATAAAACTTCTTTTTCAACAAACACAATCAACCAAAAAACATTATAATGTTAACTTGAGGGATTTTTCCCAGAAGATATTCTCACATATTCCCAAATCAAGGAAGATCATGAAGATCATTTCTAGACTATGTTAATGACCTTAAAAAAGAAGAAATTGTACTTCATATAAAAAAATTAAGAATTTTTTATATATAAAGTATCATTCTTAGGTCAGGTAATTATAATAAGTGGAACATCAGTAGATCCATACAAGATGGAATTAATTGAGAAATATCCCAGACAAACCAATATAACTGAGATATGTAGTTTTCATAGTTTAATATGATGTTACCAAGGCTTTGTGATTTTCTTCAAGGAATTCAAATCCACAATCCATGTTGACATAGAAGGGAGTAAATTTACTTTGGATGAACGAATTTGAATAAATATTCAAGGAATTAGAAAAGAGGTTGGTTATCTTTTTTGTACTTACATAAACCTATGGTGGGGAGGGTTTGTATTATATTTTTCATAATTCAAAAAGTTTCTTGGGATACTTTTTCATGTATAAGGATAAGGTAATTGATTATGACTCACACTAATTAATGAATCATGAGAAAAATTACTCAACACGTGATTTGGATTTGGAGGCACTGATCTTTGCATTAAATATTTAGAGGCATTATCTGTAAGGATAAAAGTTTGATATATCTATTATGTTTATTAGATCATGAAATATATATTCACAAATAATTATTTGAATATATTTTAAAAAAGCTGGTAAGTATTGATAAACTTTTATGACTAATCAATACAATATCTCACATAGAAGGGAAATAAGGTGACTGATTCTCTAACTAAAAAAGATCATGCTACCCTATCCATGAAATGGATTGAAGATGACCCAATTATCATGGATTTATATAGGATTAATGTTAAAATCATAATGTTATTTTAGAAATAGTATATTTTCTAATTGACTGCTCAACCTTCCTTCCACATGATTTTAAAGAATCTCTTAAATGTGATATATATCTATAGAAAAGGTAGTGAAAATATAGAGTTATACTTTGATAAAGATGGAGCTATAAGGATTGGAACCTGGAAATCTAAAGTCCATAAATTTAAAGATAAATGATAAAATTCTAAGGGAATTTTGAAAACATTACCCATACTAGTATGGAAGTTGGAAAATATCACCCTGAATATTTTCCCAGGAATCCCTAGGAAATCTAAAGTCCATAATTCCACTTGGGTTGTAGTTTATCACCTTCAAAATTCAACACATTTTTTCCATCAAATAATAATTATCTCTTGATCAACTCACCAGGATATACATAAGGGAAGTGTTAATGCTACATGTAGTACCAATATACATTTTATCTAATCATGTTCTAAGGTTTACCATGAGATTATTGAGAAATCTTCAAAAATAATTAGAGATAGAGTTGAGTTTAAGAACTAATTTTTACCCTTATATATATGGTCAGTCAAAAAGGACTATTCAAACACTTTAGGATATATTGAGTTCATGTTCAATTAACTTATAAGGATATTGGGATCAAAACCTATCATTTCTAGATTTATCATATAACAATATTTTCTATTCTATCATCCAAATAAAACCATATGTGGGTCTTTATGAGAAGAAATGTTGGAATCCAGTATGCTTAGATGAGGCTGGAGAGAGGAAGCTGATAGGTCTTGACATTATTCAAAAAATAACAAATAAGGTTTAAAACATTTAGTAGAAAAAATTATACAGAATATCTATCAAGATAATCGTCAATGACATCTATATTTTGAATTTGGTGACAAGGCTTTTCTTTGGATAACTCCTTGGAAGTTGGAAAAAGGATAGATGGTCCCTAGGTATATAAGTCCCTTTGATATCCTTGATCATTCAAAGGATCTAGATTATCTATTTTCACTCTCAAATGATCTATACTTGGTTCATGATGTGTTCTATGTATAACTTTTTATAAAGTACATACTAGATCTCTTAAATATACTTAGCTCAGATGTTGTGTAATTAGAGCATGATCTCTCATATGATGAATGACTTGTGGAAATATTGGATCAAAGAGATAAAGTGTTGTGGAAAAAACCACCCATCTGAAAAAAGTTTTATGGTGAAACCAAATATTTAATGAATCCACATGGGAACATACATATGTAATGAGATAAAACTACCCACACTTTTTTTATTATATTAATAAAATATCGAGGAAGAAATTATTTTAAAAGGGGTAGAATGTGCAACCCATAAATTTAGTGTATATCTCTCCTTAAATAATAATTGTGTTAAATAGTTTGTTTCACACATGAAATTGAACCTATAGAAACCATAAAATATTATAAATATAACTATAAAAGCCCAAAAATTTAGTTTAAAATAATACTATACTTGATAGCTTTCTAAACACACAACACCGAGCTTTTAGGGAATTGTGATATACAATAAAAATACTAATATTTAATTTTGGTAATCATAACTTAGCCATTAAATTAGTGGTATGGAAAGTTATAGTCACATTATAGAAAATACGTATAAAGGTTATATATAATGTGTTTTTTAATTCATAATCACTCAATTTTCAATAAAGTCATTTTGTTATTCAAAATTATGTTTTCTTCAAAAAAGAGGTTTTATTTAATTTTGTGCATGGAAATAATAAATTAATTTCTAAATATTATAAAAAAATTATCTAAGGAAATGAATATCAATTTTTAAATCATTATTTCAATATTATCTTAGGGTGATATGTTTTTTATTATTTTTTTGAAAATATTTATTTTTAATTAAATAGTGAAAATACAATTTTTGGTTAAATTTTCATTTCTTTTCATTAAATGGAGTAATTTAAAAGTTCCATTATATTTTTAATTTTATTTTAAAGTAAAAGAGGAATTGTTTAGTTAGATATAATAAAATTAATTACATTGGGATTATCACATCTTCTTGATTTTTGTGTAAGTTCATTTTTAGGTTTAAAAACACATTTTTCTAAAAACTGTTTTCCATTGCGTTTTATGAATTTATATTAAAATTGATTTATATCACTTATAGAAATTTAATTTTGGAAAATTAATATCATGTTTTTAATCAGGTGGTTAGAGTTTGGTAAAAATTACTCTTTGTTTTTGTTCATTTTTAATAGTAACAATAGTAAATATTTTTCATCTCGATAAGGGTAAAATGTCTAAAGGATGGTTATAACTATGAGATATGGCCAAAAATATCTCTAAAACATGTATTTATTTTAATCAATGAGTCATTTTTTATAATTACAATCCACGTTTCTAAAATGTTGAGAATTCATTCCACTTTCCATCAATAATGACCTCAATATGATTTTAAGTAAAGAATGGAAACAAAGTATCACTCTATTTATTTTAAAATTTATAATATTTTTTCAGAGGGATAAAAATATGTTATGTTTTGTTATAAATTTATATTTTAAATATTAATGAATTTTTTATCATATTAATTTATCTTTATTATTTATTGATAGAATAATTATTGTAAGTTCTTAAACAACACCATCATATTGTTTGTTAGAGTAATAAAAAAATAAATTAAATGATTTCCAAACACATTAAATGTAATAAAATTGGGATGAATTATTGAGTTCCATGCATTGTTTAGATAAATATTACTTATTAGTGATTTTTAAAGGTTTATATTCTAATTACATTTCTATGTTGATTCTATTAATGTCAAATAATGTGAATAGTCTTCAAAATGACTTGAATGGTATATTATGTTAAATAATATTTTATTTAATGATCTAAAATTCATAAAAATATTATATTTATCAAGTTTAATAGTGTATGGTCTATCATATCAACCATTTTAAACATATAGACCCCTTTTCATTTTATATTATCTTTATTGAAACATATAGAGTAAAAAATGTTGATATCACGGTAGTTGTCAAAAGGGTTAATAGGGGTTAAAACTATGAGATAAGGGTAAAACGACAATCTAAAATTATCCAAATTTTATTTTATGATAATATTTCGATTAATCCTCATACTATATAACAAATATATTAATTTTTTCCACATTAACATGAAAACTAATTGTTATCAATTCAATACTTTAAGTAATTTTAATGGTGCACCTCACCACACTTATGAAAGGGAAGATATACTCCTCTCTTACACACACATTTTGAGCACTCTAGTTTTGAAATACCAACCCAAATATTTCCCAAATACCCCTCCTAATTTTCGAAATATATTTTCCTTACCAAGAGACTAATCATAGAAATCTTAAGGAGTAAGTTAAAGCATGATATCAGAGAAGGTATAAGTTATATTAGACCCATTTCAATTTTATTTCTTATATTGTGTTCTTAAAATATTATTTAACCAAGTTGAAATATTAACACCATTATATTAAATACAATAAAATTTTATTATTATTATGTTAAAAACATTTTTCATCACCTTTTCCATTCTATGGTTAATGAAAACATCGCTCGTGTATACGTGTGTATTACTACATTTACAAAGAAATGTTTTTTATTTTTGATCACCACCTCACAAGGATAGTTAATATTATGGATTTAATTAATATATATAATATTCATGGCATAATTATAATTCATTAAAGATAATATATCATATATTTTTTTACATTTCAACTAGTAAATGATTTTCTATAAAATATTGGTTTTAAAATTTTTAAGTTGCATTTATGACTATATTTCTTCCATATACATGTTTTATTCTCAAATTATTATACATGAGATCATATTTACTCAAAAATAGGTTATAAAATAAATTTTCTCCTACCTTTTACTTTCTTTACAATTTTCTAAAAGAAATTTTCTTATCATTTTCTGAATGAGGTACTTTTATTGAGGTTGTGAAAAGAATCGTCATCTTGAATTTTATAGCATGAATATAATTTCACACCAACATGAATTGTAATTTATTTAAAAAATAATTTAAAATTTTACGTGGTTATATTAAAATAATATAATTTCTAAAATATTTTTTGATTTTATCATTTAAATTGTTTTCAAAAAATTGATAATTCTTTTTTTATATGGAAATCAAAAATGTTTTTTAATATGGTTTTAGATGATATTTTTAGTGGATTTATAATAAAAAGGTAAAATCTTAAAAATATATTTATCATAATATGGTACATAAAAATTATAGATAATTAAGAATGATCATGATACTTATTATATATAGGTGATCCCGATATAGCTTATATGATGGGTGAGCTTAATATAACACCCCAACGAATTGGGTAATGTTTCTTGTCTTCAAAGGAAAGAAGGGAGTTATATTTAGAGTTTTCTATTATGGATTTAACCGAGATCCAGTTATTTATCTCATGAGTTAACATGAGATATACATATAATTATCTATGATTTCTATAAGGTTTTCTATTAGTTTCATTATTTTTAAAGGTTTTCTTTGAGCAAGAATTTTGTTTCAAATGTGGATTTGTTTATTCTATATACTCAAAGAACAATGTGAAAAGATAAAAGTTTTATTGTTTTTGTTTTTTACTCTATACTAATGGGATTCCATTATATTTAAATCCATTACTGAGCTTTTTTTATAATCACACATTTTAAAATTCTTTTTCACATGGCCTAAATATTAGTATAAACAATTATGTATTCTAACTATGAATAAAGGAAATCATCCATGTATAAAGAAAACGTGTCATGAATGAATTGGGTGTGTAAACTTTATAATCTAATTTTTTATGAATAAATGGGAATAATGTGTTAGCATTCCCTATACAATTCTTTGGTTTTCCTAATTCTCTAAAACAATAAATAAAAAATACCATGAGAATAGAAGAAAGTGATACCCCTGTAATTGAAATTATAATTATTGAATGAATAAAGTACATGTCATTATAGTTGATAATAGGTAGGGTTTATAAAATTTTATAGATTTGGATGTTAGAGGGAACTATGGTTATTTGGGATGAATTGAAAGATTTGAAATATAATATGACATGGTTAAGTTAAACTTTTTGTTTATCTTCTTTATAATATGTTTTATTATTATTTAATTCAATATATTCATATTAATATTTTTTGATTTCATAAATATATGGAACTCTAAAGAACCAAATTTACAATGGATGTGAAGGACAACACTATGATTGTATGAATAAGAAACCAAACAGAATGAGATCTATATATAAAACTCTGATAGATATTATGAACCATTAATTATGAGTTATAATGAACAACTAGAACCTAGATTAGTTTCTTAACACACAAAAAAACTATAAATATAGAGTTTTGTAGAATTTTAGCTGATAAATACCATTAAGTAAAATTGATTCAACATCATATGTGTTAAAAATGTTGGAAGAAGAACCTAGGGAAATTTATCCAAGGAATGGGAAGATGTTTTATATTTTCTAAAAGAGGTCACAAATTAATAAACTTCCAAGGACAAAGGAAGATTTTGGTTAGAACCATGAAGGGTAATAATGTTGTTTATAAGAAATCAATTGAATGTTTTAAATTTGTGTAGTATGGTCACTATAAAAATCAATTTCCTAAGAGGAGAGCTCATGAAGGAGACTAGAAAGATCATATGAATAAAGTATTAGCAATGTTATATGTTGAATACGAAGAAATCTTGAATTATTTATAAAAGGTTTGAATTATATTTTGTTTTATTCCATGATATTGATGAATCTTAGGACATGATTAATAATTTTTTGGTAAGGAATTATTAAGGAACATAATAGAAAATCATAAATAACAGATTATGAGGGCAGTTGAATGATTGAAATTAACTACATATGAGATGTAAAGAGTTATGATATAGTGGTATTTTATTTAATGGTTAATAAATTTAAGTATGATAATAAGTTTAAAGGCATAAATTCTATTTTAATATTTTATTTGATGCGAGTAATTTGGGAGACATTTACTGTGTTCTTATAAATATTTGTGGTAAATAAAACCATTATATTTAAAAAATTTTGTTGTGAAAAGATAATTTTAGGAAGAATACTTTTATCTTTTGTAGACATAAGTTGAAAGTTATTTATAACCTTTGGTGTTAAGATGATCTTTGATGTTGAGGTAGTTTTGTTTATTAAGGATAAAATATTATTGCATTTTGGGAACATACGATTTATCATATATATAACTATGATATTGAAATTTGATTTGGTGACTATGTGATAAAGTTTATTTTTGAATAATCTAACTATATTAGGAATATTATATGATTAATGTAAATGATTTTTTTTTGGATAATATGAGTTTTTTATTTAAGGAAAAATGGTTGAATCATATTTTTGGAAGTATACATGATTTTATTATGTATTTATGTTGATTCAAGTTATTTATGGAAAATATTAGAATATTTTGAAGATTATATGATTAGGTAAGATAAATTTTTGGTTTATGGATTCATGAGTGATTGTTATTATTTAGATATAATTGTTATGTTGATCATGGAATAATATAAGATAAAATCATTATAATCTTTGTGTTTTAATGTTGACCATGTATATTTTGAAGAGTTTTAAGGTTATATATTTATGGAATTATTTATGTTTAACTTCTATTATTGTAAAGGTATTGGTGATTAATATTATTAATATGAAGGTTTATACATACTATATATTATATTTTTCTAAACATTTTGTTGATGATTAATGTATAATTATAGGAGGAATATATTGTTATCCTCTTTGGGATCGTGTTATCCTTAAAAATATAGTTTTAGTGCTTTAAACATGAAAAAATAAAATTTAATATTCATTTCTATGAGTAAGAGATAAGATAAAAGTGAAATTTGATAAAACTTAATGAGAATATGAAATTGTGCTTATGAAATGGAATGAAAAAAAAATAATTATATTTTCTATGATCTCTATATTAATAGTATAAGAATCCCCCACTCTAAGAAAAAGACATTGACATAAAAATGTTATTCTTATACCTTTATTTATAATGAATTGATGGTATTCTTTGACCATTACTTCTAGAATGCCCTGAAGGCCTTATATTTTTATTTATTTTTGGTTATTTCCCTTTTTAACTAGGTTGAGAGGGAACCCTTACATGACCTATATGACATGAGGTACATGGAATAGTACATGACTCAAAGGCCCAAAGACACGAGCACACTAGAACTACCCCTAACCAGCATCTTCTTCATTGACGAATTCTTTCTCCAAACTCACATGGAAGAAAATATTAAATTTCCCAATTTAGAGCTACACGGTGCCTAGTATTGATAGAGAGGTTGTAATACCCTCTCTTTATTCCCAATCTGGTTATTTATGCTTTGGGGGATGCTATTTTATTTGATTCCTCTTCTAGAGTTGGCTCTTGTGTGGTCCTACATGATAACTACATGGAATTAAGGCCTATGGTGGCCCAAATTCCTAAATATATAGTTCATAAAACTTAATAAAGTGAAATTTCTGAAGATACAGTAATTTCAATAGTAACTTGGAAATTCTCCCATTCCCAATTTTGAACCGGTGTCTTTTGGATGAATGATTATAGGTTTTATCACTCAGGCTCCACCCCAACTACATTATACCCTATATATTTACAGTTTTTTGGTCATTAACTTTCTCATGACCATGTTCTATACCTCTCTCTATTATTCCTCTAAAGTTATTTTTTCCTCCATGTCCATGTTTTTACTCCTCACCAAAATTTTCCATATCTAGGAAAATCATTATCTATTATTCTATATGACCTTAATTTTTTTCTTTTCTAAATTTCAAAATAATTTGTTATTATACATTTTTATAATGTGTGTTTTCAACAAAGTTGTAAGTTCCTATTATTTTTAATAGGTTTAAATTCCAAGAAAATTTGAGTTTTTCATTTTAGTAGATAATCCATTCTCTAAATCAAGCTTCATAATCTAAATCAAATAATTGGAACACTTAATGTTGTGGTTTTAAGTTATGGTTCACCGCTGGAGGTGTCTTGGGAGTTTATTTGAGTTTCATAATAATTAGGATCCACATGAATTGGTTTTTAGAGAAATATAATGATGCACACAATAGGTGAATGATTAGTTTAACTGTGTGGGTCAACTGTGTGTCCCTTTTTCTTAAGAAGAATTGTTTTTTAAACCATGAATTTTAGACTGGGACATTTTATATTACATTGTTTATGTTGGACATCGTGGTATGGAATTCACTTCTCATGAAGGTATTGAAGCTATTGTATTATGGTATTACACTGAATATGGGATCAATGTATGGAACCTGTGGGCCCTAGGTATGATTAAAAAAGTGACCATGTTAAAGCACCTATGAACCCTATGTATGATTACTTACAGTATGTCACTGATTAGGGGGATCTTGTTATGGAACCTAAGACCTCCATATATATTAAAATACTTGGATATAGGTCACCATAATTATTACCTTGGGACCTAGACCATACAGGTCTGATACTATTCCAAGCTAACCATTGGATGAGTTCCTTGGTCTTAATGAGGTCACCTCAGCTATCACCTTGGGACCCATCCCCCGTAAGTCTGATACATGTTACTTGTTATAATTGACGTAGGATATAGTTTATTCATCACTATTTAATGTAGTTTCTTTTACTTATAAAATACTAATGAACTACTTCATTTAGACCTTTAGGAATTATTTCTCTTATATTATGCTAATGGGTATGGAACCTTGGTATGACACCCATATTTCTACAATATCCCCTTGAGTGGCTTCTTAAGAACCAAGCTAGGGGTCCATGCTAGTTAATGTATATATGTGAAAATTATTGTCTAAAAAAAGCATATATATACATCATGGAAGGTGTTCAAAGGTATTCTGGATTAGTCCAATGCTTGTACAGTTGACCAGGTCCTTGAGGAAACTAAGTCTGACTCGTTTAGCTTTATTTATTTATTTACAATTTTTCTAGTTACACCTTCACACTACCGTATCCTATATTCAGAGTTGGAATTATGCATAGTCACCATTGATGGTGGACTATAGAGTATATATCACACCCTGTTCGGGATTCTATTTCACTAGGGTTTCATGAACAGACCACATGTCTGCAGGCTTATCTTTACAGGTTGTGGTGTACTATTCATGTGTACATGGGAGCTTAGGAGAACATGACTGAGCTGGAGCACAGTATGCTCAAGGGGATAAAACTTGGTTCTTTTATTTCATTTTCATTATTTATTAACTTTTTTTATTGTATCTCCTTCCATATTATTACTAATTATATTATGTAATCCATCTGGAAACGATTGCATGATTGTATTTTTAGAATTGACCACCTTTTCATTTTATTATTATTATCTCCCCATTCTCTATATTTTATTTACACTACTTCTATTATTGATTGATCTATATCTGATATACCACTATGCTATTCTGGTCATGAGGGTATATCCCCCCCCACCATATCATCATTATACCCTTACTTCTAGTTGGAATGCTTTGGTTTATAAGGAGGGTAATTTGAGGCCCAATGGAAAACTGAATCGGGGCACTGATCTAAGTGGCTCTGGGTTCAGGATGCAACAAGTTGTATTAGAGGTAGGTTTTTTTTCCTTTTGTCTTAATATTTTGGGATAGTAGAAAAGATACTAGGAACATGTCATTGTTTGGAAAATAGTCATGTCTAGGATTGATTAACTCATGCATAGGGAAAAGACTAAGTGGTTAGGGATGGGACTGTTGTTCGTAATATTCATTTTTATAGTTGATTATTATTTCTAATTAAGTGAACGATTTACATCCCACAGATTATTGATTTATGAGATATATGATATTTTACCCTTATACTAATATAGAAATGAAGTAGCATTACATTCATCATTGAAGGCACAGAGAGGTTCACATTACATGCATATTACATGCCATATAAGTTTCATTATTCATGTGATTATTGTTCCATGTTTATCTTGTTTGTTCATATACCCTGATTGGGAAATTTCTACTTATATAGAAGCATAACATAATTCTTAGTATTTATTACTTTTGGTAGAAATCCAACTTAAAATTTAGATATATAATTGGTGAATAATGTTTTTTCCTCAACTGAAATAGAATTTTCTTGTATAGATTGATGGTGTAACCTTAACTAACCAATCATGACTTGTTTGATCCATGAACCATTGGTGGCATAAGATAAAACATACTGTTTATGACTAAATGGGTTCCAATTTTTAATCTATAAAGTGTATGTGCACTTTATAATTTGGGAAACGGTAGCCCACATAATCAAACCATAATTTATGTGTTTGATATCCCATTGAAACCATTTTATAAATGTAAAATATGTTAAATTTTAGCCATAAATGACTTGGTTCCTATATAAAGGCTTGTAACACTATCACTTGGGCATGAAAACCCATATGATTAAATTCTTAAATGCACAACTAGACCCAATTAAGTTAATTAGGTAATGTGGAATACGAAATAAACACACTAAGGGTGTAATTAAATCTTGAAATAATTAATGGTACACTAGTAGGTTATATTTAAATTGATATTAATTAGTAATTAAATGGATTTTTTAATATAAAATGCCTAAATATGACAGGATTTCAGTTAAAAAAATTATGTTATAAGTAATTTTGATATAACTTTCCTATGTTCTTTGTGGCATTAGCTGGGTAATGTACTAATTACAGTTATATTTCATGATCGATGCTTGATAATATTTAAAACCGAGCCCTGAAATGGTTAAGGATCTAAATTTTGATTAAGGAAATTTCTTAAAATGAAACATTAAAGTTTATATTATCATGTACCCTCATGTAAGGGTAGTTTAAAATTTTCACTAATCCTACCTTTGAAAGGGAATGTGAGTGTTTCCCATAGGCTTCTATAAATTTTATTAGGTTGTGATGAACCTAAAGGATAATAAATAGTTCATATAGAATATTTAGACATGAAATCCTTGAAGGATCGATGATTTAAGTTTGGTAAGGGTCTAGCTTGAGGTTGTTATCACCCTAAATACATTAAAACCTTGATAAATGATCTTGATGAGTTTCTGACATGAGGTGTTGTCTGAGTGTTGTTTTTCTCATGTAGGACTTTTAGTTTCTAAAACAAAACCCAGGTTAGATAGTTGGTTTTATAATTATCCAACCTTTTTTTATAAAAGTTTATTGAAATGATCAGTATCAATGAAATAGACATTCCTAAGGAATGTTATATTGCTTAGGTGGTCGTGTGACCTTTATTTTCTTTAGTGATGTATTAATCAACAAGTCATCATCTGGATTTGCAGTCACATGGGATAATATAAATTTGGTAAATTTATCTTATGATCCATAGGATATTAGAATCCATAGGGCCAAGAATCCTATTGATAGTATCAAGATTGTACAATTTTTTTAATAAAATAATGGGGTAGTATGTTATGATACACATGGTACCTATCGAGCTGATAAATAATGTAGCAAACCATATGAGTATAGTAATTATTGTTTAATCCTTGAGTAGTTTTTTTCTATTCACACATCTCTTCTGGGGTAAAATGACCAAGTTTTTAGATATGTTGAGTTCTCATAGTACTAGAGTATGACATTATAATAAGGATTATGATTGTTTTGACATTCATTCCTGATACTTTAGTGAACATGTAGATAACACAAGACTAGTGTCATGTGCACATATAAAGTAAATAAAATCTAGCACAATTTTAAGTGGCTAGTTTATTTCTCTTTTAAAGTAGGATCTTGGTAAAAGCATATTTTCCATGTATATGACCCACAGTCAGTGGTCGATGGATCATCTTCCATGAAATGAGTTTTTTTTTCACTAAATGAAGACTATGAAACTCTTATGTTGGGGAGTGTCACATCTATCATAGGAAAAAGTGTTTCACTCCAAGTAGGGGGAACACAATAATAAAGACCCATTTTGGAAATAGTCAGTGATTATTTTAAACTTTTATGGGGTTGGTAAGTATTTTAATGTGTCATTTCATGCAAGGAGGTATGCTGATGATATGGTTTACTATATATGAATCCTTAAAAAAACACCGCTATTCATGGAGGGACTTTTGTGGCAATGCTTGAGTGATTACGGAATGCCTCCTATAGTGAAATAATTATGGTAGGTTAATGGTGACACATTAGCAAGAGCAACTGATCTTTTTTAAGGAAAGCCAGTCGTAATGAATCGAATACTCTTCTTTCAAGTATTTGGGTATGGTTAGTTAGAAACCATACCAAGAACTTTGTCTTGGTTATGGAATAAGTGTCTCTGGTTTACTTTGAATTTATTTATACCCTCTTAGTTAAGTCTTTTCTTAGTGATAGTCATGTCCTCTATCTTGACATTATCTAGGGTGCACTAAGGGAGAATAAATTATACATAGATCTAAAGAAAATATTACAATGACCTTTTTTTATAAATAGACTCTATGGTAGTTATAATTATTCAATGTGGTAAGTTTAAGAGGTGTTTTTGTCCTAAGTGATACCTATATTTCCATATAGGAATTCCTTAGATGCACTCATGGTCATTATCCAATTCTTTGACTTGATATCCATTGGGACCATGTAACAGCCCGAGATTTTATGAAAAATATTCTTTTTTATTTCACTAATGTCTTGTGTTGTATGCTACACCAAAAGGAGCTTGCACAACACGCATCCTTGACTTGCCTTGCATTACACGCAATCACGACCTTCCTCGATTGCGTGTGTAGTACGCAATACCGAGTTTCACTAAACAACGATATGTTATTAAAATATTATTATAACTAGCCATTATGAATAGTAATAACCACTTTTTGAAATTTTTTAAATTTTATTTTTCAAAATGGACTTTATTTTTGGATTCGTAGTATCGAATTTAGCCTAAGGTGAAATTTTGGTACTTTTCGGATAACTTTCATATTCTGATGAATAGTAAAAATTACTAAATTTTAATTAATAACAACTTTTTTAATAGAAATAATTAATATTGATAAATTATTAATTTGAGTGGTTTTAAAGTATATTTAGAATATATTTTTACAATTTAATACAATGTTGGTCATTGGATGTAATTTCACATTTAAAGCAGTTATAAACAAGTGTCAATCTTTTGATAGTTATTATCTCTTAAAAACACGCTATTTGTTGTGACAGCGGAAATTAATTTAATTAATGCAACTTATATGTTGGGAATTTTGTAAAATAGATTTCATTTTTGAATTCGGAATATGAAATATAGCTTAGGATGAAATTTTGGCATTGTTCTGAAAAACATCAATTTTTGATGAATAGTGAAACTACTAAGTGGTAGTTAAAAAACTGAATTTTTCATAAAACTTAATTTTACCGCTTCTGTGAATGGAATTTCAAAAATCCGAGAGACACGGTTGATGTCAGTTAATAAAATGTGGTTCAATGAGATAAAAATAATTTTTTGGTGAATAGTAACTTTTTACTTTTTTTTACCGCGGTTAATAGTAAATAGGGTAACTAAGGGTAAATATGATATTACTATTACCCTAACACATGTCCTAATTCTATTGGATAAGTGTAATTCGACCGAAAACAAACTTAGGAATAAAATATTACCATTTAGGCCCACTTGGATTAGATTAGGACATTTATTATTAATTTATTTAAAGAAGGGTTAAAATAGTTAAAATCAAAGTTTAATAAGTAAATCATTTTTAATATAGGGTTATACATAAGGTAAATTCGATTGTAAATATTCATTAGAAAGATAAAAAGATTTCTTACCTGATGGTATTTTATTTGTAATTTTTAGACATCAAATAATTTAATTTATTTATGACACAATCATGATGCAGTAATTATCTTATTAATGAAATATTGACATAATTGATGTTATAAACACCAAAATAAATGTAATTTGAAACTTTTTATGAATTCCACTAATTTTCTAGGTTACTATGATATATTAATGCTGATGTAATCAACTTGGTTCGAACATATAATTCTGTTATGACTTTCACAAAAATCATATATCAAATAGTGTCAAAATTGACACAAAATAGTTTTTAAATCAAATATTATATTATTAATTGTTATTTTATTCCTAAAAATCTAAGATTCGGCCGAATGACTTAGATAAGGATATATATATTAATAATAAACAATTTGGGGTTCTTTTGGCATGTTATAGTAAGTGTATGAACCATATAGTGAAAGAAAACAAAAAGACACGGTAAAAGTTAAATTATTTAACTTAGAGTTAAATCTAATTGATAAGGTTAAAATAATACCCTAAACTTGTCTAAATCCTATTGGATGATAGGATTTCGACCCATCCCCACTTTATCTTCGAAATAAGACCCTTTGGAACCATTATAAACCGATTTTGACTTTAATATAAAATAATATTTTGAGATATTCCTAAGGTGCCCCTCTCCTCCCTTATAAAAGGGCACCTCCTCCCCCTCCTCCTCACACCAAATTGAGCACTCAAGCTCGGCCAACCCCTGCCATTTTCTCCTCTCCACTTCCCTAGAATAATCCTAGAGTTCCTGGTCTTCTTCAAATACCAATCTTAGTTCCCTAAGTGGAGGATTCAAAGAGGTGTTCCAAAGAAGAGGTAATATCCATTACCGATCTTTTCAATTTCTTTCTTCTTCAACTTCTTCTTCTTTAGTTGTTTCATTATGAAGTAATAACATCAGTATCACTCATATACTGATATGTTATTATAAGTATGAAACAACCCTATTTCACCATCTATCCATCCTACGGAAAAAGAAATCACCGCGCGTGCGTACGTACGGAATACCGTCTCCACGCCGTGGTGTAATCTATTTTCAACCACCACCTTACATGGATGGGTATAATGGTGTAAAGAATAACTATAAATAGTTATTACAACATAATATTGATTCTGATATATTGTATAATCCACTCCAATTCAATTCAATATTTATGGAAATGATATCATCGCTCGTGCGTACGTACGGACTACCGTCTCCACGACGCGATGAGATTCATTCTCCATGTTAACCATTTAAGAATGATTATAAAGTATATATAAGAAATAATAATGAAATATATGAAATTATAAAGCTACTGGATTTATGTATATATATATATATGTATGTCATCTACTTACTTCCATTCAAGAAAATAAGGAAAGGAAAACAGCGTTCATGCGTACGTACGGACTACCGTCTCCATGAACGGTGTTTTTCATTTCATTTATCTATCTATTATATATATATATATACTGAATATATGTGATATATAAATCATATTTTATATTCTGGAAGTAAGTAAATCATGATATAAGTAATAATAATGTCAAGAACAACAAGTCAAAACACCTACGATAAATGAAACGATTTTACCCAAAACGCTTCTTTAACATGGAATTTACAAAAGAATGGGTAATATAATGTCATAAGTGAACCATATATGATATCATAACAATGAATATGATTCTTTAATAAGTCAATGACATTATTTAAATCATTATACAGGAGGTTCGGACACATACGAAGCAAATCAGACCTAAGGTAAGGGAAATATCACAATCTCATTTTTATCCGAGATTGTTTATTCGTAAGTATTTACTGGGGTGTATTTTATCATCCACATCCATGTTTCATAAATATGTAATATTATTTCCATCCACCTACAATTGTTTAAATCCATTTTTACCCTTCGGTGAGTTTTTAGTAAAAGAAATGAAAGGAATATTTTTTCGTTTTTCGTACGAGGTACTTTTTGACTTTTCCGACAAAAGTACGAAGAATGTTTTTTTTAACTTATACGGCATGAATGGATTTTAAAAAAAAAAATTCCCAGAATCTTCCTTTACAAGTTTTCAAGTTTATTTTTAATCAACTTCTTTTATTTTAAAGTCGTATGACATGTTATGAAAGGAAAAATGTTTTTGAAGAAGAAAGGATATTTTCCTCAAGAATGGAGTTCAAGTGTTTTATCAAAATTATTTTCCATCTAAGATAATAAAGGGTTCTGTTTTTATCCCTATTATTACATTGATTTGATCATGTTGTGATGGAATTATTTTTATGAATTCCTTTATCTTATATGAATTGTTTTATGATGACATGTTGTTTAAGAATCCCATTTTTATTACATGGGTTACGCTATGATGTATGGTTTATGATTATGTTGCACACATAAGAAAGGATTCATTATAAAATGGGTGGGACCTATATCTCCCTCCAATGCATTGGGTAAAGATTTTATATCTCATGAGATAGACAGGGCTGGAACGGTAGGTTATACCGGTTCAGTGAAACCGGACTGAAACGAGGGTTACTCAATTCAGAAAGGGACTTTGTCCACTAAGATAGTCTTGGCAATGAGTCATGACTAACAAGAAATGATTTTACATGATTATGTGTGCATGCCACAAAGTTTCAAGTTTCATGTTATGATTATGGTGATCTCATTTTCACTTCTATGATTTATTCCATGTTAGGATATTATGATCTCTTTTGCAGGTTTTTGATTTTCAAAAAGATATGATATGATTTTTATTTCCTTTATTTTCCCTTGCTGAGCATTTGAGATCACCCTTTTATGTTTTCTTTTCCCCCGGATATAAAGAAAGGTTTTAGGTAAAAAAAGGAAGATCTTTATGGGAGATGTTGAAGATCTTTCACCACGATTAGAAGATTACGTTCCGAGTTTCCAAAGACACTAAACTATTACGATCCTTGTGTGTGTGTTTTTGTTATGTACTAAGTATTCCGCAAATGTAATGTAATGTCAATGTACGTCAGGCTTTGGGTCTCTACAGTTGGTATCAGAGGAAAGGTTTAGTCAACCTTTGGAAACTAGGATGCGAGAACTTTAGTGAGATACCTAGAGATATTTCTAAGGTATGTCTAGGGATGTCTCTAAGGTTAAGTATACGTATAGGTTATAGTACTAGAATTACGCTAACGATCATAGAATTAAACCTAAGATGTTAGATATTGAAGGTACTCCCCCTTTATTATGTTGTTTTCTCTAGCATGATTTTTTCCTCTCACACTATTCTTTTTGGGTTTTAGAAAATGGCTGGAAACAAGATGATTCATGATAATGGAGAATATGATGGACAATGGAATGATATTCTTCATAGTGAAATGGGATTTGGAAGTCCAAACATCATTATTATGCCAAATCAGCAATCTCATAATATGATCAATAAAGTAAAATTTGGTAAGTTTCCTGACTCGGCTAATAAGAGAAAGATGAAGTATCATGATGATCATCGAGGAAAAAAAGTTCAATTTCCCCTATGTAAATCATGTGGGAAGAGGCATCGAGGAGAATGTTTCAAAGGAACTAGAAGATGCTTTGGGTGTGGAAAAGAAGGACACAAAGCAAGTAAGTGCAAAGGAAAAGGTTCAGTTAACACCATGGATGAGGATAATGGTATTGCTACGACATCAACAATGGTTAAATGTTTTAAATGTGGAATGTACGGGCATTATGCAAACCAATTCCCTAAGGAAAAGTCTCATGAAGAGAATCAGTATGGTCGTATGGGTAGTATTTATGTTGATGATGATGAAGAGACTACAAATGATATGTGAGATGAAAGAATTGTTGAAGCTCGGTCAATGGTTTATGAAGGTAGTGGAATGATTACATGTTTATCAAGTGTAATGTTGTATAAAGAATCTCATGGTACTATTAAATAAAGAGACATCTAAGGATTGATACATTGTTGTCCTTCCTTGAGTTTTGAAAGTGTATGATTAATGGTACAAGTATCCATGAAAGGTTATTCAGATATTTTTGGAATGTAGATGATATGCGCATAATGAAGGGAAAATGAGAAAATGAAATGTTTAACAGTATTCATGAGCTCATGATTGATATAAGGACTAAGTGATTTCATGGTTTGAGTATATAGAATTTTGAGGATTTTAGTATGTGGAAAGTGTTAACTTTTAACTGCATTCATGTTTTCACTAAGGTTCAATGGGTATTCAAGAGAATACATGATTAAGGACTTTGAATGTTTGGAATGTGACCAACAAAACATATCTTATGATATATGGGGTTCAACGATGGTATTAAATCTCTGGTAATCGTTTTCACTATGTTATGAAAGTGGACTGTAGTATTATGGATAAGCCTAAAGACTAGAATGGATTATGTTGGACATACAATAGTATTGTTTAAGGATAGAAGTTATTTTTTCGATATTATTGATGGGATGTTATAGTAATGTAGTTTTAGAAAAAGGACAACCTGCAGGACGGGTGACAACCCATCGCGTCGGACAAGGCTGTGGGAATCGAACCCACAACCGAAGTGCGACTAGCCTTTATCACCTACCACTGGCCTACAGGAAGTCCCTGTTTAGTAGAAACTAGTTTTATTATATTAAGCAGTATGATATATGAAGTATAAGTCCATTTTAGGAACTATATGTGATTAATCTCACTATAGATCGACTTATGTATATAATTTTTGCTAACCTTTTGTTTAAGACAGATGGAATGACCCGCCATTCTATCACATGATCTGCTAACACTTCACGAATAACAAATTCAACTTCATTTATTTAAGAGATGAAGTGGAAATTGTTCAAGGCATGAACAAGAGTGAGATTGTACCAAAATAAAGAAAGTATTTATTCTAATTCAAATTTTCAACTTTAGGGAAATGATCTTGAAAACCAAAAATGTTGTCCTAGTGATCTTATACCTGATGAATCAGATGGTACCTTAGATCATCACAAATTTATGGATTTGTGATTACTGGCTTTTCCATAGCCATGTTCTCTACCACTCTCCATCAGAACATGATGGTTAGATTTCTCTTCCATATCCATATTTCCACCTATGTGGAAACCCAGTGATTAGTTTATTTGGGTAACTGTTACATTTCATACTTTAGTTTTTAAAGCCAAGTTTTGGTATTCCTTTTTACAATGTGGGTTTCTATTAAAGAAACTTTCGAATAGTAAACCATTTATAACCCCGACGAATTTCGAGGGCGAAATTCATTTTAAGGGGGGTAGAATGTAACAGCCCGAGATTTTATGAAAAATATTCTTTTTTATTTCACTAATGTCTTGTGTTGTATGCTACACCAAAAGGAGCTTGCACAATACGCATCCTTGACTTGCCTTGCATTACACGCAATCGCAACCTTCCTCGATAGCGTGTGTAGTACGCAATACCGAGTTTCACTAAACAACGATATGTTATTAAAATATTATTATAACTAGCCATTATGAATAGTAATAACCACTTTTTGAAATTTTGTAAATTTTATTTTTCAAAATGGACTTTATTTTTGGATTCGTAGTATCGAATTTAGCCTAAGGTGAAATTTTGGTACTTTTCGGATAACTTTCATATTCTGATGAATAGTAAAAATTACTAAATTTTAATTAATAACAACTTTTTTAATCGAAATAATTAATATTGATAAATTATTAATTTGAGTGGTTTTAAAGTATATTTAGAATATATTTTTACAATTTAATACAATGTTGGTCATTGGATGTAATTTCACATTTAAAGCAGTTATAAACAAGTGTCAATCTTTTGATAGTTATTATCTCTTAAAAACACGCTATTTGTTGTGACAGCGGAAATTAATTTAATTAATGCAACTTATATGTTTGGAATTTTGTAAAATAGATTTCATTTTTGAATTCGGAATATGAAATATAGCTTAGGATGAAATTTTGGCATTGTTCTGAAAAACATCAATTTTTGATGAATAGTGAAACTACTAAGTGGTAGTTAAAAAACTGAATTTTTCATAAAACTTAATTTTACCGCTTCTGTGAATGGAATTCCAAAAATCCGAGAGACACGGTTGATGTCAGTTAATAAAATGTGGTTCAATGAGATAAAAATAATTTTTTGGTGAATAGTAACTTTTTACTTTTTTTACCGCGGTTAATAGTAAATAGGGTAACTAAGGGTAAATATGATATTACTATTACCCTAACACATGTCCTAATTCTATTGGATAAGTGTAATGCGACCAAAAACAAACTTAGGAATAAAATATGACCATTTAGGCCCACTTGGATTAGATTAGGACATTTATTATTAATTTATTTAAAGAAGGGTTAAAATAGTTAAAATCAAAGTTTAATAAGTAAATCATTTTTAATATAGGGTTATACATAAGATAAATTCGATTGTAAATATTCATTAGAAAGCTAAATATATTTCTTACATTATGGTATTTTATTTGTAATTTTTAGACATCAAATAATTTAATTTATTTATGACACAATCATGATGCAGTAATTATCTTATTAATGAAATATTGACATAATTGATGTTATAAACACCAAAATAAATGTAATTTGAAACTTTTTATGAATTCCACTAATTTTCTAGGTTACTATGATATATTAATGATGATTTAATCAACTTGGTTCGAATATATAATTCTGTTATGACTTTCACAAAAATCATATATCAAATAGTGTCAAAATTGACACAAAATAGTTTTTAAATCAAATATTATATTATTAATTGTTATTTTATTTCTAAAAATCTAAGATTCGGCCAAATGACTTAGATAAGGATATATATATTAATAATAAACAATTTGGGGTTCTTTTGGCATGTTATAGTAAGTGTATTAACCATATAGTGAAAGAAAACAAAAAGACACGGTAAAAGTTAAATTATTTAACTTAGAGTTAAATCTAATTGATAAGGTTAAAATAATACCCTAAACTTGTCTAAATCCTATTGGATGATAGTATTGCGACCCATCCCCACTTTAGCTTCGAAATAAGACCCTTTGGAACCATTATAAACCGATTTTGACTTTAATATAAAATAATATTTTGAGATATTCCTAAGGTGCCCCTCTCCTCCCTTATAAAAGGGCACCTCCTCCCCCTCCTCCTCACACCAAATTGAGCACTCAAGCTCGGCCAACCCCTGCCATTTTCTCCTCTCCACTTCCCTAGAATAATCCTAGAGTTCCTGGTCTTCTTCAAAGACCAATCTTAGTTCCCTAAGTGGAGGATTCAAAGAGGCGTTCCAAAGAAGAGGTAATATCCATTACCGATCTTTTCAATTTCTTTCTTCTTCACCTTCTTCTTCTTTAGTTGTTTCATTATGAAGTAATAACATCAGTATCACTCATATACTGATATGTTATTATAAGTATGAAACAACCCTATTTCACCATCTATCCATCCTACGGAAAAAGAAATCACCGCGCGTGCGTACGTACGGAATACCGTCTCCACGCCGTGGTGTAATCTATTTTCCACCACCACCTTCCATGGATGGGTATAATGGTGTAAAGAATAACTATAAATAGTTATTAAAACATAATATTGATTCTGATATATTGTATAATCCACTCCAATTCAATTCAATATTTATGTAAATGATATCATCGCTCGTGCGTACGTACGGACTACCGTCTCCACGACGCGATGAGATTCATTCTCCATGTTAACCATTTAAGAATGATTATAAAGTATATATAAGAAATAATAATGAAATATATGACATTATAAAGCTACTGGATTTATGTATATATATATATATATATATATGTATGTCATCTACTTACTTCCATTCAAGACAATAAGGAAAGGAAAACAGCGTTCATGCGTACGTACGGACTACCGTCTCCATGAACGGTGTTTTTCATTTCATTTATCTATCTATTATATATATATATATATACTGAATATATATGATATATAAATCATATTTTATATTCTGTAAGTAAGTAAATCATGATATAAGTAATAATAATGTCAAGAACAACAAGTCAAAACACCTATGATAAATGAAACGATTTTACCCAAAACGCTTCTTTAACATGGAATTTACAAAAGAACGGGTAATATAATGTCATAAGTGAACCATATATGATATCATAACAATGAATATGATTCTTTAATAAGTCAATGACATTATTTATATCATTATACAGGAGGTTCGGACACATACGAAGCAAATCAGACCTAAGGTAAGGGAAATATCACAATCTCATTTTTATCCGAGATTGTTTATTCGTAAGTATTTACTGGGGTGTATTTTATCATCCACATCCATGTTTCATAAATATGTAATATTATTTCCATCCACCTACAATTGTTTAAATCCATTTTTACCCTTCGGTGAGTTTTTAGTAAAAGAAATGAAAGGAATCTTTTGTCGTTTTTCGTACGAGGTACTTTTTGACTTTTCCGACAAAAGTACGAAGAATGTTTTTTTTAACTTATACGGCATGAATGGATTTTTAATACAAAATTTCCCAGAATCTTCCTTTACAAGTTTTCAAGTTTATTTTTAATCAACTTCTTTTATTTTAAAGTCGTATGACATGTTATGAAAGGAAAAATGTTTTTGAAGAAGAAAGGATATTTTCCTCAAGAATGGAGTTCAAGTGTTTTATCAAAATTATTTTCCATCTAAGATAATAAAGGGTTCTGTTTTTATCCCTATTATTACATTGATTTGATCATGTTGTGATGGAATTATTTTTATGAATTCCTTTATCTTATATGAATTGTTTTATGATGACATGTTGTTTAAGAATCCCATTTTTATTACATGGGTTACGCTATGATGTATGGTTTATGATTATGTGGCACACATAATAAAGGATTCATTATAAAATGGGTGGGACCTATATCTCCCTCCAATGCATTGGGTAAAGATTTTATATCTCATGAGATAGACAGGGCTGGAACGGTAGGTTATACCGGTTCAGTGAAACCGGACTGAAACGAGGGTTACTCGATTCAGAAAGGGACTTTGTCCACTAAGATAGTCTTGGCAATGAGTCATGACTAACAAGAAATGATTTTACATGATTATGTGTGCATGCCACAAAGTTTCAAGTTTCATGTTATGATTATGGTGATCTCATTTTCACTTCTATGATTTATTCCATGTTAAGATATTATGATCTATTTTACAGGTTTTTGATTTTTAAAAAGATATGATATGATTTTTATTTCCTTTATTTTCCCTTGCTGAGCATTTGAGCTCACCCTTTTATGTTTTCTTTTCCCCAGGATATAAAGAAAGGTTTTAGGTATAAAAAAAGGAAGATCTTTATGGGAGATGTTGAAGATCTTTCACCACGATTAGAAGATTACGTTCCGAGTTTCCAAAGACACTAAACTATTACGATCCTTGTGTGTGTGTTTTTGTTATGTACTAAGTATTCCGCAAATGTAATGTAATTTCAATGTACGTCAGGCTTCGGGTCTCTACAGACCAGTTAGTGTTATGATGTGCAGATGTCTCAGTTATGTACCAATGTCTCACTTATAAATGTTAGAGTATGGAGTATATAGGAAGAGATCCTTATACTCTAGTTAATGATTTAGAGGTTTAACCCAAACCTTTAATTGATCTCTTATGGGATGTTTGGTGGTGACGATCCTAGTGTGATGGATTGAGTATACAACCATGTTCATGCTGGGACATGACCACATAAATGTGCATTTTGTCTAGAGACATCACCAAAGGTAGTTATAAACCTCAGTTAATTTCCCTTATAAAATCATGAGGTGAATTCATTTAAAGGCATCGTGATCTAGTTTTTGAAATTAATTGGACATTTAAGCAAACCATTTTTTAGAATAGTTTGCTGGAAGTGGATCAAATTTATTCTTCTTGATAGAATAAATATAGTTAGTGGGGAACATTCCTAGAATATCTTCGAGATAAGGTGAGTATAGTGCAGGCCAGTCCCTAATTTTCATGGAAAATATATCTTGACTATGATAATTAATATTTATTAGGATTTTACCATTTTATCGGAATGAGAATCATGTTGGTAGTGGCATTAGAGCCCCAAGAGCGTGCTTAAATGAGCCATTACGATGATGGTGATATCATAGCTCATAGTTGGTAGTAAAATAGTAGAACCTATGGTGGGGAGTAATATAGAATGTATGATAAAATATATAATTACATGATCATGTTTCTAGATTTATAGGTTCAGGTAAGTTCCGCATTGATGCTTTAGTTTTGAATTACAGCATTGAATCTAGTTTTGAAGACTTACGTACCATATGCAAAATGGGATGTTGGAGGTGTATTGGGAGTTTGGAAATGAAACACAGATGTTTAAAATGAAAATTCATAACCTGAGTAGGTTAGGGGTTGTTTTCATTTTTTTCCCAAATATTCTTGGGGATGGAAAGTTCTACGGTTGGGAGGTTGTAAGATCTCATGTTTTTTGGACTGAGTTGAAATACCAAGGATATTTTAGTTTTTCCATTTTGTGGATGTTCCATTATCTATACAAATATTATAAATCTAAATTTGGGAATTCTAACACTTAAATGTGTTTTTTGGTTAAGGTTTACACATTGGGAGGTGTCTCAAAAGTTAGGTTGAGTTTCCGAAGTAGTGGGCTTTGGAAGAACCAGTTTTTTGAGAAACAGAATGAGGTGCATAGTTGGAACATTGTAGCCCCTTTTCTTAAGGTTCAAGGTTATTTAAAAATAAAAAACCCCATGGGAGTAACCATGATACATGGTGTAGGTGTGCAGGGGTGACACATAAAGGTTGTGCCCAGTTTTCCCAAACTGTGCTCCTCGCCCTCACCCTTTGTTCCACTTAACTAGTATCTAATCATAGTTATGTGAAAAACATTTCTAACAATATATCCCAAACATGCACCCATATTTTAAAGGGATGGATTTAGGAAGTAAATCTCACATGCATGGGGCATGGTTAGCTAAACCGTGCATCCAAACCGTAGGGGTCTTGAAAGTAAAAAAATGATTATTTCCACCTCCTTTTTTAAATCCTCCACCCCTATTTTTATTCCTCCCACACATTAATCACCTTCTCACTCTACCACTTTAGATCCTCCTCTTTTCAAGGTAGTATTTGAGCTAACTCCTTCATCTATCCCCTGATTCAATTCTCGTTTATTGCAATATAAGTATCTCGGTAAGTGCTTCACTCCTCTAGATTCCTTTTTTCTATTTATCTCACCATTAACAATGTTATCAACATGAAAGCTATTTTTTCACTATTTTCAAGGTGTTTTTATGTTTCTATGATTTATTTAAAACTATATCAAATAAAATCTCAATATTGTATGAGTGGAAAATCCTAAGTATGAGGTAAGTGGTCTATATATTTTCCCTGAAGTCTCATTTTTTATATGATACAAAATTATTCCATGCACTGATGTTTTCCTGAGACACCTCTAAAATGAAAAAATTATGAAGTAAATACTAATGACTTGAATTAAATGGATTTTACCATTAAATTGAACTATTAGAGTTATTTTTACTCAATATAGAACACCATTTTGGGTGTTTCCTTAAAATGACATATAAATTAATAATTGTTTTCCAAATAAACCACCTATTAAGGTGAATTGTCTTATAAAATTTAAATGGGTTAATAAAATGGAAATAATTAGAATGTGGAAAGGTGTGACACTCTACTATTTAATTACTTAGTTACTGAACCTTATCCTAGGTGGTTGTGGCCTAAATTATTATTGAATGAACTCGGTGACTTGTGCATGGTGTGTATATTAGAATGGAAAATCTCATAGATTTAATATTTATAGTGTTATAAGTTTATGGATAGTTCACTTGGACTACAATACTTTTAGTGCATAATTGGCCTCTCTTAGATAGTGGATGGATAATGGAATGTATTTTTCACATGGCCCTTATATTATTGATAAGTAATTAAACATTATATATTTAAATGATACTAAGGGCATGAACACAAACATGAACCTCCTTTTTATCACTTTTAAGTGATTTTTTAGTGATTTTTTTATGAATTATTTAATTTTTATTAGGTATGGACAATAACATAGCCTATGAAATTTTATATTAATTTCTTGATGTTGGATATCTCAAAATAGAAATGACTTCTCATTAATTATGACACCTATTATATTAGAATATGACACTGACTATAAGATCATGGTTTGGCACTTGCAACCCCTAAGTATGATTACATATGTTATGGAATTGAATAGGGGATAAATGTATGGAACCTATACCCCCTAGGAATGATTGCTTATGGAATTAAAATGATGACATTTATCGGGGTACAGAACTTACGACCTCCATACATATTCATATCTCTAGATATAGGTCGGCCTGGTTATTACCTTGGGACCTTGCCCAAGTTGGTATAATTCTATTCTGAGCTAACCATTGGATGAGTTCCTTGGTCTTGATGGGGTCACCCTAGTTATTACCTTGGAACCTGGTCTCCATAGGTCTTATACATGATACATGATATAATTGGCGTATGTTGTAGTTGATGAATCACTATTTGATACCATTGTTTTTATTTATAAACTACCTTTGACCTATTTTATTTATACCTTTTGTCATGATTCACCTTATATTACGCTGATGGGTATGGAACCAGGGTATGAAACCCCTATTAATATATGATCCCCTTATGTGGATTCCTAGGAACTAATCCACGAGCTCATGCTGATATTTTTATATAAGATAAAATGATTGTATGACATATGCATACATATATATATATATACAGATGACGGTAGGTGTTCACATGTATTCTGTCTTAGAAAAAAGTATGTACGGTGGACCATGTGTCCTTGGGGAACCTGATTCTAAATTATTTATATTTATTTATTTATTTACTACTTTATCATTTATACATACACACTATTGTATCATATATTCACAGACTAAATTATGAGTATACAATATTGGTGGTGAACTACTAAGTATATCCCACACCCTGTTTGGGCATTCATTACACTAGGGTACCCAAAAAAGCCTCATTTTTTATATCTAGGTTTATGGATCATGATTGTATTTTCCATTCATACATGGAATCTTAGGATCATAGGACTGAGTTAGAGATCAAGATGCTCATGGGGTAGCCATTAAGTATATTGTTTTTATTATTGTTGTGTTGTTATGTATTTTTTCACCTATTGTATGATTACTACATAGATTATGTAGCCCATATGGACATGCATACATGATTGTAATTTGGAATTATCCACTTTTTCAGTTTATTGTTATTATATTCTACTACTATATCATTTATTTATATTGGTTATTTTTTTATTGATCTATATCTGACATATTGTTGTGCTAATAAGATCGCGAGGGTATATTATCCCCACTATACCATCATTATTCTCTCACTGATTT
The DNA here is from genome assembly GCA_963277665.1 of Viscum album. Classification (NCBI taxonomy): domain Eukaryota; kingdom Viridiplantae; phylum Streptophyta; class Magnoliopsida; order Santalales; family Viscaceae; genus Viscum; species Viscum album. Next base: position 58,147,395 of record OY728154.1, read on the forward strand.
TTAGTGGCCTCTGGAATATAGGGAGGCACACTCGAGGACAAGTAGAATCCAACAAAAGGTATCAATCTATGTTGCTCCTGAGTTAGGGCAAAAAAAATGAATGATTAAATATTAAAGAATAATTTTCTTTTCATGATTTCATGTTCAATATTCCACTACATAGAATTGATTTAAAAAATGTCATAATATTTTTTATATTTAACAAGGTCGAATTTAAAGTAAAAAATTTCATTTGTGGGGCGATGAAACACCCTGAAAATTTATTTTAAAACAATACTACACTCGATATTTTTCTTAACACACAACATTGAGATTTAAAGAAAACATGATACACTATGAAAATATTAATATGTAAATATAATCTTTATGACCTAGACATTAAAATGGAGGTATCAATATTAATAACAAAATTATGATAAATTTTTATAATTTTTTATATAATTTTTTTCTTAATACTTAATCACTCAGTTTTCAGTAAAATCATTTTATGTTTTAAATGTATGTTTTCATCAAAATTGTTTTTATTGCATTTTGTGTGGGGAAATTATAATATGTTTCTAATACCTTTATAAATTTTATTCAATGAAATGAATATAATTTTTGAAATACTCATGTCAATTTTATATTTTGGTTAATTCTTTTTATTTTTCTGAAATTTTTTTTAAGTGAATATTGAAGAATACTATTTTTTGTAAAACTGTCATTTATTTTCTCTAAATAGAGTAATTTAAATGGCCCATAATTTCTTTAATTTTATCATAAATTAAAATAAGTATTATTTAATTAGATATAGTCTAATTAATTATATATTAATCAATTCATATACTTTATTTTTTATAAGTTTATTTTAAGGATTAAAAACACATTTTTCTGAAAGTTGCTTCTCATTGCGTTTTATGAATTTATATTAAAATTTATTTCTTATAATTATAGAAATTTAACCTTGAAAAATGGATTCCCTGTTATAAAATATGATGGTTATTTTTAAAAAAATTATTCCCAATTAATTTTGGTCATTATTAATAGTAATCATAGTATATATGTGTTATCTTAGTAAGGGTAAAATAGGTAAAACAAGGTTAAAACTATGAGATAATGTGTAAAAATATCTATAATACTTGTATTTATTTTAGTTTATAATTTTTTTCTACCATAACCATCCAAGGTTATAAGATGTTGAAATTTATTTCCACTTTCATTTGATAATGTCTAAAATATGATTTTAAGTAAATGATAGAAACAAAATGTCACTGTTTTATTTAAATATCTCTAATATTTTTTCACAGGGATAAAAAAGGATTTATTGGATTAAAAAATATTATTTTAAATATTAATTATTTTTTATCATATTAATTAATTTTTAATTTTTACTGATGGAATAATTACCATAGGTTCATACATAATATGGACATTTTGGTTATTCAATTAATAGAAAAATCAAGAAAATATTTTTTTAAAACATTAAAAGTAATAAAAATTGAAATATTTATTTTTTTTCATGAATTTTATAGATAAATACCCATTTTAGTTATATATTAATGTTTTATATTTAAATCATATTACTATTTATTTCATTAAAGTCGAACTATGTCAATTGTCCTAAATTGACATTAATGGTATATTCTATTAAATAATATCTTAATTATTGATTTAAAATTCATAAAAATTTTATCTTTGGGAAATTCATTTCTATATGATCTATAATTTAAACCATTATCCACTTATGTGTCAATTTTCATTTTATAGTAACTTTTTTGAGTTCGATAGAGTAAAAAAATTTGATATCACAATAATCATCAAAAGGGTTAATGAGGGGATAAAAAAAGAGATAGGGGTAAAAAACTATATAAAATTTTAAAAACATTATTTTATTAGAGTAATTACACTAATAATAATATTAAAATTTAAATATTTTTTTTCCACTTTAACAAGAAAATTAATTTATACTATTTTAATACTTCATGTAATTCTGAGGGTGTACCTCCCCTCACTTATAAAAGGGTGTGTATACTCTTCTCTTCCTTAATCCTTTTGAACACTATATTTTGGAAAATACCTACCTGAGTCACTCCCATAGAAACATACCCACATCTTAGAGGTATTTTAATTACAAAAATTTAAACATTATATGTCTTAATGTTTATGTCAAAGTGAGTTATCAAAGGGTATGGTATAAGTCCTAATTGACCAATTTAATGTGTATTTATTCATTTAATTTCATAAAATGTCATTTAACCGTGATAAAATAATAAAATATTCTTTTAAATATACTTAAAATTTTGGATGATTATGGTTCAACTATTTTTCATCTCTTTTTTACATCCTATGGGAAATGAAAACATAGCACATGTGTATGTGTGGATTACCACCTCTATAAAACGATGTGCTTTGTGTTTTATAACTACCTCACAATTATAGTTATTATGATAGATTTAATTAATATATATGATATTCCGGAAATAATTATAGTTCTTTAAATATAATATATCATCTTTTTTTACTTTTACTTCTATTGAAAAATGATAACACCATTAATGCGTATGTGTAGACTACCATCTCCCTGAGGTGATGTGGTTCGTTTTACATTTATGAAATTCATTTATTTTTATAAAATTTTATTTAATATATAAAAATTATAATATTTTCATTATTAAGATTCTTTATATAATTGACAATGACACTTTTGACTATAGTCATTATACCAAAACTATTTTAGGATTATGAACCGAATATCCTAAAAACATTCAACTTCAATATAATTGATTAAGAAACTAAATAATAAAAGGTCATAAATAACATAAAATTTATAATTATAATTTAATAATCATGAAAATTTTTCTTATGAAATTAAATAACTGATATAATTTTATTAGTTATGAGTTAAAGAATAAATGATGCTTGATGATTTTTTAGGTACGAGAATTCCAGTCACAATTCACTTTCCTTGAGACTTAAGATATGTTTTATTTTATGTCATGTATATACTACCTTATATATTTAGTCAAAGTTATTATATAAAAAATTAATTGTTTACAATTCAATTAAAAGTTATTTCCTTTAAATTTTTCATTGGTTAGAAAATTATCAAGTCATAAGGGGTTTTCTTTTAAAGACTATTTTAAACATTTCTAGGTTTCTTTTCTTACAATTTTTCTTCAATATACCTATTTTATTTAAAATTTGTTCTATATAAGATATTATTTATACATAAATTTTTTATAAAAAGCATTTTTATATAAACCTTAATTTATTTAAAAGGCTTAAAAATGAATATTCTTCTCATTTCTCGAGAGAGGTACTTTTCCTGAAGGTGTAGAAATAATAATTGTTTTACCTTTTATGGCATGAACATAATTACCCAACATCATAACTTTTCATTGATTTGAGTATTCATTAAAAAAAATTCATTATAACTTTCAAATAAAATAATTTCCAATATTTTTTGAAAAGTTTAATTTTAAATATATTTTTAAAGAAAGGGATATTTTCTATTTTATATGAAATTTGAAATTGTTTTTGTATATGGGTTCAAATGAGTTTTTCATTGTATTTATAATTAAGATTTGTAAGATTATTTTTTTTATGATACAATACTTGATAATCATAGATAATGGTGGTGAAATTGACCACGTTGTCAAGTGTGTCAAATTAGTTGTTCAGTTTTTGACTAGAATTTATGTCGTATAGTAGAAACCCTAGGTCGTCTCTCGATAGAGCCTTATATCATTAATTCAGAAATTTTGTTTTCATTTTAAAAATAAAAGGTTAATGTGATTTTGTAAAACTTTGGGTTTTATGATTTAATATAGTAAAATAAAGAGTAAAGTGATAAAAACAAATTGGAATTTAACAAAAGTAATTAAACATGATCAACCTAAGGAAATATTGTGAAGCTCATCCTTCATCGCTTAAATAGATAGGGTTATTATATTTTAATATATGGTTTGTAACACTTATAACCATAATGTTACTGATTTTATACTCGGATAACTCATAGTTTTTAATTGTAAACACATAATGATTCACTGGATACCACCGATAATTGTGTGATTTGTGTTCGACTTGATAACTGAAACTCCCCAAGGAAACACAGGAAAAAATTGATGCGCTATCCAGGGTTGTATGTTATTTAAATGTGTTACCATGACTTTAAATTGCATGTACATGATAATGTTTGTGTGAGTTCAATTAAAATATTTGAACCACACAAACACTATAATTGAAAGGGGGAAGAAGAAGTGGTGAACAGTGTGTGAAACATCACATGAATGGGTTCCCCCAAAGATGATCATATGAGTTGAGCATGAAATACCAGTACATAACTAAATAGAATAATAATTTATGATGATAAAAACAACAGACTAACTTGTAATTAAAAATATCATTGAAATATTACAAACACAAAGCATGGGATTTACATCACGTTCCTCCTTGGGTGATCAAAAGGAGTTTATAAAGTCTTGGAGGGGAGGGAAAAAGCATATGTTGAAGTATCAGTTACCATAGAATAAATAATTTCTAGGTCTGATGAGAAGACTACTTTGGGACTCCAAAATGGTATCGCCTTTCTTCCTAGTCTAACTTCTAAATAGGGTGCCCAAGGTCTCTTTTTATAGGCAAATTGGAAGGTTCTTTTGATCACCAAGATTGTTTAAAATAACTTCTCCCACTATTTTAGACCACTAGAAAGTATTATCTCACTTTAGAGAAAAATTAAAGGTTATATACCCACCTCTTGAATATCTTTAATGAAAATTGGACACCATTTGGACAACTACATCTTGAGATACTAATAAAATAAAGTACCCATCTTTTCTCTTTGTACATATTTGATTCCCTGGAGAGATCAGTTTGGATGGGAGTATTAGATGCTGAATGGGGATTGGGGTTTTTCATATGAAATGTATCCCATTATATTTTGGACCATCCCACAAAAAATCATCACCTTGGGATTCAATTTCTAGTGTAAGTATGTGGTTTAGTCGACTGGTGTGCTTAGATCCTGTGCACATTGGCCCATTTTTCTTAGACTCCATCACGGTCCCTCCAAATCACCTCCACCTACAATGTAATTATCAAAAAAAGTAACATTTACCTTTTTAAAAGTGTTAAATACAAAATAATTTAATAAAAAATGAAGTGAAATTTGTTATTATACTTGTAATTTTCAATACAAAACTAGTTTAATACATTGGTATAAGGGTTAAATAAAACATTGAATTGTGGTATGATCACACCCTAATACCTAAAAATTTGGACTATTGGGAAAATTATAATATCCTAATCATGTCCCCTACCTAAATAAAAGGTTTTAAAACAAACAAGATTATTTTTAAATGAAATTCATCATGTATCATTTATGGAATCAATTTTCTTATCAATTTTCTTTTCTCATATTCAAATTTGTTTGACTTCATTTGTTCACCCATGCAACATGTCACAACCTACCTCAACTAAAAATTTTCCCTATTCGCTAAAGGAACATATGAAAGTAGAGTTATTCTCTTTTCCTCGAGTTCATTTTATACTACCATATGCTTTCCAAGATTCTCAGTTCTCTGCAGGCAGAAACTAGTGTTCTACTCAAGAGGACTTCCAACAGGTTGTTCTTAGGTTCAAGGTTTGGTAGGATTTAATGTTTAAAAATATGAGGCAAAAGAGGAGTTTTTAATCTGTTATGTACAAAACATGCCATAATTCGATAAGTGTTCACAATTAATGTACACACTCAGCCCCTCACAAATTATATTACCTCCAAATCACTATCCCCATTGTCCATTTGTGTCGGTCACAACCAAGTAGTGAATAATAATGAGTAACCATACTATTTTTTCAATTTTATTCTTTTGTTCTATTTTTTTCTACATACAGAACTATTTTTTTAATATATAGTTTTTTAGATAAATAGGAAAACATGTGTAAAACAATGATTCAATTTGTCTTGTGAACCCACATCACAAGGAAAATGTAGGAACCCTTTATATTAACCCATAACAATGATTCTCTAACCAGAATTACCCTGGAAACACCCTCTCACTAGCACTTTCTGAAAATAAAAACAATAATACACACAAGATATGGGTAGGTAGGAATAAATTAGCTTGTAATGTGGCTACCTAATAGGCATTTCATGGTATCTAAGGCTTAAGAAGGATAAAAATATAAGGTGGCCAAAAATAGAGGTTAATTGTATAAAGGTATTTTTAATGAACGATTATCTCTATCCTGAATGTAGTATACTTGAATCTTATGGCTTCAAATAGAATCTAGTCAAGTTCAAGTTTCTCTACATGACCCGAGACTCTCAAGAAAGTGATTAAAAGTAAGAATATTCAATAAAGGGAATAGAATGTCTATAAGGTAAGGGATTAAAATATTGTTCAGTGCTAATGAGGCATGGGATTCCAAAATTCATTAAACACATAAGAATGATTTGAAAATAAAAATTCTATAAAAATATTCCATATCAACATTCATTTAAAAAACATTTTTATAAAAACAATGTAATTTTCCGCAAAAATGAATCAAGTATAAAAAATAATTTTGGATATTCTTTTTAAGATCAATATTTATCTAAAAACAAAAAAATGAATAAAAAATGAAAAAACATTTTTTTGTTTTTTTGTTTTTGTTTTTTATCCTGACTGTTACATTTTACCCTGCCTCACACCTAAAAATTATATTGTCCTCAATGAAGTTATTTTAAATATATATATAAGAAAATAAAGGTAGGGATAAGGGAAATCCTACTAAGTGGTTTCATATATGGAATCTATCAGTTGGATTTCCTCCATGATATGCTTTGGAAAATCTTATATAGAAGTGTTTGAGCATCTTCCAATTGAAAATAATCCTTTGTCCACTCTTCTCATGAAAAACCTATATAGCACCAAGAATATAAACATTAGTAATGGTATAAGGACCAAGGCATTAAGAACAAAGCTTACTTGGGTGGAGATTTAGCCTAGAATTATACATGAAGGCCTTCTCACCAATCTGAAACTTCCACTGATGGATCATCCCATGGATTTCCTTGGTTTTCTTTTTATAGATTCTATAATTCTCATATGCATCATGCCGAATTTCTTCCAACTCTAGAATATGCAACTTCTTATCCGCATATACATTTGAGATATTCATATTACATTGTTTAATAGCCCAATATTCATGGTTCTCTACCTCTACTAGGAGGTAGAAATCCTTTCCAAATGTAATCCTATATGGTGACATTGCTATTTGGGTTTTAAATGTTGTACAGTACTCCCAAAGTGTATCATCCAATCGTAAACTCCAATCTTTCCTCTTGGGTTGTACCATTTTTTCCATGATTTGCTTAACTTCCCAATTTGAGATTTCTGATTGTCCATTATTTGGGGGGTGATATGATATGGAGACTTTATGTACAACCCCAAACTTACAAAGTAAACTTTTTATGTTGCGATAGAAAAAATGTGAATCCTGATCACTAATGATGAATCTCGATAAACCAAACCTACTAAAAATTTGGGACCTCACAAAATCAACAACCACTCGAGATTCATCGGCCCTAGTGGCCTTTGGTTCCACCTATTTAGATACATATTTAATATCCAATAAGATGTACAAAAATCAAAATTAATTTTGAAAAGACCCCATGAAGTCAATTCCCCATGCAACGAAGATCTCACAAAATAAAATGGGCTATTGGGCCATTTCATTCCTCTTAGAGATATTCCCTATGAATTGATATCTAGTACATGACTTAAAAAAACAATGGGAATCTTTATACAATGTTGGCTAATAAAGTCATAAGTCAAGGACCCTTAGAGTCATACGTTGAGATCCAAAGTGTCCCCAACAAGCTAGAGTGTAGAAGAATGTCAAAATAGTGGTGAACTCATGGTTAGGGACACACCGACAAACAACTTGTTCACTACAAATTCTCCAAAAATAAGGGTCATCCCAAATGTACCATCTAGAATCATGCCTATGTCATTGGGATTGTGAAGTGTTAAAATCAGTGGGTACACTTGATGTTGCTATAAAATTCATAATGTTCACATACTAGGAGGTAAGGTCCACAACATCACAATGGTTCTTATGAGGGAAGAATTTTCCAATGGGGAGGAGTGAGTAAACATGATGGTCCAGTGGTTGGGAAACCCTACTAATGTGGCCATCTACCACATTTCCCACTCCTATCATATATTTAATCTCAAAGTCAAACTCCTAGAGGAGAATCATCCACCGAATGAGTTGGGACTTTTCTTTAGGTTTCTTTAGGAGGAAACGAAGGGAAAATGATCAAAAAATACAATGATTTTTGACCCGAGAAGATATGAATAGAATATTTACAAGGAAAAAAATAAAAAGAAGTTCATTTTCAATGGTTGTATAGTTTTCCTAGGTAGGTTCAATGGTACATGAGGCATACACAATGACATGAGGAGCCTTCTCAACCCTTTGTGATAAAACTTCCCCTACTGAAAAGTTAGAGGCATCACACATAAACTCAAAGGGAAGATCCTAACTTGGTAGTTTGATGATAGGTGGTGATGTGAGACTCCTTTTTAGTGAATTTAAAGTATCCTCACAATTGTTTTCAAACACAAACACAGAATATTTATGTAATAATCGGGATAAGGGAAGTGCGGTCTTACTGAATTCTTTAATGAGTCGGTGGTAAAAACCAGCATGAACCAAGAAAGATCTCACCACACAAACACATTTTTGATATAGAAGGGTTGAAATAAATTAAATTTTTTTGTCTACTTGAATTCCCTATTTTGAAATAACAATTCCAAGAATTATCCCTCGTTCAACCATGAAATGTCATTTCTTGTAATTTAATACTAGATATTTTTCTATGCAACAACGAAGGATAGAACCTAGGTGATCCAAATAGTCATCAAAGGAAGTTCCATAAACTGTGAAATGATCCATAAAAACTTACATGAAATTCTCTAGGTACTCAGAAAAAATACTCAACAGACATCACTGAAAAGTACCAGGAGCATTACATAGACCAAAAGGAATCCTTTTGTACACAAATTTCCCAAATGTATAGGTAAATATTTTATTTTCTTAATCCTTATGGGATATATGGATTTTAAAATAACCTGAATATCCTTCACGGAAACAATAATTGGTCTTACCAGCTAATCTTTCTAACATCTGGTCAATGAAAGGTAGAAGAAAGTAGTCCTTTCTTGTGGATTGATTCAGTCGACTATAGTCAATACAGACTCGCCAATTATTTTTCACATGTGTTGGAACCATTTCATTCCTTTCATTAGAAACTACAATTATTATAGTTTTTTAGGCACAATTAGAACTGGTCTAACCCATTTACTATATGATATAATATAAATGATCTCAACGGTAAGTAATTTTCTGACTTCCAATTTTACCACTTCAAGGAGAGTGAGATTCAATTAGCATTGAGCCTGCCTTACAGGCTTATCCTCATAATCAAAAATTATATGGTGCATACAAATAGATGGGATAATCTCGAGAATACCAGCCAATGTCCATCATATCTTCTTTTTACACTCTCTCAAAATATCATGTAGTTTTGATTCCTATTGTTGAGAGAATTTATTAGAAATAATGACGGGAAATTGGTCAATAACCTCAAGAAAAGAATATTTTAAATTAGATGGAAGTGGTTTTAATTCCAACACCAGGGATTTCTGTATTGAGGGAGGGGATTTAGGGGGAGTGAGGTCTATGAAATTTTCTATCTTCACATGTTTATTCTCTAGTGATAGAGAATCTATTAAAATGAGATTTTTAGAATCATCGACAGTCATGGGTACCTCAGAATGAACACACTCATAAATTAAAGCACAAAATTTACACTTTTCAAGACCCACACAACACTCAAAACATGAATCAAATCTCAAATCATACAAAGGTGAAGAATAAAAAAAATGAATTAGAGTATGGGTCAAGGAGATAATTTTTTGTGTGTGTTTTATTTGGGATCACTTCCATTGAATAGATAGGAAGAGTGGAGTTCTCTTCAATGGGGTGTTTCATAGCCTCAAGGATGTTAAAACTTACCTTTTCACCACTAAAACCCATGGACAATGTACCATTGTGAACGTTGATGATCAATTTTAATGTTTTGAGGAATTTCTTCCCAAGTATGAGAGAGGAATGTCCTTGGGTTTGGGTATCCTCCATCTCAAGAATATAGAAGTTGGTGGAGAAAATGAGATTCTTCACTTTTACAAGGACATCCTCAACCACTCAGGATGGGTGTGTTATGCTCCATTTGGTAAGTTGCACTATGATTCATGTTTTTTAAAGCTCTCCAACTTGTAGAGAAGCGTACACAAATTAATTCATTACATTAATTGAAGAACCTAAATCTATCATAGCATCTGAAAAGAATGTCTCCCCTACGGTGAAAGGTATTGTGAAAGTTCCTAGATCTTTGCACTTGGTTGGATTTTTTGGTTGACTCTAGGCTGAGCCATTACTTCCTATTTTGACTCTCTCATTCACCTTCAGTCTCATTGATGGGTGCAAATATCTTTAAGAAATTTCCCATATCGAGTGTTTATTTTAACGGCATCCAATAAAAGAATGTGAACTTGCACATTTTTAAATGTATCTATTATTTATTTATCAATTTCATTATCAAAATTATTCTCAGATTCAGAGAGTATTTTGGGGAAATGAAGAGTAATGGATTGTTAATGGGAATCCTCAAATATGATTGATTTACCCTTTTGGTTTTTGCTTCACTGGAATCATTTATGGGTGTATAAATAGTTTTTTCAAGAGGGGGACATACCTATTGTGTAGAATCAGTAGAAGGAAAAACTTATTTACCATTATGAAGTGTAATGTCACATAAATTACCTTTGTCCTTTGGATAAGCAATGGGTTTGGATGGTAGTTGTCCAAAACCTTGCATCTTGATCTCACTGATAGTGCTTTCCAATTTTACCACTAGATTTTGTAATTCTTGAATAACTGATTGTGTGATCTATTAGAAATAGAGGTTTTGGGATGTCATTTGCTTCACCATGTCTTAGAGGCTTGGTTCACATTTTGGAGGAGGAGGAGGATTATTCTGAGAAGTTAAGGGATAGAAAGATTTCATACCATGGCCTTGTTGATACCAACTTTACTTGGGGTAGCTCGGGTTGCCTCCTTGTTGGTATTGTGGTTGTGCTTTACACCTGGGGTTTGGATTTGGACTAAATGGTTCTTTCTTGAAGGGTAGTGCTTGCTGAAAATGATGCCTTGAGAATACTGTTATGCAAGACTCGGATGAATCCTGAAGTTTTCGGTACTGGTCAAAAAAATTAATGTTATTAGAATAAATACCATAATGTAATGGAATAGAAGAAGAGTTTGAGTTACCTTGTGCTTGATCTAATTTCCTTAGAAGGGTATTCATCTCATAAATTTTATTATATAACTTTTTTCTAGGTCTGAATGACTCACCTCGTGAACTATTTGGGTTGGTGTAATTGCTCGTGTACCAAATTTTTGTGCATTTTGATCCATGTTGGCTATTAAGTCATGAGCGACGGAAGGAGTTTTATCAATAATGGAAACACCTGATGCAACATATATAATTTCATGATTCATGGGGAAAATTCTCTCATATAATTATTTAATTAGAAAATTTTCACTAATTTAGTGGTGGGGGAAACTTGAGCAAAGTCTTTTCAATCTCTCCCAATATTCATGAAGGGTCTCTCCTTGTGATTTCCTAATTCTACATATTTATTTTTCTAATTGATGCCTTTCAGGAGGTAGGGAAGAACTTATCTATAAATATTCATTTAGTTTTATTCCATCTCCCAATTTTGGTAGGCAGGTAGTATATCCATTCTTTGGCTACACCATTAATGGAGAAAGGGAAGGGCCTAAACTTAATTAGGTCCTCAAACACATTTTGGGGTTTCATGGTGGAGCACAAAATGTGAAAATATTTGAGATATTTTTGAGAAACGTCACCAAGAAAACCATGGAATTTGGGAAGTAGGTGGATGATTCTTGATTATAGCTCAAATTTGGCTACTTCCTCAGGATATTGGATGTACTCAGGTTGGTACACCACATCCAGGGAGGTTAGTTCTTTTAATGTTTGATTATTTGCAGCCATGTTTTATTGGTTTTGATTGGGTTCAATTTTTGAGTAGTTTAGGACCACATGAGGTTAAAAAATGGTTTCCTAAGTATTAATTTATTGAACTACTCTAGATTCTCTAATTTTTTAGTGAAGTTTCTTTTCAATTTCAGGGTTAAATTCATGCATTTGTTCTTTTTCTTATCAGGTCATGCAAATAATATGTAAAGTTTTTTTTTTACTTTTTATGATTGAATATAGATAAAATAAAAGAACTGAATACTTTTATAGGGAGAAAATAAAAATTTTGTTATACTAGATAATGAGAAAGTTAGAGAAGAATAAATAGAGAGGGAGCGGGAAAGAACACACAAAAACAGACAAAATAACAACAAAAATCCAAAACAAAAACAATCAAATGGGAGTGGGATATTGAAATGAGTATTAATTAAGAAGTAAAATAAATAAATAAAAATTATCTTGGATCCCTGGAAATGGCACCAAAATTCAATCGCGTTGTTGAGCACGTCAAATTAGTTTTTTAGTTTTTTACTAGAATTTTTGCAGTATAGCAGGAACCCTATGTCGTCAATTGAAAGAGCCTTAGATAATTAATTAAAAATTATAGTTGTGATTATTAAAATATAAGGGGAATAGAATATTGGAAAACATGTGGTTTTATGATTTAATATTACAAAATAAAGAGAAAAGCAATAAAAACAAAGTGGAAGTTAACAAAAGTAATTAAATGTGATCAACCTAAGGAAATCTTATGATGATCATACTTCACCACTTAAAATGATAGGGTTATGATATTTTAATACCGAGTTTGTAACATATATAACAATAATATTACGTAGTCTATACTTGGATACCTCCTAGGGTTCAGTAAAAAACACACAATGATTCACCGGATACCGTCGATGATTGGGTGATTCGTGTTCGACTTCATAACCGAAACTCATCAAGGAAACAAACAAATAACTAGATGCACTGTCCAGGTTTGTATATTATTTAAATATGTTACCATTACTTGAAATTACATTTCTATGATAGTGTTTATGTGAGTTAAAATAAACAATATGAACCACACAATCACTATAATTGAAAGGGGTAAGAAGAAGTGGTGAATGGTGTGTTAAACATCACATGAATGTGTACTCCCAAACATGATCATATGAGTTGATCATGACATAATTGTACATAAATAAATAAAATAAGAATATAGGAAGATTAAAAACCACATAAAAACTTGAATTAAATATATTATTGAAATATTACAAACATGAATCTTCAGATTTGTATCACATTCCTCCTCAGGTGATCACAAGGAGTTTAGAAATCCATGGGAGGGGAGGAAAAAGAATTGGTTGATGTAGCACTTACCATAGCCTCAAAAACGTCTTGGTATGATGAGAATAATACTTTGGTACTACAAAATGGAATCACCTTGCTTTATGTTCTAACTTCTAAATGGGGTGCCCAAGGTCTCTTTTTATAGGAAAATTATAAGGTGGTTTTGAGCACATAAATTGTGTAAAACCACATCACCCATTGTTTTTGAAATCCAGAAAGTCTTATTTTTCTTTGTAGAAAGCTAAAAAGGTTTATCCCAACCTATTTAATATATCCACTAAAAATTTTTCACTTGTTTGAATACTAAATCTCGAGATATTGATAAAATATAGTACACCACTTTTAACTTTGTTCAGATTTGATTACCTAGATAGATCAGTTTGGATAGGCATCATAGAGGAAAAATGGGGCATGTGTTCCTTCATATCAAATGTAGTCCATTATATTTTGGACCATACAAAATAATTTCATCTGATTTTGTTTCATGCCTTAGTAGACATATGCAGTTTAGTCCACTGATGTTCTTGGATCCCATGCAGATTGGACCATTTTTCTTGGACTTCATCATGGGCCCTCCAAATCACCTCCACCTACAATTTAATTATCAAAACAAGTAACATTTACCTTTTTAGTAGTGTTAAATAAAAAATAATTGAATCAAACATGTAGTCTAATTTTTTATTATACTTGTAATTTTCAATACAAAACCTGTTTAATACATTGGTATAAGGGTGAAATAATATAGTGACTCATGGTATGGTCAGAACCTAATAAAAATTATACAATGGGTGATCCCGATACAAATTATACAATATGTGGGCCCAATATATCTCTTTAATGCATTGGGTAATGTTCCTTGTCTTAAAAGGAAAGAAAAAGGGAGTTAATTGGGGAAGTTCCTCCTATGTATTTAACATGGATCTAGTTATTTATGAAATAATTGGACATAGGTTATGAATAAAATTATTTATGATAACTATAGAGGTTTTTATTTATTTATATGTTTTTAAAGGTTTTATTTGAGATAGAACTATTTTCACATGTGGATATGACTTCTTTTATACGCTCAAATAATAATGTGAGAAAGGTAAAAATTTTACGGTTTTAATGTTTTTTACAGGATTAACTAGATTCCAATATTTGTATATCCCTTAATGAGATTTTTTATTCTCATCCACTGTTTTAAAATGTTTTTAATAAAGATTAAAGATGATAAATATGAATTATGATGTCTATATTTGAATAAATGAAATTTTCCCTTTTCAAAGAAAATGTGACATGAATGAAACATGAGTGTAAACTTAAGAATATTTTTTTTATGAAAAAATAGAAATTGTGTGTCATTAAACCCTATGTAATGTAATTATTTTCCTATTTTTCGAAAAAAATAAACCTAAATGATAATGGGAATGTTAGAAAGTGCAACCCTTTTAATTACTCAAAATTATGGGTCAATTAAGGTATGGGTCATTATAATTACCATCATAAAGTAGTCTTATAATTGGTGGGAATAAATATAGGGAGCCATATATTGAAATATATTTTTGATATATATATATATATATATATATATATAATTTTAACTAATAATTGATAGTAAGTAATAATAAAATCTTTTAATATTATGAAAAGTCTTTTGACGTAAATAATAGTTTTATTCAATATATTTTATGATTTTATTTAAAAGATAAGTTATAAAATTTTATAATTTTAAAAAAATTAACATAATTTTTGGAATTATCAAACAAATATTATCTTTGGTTTAGGTTTTTATATTTTTCTAAAAAGGTTAATTTTATGTGAATAGTGAAAAAATGGTTTTATAAAATCTATGATATTTAATAATTAATTAGGATATTACCAGAAAATATAGATATTTGAATCCATTTAATTAATCAAATATTTATTCTATAAGTAACATTATTTATTTATAAATATTAAAAGTAATCTACCAACATAAATTTTATATTTTAGAACTTAAGTTGAATCTACTTTTAAAACTATTTTAGTATGTTGGTTATCCTAAACTAAATTTTTATCACTTTTAGAAAATGAATATAATAAAATTTATTTATTAATTTTTATTATAATTTCCAATATGAATGACAAAAAAATGAATTAATTTGGTAAAAAACTAGTTATTATGCTAAAAGCCAAAGTTGAAATAGGGTTAACCAAATGGGTAAAAGGTATAACATGTCAAAAACATGTTTCTAGTTGAGTGGTTGATGTTTAAATTTACCAAAACATATATTAAATCCATTATTTTCCATTTTTAATATTTATTTATGTGTGAAATGTGTTCTCTCTTTATGTTAAGATGAAATGATTTCAAAAATTCCACTCTCTCCATTTATAAAATGGGATTTCCACTTCCCCATTAACCCAATATAAATTTTGGTTTCCTATTGAAACTATAACCTTTTTACTTCCCATATAAAAATTTACCACTTCCTTTAGGTTATATTGATGATAATTTATCCTAATCCCTCCATTTATAAGGAGTCATCTGAGGGAAAACTCATGTTCATGATGTGAGTATTAATCATTCCCTAATTTCTTTCTTTTCTTTCAAAAATTTTAAATTATAATTTTATAATTTTTATATAATGAAATATTTATTGTTTTTATGATAAATTTTATTATTCTAATTTCACAATCATTAACAACATTTCCCCTTTTCCTCTAATAAAAAAAACTACATTCATGTGTTTCTATAGACTATTTCTCTACAAGGAGACATATTCCATTTTCACCGCCACCAATATTAGTATGTTATAAGGATAGAATTGGTAAATATATGAGAAATATATAATTCAATAGTTATTATTAATATATAAATTTTAATACACCTTTATTTCCTCTCATACTCTACGAAATGAATATGCTAACCATGTGTACATGCCGACTACCACCTCCAAGAAGTAACGTATCTCAGTTTTCATCTAGTTTTTTTATTATTTATTAAAACTTATTAAAATATAATTTAAAACCTTAAAAATAAATAAATTTTATAATTTTATTATGTAATATATATATTATTTCAAAATAAACCACTTTCATAACCATGCTCAACCATCAATTATAGTATGTTCTTATTTTGATTAATTTAACCACCTACATGAAAAATAATATAAATCATTATCATGGATGGATATAGAGAATTATATAATAGTATTAATATAAATAAATAAATAATACATTAATATTTTATGGTTCTATAATAGTTACATTAATGATAAAACTATTTATTAAAATTCCACCTTTTTATTCGATAAAAATAAAAAAACTAGTTTATCACCAATTTGTATCTTCCCAAAACATATTAATGTTTAACATTAAATGAATAATGGATTTAAAAAATTAATGAAAAAAATTCACATATCCTAAATAATATAGGAATTATGAACTTATAGTAAAGGAATGATGATGGACATCAACAATATAAAACACATGTGAAACATTCAAAATTTCTAACATGTGATAGAAAAATTAATTCAAGATTGATTAATATATTCACAATGAATGGATATAAATGAAGTATATAAAATTTATAATGAAATAAAAATGCTCTTAAATTGGTTATTAAGATAGTAATAATTTTTATACATGAGGTTTTAGAGTTTTCAAAAAAGAAGGAATTCAAGGTGATGTTTTCATCGAATCAATTTCCCAATCATTAGGTCATAGGATTTCCTATATAAATTTTCTCTTCAATGTTTCTTTGATTCAACCATTACAAAATTAAATGTAACTCTTAGACCCCAGTTAACACAGATCCATTCCATTATTTTAATACATTGTCATGATTACAAGAAATTTAGTCCCAAAGGACCGATTAGTTTAGCAGTCTTGGAAAAATGATAACATACATGAACTTTACATTAAAATTTATAATATTAAATACAATATAAATAATCCTTTGAGAACTCTATTATTATCCTAGATTAAACATGTATATAAATCATAATACACTTCTTGGAATCTTGGGAAAATAAAACATAAAAAACGGTCAGCTCAAATGCTAAGTAAGGATAGACAATATAGTGGAAGCTATCATAAATAATCATAAACTTTTATGGAAAGGTATAAAATTGAAATAAAATCCCTTTAAACATAAATGTATTCATAATATAGAAAAGATAAATCAAATAATTCCATTTAATTATTCACATGTATATTCTACTAGTCTAATAATCACATGTAACATTAATAAGTAATCTCATAATGATGGAATGAATAATGTCGGAAATCTTAGCCACAAAGTCAAGGCCTCGTGCCAAGACCCTAAATATAAATTTTGTCAAGGCCTTGTGTCAAGACACTAGTTTGTCTCATGACACCTAATATTTTATCTAGGGTATATAGTGGGCCCTTCCTATCACTTAATAAGTCTAATGAATTCCTCATATGAAAAGGGTGAAACATAACATAATCATTCATATTAAAAATATCATAAGAAATGTAAATACCTTAACCATAAACCATTAATGGTATAAAAATATCATATCTATAGTAAAAAATATCATAACTCATTCAATAAAATATGGAATATTGTATTATAATAAATCAACCTCAATCAAGAATAATATCTAGTAAAGGATGTTGACATAGGTGAAAATGATCTGTAAAACTCTTTGATAGAAATATCCCTTTTCATGAAATCATTTAAAAGTTACAAAATATATAAAGTAATTCTTTTAAAATATATTTTTGAATCAAATTGTCTCATACCACATTAATTTTTTTGAAATAAATTAACATTTTAAAACAATCATGTCCATATAAATAAATCATTAAAATCATTTTGAAATTATTGACATTAATTAAATAGATTTAGAAAAATAAATCTTTAAAACTGTAATGACCTAAAATTTCATTAATGGAAATCCATATTGATCTAATTAAATGTCTCTTTATGTAAAATTTTTATATAAAATGTAAACTTATTTGGTTTTATGTTATGAATTGTGACCGTTGGTAATATAACCATTGAGCAGTGATCACATTATTAGTATAAATATAGGGCTTTAACAAATCCAATTTACTCAGAAAAAGGAAGTGATGGCCTCATCCAGTAGATGTGCCCCATACAAAGCCCATTTCTTATATCTCAGAAATGAGGTGGCGTCATTGGGCTTCGCTCTTGAACAAGCCCAATCTGATCTTGAATATGTTAAGCTCGAGTGGGACCGCCTACGAGAGAAGTTGAAGTTGATAGAGATTACCACCCGAGCAATGTTATCTGAGCCACCCCAAGAGTCTGTCACCATCGCACACCTTAGTCTTTGGTCTTATGTAGGTGTTATAAGGGTTTATGTAAAAATACCTTAGCACTATGATTATTTACATTATTTTTGTATATAATAATTAATATACTTTCATTTTATTATTGTTACCTTGTAAATAGTTTTTAAAGCTCAAATAGTATTTTTAGTTAAAGTTCAACTAAGAAATATATTTTGATGAATTAATGGATTTTTTAATTAAATAATATTTTAATAAAATATTATTATTGTTATTAAGTTAATTTTTATTAAATACAAATGATCGTATAATTTTATGAATGCAATCGTAATTTTTATTAAGGTTTGAAATCCATTTTTGTCAAAACCCGTGAATTTTTTTATAAATGTAGGTTTTTATTTTAAAAGTGAAAATTAACATATTTAGAAAAAATAAATATTATTTCTGGAATCAGGACATCTAAATTATCCAACAGTCAATTTTTCATAATTTTCTGAGACAGTCAAATTTCTGGGTAAAAATTAAATATCATTTAAATATATAATGTGTTTTATGACATCATAATGACCCAATAGTGATGTAATAAAATACTATAAGCTTTATGTTCGGCCAATATATGTTTTACCATAAAAATAATTTGATTTTGGGTTTTTTTTGAATTATTTTACAAAGCATTAATGGACCCTTCAATACTTATTAAACATCTTGTGTTTTTAAATTGTTTTCCTTGGGAGTGTGACTCACCTCCACATAAGAAATCCCATTATTTAAAGAAGTTAAGAATTTATACTTATAAAATATTTTTTCCACATCCCTTTTCCAAAATCCATGGGCAAAAACTATGGTCTGGTTTGTGGTTTGGATTAGTTTAATGTGAGGTGTCCCAAACCTAAATAATAAAGAATTCCCTCACCTTTTCTATATAAACCCACCCAAGATCCCACTTCCTCCTCACTCAAAGCCTTTGGAGTTAGTCCAAACTCTTCCCTCATCTCTCTATAATTCTTCAAAGGTTCCCCAAGATCCCAATAATACTCTCTAAAGCCTCTCTCAATCCTTTAGAAGCACACTTCCAATTAAGGGTTTTTCTTCCTTTCTAATTTTTGTCCAATATTCTTTAAATTGTTATGCCCTTTTAATTTCAATTAAAAATTTTGGGGTGTGTTTTAGAACATACCCCATACAAAACTCTTTATGTTTGAATTATTGGATACTCCTTTCTCTCTCATTAAATTCCTCCCATGTACACATGTTACTATGCTGAAATTCTGAAAGGAATTTCTCTCTCCTCATTTACATTCAAGAAATTATTTTGTATCATGAATCAAATTTCCATTACATTTTTTGGGAAATGTATCTATATTACCACCTTACTGTCCATGTCATTTAAATATTATGAGACACACCTTTCTCTCCCATCAACCAATTTTATGAATTCTTACGTCACGTCGTTACGCTGTCAAAATTGCACCGATTTTCCAAGCCAATGCCATTGTGTAGTGAATACCATGGCCATTTCTATATCAAGGGTATTCACCTTTATGAAAATTTACTTATTGATTATAAAGTTTCATGTATTAATTTCACATTCCTTTATCATGGAATAAATTATGATGTTTTATGAATCCATGTTATATGATCCATGTGGCACATTTATGTATAAAATGAAAGGTTTAAGAAGGGTGCGCCCTTATAGAGTTCCAATTCATTGGGTAAATAATAGTACCATGACACGTAATTTTAAATGGGTGTTGATTCATGCTAATTCAACTGAAATGAGGTTCTACTCGTGCTCCATGTGCAATGAGGATTTACTCATTCTCCATGTGCAATGAGCATTGGATCATGCTAATTCCATGATAAGTGTTGTTGCCACATTTCCATGTTATAATTGTCATGATTTATCATGACTTTATGTTTATGCTCCTATTTAGATCTATTTATATGCCTATTATCCAACATGTATTGTATTACTCATGTTATTCCATGATTATTCCATTACTGGGCTTTATATCTCACCCTTTTCTTATGCATGTCCTCATGTTATCCCATGCAATGCTAAGTACGAGGGAATGTAGTGGTCATGTAAAGGAAGTTTTCAATAAAGATGTTGTAATTCATGTTTTAAGTTATTATGTAATGATACTAAACATCAAAGACACTAGACCTATCGATCTTCTATGTTGTATCAAGTAAAGTTTATGTAATAAAGTATGTTTAATTGTGTAATAAAATATCAGGGTTGTCATAGTTGGTATCAGAGGATTGGTTTAATTATTTTTGGGATTAGGATTAGAAAACCCTAGTGAAGCCTTAGAGACAAGACAAAGTATAATAAAAACATAACTAAGTTTTTTTGAGTATTGAGTAAGTGGTTTATCAAGAAAATACATCCCTATCTGGATACGAGCAGGTAGAGGTGGATCTGGCATAGATGTATCCTAGGGGTAAAACCCGAAAACACTTCTTTGAGCTAGTCACGAATGAGAAATGGTGCATGAAAACGGGCCTTGCTGCACTCTTGGTTATGACACTCCTGGGGGGATTTTCTTTGGTAAATTTACAAGCTTAGTATGAACCATTGTTAAGGGACCAAAAAAATTCCCTAAGAATATATGTTAGAAAGTACGTCATGGATAACATAGAATAAATCAAATAGATTCATATGTTAAGGAAATAAAAGTTATTTATAAGTCATCAGTTTTGTCCTTGTATTAACCTTTATGTGTTACCCCTGACTTTTCTTTTATTCCAGCCAATGGCTGGTAATAGGAGGACTCGGGCTAACAATTGATGTAAACATCAATGTGATGACTGTACTAATGAGTTGCCCAATCCAATGGGAGCGGTAATCGCGAACTTTGTCACGCTTCTATCTTAACTAACTCAAGCTTTGAATAGAAACATGGGTCAAGAGGAACATTCAATCCCCCCCAAGAAAGAACAAGTCGCTATTGAGAGCTTAATGAGACAAAGGCCTCCTACTTTTAATGAATCATTTGATCCCTCACTCACTGAAAAATGGATCAACATCATTGAAAAGATCTTCTTTATCCTTCAATGTTCTGAACAATAGAAGGTTCTCCTAGATGCTTATCGTATGGAGGTTGAAGCTGATCAATGGTGGGCGTTGATCAAAAATACAAAGCCTGAGGAGGAGATCGATGCGTTGGAATGGAAGGTTTTCCAGAAGATGTTTTTTGATAAATATTTTCCGTTCACCCTCCGGCTTAAGATGGAGAGGGACTTTCTTTCCCTCAAGAAAAAAGATGACGAATTTGTTGGAGAGTATGAGTCAAAATTAACAAGGCTTCCACGATACACTTCCAGACTTTTTTTTACCTCTGAATTCAAGGTTGACCACTTCTTTGGGGGGCTGAAACCTAGCCTACGGAAAGCACTGTCGATCCATGACTTCGACAGCAATGAGGAAATTTTCTGATGTGCCCTCAAGGTCAAAATGGAGATTAGAGAATCTCAGGGGTATCATGGGGATAAGAATCATAAGGTGGAATTCAATTCTGGTGTTCTGATGGATAAATCCAATGGTGCTAAGAAGATCCAGCACCCCACTTGCCAAAGGTGTGGAAAGAATCACCCTTGAAATTTTCTAAAGGGGGCAAAAAAATGCTTTAGGTGTGGAAGAGAAGGGCACCAAGCTGTTAACTTTCAGAAAGAAAGACCCGTGGCTGCGACAAAGGAGAGGAAGACTCTGTTCGAACCTCAAAATGTGGTTCATTTCTACAAATGCAAATAACCAAGGCATATTTCATATTAGTGCCCTAAGATAGGGGTTTTCAGAGGCAACCAACAACCTCCAACGTAGCAAGGGCGAGCTTTTTCCATCACTACTACCGAAGTGAACCCTGAAAATGAAGTGGTGACAGGTACTCTAGTTATTCATTCAAGAATAGAGAATGTAATTTTTGATTCAGGTTCTACGCATTATTTTATATCACAAAAGTTTGGTAGAACAATCCCCTCACCACCACAAATCATGGAAGTGAAGATGTCGGTGAGTATGGAAAATGGGGTAATCATTGCATCCCATGAATATAACTCCTCCACTATCATAATCTATGGATTAAACTTCCCGGTGAACCACATCATACTCCCTATGGTGGAATATGATGTAATTATTAGCATGAATTGGCTTTACTTATATAGAGCCAACAATAATTGTCGTGAGAGGGAAATCACTCTCCATGTGGAGAATCGACCCCCGATTCATTACAAGTACAAGGAGGAAGATGAATCTTATTTTGCTCCATCATCTCAAATGTGGATATTACTGTCGTATGAGCACAGATATCTGGCTTAGATGATTGAGTCTAAGGAGGAAACCATCCTAGAGGACATTACTATCATGAGGGAATTTTCTAAAGTGTTTCCTGATGAATTACCTAGTTTTCCTCATAGAAGATATGCTGAATTCTCAATTGAACTTATACCTGTGGCATTACTAATATCTAGTACGTCGTATAGAATGGTTGTTGTGGAGCTTTAAGAGCTAAAGAAATAACTACAGGATAATATGGATAAAGGGTTTATACACCCAAGTGCTTCACCATGGGGTGCACCAGTCCTCTTCATCAAGAAGAAAGATGGTTCAATGCGCCTTTGCATCAATTATCACGAGCTTAACAAAATCACGATAAAGAAAAAGTATCATCTCCCATGAATATATGACTTGTTTGATCAGCTGTGTGGATCACAATACTTCTCCAAGGAGGATTTGTGGTCGGGATATTATCAAGTAAGGGTGAAGAAGGAAGATATCCCCAAGACTTCTTTTCATACAAGATACAGGCACTATGAATTCATAGTAATGCCTTTAGGACTCACTAATGCTCCAGAAATCGTTATGGACTTGATGAATAGAGTCTTTAGAGATTATCTTGACAAATTTGTGGTAGTCTTTATAAATGATATTCTGATATACTTCAAAACCAAGGAGGATCATGAATAGAATCTAAGAACTGTACTAGAGACCTTGTAGAAGGAGAAGCTATATGAAAAGTACAACAAGTGTGAGTTATGGTTGAAGGAGATCACATTCATGGTCCATATCATCACAAGCAATGGGATATCTGTGGATAACTCAAAAATAGATGCAATTGATGGATGGCCGAGGCTAACATCAGTAACAGATATTCGTAGATTCTTGGGATTTGTTAGATATTATCGATGATTTGTGAGAAATTTCTCATGATTTTCCAACCCTCTTACCAAGATAACTCTGAAGGGTGTAAAGTTTTATTGGAGTGATGAATGTGAATAAAGATTCAAGGAGTTGAAAAGTAGGTTTATCACTTCTCTCATGCCCACTTTACCCACAAGTGGAGAACTTTTTGTGGTATTTAGTGATTCTTCGAAGAAGGGACTGGGATGAGTGTTGATGAAAAAGGAAAAATTCATTGCCTATGATTCAAGGAAATTGAAAGTTCATGAATAGAACTATCCAACACATGACCTCGAGTTGGCTGCAATGATCTTCGCTTTGAAAATTTGGCGGCATTATATCTTTGGGGAGAAGTGTGAAATATATATGGACCACAAAAGCCTGAAGTATATATTCACACAAAAGGAGTTGAACATGTGTCAACGAAGATGGTTATATCTGATCAAAGACTATGACTTCTCAGTCCATTACCACCCTGGGAAAGAAAACAAGGTGGTGGATTCCCTTGGTTGAAAGGACCCAATGATTCTATCATTAAGGAGAATTAAAAAAGATCCAATCCTCTTAGATTTGATGAATATGTACATGGGAATCATAAAGAAGGGAACATCATCAATCCTTTTACAAATGATTTCTCAACCGTAACTTTTAAGAAGGTTAAAAGATGCTCAAAAGGATTATGTTGGAATTTAGGAAAAAGTGGAAGCTATCGGAAAAGTGAAATCCTAGGAGTTTTGTAACACCTCGAGATTTTATGAAAAATATTCTTTTTAATTTCATTAATGTCTTGTGCTGTACACTACACTAAAAGGAGCTTTCTCAACACGCATCCTTGACTTGCCTTGCATTACACGCAATTGCGACCTTCCTCGATAGCGTGTGTAGTACGCAATACCGAGTTTCACTGAACAACGATATGCTATTAAAATATTATTAAAACTAGCCGTAATAACCACCTTTTAAAATTTAAGAAATTTTAGCTCTTAAAATGGACTTCATTTTTGGATTCTGAGTATCGAATTTAGCCTAAGGTGAAATTTTGGTACTTTTCAGATAACTTTCATATTCTGATGAATAGTGAAAATTACTAAATTATAATTAAAAACAACTTTTTTAATCGAAATAATTAATAGTGATAAATTATTAATTTGAGTGGTTTTAAAGTATATTTAGAATATATTTTTAAAATTTAATATAATGTTGGTCATTGGATGTAATTTCAAATTTAAACCAGTCATAAACAAGTGTCAATCTTTTGATAGTTATTATCTCTTAAGAACACGCTATTTGTTTTGACGACGGGAATTAATTTTTAAATTAATTAATGCAACTGATATGTTTTGAATTTGATAAAATAGACATCATTTTTGAATTCATAATATCCAATATATCTCAGATCTAATTTTTGGTATTTTTCTGGAAACTTTCATTTTTTGATGAATAGTGAAACCACTAAGTGGTAGTTAAAAAACCGAATTTTTCATAAAACTTAATTTTACCGCTTCTGTGAGTGGAATTTCAAAAATCCGAGAGACACGGTTGATGTCATTAAGTAAAATGTGGTTCAATGAGATGAAAATAATTTTTTTGGTGAATAGTAACTTTTTACGTTTTTTTACCACGGTTAAAAGTAAATAGGGTAATTAAGGTTAAAAATGATATTATTATTACCCTAACACATGTCCTAATTCTATTGGACAAGTGTAATTCGACCAAAAACAACCTTAGGAATAAAATATGACCATTTAGGCCCACTTGGATTAGATTAGGACATTTATTATTAATTTATTTAAAGAAGGGTTAAAATAGTTAAAATCAAAGTTTAATAAGTAAATCATTTTTAATATGGGGTTATACATAAGATAAATTCGACTATAAATATTCATTAGAAAGATAAAAGTATTTCCTACATAATAGTATTTTATTTGTAATTTTTAGACATTAAATAATTTAATTTATTTAGGACACAACGATGATGCAGTAATTATCTTATTAATGAGATATTGATATAATTGATGTTATAAATACCCAAATAAATATAATTTGAGACTTTTTATGAATTACACTAATTTTATAGGTTAATATGACATGTTAGTATGTATTTAATTAACTTTTTTGATCTTATCATTCTGTTAGGAGTTTCACAAAAATCAATTACTAAATAGTGTCAAAATTGAAATAAAATAGATTTTTAAACAAATATTATATTATTAATTTTTATTTTATTCATAAAAATCTAAGGTTCGGCAAAATGACTTATATAAGGTTATATATATTAATAATAAACAACTTGGGGTTCGTTTGGCTTGATATAGTAAGTTTATTAACCTTATAGTATAAGAACACAAGAAGACACGGTAAAAGTAAAATTATTTAACTTAATGTTAAATCTAGATGATAAGGTTAAAATAGGAACCTAAACTTTTCTAAATTCTATTGGATGAGAGTATTTCGACCCATCCCAACCTTAGCCTCGAAATAAATCAATTTTGAGCTATTTAAAACCGAACTTGACTTTATAATAAAATAATAGTTTTAGTTGTTCCAAAGGTGCCCCTCTCCTCCCTTATAAAAGGGCACCTCCTCCCTCTCTTCCTCACACAACTTTGAGCCTTCAAGATCGGCCAACCCATGCCACATTCTCTTCTCCACTTCCCTAGCAACATCCTAGAGGTTCTGGGCTTCCTCAAAGACCAATTTTAGTGCCCTAAGAGGAGGTCTCAAAGAGCCGCTTCAAAGAAGAGGAAATTTCTGTTACCGATTCTTTCACCTTTATTTCTTCTTCCACTTCTTCTTCTTAGGTTGTTTCATTATGAAGTAATAACATCAGTATCACTCATATACTGATATGTTATTATAAGTATAAAATAACCTTATTTCACCATCTATCCATCCTACGGAAAATGAAATCACCGCGCGTGCATACGTACGGAATACCGTTTCCACGTCGTGGTGAAATCTATTTTCCACCACCACCTTACTTGGATGGGTATAATGGTGTAAATAATAACTATATATTTTTATTTTAAAGTGAAATTGATTCTGAAATAGTATAAATACACTCCAATACAGTCCCACGATCATGAGAATGATATCATCGCTCGTGCGTACGTACGGACTACCGTCTCCACGACGCGATGAGATTCATTCTCCACTTTAACCATTCATGAATGATTATAAAGTATATATAATAATTAATCATGAAATATATGACATAATAATGATACTGAATTTATGTGTATATATATGTATGTCATCTACTTAATTCCGTTCAACTCAATAAGGAAACGAAAACAGCGTTCATGCGTACGTACGGCCTACCGTCTCCATGAACAGTGTATTTCTTTCCATTTACTGATTTATTATATATATTTATATTCTGAATATATTCTGGAATTAAGTAATCATGATCTAAGTAATCATATGAATAATTACAAGTCAAAACACGAACGACAAATGAAACAATTTTACCCAAAACGCTCTTTAACATGGAATTTACAAAAGAACGGGTAATATAAAGTCATAAGTGAACCATATATGATATCATAAAAATGAATATGATTCTGTAATAAGTCAATGACATTATTTAAATCATTATACAGGAGGTTCATACACTTACGAAGCAAATCGGACCTAAGGTAAGGGAAAATATCACAATCTCATTTTTATCCGAGATTGTTTATACTTTGGTATTTACTGGGGTGTATTTTATCATCCACATCCATGTTCCCTCAATATGTAATATTGTTTCCATCCACTTACAATAGTTTAAATCCAATTTTACCCTTCGGTGAGTTTTTAGTAAAATATATGAAAGGAATCTTTTGTCGTTTTTCGTACGAGGTACTTTTTGACATTTCCGACAAAAGTACGAAGAATGTTTTTTTTACTTATATGAGATGAATGGATTTTTAAAACATTATTTCCAAGAAGCATCCTTTACAAGTTTTCAAGTTTATTTTTAATCAACTTCTTTTAGTTTAAAATTGTATGACATGTTAAGAAAGGAAAAATGTTTTTGAAGAAGAAATGATATTTTCCTCAAGAATAGAGTTCAAGTGTTTTATCAAAATTATTTTCCATCTAAGATAATAAAGGTTTCTGTTATTATACCTATTATTACATTGTTTTGATTATGTTGTGATGGAATTCTTTTTATGAATTCCTTTATCTTATATGAATTGTTTTATGATGTCATGATGTTTAAGATTCCCATTTGTATTACATGGGTTATGCAATGATGTATGATTTATGATTTTGTGGCACACATAAGAATGGTATCATTATGAGATGGGTGGGACCTATATCTCCCTCTAATGAATTTGGTAAAGATTTTATATCTCATGAGATAGACATGGCTGGAATGGTAGGTTATATCGTTTTAGTGAAACAGGACTGAAACGAGGGTGACTCAGTTCAGAAAGGGGCTTTCTCCACTAAGATAGTCTTGGCAATGAGTCTTGACTAATAAGATATGATTCTCTATGATTATGTGTGTATGACACAAAGTTTCATGTTTTAAGTTATGATTATTGAGATTTCATTTCACTACTATGATTTATCCCATGATATGAAATTATGCTCTCTTTTGCAGGTTAAGATTTCCAAAATGTTATGTTCTTATGAATATGATGTGATTGATATTTCTTTTGTTTACCCTTACTGAGCATTTGAGCTCACCCTTTTATGTTTTCTTTTCCTCAGGATATAAAGAAAGGTTTTAGGTATAAAAAAAGAAAGATCTTTATGGGAGATGTTGAAGATCTTTCACCACGATTAGAAGATTATATTCTGAGTTTCCAAAGACACTAAACTATTACGATCCTTGTGTGTGTGTTTTTGTTATGTACTAAGTATTCCGCAAAAGTAATGTAATTTCCATGTACGTCTAGCTTCGGGTCTCTACAAGTTTAATGTTAATAAAGAAGTAATAGTGAGATTTGGAAAAAGACTATGTGTTCCATCAAGTCTAGAGCTGAAGAAGGAACTTTTTAAAGATGCACATAGTTCAAATTTCTCTATTCACCAAGGAAAAACAAAGATGTATTAAGATATTTGAGAGCATTATTGGTGATATAATATGAAGAAGCATATCGTTGAATATACGTCAAAGTGACTGGTGTGTCAGCAAGTGAAGGCAGAGAGGTATAAGTCTAAGGGGATGATGCAACCATTTTCCATACCATAATGGAAATGGGAGAACATCACCATGGACTTTTTCACCGAACTTCTGAAGACATCCAAAGGAATCAATGCAATCTGGGTTATTGTGGATCATCTTACGAAGGTTTTACACTTCATTACTATTCTAGAGGATTTCTCATTGGATCAACTGGCATGGATATATATTAGGGAAGTGGTAAGGCAGCATGGAATACCACTATCTATTGTGTCCGATCGAGATCCATGATTCACCTCTATGTTTTGTAAGAGTCCTCAACATGCTCTGAATACTGAACTAAACTTTAGTACGGCCTATCATCCTCAAACTAATCACCAATCCGACCAGACTATCCAAACACTTGAGGAAATTTTGAGAGCATGCTCAATGGACTTTAAAGGAGGATGGGATCAATATATTCCTCTGGTTGAGTTCTCTTATAAAAACATTTTCCACTCGAGCATCCAAATGGCACCATATGAAGCCCTTTATGGGAAAAGGTGCAGAACACCGGCATATTGGGATGAGGTCGGTGAGAGTAAGCTGTTTGGACCATAAATGGTCGAAGAAATGGTGGAGAAGGTTAAAACCATTCAGCAGCATATCAAGGCATCCCAAAGTCGACAGAAGAGTTATGCAGATAACCATTGATGATACCTTGAGTTTAAAGTTGGAGACATAGTATTTCTATGCATATATCCATGGAAGAAGGTCATGAGGTTTGGAAAGAAAGGGAAGTTAAGTCTATGGTACATCGTCCCCTTCGAGATTCTTGATCGTGTCGGGGTTGTGGCCTATCGACTAGTACTTCCACCTACCATGGCCAAAGTACATGATGTATTTCATGTATCCCTCTTAAGGAAGTACATACTGGACCCTTCACATGCACTCTCTTCAGAGGTGGTACAGTTAGAGTATGATCTTTATTATGAGGAGAAACCAGTGAAGATCTTAGATCATAGAGAAAAATTTCTACGAAATAAGACAATTCCCCTCGTTAAGGTGTTGTGGTGAAACCACAAGTTTAAAGAAGCAATGTGGGAATCAGAGGAAATTATGAAGCAGAGTTACCCACATATATTTTATTGTGGGAAAAGAAAATTTAGAGGGTGAAATTTTTTAATTGGGGATGATTGTAACAACCCAAACTTTCATTAATAATAATTCATCTTGATATAATTAAAAGTCTCTTTATGTGACATTTTTATATAAAATTTCAACTTATTTGGTTTTATGATAAGAATTGTGACCGTTGATAATATAACTATTGAGTAGTGACCACATGATTAGTATAAATATAGGGCTTTAACAAATCCAATTTATTCAGATAAAGGAAGCGATGGTCTCATCTAGTAGACATTTCCCATACGAAGCCCATTTTTTCAAAGCTTGGAAAGGAGGTGGCATCATTAGGATTTTCTCTCGACCAAGCCCAAGCCGATCATGAATATGTTAAGCTCGAGTGGGACTACCTACGAGAGAAGTGGAAGTTGATAGAGATTACCACCCTAGCAATGTTATCTGAGCCACCCCAAGAGTCTGTCACCATCGCACACCTTACTCTTCGGTCTTATACGGGTGTCATAAGGGGTTATGTAACAAGACCATAACACTATGTTTATGTACATTATTTTTGTATATAATAATGAATATGCTTTCATTTTATTATTGTTACCTTGTAAATAGTTTTTAAAGCTCAAATAGTATTTTTAGTTAAAGTTCAACTAAGAAATCTATTTTGATGAATTAATGGATTTTTTAATTAAATAATATTTTAATAAAATATTATTATTGTTATTAAGTTAATTTTTATTAAATATAAATTATTTTATAATTTTATGAATGCAATCATAATTTTTATTATGGTTTGAAATCCATCTTTGTCAAAACCCGTGAATTTTCAATAAATGTTAGTTTTTATTTTAAAAGTAAAAATTAACATATTTTGAAAATTATTTAGATAAAATAAATATTATATATAGAATCAATATATCAAAATTATCCAATGGTGAATTTTTCATTAATTTCTTGAGACAGTCTAATATTTGGGTAAAAATTAAATATCGTTTTAATATATAATGTGTTTTATGACATCATAATGGCCAAATAGTGATGTAATAAAATAATATAGGATTTATGTTCGGCCAATATATATTTTACCAATAAAATAATTTGATTTTGGGTTTGTTTAAATTATTTTACAAAGCATTAATGGACCCTTCAAGACTTATCAAGCATCTTGTGTTTTTAAATTGTTTTCCTTGGGAGTGTGACTCACCTCTACATAAGAAACCCCATTATTTCAAGAATTTCGGACTTTGGACTTATAAAATATTTTTTTCCACTTCCCTTTTCCAAAATCCATGGGCAAAAACTATGGGCTGGTTTGTGGTTTGGATTAGTTTAATGTGAGGTGTCCCAAACCAAAATAATAAAGAATTCCCTCACCTTTCCTATATAAACCCACCCAAGCTCCCGCTTCCTCCTCACTAAAAGCCTTTGGTGTTCGTCCAAACTCTGCCTTCCTCCCTCTAAAATCCTTCCAAGGTGCCCCAATCTCCCAATAATCCTCTCTCAAGCATCTCTCAAGCCTTTGGAAGCACACTTCTAAGTAAGGGTTTTTCTTCCTTTCTCATTTTTTTCCAATATTCATTAAATTGTTATGGCCTTTTAATTTCAATTATAAATATTGGGGTATGGTTTGGAACCTCCCCCATACTACGCTCTTTAGGTTTGAATGATGGGAGACCCCTTTCTCTCTCATTAAATTCCTCCCATGTACAAACGTTACTATGCCGAAATCCCAAAAGGAATTTATCTCTCCTCATTTACATTCAATAAATTCTATTGCATCATGAATATAATTTCCATTAAATTTGTTGGTACATGTATCTATATTACCCATTACTGTCCATGTCTTATAAATATTATGAGACACCTCTTTCTCTCTCATCAACCATTTTTATGAATTCTTACGTCACGCCGTTACGCTTCCAAAATTGCACTGATTTTCCAAGCCAATGCCATTGTGCAGTGAATATCATGCCCATTTATCTATCAAAGGTATTCACCTTTATGAACATTTACTTATTGATTATAAGGATTCATGTATGAATTACACATTCCTTTATCTTGGAATAAATGATGATGTTTTATGAATCCATGTTATAAGATCCATGTGGCACACTTATGCATGAAATGAAAGGTTTAAGAAGGATGTGCCCTTATAGAACTCCAATGAATTGGGTAAAGTATAGTATCACGATACATAATTTGTAATGGGTGTTTAATCATGATAATTCATGTTCAATGAGGTTTTACTCATGCTTCATTTGCAATGAGGGTTTACTCATGCTCTATGTGCAATGAGCCTTAGCTCATGCTAATTCCATGTTAAGGGTTGTTGCAACATTTCCATATTATGATTATCATGATTTATCATGACTTTATTTTTATGATCCTATTTTTATCTATTTATATTCCTAATATCCAACATGTATTGTATTCCTCGTGTTATTCCTTTATTATTCCCTTACTGGGCTTTATAGCTCACCCTTTTCTTATGCATGTCCTCAGGTTAGCCCATGCAATGCTAAGTATGAGGTAATGTAGTGGTCATGTAAAGGAATATTTCAATAAAGATGTTTTATTTCATGTTTTAAGTTATTATGTAATGATCATAAGCCCCAAAGACACTATACCTATCGATCTTCTTTGTATTATCAAGTGAAGTTTATGTAATAAATTATGTTTAATTGTGTAATAAAATATCAGGGTTGTCATAAAAACGTTTAAGATAATGATCTAGTTAACGATACCCTTCTATAAAAACTTAAAATATTAATTTTGAAAACATTTTTATGAAACATGGAAATGGATGAAAAATATTTCCCACTAAATACTTACACATAAATAATCTCTAATAATAATGAGATTGAGGAATTGACCATTTCCTGGTACTTTCCTTTAGTCGAGGATACGTTTAACCTCCTTTATAATGACCATAGTTTGTAATTAAATTATAACAGAACCATATAAATATTTATGATCTCATATATTATTCATTTATTACTTTATACTACCCATTTAATAATAATTTCCATGTTAAAGTAATATTTCGGGTAATAATCGCTTTCTTTATCATACGTGTTTTAACTTGTTATTCTGGATCGTATCACTTAGAACATGATTTACATACTTTCAAAATGTAAAAATGATTTATATATCATATATATTAAGAATATAAATATGTATAATAGATATATATATGAAATGGAAGCACAGTTTATGGTGACGGTAGTCCGTATGTATGCATGAATGTTATTTCTATTTTCTTATCGTATAGTATGGAAGTAAGTAATCAACATATATTTATCTACATAAATATATATTATTACTGTATAAATATTATTTAATATACCACATAATTAATATTTATTTATTTATTTATTTATTTATTTATTAATAAAAATTATTGAGAGGTGATTGTTGAAGATGAATCTCATCGCGTCGTGGAAACGGTAATCCGTATGTATGCACAAGAAACAATATCATACTATTCACGGTAAAATGGTGTTTAATTGGATTAAATATTTTATATACAGAATAATTAACAGGTTTTATTTATTATTTACATCAATTATACTCATTATTATACCCATCCAAATAATGAAGTGTTGATTAACAAACTACACCACGACATGGAGATGGTAAGTCATACGTATGCACGTATGGTGACTTTGTCATTAATAGGATTGATAGGATAATGAATATGGTTTTACCATATTTATAATAACATCTTAGTCTGTATAAGGTACTTGAGTTATTATTTTAGTATTTAAATAACAAAGAAATAGGAAGTAGAAGAATAAAATAACTTTGAAAGAGGTGATAAAATAATTACCTCTTCTTCGAGTACTTCCTTTTGATTTGAACAAAAGGGATCCTTAGGTTGTCTTTATGATAATATTAATGACTCTAGATTTAATTGAGGGTATTTGGTAGGATATTTGGGCAGTTTTTTTCTGATCCAAATGTCATTGGAGGTGTGAATTTGAGAGAAGAGGAAGTACCCTTTTATAAGAGAGGTGAGGGGCACTTTAGGAAGAGCTTAAAATGTTATTTTATTATAAAATAATTTTCAAATTATAATGGCTTCAAATGAATTTATTTAGAGTATAAGTTGGGGATGGGTCTAAATACTCCCAACCAATAGTTTTTAGACAACTTTAGGTCACCATATTAACCTTATCTTATAGATTTAACACTCAGTAAAATAGTTTAACTCTAACCATGTCATCTTGTACTCTTACACTATATGGTTGATAAACTTACTATAAAATTAAAATAGAACCTAAAGTGGTTAATTAATTACATATGTAACATTATTTAGGTAATTTGGCCAAATGTTTTATTTTTATGAACGTTATATCATTTAATAAAATAGTATTTGTTTTAAGAACTCATTTATGTCAATTATGACACTCTTTGGTATTTGGTTTTTTTAAAGTCATAACAAATTGATTACTTAGAAAACAATAAATTGAAACAACCCTAAAATGTCATATTCAAATATAAAATTCATGTATTTCATCATAAGTTTCAATTTAAATTGATTTTCATATTTATAATATCAATTATTTTAATTTTGCATTATTAAGGTAATTATTGCATCATCATTGTGTCATAAATAAAATTTATTATTTAATTTATAAAAATTTAAAATAAAATACTATGATTTATAAAATATGTTTATCTTTATAATGAATACTTATAGTTGAATTTATCTTATGTATAACCCAATATTAAAAATTATTTAGTTATTAAAATTTGAATTTAACACTTTTAACTCTTCTTTAAATAAAATATAATAAATGTTATAATCTAAGAACAGTGAATCAAAAAGGATAAAAGTTTTATACTAAGGTTTTTTTGGTCTAAGAAAACTTATACAATATAATTAGGACATGTTTTGGTGTAATTTTATATTATTATAATATTATTTTTACCTTTAATTGCCTTATTTACTTTTAACCATGGTAAATAAAATTCAAAAGTTTTTATTCACAAAAAATCATTTTCATCCTATTGAACCACATTTTAATTACTGATTTCAACTGTGTCTCTAATTTTTTTGAAATTCAATTCACAAAAGCGGTAAAATTATATTTTATGCACATTTGCCAATGTGCCTAGAAGGTGGGTAAAAGATGTTAAAAAGTTCAATAAAATTTTATATATCTAATATTATTATAAAATGATTCCAATGAATAACATTTGAATAATATAGTTATTAAGTATCTATTTTTACATTAAAATTAATTTAAATTAAAATGAATTATTTAAATAAAAATTTTGGTTTTTATGTACTATGCAGTATTTTTCACTATTCATCAAAAATTGAATATTTTTAGAAAAATACAAAAAATTCAGTTTAAGATAATTTTGATATTATGAATTCAAAAATGAAGTTTATTTTACCAAATTCAATTATTATGAGTTTCTAAAATTAATTTTATTATTGTTCACAAAAGGATATAAAAAGTAGTTATTTTAAGAAAATAGTTTTTCAAAATATATAACTATTTTAACAAAACTTATACATTTAATTATAAAAACTATAAATAACATTGAAATTTTATTTCTTACTATTCATATCACAATATTTAATTGATAATAAATATATTTTTAAATAATTATAATATTAATGTGTTGTTTCGTAGAAACTCAATCTTGCGTATAACGCAAGCCAAGTCAATGTTGCATGCAATATAAGCTATTAAATGACTTTAAATAGATAACGTAATATGAAATATTTGGGTGTTACATTCTCTCATCCTTCAATAAATTGTGTCCTTGTATTTTTAAATTTTACTTCTAAAATATAAGATTGAAAATAAAAAATACCTTTCTGGAAAACCCACATCGAATATAATGTTAATAAAATTTAGTCTTAATAAGAGGGAAAGGGAAATGAAAAAGTCACCACAAAATTAGAATTTTGAATAGGGAAACATTGGTGTCAATCAGAGACACATAATTAGTGGGAAAACATAAATATTTATAGGGAGTGATTGAGCTCATCAATCAAAAAACATGTGAAAAATAAACTGTAAATTGAGGGCCTCAAAGCCATAAATATATGATGATGATTTAAAATATCATTTGTTCAACAAAAAATAAGTTATTAGGATAACACATTTTTTGTTTTAATATCCATTCCCTTAATTTTAAGGGAAAATAATACTTGACAAATAGAGTTCCATCCTTTAACTAATTTTTACCACAAACTCATATTTCACTCAAAAATATAATAGAACTCAAAAATACTCTATTTAAACTAATTGTATAGGGTTCCAAAAAAATGAATTTATAATTCATCTATCAAACCATTAAAAAAACTACATTATACAAACCAAGACTTCACATAGGCCAATGGTAGGTGATGCACCCTTGTCACCCTTCGGTTGTGGGTTCAAGTCTCGAGGCCTTTCCGGATGCGATGGGTTGTCGTCGGACCTCCGAGTTGTCCTTTTTATAAAAATCCAAAAAAGACCTTAAGAAATTTTTTAACCTTAAATAATAGTATCCATTATCCAACATAATCCATTCCAACCTTTATACTTATTCAAAATACCTGTTTCCAAATTCATAGTCCAAAAATTTATAAGTAAGGTCAACATAACATAATGATGATATCTTTTATCACATAAAAACATCTGAATACCTTCATCATTTATTTTATTAAAACATGGTAACAACCTGAATTACCATAAAACCTTATTTGAATAGGTATGTACTTCCTTATTCCTTCTATAAAACATAGAATACTGGATATACTCATTAAAACCAAAAATATTGTAATCTCCAACAATGATGGAATAAACAAACCATTAATTAGTTCCAAGGTAGTCAATAATTTCCCATATACTTTATCCAAATCAATTATCTTTTATTCCAAAATCATTACCTCAGCCTCCAGACTATTTTAAGGTTTATCTTTCTCTCAACCATATATTTTACAAAAAATTTAACCTACTATTGAGTTAATTTTCTTAGTACCACACAATCTCAAATCCTTAATGAAATAGCACTGTAATAAAATCCTTATATACTATATAATTCTTATAACTTGTACATCATTAATATAATACTCAAATAACACAATTATTTAATAACAACATAAGAACACTAATCATTCATCTTCATATGTGGTAGTATCATAACTTGATTATTATCAAATAACATCATTTAGGGTATACTCCAATGATTTGGACATTGATTCATGTAGTGTCCCAAATCCTTGCAGATGAAGCATTGTACATTTGAACCTTTTTCTCACCCTTAAAATCATGTACTTGGTGTCCTTTTTTCCAAAATTATAACAAACTCTCATTCCCTTCAAGCATTTACCAAGGTGATTCTTTCCACAGTTATCATATGTGGGAAAATCCTTCTTTCCCTTATTCCTTTTATCCATGTTTTTCCCTGCCATCCTCTTCTTCTCTTTCTTCCCATCAAAGCCATAAGACTCAGAGAATTTGTTACTCATCTTATTAACACATGATACTATTTCTTCATATGATGAGAATACTTGGGAGACTATTTCCCTTCTAAATTTTGTCTTAAGATCATGAAATATATGATCATTATTACTCATTGGATCATGCGTATTGCTAGAGTTCTCATTCCATCTATTGGGAACCATTTTTAAATAACGACATACACTAGGTTAGATCATATCATAATTTATAATCCAAAAACTAGAAAAATTATCAATATTAATTTAATATTTTCACACATCTAGTATCATAATCATAAAAATGGTTTCATTGATGATATATTTACTCATATATCCTTTATAATGGTTTATAAATAAAATGTGAATTATCATAAGTATATCCCCTAGGATTTTCAAACCAGGTGCGCAGTAAGGCCCACAATCGTGTACCAGGATACCTTGGTTCAAGCCTAAAACTCCTTCTTAGAGTTTTCACTCCTAGGTACATTTGTGTCAGAACAACGTCCACTTGTAGTATCTAGACATTGATGTATTACTTAGAAAATGAACATAATATCTACATGACCAAAAAAATTGATTTTCCTTTATACTAATCCTCAAAGTCTATCTTAGGGTAATGTTTTATAATCAAAGTTTATCTAAATCTATTTCTAAGGTTATTGATAAACTTCCTCTGATACCAACTGTAATGCCCTGAACCCAGTTATCCCAGAACAGGTGAATTATTTTAATACATTGGCATGATTACAAGGAATCAAATCCCAAAGGACCGATCAGTTTAGCAGTCTTGGAAAATAGATTGAATGCATGAACTTTATATTATAATTTCTAACTTAAAATATAACATAGATAATATTTTGAGAACTCCATTATTCTCCAATATTAAACCTCTATATAAATTATAATACACTTCTTGGCATCCTGGGAAAGTAAAACATAAGAAAGGGTTGAGATCAAATGCTCAGTAAGGATAAACAATATAGTGGAAGCTATCATAAATAATCATAAACTTTTATGGTAAGGTATAAAATTGAAATACAAGCCCTTTAAACATAAACTTCATCATAATTTAGAAAATATAAATCAATTAATTTCAATTAATTATTCACATGGATATTCTACTATTCTAATAATCATATGTAACGTTAATAACTAATCTCATAATGATAGAATGAATAATTCTAGGCATCCTTACCACAAATTCAAGGCCTCGTGCCAAGACCCTAAATATAAATTTTGTCAAGGCCTTGTGTCAAGACACAAGTTTGTCTCATGAGACATACTGATGCATCAAGGGGATATAAGTGGGCCCCATCAGTCACTTACTAAGTCCAATGCATTCCTCATATAAAAAAGGTGAAACATAACACAATCACTCGTATTAAAACTAGAAAACGAAATGTCAACACCTTAACTATAAAACATGAATGGTATAAAAATAGCACATCCAAAATCAAACATATCATAACTCATTTAATAAAATATGGAATATTGTATTATAATAAATCAACCCCAATCAATAATAATATCTAGTAAAGGATGTTGACATAGTTGAAAATGATCAGTAAAATTCTTTGATAGAAATATATTTTTTCATGAAATCATTTAAAAGTTACCCAATATATAAATTAAGTTATTTAAAATATATTTTTGAATCAAATTTTCCAATACCAATTTGAAAATTTTGAAAGGAAATAGCATTTTAAAAGAATCATATCCATATAAATAAATCCTTAAAATCATTTTGAAACTATGGACATTAATTAAATTGATTTAGAAAAATAAATCTTTAAAACATTTAAAATGATGATGCAGTTAATGATACCATTCCATAAAAAATTAAAATATTCCTTTTTAAAACATTTTTATGAAACATGGAAATTAATGATAAATATGTCCCAATAAATAATTACTCATAAACAATCTCCGATAATAATGAGATTGAGTAATTAATCTTTGACTTGTACTTTCCTTTAGTTGAGGGAACATTTAACCTTTTGTATAATGACCCTAGTATGCTATTAAATAATACCATAACCATATTAATATTTATTATATCATATATGATTCATTTATTACTTTATACTACCCATTTAATAATAATTTCATTTTTAATGTAACATTTCGGGTAATAATCGCTTTCTTTATCGTACGTGTTTCAACTTGTTATTCTTGATCATATCACTTAGATCACGATTTAAATACTTAAAATATATAAAAAATGATTTATATATCATATATTCAGAATATAAATATGTATAATAGATATATATATATATATATGAAATAGAAACACCATTCATGGAGATGGTAGTATGTACGTACGCATGAACGATGTTTCTGTTTTCTTATCATATAGTATGGAATTAAGTAATTGAAACATATTTATCTAAATAAATATATATTATTCCAGTAGAAATATTATTTCATATACCTAATAATTAATCAATATGTATGTCTTTATAAAAATTCTTGAAGGGTGATCGTTGAAGATGAATCTCACCGCGTCGTGGAGACGGTAAGTCGTACGTACGCATGAGAAACAATATCATTATATTGATGGTTAAAGGGTGTTTAATTGGAGGTTATATTATATATACATAATCATTAACAGGTTATATTTTTTTATTTACATAAATTATACTCATTATTATACCCATCCAAAAAATGAAGCGTTGAATAACAGACTACACCACGACGTGGATATGGTAAGCCTTATGTACGCACGTATGGTGACTTTGTAATTCATAGGATGTATAGAATAATTAATATGGTTGTACCATATTTATAATAACATATAAGTATGTATAAGGTACATTAGTTATTATTTTAGTATGGAAATAACAAATAAAGAAGAAGTGGAAGAAGAAAAGAACTTTGAAAGAGGTGATAAAATAATTACCTCTTCTTCAGGTGTTTCCATTTGATTTGAACAAAAGGGATCCTTATATTGTCTTTATGCTCAAATTAAGGCCTATAGGTTGAATTGAGGGTATTTGGGAAGATATTTGGTCAGGTTTTGGCCGATCAAAATGGCTTTGGAAGTATGAATTTGAGAGAAGGGAATTACCCTTTTATAAGAGAGGTGAGGGGAACTTTAGAAAGAGCATGAAATATTGTTTTATTATAAAATAATATTCGGTTCCTAATGGAAATAAATGGATTTATTTTGAGGATAATGTTTATATGGTTTTAAAACCTCTCAACCAATATGTTATAGACAAGTTTAGGTCACCATATTAACCTTATCGTTTAGATTTAACACTTAGTTAAATAGTTTAACTCTTACCATGTATTCTTGTATTCTTACACTATATGGTTAATAAAATTACTATAAAATTACAAGATAACCTCAAGTGATTCACTAATGAAATATCTAACATTATTTAAGTTTTTCGACCTAATTTTATATTTTTATAAATATTATATCACTTAATAAAATAGTATTTGTTTTAAATACTCATTTATATCAATTTTGAAACTATTTATTATTTGGTTTTTTGTGAAAGTCATAATAACTTGATTACTACAAAACAAATACATTAAATCAACACTAATATGTCATATTCTATTATAAAATTCTTGTATGGCATCAGAAGTTTCAATTTACATTGATTTTAATATTTATAATATCAATTATTTTAATATTTCATTAATAAGGTAATTACTGCATCATCATTGTGTCATAAATAAATTTAATTATTTAATGTCTAAAAATTTAAAATAAAATAATATGATATATGAAACATTTTTATATTTATAATTAATATTTATAGTCGAATTTATATTATGTATTACCCTATATTAAAAATTGTGTAGTTATTAAAATTTGAATTTAACACCTTTAACTCTTCCTTAAATAAAATATAATAAATGTCCTAAACTAAGCCAAGTGAATCAAAAAGGATAAAAAATTACTTAGGTTTATTTTGGTCAAAAAACACTTATACAATAGAATTAGGACATGTGTTGGGGTAATTTTATATTATTATAATATTATTTTTACCTTTAATTACCCTATTTACTTTTAACCATGGTAAATAAAATTCAAAAGTTACTATTCACTAAAAATCATTTTCATCCTATTAAACCCAACATTTTACTTACTAATATCAATCATGTCTCTTGTATTTTTAAAATTTAATTCACAAAAGTAGTGAAATTATGTTTTATGCACATTTGTAAATATGCCTAGAAGGTGGGTAAAAACATTAAAAAGTTCAATAAAATTTTATATATATAATCTTATTATAAAATGACACCAATGAATTACATTGGACTAATATAGTTATTATGTATCTATATTTACTTTAAAATAAATTTAAATTAAAAAAATATATTTAAATAAAAAAGTCGGTTTTTATGTACTATGCAGTATTTTTCACTATTCATCAAAAATTGAATGTTTTCAGAAAAATAAAAAAATTCTGCCTACGATAATTTTGAAATTCTGAATTAAAAAATGAAGTCTATTTTACCAAATTCAATTCTTTGGAGTCTCTAAAATTAATTTTATTATTGTTTTCAAAAGGACATAAAAAGTAGTTATTTTAAGAAAATAGTTTTTTTAAAATATATAACTATTTTAAAAAAACTAATACATTTCCTTATAAAAACTATCAATAACATTTAAACTTTATTTTTTACTATTCATAGCACAATATTCAATTGATAAATAAATATATCGTTGAATAATTATAATACAAATGTGTTGCTTCGTAGAAACTCAATCTTGTGTATAATACAAGCCAAGTCAGTGTTGTGTGCAATATAAGCTATTAAATTACTTAAAAGAGACAAGGTACAATGAAATCTTGGGGCGTTACAGTAAATATGGTGTTCTTATTTTTTTCTAAGGTAAAATTTCTTTTCTTTATCGATAGATTATTTTTAAATAAATTACTTTCTAACAAATTGTGACATTGGTAAGAATAACTCATATTCATAACAATAGATCTTTCCCTTCCATGTCCATGTTTTTTATATAAAATGTATTTTCTTTAATAAAATAAAAATATTTTATTTTATTCATCTTATTTCCATTTACCCATTTTAAAAAGAAAAACATATTTAATCGTTCTATTATATGG
This sequence comes from Viscum album, assembly GCA_963277665.1. NCBI lineage: Eukaryota > Viridiplantae > Streptophyta > Magnoliopsida > Santalales > Viscaceae > Viscum > Viscum album. Next base: position 58,190,025 of record OY728154.1, read on the forward strand.
GTTTCATTATAATAATACCGTTAAACTTTAAGAAATACACTCCATTTCATGTTCAAAAAATTATTTTCTACACTGATTTTATTAGATTGGCCTTTTTTTCTTTCGAGGATATAGTATTTCAAAAACTTATAATTTTTTTCCAATTTTTTATTTTTTCTCCTAAAAACAATTTTGAATAAAATTTGTATCTCTGATTATTTAATGATAGTGTTTAAAAGGTTTTTTTGAAATAATTTCCTATTTTCACCACTATTTCCCTTTGAATTTCAATCGTAAAGTAATGTTTTTATCACCATATATATTCTATTATGATATGATTTCTTTTAAAAATGAGGCTTTTAATGTACAATAATTTATTAACTTTAAATTATGTGATTATTTTTTATGATTTTTTGAAACCCATTATCTTTTTATGGGTTATTTATTATATGATGGTGATTGATTTTTATTTAACATGTATGTATGGATAATGAAGTGTGGGGTCCTATATCACCCCTAGTGCATTGGTTAAGTTTTATATGTCATGAGATAGTAACATGTTTATATAATGAGTTTGTTCCCAAAGGTGCGGTCATAATGAGTTTTCTCACATTGTATATATATTAGGTGATTGGGGGTATAATTACATTAAACACACACTCTCCACACACATAAGCCTGAAATCTAGGATATATCCCCCCAAGGATAGCCCACTGATAGAGATAATATTTTCACCCTTTTTTATTTTATTTTCAATGATTTAATCTCATACACATTGTCAATTTCAGCTGATTTGCATGATTCTAATATTTTTGGTGTGTGTTGGGAAAAAAATGGAATGTTACTTAAATCAGGATTTTTGACAGATTTTCACATCAAGGGTATTTTGGTCATTTCATTAAAAATATAATTCCAAATTTAATGATTTTTTTGTTTAGAATCCTTGATTTATTTTCTTTATTCTTCTTTTCTAGACCAGGGGCTGATTTGAACATCTAGAGGCCTAAAAAATCAATGAAGTTCATGATTTTTTCAGGCAGATAGGGTGAACCCCACCATAGTAATGGAAGCACATATCGGCCTACACTACTCCAATTTAATTCTTTCCATTTGGAGATGAAATAAGTCTCAATTTAGCAATCACACATTAAATTTCATAGAGTTTAGAATCCATTAGGTGGTTGTTGAATGAACTCAATTTAAGGAAGCTCCATGGAAATTTCATCCAGAAAAAGCAACCTCTAATAAAAAATCAAAAATAGTACACGAGGAGTCCAATTAAATTTAAATATGGAGGGTGTCTGAAAATGACAATGATAAACAACTTTCATGAAGGATTCAACATTTTTAGAGGACATTTTCATGGTCATTAATATGATATATGTTAAATGTGGTGAGTCTACTTGGAAAGAATAAATTCTTGGAGTAAAAAGGCCATAACTCCCTCACCAAGAGTCCAAACACTCTTCACTTTTGAGGGTGTACATAAAAGGAAATTATGAAGATCTTTCATGAATAAAGAAATGAGTTATTTGATCATTAATTTGGGATACAACTCACCAACTTGTGATGGAAAAAATTTTCCGATAAAAGGAGAGGAGCTTCCACCTCTCAAGTCATTCTATTCCATCCACAGTTCCTCTAATCGATCAGCAGGGGAAGTATTGGATGACGACCTTATTTATATTTATTTATTATTTTTCTTTTATTGTAATGTCTCCCCTCTCTCGCATCATCTAAAATTCCCCATACATGTAGGGGTAGTATCATTGAGTGATCGAGAAGGGGGTGGTGGAACGTTATGCTTGCTTGAATTCTTGTGCTTCAATTTAATAAGATATCTCCTTCTTTCATAATTGGGTTTCAATTATAAATTCATTTTTAAATTCCAAATGCGGTTCTGTTAGGTTTTAATTCTATAAATTAATTTTTCTTTGTTTGATGATCACATCTCCCTCAACCCAATTTTGATCTGCATACGGTGGAATAGATTATGATCGGGTGGTGAGTGCTCATTGGTAGTCAGCACATGTGTATGCTTGCTTGTGGAATATTGGTTTAGGTAACAACAATTCCTGGTTAGGGATTGCACTAATTAATAAAGAAAACCATTCATAATTCTATACACATTATAAGAATGATATACCAATAAAAGGTTTTGGATAAGGAATATTCTCATCACAGACATTTGGCCAAGTGGGAGAGAGGACTTGGTAGACAAATCTCTCTCTAACTAGACAAAGAAAAAAAGGTGGAATTCGGAAACCATGATAGCAGAGCACTGGGTCTAGCCAAACCCACTCCAATCACCATATTTATCAGTTTATTAAAACTGATCAAATCAATATTCTTATTTCTCACACATCATTAAAAATTTATTAAAACCAATTGTTTCATAAGAGCATTAAAATTGACAACCTTGTTTTGTGTGCAATCCTCTTCAAGAAACTACCTAGGATTAACTACTATACTATACTTAGTTAATTAAAATATTATTTTTCCAGGCCCCATGACTGGTTTTCGTCAAACTTGGCATTATTTCCAGGGTGTCAATGCCTCAAAAACCATTAAAAACAGTTTTTTTTCTTTTTAATGACCCATAGTTCAAACTACAATTTAATAGAATTTGATCTAGAAATTGAATGTACAATAAACAAACTGAGAAAAAAAATTAAAAACAGTGTTCGAATAAATCAGTCTCATAGATTCAAGTGACACATCCAACGAAAACTATTAACCTATAATAATGGATGGCAATCACATCCAAACACTACGCAATCTTTGCGCACCACAATTAGCTAACCAATGAAATCAACTAGTTATCCCAAACATAGAAAATGATTTTGAATTATCCATTAACATGATTCAAATTATTTTTAAATTCCATGGTATTGCAAGTGAAGACCCCAAAAAGAATATCGAGAAATTTACAAATGTGTGATCTAGCTATATAACCCAAGGTGTTTCAGAATAATAGGTAAAGTGGAGGGCATTCCCCTTATCTCTCAAAGGAGCAGCAAAGGAATGGTTGTATAGTCTACAACCAGGAGAAGTCCAAGACTGGTAAGATCTTCAAATATTCTTCATGCAAATTTATTTCCTGCATTTAGGATCATAGATATTCGAAAATAGATTTATTCCATTCACCAATTGACTGGTGAAACACTTTATGAGTACTGGGAGAGATTCAAGAAGCTTTGTTCCAGCTGTCCACATCAGAATTGGGAAGAACACCATTTCTTTGTTTTCTTCTATTAAGGACTGCTCGAAAATGATTGAAAGTTTCTAGATGCATCATCTAGAAGATATTTAATTGAAAAGTCACCCGAAGATGCCAAATTACTGATTGAAAAGATTGCACAAAACTCACAACAATTTGGCACTAGTGGTGCGAGCACCAAAGGCATCCATGAGGTAAGGACTTCAGATTCTTCCTCACCCTTACTTGAAGTAACACTTAAGTAAATGACTAGTGTTATGAGAAAAAATTCTATGAACCAAGTGATGGTACCAAAAGGATTGAGTTAGGTATGTGGTTTATGCTCTTTTACTTATCATTATAGTGAATAATGTCCAGAAGTGAAGGAGATAGAATTTTGCATTACAACCTATCAGCAAAGAAATTTCCAACCTCAAACCCAACCAAGGTATGGATTTCAATAGAATCAAGCTAGGATACCTCTTCAGAAAAAAAATATCAGAACCCAACACCATTCCAACAACATTACAACCAGTCCAACCAGCAACAACAAACATTCTAAATGCCACATTTCTAGTGAAAGAGTTATTAGCAACCATCCACAATCTAACTCATCAATTTGAAAGACTAATGGATGTTCTAACCAAGAACCTAGTTAAACTCCAAGAATAGACACTTCCAAATCCAATAGATAATATCAGTGCAATCACAAACCAAAGCGGGAAGTATCTCAAAAAACCCAAACAAAATGAAGATGATGATTCCAAGAAACCTTATAAAGATCAACTCATCCATACAGAAGAAGGAAACCATAACAAAAAAGGAAAATGAACAAGGCTCAGGGAAGAAAGACCAGAAAATCCTTTTCAAAAACAACAAACATAGAAAAAGGATATCCCTACACCATTACGATCTACATTAGTTGAATCGAAGATGGGTGAAGAAGAACGAATTCAATGAGAAATATAGAAAACATTCTAGAAAGTTGAGATTAAAATCCCAATACTTATTGAAATATGAAAAATCCCAAAATATGAAAAATTTATAAAGAAGTTATGTACTAAAATAAAGAGTATGGATGGTAATAAAAGGATAAACTTATGAGGAAGTGTTTAAGCCCAGATCACACCACTGATACCACAAAAATGTCAAGATCCCGGGACATTCTCTATTCTCTACACCATTGGTTGTTTAAATTTTTTTGATACACTATGTGATCTAAGAGATTTAATAAATTATATGCCTCACTTAGTATTTACAACTTTGCATATTTGAGAATTGAAGCCTACTAGAGTGGTGGTCTAACTGGAAAATAGATCCACAATTTTCCCAACAGGTGTTCTGGAAGATGTTCTTGTAAAGGTCGTATATCTACTATTCCCAGCTGACTTTATTTGATAACAATTGAAGAAGATAGGAGTTCCTCACACTCACCCATAATATTGGGGAGACCATTCTTAAGTACTTCAATGGATATCATCAGTGTGCATTAGGGGACACTCTCCATGGATCTCAGAGATAGTCGATTGAATTTCAATATACTCGAATCCATGTAGAATGCATTAGACATTCATTCACTAAATGAAATCTACCACAAAGAAGGAGAATAAACAACTAAAAATTAAAAGATAAAACCTTAGAATTATTTGATAGTTTTTTAGAAGAGGCTGGAGAAATCAAAATCAAGAGAAGATTTTGAGATCAATAAGTATAAACTCAAGGAGGCTGAACAGGAAAATATTATCATAGATCTCCAGAAAGAACTTGCTGTGATGGATGAAGAACTAGTTGAGAGGAATTTTATATGCCTTACAATGGAGCATGAGATGAAAAAGGTTAGGGAAAACCCCATTAACACTAATGAGGTATTAAAAGGTTCTTCTCAAACCAATGGAAAGAGTGGATCACAAAAAAAAGGGAAAATCTGCACTCAATCAATTTCAAATGAGACCTGTTTTATTTAAATGTTCAGAGGTAAAAACCAAAAACAAGTTCGTGTGGGTAAAGAAAATTAAGGGTCAATCTCCCACATCAAGAGAAGAGAGGAATTTTCAAAGGACACTACAACACCTTAAAAATATTGAAGTTCATATTGCAACAAGGAATCAACAAATATCAGGAAATATTAAAAACCATCCCAGAAGAACAAAATTTCAAGGGTTTTGTTAGTGTTGTGATATCAATGGAGACAAATCATACTCTAGTTGGTACAACATGTCATTACTAGGAAATAAGAAAGAGACAGTGTAGGAGATCAGACTCATCCAACCAGTTTATTAATAAAATCCATTTGGTAGTACCACTCCTTTACATTTCTTGCTTGATGTGATTCATTTTAAAATATTCTCACATGTTAAAACAATTTAAATGCAATGAGGACACTGCATAAATTATATGTGAGAGAGGGAATCTTGTAGTCTAATTTTTTTTAAGAATTTCAAAAAAAATCAATTTTTGAGTTGAGATAACGACATTAAAAAAATGCTTCTGGGAGGAAACCTGTGATTTCTTCCTTAGTCAACCCTTCCCCTAGGTCATATTCTTGACTGATTGAATAGGCCTAAATTATAATTTTTCTTCATTCTTATATTTTAAGTTCATGATGCAAAAGTAAAAAATGGAGATACTTAATAGAACACACGTTGTGAAGGTGCTTCAAAACATAATTGAAGAAACATGAAAAGCACCACCCAACTGAAGCATCATTGCTAAAGGGGGTTTTTATTTTACATTCAATATTATTTGAATTCCCTGTATTTTTTCCCTCTAATTATTATTTGTGAATTAAACTAAAATTTCATTCCCACACTTGAATTCATATTTTCCTCGACTTATCTAGGAGACATGAGTTTTTTAAGGAATCTAATGATTCCAAACTTTAGAATTAAATGTTAATGAAATTGAATGAGTAAAATGGAGAATTTGATGATTAAAATGAAGTATGTATATTGAAATAAAGACTCAAGATTTGAAGGAATTAATTGATTTAGGTAAATTATATTTCACCGCTATCATTTATGCTTTGAATTTATGATATTTATGTGAATTGATTTGTTATTATTAATCATGTCATGAGTGATTGACCCAAATAATAATTCCCATTCCCAAGAGGATTTCAAGACAAAATATTTCATATTTTATCTTAAGCATATTTCTTGAGTGATCTTCGGACATGTCACCTACCGAAACATGTATTGAAACTCTATGAATATATGACTGTGTAAAAACACATTTAAAATTATTGAGGCACTACTTTGACTTGCCACATATTTTCCTAATACCCACCCTTACATTTATTATTCATTATCTGATAGAATACATGAATTTACTTATAGGTTTAAGACACATTACAAGTCAATTTTTACTTACCTACTCTTACTTTTAGTATTTTTTTCATGGATATTTCAAGTTTGAGTATGGGGGAAGGGTCTTTTGTGTGATTTCATTGGGATGTGTTTCATTTATGGTTGGTGTGTGCCGTGTGTCAATATTTTTGGCAGTGTAGAATAAGTTAATTGGGCATGTGTCATCATTTCATTATGCTTTATTTGTTTCATCCATTTATCCTTTAAAACAAATGATGAAAATGGATATGAGATTGAATTCCTAATTGTACGCTCCTTGATGAATCATGTCCCTCTCAAAAATTAAGGGCTTTAATTTTCATTCATTCATTGTATTCAATTTTCATCTCATCCTCCATAAAAAATGAAAATAAAGTTGTGTCTTTCTGGAGATTTGAAAAAACAAAAGGGAGAACATGAATTATATCATTCATTATAATCATTATTTGGATCATGTCCCATGTCATAAAAGGGGTGGTATTGTTATTCAGATTTTCAATGGGGATTCATAGTGAAATTTCTTATATTTTCACTTGATTTAATCATGTGTTGTACTTAAGATTCGAGCCTTCTCTTGCTGGCCTGAAACATTTTTAATCTTTTTCTCACCAACCTTATGCCACAGAGTCAATTTAAACTTTATTAAAATTCCTCATAATTTTATGTACTTTTTGTCTCTAAAAATTGTATTAATTCATTTACAAGCCAATGGATAAGGAGCATGTTCTCATGATATGAGAATAACTCCACCTGAATTGTATCATGAGAGATGAGAGAAAAGATTCATGTGACATAAATCATGATATATAAAGTTTAATAATAATTAATTGAGGGTCATTAATGAATGAAAGGAGAAGTCCCGTCATTTTTCAAAAGGGAAAAGTATAATGCATGGGTTGATTATTTCTTTGAAAATTCTAATATTAAATTGATATTTTATAAGGAATTTGAAATTTTGAATTGACATTGAATTTTTTTTATTTTATTACTTTTTAATTTAAATATTGGTAACATTGGTGCCCTCATATTTTCAATGTTCAAATTTCATGCCTGAGGAAAAGCATAGTTTAAGTGTGGGAAAATTTATAGATCTAATAGTTTCATCATTTTTTATATTATTTTCAATGATTTAATCTCATAAAATCTATCAATCTGATCTAATTTTCATGATTTTAATATTTTTGGTGTGTGTTGGGATAAAAATGGATTGTTTCTTAAATCTATATTTTTGAAAGATTTTCACATCAAGGGTTTTTTTGTCATTTCATTAAAAATATAATTCCAAACTTAATGATTATTTTTTTGAATCCTTGATTTATTTCCTTTATTTTTATCTTCTAGACTAGGGGATTATTCAAGCATCAAGAGGCCTATACAAATCAATGAAGTTCAAGATTTTTCTGAGCGGATAGGGTGTACCCCACTATAGTAACGGAAGAACATCTTAGCCTACAATCCTCCATTTGAAGTTCTTCCAATGGGAGATAAAATAGAACTCAATGGATAATTCACACATTAAATTCCATGGAGTTTGAAATCCATAATGGTGGCTTTTGAATGAACTAAATTGAAGGAAGCTTCCTGGAAATTTCATCTAGAAAAAGGAACCTCTAAAAAATAATACCATGTACAAGAGGTGGCTAATTAAAATGAAATTTGGAGGGTTTCCTCCCAATAAAATTATAAAAAATATTCATTAAGGATCCAACATGTGAAGAGTCAGTTTTCATGGTCATTAATATGTGATATGTTAAATGTGGAGAGTCTAGTTGGACCGAATAAATGCTTGTAGTAAAAAGGCTATAAATACCTCACCAAGTATCCAAATACTCTGAAATTTAGATGGTGGATAGAAAAAGAAATTTTGAAGTTCTTTCATGAAGGGAGAAACACGTTATTCTACCATTAATTTGGGATACAACACACCAACTTGTGGAGGACAAAATTTGCCTATAAAAGGAGAGGAGCTCCCACCTCTAAATTCATTCAATTTCATCCCCACTTCCACCAATCGACGGGCGAGGGAAGAATTGGATGACTACCTTACTTAGATTTATTTATTCTTTTCCATTTATTGTAATTCCTCTCGTCTCTTAGATCATATCTACTTTCCCATCTATGGAGGGTAAGTATCATTGGGTGATCAGGAAGGGGGAGGATGGACTGTTGTGCTTGCTTGAGTTCTTGTGCTTCAATTTAATAATATCCCTACTTCTTTCATAATCTAGTTTTAAATATTAATTCTATTTTAAATTATGATTGTGATTGTGTTAGGTTTTAATTTTGTAAATTTATATTTTTTTGGTTGAAGATCACATCTCCCTCCACCCAATTATAATCTACATACGGTGGAATAGATTAGGGTTGGGTGGTCAGTGCTCGACAGTAGTTAGCACATGTGTATACTTGAATTTGGAATATTGGGTTTTTAGGGAACAATAATTTGGGGTTAGGTATTTCTATAATTAATTGAGAAAACCATTTACAATCCTACACATATTATAAGAAGGATATACCAATCTGAGGTTTTGGATAAGGAATAGTCTCATCGCAGCCATTTGTCCAAGGGGGAGAGAGGACTCGATAGAAAAATCTCTCTTTAACTAGACAAAGAAAAAAAGGGACAAATTTGGAAACCATGGTAGTGGAGAACTGGGTCTAGAAAAACCCACTCTGATCACCATCTTTCTAATTTGTTTAAAACCGATCAATTCAATCTTATTTGTTCTCACACATCATTCAAAAATAATTAAAACGAATTATTTTCAAAAAACCATTAAAAAGTGAAAACCTTGTTTTGTGTGCACTCCTCTTCATGAGACTACATAGGATCAACTACTATACTATAATTAAGTAATTAAAATATTTTATTTACATTCACCATGACTGGAATGCACCAAACTTGGCACCATTGCTGGGGTGTAAGTTCCGCAAAACCCTTAAAATAGTTTTTTTTTCTTTTGAATGGATTGTAGTTCAAACAACAATTTAATAGGATTTAATCTAGAAATTGAATTCACAGTAACCAAAATAAGAAAGAAAATTTTGAAAATAGTGTTCAAAGAAATTAGTCTCACAGATTCTGGTCACACTTCCAGTGAACACTTTGAACCTATAATAATGGCTGAAAATCCCAACCAAACATTATGAGATCTTCGTGCACCACAATTTTCTAACCAATGAAATCAACTAGCTATCCTAGTCTTAGAAAATGATTTTGAATTGTGCATTACCATGATTAAAATTCTTCTTAAATTCCATGGTCTTGACTGTAAATACCCCAACAGGAATATCCAGGAATTTACAAATGTGTGTTGTAGATGGAGACCTCAAGGTGTTCCAGAAGAAAAGGTAAAGTAGAGGGAATTACCCTTATCACTAAAGGGAGAAACAAAGGAATGGTTGTACAGTTTACAGCCAGGATAAGTCCAAGACTGGGATGATCTTAAAAGATTCTTCATTCAAAGGTTTTTTACCACATCCAGGAGAACATATATCTGAAAAGAGATCTATGTCATTCACCAATCGACTATTGAAACACTTTATGAAAACTGGGAGTGATTCAAGAAGCTCTACACCAGCTTTCCACATTAGAATGTGGAAGAACACCATTTCATTGTTTTCTTCTATCATGGATTTCTCGACAATGATTGAAACTTTCTAGATGCATCATCTGGAGGATATTTGATTAACAAGTCACCAGTGGGTTCCAAAGGACTGATTGAAAAGATTGCACAAAACCTACAGTAGTTTGGCACGAGAGGTGTGAGCACTGGAGGCATCCATGAGGTAAGGAATTAAGATTCTTCCTCATCCTTACTTGAAGAAACACCTAAGGAAATTAATAGTGTTATGAGACAAATTTTTGTGAACCAAGTGGATGAACAACAAGTCTCGAGTCAGGTATGTAGTTTATGCTCTTCTACTTATCATTATATTAATCAATGTCTAGAAGTGCAGGAGACAAAATGTTGGGCTAAATCCTATCAGCAAAGACCATTCCAACCACAGACCCAACCAGGGTATGTATTTTAAAAGAATCAATCTAGGCTACCTTTTCAGTAGAAATATCAGAACCCAGCACTATTCCAACCACCTTACAAGTAGTCATACCAGAAATAACAAAAATTTGATATGCCACATTTCTAGTGAAATAATTATGAGCAACCATCCACAGGTGCACCGAAAAACGAAGATAAAAAATGAAGATTAAAGTTTCAGGAATGGAAGATAAAATTTACAAGCTAAATGATCAATAGTCTATCCTAATGAATGTTCTGAACAAGAATGGAGGTAAAATACCAGCACAAGCAGTTCCATATACAAAGGAGAGTGTCAGTGCAATCCCAAGCAGAAAAGGGAAGGAGATCACACCACCCAAAAAATCTGAGGATGATGATTCCAAGAAACCTCTTAAATATCAACACATCCATCAAGAATAATTAAACCATAACAACAAGAAAGAACAAGGTTCGGGAAGGAAAGACTAGAAACACCATTGAAAAAACAACAAAGTGAGAAAAAGGATATCCCAACACCATTCCCATCTGCATTAGTTGAATCAAAGAAGGGTGAAGAAGAACTAATTCAACGAGAAATACAGGAAATATTCAATAAAGTAGAGATTAAAATCCCACTAATTGAGGCAATATGGAAAATCCCAAGGCATGAAAAAATTATGAAGGAGTTTTGCACAAAAATAAGGAGGCTGGATGGTAATGAAAGGATCAACTTAGGAAGAAGTGTTTCAGCCCTGAAAACACCACTGATACCACAAAAATTTCAATATCTAGGGACATTCTCTATTACTTACACCATTGGTTGTTTAAATTTTTCTAATGCACTATGTGATCAATTATATTCAATAAATTTTATGCTTCACTCTGTATTTATGTCTTTGTATATTAGAAAATTGAAGCCCACTAGAGTGGTGGTCCGACACAAAAATAGATCCACAGTTTTCCTAGAATATTTTCTGGAATATTTTCTTATAAAGGTCAAAGATATACTATTCTCAACTAACTTTTATGTGATAAAAATGTATGAAGATGGGATTTCATCACACTCACCCATCATCTAGGGGAGACAATTATTAAATACTGTAATGACCATTATAAATGTGCATGAGGGAACACTCTCATTGGAGCTCAGAGATAGTCGAGTGAATTTCAATATACTCAAATCCATGAAGAATCCATCAGATGTTCATTCACTAAATGAAATATACCGAAAATAAGAAGAATAAAAAACTAAAAATTTAGAAGAGACACCCTTAGAAATATTGGATAGTTTTTTAGAAGAGGCTGGAGAATCAAAATTAGGAGAATATGTTGAGATCAAGAAGTATAAACTCAAGGAGGCTAAACATGAAAAGATTATCACATATCTCTAGAAGGAACATTTTGCGATTGAAGAAGAACTAGATGAGAATAATTCCATATGCCTTACATTGGAACATGATCTAAAAAGGGTAGGTAAAACCCCATTAACACTGAAGTGGTATGCAAAGGATCTTCTCAAACCAATGGTAAGAGTGGATCACAAGAAAAAGGTAAATCTATACTCAATCAATTTCAAAAGAGACCTATTTTATTTTAATGTGATGGGGTAAAAACCAAAACCACGTTCGTGTGGGTAAAAAAATTAAGGTTCAACCTCCCACATCAAGAGAAGAGAATAATTTTCAAAGGACACTACAACCCCATAAAAAGAGTGAGGTTCATATTGCAATAATGAAGCAACAAATATCAGGAAATATTGAAAACCATCCCATAAGAAATAAAATTCAAGAGTTTTTATTATGTTGTGGTATCCATGGTCAGAAATCATACTCTTGTTGGTACAAAATGTCTTTACTTGGAAATAGGAAAGAGCCAGTGTAGGATATCAGACTCATCCAACCTCTTTATCAATAAAATCCATCAGGTCGCACCTCTCATTTACATTTGTTGATTTTTGTGATTCATTTTCATGTTAAAACAATTTAAATGCATTGAGGACACTACAAAAATTATGTGTGGGGGAGGGAATCTAGAATTCAAGGATTTTTTAAGATTTTTCAAAAAAAATAATTTTTGAGTCGAGCTAACAACATTAAATAAAAGTACTTCCAGGAGGAAACCCCTATTTTTTTCCTTAGTCCACCCTTCCCCTCGGTCATATTTTATCATAATTAAATGGGACTACATTATAATTTATTTTCATTATTATATTTTAGGTCCACAAAGAAAGGATGAAAATGTAGATACTTAATGGAACACACGCTGTGAAGGTGCTTTAAAACAAAACTAAAGTAACATGAAAAGAACCACCTGACTGAAGCATCATTTATAAAGGGAGATTTCTTTTACATTCAATATCATTTGAATTCCTTATATTTTTTCCCTCAAATAGTTATTTATGAATTAAACTAAAATTTCATTCCCACACTTGAATTAATATTTTCCTCGAATTATCTAGGAGACATAAGTTTTTTTAGTAATCTAATGATTCCATGTTTTAGAATTCAATGTTTATAAAATTGAATGAGTATAATGGAGAATTGGATGATTAAAATGAAGTATGGATATTGAAATAAAGACTCAATATTTGAAGTAATTTATTGATTCAGGTAAATAAAATTTTGATATTATCTTTTATGCTTTGTATTTTTGATATTCATTTGAATTGATTTTTTATTATTAATCATGCCAGGAGTGATTTTCCCAAATAATAATTCCCATTCCCGATAGGATTTCTAGACAAAATATTTCCTATTTTATCTTTAGAATATTTCTTGGGTGGTCTTGGGACATGTCACCTACCAGAACTTGTATTGAAACTTGAAGAAGCTATGACTATGAAAAAAAACTTAAAATGATTGAGTCACTACTTTTACTAGCCACATAGTTTCCTAATACACACCATTACATTTATCCTTCATTATTTAATATAATTAATGAATTTCATTATAGGTTTAAACCACATTACAAGAAGATTTTTCCTTACCTACTTGAAATTTTAGTATTTTCGCATGGATATTTCAAGTTTGATTATGGGGGAAGGGCCTTTTGAGTGTGTTCATTAGTATTTGTTTCATTTATGGGTGGTGTGAGATGTGTTTAAATATTTTGGGTAGTGGATAATAATATAATTGGGCATGTGTCATCATTTCATTGTGCTTTATTTGTTTCATCTATTTCTCATTTAAAAAATGATGAAAAATGGAGATGATCTTGAATTCATCATTGAACTCTCTTTGATGACTCATGTCCTTCTCAACAATTGTGGGCTTGAATTTTCATTCATTCATTTTATTCAATATTTATCTCATCCTCCATAAAAAAATGAAAATAAAGGTGGGTCTTTCTAGAGATTTTCAAAAAAAGGAGAACATGGATGATATCATTCATTATAATCATTATTTGGATCTTGTTCCATGTCATAAAATGAGGTGGTGTTGTTTTTTATATTTTCATGGGGGTAGAGAGAGGAATTTCCAGTGTTTTCACTTGAATTAATCATGCATTGTACTTAAGAGTCTTGCATCCTCTTTCTGGCCTGAAACCATTTTAATCATTTTCCCACCAACCTTAAGCCACATAATCATTTAAACATTTATTAAAATTCCTCATGATTTTATGTACCTTTTATCTTTATGAAGTGGATAGAGTAGTTCATTTACAAGCCTATGGATAAGAAGCATGTTCTCATGATATGATAATAAATCCACTTGAATTGTATCACGAGAGATGAGAGAAAAGATTAATGTGGGGTAAATCATGATATGGAAAGATTAATAATAATAAATTGAGGATCATTAATGAATAAAAGGAGAAGCTCCATCATTTTTCAAAATGGAAAAGTAAAATGCATGAGTTGATCATTTCTTTAAAAATTGGGAAATTAAAATGATATTTTATGTGGAATTTGAAAATTTTATTTGACATTGAAAATTATTTGATTTTATTTCTTTGGAATTTAAATATTGGTAACATTGGTGCCCTCATATTTTCAATGTTGAGATTTATTACCAGAGGAAAAACATAGTTTAAGTGTGGGGGAATTTATAGAGATAATATTTTCACCATTATTTATATGATTTTCAATGATTTAATCTCTTACACTTTGTAAATTTGAGCTAATTTTCATGATTTTAATATATTTTATATGTGTTAGGCTAAAAATGGAATGTTTCTTAAATATGGATTTTTGAAAGATTTTCACATCAAGGGTATTTTGGTCATTTCCTTAAAAATGTAATTCCAAATTTAATGATTATTTTTTTATAATCCTTGATTTATTTCCTTAATTTTTTTCTTCTGGACCAGTGGGTGATTCGGGCATCTAGAGGACTAAAAAATCAATGGAGTTCAAGATTTTTAAGGCAGATAGGGTGGACCTCACCACAGTTATAGAAACACATCTAGGTCTAAACTCCTCCAATTGACTTTATTCTACTTGGAGAAGAAATATTACCCAATATAGCATTCAAAAATTAAATTTCATAGAGTTTGGAATCCATTATGGTGGAGTTTTAACGAACTCAATTGAAGAAAGCTTCTTAGAAATTTTATCTAGAAAAAGAAACCTCTAACAAAAAAATCACATCTAGTACATGAGGTGGAAAATTAAACTAATGTTTGGAGGGTGTCTGCCCAAGACAATGATAAACAACTTTCATGAAGTATTAAATGCGTAAATAGGTCAGTTTCATGGTTATTAATCTGTGATATATTAAATGTGGAGAGTATGCCTGGATAGAATAAAATCTTGGAGTAAAAGGCCATAACTCCCTCAAAAAACATCGAAATACTCTGAAATTTTGAGGGTGGTTGACCAACAAAATTTTGAAGATCTTTCATGAATTTATAAATGCATTATCCTAACATTAATTGGGGATAAAATGCACCAACTTCTGAAGGATAGAATCTTCCTATAAAAGGAGAGGATCTCCCACCTCTCAAGTCATTCCATTCCATCCACACATCCTATAATCGGCCAGTGAGGGAAGAATTGGACGATGACCTTTTTTGGATTTATTTATTTTTTTTATTTTATTTTAATGTATCACATCTCCCAAATTATCTATACTTCCCCATCCATGTAGGGGCAGTATCATTGGGTGATCAAGAAGGGGGAGGTTGGACCGTTGTGCTTGCTTAAGTTCTTATGCTTCAATTTAATAAGATCCCTTCTTCTTTAATAATCTAGTTTTAATTATAAATTCAGTTTCAAATTACGAATGTGATTGTGTTAGGTTTTAATTATGTAAATTTATTTTTCCTTGTTCAATGATCACATCTCCCTCCACCCAATTCTAATATGTATATGGTGGAAAAGATTATGGTCAGGTGGTCAGTGCTCAACGGTAGTCAGCAAGTGTGTATGCTTGCATGTAGAATATTGGTTTTTTAGGGAAAAGAATTACTATTTAGGGATTACTCTAATTAATTGAGAAAACCATTTGCAATCATATACACATTAGAAGAAGGATAGACCAATCTAAGGTTTTGGATAATAAATATTCTCATCACAGCTATTTGTTTAAGGGAGAGAGAGAACTTGATAGACAAATATCTCTCTAACTAGACAAAGAAAAAAGGGGACAAATTTGGAAACCATGATAGTAGAGCACTGGGTCTATCCAAACCCACTCTAATCACTATCTTTCTCATTTTTTTAAACTGATGAAATAATTCTTCTTATTTCTCACACATCATTCAAAATTAATTAAAACCAATTGTTTTCATAAAACCATTAAAATGTGAAAACCTTGTTTTATGTACACTCCTCTTCAGGAGACTACCTAGGATAAACTACTATACTATACTTAAGTAATTAAAATATTGTTTTTCCGCACCCCATGACTGGTGTGCATCACCCACCCATCAATTATTATTTATTTTGTACATGTATCTAAGGCCTAGTGGGTATGCCCATTACATGGCTCAAAGGCCCACTCACTAGACTAAATGCCCAGTGCAGCATCATGCCTACATCATACTACCTGTGTCATGTCTGCATCATCACCTGCTTGTGTCATGCGTCGTGTCTATGTCACCTCCTGCCTACATCATAATCTATAACAGTACTACAAAAGTACCTATGGAAATTCTTCCCACTTGGATTTGAACCTGGGTTTAATGCAAGATTACATGGACATAATGAGATTTATGAAAAATTCATGGGCATAATGAGTTTGACCACATTTTAATGTGTTAAAATAATAATTTTTTTATAATGAAATTGGTTTAAAGATTTTTATCATAAGGTTTCCTATTATTATGATTTTCCCACCTCTCTAAGTTTATTTTAATTTCATGATATATTTCATTCCAAGTTTATGAATCTTTTCTAAGATAAACCACACTTTTATGTTATTCACCCATGATTCAAGGTTATTATTTTATGCTTCTAAGAAAAGTTATTATTATTTTTTATCTTTGATGACCTTACTATGGTTTTAAGTTATAAATATATTTTTATAAAAAAATTATCGTATCTTTATGTTTCTTACATGTTTATGATGAAATCATCATGGTGAATTGATAATTTCCCCATACTGAGTATTTCATCTCACCCATTTCTTATGTTTACACTCCTCATGTTACGAAGATGGTTATATCATATGATATGTCTATAAGAGTATGTAGACGAGTGTGATTGTAGATAATATTCAAAAGTATTGTAAAACATTATGTTTATATAGTTAATCTAAAAGATACTAAAACTTTATTTCCTTGGGTTGTGTGACTATTTATGTGATATAAAATTTAAATAATATATTTAATTTATTATAAAATAATCTTTAGCTTCGGTTGCCTAAATTTAAAAGGGTGGATTTTGGTGTGATTCAATGGAGGTTCTAGTTTATTTATTCCAACCTATACCTTATTTTTTGTTTTTTCTCCATCATCTTGAATTTAAGGAAATCTTGGTTAGGGTTTAAATGTTGATTCCACTATATAATGGTGTAATCGATTGAGAATTATGGATATTTTTCATGTAGTGGATATTAGATATGATGAGATGATGTTCGCAAACCATTTCTTGATGTTTTGTTTGAGATATATCACCTGGTGTATTTTAGGGGGTTTCCCTAAATTAAGGTAAATTATCCAGTGAATCTAGCATTATAATTGGGGATTTTTTGTAGATTTGGTTCACTTGTGATTAAGGAGTGGACTTCACCCTATTGTTAGATTTTTCTATGAGTGGTTAATGATCAAAAATAAATTTTGGTGTTATTTCTAATTAAATTAATTTTGAATTCAATTATAAATTCTTATAAATAAAATTAATTAAACACTATGTATTGAGACAAATGATCGAGAGTTAATGCAATAATTGATGTGCCTAGGATTAGCTTAGATAGTGTTAGTTGAGAAGCTTAAAAGGAATAACTCTATTATTGAGGTATGTGGTCCTTGAGAATAACCATATGGTAAATTAATTATTTTACATGAATGTGATACGTGGTCGCATAACTGAGTTAAATAAAAAATTTATTTAAAATAAATTATCTATTATAAATTAAATTACTATAATTAGAAATATTTATAATTGCCACGACAAACCCTTGTGCACTATATTGATGCCTTGACCATTGATGTTTGAGGACCATATTATAATTTTATGCCTTGATGGGTATGATCCCTGAGTCGTGTAGTTAAAATGTAATGATTGAGATTTATATGACCTTGGATTAGTTCCTTTATGAAATATGGAAGTGAAATTCAATGAATGAGAATATTTGTAAAAATTAGTCCATATTGGGAGCTATGGGATATATTAAATCCCAAGGGCTGGTTGAGATGAGAATGAGGTGAGCACTGCTCCCCTAGTAAGATGAGAGTGTCTAGGTGGGTATGCCCTGGGTGAGACTTAATGATAGGTTGGGTGAGTGGACCAATATGTGACTTGGGATTTGAGATGTGTATTTTTTTAATTTATTGAGATTTATTCCACTAAGGATTTACTTATGAGGTTGGTTTGTCCATGACATGAATACATTGATAATGAGAGACTCTATGACCTCTTAGTATGGGTGTTGACCTAAGAGATGAGATTAAGGTCGAGAATCCCAAGTAGTGTGTTAGTTTTAATATGTGACATGGAGGACTCTGGTGGTTACCCTGGTGTGATTTAAACACTTGAGATGGTCTTTTTGGTATGGTTATATATGATTTTGGATGACATCTTAGAACCAAAATCAGTTGTGTGAGCCTAGTATGTTGACTGATGATGAAAAATTATGAACTTAAGAGTCCAAAATCAAATAAGTGTAATTTTTTTAGTTGGATGACCAACCTTGATCAGATTCAACATATGAAATTATTTAGATGGTATTTAGTACCCACCGAGATGCGTTTCTATACATGGGATGCATTGTATTTTCTCCTAGGATTTGACCTTTATATCTTCAATGAATGAGATGATTCAGGTGGGATTCACTACCTACTGAGATATATTGAGATACATGGGATGACTTGGATATTTTTCTTGGATCCATACTTTTAGTTTTCAATTATGTGATGGGTGGGAGGGATACACTACCCCTGACGTGATATGTGATATAGTTGAATGGGACACACTAACATTGATTGTATGTATATATGATACGATTCGAGAGTGATGAACTACCCCAAGTGATCAGTATACCATGAGAAGATGTAGGATAGATTAACTACCCTTTATGACATGTATATGTTATATGATTCAAGAGTTATTAACTTCCCCTAAAAGATTCATATACTTGTGAAATAGTTATGGTGATAATTCACGGATACTGTAGCACTTCCTGATGGAGGTATGGTTGATTTTAGGTGTCATCTTAGAAACCAAGTATCAAAAATGGTTATTTATAATTGATTATAGTTATTTATTTATTTTTTGAATCCTATCACCTATACATATGATTACTAATTATGTATGAGACAATGTTTGTGGAACCCTACTGAGTTTTACTCACACCCCTCCGGGGTGACCATGACACTAGGGTACCTGAGAAGATTTCACTGATCGTAGGTCTAGGTTGGAAAAAGGCATAAAGTATCTTTATTGAGTGATATATATCATAAAAGATTATATATTGGGATGAGGAGGCTTTGGGATGACAATATAACCACAATATATTTTATTATTTTATTTTTTATGTGATCGGTTCAGTGGGGATTCAGTGTTGTGTGTTCCCATGACCGTGAGTCAAAATAAAATTTACTTCCATATCATTTTTTTATAGATTATTATATTTTTATTAATTTTGTGTAATTTTTTTATTATTATATATTATTTTAGTTATTTATTTCCATCTTGTATTTCTACTCTCATATGGGGGTATAATATCCCCACAATACTATCACAGACCCCAACTACTTGTTGATAGACTCTAGCATATGGGGAGGTGCACTTGAGATCTAGTAAATCTTTAGCCCGAATACTATAGATAGAAATAGGTTGGGGAGTTCCACCACATTTATTGAGTATGATTTTTATTATATATAAATAAATCATGTATTTACAAGATTTATACTTACCTCTCTTATAAAATGATTCCTTCACCACTTTACTTCTATACACACTTTGAGAACCTTCAAATGGTAAATCCCAAAAAATCCCTCATAAAATATATTTCTCATGTATTTGAGGTTTTTTTATTCTCAAAATACCAATATAAGAAGGATTAATGGGAGGTTTAATGTAGGATATCCAAGGAATAGGTAAAAGTTTTAACAGTGTTTTTCAAGTTTACTTATTCTTCTACCTCTTCAAAATATATTAGATGCATACTTATATAATGACACTGATATCATTACTATACTAGAATTTTATTATGATAATTGAATAAACATGATCTACCTTCCCCCATACCTTGGAAAATGAAAATCTCACATCTGTTATGTTTAAACTACTGCCTTCATGCATGACTTATATCATTTTTCATCACTACCTTACATATTGGTTATAAAAATTAATTTAATGAATTTATAAGATATTTAAAACATTATTAATTTTATGTAAAGATAAATTTTTTATTCAATATGAAAAAATTAAAATAAATGTTCATCGTAAAATTTAACCTCCTAAAACAGGCATACCAAGATTCTTTGTAAGTAATAACTCCTTAGAATTACCATTATTTATCTTCTTTATCTACCTCTTATTATATATAATTTATCAATTAAATAAATGTTTTTTATATCATAAATATTTTAAAAAAGTGATAATATTTATATCATGAATGATTAATAAAACAAAAATACAAGTAATATTATGTAAGAATGATAAATTTAAAATGATTTTATGATTATATAATGGTTATATATCCATCATAAAAAAGGAATTACAAGTGAATAAGCATGTTTAATTTAAACTATAAAAATAATCTTAATAAGGAAAATTCATGGAAAAGTAATTGTATCATAGCCTATAGAACTGCTTTGTGTTTGGAATTATATAAACCCTATACCTTGAAACATTTATAACTCATGGAACCATTGGAAAATAAACTTTTACCATAACTTTGATACCAAATAATTTTTGGAGATTATGAATCTAACGACCACAGAAGAACCAATATAAACTACACTTATTTAGTACATAAATGAAACAAGATAATAAATGAAATAAAAAGAATAATAATAAAGGAAAAAAAGATGAAAATTTTTAAGATAAAATTAAATAACTCATATAATTGTATTTTTCATGAGGGTATAAGTCAAACAAAGTGAGTTCAGACTTAAGGTAAGTGATTTTTCATTAAACCCCTATTTTTAATTTTTAAAAGTTTTCCTTTCAAATATTTATATTCAATATCTATATTATTTATATTGGTTCTAGAATGTTCCTTTCTATACCCAAAATATTTTTAAGGTCATTTTCAAATATCTTTTATTTTCTTTACCGATAATTAAAAATGAATATTTTTAACACTTCCCATATAGATTACTTTTTAATTTCCATATAGAAGTGTAAAAATCATACTTGATTTATTTTTCTAGAAACTAAGTATATTATTCATTACTAACATTTCATTCCATGTTTCCATGAATTCAAGATTATATTTCCAATTTTTTTTTAATTCCCCATTTTTAGACTGTTATTAAAATAAAATAACATTTCTTCTTATTTTTATTAGATAAATTAATTTATTTTGTTAATGGGATAAAATGTCAGTTTTATGAGTTTGGTGATGAAAATGATAGCTTCCTTATTTCATGTTCATGTTACAGTACATGGTTATTGTGAATTATTATTAGTGAAATTGATATAAATATATCAAATTCATTGGGAAATTATTTAATCTCTAGATATAAAATACATGAATTAATCTAATAAGTCATTTATATTAAAAGGTTGATTTGAAACAGGTGGTGAATATTATTTCCCAAAATAACTTGATGGTTTTAATTGATTTATATGAGTTTTATTGGTTTTCTTGAACAAAATTTTGAATTTAAATTTAATTACGAGATAAAATTTTATTTTTGTGAAAAGGAAAAATGTTTCATGGGGTTTCGTGTTTTTCAATAGAATCATGGGTTTTGTTTATTTTTATATACCTTAATGAGCTTTATATTCTCTTGCCAAATTTCAAAATTATTTTACAGTATTTATGCCTGATTAAGAACTATATCTTGGAAAATATTTTGGTTATGGAGGCTCATCTTTATTGAAGCAAGTGTGTCATAGATTAAACATGAGTATTAATTGAAGAACTTGTGTTATGGGAAACATCTATAATGTGTATAAGTATAATATGTTATAATGTAAGGGATCTAATAATTCTAAAAACATATAAATCTAAAAGATTGTTGTAATGTTAGAAATAAAAATACTTACTATAATCATGAAATTGATGGTCGTATTTGTATGGGGTGTTTTAAAATGACTTCTATGATTCCCATGGGGCTTAATCCTATGGGGTTACATGGTGTGTACACCAGATACAAGCCATGTAACCCTATTAAACCATGTTTCTACTAGTTCTCAATACACTACATGTTATTAGATATAATATTGTTCTCCAAAATTATCTTCAATTATTTTCATTGCTCACATAGTGTGGTTGACTATGGGAACACGATGTCTAATTTTTAGCTACACACCATGTATGTATGTAAAAAAATTGGAATCTTTAGCACTTATTAATGGGAATTTTGATTTTTATTCATCCATTCATGTAATTTTCTTATTTATATGAAATTGAATGATCATACTATCTCATCATTCTGATTAATAATGAACAAATATAAATGAAAAACTAATAAATAAATGAATAATTTTGACCAAAAAATAAAAAATAATTATAAATTAATATGTGACCATTTTGATACTAATTTATGTTTTTAGAGAGTAGTATAAGTGGTTGGGACCATGTCCAATAATGGTTTTCATTTGTTTCTTTAGAAAAATCCTCCAAAACTAGATGTTAACAACCTTGTAAGATCTAAAGAGTGGATATTTTTCTCATATAATTTATAATTAATTTATAGACTAGAATTACCTTAGCTATAAATTCTTTCTTTATCTATGATCATCTTTTACCTTATCCGGGAACCATTGTTGCGATGGATATTCTAAATAAAAATCCTCCAGCAGTGTGCACATGTTACCTATGAATGTTATAATGTTTTCGATGGGTCTTCGGGTGCTAGTGATGATGTACAATACATTCTATACTATTCATCACCAATAATAACTATAATCCTTTTGGTATTAAAGGGTTATTCCATGTTATATTATCTTTAAGAGGGAGGAGTATAATGAAAGTATCTTATTCTTGGGAGTATTCTTGAGATAATTATCTTTGGTCTTGGTTGAATTATCTATAAAGAAATATTATGTATACAAATTCCCATTATCTAGAAATGATATATGTTGGGTTATATATTTAGGGTTAGAAATTAGTTATTGCACAATAGATCTTAATTATTTTCTTAATTAAAAAAAACATCATGTCTAATAGTAATAATTATTATAATAATAATATTTTTATTGTTAATATTATTATCATTATTATTTCATTACGTGTGCTAACTTGTGGATATTTTTATTGATATAAATGAATTATAGGTTAATGTGATAATAAGGGTAAAAGGATTTAAGCAATAATCCCTTTTAGGTTATTGATTATGATAATATCATATGATGTTAAATGTTTATCACTCATGCTAAACACAATTGATTTTAGATATTTCATGAAATATAATTTACTAAGTTAATCAAAGGTGTGAGGTACAATGATATTATTTCCTCAATAAACAACCCATAATAATAGGAGATAGAATAGGAAACCTAGTGATTATGATAAACCAGTTATCATGAAATATGATTAACAAGGTAACCATAGTTAAAATACTATGTTCTCTAAATAAGATAGAAATAGAGACTCATGAAAATTTAGGTAATGAAGATGATCAAAAAAATAATATTCAATCACTTATAAGTAAAATATTTTTTAAGACACGCTAAGAGAATTACGTAAGGGGACTATAATACTCTTTACTTATGGAAGAGGGGGTTATAAAGAATCAAACATCCAAGGAAAAAATTAATATTTAAGTAAAACAATATTGAAAGAAATAGACTTTATAATAAGTTACCATTTGTAATTCAATATATCATGTGTGGATAACTTGGAAATTATCTAAGTCAGTGACCTAATCTGAGGTCCAACCAATATGTTGAACAACACTAACCACCAATACTAAGAGGAAGGTAGATGACTATGTAAGAACTACTCCCATATTGGATCCTAAAGTTTATGGTACACGTACCCTCCAATCCAATGTTATAGATGTCTTATTCTGATTTGATTCTTGGAACTCTAATATATATATGATTTTTTTAAGTTCTTTAAACCAACACCATAATGATTTAATTATAAAAGAAATATTCTAGTGGTGTGATTATTATATTCCAAGTTTAAGTTTATAGGAATATGCCTTGTGTAAAATTTATCATCCATCCTTTAGATACAATTTATTTGATTTTAGTGATGTATTGGCTCCCTCCACTTAGAGAAAAATTATTTGGAGTAAGGAAAGAATATTTCTTAAGATCCTAACTTTCCTTATGAGGTATGTGTCCTTTAATATTGGAATTAAACTTTTATTTTTTATATATATGGAAGTTCCAAAGATATTAAGAAGGGTTTGGGAGTATCTGAGGCTTTTTTGGAGATCAATTGTTTTGAGGAAAAAGATGAGGTGCATGGTTAGTAATAATAGTGAAAATCAACCATTAAATCCTAAGGAGGTGGTTCATGATTAGAAAAACCATGTGAGTTAGGTCATAGGAATGTGTGAGGTGTTGGATCTGAATCTACAGATTATACACAAGAGGGGGGTGAATTGTGTCTTTTGCAATTTTTCGGTAACTCTTTGATTGAACGAGTTCTATCCTCTATACTTTATCATATTTGATCGTGCAGCAGAATAAGTAAAAAAAAGAACACAAATATGTATAGTGGTTTGGGGAATAGAAGGCCCCTAGTCCACTCCACCAATGCTCAACTCCACGAGCTTGGTGATTTTCACTATCTAGTCCTCGTTTCAACAGACCGGTCCGCAACTGAGTACAGGCAGTTGATAGCTTTACAATCTTCAGGCTAAGAAAGCCTTCTGGTTCAAACACGAACCAACACAGCTTAGAACAAGAATCTGGTTACTCAAGAATAAAAATAATTTCAGAAAGAAGCTTTCCAGTTGATCTTCACAATTGCAATAGAATGCAATTGACAGCAGATAGATCGTAGTCTCTAGAAATATAGATTTTCAAAAAAAAGCAATTCTGAGTCGATCCGGTTGCAGTAGATATAGAGATATAGTTCACAACTTCATTAGTAGTAGATCCATAGTAGATATTCAATACAGAACAAGTGAATCTTCTATCGAGTTCCTTCTTCTTAAACAAACAGAGCTTTGACGCTCCTTTTTGAATCAGCAGATCAATCGTGAATTTCTACAGTCTTTGTTTTCCACCTTTTTAATAATAGATCGATCACCATACATACATGTACCTGGTGTTTCAGAGAGAACATATATAATAAATATGAGCATATCTTCTGCACATTTAGATCCATAAAAGTCGTCTTCTGATTCACGATATTCAAAATTTTGAATTTACAGAGAAGTTGTAACTTCCCTTAAGACTCATCATAAAAAGATCCTTCTAATTCGAACTTCAATCCATTGATAAAATGGCTTTGAATCAGTCAAAGTCGTATTTTAAAAACGACTTTAAATTTGGCTTGGAATCCGCCCAATAATCAGCTTGCTAATCGCTGCATAAAAAATATCGTCTGTCAAAATTTCTGACGCCAAACGTAAGGTTGATGACGTGGCCTACAAATGTAGGTTTGATGACATAGTCTTCAAACATAAGGTTGAACATAAACGTAGGGTTGAACATACATACTTTTTCTTCAACTCTCAAACGTATGGAAAAAGATCCATACTTTTACTTGATCTATACTTTTCCCAGAACGTATGGTTGTTTACAAAAGTAAGGTTGATGAACCATACTTTTGAGAAACAAATGTAACGTTTAGTATTTACATACGGTTCTCCTTCCATACTTTGCTGATAACCAAAACGTAAGGTTCCTTCCTAATGTAAGGTTCTTCTTCCATACTTTGCTGAAAACGTATGGTTGTTTAACTATAATTTTCTCTTATCTCAAAAAGTATACACGTTTTTCATCCTTACGCTACGTTTATCCACATAGGGTATGAACAGTGATTCCAGACTGCACTAAAGTAGATTCCACACTACATTTATCCACATAAGGTGTGAACAGTGACTCCAAAACGCACTAAAGTAGATTCCGAATAAGTAATAAATTCTCATTATTTCAAGAGTAAAATAAATTAATAAATTCCTGAAAAATACTAAATAAAATCATTAGAAAATAACTAAGGGTATTTGTGAGCATCAAAATTATCATAAAGGGACAGAGTATTATTTTTAATAATATCCCCCTTTAAATAACATTAATATGTATTGTTGAAAACAATACTTTTCTCAACATGAGGGTGTCGCAGAAAATTAAATAGGAGATTCACGGACTGGAGATGGCTTAAAAAATAGTACTCCAAGCCCATGTAAGTGGGTGGAACCCTAGATAGTGATAGAATGTGGTTGGAATATTGTTTGTAAAATCGTATGACCAAACCATATTCATTTTAAAAGTGATTGAATCTTCAATTTCCTCCCTCCTTTTAATTAACTTACCTCCCTGTTTTATCCTCCAATTCAAACATACAATATCCTTCTTCATGTTGGATCTCTCCATTGGTATACAAGATATTCTTTAACCCACCTCTTCCATTTAGAGTTTGTTTCCCTCACAATTTGTAATGTTGAAAAGCCACCAGTAATCTCTTTAATCCTCTTGTTTCATTTTTATAGTTATTTCTCTATATGTAATGATTAATATATGCAAGTTAATATGCCATATTTTTAGTGTTTTCATATTTTTCTCTTATTTAATCCATTATATCATGATTTATAGGTCTATAATGGATGAGGATTCCACTTCCCATATATGGTAGGTGGTCAATACCTTTTCCCTTAAATACATAATTTTTAAAGTTCGTGTCTTAGTTCCACATGGTAGAAATTCAAGGTTTTGCTTCTAAAATGAGTAATACCTTAAATTAAATTTTTTAAATATGTTTTGATATTTTATTCACACATTTTACATGGTTGGAGGTCATACACCTCAACACAACCCCCCCCCCCCCATGAGGCAGGTTCATTTAAATCCCTATACCTTTTAGACCCCTTGGATGTGTAGATATTTCCACCCATGAGTAGAAGTTGTATATGAAATAAATTGGGATGATAAATGTTGAATACCTATTAGACTATGTTGATTACAAGTGAAATGGAATAAATTGAAATTTTAAATGATATGGATGATATTTTTCTTATGAATATTAATGTAAATGGTTAGTAAGGTGGCATGGAAACTAACATGAACCCTCTTTTTATCACTTCTGGGTGAATTGATCAATTAATTGAAAATAAGATGGATGATATTTGGATTATGAATATTGACATAAATGGTTAGTAATGTGGCATGGACATGAACATGTCCCCTCTTTTTATCACTTGTGAGTAAATTGAATAATTAATTGAATGAGATGAATTAAATTGTTAAAATGGGAATGGAAACTAACATGGTACTTTTGAACCCTTGTATAAAATGTTTAATGATGGATACTTCAGTATGGCACCAACATCCCGGTATAGTTCCAACATCATGGTATGACATCTCTATCGTGGAATAGAATCATCAATTTACATATATTGGATGACTTGGATTATTAACTTGGACCTGGCTTACTTGGACCTCCTAATAATTGATATTATGGATCCTCCCATGTCTATACCGAGTATGATATGGATGAGATCCATAAACACAATGAGGATTCTTGTTCAATAGACTTGGGTTCTTATACCTTATATTATACATTATACCAATTTTTATATTGGTGAGATCGGTGGAATGAAATAGGATTCCTTGGTCAATGGGCATAGACCCTATCCATCATAGGTTTGATACTTGATACATCCAGCATATTCCGTAGTAGATGATTTACTATTGTAAACCATTATTTATCATTTATAAACTGCTTTTACCAATATTTTATTCCATATTAGGTAGGTTTACATTATCATTTACAAATTTATTATTGTTATACCTGCACACTGTTATAACTTATATCCCCTGACTAGATTTTTTATAAACACTGTTGTTGGTGGCCTATTAAGTATATATCACACCCTACTCAGGCCACTGTTTGATTCTTGGGAAAACATAATGGATACGGGTAGGGACTAGGGGAATCAACATTCTATGGACACTTGACTTTTTTAATAGGATATAGTACAAGAGCAGAAGAATGAGATGGTATTCATTTTTATATTTGATATTGTATATAGTTATGCCATTTTTTATGCTAGACTATTTATTATATTTGGATTATTTACTTCTTCTCGTGATTTATTATTATATACATTTCCAATATTGATATTTTATTTTTCCGATGTGTAGAACTTTGATCCCAATGGTTTATTTTCCCCACCATATTATTAGATGCCATCACTGCTATTTGAAAGCCTCTATCACATGGGGAGGCACACTTGAAGAATTTCATCCATATGGACAGGTCACATGTCTATGAATCAATCTCAAGACATCAAAAAGTGGTATCATAAAAAAATTTTCCTTTTATCTTACTATTTTGGGTTGTTAGATAGAAGACTAGGAAGTTTCAGGATTTGGTCATAAGCCTATTCTTAAGAGTATCTAACACACATATAGAGAAAATAAAAATTACTTGGGATGGGAATTTTTGTTCTAAATGGTGTCTATTATAGTTGTATTTTTTTCATATTTGGGTTATGCACAAGAGTTTCAATGTTTATTATCATTGTGAGTGTTCTTTTACCCTCGGCCTGATAAGACAAAGATATATGGTCTCATGTATCATTATAGGAATTGGAGGATTCATATATCATGCATTTCTATTCCATATTTATTTTACTGTGTACATTTCCCACAAAATGTTGTGATTATTTGATTACATTATTAAAAATGTGCTAAAATTTCATATAGAAAAGAGGCCAAAAAATTGATTATTAAGGTGTATGGCTCAAACGAAATGGTGTTTCCCTATATAGAATGAGGTTAGAGCCTTAACTGGACAATTATAACACCTTTGATCTATATAAATATGGGGGATGGCCTCGTTATATCCTAGCACGCTCTCCCGAGCTCGCTTCTATTCTCCCACCTTATTTTTCTTCCACTGGTGCTGGTGAGTCCTCTCAGCCTTTGATTTCTTCCAATAAGCTCTCTGGAGCAATATCTTTCTTGATTCCCAGGGTTTTATCCCCAGATTCCTTTTGTTTAGGGTTTCATCCTCGACCCCTCTTCGGATTTCCCTTTCTTTTCTTCTTCTTTGTGTCTCATTCCCATATTCGTTTTAGGGTTTCAATCTCATTTTCTTCTTCCTCTCTCTATGGTGGTCAAGGGTATCAATTATGTTCTTGTTTAGGAGTTTCAATGGATCTACGGTATTAGGTTTTCTTATGAAGGTTCATCATTGATGTTATATGGTGAGTCTGGTGTTTCCTTGGTCGTGACTTGCTATGGAAGTCCTGCCCGCTTGTACTCCTCTCTGGCCTCTAGATCCACTTCTCCCTTCCAGATCGGTCAGGTGCGATGGATTCCAAGCGGTTTTGGGTTATGTTTTTCTTTGTGGTGGGGGGTTCCAGGTATCCCAGTCGGGGTTCAGGCAAAGGCGGGGTTTCAGTTTGATGGGTTCTTTCGACAAAGATCTTGACTCCCTATGAAGACTCCTTACTCCTCCTATGTTGCTCTGTCTTCGGGTATCACCTCTCCTCTTCGGGTCGGTCTAGTGAGGTGGTTATAATACAAGATTTTGGAGGTACTATTCGAGTTGTTATCAGTTTTTTAGGATGCAAAATCCTCATTCAATTGATTCCTTTTGTAGCTGGTATGTGGTCTGGTGATGGGGGATGACAACTTGATGTTGTTAAGTTTATTTGACATTCTGGTGTGGGGTTGATTGGCAATGATGGTAGTGATGGTGGACCGTAGTTTATGACAGTCATGTTGAGGGAGGATCTTCGAGACGGCGGCGATGGTGTGCAGGCAGTGGTGGTCAGAGAAGTGGTCAGCAATGATGATCCAATGAGGTTGATGTCTAAGGTGATGTGACGACATGAAGGTGGTGATGGTTTTGAGTGGATTTTATGGCGTGGTCATGATGGCGGTGAGGTGTCTCCTCGGTGGGTTGTCTCTTGGGCTGCTCACTTTCCCAGGATTTTTCTTTTACCAAGGTTTTAATTTGAATTTTGAATATTGAATGTGGCTTTTGGGATGAGGTTTTCTGTGTATGGTTTCTATGGGTTTGCTATGTATTGTTTTTGTGGGCAATGCTTGGAACTGATTTCTGGTTTTGGTGAGGTTCCCACATAGCCAAAAAGTGGTATTTTGAAAATGAAAAAAAGGATTTGGAGGATCTATGTAAATATGGTTACAAGATATGAGACATTAGTTATATGTGATTATATGGATTGAAAAATGAAATATGAATTTTATTAAAAGGAAAGGAGAAAATTCCAGGGAGAAGGATCATGGGGGGCTAAAAAATTAAATATTAAGAGCATCTCCATTAACACGGTTAGCACCACATGAGGGAAGGGAACCATTACTAAAAATTTCCCTGATAGGTAACTATTGGGATTCCATAGAATCTAGGAATATAGCCACACAATTATATTCTCACCATGTGTGAAGAATCAAAATACTATTGATAATAAAGGCCTTACATTTGTGGATCATATAAGTGATTTTATAGGGAGTAGAAGTGTGGTCGTTAAGGGAGCTCCATAAAATCTTCGAGTCAGTATCAAATGTTGTTAGTGGAATTTCTTTAGAGTTTCCATGAATATTAGCACTTTCTTCCACCCTAAGAGTGTCACAATCCCTATAAAAAACACCGAAGGAAAATATCACCAAACCGGGGTAGTCACAAAGAACACCCACACCCCACACATTCACCCATAACTACAAGATCCACAAACATTAAGTTTAAGGCCTTTAGTGGTGGGAATCAATCTCAACATGTGTCCTACTATCTAGGGTATGGAATTAGGAGAGGCATGGATTCGTTTCAATCAACTTCTTAAAGAGGGTTCCTCCTCCTAGTGCTTAAGAAGTTGCGTAAGATCCACAATGATACATTGGGTCCTCACCACCACATCAGTGTTTGATGAGAAGGGACCATTGTGTTGAAACTTGTTCCTCACATCCTAGATACACCAGCAGCTAGAATAAGAGACTGAACCATTTTTTCATGAATATTTATTCCAACACCGCAG
The DNA here is from genome assembly GCA_963277665.1 of Viscum album. NCBI lineage: Eukaryota > Viridiplantae > Streptophyta > Magnoliopsida > Santalales > Viscaceae > Viscum > Viscum album. Next base: position 58,221,449 of record OY728154.1, read on the forward strand.
AATCAATATTGGAGGAACTCCTCAAAGGATTAAAAAAGAATTTTTAAATTATAGAACTCGCATATCTCTTCACAAACCTTAATCTAACATTCTATTTGATAAAATTGATGTATATTAGTTTCCTTATTTTTCACAACACTGAAGGAGCACATGGATGCTAGACAAAATCCCCTACCTATAAACACCTAATTAGTGGGAATTCCATACTCTTGAATTCTAAACCCATGGAAATTTTACTCATACAGAATGATATTGCACCATAGAATATCTCCCCTTGAATCCTTGGATGAGAATATACATGATGTTATACCTTTGAACATAAACTCATCTAGAATGGTGATCTATCTAATCAAAATATCATAAAGGGACTTGATACATTATGATACTAGATGTTAGAGGGTGGTTTTATAATGCACATATCAAAAAAAATATCAACTTAGGAATTATAACTTAGGAATTGTGAATCGTCTAACTGGAACATGATATTTATAATGCACATATCAAATTTCTAGTTTTTTGGTAATTAAATGACATAGTGGATGTTAAATGGGGATTCCAATTTTAACTAAAATGGTGTATCCTCTATTAATTTAAATTGAAACTCCTTATACTTGAACCACTAACATGAAACAGAAAATAAAACATTGACCTAACCTCATTATTGGGTAGTTGGGAGTGTCACTTTTATTTCTTTATGAATTTATATACCACCTAGACCTAGATTTATAAAAAAGATATAGAGGTGTTTTACCTTTTATAGGAAGTATTCCACTGATCTTATTTTTTTGTTAGTAAACTTTTCTATTATCGAATCTTCTCTAATGAGTATACTTTTTATTTGTAGAGATATTCCACCAAAACAACCAAAGGTCATGTGTTATTCTCTAGAGGACCATTCTCTAGAGGACGTAGCCCCTAAGCCACTAGTATTAATTCTTGTAGTTCCACCTATTTCACAATCTATCATATCAGTCATGGGAACTAATGCCTAGTTTTGAGAGGGAATTATACAACTCATATAGACAATGTAGGTATCCCCAAGACTAGCCCCAATTATAGAAGAGTTAACATGAGAATTTCAAAAGTAGTATCCACCTACATTTTCATGGTATTTAATTCCTCACGCTATTGATTCATGGTTATAGGTCCTGTTATTTATACTATATTATCTATAAACACCTCCAAATAGGAAGTTAAATCTTGCAACTTTTATTCTTAGAGGGTCTGCTAAGAGATGGTGGGATGTTTTGACCCAAGATGACTAGCATCAGGTTATGGTTTAGAGGGATTTCTATATATCCTTATATGATTATTTCATTCTGTAGATGGTGAGAGATGGAAGAGAAAGAGACTTTATTCACATATAATAGGACACTCTATCTATTATATATTATTTAGCTCATTTTACAAAGTTTCAGGGTTTCATTTCTACTCTCCTTGGTAATGATCTATCTAGTGAAATATGTTTTGAGGAAGGAGTTCTATTTACCATATTTTCTCAGGTGGATGTGTTTAATTTGACTACTTCCATTAAGATAGTAAATCATACCCTCATAATTGAACATAACATTACTGAATATGGAGGTGTGTTCTGGGGATGTTTAGTACCTCATCTGATTTTTAGTGCATCTAGTGGAAGAAAGAATCATTTAGAGATTTATCAAGGACGTCATAGTAGCCAGAGTGTATTCTTGGATATCCTTGTGATAATTCATCAGTGTGGTAATTATGTTCATATGAGGCCCTAGTGTGATAGAGCCTCTATTTAGTGTAGAGGTTTTTGTATAATGGGAACCTTTAGTGGTATTGTAGAACCTTTCCTCTAGTGGGTATTGAGAGGGGGTCTGTATTGACTATAGATTCAAGGGTACGACCACTAGCTCCACATCATAAAGGGACTTAGAGTACTACTACCTATTTGGGAAAAGGAAGTGGTCGTGTCTGAGGGATCTAGACAATATATTTACAATGCCTATAGAGAAGGCCTACTTAGGATTTATAGGTTGTATCTTAAAGATGCGTATCGGGTTGGATAAATGCAGTATAATCGATACCCAAGGATTAGAGTTTCGATCATTCTATAGTTTGAGTTATGATTTTAGTAGCCTCTACTTTAGTGTCTGTTTTATTTTACAGGGTAGATTCCCTATCATTTATATCCATTGAAATTTTGTAGGGTCATGGGATAGAGATATAGTATTTCTATGGAGTAATAACAGTTGATATCCCATTGTGAATTTGATCAAAAAGTATATTCCAGGGCATGGAATTACCCTTTTAGGTGGGTAACTATCATTTTTATGGAATCTATTCATCCTCTAGAAGAAACGTTTTCACATTATTATTGGGATAGATTGGATGGTTAATAATCATTTGTATGTGGTTTATTATCATTAGAGGGTTTAATTTACATCACCATACAAGTGGTAACTATATTCATAAGGATGAATGAGATGTCCAGGTGAGTCGAGATAGACCTGATCATCATCAGTTGGGAGGGGTGATAGTAAGGATTTAAAGTCTATTTTTGAGTAATCAGCGAATTCATCAAAAAGATTTAAATCATATGGTGGATCGTTTCAAGGTTTTTTTCCATATTATTTATCTATGCTACCCCTAATAGAGAGGTTTATATTACTATTGAGAAATTTCTTAAAGCAACATCGGTATCCATTCCTCCTTATAGGATAGGTATTACTCAGTGGAAGGAACTCAATAGATAACTACAGGACTTGGAAGATGAGGTTTTTATATGGCCAATTATGTAATATTTGGGTTCACACATATGTTTATACAAGAAGGAAGATGAGACCTTTATATTATGTGATGATTACTAGAGATTGAATCATCTTACCACAAAGAAAAAGTATCATTTACCTCATATTGGTGACCTATTTGACCAGCTCTGAGGAATGAGGGTCTTCTCGAAGATTGACCTAAGGTCGGGCTATCACCAGGTACTTTTATACTATTAGATATACCACATACAAAATACCATAATATATTTGGAGTATATGAGTATTTGGTTATGTAGTTCAGTCTCATGAATGAAATTACCATTTTTAGGGCTATAATGAATTGGGTTTTCCACCTGTATCTAGATTCATTTGTTGTAGTCTTCATGGATGTCATCTTGGTGTAATCTCACACTCGACATGACCATGAAAAACATATTGTGAATATACTAAATACACTAAGAGAGAACCAACTATATGAAAATCTCACAAAATGAAACTTTTTAATTGATAAGGCTAACTTAATCGGTCATATCATATTAGAATCAGGAGTATATTTTGACCAAGGGAATGTTAAATCCATGGTATCTTGGGGGAAGACCAATAATTTATTTGATATATAGAGTTTCTTGGTTATGGATGGATATTATATATTCTTTATTTAAGATTTATCACACCTTGTATCACTAGTTATATACTTGGAAAAGAAAGGTGTGAAATTATTATGGCTATAATTATGTGAGAAATAAATTTATGATTTGAAAGGAATTTTGAATTTAGATATGATTCTGATTTTACATGATCTTGGATAGGGCTAAATGGTGTATTTTGATGTGTCAGGTATTAGTATGGAAGTTGTTTTGATGTAGGGATATTGAGTTGTGGCGTATTGGTCTCATTATTTGTGACCTCATGAGTAGAATTGTATTTCACATGGCCTCAATTTGGATATTTTGGTTCATGAATTGCATTTTATTACTTTCCTATATAAATTTTTGTGCTGTATAAAGAACAAAAAAATCCACAAAAAAATCTTTATACAACATTATTTGAATATCAGGCAGTGAAGGTGGGTTGAATGACTATAGTCCTTTAGATTTGATCTTGTTTATATGCCTGGGAAGGGAAGTACTGAGACTGATGATCTGATCCTAAAGACTCAAAAACAAGATGTTTAGGAGTATATTATTGAATGAATGGTGATGGACTATTTTTTGAGAAGCATCATGAGGTTCATAAATCTAAAAGAAATCTATTCTTACAGCATAGTGATATCATCACTTCTAGATTGAGTAAATATGAGGCATATTTCTAATCCATATGGCTTGGGCCTATAGTAGAGTGTTTCAAGTGAGGAATCACTACATAGGTGGGTCATCGATGGGGATGAAATCATATGCATTCATTGGCATGTATGGGTGATTATAGACATTCAGAAGGAATTGATGTGAGAATATCATTTCTCTTCCTGAGTAGACATCCTAATCTTTCAAATATGTATCATGATCTATGCTTCCAGTATGGTCAGCATGGTATGAAAAGGGAGACAACAGGTTTTTTTAAACAATGTTTCACCTAACAAAAAGTAAAGGTAGAACACCAGTGACCAACATGAAATTTACATACTTTATCCATTACTGAGTGTAAATAGGATTATGTAAATATATTTTTTTATGGGTTTACCTAGGTCACCATGAGGCAATAAAATTGTATTAGTGATCATAGACAATTTGACAAAGGTCGGTCACGTATTCCCTATTCAGGTTACCTTTTTCATTGATGTAATGGGAATGATATATGTTATGGATATCATACATATTCATAGGGTTCTACATACATTTATATTAGATAGAGATGCTTGATTCAAATAATGGTTTTAGAAGTTGTTACTGAAATATTTGCTTCATATGCACTATTGAGCACATCCTATCACCCTCAGACTAACGACAAGTCCGAACATATAATTTAGGTGATAGAGGTCATGCGTCGGGCATGAATCCTTGATTTTGGAGGTTCTTGGGAGAAACAAATACCACTCACCAAGGTTTTAGTCTGAGAGATTTGTGTATACAAAATTCATGCATTTTATTGATTAGAAAAACATGATTCCACTAGATATACATTTTTTTAAGATCAAATGATTTATTTCTGTGTTCATGGTGGTTTTTCAAGAGTTTTCAGTGAAATGAACAAATCTAAGATAACTAAAATATAAATAAAAATATACATGACATGTACTTTATAAAAACACGTTGTTTACCTTTCTAGGAATGGATTTTCCTGACCGAGTACACATACATGTGGCTTCCCAGAACCAACGCATCATGTACTTAACTCCACATGTTTTGTACATCCTTTCGGAAGCATTTAGTGGTTGAAAGAGAGGATACATACAATGTAAGATGGTGCTAAACTCCATGCACTTCCAACAATCGACCATTGATGCTTTAAATTTTACATACATAATAGATTTTCATGTACCATTGAGGAAAATAAAGTAATAAATTGTTGACCAAAGTACACATCATGTGCTTTTCATTACTCACATTGTAATCCATTTTTCTATAAATATGAGGGAAGACCTCCAAATTCATGTTGTAAATTTGAGGGGGCGGTGATGCATCTTTACCATTTGATCTCCCTTCGAATCCAATTAGAATTTTTTCTACCATTTTCTTACTATTTTAGTGTAATTTATCCCCTCCTGATTGTTCTCCCATATGCATGGTAGGGGTTGCGTTTCAGATCTACCAGTACACCGGGACCACTGTCATAAGAGGATTATTGTCTCATGTTGGGTTTGTAAATGAATTATGGTTGTTTTGTAATAAAAATTATAATGATTTTACTTTTATTAATATTTTTCATAATCCCTTTAATGAATTAATTCTACATTCAATTTTGATGTTATATTAGACCTAGAACATCACCATTGTAGAAAACTAAAGGAGTTTCAATAATAAAATCCATGACCATTTGGTGAGAATATTTTCACTATTTTAGGGTTAGTGATCTAAAAACATGTTTTAAGTAATTAATCTGCAATCAAAGGGGGTAAAATTTTTAATTCTCAATTTTTTATTGTCATACTAAGAAACAAAAATATAATTGAATCCCTATTGTAAAAAAATTAAACAAAATTTTAATACAAAATAACTAATTTTTCAATTATCCCTATTCAAGTTGTAACCTCGACACATTTATTTCCCAATTTTTCTTTCCCTTATTCTACTATCAACTGATTTTTGAAAATAATTTCATGTTTTTCATCAATTTTAGGGATTTTCAAATGAAACTCACTGACCTACATCTTCCTTTAGTCTTCCACTCTTCCCTGTGGGATCAATCCCAACTACCTCTAGTTACCCAATATATTAGTTTAGAGGGGAACTCAATTTTATATTTCTTTTAATGGGTGTAGTCAAATTATATCATAGTTTATAGGGAAATTTGGATGAAAAAAATAAGAGTCTTGAGTATAGGTTGTTTTTTTCAGTACTTTCTTTTTGATTTATTAATTCTTTTATTGGGAACCTCGAACTAATATCCCTATAGATTTTTATTCAACTTGAGGTTGGTAAAAATTGATTATAGAGGATTTATATATGTATCATCTACTAAAATCATACTCTTATCATGAAGGATATTATCCACATGTGGATGATGGGTTTCAGTATGAGTATTACCCATGTACATCCTTCACCCCACTAATTTCTTCTTCTCTTCCAAATCCATTTTTGGTTAATACCAAAAAATTATTATCGATGATGGGAACTTTTACCACATTCCAGTTGAACCAAAATAAAATATTTAGATGACTTAGAAATATGGTAGAAAATTTTTTAGACATAATTTATAATATTAATAATCATATTGAGTATGAATTTGGGTGTTCTTATTCTATTCCAAATGAGGAAGCATGTTATGAATTTTCCCCTACCGGTTTTGAATTAAAATTTTCTGAAAATTATTTTTAAAAAACATAATTGGAATATGGGAGAACATTATGTCATGTTAATACTAAATTTTATCAATTCTTTGTTTCTAAACCCCTAAATAATTTCTTACCTTCTCTAGAGGATTCTTGTGGTTATTTTTAGGTTTTCAGTATATCAAAGCAGAAAACCAAGGAGGTGGATGAAATACATGATCAAACCAATAAACTAGTCCAACTTTGGAATTTACTAGCCATGAAGAAAGGTTACTTCTATCCTCTTCCCATACTACCTAAAATTAAAGATAATTTAATACAATTAGAGGGAACCATACATATGTGGTGGTTTGTACAGCCAAAGCCACATCCTCCTTCGGATTATGAGCAATTACCCTTACTTAGGTCAATCAAAATACCAAAAAAAATGTGATTTATAAGAGGAAACCTAGATATTCTCCTTTTATCTATTTCTTTTCAATTTTAATAACTACATGGTGTGTACATATCTTTCTCACACAGTGTATTATCCTTTAATTTATTTCATTGAGACTACTGTTTAGAGGTGAATAAAATGAGGTTACACGACATGTGTGTCACTATACATGGAATATAACTTTATTTTTATTGTATATTATAATATTAATTTGACTATAAAAAATAGATTAAGTTAATAAATAGGAATGAAGCATATACCGGTGGAAAGTTCACTGGAGTGTATATGAGCCATCATTGGTTTGAATCCCTTCACACTATCCTTTAGTATAGGATTCAGTATTTTTTACCATATGTTTTCTTAAATGGCATGTGTAGTATTTTCATAAGTAATAAAGTCTTTCAAAAATGAAAAAAAATGATAGTGGGACTGAATTAGTTGTCAGGGTTATAGCCCATGGTTAAAAAAACTAGGTTCGAGTCCCATCTAGTTGACTCAATTCCATCACTTTTAACTGAATTCAAACCATACATCATGTATTTTGGTAAATTTTGTGTGTCATATTTTCATTAATAATTAAAAACTATTTTAAAAATAATAAACCCCCTGAGGGTGTTGTGGTTTTATTGACATAGTCATAAACCAAGGACTAAAACAACCATGACTGAATTTGGAAAATCTCTCTAAATCATCACAATATTTAATAATTAAAACCACATGTTGTGTATCCATGTCCTTTACTATGTAATTTTTAAACTATTTTTGAAATATAAAAATGTAATACAATTTTCAATACTATAACCTTAACTCTAGTGGTTTTAGGGCATATACATGGATCAATCTGATTGAATATTTAAGTCGCACCTCGACCACCAGACCAAATTTTCTAGTTCTATTTTTTCAATTTTATAAAACACGACATGTACTCTTTCTAATACACTATGTTTTTATGTTTATTATTTTTATATGAATATATATTTACAATTATAAATAAATATTAATAAATAGTTTATTATAATAACTCTATATTTCAAATATGAAAAAAAATGATTGGTGGTGTGTATGATAACATACACACCATGTGTCCTATCTTTAAAATTTTGGAACCCTGATCTAGGGTGACTATGTTCCACACCATGTTTCATTCTTCCATAAAACCATTTGAATCCCCTATTTTAATATTCTATTTTGGTATGACTCAGGCCCATATTTATTTACCATTTCGATCATCAATCTGGGTATGTTTTCCCTCAACCTTTATTTCGAAGATTTTGATTCATTATAGGAAGTTTTTGAATCGGGTGAGGCATTTGGCTGAAAAAACCAGTACAAAGGCACACTCAAAGAACACGCCCATGTAATCATTATACACAACAAATTTTTCTCTATTCAGAATTTGAAAACACATAGTGTGTGCCTTTGGTAAGAATTGGTTACCTATTCCTCTTCCCATACTACGATAGCCTTTATCCTGACTACTACATGGAGAGATGTACTATGTAATAAACATAGTGTGTGTGTTCGGTAAATGAATTATACTATTCCCCCCAATGAATTATCTTTTTTAGGGAACACACATAGTCTATATCTGATGTTAACACACATGACATGTGGCTTTGGTACATGCTGTGTATTTTGATATCTATCCCCAATTGGTGAAGGCTGTTTCACTGTGCCCCATGGTTAGGCTACCCGTGTACACACACACACGGCATGTCCCACTTATATATGCTATGTAATTTGATATACCCAAACAATATCCCACTCAACATGTGCATCCAGAGCACATGGGTTGGCATGCTGAACATACAACACACTGTTTACTCAAGACATACATTTTGTGTACTTATATTTTATCACTCTCACTGATTTACTTTATTTTTCTTTTTCATTTATTTTTATTTAATCTTTTATTTGATTTTATATCATATATTATGGGGATTGATCATTGGGGAATAATCACATTCCCTCAACTGAGGAGGAGAAACCTACTCCCCTCTGGATTTGAGTGGAGGGACAAGGGGCACCATCAAGGAAAAACCTACTAATTTCTTATCCACCATCCTTGGTAATGCTCCCACCACAACATCCAGATACTTCCCCTTCCACATCTACTGAGGGACCCAGTTCCACAGCTCCTGCCACTACTATATCACCATCTGCAAATGCCATGACATGTTCACCAATCACCACAATCATCAAAGACTTCCAAACTTGCATTTTATGCTCAATCACAACTAGTGCCTAGAGACGCTAAAACACAACCACAAACCTATCTAATATTTGATGAGCTAATCCATGTGGTACCTCGGCTGTGACAATTTTCATGGCATATAATCTAGTTGAGCAGTCGGTTCCTCAACATTAGTGTTCCTAAGAGACTAGTCATTAGAGGGGAGATAGAAGAGCTGCTTGATCACACACATCTAATTACTACTCTCCAAGTAATCACTCTTACTTTTTAAGACTTATTTTTTGGGTTTTTGTGACCTTAATGTTTAATAGGCCCACATATCGAGAGAAACCCAATGACAAAGTTACTCTGATTGAATTAAAACTTGGATAATATTTTTTTCACTTAAGATGATAGAGTTTTGATGAGTGTGAAATTTATACCCACATCCATCCACCCCGCCCCCTATTTCTACCCTCTCCCACCCTGATAGCTTAGTCTAACTCTCTATGTGTTGGGAGATTTTTGGACTTGATGTACGGTATGCTCCAACCTCACAAAATAGAACCTAGATCATTTTACCTAAATTTTTCTTCATCCAGTGCTATTTTTGGGTCATAATCCTCCCTTGATATGAGGACATGGGAGTTATGTTCAGATGAAAAATAGAGATCCATACCTACATCATCTGGCACAATTCCCTAGTCTCCCATACTTCAGTGCATATTACTTTCATACCACGTTCACCAATCGTTAGGGTAACCTAAACGGTGGGTTGTATGCTACCTATTTGTCACACCATTTAGGGGTTGTTGAGACCTCTATACCCTACATTCTCTTAGGTTCTCCAAATTGGATGTAATTTCTCATGATTATTCACATGATCATGGAATGGAAGATAGGGAACACTTACATTCTCATGCAGGATCATCCAACACCAGCTACAATGAGAGAGGACCCACTTTTCCCCAAGGGTGTTGCAACTCAGATCCCACCACCACCTCCACTAGTGGATATTCCTTTCCCAACCCCATTTATTCCTCCCATCCCTCCTCTTCTTGAATTACCTATACTAGACCTTCTATGACCTCACCTCCTCCCAGAACCTCAATTGATGCTATAGTTCAGGGATTCCTCAATTCTATAGATCAGTAACTCAATCAAAGTGAGGTCATGTTGTGCATACATTTTTAGCACATGGGCCTATTGTTTACTATAACAATTGTTTCTCAATTGGATCTAAAAACCTCAGCACCACAAGCTACATCGACAACCCTTAGCATCGAATCTGTGATATTATATTTTGATGGGATGGATGACACTTCTATAGCTTCCAAGGTCTATGGTTTACCAGCCACAACCAAACAACACATTGAGGGCCCAACACCACCAGATTTTATTGTAACTACCCATCTCTACAGGATCCCCCAGCATCAGATAGTTTCTATTTTGAGGCCACTCAGCGACTATTTCTGACACATGGTTATTTTATTGTATATATCTATTTTGTGTTATTTTCCTTTCGATGTGATGTTTCACATGAATGAACAATAATTTTTCTATTTAATTGATAGAAAAAGGTACTCTATCTATTCATGGGCATATTCTTTTGACTTATTTCCATATCTTACATGCACTCTACTAGGGGGTATTATTTTTTAATTTCTTTTTTTCTTTCCCTTTATTTGGATTACTAATTCCAGAACTCTCCCTATCCCTAGTCTATTTTTTCCTTACAAATACTATTCTCTTCATTTATGTTGAAATTAGAGGACCATGTGCAATATTAAGTGTTGTGGGTAGTATCTTTAATTCAATAGTCTTTTTCCATAAACTAATATAGGAGACATCATTATGTAGCTGTAATATTTTAAAATATGGAGACTTCTTTGATTAAATATAATTTGACATAGGAATTAATTTTAAAAATTACATGCTTATTTTAATTTTGAAGTATTTTTAAATTATTGATGATTGTGTTTGATTTTTTATTTAAATTATTAGTTATCTTCATTTGTTATACCAATCATTCATATTTGTGTCATGACCTGATTAACTAATTTTTATCCTCATTTCTGGGAGGTATTCAAAACCATTGGTCATATTCTTCATTATATTCTCTTTCTTGGGAGATTATTGGGATATGCATTATAACTAGAAATTGTATTTTTTTTCATTTCAGAACCTGAATATTATGAATAATGCTAAAATAAAAGAGGAATTTGATTAATATTTTCATATCCTTTCAAATTTAATAACCACTCTATATCTTATCTCAGTGAAATTCATATAAACCATGAACTAACTTTATAAGGCAAAATACAAGGCTATTTATCATTTATAAGTTAATTTTTCTATTATATTTCATTATTATTCATTTGTAATTTAAAGAGAGAGTTTTTTTATTCATTGTATATTTTGGTGAGCGACCATTAGATTATATATGGGGGAGAGTATCACTTTTGGATTTGGGAAAAAGAGTTCGAAAACCACAATTCCTAGAATTAATAAGTGGTCATTCATCTTTTATGTCAAAAAATGAAAAATTAAAAATATGACCCGATTCATTAATTAAAGTCATCGATGGTTTATGAACCTATGTTGATAAAGGAAGAGAATGGTGATAGTAACCTTTGAGAGATCTTGATAGGGATGAATCTTTATTAATATTTGTCATTGAATATCATTATTCATTTAAGAATCCATCCTCATTTTCAAGACTATAATATTATTTTCACATCATTAGCTACCTACCCTTATCCTCATAACCATAAAAACCTTATTGAAGAACCTCATGATTATTGGGATTTATTTTATAAGTGGAGAATTAAATTACATTAAAGCTTATGGATAGAGTGAAGATACTTAATATAGATAATAACACCAATTAAGTGATCTTGAGTGATGATTTTTTCATTTAATTAGTGAGTTAAATCATCAAGTGACATGAATGTTTATTAAAATTTGAAAAATAAAACTAAAATTGGATGAATTTCTTTAATTAAATTATATATGATGTATGATTATAATATCCTTGAATTAAAAACAATTTTTTTACCTTTTAGAATCCTCTATTATAAAAATAATATTTTTAATTTTAATTAATTGATTGCTTTCCTTTTTAGATTATGGATTCTATTAATTCGATGTTGAAATTTTTCTTGAGGGAAAGAAAATTACTAAGTGTTAGATAGTTTGATGTTCCCAATTTGTGTATAATAAATTCAGATATTTTATTTATTATACAAACATTTTTTCACTAGATATAAATTTTTTAATAGACCAAATGATTTATTTAGGTGTTTATGGTGATTTTTTAGGAGTTTCCAATCAAATGAAAAAATTAGGGATGACCAGAAAATAAATCAAAATATACATGTTTTATACTTTATAAACACACACAGTTTACCTTTCCTAGGAACAGATAAGCCAGAACAAGTACAGGCCCCTGTTTTCTCCCTAAGCCAACATGGTGTGTACATAACTCTACATATTGTGTATGTCCTTCCAGAAGCATTTAGTTTTTGAAAGAGAGGATATATGCCATCTATGATAGTTCTACACACCATATACTTCCACAAACTAACCATTGATGCTTCAAATTCAATGAATGATGAAATTGTTCACCTATTAGTGGAGAAAAATAAAATAATATAGTTTTTTATCCAAGTACACACCATTTATTCTTTACTATACACTATTTAATCCATTTTTTATAAATATAATGGTAGACTTATGAATCCTTGTTGCAAATTCTCGGGGAGGTGTTTCCACTCCACTATTTTATCTCCCCTCGAATCCAATTAGGGTATTTTCTTATGTTTTATTAATATTTTAGTGTAATTCATTCTCTCCCCTTATCCTCTCGTATCCATGTTAGGGGTTGAGTTTCTTCTCGACCCGTACACTATAACCATAGTCATAAGTGGATGATTGTATCATGTTTGGGTTTTTATAAGATTTTAGATTTGTTTTAATAAAAACTATGATGTTTTTAGTTTTATTATGATCTTTGTTTTATAATTGTTTTAATTAATTAATTTTATATTCACTTTTGATGTCATATCATAATAATAATGACACCAGTGATAAGAAAAAACATTTCTTCAATAGGAAAATATATCACCCTTTGGTGAGCCTATTGCCTCTATTTTAGGGGTAATGATATGAAAGCCTGTTTTGAGTAATTCATCTCTAGGCTGAGGGGTTGACCTTTTAAATACATAATTGTATAATATCATAACAATAAAAATAATATAATTTATACCCATGGTAAAAAAAAATTTAAATAATTTTAATATAAAAGAATAAACTTTTCATTTAACCCTAATCAAGTTACAAACCTAACACATTTATTTACCAATTTTATTTCAATTAATCTTATTTCAAATGATTTTCAAAAATAATTTTATGTTTTTAATCAATTATCTAGATAATCATTTGAAACTCTCCTACCTACACCCTCATTTTCTCTTCCACTCTTCCCTGTAGGATCTAACCAGACTACCTCTAGCTACCTAGTTAGTTAGTTTAGAAGTGAAATCAATTTTCCATGTGTCATGAAGGGCATAGTCAGGTTTCTTATAATAACATATTTTGGGTAATTATATAGATGTATATTTATGATTCCTTATACATTAGGTTATTCTATTCACCCCTATTTTGGTCAAAGGTAGGTGAGGCAGTGATACTTGGACCTCATCTCATTAAAGAGACATCAGAGTCAGTACATCTTGTCAGTCAGTGTATGGTTATTTCTCAGTCTAGGAATAAGTCTAATATCAATTATTTCAACCAAACTTTGGAGTGTGAGGTGAGATATTAGGTTATCTTGGTGTTTCACCATTTTGGGGGAATAGATAGATTCAAAGATAGGTTAAGCTATTACCTCATTATGTCAAGACTTTTGAGATCTTGGAGAGTGTTAGGTCGGTATCCTATTAGATAGTTATTCCTTAGAGGGAACAAGATATGAATGATGTATTACATGTTTCTTATCTAAACCAATATAATTATGACATGTCTCATTCATTTTATCCTATAGAAATTTGATCTAGAAAATGATTATTTTTTTGAGTACCATCCGATAAGTATTATCAATCAGAGCATGAAGGATATCTATGGTAGTTTAGTGCCTTTGGTATGGGTGATATTTCAGCTCGATTATTTATAGGAAGAGACCTTATAGGGAGAGGGAGAAATGAGTTCCTAGTGGCTGGAACTATTCTTAGATGCTGATCAACCACCCTCGTAAGGGAAACTGAGTGGTGAGTTGTTTTAAATAGGTGATTTTGTAAGATCCATGATTTTTTATGAGGTATGGGTACTTAAATTAATAGTTTAAACCTTTACTTTTTATCTACTTTAATGTTATTAATAGTTTAATGATGGGTTTGAGAGTATTATTGATTTTTTATAGCTGGAGTTTTAGTTTTTTGAGGAAAAATGAGGCGTGTGGTTTTTAGTAACCATGTAGATCAACCGAGAAACCCCAAGGAGGTGGTATATGATTTGAGAAACTATGTGACTCAGGAAATATGGCCATGTGGGGTGAAACATAAAAGTTTCAAGGAACTATATAGATTGTACATGGTTTGAATAAATCATGCACCTAACTTGTGTGAGGGGGTGGAACCTATAAAAATGTTTGTGCACAGTTAGAAAATAGTTTAGCCAATTGTGTGACCAAACTATTCACCCTTTAAGAGTGGGTAAATTTAAAATTTCTCCTCTCATTATAATTTTATTAGAACCCTATTTTCCCCTCCCATTTTCAAACATATCATCCTCTCTCACATTGGATCTCTCCTATGGTAGTCAATCTAGGTTTTGATCCACCTATTATGTCTGGTGTCTGTTTCTCTAACCATTTTTCACATTGGATAGACACTGGTAATCTCTTCAGTACACTTTTTTACTTTCTTTTTTATTTTTTGGAATGGAATGTTAAATTCATATGAACTAATATGAACCATTTTTTGGGTATTAAACTTCTTCTTCTATATATTTCATCCTATCCCAAGTTAGAGGTTGATAATGGATGAGGATTCCACTGCCAATCTGAGGTAGTTGGTCTATACCATTTCCATTAAAGTATTAATATTTAAATGTCACACCATAGTGCCGCACAATAAACCTTATGGGAGTTTCTTCTAAAATGAGTAATTCCATAAATTAAATGTTGTGAAACATATTTTAAGGTTCTATTTTCCCCTTTTACATGGTTATAGGTAATCCACCTTAACCAAGAACTCCCCGTGAGGTGGGTTTTTTTGAATGCCTATGTGTAATACATACCTTGGGTGTGTGGAGCATTTCACCCATGATTGGAATGTGTATATAAAATATATTCGGATGATAAAGGTTTAATACCTCTTAGACCTTTTTTATTTTAAGTGAAATGGAAAAATGGAAATTCAAAACAATATCATAGATATGTTTTCTTATAAATATTAATGTAAATTATTGTTAAAGTGGAATGGATACTAACATGGACCCTTTTTTATCACTTTCAAGTGAATTA
This sequence comes from Viscum album, assembly GCA_963277665.1. Taxonomy (NCBI): domain Eukaryota; kingdom Viridiplantae; phylum Streptophyta; class Magnoliopsida; order Santalales; family Viscaceae; genus Viscum; species Viscum album. Next base: position 58,237,247 of record OY728154.1, read on the forward strand.
ATCATTAAATTAAAGGAGATGAATTAAATTTTTATAAATGGGGTTGACACTAACATGGACCATTTTAAACCTTCTATAAAATATTTAGTTATGGGTACTTCAGTATGGCACTAACATCGTGGTATGGAACCAATGATTTACTTATATTGGATTCCATGTATTATTACCTTAGATCCGACTTTCTTAGACCACCTTAGACTTGATCCTTAGGATCCCCCAAATCTATACCATGTTTTATATAGAGTGGAATTGAAAATTATTCCTTGGTAAATGGTCTTGGGTTCCTATCCCATGTAGGTTTACATTATAATGAGTTTCTCATGGTTGAGAGTAGTGGACTTAAAGAGGATGCCTTGTTCAATGGCCTTAGGTCCTGGCCCTCATAGTTATGATACTTGAAACATTCGGCATATGTCGTAGCTGATGATTTACTTATTTACACCATTATTCATCCTTTATAGTATTCTTTTCACTACATGTGCTTAAAAATTGGTTAGTTTTACATTATTGTTTACAAATTTATTACTTTTATACCTAAAAACTTCTATAGATTTTATGAACTAACTAGGTTTTTTATACAAACCGTTGGTAGTGTCCTACTGAGTATATTTCACAACCTATTCAAGTTTTTGTTTAGTAAATAGGAATACTCCATGGATGTAGGTAGGGACAAGGGGAAGTAGACTACTATAGACACTCTACTTTTATTTCAGGATGGAGTGTGGGAGTAGAGGATCGAGCTTATGTTTGTGATCTTATTAGAGATAGATTATGTCATTTTTATTTTTATATATAATGATGTATATAATTATTTCAATTTTATCCATTCATTTAATCTTTACTGTATATCACCATGACACGATCATCATCTTTATATGATATTGGATGTTGTTCCTCCATTTTAATGCCAGCCTATTTATTATTATTGGATGATTTACTTCTTTTTATACCTTATTATTATATATATTTTTGATTATGGAACTTTTATTTTATTACTGTAATATGCTTTGATCATGAGTCTATAGTCTTCCCACCATATCAGTATAGACCCTTGCTACTATTTGGCATTTTCCAGTATACAGGGAGGCGCACTTGTGGCCCTTTGGCCAACCCAATGGGTCACATTTCTACAATCCAGGTTTGGGATGACACAAATTTCATATTGACCTATGATTTTATATCAATAAAAGAATGATAATAAAAACCTTCAAGAAACAGATTATATAACATGGTCCAAGATACCAAATAATGGTATACTCTTAATCCAAATTTTTATAGAAAAATTCAGTATTAGGGATAAGACTATTATGAAGAAATATATATGTTTCCCAAGTATGTAATGTTGATATCTCTCTAGAAATAATATCCTAAGTAATATATATAATTGATATCCCCTTATATATTTCTGTTGGTATGTGATAATTAAAGTTTTAAGGATATGGTTTTTTAGTGGTGGGGGGGGGAATGTAACACACTAAATTTTTAGAAATAACAATCCTTTAATAAACTATATGTCTATAATTCTAAATTATTTCTTTTTTATTTGTTCAAAGGAATCAAAATAGTTCTTTTAATAAGTTTTTCAAGATAGGGATAAAACTAACAAAACTTCAATCATTTATAGTAAAATTTTTGAAGAAAATCACATGAAACTAAGAAGTATACATAATGGATGATCACATCCATTAAAACTATAAAAATTAAAAGGTTAAAATAAATTGAAAAGAATAATATCTTTAGAACTAGTATCTCCATTAGTCCATTGTCACCTTTAAGAATCTCTATTAGTATAAATAAAATTGATAAAGAGAAATAAAACTATCAAAGGAGAAAACATGTTGTGAGATAGAAAATGAAAACTATAGAAATGAGAGGTGTTAATGCATTAAATTTAGTGAGGTATTTTATATAGGAGAAAAATTTGGTCATTTCAAATATGGTCACTATAAATATGTTCATTGTGATATGGTTGTTTAACATATGTTCATTGGACATATATCCAATAGGTATACTAAATTCATGTATTGTTAACAATTAAAATTATAATAATATAGCTCACAATGAAATAAAAATATGATATTAAAATACAATAAATATATATATATATATGCATTTTATAAATATTAATATTATTAAAAAAATTATATGGTGTATATATTGAATTCAAATAAATATTATAATATCAATGGAGTATTAAAATTAAATTTTTTAATATAAAAATTAATTTTAATGGTTTTTATTAAAGTGTGATTAGTAAAAAGCTAATATTTATTTTCTAAGAACCGATTTGTTAAGTATTGAATATTTTATATAAATAGATAAAATTTAACAATAATAAAATATTATTATATAAAAAATAATATATTAACATAATTTTAATTATAAATTGATATGAAATATTATTAATGACACATAATGTTTATATAGTCCATTTTTCAATAAATGAAAATTTTCTATATATTTAGAAATTTTCATTTAAAAATTAAATTTATAAATTTCATAATATTAATTAAATAAAACTAACTTCATATTTTATTTATTTATAATGTCAAAATTATCTTTGGATTATTTTTTAATATTTTTCAAAAAAAATAATTTTTAAGTGAATAGTGAAGTATACCGATATTGTGATTTTAATGAAACTAGTACTATATAAGTGTGAAATATTTTAATCCAAAAATATTTATTTTCAAATTAAAATTATTTTTTTAGAGTTTATAAAAATATATTAGGCTTTTTAAAACTCAAGTAATATTTTTACCAAAAATTGTTATAATACATTATATATCTATTATGTTAAAATAAAATTTTAAAACTTTTAGATCTTGAATTAAAAGAAATGTGTTTATAATTTAACATTAGTGGGTCCAAATAATATAATAAGGATCACTTTATTTTTAGGCATAAATATTATGAATCCTTAGGTAAAAATTAGTTACGACGGTAAAAGCTAAAATGGAAAATAATAATAATTTAAGGGATAAAAAGCTTGAAATGTGTTAAAATCATGTTTCTAATTAAGTGGTTAAGAGATGATAAATATTATATGACCCTAAAATCAATTGTTGTATATTGTTTGAGCCCCATTATATGTTTAACATATGATCCCTTTATATTAAGTTGGAATAATGATAGAAATTCCTTTCTAACAACTTATAAAAGGGGACACTCACCATCCATTCAATACCACTATAAAAAAATGGTTTTATACTGAAAATAAATATTATATTATTCCTATATAATACTATTTCACTATTATAAGCTTTTGTTAAAAATGGATTATCCTAAGACCTTCCTTTCCAAAGAATCCTCCAAGAGAAACTGGAAGTTCTCAATGTAAGTTTAATCTTTTTGAAAACATATTATATTTTTATATTTACATTTATAATTTATATTTCTAAATATTATATGAATAGTTAAGTAATTATAGTATAATTAATGTTGTTATTATAACAACCCTACTCTTTATTACACACTTAAACATGATTTACTATATAAACATGCACTTAAGGAAACTCCGAGGATCGAGAGGTCTAGTGTCTGGGGAAATTAGGGACATTACATGACAACTTAGAACATAATACCCAATATCTTTATTGAAAACTTCTTTTACATGACCACAACATTCCCCAATATTTATCATTGAATGGGATAACCTGAGGACATGCATAAGAAAATTGTGAGCTACAAAGCTTGATAAGGGAGTAAACACGACATAACTTGAAGAATACAATACATGTTAGGAAATAGGAATATCAATGGAGCATAATAGAAACATGAACATAAAGGCATGATATAGTATGATTATCATATCATGGAAATGTGGAAACAACACTTAACATGATATTAGAATGATCCAAGGCTCATTGCACATAAAGAATGAGTAAACACTCATATTACTTAAATTAGAAAGATTAAACCCTTATTATACTTTACGTATCATGATACTAATCTTTATCCAATGCATTGGAGTGCTATTAGGGTTCACCCTTCTTAATCATTTCATTTCATGCATAAGTGTGCCACATAGATCATACAACATGGATTCATTAAACATCATAATTTATTCCACGAATAAGAGATGTGGAATACATAAATGAAATTCCTCAATCAAAAATTACATGTTCATAAAGGTGAATAACCTTTATAGAGAAATGGGTATGGTATTAACTTACATGATGATTTTGGCATGGAAATTTTGGTGTAACTTCGAAAGCATAACAATGTCAATTAGAAATCATAAAATGGGTTCATTAGAGAAAAATGGGTATCTCATCATTTATACATTAAATGGATAGTAAGGGGTCATTTAAAATAATATAACAACATATTTAATGTAATTTAGAATCATAATATAGAATAATTGGTTGAATATAAATGAGAAGAGAGAAATTCTTTACGGAATTTTGGCATCGTAATAGGTGTACATAAGAGGCATTAATGCGAGAGAAAGAGTTTTATCATCATTAAAACATAAATATGGAATTATTGGGGTGGTTAAAAATCATATCCAAGCATTTGTATTTTAAAATAAAAGGCTATAACAACATAAATAAATTTTGACAAAAATGAGAAAGGAAGAAATCCCATAGTTGGAAGTGTGATCCCAAAGGCTTGGGAGAGGCTTGAGATAGGATTATTGGGATCTTGGGTCACCTTGGGAGGATTTTAAAGAGATTAGGGTAGTGTTTGGTTGAGCTACAAATGGTTTTAGTGAAGAGGAATGGGATAATGAGGGGGGTTATATAGGAAATGAGATGGAATTCTTTATTATTTAGGTTTTGGACACCACACATTAAACTAACCAAAAACACAAAACATACCACTGTTGTTTCCCATGTTTTTCTAAAAAGGGGAGTGGAAAACATTATTTTATAAGTTCAATGTCCGAAATTATTAATGTATTAGGCTTTCTTATGTGTAGGTGAGTCACACTCTCAAGGAAATCATTTTAAAATGTTAAAATGTTTTATAAGTCTTGGAGGGTCCACTAAGGCTTTGTAAAATAAATAAATAAAATCTAAAAGTGAATTATTTTAAAGGTAAAATATATATTGGCCGAAAATACCTTTTATAGTATATTATTACATCAATATTGGGTCACTATGATGTCATAAAACACATTATATTTTTAAACGGTATTTAATTTTTACCAAAAAATTCGATTATCTCATAAAATTATGAAAATTTCACCATTGGATAATCTCGACATCCTGATTCCAAAAAAATATTTATTTTATCTAAATAAATTTTTAAATATGTGAATTTTTACATTTTAAAATAAAAACTGACCTTTATCGAAAAATCATGGGTTTTGACAAAAACGGTTTTCAAAACATAATAAAAATTATAATTGTATTAATAAAAATTATACAATCATTTAAATTTAATAAAAATTAATTTAGTAATAATAATATTTTATTAAAATATTATTAAATTAAAAAATCCATTAATTCATCAAAATAGATTTCTTAATTGAATATTAAATAAAAATATTATTCTTGGTTTAAAAACCATTTACAAAGTAACAATAATAAAATGAATGTATATTATTTATTCTATAAAAAACTAATGCGCATAATCATAGTTCTAGTTTCTTATTATATAACCCCTTATAACACCCTCATAAGACCTAAGGGTAAGGTTTGTGATGGTGACAGACACTTGGGGTGGCTTGGATAACATCGCATGGGTGGTAATCTCTATTAACTTTCACTTCTCCCATAGGCGATTCTGTTCAAGCTTAATGTGTTGAAACTTGGCTTGGGCATGGTCAAGAGTGAATCCCAGTGACGGTACCCCCTTTCTGAGCTCTAAAAAATGTTCTTCGTATGGAGAAATTATACTAGATGAGGTCATCACTTCCTTTTTCTGAGTAAATTGGATTTGTTAAAGCCCTATATTTATACTAATCATGTTGTCATTGTTCAATGGCTATATTAGAAACAGTAAAAAATTTTAATGTTATTTTAAAATCCAAAAACATAAAACCGAGGAATTTAATATGTTTTATATAACCATTTTACATAATAAGACACTTAATTAGATCAAGAGGAATTTTCATTGATAAAAGTTTGGGTAGTTACAATCTTCCCCCCTTAAGAAATTTCACCCTTGAAATTTCCTTTTTCCCACACTAAAATAGATAGGTTTAACTCTGCTTCATCACTTCCTCTAATTCCCATGTTTCTTATACAAACTTGTGGTTTCGCCATAACACCTTGATGAGGGGAATTGTCTTATTTCGTAGAACTTTTTCCCTACGATCTAAGATCTTCACTGACTTCTCTTTATAGAAGAGGTCATTATCTAATGTTACCACATTTGGATTGAGTACATGCGATGGGTTAGGTATGTACTTCCTCAAGAGTGATACATAGAATACATCATGTACTTGAGATAGGTTTGTTGGGAGCGCTAGTCGATAGGCCACTATTCCAATGCGATCAAGGATCTCAAAAGGGACGATGTACCTTGCACTAAGCTTTCCCTTCTTCCCAAACCTCATAAGTCTCTTCCATGGTGATATACGGAGGAATACCATGTCTCCAACATCAAGCTTTAGGTCTCATTGATGATTAACAACATCGATCTTTTTTTGACTCTGAGCAGCTTTAATGTGCTATTGGATGGTCTTAACCTTATCCACCATTTCTTCAAGCATTTCTGGACCTAGGAGTTTTCTCTCCCCAAATTCATCCCAACGTGTCGGTGCTCTGTACCTCTTCCCATACATGACTTCATAAGGATCCATTTGGATGCTTGAGTGGAAACTATTATTGTAATAGAACTAAACTAGAGGAAGATGTTCATCCCATCCTCATTTGAATTCCATTGAAAATTCTCTCAACATGTCTTCAAGTGTTTGGATAGTCCTCTCAGATTTTCCATCAATTTGAGGGTGATAAGACACACTGAAGTTCAGCTCGGTATTCAGAGCATGTTGAAGACTCTTCCAGAACATAGAGGTGAATCTTGGATATCAGTTAGATATAATAGATAGTGTTACTCCATGAATCCTTACCAATTATCTGATATATATTTGTGTTAGCTAATCCAATAAGAAATCCTCCCAAATTGAAATGAAGTGTGCAGTCTTTGAAAGAAGATCCACAACAACCCAAATAGTATTTTTTCCTTTAGAGGTCTTCAAAATTCCGATGACAAATTCTATGGTGATGTTCTCCCATTTCCATGTTGTTATGGGTAATGGTTGCATCATCCCCTTGGACTTCTACCTCTCATCCTTCACATAATGGCATACCAGGCACTTTGATGTATACTCAGCGATCTCATTCTTCATGTTATCCCACCAATAATGCTCTCGAAGATCTTGATACATCTTTTTGTTTCCTGGGTGTATGGATAAATTTGAACTATGTGCATCATCCAAAAGTTATTTCTTTAACTCTGGATTTGATAGAACACATAGTCTTGACCCAAATCTCACAATTCATTCTTCATTAACATTTAACTCTAAGTATTTTCATTTTTTGATAGTTTTCACTTTCTTTTGATAGTTTCCAATTTCTTCTGAATTCCCACATCATCCTTTTGAGCATCCTTTAACCTTTCCAAAAGATATAGTTGAGAAATAATTTTTAAAAGTATTAATGGCAATCCCTTATTTATGATTCCCATGTCCATCTTCATCAAATTTAAGAAGATTGGATCTTTTTAATTCTCATCAATGATAGAATCACTGGGTCCTTTATACTTATATCATCTTCCACCTTGTTTTCTTTCCCATGGTGTTAAGGGATTGAGCAATCATAGTCTTTGATCATCTATAACTATATTTGTTGGCGCATGTTCGACTCTTTATGTGTGAATATATACTTTAGGCTTTTGTGATCCATATATATTTCACACTTCTCCCCAAAGAGGTAATATCACCAAAATATTAAATCGAGGATCACTGCAGCCAACTCCAGATCTTGTGTTGGATATTTTTTCTTATGAACATTAAATTGACTTGAATCATAGGTAATGACTTTTTAATTTTTCATCAACCCGCAGCTCAGGCCCTTCTTCGAAGAATCACTAAATACCACAAAAATTTATCCACTTGTGGGTAGTGTGAGCACGAGAGTAGTGATAATCCTCATTTTCAACTCTTTGAAGCTCTCTTCACATTCATGACTCTAAGAAAACTTGACTCCCTTATGAGTTATCATGGTAAGAGGGTTTGATAATAATGATAAATTTCTCACAAATCGGTGATAATATCCATCTAACCCTAAGAATCTATGGATATCTGTCACTGATGTTGGCCTCATCCATCCCTCAATTGTATCTGTCTTGGAGGGATCCACAGATATCCCATTACTTGAGATGATATGACCTAAGAATGGGACTTCCTCTAACTAGAAATCACACTTCTTTACTTTGCATATAGCTTCTCCTTTTGCAAGGTCTCAAGTATAGTGTTTAAATGCTCCTCATGCTCCTCGGTTTTTTAGTATATTATAATATCATCTATAAAGACTAACAAATTTTTTTTGAGTTAATCTCTAAAGACTCTATTAATTATTTCTATAATTATTTCTGGAGAATTAGTGAGTTATAAAGGCATTACTATAAATTCATAGTGCTCGTACATTGTACGAAAATCAGTCTTGGGGATAACCTCCTTATTCACCCTTACTTGGTAATATCCTGACCATAGATCCACCTTGGGGAAGTATTTTGCTCCATGTAGTTGATCGAACAAGTCATCAATTTGTGGTAGAGGATAATTGTTCTTTATCCTGATTTTTTTGAGGTTATGATAATCATTGAACATGGGCATTGACCCATCCTTTTTCTTGACGAAGTGGACTGGTGCACCCCATGGTGAAGCACTTGGGCATATAACACCTTTATCTAGATTCTCTTATAGTTGTTTCTTCAGCTCCTTAAGCTCCAAAATAGTCATTCTATATGGAGTCTTGGATATTGGAAATTCCCTAGGTATAAGATCAATCAATAATTCAACATCCCTTCTAGGAGGAAGACTAAAAATTTCCTTAGGAAACACTTCAGCGAATTCCCACAAAATAGGCATATCTTCAAGGATGGTTATTTCCTTAGACTCAATCATCTGATCAAGATAAGCATGATCATAGGGCATTAATATCCTTTCTTGATATTATAGTGCTAAAGAAGATTCATCCTTTCCCTTGCATTTGTACAGAATCAGGGGCTGATTCTCCATAGGGATAGTGATTTTCCTCTCACGGAAATTTATGTTGGCCCTATATAGAGAAATACAATCCATGCCAATAATTTCATCAAATTCTTCCAGAGGTAGTATGATGAGGTTTTCTGGAAAGTTTAACCTTAAAATTGTGACAGGGGAGGAGTTATATTCATGGGATGTAATGATTTCCCCATTTTTCATTCTTACCAACATCTCTACTTACATGATTTGTGGTGGTGTTGGGATTGTTCTACTACACTTTTAGGATATAAAAGAATGCATAGAACTTGAATAAAAAAATTATGTTCACTATTCTTGAATTAAGAACTATAATATTTGTCACCACTTCATTTTCAGGATTCATTTTGACAGTAGTGATGTAAAAAATCTCTCCCTTGCTGCCTTGGAGTTTTGTTTTTCCTTGTAAAACCCTTGGATTAGAGAACTGGTTTGAAAAGTGCCATGGTTCTTTGCAGTTGAAGCAATGAATAATGCATTGAGGGTCGAATAGATCATTCCTATCCTCTATCATAGTAGTGGGTTTTTCTTGTCGATATTTGATAGCCATATACCCTTCTCTTCCACACCTAAAATGTTTCCTCATCCCCTTCAGGAAATTTACAGGGTGCTTCTTTCTTCACCTTTGGCGAGTGGGGTGTTATAATTTCTTAGCACCATTATATTTATGCATCAGACTGATATAATTAAATTCCACCTTACGCTTCTTATCCCCATGATACCCCTGAGATTTTATAATCTCCATTTATACTTTTAGGGCACATTGGAAAATTTTCTCATAGCTATCGAAGTCACAGATCTATAGGGATTTCCGTAGGCTAGGTTTTAGCCCACCAAAGAAGCGGTCAACCTTGAATTTGGGGGTAACGATAAAGTCGGAGGCCTATCATGCAAGACTTGTGATTTTTTCCTCATACGCTCTGATGGATTAATTGCCTTTTTTCTTGATGGAAAGGAATTCCCTTTTCATCCTAAGTCGGAGGGTGTGAGGAAAATATTTATCGAAAAATATTTTTCGGAAATCCGTCCATTCCAACACCTTAATATCCTCATCAGGCTTTGTATTTTTTATAAATGTCCACCATTTCTCATCTTAACCCTATATACGATAAGCAACCAGAAGAACCTTCTCTTTTTCATAACATTGAAGGATGGATAATATCTTCCCAATGGAGTTGATCCATTGTTCGGTAATTGAGGGATCAATTGATCCATTGAAATTAGGAGGCATTTGTCTCATGAATCTCTCAATTGAAACATGTTCTTTCTTAGGTGGGGTTGAACCTCCCTCTTTAACCATGTTTCTATTCAAAACTTGTGCTAGCTAAGATATTATTATGAAAAAGTTCACGATTCCCGCTCCCATTGGATTGGGCATCTCATTAGAACAGTCATCACATTGATCATCACAACGGTTGTTAGCCTGAGTCCTCTTATTACTGGCTATTGGCTGGAATAAAATAAAAGTTATGGGTAACATAGAAAGGGTAATCCAATTACAAAAAGGGATAACTTAAAAATTACATTTATTTCCTTAACTTATGAATTTTTAGGCATTAATATGTGTTATCCATTATCAACTTCCCAACATATATTCTTAGGGGAATTTTTTTTAATTCCCTTAATAATGGTTCATATGAAGCTTATGAATTTACCAAATTATATCCCTTGAGAGTATTGTAACCAAGATTCCAGCAAGGCCCATTGTCATGAACTAGTTCATATTCAAGTCTAACTCAAAGTTGTGTTTTTTAGGTTTTACCCCTAGATACTTATGTGCCCAAGACGCCTCTTCCTGCTCATATCCAGAAAGGAACATATTTTCTTGATAAATCACTTATTCAATACTCACCAAAATTTATGAATATTTTTATTATGCTTAGTCTTATCCCTAAGGCTTTCCCTGGGGTTTTCTAATCCTAATCAAAAAAACTAACTAAAAATATCCTCTGATACCAACTATAACAAACCTGCTCTTTATTACACACTTATACATGATTTACTACATAAATATTCACTTAATACAAATCTAAGGATCAAGAGGTCTAGTGTCTTGGGAAATAATGGACATTATATAACAACTTAGAACATAAAACCCAATATCTTTATTGAAAAATACTTTTACATTACCACAACATTCCCTCGTACATAGCATTACATGGGATAACCTGAGGACATGCATAAGAAAAGGGTGATCTATAAATCCCATTAAGGGAGTAAAAAAGGAATAACATGAATAATACAATAAATGTTAGGAAATTGGCATATCAATGGATCATAATAGAAACATGAACATAAAAGCATGATTTAGCATGATTATCATAACATCGAAATGTGGAAACAACACTTAACATGATATTAGCATGAGCCAAGTCTCATTGCACATTGAGAATGATTAAAACCTTGTCGCACTTGAATTATCATGATTAAACCCTTGTTTCACTTAATGTATCATGATACTAATCTTTACCCAATGCATTGGATCACTATCAGGGTGCACCCTTTATAATCATTTCATTTCATGCATATGTGTTCCACATAGATCATAAAACATGGATTCATTAAACATAATAATTTATTCAATGAATAAGCGATGTGTAATACAAAAATTTAAGCCCTAAATAAAAAATTACATGTTCATAAAGGTGAATATCCTTGATGTAGAAATGTGTATGGTATTCACTTACATGATTTTTTGGCATGGAAATTTTGGTGTAACTTTGGCAGCCTAACGACGTCAAATAGAAATTATAAAATGGGTTGATGACAGAGAAAGGGGTATCTGATAATTTATACATGAAATGGAAAATAAATGGGTAATTTAACATAATATCCCAACATATGTAATGGAATTTAGATGCATAATATAAAATAATTTTTTGAATGTAAATGAGAAGACAGAAATTCCTTACAGAATTTCAGCATGGTAATGGGTGTACATGGGAGGAATTAATGAGAGATAAAGAGGTCTATAATAATTCAAACATAAGGAGGAAAGTATGGGGAGGTTAAAAATCATACCCCGACATTTTTAATTGAAAATAAAATAGTATAACAATATAAATAAATTTAGACAAAAATGAGAAAGGAAGAAATCCAATACTTGGAAGTGTGATCCCAAAGGCTTGGGGGAGGCTTGAGAGAGGATTATTGGGATATTTGGGAGACTTGGGAGTATTATAGAGAGAGGAGGTTAGGGGTTTGTTGATATCCAAATGTTTTGAGTGAAGAGGAATGTGATATTGAGTGGGTTTATATAGAAAGGCGATGGAATTATTTATTATTTAGGTTTTGGACATCACACATTTAACTAATCAAAACCACACACCATCACATTTTTTTTTCAAAGGGAAGAGTAAAACATTATTTTAGAAGTAAAATGGCCAAACTTATTAAAATATTAGGTTTGATTATGTGGAGGTGAGTCACACTTAAAAGGAAATCATTTTAAAATGTTAAAATGTTTTATAAGACTTGGAGGGTCCACTAAGGCTTTGTAAAATAAATAAAACAAATCTAAAATCACATTATTTTAAAGTTAAAACATATATTGGATGAACATATCTTTTATAGTATTTCATTACTTCACTATTATGTCATTATGATGTCATAAAACACATTATATATTTAAATAGTATTTAATTTTTACCCAAAAAATCGACTATCTCAGAAAATTATGAAAAATTAACTGTTGGATAATTTCAACATTCTGATTCCAAAAATAATATTCATTATATCTAAATAGTTTTCAAAATATGTGAATTTTTACTTTTAAAATAAAAACCAACCTTTATCTAAAATTCATTGGTTTTGACAAAAATAGTTTTCAAAGCTTGATAAAAATTACAATTAACTTCTTAAAATTATACGATAATTTATAATTAATAAAAAGTAATTTAGTAATAATAATATTTTATTAAAATATTATTTAATTAAAAAATACATTAATTCATCAAAATATATTTCTTAATTGAATATTAACTAAAAATACTATTTTTTATTTAAAAACCATTTACAAAGTAACAATAATAAAATGAATGTATATTATTTATTCTATACAAAACTAATGCATATAATCATAGTGCTAAGGAATTTTTACAAAACCCCTTATAACACCCACATAAGACCTAAGGGAAAGGTGTGTGATGATGAAAAACTCTTGGGTGGCTTGGATAATATCGCTTGGGTGGTAATCTATATTAACTTCCACTTCTCTCGTAGGAAATTTCGTTCAAGATTAAAGTGTTGAATATTATCTTGGTCTTGGTCAAGAGTGAAGCCCAATGACGCTACCGCCTTTCCAAGCTCCAGAAAATGAGATTAGTATGGAGAAATTCTACTTGATGAGGCCATCGCTTCCTTTTTCTGAGTAAATTGGATTTATTAAAGCCCTATATTTATACAAATCATGTGTTTATTGTTCAACATCTATATTAGCAATGGTAACAATTCTTAACGGTATTTTAAAATCCAAAAACGTATAACTAAGGAAGTGCATATGTTTTATATAAACATTTTACCCAATAATACATTTAATTAGATCAAGAGGAATTTTCATTAATAAAATTTTGGTTCGTTACAGTTATATTATGGGAATAAATAGAAACCACATATCCCATTCCCCTTAAGAAAAATGAAAACATCAATTGTACGTATGTGCTGACTACCGCCTCCATGACATAACATGTTTCATTTTCATACCTCAACATAACATTATGGTAAAAATAAGAAATTAAATATTTAATAATCATATTTATAAAAAAATTTAGGTTCTATAAATAATAAAACAAATTTCTCCTTTTTCTAATTCTATGGGAAACTGAATTATAATCCATTTGTACATGCAGACTATCACAACCATGGAACAATACATTTTTCTTTTCACTACCACCATCATAGTTGGTTATAAATTATAATTGATAACTGTATATGATATATATTTTTAATAAATATCATGAATACTATTCTTTATGGATAAAAAATTAATGATTGTTATTAGGTAATCAATCAATATTGATAAATAACGTGGATCTAATCAATCATTGATTTCATCTTCACAAAATCCCACAAGACTCGGTTATAATTATATTATAGAATTATAGTTCATTATAAAACATAAATTATATTATATTATATGGCATAGGAATTATAAACTTGGTATCTAATAATGGGTACTAAAATAGACATCATGAAGCTTGCCTAAAACAATTAAAGTAACAAACACCTTATGGTACAAATGCACGATATCTAACTGATAGATTCATAATAAATGATCATAAATTGAGTATTTTAATAATTAATTTATATGAATAATGTTTTCAAATAGATTATATATATATTTATATTTTTTTTATATTTAGTTATAACACTTTTGACGAATTGTAAATAAAGGTAAGGTGTTTTCATGATTCAAATATTTAGTGTGGCTTATAATTGATCCTATTTGATAATTTTCATTAAATATCGATCTATTATAATCTATGATGATTTTATGTTTTATTTTTCTTGTGAAATTATTTTTAACACAAAAATATTCACCTTGATGAATATATTATTTTGCGAAAATGAAATTTTTTTAAAAATAATTCTCATTTCTTTTAATGGTTGTTTACTTTATGTCCATGTTTTTAATTACCAAAAATATTATACTTTACCTTGGGGAAAATAAATTTTTTTATCTCTAATAATGATTATATTTAACCTTATACATTTTATAAAAAAGTTTTTATTATCCTTTTAACGATGTTGGTTTTCAATAAAGACATTTTAAATTTTTTAAAAAGTTTTTTTCTATGATCTTATATCACTCCCTTTGACATTTATTTTTTGACATATATTTTATTCTGTGTAAAGGCCTATTTATTTTATTTTATTGAGGTAATTTTTTAATATGTTTTCTTTTCATCTTGAAAAAATGGTATTTTTTATAAACTGACATGAAAATCAAGATTTTTAACGTGATATTAATAAACACTTTGTATGGAAAATCATTTTTTGTGATTTCTCTTCCATTTTAAAAGGGTTATTCTCTAATAAAGTAATGGTTCATCAATTAACCTATATATTATATTTTTAAATACTTCTTTTGTTTGATCATGTTTGTCGTATCAAGTGATCTTATTTTTTATGTGATACTATTTAAAAAATTTATAAAACCCATTTTCTTGTCATGGGTTATTTATGATTAGATGAATGATCGAATTTTTATTGGAACTTATATATATAGATGATTATAAGTTGGGTCCTATATCACCCTCCAATACATTGGTCATAGTTTTATATCATATTAGATAATGAATAGTGGGAATGAATGGTTTTTTTCCCAATCTAAATGGTGGAAATACGTGGATTTGTTCACAAACTAAAGGGTGGAGGTACTTGGATTTGTTCACAAAATTAAGGGGTGGACATACTTGGATTTGTTCAAAAAAAAATTCCTATACTTATACTTGTTCCACTTATCTAAAATATTCCACTCTCTAAATTGAGGAATATTTCAAGACATACAAAGAGTGTATGATAATCCATGGTCTTAATATGTTCCCCTTTCATATGTTAAGATTTCATGTCTTGTTTGATTTATATTATGTGTTTTTAATCCATATTTTGATGAAATTTTAATGTTACAATATTTATATGAAAATATCCTCAATTCTAAATAATTTTTTAAGATTATCACTTATGATTCCTTGATTTTGTATCTGATACTTCTTCCTTTCTCATGGTTTCCCTCATGTTAATGATCTAACTATTATGACTAGTTGATAATTTTTCCTTACTAATCATTCAAGATACAAAATTTCTTATTTTTTAATTACACATGTTATAAATATGATTATATCATTTTATATTTCTAGTAGATGGGATATAGGAGAATAAATATGAATAACTGTTAACAAATGTGGTGAAATAAGATGTGTATATAGATAGTCTACAAGACACAAAATCTTCCAGTCATTAGGTTGTGCAATTATTTGTGAGATGTATTATTTAAAACAATGAATCATTGTATCATTTAAATATTTTTAGCTTGGGAATATACATAAATGTACTCTAGTAAATCAAAAACTGGTTAAGAATTCATATTAAATAACCATGATCTAGTCTGATTTATCTAGCGTAAAACACAAGTATAGAGACATGTAGGTGTTTCCAGTTGGGTGACCTCGCAAGAGGGATGTGTGTGCTCACACATATCAACCAACATATAATCCTTTAATGTGTATGGATGGGTTCCCTCCCATGTAACACTTATTATAGTGGGACTAGTCTGATGGTGCATAGAAACAGATTGGCGGTGTTGTAGAGTGCTATAAAAGCATTGTTAAGTGAGTGAATAGAAATTGAGAATAGGTGTGTGGGAACATACCATCAAACCTCCTCTCACATGGAATTGTGGGATGGAGGAGTTATCTATTATGTTGCATAAAACAAGAATGATGCATCAAATTTGGTAGAGGAAGACACATCAATCTGGACTGGAATCACCTGTGCAATGACTCTGACAGGGGGTGGCTAATGACATATGAAATAACATGTTTCAGGCTTCTCATGAAAGGGGATAACCATGTATTCATCCTTCAGGACATTGGTCCTTCGGTCCACGCATCTTATAATACCTTTATGCCTCTAGTAGTTTTGGCCATGTATTGTGATAAAATAGGTCCAATAGTTTCTTTCCACTCTTTATAGTGATGGATGAGGCTTAAACCACTACGGCGCTTGGGTGTGGGTGTGTTTAGTTTCTTGTAGTCCCCTATACCTATAAAAAATATCAAATAACAAATAAAAAATAACAAATAATTAATAATTAATAATTAATAATTACTGATTATAAATAATTATTTTTTTATTATTAATTTAGTTTTTAAATAATTAATTACTAATATATATATATATAATTAATAAATAATAATTAACAATTTTAAAATAATTAAATTTTAAATAATTAATAATTAATAATTAATAATTAACAATTAATTAAAATTTCAAATAATGATTAATCTTAGTTATTAATTATTATTAATTTATGGTGATTTTAAAAAAATCATTAGAAAAATAAAATAAAGAATACAAAAAAATAGAATTTCATATTTAACAGAAACTTTAACCACCAATAAATGGTGAAATTTTTTTTAATAAACCAAAATTATTTAGTGATATTTTTCTAAAATTTATGCTAAAAAATAAAATGACATGTTTTTCAATGGTATTGAAAACAGTAGCTAAAAATTTACCACTAAATGATATTGTTCCTATCATGAGGAAAAAATTATCAAAAAAGGTTATCTAAAATTCAAGGAATGTGTTATAAATTGATCATTATGATCAATGAAAAACAATTCATAAATTTTATTTAGGGAAATCTTCACACTTATTAATTTAATAACATCACTTAAACATTTTCTTAGATTGTAAAATGAGAGCTGCACATACTTTATTCTCATTCTTCATGCTTGAGATGCTCAAACTAAAAAATACATAAAAAAATTATCATTAATAAAGAATTATTTCAGATTACAAATAGGGGACATACTTGTATCATTATATATTAGATGAATCAAAATCAAAAAAAAAGTTTGAGGAGATATGAGTTGGTTATTTAAATAAAATGTCACATTCATTTTAGAATGCTTTTATAGTAAGTAACATAATCATTATTTCAAATTTATACATGCTTTCTAAAATAATAAATCCTTATTTTACCCATTATATGTTACTTGATCACTACTATTTTTAATTAGTTAGTTTTAAGTATGATCATCAATATTTCAATAAACTACACGTGGTTTGGTATTGTGATCAATAAATTAAAAACACCTAAAACATGATTATAAAACATTACTTCCATTTAATATCAAGAAATTTAATGCTAAGAGAATACTTATTTCGTAAGTCTCCAATAATTTTATAATCACATACAATAATTTTCATTTAAATATGTGTTTCTAATAATTTTAAATATCACGAGATCATATTAGAAAAATAAACAATTTAAAATGATAAAATTAAATTTAAGGGGAAGCATGTTATAACAATCATGGAAAAAAAATATTCAAGAATCATTAAGGACATGATATAAGAAAAATAAATATGTACATTAAATTATTATTCTATCTAAAACAATTTTACTTCACCTCCAATTAATATAATAATTTTAAAAAGAGGACTATAAATTATCAACTACCGTAATATGAATAGTCATAAAAATATAGATAAAATCTAGAATGAAAATACTAATGTAAATAATTAAAATGATGTATGTACCTCCATAAAATCTGTACTCTTAAAAGGTTACACTTTCAGCTAAACATTTTCAAGAGGTTATCATGGTCTGTATGTTGGTTTATGGGGGGTCTTAAACATTTGGTTCCTTGTTGGCCATCTTGGCCTATGCCGTGTGTTTAGATCAGGTATCACCAATATCCTACCAAACCAATAATTCCTCCCATATTCCTAGATCCAAAATCCATTAAAAATATCATCTAATAGTTATGATACCACTATATTATTACCTGGATTAATTAAACCCCTCATTGGTTGGCAATTAATGTGATGGTCACCCTAGAGGACTGCCACTAATAAGCCATGAGTTTGTGATAAGCATTGAGTGTATAAAATTCTTTAATTGGACTCATTACCCTCATAAAACCTTGTAAAATAGAAAAAAACATACAATAAACTCTAAATGTATCATTAAATAAATAATCATCCACATAAAAAATGAAACTTATATGTAAATGTGTATAATAACTATTAAAACATGTAAGAACAAGCTCCTATCACTCCAAATAATCATATGTTCTCTACCCAGTATACCCAAACAATAGCTCCAATCTCCCCAAGACCATACTTCTAGAATTAATATGGATCTAAAAACACTTGTTTGATATATAAAATCATTTAAGTATATAAAACCATGATTTATATGCTTATACAAAAGAAA
Source organism: Viscum album (assembly GCA_963277665.1). NCBI lineage: Eukaryota > Viridiplantae > Streptophyta > Magnoliopsida > Santalales > Viscaceae > Viscum > Viscum album. The sequence goes on from OY728154.1 coordinate 58,256,392, forward strand.
TACATGCACACTGGAAATAAATAAATGATTAAATTAGTTTGTGTACTTTACACCAATGATCTATAATAGTATCCATATTCAACATATTTGATTGTTATCAATGAAGATCAATTATGTAGTAGTTTTATGACATAACACCATTGAAGGTATAAACATTTTTCACCTTAATAACTCATTATTTTAGTGAGAAACTTCATCCTCTATGACATGCTAGTGCCTTGATGTATAGAGGATGTATAATAAGAGATATTTTGGCGATAGTTAGTTTTGGATGAGTATAAATAAATATTCTAAACTACCATGATATGGTAATGGGATTTATAAAGCCTTCAAGGATGTTACTTAGGTGGTACATTAATTAACTAATTCCTTATAATTCATGAGTTAATTACATGACTAAATAATGCGTGAATGAATCAAACTAAATTTCATTACATCTCATGTAATACTTCTTAAATTATACTTCTACCATATTTTATGCATTATGATATGTCCCAATCATACCTTATGATTGGACAAGGAGAAATCATGTTATCAAGCCTTATAATATGACATATCATAAAATGTGATATATTAAGTTTCATACATTGAAAAAGTATTTAGGGAATATTATATTATTAAATCCCCACTAAATCCTAAAAAAATTATTTTATTTCACCTTATATAATATCATATATGATAGCTTCTGAAATTATATCCAAAAATGTTTTGGATATCTTCTAAAACACTTTTTAAAATATATCATTAATTTCACATTATTTCACATCATCTGTAATACCATATGAAAACCCATCCAAAACTATTTTTAATTAACATTCAAATAATTTTAGAACGTCTATCTAATCCAAACTCAATCCATTTTTATTCAACCCAAAATCATGACCACATATACCATTTTAGCATTTACAACAAGTATAAATTGGCATATCAAAAAATGTAATAAAAGTGATGCCTTTAACAAAGAATCAGTACTACTCAATCTACTAAGTGGTCTTTATAAATAACATGTATATTTATACCTGTGTCCACTAATATCAGCACATTCTAGAATACATTAAAATATGTCCCCTTATCCAAGATGATGTGATACCACGGGACAAAGAAAATGTCAATCCAATATGTATAAATCATTTTCTCTCTACTCATAGAGTTTAGACTATCCAATTAGATTTATACATCACATGTTATTCACCTTAAGGATTATCACATCACATGTTCCTCATCCAAATAGATAAGAACATCATATGTACTGTTTATGTGTATAAAAATACTCTCAAGACTGTCTCAATTGAGGACCCACATTCCATTCTTATCATACAATAGAACGTATCCCATTTTTATTGAGCTCCAACTAGAAACATGATCTATAACATATGTTCAATAGCATATATAATATATCACAACAAACTTAAGCAAAAACTAAATATTATGTTACATTATAACCTAGATTTTAAAATTGGAATAATAAATAATATTAATTTATTTTTGAAAATATTGTTTACATATGTATTTTATTAATTATTTTGTGAACAAATATTTATAAATGAAAACAAAACCATTTTTAATTAAAAGTAAATGTTTTTCTGAATAATTATTTAAATGAAAATAAGCGAGTTTATAAAATAATAAAATCACAATTTGTGTATTTTTTTAATAAAATATACATATTTAATATATTAACTATTATTTTTAAAATTCATCTTATATGTTTTATATACATAATATACGAACCAATTCGATTTTTTGGATAAAAGAAGTATTTTTCAATAAAATATAGTTTTACTACCTTTAGATAGAAAACACATTTTAAATATAGTTTTTAACACTTTTATAAGTTATATATTACAAAATAAACTTATTATTTGGAATCAGGACATCAAAATTTACTTTTGTTAAAATTATGGTATTTTTCTGATAAAATTCAAATGTTAAATAATAGTGTAAAATACTACATTTTTAATTCAAAACTGCTTTTTTCATCTAAGTTATTTATATTGTAATATTATCTTCTTAATCTATTTTAACGTATAATTATATTAATTTTTTATAATTTATTCCATTTTTTTTCATTGGAAGTAATTTCACATTTAAAATAGAGATAAACACGCGTCAATCTTTTGATGGTTTTTACTTTAAAAATAATCGTTTTCTCTTTTTGACAATGCAGATTAAGTTTAAATTAATTACTGTAACTTATGAATTTTGAATTTTAAAAAATGGATTCAATATTTGAAATTATAAGGTCCAAATTATGTAGGTAGGTTATTTTTATTTTTTGGAAATTATGAATAGTAACTTTAGTAATTATTTTAAATACCACGATTGAAGGTAAATCAAGTAATTAAAGGTAAAAATAATATTATAATAATATAAAACTACCATAATAGTTGTCTTAATTTAATTCGATGAATTTATGAATACCATGATCATCTTTAGACCAATTTTAGGACCACTTGGATCCACTTGGATGACTTTAACACATTTATAATATTATATTCAATGAATAGTCATTTTTGTTACACTTTTGTTTTTGAAAAGTAAAGTATTTTCATATGGAGTTAAATAGGGGATATATTTGACTATAAAAAGTAATTTTAAATCCAAAAATATTACCTACATAATGGTAATTCATTTAATTTTTTAAAAAAATTAAATAACTAAATTTAATTATGACACAATGATGGTGTAGTAATTTCCTAATTAATGAAAGAATCAAATAAATAATATTATAAATATTAAAATATATATTATATGACATAATTTATGCCATATAAGAATTTTATGGATTTATTTGACATTTTTTTGATTATTTAAATGATTTTTTTCAAACTTATCTTGCTTTTATGATACCTGTTAAAAGTCAACTAATGAACAATGTTATAATTGACACTATTGGTATTTTAAAATATAAAATAGTTTATTAAATGCTCTAAAATTTCTAAAAATATAATATTTGGAAAAATGGTTAGGATAATTACAAATATGTCATAAATGGAACTTTTTTGGGTTGTCTGACATGTTATGGTAATTACATTAACCCACGAATTTCAAATAACATAATATCACGGTAAGATTAAAAACAGTAAAATAAGGGTTAAAACAAATATATAAGGATTAAAAAATATTCAAAACTTGTCTAATTTAAATTTTATTATAGATATTATACCCAAAATAATATTATCTTCGAAATAATTTATTTTGGGACCATTTGGAACTGAAATTGAATTTATATTAATTTAATATTTTAATAGTTTCCAAGGGTGGCCCTGCCCTCTCCTATAAAAATGTACTCACTCTTCTCTAATAATCAGACTTACAATGAATTTTGGTTCAGAAAATATCGACCCAAATCTCTTCCTAGAATTCCTCCCCACGTTCTTGAGTCTTTATTTTAGGCATAATACCCTTATTAGAGGTATTAAGGTGTTCTTCAAAGTTGATCAACCGAAGAAGAGGTATCGTTTTTTAAGTGTTTTTGTTTTATTTCTTCTTCCACATCCTCTAAATATTATTCTTCTAAGATGAAATAATAACTACAGTATCCTAAATATACTAAGATATTTTTATGGTAATATCATCACCTAAATCCATCTTCAATTTCATCAAATGGTAAATGAATATTTTGTTTGTGTGTATAACGGACTACCGCCTCGCGAACTGATATAGTTCGATTTTAATTATTTTATATCAAGACTGGTTATAATGATGGAATAAATATTTATATATGATATTCAAGAAATATTTATCATTATAAAACAATAATATTTAAATTATTATTTTTCCTTCCATTCACATAAAAATGATAACGTCGTTCATGCATACATGTGAACTATCACCTCCACAAAGCGATGTGAATTGTTTTTATACGCCACATCACTTGTATGATATATATAAGTATATTTAAATGATTATTAATATGTTAATAATATTATTATAATTCTGGAAAGTTAAAATAATAATTACATTATTTTCATAACAATAAATGAAGAATTGAAACGTTACTCATGTGTACGTACGGCTTACCGTCACCAAGATTATAATATTGTTCATTTTTCATGTCCATATTTAATGAATGGATTTAAAAGAATAATTAATATATAAAATTTATTATTGTGTCATGAATATTATTCTATATATTATGGAATTATGACCACATAGACTATTGACATCAATCCATATTCATTTTCGACTCAAGTACCGAATATCAACAAAAATGTCCGATATGAACTTAAATAATTATGTAATTTTTATAATATAGTAATAAGTGATAAAAAGGGATAATAAACCTGAAAATGTGTTCTCAAGAAATTATAAATTAACCTATGTTTATTACTTTGTAACATAATTACTGTACGTGACGATTCATAATAAAGGTAAGGGACTTCATCTCAATCTCCTTTCGTTGAGGCATATTTTTATAATATACACCACATTATTTTATACGGTGTATATTCATCCCCTTTGACTTTTAATATCATACAATGGTTTTTAAAAGGAATATTTTTTTATACAAAGTGTTTTACTAAATGAAAAAATGAATTTTTTTTAATATGTGCGGCGACAATGACCTTTCTACCATCGTGACCATTATTTAGTATTTGGCTTCCTCTATAAGCCGTAATGTTTTTAAAAGAAAAGTAAATACCGGATTCCATTTTCATGTATTTTGGTATTGAAAATGGTTTTGAGAATGAATTTATTATATCAATATATTGAAATGATATCTTATGATTGAAATATGGAAATGTTATTTCTCATTTATGCATGTTATATGCATTATGATTATGTTATGGTTCTTGAAAATTGTTTATGCATACGGTTTATTCCAGGATAAATCGAGGGCGATTGAGCCCATGATAGATCTCCAATGCATTAGGTAATGAGACTGATTTAAAAGATATGGTTTCTTCTAAGATATTTAGGGGATATAATTTGATGGGTATTCCAAACATAACCATGAAGGTTACTCCCTATGTAGCTATTAAGCTACAATGTAAGTATGATATGGATGCCACAAGTTACCTTTATGATTAATGATTACTAAGAAGTTTTTCCAAAATCTTATGGTTTCATTAGGAAAGTTAAAGATTTAATGTTTTATGGGTGTAAAATATTATTTTTTTGTGAAAATGTTTTCATGAGTTTTAAATATTCATGAATTAATGGTTTCATTCCTTATTTTATATCCCTTACGGAGCTTTTTGTTCTCATGCAACATTTTTTAAATGTTTTCACAAGTTATATAGATGGGTAAGAGAAAAGAAGAATTAAATAAAATATTTATCAAGAAAAGTAAATCATGTTTACTTTAAATGTTTTATATTAAGGAAGAAATGGATATTGTTTTAGTTATATCCACTTTATATGTAATAGTAATGAATTATTTCTCTAAAACTCTAAACCTAAAAATAACCTCAATGTGAATTCTTAACCTAAATCCATATTACGCAATGTTTAAGGCTAGGTCCTTATAGTTGGTACTAGGGGATGGTTTGAACAAATTTAGAGATCAGTATATCTTCTTAAGAGATAGGGTTGTCATATGAGTTTATAATTTTCCGATTGATCATAAGTTCAATTTAGTAGAAATTCCTTTTTAGACTTTATGTTATAAAATTTTAAGGTGATTAATGATATTTTTGGAGAAATTTATTTTGGAGGTAATTACGGGTTATTACTTTATGGGATGAAAAATGAAAGGCATGAGATAAACTTTGAGGTTAAAATGTGTTATGGTTATTTTGGAGGATTTTATCTCATTTTTAGGAATGTTATAAAATTATATAGTTTTTAAAAAAGAAAAATACACAAACCATGTGGAAAATCATCATGTTAGACATTGATATGGGAATCAAACCCACAACTGAAGTGCAACATGGCTTTATCACTTACTACTGGCCTATAGAAGTCCCTGGTTAGTATGACTTTTTCTTTTTAATTAAATGATTTTATGTAAAAAGAAGAAGTTGATTTTAGGAACTTATATTTTATCAAATAGATACCCTTAGTATAGGAAAATGATTTAGTGATTAAGTGATAAATGTTATTTTGGAAGACTTTAACTATTTTGGGAACCCTATATGGCTAACGAAAATAGAATACTATGGTATTTTATTTGAGGAGTAATAGTTGGGTTTTATTTTGGAATAATTTATGTTTTTATTATGGACTTATGGAGATTTTGGTTTTCTATGGAAATGATTAACCTATATTGGAGAATATGTGATTAGGTTAATTACTTTTTGGTATAATACATTAAGAGTGGTTGATGTTATTTGGAGATAAATGTTAAAATTTATCTTGTAAGACTAGGTAATCAAATTCGTCTAAATTTTGGGTTTAAATCTTAGTTTTGATTTTTTTGAGGAATTTAAAATGGAATGTTATTTTTTGAATGGTCTTTGTTGAACTTTGGATATTACTATTGAATTTAGAAGATTAAAATTAGTCCTTATCCTAATAATGGATTATTATTTTTGGGTGAAATTATCTAATCTTTTACTTACCATTTTTTGGTTAATTTTTAAATGTATAAGAAATATATAGTTATCCTTTTGTGGTTGATGTGAGTTTTTAGAAGATGATTATAGTGCTTCAGGCATGAGAAATTAATCTTTAATACTCATCATTTGAAGAAAAAGCTAAATATGTAGTGGAATTCGATTAATGGATGAAAACATACTTTTTAAGTATGTATATTTACTTATGTTATCATTCTAAGTAGTAAAATAATTCCTCAAATTTATGAAAAGGAACTTTAAAAAAAATGTTTTTGTTTAAATTTCCTACCATGAAATCAAAGACCGTTTAACCCATCACAGGTTTTTGGGTTTCAGATTATTAACTTTATCCTAATAATGTTTTCTATCACTCTCCATTAGAATATTGTGGTTAGTTTTTATTCCATATCCATTTTTTCCTACATGGAATCCTATTATGTGTTATATCATATGACCTTCATACGGTCCTTTCTATCTTTTAAAGTTGAAGTTTTAATAATCATTTTACCAATGTAAAAATTCAATAAAGTTATTTTGAAGAGTTATACCTTAGTTACTGACCCCAAATTCAAAATGCAAGGATTCAATTTCAAAAATGGGGGGATAATGTAACATCCTAAGTTTTTAAAAGGAGAAAATATGTTCGATAGCATACATAATATGCCACATCAAACTTAAGTGAATAAATAAATATTATTATGTTACCTTATAACCTAGATTTTAAAATGGCAGGAATGAATAGTATTAATTGATTTATGAAAATATTTTTTACACATTTATTTAATTAATTATTTTCGAAATAAATATTATAAATGAAAATAAAATTATTTTTAATTAAAAGGAAATCTTTTTCTGAAAAAAAATTTAAATGCGAATAAGTGAGTTTATAAAATAAAAAAAATTACTATTTATGTATTTTATTATTTAAATTTATATATTTAATATAGACAATTTAATGTTTAAAATTCAACTTATATGTTTTCTAAACATGATATAACAACAAATTCAATTTTTCAGATAAAATAATTATTTTTCAAAAAAATACAATTGTTGGTCGGAGTGGATACTCAAGAGGGGGGTGAATTGAGTTCCAATTAAAATTTTCTGTTAAAAATATTTCTTTTAAAATCACCCAATTTAAAAACAATGTTAAACTATAGTGAAACTATACATAGTATAAATGTTCAATCAGTTTCTCAAAGATTTATTAGGTCTCAGTTGATTTAATCTAAAGTTTAAATTACCTTTTGAAACTAACTTACTGGTTTACAATAAGTACAAACACTTGCTAATTTAACTATCCAAGTAGCTTTAAAATAGGTTTTTATTTCAAAGTAATAGCGGTGAATTATGAAATAAATATATATAGTATGCTTATGACTTAAACTAAAAAGCATAGTAGAGATAACCAAGAGGTTTAGTCTCAAGCCGAGACTTAGTCCCCTCAACAATTTATATAAATTGATCCACACCCTGGATCAGGGGTAAACAACAGTACACTACTGTCCAGGTCTAAAGACCTCTACCACAGTTCTATGTGGGAAAAAAAATAGCATCACACAGGCTGTCTAGGTCCTACTCGACCTCTACCACTATCCACAGTGGGAAACAAAAGATTATGAAGTTTGAGTGAGGATTTAAGAATCCTATAGTTTATCTTAGGAGACAGTGTCTGTGTAAAATAAACAGGATACACACAATGCTCTAAATGTAAAGATAGAATCACTAAATAAAGTGAGAAAGAGTTTAGAAAAATCTTTAGTGATTAGCAGTGCAGCTTTGGACTCGTTTGATTTTTCTGATAAGATTCTAAGTCCTTTGGTTTCTGCTCAGAAAACAGAGTGTCGTTTTCTTCCTTGATTTCAGGTTTAACTAGCAGCTTGAGTGCATGAAGTGTTTTTTTTAGTTCTTCCCTCAAGATGCAGCTTGTGTTCTTCTCTAGAATAAGTTTCTTCGTGTATGTCTAGGATTCTTGAAGTATGGATGTAGACTAGTGAAAAATGATCCACGTTTGAATGATGTCCAGCTCTTGTCTTTTTCACCAGTGTTCTTTCTTAGTTCCTTAATGCTTTTTTTATGCACACCCAGTGTTCTCTTCTTTTCATCTCTTTCGTTATATTCAGCTAGGTCTTTATCTTCCCTTTTGTAGATTTCAGCTCCGGCAAATGTAATGATTACCTTTTGCATGGGTACTAGGTACGGTTCCCTGACATGGCAACAGAGATCATTAAATAACATTAACTGCATTAAAAACATCAAATGTATCTGTTAGCTTAATAAATAAATAGTATTGAGAGTATATAGTTTGACTGGTTGGCCAATCATTAGTAGCTCGTGTTGGTAAAAGTATATGATGGTCTTGTATAGCAGGTCCTTCCATCAGTAGCTCTTTGATCTTGCATCGGTAGCTTGTTGGTATCTGTAGCTCTAGGTATCAGTAACTCTTATCGGTAGACTTACTCTATCGGTAGCTCTATATACTTGTTCTATCAGTGACTTCATTCTATCGGTGACTATGTACTTGTATCGGTAGACTGTGTCAGTAGCTCCTTGTATTGGTAGCTATTTGCACTTGTATCAGTAGATCGTGCGCACATCGGTAGCTCCATTCTGTTTTATCAGTAACTATCTGTGAACTGGCTCTATCGATAAGCTTTTGTCTATCGGTAGCTCTGGTCTGTTTGTTAGTCGGTAGCTCGATAGACTGGTTCTGTCAGTAGACTTGGTATATGCATACCGGTAGCTCTGTTCATATCGGTAGCTCTGCATATCGGTGAACTTTGTGTATCGGTGACTCTGTCTATTGGTAGACTGAGTACCGGTAGCTCTTTATCAGTATCTATACACAGATCAATGACTTAACACTTGTCTGTTTTATTCAAAGCATATCTGAATGGGTTAGAAGAACTTCAGAACTCATATAAACATAGATAGACATGGATTAACATATCTCGAGGATTATTTTAATATTATTATCATCTTTTTCACAGATTGAAAGAATTAATATATAGAAAATCATTAGATTGAGATTATCAAAGTATATGAAAGCATAATTGGGATTATCAAAACAGGTGAGTTCAACAATCTCCCCCTTTTTGATAATCACAACTTATGATATTATTGTTTTAAAAATAGTGAGAAGTTGTATCAAAGGATATATCATTAAATGCAATTATCTCATAGAAACAGTATGTTATAGAACATAATGGATCAGAGGTGGAAGAAAAAGTGATAGAATCGGAGATAAAATTAAATTCAATGATATCTAAAGTAAAATTTAGTGGTATCAGAGAATTAAATGAAATTGTATCAAAGGATGAAAGTAAAAGCACTGGTATCAGATGGGCAAAGCATGATGGTTGTTCCTTAGATAAAATTTCTCCCCATTATTTATTCTTCCTTTAAGACTTCTTCCCCCTGGGTGAGTATTTCTCCCCCTTAATATCCCTGTAGAACATTTCTTCCCTTTTGTGATAATCAAAAAGTGGAAAACAATAAGAAATAGAAAAAAAATAAAAAAAAAATAAAAAAACACAATGAGAAAGAAAAGAAAGTGAATTGTATTAGATGTTGCAAAAAGGTAAAGAGACATAAAACAGAATATAATTAATTCCTATCAAACAGTCTAGACATGAGTTCAATCCACATCCTCAATGTGAGATTTTCCTTTGGGAGTAGAAGAGGATTCAGGTGAAGTGGTTGCAGGTGAGGGCTTAGGAATTCCAGAAATGATCATAGGCGGCTGGGCACAAAAACTGATCATGATTTGTACTGAGGAGTCCTTTGTGTGATCATAGGAGTGAGGCTTCGAATTTCTTGGGCAGGAGTCATATGAACTGGAGAAGAAGCAGAGGCAGAGGCTGGTAAGGCAGGAGGGACAATCACTAGCCTAGCATCAACATGCAGAAAAGGCAGTAACAGATTTCTGAAATCCATAATTATTCTTCCTCCTCTCTCCATAGCGGATATGAAGTCATCCTTGTTCTCCATAAACTTTTCCAACGCTGGAGTCAATTCCCTTAGCTTGCTAACTTGATCTCTAAAAGCTTGATTGACAGGAGGCAGCTTCATATTTTCCAACAGAAGTTTGAAGTGATTGTTGAGTTGATTCTTGGTGAAAATCATAGAGAAATAGAATTCCACCTTATCTTTCACTTATTTATGAGAGGTAGAAGATTCTCTTATATAGTCTTGGACTATCTTCATTATCTCTCTAGCTAAATATCTGGTAGAAAGCGCAACTCTGCTCAACTCGTATGAGTCCAGAGAGCAACTGGTTGAAGCTTGACCAAGCTCCTCCTTCATCACAGCTTGAATTTGATTCAAATATATAAAGGGTTTAGATGCAAGAGAACTAACAGAGAATGATATAGTCTCTTTGAAGCTTTTGGTCAACCCACTGATAAGATTTTGAACTTGGGAAACCTGGGTTTTAATATGATCTTTCATAGAAGTTTTGAAACCTTCAAATACTGAAACCATCTAGCTTACCACACTCTTGACATAGGCTAAGTCCTTTTCTGGTTGAGATTTTGAGCTCATTTAAGAGTCTAAAGAAACAACAGATTCCTTTAGAGCTTCAAGATCTGCTTCAAGTCTAGAAACTTGAGCCTAGAAGTATTTAACTTCTTCCACTATTTCTGCCATGAAAGTTGAAAAATTAAAAGCAAGATAAAGTTCAAAAGATCTTTACAACATACTCATCTCTTCAGCAAAATTGTGCTTCATCTCAACAACCGAGGCATTAAAATATTCTTTCAGCTCATCCTTCAAGGATTCCATATCAGCCCTTGTGATTATATCGGCAGGTGCAACTGCAGTGGGTACTCTTTCAGATGCTAAACTGACCACTGAGTCAGTCATAATTGATTGAACTGAAGAGAACAGAGAAGCTTCCATCTTCTTTACCTCTTACACAAAACTGTCCTTAAGATTTTTCTTTAAAGTATCCAGGTCATGCTTTCTGACCACATCTTCAGGAAACAACTCAGATTCAATATTATAATCAATCTTTGGTCTATTGTCAGATACCTCATTATCTAAATCTGGATAGTCTAAACCACAGACTACGAAACCTGGGTCTTCTGTCCAATCTTCAATTCCAGCAGCCACTGTAACACTTACAACATTGGTTTGATGCTCCCCCTCAATAGGTGCATCCTCAAGTAAAACAATATCATTTTCAGTAGTATTCTCAGCAGGTCTTTCATCCTGAGGAGAATCTTATACTATTATTTTCATCTCTGCAATAACAGGAGTTTCTTCCACAACAGGCAAGGGAATGTCAACTTGATTTTCATCCTTAGAAGTCAATAAAGATTGTCCAATAGCTAGACTAAGACTCAAATCAGCTGACAGAGATGCTTCACTTTCATGAGCATCTTCTTCATTCTCTACAGCAGCCTTTTCAACAGTCTCTTCAACAGCCTCTTTAACAGCCTCTTCCTTATCTGATTTATGTTGATCAAGATTTTCAGGAGTTGGGCTAGGAGGTAAGTCAGGGTCTCCTCCTTCATCAGCAGAGGACTCTTCCTCTTCTGAATCATCACTGTATTCTGGCTCCTCTTCATTAGGTCCCATACCTAGATCCCTCACATCCTTAGGTCTTGAAGGGTGATTTATAGGATTAAATTTGTCATACACCTTCTGGTCATCATTGTCCCATTATCCTCTCCAAGGGTTCCAATTGATCCTCATGTATTTTCAGACTGTATAGGTGATACAAAAGTTATTTTTCACTACCACTGTCTCATCTTGAGACTCAGCTACCCCTTTTACCTTGATCATCATATAAATTAACTTAGCAAAGAATAGGGAATTTGTCTTTGATTTCAGCCTTATCATGTATTCCATTTGGATCATCAGCAATCTACACAAATTAACTTTTACACAATGTCTTAGGAGATGCAGGAGATAGATATCCTGATATCTCAAATTGGGAAAGTCTCCTCTCCTCGGTATCAAGACATGTTGAACAAATTTGAACAGAAATCTGTTCTCTCCATCCATTTCTGTAGAAACTACATGTCTTTGACTTCCATCACCAGTCAGCTCTTCCAAAGTATTCTTATAGTAGAAAATATCACTGGTAGGTGGCATGGCTCTCGATACATATCCAGATACACCTTCATGTGGGACTTTCAAGCACTCAGCCCATTCAACAGATGAAAATGATATTTCCTTTCCATTCAAAAAATAGGTTACTTGATTTTCATTCTCAGATTTTTCAAAGGTTACAAACTTGTAAAATTCTTTCACTAACTTTGGAAAATAGGGACCATTTTTGTTCGAAAAACACTCCACCCATTTTTGATCTTCAAGCACTTCGAGCACTAAGGATTTTCTAGGCAGCAGCCACTCTACACACATCTCATTTTTAATCACAATAACTCGATTCTACAGATGAGGATTCACTGGTCATCTCCCCGACCTAGTTCTAGCAACACTACCACTTGCTTCTTGCTCGGTCTTCTGCTTCTTTGTTTTGGGCTCAACAGATTCATCTCTGACGGAAGGAATTTTGGTTTTTTCCATCTCGGATTTGAGGGATTTAGGGTTCTCTAAGGATTCAGGAGATAAGGTTTGAGGGTAAGGGTTTGAGGCTCGGTGGATTGAGAAGTATCTTGGACTTTATTTTTATCATTTAGGAATCATAAAATAAATAAATGAAATGAAATAACGCAAAAATGATTCAGATTCTGGCAGCAGATAGAAGTTTAAAATAGCGCAATCATCGGTAGGGTCTATCAGTGAGAATTCCTATCAGTGAAGTTACATCAGTGAGAGTTTCACATCGGTGATAATTTCACATTGGTGAGAATTTCACATCGGTGAGAATTTCACATCGGTGAGAATTTCACATCGGTGACAATTTTATATCGATGAGAATTTCACATCGGTGAGAATTTCACATCAGTGAGAATTTCACATCGCTGAGAATTTCACATCGATGAGGTTAGCTACCAATCAAGGTTAAACATACCTAACTCATGTCTAATGTAACTTAATCTTTCTGAACACAAATTTTTAGTGAAAATATCATCTAATTGATGTTCAGTACCTATAAACTCAAGAATAATATCACCCTTTTGGTAATGATCTCTCAAGAAATGGTGTCTTACATCAATGTGTTTGGTCCTAGAGTCAGACACATGGTTCTTCGAGATATTTATTGCACTAGTGTTGTCACAGTTGATAGAAACATGTTTAAAGTCATATCCATAGTCCAAAATAGTGTGTTTCATCCACAGAATTGGTGCACATCAACTACCAGCAGCTATGTATTCTGCTTCGGCAGTGGAAAATGCTACAGAATTCTGATTTTTACTACACCAAGATACTAAGGATTTTCCCAATAAATGACATGTTCCTAATGTGCTTTTTCTATCTAACTTGCAACCAGAAAAATCAGAATCTGAATAACCCATTAACTCAAAGGGTTGTCCTTTTGGGTAAAACAAACCTAAGTTTACAGTATGTTTAAGATACTTAAAAATTCATTTAACAGCAAGTAAATGAGATTATATTGGATTAGCTTTAAATCTTGCACACATACACACACTAAACATAATATATGGTCGACTAGAAGTAAGGTAAAGTAAGCTTCCAATCATACCTCTGTAATTGGTTTGATCCACTGGTTTCCCAGTTTCATCTCTATCCAATTTACAAATAGTACTCATAGGATTATCACTTTCCTTAATACTATCCAAACCAAAAAGTTTTAAAAGATCCTTTGTATATTTACTTTGATTCAAAATAATACCATTTTCATTTTGGAAAACTTGAAATCCAAGAAAATATTTAAGTTCTCCCATTAGACTCATCTCAAACTCATTTTTCATACTCTTTGAAAAATCAGTACATAAATAGTGTTTAGAAGATCTACAGATAATATCATCAAAATTTATTTGAACTATTAAAACATCCTTAGAAATTATTTTAATAAAAGAGTTGGATCAGAAATCCCTTTAGTAAAACTTTTTTAAATAAGAAAATTACTAAGTCTATCATATCAAGCTCTCGGGGCTTGTTTTAGACCATATAAAGCTTTAGAAAGTTTAAAAACATGATTTGAAAAATGAGGATTAATAAATCCATGTGGTTGTTAAACAAAAAAATCTTCGACAATAAAACCATTTAGAAAAGCACTTTTAACATACATTTGATATAACTTGAAATTAAGATGAGCAGCATAGGCAAGTAAGATCCTAATAGATTTTAATCTAGATACAGGTGAAAAGGTTTTCTCATAGTCTATACCTTCATCTTGACTATATCCTTGTGAAACTAGTCTAGGTTTGTTTTTAACTATGTTTCCATATTCATCAACTTTGTTTCTAAAAACCCATTTAGTGTCTATTGTTAAAGTGTTCTTAGGTATGTCAACTAATTCCCAGACTTTGTTTCTTTCAAATTGATTTAACTCTTCTTGCATATCCATTACCCAAAATTCATCATTGATAGAATCATTGATATTTTTAGGTTCTATCTGTGAAAGAAAGGCTTGATGTTCAACCAGGTTTCTTAGAGAAGCTCTAGTTTGTGTCCCTCTATTAGGATTACCAACAACAGCATCTAAAGGATGATTCTTTAGAATCCTAGTTGATCTAGTAAAGGTAGGACTAGAAATTTTAGGTTCATCTCCAAGTTCAGGTTCAACAGAAGCTGATTCTGGAATATGTCCAGAATTGGATATTTTTACATTAGGTTCTTTAGATTTATCATTAAGGTCCAAAACACTCAAATCTTCTTCAAGATTTTCAAGAGTTTTTAGGCTCATGTGGATCAGTTTCATCAAACTTGATGTGAACAGATTCTTCCACACATTTGGTTCTCTTATTAAAGACTCTATAGGCTTTTATAGTTGAAGAATAACCAAGAAAAATTACTTCATCACTCTTAGAAGAAAACTTGTCCAGATTATCCTTTGTATTAAGAATAAAAACTTTGCAGCCAAAGACTCTAAAGTAACTAACTTTAGGTTTTCTATTGTTTCATAGCTCATATAGGGTTTTCTTGAGAACTGGTCTAATTAAGACTCTATTAATAATATAATAGGATGTATTCACAGCTTCAGCCCAAAAGTAAATAGGCAAGTCATACTCATTGAGCATGGTTCTAGCTATTTCTTGAAGGGTTCTATTTCTTCTTTCAACTACACCATTATGCTGAGGTGTCCTGGGAGCAGAAAAGTTGTGACTATAGCCATTGTGTGAGCAATAAGATTCAAACTCTTGATTTTTAAACTCACGGCCATGATCACTTCTCAGGGTTTTAATCTTAAGTCCACTAAGGTTTTCTATAGACTTAGAGTATTTAACAAAGTATGAACGGGATTCACTTTTGTGAGCTAAGAAGTATACCCAAGTATATCTAGAAAAGTCATCTACTAGGAAATAGACATGGTGCTTCCCATTTAAACTAGAAACTCTAGAAGGTCCAAACAAGTCCATGTGAACCAACTCGAGAGGTTGAGAAGTTGAAACTTCTTTCTTTAATTTAAAAGAAACTTTATGTTGCTTTCCCTTTTGGCAGGTATTACAAACTTTGTCATTTGGGAATTCAAGTTTAGGTAGGTCTTTAACCAAGTTTTTCCTAGTCATATTTCTAAGTGAGTGTATATTGCAGTGTCCTAATATTTTGTTCCAAATCCAAGATTCTTTATGAAAATCATTTAAACAAGTAACATGTTGTTTAGCTAAAGAATTTAAATCAACAGAATAAACATTTTCATTTCTTAAAGCAGAAAATACTAAAATATTCTTAGAATTAAAAACATTACAGGAATGATTTTCAAATTTCACATTAAATCCATCATCACATAATTGATAAATACTTAACAGGTTATATTTAAGTCCCTCAACAAATAAAACTTTAGAAATTAAAACTGAATTAGTGTTACCAATTTGGCCTAGGCCGATGATTTTTCCTTTAGAATTATCACCAAAGGTGACATAGAATCCATAAACCTTTATTAAGCTCTTGAATCATGAATAATCTCCATACATGTGTCTTGAAAATCCATTATCCAAGTACCATAACTTCTTGTGAGAACTCTTTAAGCATGTTTCCTACAAAACATATTTAGATAGAAAATGATTTTGGTACCCAGATCTTCTTGGGTCCAGATAGGTTAGAAATCAAAGCTTTAGGTACCCATATTTGTCTTATGGGTCTCATATAATTTATAGAATCAATAGATTTTGAAAGATAAACTTTATTTGATCTATAACCATATGAATAACTAGTTGAAGCATAGGAATTTCCAGAACTGGAATAAGCAGAATTTTGTCCAGACATAGGAATAAATCGAGTTTTAGTGAACTGTCTTTGTCCAGGTTGGTATCCCAAACCAGTAGTGTATTTAGGTGCAACTTGTTTACCTAAAATTTTAGTAAGTGTATATTTTCTATTTTTGAACTTTTCTAAGTCCTTTCTAAGTTTCTCATTAGACATTTTCAGTTCAGTATTTTCCTTTAACAATTGAGCATTCTTTTCTTTTTCTATATCAAAGGCAGATTTAGCAGTGACAGTGAGAGCATGTTGTTTCTTTAATGACTTATATTTGTCTTTAAGTTCATTACATTTTTCTTCCAGCATATTACAGTATTCAAATAATTCAGCCTTAGACATATTTTCAGAATCAGAATTAGATTCTACATCATCTTCAGAATAATAAGAATTTAAAACCGGAGTATCTAAAGTTACCTCAGATGTGTTGGTCATTAAACACATGTTGGCATGATTCTTCTCAGAATCAGAAACATCAGACTCACTTTTGTTGTCCTCTGAAGCACTCCAAGTAGCTTTCATAGCTTTCTTATACTTCTTGTCCTTATAATCATATTTCTTTTTGAATTTCAGTTTTGTACAGTCATCCTTGATGTGTCCTTTCCTTTTTCACTCATAGTAAACTATATCATCCTCCTTGTCAATATTTTTCCAATCCTTTTTCCTATGTCCTTTGTTGTCATACTTTCCTTTGTAGTTAGATTTTCTGAAGAATTTATTTTTCCTATAGAACTTCTTAAACTTTCTGGCTATCTGAGCCATTTCAGCATCACTGTCTGAATCAGAATCTTCACTAGTTGAACTTTCAGTAGGTACTTGCATTGTCCCCTTGTCTTTGCTCTTAGAGGCAGTAGACTTAAAAGCTACAAATTTTCTTTTTGGTTCATCATATTATTATTTATTCACCTTGATTTCTTCCTCATACATCATTAATTTACTAATAAGCTCTTTTACAGGCAGTGCTCCAATGTCACATGATTCTCTGATTGAAACAGAAGTGTCTCTCCATCGTTCTGGAAGACATCTCAATATCCTCATAATTTGTTCCTTTGCTGGAACAACCTTTCCAAGTGAATTCATTGTATTGAATATCTCATTAAACCTAAGAAACATATCAGAAATGGGTTCATCAGTATTCATTTTAAAATTATAATATTTAATATTATAACTATTTAATCTCATTTCTTTAACATTAGTTGTTCCTTCATGAGAAACACCCAAAGTATCCCATATTTCATAGGTAGTTTTGAAAGTAGATATTCTATTAAACTCTTCATCTCTTAAAGCACAGTACAGGGCATTCATAGCTTTACAATTATTATTGTAAGCAGTCTTTGTAGGTTCATCCCAAGTTTTTCTTTCAGTTTCTGGAATTTTATATTGAGACTCTAGAGCAGTCCAGGTATCAAAACCCATACTTTCCAAATCTATTTTCATATTAAGTTTCCACTGAGCATAGTTGGTGCCATTAAATAAAGGTGGCATGTTATTAGCAGTACCCTCTACTCTATTGTCCATAACTAGATTTTAGAAAATAAGTTTTAAAGAGATAAAATTTAGAACTAACAGAAATTTAAGATCTTTAAATATACAACTAAAATCATAGTTGAAAAACAGAGTATGTCAAAAATCCTTTAACAAAAACAATCCTCTGATACCAAATGTTGGTCGGAGTGGATACTCAAGATGGGGGTGAATTGAGTTCCAATTAAAAATTTCTGTTAAAAAGATTTCTTTTAAAATCCCCCAATTTAAAAACAAAGTTAAACTGTAGTGAATCATTACAGAGTGTAAATGTTCAATCAGTTTCTCAAAGATTGATTAGGTCTTAGTTGATTTAAACTAAAGATTAAATTAACTTTTAAAACCAACTTACTAGTTTACAATAAGTATAAACACTTTCTAATTTAACTATCAAAGTAGCTTTAAAATAGTTTTTTATTTCAAATTAATAGAAGTGGATTATGAAATAAATATATATAGTATGCTTATGACTTAAACTAAAAAGCACAGCAGAGATAACCAAGAGGTTCAGTCTCAATCCGAGACTTAGTCCTCTTAACAATTTATATAAATTGATCCACACCCTGGATCGGGGGTAAACAACAGTACACTACTGTCCAGGTCCAAAGACCTCTACCACAGTTCTACGTGGGAAACACAAACAGCAGCACACAGGCTTTCCAGGTCCTACTCGACCTCTACCACTATCCACAGTGGGAAACAAAAGGTTATAAAATTTGAGTGAGGATTTAAGAATCATTCATTTTATCTTAGGAGACAATGTGTGTGTAAAATAAACAAGATACACACACTGCTCAAAATGTAAAGATAGAATCACTAAAGAAAGTGAGAAAGATTTTAGAAAAAGATTTAGTGATTGGCAGTGCAGCTTTGGACTCGTTTGATTTGTCTAATAAGCTTCTGAGTCCTTCTCTGGTTTCTGCTCAGAAAACAGAGTGTCATTTTCTTCCTTGATTTCAAGTTCAACTAGAAGCCTGAGTGCATGAAGTGTTTGTTGTAGTTCTTCACTCAAGATACAGCTTGTGTTCTTCTATAGAACAAGTTTCTTCGTGTATGTCTAGGATTCTTGAAGTATGGATGTAGACTAGTGAAAAATGCTCCACATTTGAATGATGTTCAGCTCTTGTCTTTTTCACCCGCATTCCATCTTAGTTCCTTAATGCTTGTCATATGCACACCCAGTGTTCT
Organism: Viscum album; assembly: GCA_963277665.1. Lineage (NCBI taxonomy): Eukaryota > Viridiplantae > Streptophyta > Magnoliopsida > Santalales > Viscaceae > Viscum > Viscum album. The sequence goes on from OY728154.1 coordinate 58,275,897, forward strand.
CTTCTTTTCATCTCTTTCATTATATTCATCTAGGTCTTTATCTTCCCTTTTATAGCTTTTAGCTCCAACAAATGGAATGATTACCTTTTGCATGGGTACTAGGTACGGTTCCCTTACATGGCAACAGAGATCATTAAATAACATTAACTGCATTAAAAACATCAAATGTATCTATTATCTTAATAAATAAATAATATTGAGAGTATATAGTTTGACTAGTTGGTCAATCATTAGTAGCTCGTGTTGGTAAAAGTGTACGGTGGTCTTGTGTAGCAGGTCCTTCCATCGGTAGCTCTTTGATCTTGTATCGGTAGCTTGTTGGTATCGGTAGCTCTAGGTATCAGTAACTCCTATCGGTAGACTTACTCTATAGGTAGCTCTATATACTTGTTTTATCAGTGACTTCATTCTATCGGTGACTCTATACTTGTATCGGTAGACTGTGTCAGTAGCTCCTTGCATCGGTAGCTGTTTTCACTTGTATTGGTAGATCTTGTGCACATCGGTAGCTCCATTCTATTTTATCGGTAATTATCTATGAACTGGCTCTATAGATAGGATTCTGTCTATCGGTATCTCTGGTCGGTTTTTCAGTCGGTAGCTCGATAGACTGGTTCTATCAGTAGACTTGGTATATGCTTACAGGTAGCTCTGTTCATATCGGTAGCTCTGTGTATCGGTGACCTTTGTGCATTGGTGACTCTGTCTATTGGTAGACTTAGTACCGGTAGCTCTTTATTAGTAGCTATATGTAGATCAGTGACTTAACACTTGTCTGTTTTATGCAAAGCATATCCGAATGGGTTAGAAGAACTTCAGAACTCATATAAACATAGATAGACATGGATTAACATATCTCAAGGATTATTTTAATATTATTATCATCTTGATCACAGATTGAAAGAATTAATATATATAAAAGCATTATATTGAGATTATCAAACTATATGAAAGCATAATTGGGATTATCAAAACAGGTGAGGTCAACAACAATTTTACCACCTTTTGATAGAGAACCCTTTTAAATACAGTTTTGTTTACACTTCTGTAAGTTATATTTGAGAAAATAAAATTCTTTTTGTAATTGTGACATAAAAAATTCTTTTTTTGAAATTTTGGTATTTTTCTAAAAAAATCATATTTTAATGAATAGTGAAAAATACTACATTTTAATTCAAAACTATTTTTTTGTCTAAGTTATTTATATTGTTAGATTATCTTTTTAATTGGTTTTAAAATATAATTAGATTAAGTTTTTATCATTTAATACAATTTTGGTCATTTTAAGTAATTTCGCATTGAAATGAGAAATAAATGCTCGTCAATATTTTAATGGTTTTTACTTTTAAAAAATATATTTTCTCTTTTTCACAATAGGGGTTATTTTTAAATTAATTACTGAAAATTCTATATTTTGAATTTGGAAAAATGGTTTCTATATTTGAAATCATAAGCTTCATATTATGTAAATAGGTCTTTTTTATTTTTTGGATATTATGAATAGTAGCTTTAGTGATTATTTTTATTACCATGGTTAAGGGTAAATTAGGTAATTAAAGGTAACAATAATATTATAAATATATAAAACTACCATAATAATTTTCTTAATTTAATTAGATGAATTTTTACCGACCATGATATTACTTGGGTCGATTTTAGGACGACTTGGATCCACTTGGATAACTTTATAGCATTTATAATATTATATTCAATGAATAGTCGTATTTTTTACATTTTTTTAAAAAATTAAAGTATTTTAATATGGAGTTATACATGGGATATCTTTGACTATAAATATTCCTTAGAAAGATAAAATATTTCTAAATCATGTTAATTTATTTATAATTTTTTGAAATTAAATAATTAAATGTAATTATGACACAATGATGTTGTAGTAATTTTATAATTAATGAAAGAATCAAATGAATGATATTATAGATATTAAAATAAATATTATATGACATAATTTATGAAATAAAATAATTTTATGTATATGTTTTACATGTTTTTTTATTATTTAAAGGAGTTGTTTCAAACTTATCTTGTTGTTATGATACTTTTTAAAAGTCAACTAATGAATGGTCTCAGAATTGACGATATTTGTATCTTAAAATATAAAATAGTTTATTAAATGTTATAAAATTTTTAAAAATATAATATTGTAAACAATGGTTAGTATAAGTGAAAATATTTCATAAATAGAACTTTTGTGTGTATTTTGACATGTTATGGTTATTACATTAACCCATAAAGTGTAAAAAAAAATAATATCATGGTAAGATTAAAAAGGGTAAAATAAGGGTTAAAACAAAATGATAAGGATTAAAAAAATTCAAAACTTATCTAATTTTAATTTTATGAGGGTTATTAGACCTTAAATCATCTAATCTTAAAAATAAATTATTTTGGGACCATTTTTAAATGAAATTGAATTTATATTAATTTAATATTTTAAGAGTTTCCAAGGGTTCCCCTCTCCTCTCCTATAAAAAATCTATCCACTCTTCTCTAATACTCACACTTCCAAATCCTTTTGGATCAGCCAATATTGGTCCCAAACTCTTCCTATAATCCCTTCCGATGTTATTGAGGCTTTATTTTAGGCATAACACCCTTCTTAAAGTTTTTAAGGTGTTCTTCAAAGGTGATCAACCAACAAAGATGTATCATTTTTTTAAGTGTTTTTGATTTATTTCTTCTTCCACATACTCTAAATATTCTTATTATTAGATGAAATAATAACTATAGTATCCTCAATATAATGATTTTTTATTATGGTAATATCATCACCTAAATCCATCTCCAATTTCATCAAATGCGAAATGGAAATTTCGTTTATTGTAAGGAGAACTACCGCCTTGTGAACCAATATAGTTCATTTTTCATTACCATATATCAAGACTTGTTATAATTATAGAATAAATTTTTATATATGATATTAATGACATATTTATCATTAAAAAATAATAATATTTAATTTTTTTTCTTACCTTCCTTTCACATAAACATGATAACGTCGTTTGTGCGTACGTCTGAACTATCACCTCCATGAAGTGATGGGAATCATTTTTACTCACCAAGTCACTTGTATGATATATATAAGTATATGTAAATGATTATTATGATTTTAATAATATTATTATAATTCTATAAATTTAAAATAATAATTACCTTATTTCCAAATTGAAAAATGAAAAATGGAAACGTTACTCATGCATACGTACGGCTTACCGTCTCCATGATTGTAACGTTGTTCATTTTTCATATCCATATTAAATGAATGAATTTAAAAGTATAATTGATATTTAAAAGTGATTATTATGTCATGAATAGTATTCTGGAGATGATTGACTTATAACCACATGGACCTTTGAAATCAATCCAAGTTCATTTTCGCCTCAAGTATTGAATATCGACAAAATGTCCGATATGAATTTAAATAATTATGTAAATTTTATAACATGGTAATAATTGATAAAAAATAATAATAAACTTCAAAATGGTTCTAAATCAAGTATAAATTAACCTAATTTTATTATTTAGTAACATAATGATTGTACGTGATGAGCCAGACTCAAGGTAAGAGACTTCATCTCAATCTCCTTTCATTGAGGCATGTTTTGATAATATACACCTCATTATTTTATACGGTGTATATTAAACCCCTTTGACTTTTAATTTCATTCATAGATTTTTAAAAGGTATCTTTTTTATTCGAAATTTTTTAATAAACAAAAAAAATTAACATATGCGGTGACAATAACATTTTTTCCACTATGACCATTATTTGGTATTTGGTTTCCTCTACAAGCCGTAATGTTTTTAAAAGAAAATTAAATACCATTTTACCTTTTTAAGTATTTTGGTATTGAAAATGGTTTTCGTAATTTATTGACTATATTAATATCTTGTAATGATATCTTATGATTTCAATGTGGAAATATTATTTTTCCTTTATGCATGTTTTATGTGATATGATTATGTTATGGTTCTTTGAAATTGTTTATGTATATGGGTGGTTCCATTATAAACCGAGGGTGGGTGAGCCTATGATAGATTTCCAATGCATTTGGTAATGAGAAGGAGTTAAAATATAATGTTTCTCCTAAGATATATAGGTAATATACTATAATGGGTATTTCAAATGTAACCATGAAGGTTACTCTTTATGTAGTTGTGAAAGCTTCAATGCAATTATGATATGGATTCCAAAAGTTACCTTTATGATTTATGATTACTAAGATGTTTTTTAGGAATCTTATGTTTTCATGAGGTGTGTTAAAATTTTATGTTTTATGGGTATAAAATATGATTTTTTTGTGAAAATGGTTTCATGATTTTTAAATATTCATGGATTAATGGTTTCATTTTTTATTTTATATCCCTTACTAAGATTTGTTTGCACATCCCATGTTTTTAAATGCTTTCAAAGTGTATAATGATGGGTAAGAGGAAGGAAGAATTCAAGAATTTTTTTATCAAGAAAAATAAATCATGTTAACTTTTAAATATTTATATTATGGAATAAATGGATACTATTTTAGTTGTATCCACTTTGTATGTAATAGTTATGGTATAATTCTCTAAAACTCTAAACCTGAAAATATCCTCAATGTTAATTCTTTACATAAATCAAGATTATGTAATTTTTAAGAGAGGTTCCTTATATATTTTATAAGAAATGTATCAAAGTTTGATAGTTTCATTGTTGGGTATCTCACTACCCTTAAGTAATGGGTACTCTATTAGTATCCAATTAAAGACTAATGAATAGATGGTGCTAGATTAGTTGTCGATAATTTTTAGAGTTGTTGTGTTGTATTTTTTACACACTATATTTACTTTATAAATTTAGGTATTGGAACCAAATTAAATAAATCCATATGTTATCTAGAAGTATAATAATTTGATGTAAGTAGTTAGAGAGACATTTAGATATGAGAAAGATACAACACAACAACATATTTGGTTGCATTGTAGGATTAATTTAGTAGATTTTTCTTTATTGTGAAGTTTGAGGGTGTCAATGGTGTAGTCCCTATGTTAAACCATCGGAAAATATTTTATTTGATAAATAAAGAGAAAAATGTGGACAACCTTTGGATATGGCCACATGATTTTCCAGTCACCATGGAGGTATCCAACTAAACTCAAAGGTAGCCCCGACCAAGGCGACAAAGTGGTATCTCATAGACTAAGTATATATTCATTCCAGGTGAAGTATATGAGGCACAACATGGTGAAACATAGGGATTCAAGGAATCTAAATGTGGTAGAGGTCAGTACTACTAAGATTATTTCCAAATTTTTATCACATCTGAGTAATAACAGAGCCCTATTTTAAAGGGAATCCTGATATGGGGTAATGATGTATGTGTAACATGCAGTGAAACAAGTTTCCACACTAAAAATGATGATGTTTGAATATGTTCAAGGAATTTTGGGTATACACCACAACATTTTAGACCATTCCACAATAGAGGAATGAAAGATTTTGGTGGCTCTACTTGTTTAGGGAACCCTGAACTATAGGGAAGGAAATAATATGTAAAGTAATATTAGATGGATTTCTATGTATCCACTACATTGGATATGTACACATCATAGGATCTATCCATGTTATAGTAGTTTATATCAACTCACTAGGCATAACATAACTTGTTTAGTGATTAATTGAGTTTATATAAATCATGCAGAGAACACATGAGTATTAAAATAAAATAGAATTAGAGGATTTTGTGGATCTGGTATTTGAATAATAATCAAACTAAAAAAGGGATATCGTGCTATAGATTTTCTAAATCCAAGTCTTTCTACACCATGGTGGGTAATTATGAACCATAATAAAGGTTATCAAGTTATAATAAGAATTAAAACTTACTAATATGGAATGGATTTATAATGGTTGGCTCAGTTTTATAGGAAAGTAATGAACACATTAAAATATTTAGTACACATAGAATGATACTAATGAATTAATAAAGGGTTAATTAATCATAATCATTGGATTAATTATTAATTCATAAGGGAATTATAAAAATAGTTATAATAGTTTTTAAAAATAGATAGGTTACCCACAAAAGACAAATCTTTCTAGATATGAAGGAAGATTTCAAGTGGAGTGATAGAAATTAAGAGAAAGTGAAGAGTAAGGATTCTAGATTATTAAATAATTCACCAAATAAGAATAAATGAATTATTATTATGTAATAAATTATATGGAATTATATTTCTTTGGATAAAAAATAAATGGAGATAAACTTGACACTTCTTAAAGATTCTATCATTAAAGAAGGATTTTCTATGAAAGATCATAGAAAGGTGATGATGATGTACATGAAGGTGTTCATATCTCCCCTATGATTAACAATACTTAAAGATCAATGGAACCAAATCATTTTTGATGAAACAGCCCAATAGTGAAGCTTCTCATTTTGGCATGTATGAAAAATTGGTAATCTTCTCCTACAAAACTGATTAAAGGGAATGGAAGTGCAAGGTAGGTGATCTCATTGTGGTAGTGAGATATCTTTAAAAACTATAAGGGGTGTGACCCTAGGAAGGAGTGACCTAGAATAAACCCACAATTAATTAGTGAGACTGGTGGATTTCAATGCATTAACACATTATCGATTACACACTCTTTGGATTAGCCTGGTGTAGGTGAACTAAGTAAAAATTCACACCTCCCTTATTCTTTCATTTCTATATCTCTTCATGACCTAAATTTAATTAAGTGGGTAAACCAATGATTGATTATATTTGGTTAGCACATGAGTCTCAGCCCAGTTGGTGAGGTATCCTTAAGTGCATCCACAAGACCTAGGTTCAAAACCAAGTAGAGGCATATTTACCGGGTACTATAGCAGTACTACAGCAGGTACTTTAGCAGAGATTTTACACTGTGCGGTACTGTAGGAGAAATATACATTGTGTGGTACTATAGCAGACTATACACTGTGTGGGTACTGTAGCAGGCACTATAGTAGGTATTGTTCGGTACTGTAGTAGATGGAACTATTCACCTTGGGCCACCGGTTTGGGCTTGGAGTCCTTAAGGCTTTTGGTCCACCCATGCCTTCAGGTCAGTAGGGCTTTCAGGCCACCATTAAGGACCTTGGGCCACCTCAAGGCCTTCGGACCACATGCAGTTGACCAAGACACACTACCAAAAAAGAGCATCCTCAGAAGAGGATTCATAGAAGGTGCACTTACCAGAGCATATCCAAATGGATTTTTTAGAATGAGAGGGTGTGAATATGCCATTGGTACCAACATGTGCTTGCACAGGAAGCCTAGCCAGAGGGCCATGCAAAGGTGGAGAGCTACTATCATGACGCAGATGCTGGGGAGGGGCAGTTCCTTGTAGATAGTCTGGTTGAATTCCCTAATACCTTCAGGTCTTGTAATCTGTTAAGCCTATGGGCCTTGTAATCTCTGAGCCTACGGGCCTTGTAAGTGTTCCCCCTCATCCCTTGAAAGGGGGGTTACGAAAAATAATAAAAATTAAGGACTTCGGTCCATTCGGGTGTTATATTTAGTTAATTTAAGTTCTAGTGAAGATATAATCATACCAATATCTATAACTAAAGAAAAATAATTAACTTTATAAGTTTTGAGTTAATAATCTATTTGGTATGTTAGAGTTTAAGAAAAAGTGTTTAATTTTGAAAAAAATATGTATGCAGATTCACCCCTCCTAGGATATCTCTCACATAATCCCCTTATGGTCTTATGAAGTTGTACCAGTTATGGGTTATCTTTTATTGTATTTTTCTCTATCCTGGTCAGACTTATTTTTGGAGATAAATATTTTTTCATTATACACTTTTGAGGAATGGATAAAGGATGAAACAAAAATAAAAGTCAATTATCTAAAGAGATCCAATTTTTTTTAGTTTATGGAAAAAATAATGATCCATATAAATGATTCCAATAATATTGAGACAAGATGTATGAATAAATCCAATTGTTAAACTATTAATTCATTCAATGATGTTGAATGGCTAGCCATGGAACTAGATATGTGAAGTGAACATGAAACTACTGATGATGAGAAGACCCCACGGAGTCTAAAAGTGAATTTTTTCATCTATCTTAATAGATAAATAAAAATTTGTAAAAATAAAATTTTAATTCCAAATAATAGAACAATTCATTGGAGATACATGTCAAAATACTAAAAATAAAAGTAAAAAAGTTAAATATTATAAATAGAAGGGTCGTATAAATGACTACTGATCTAAGGGAGAAACGTTATTATTGAGATTAAGAGTTGGAGGATATATCCATAAAAGTGGATAAACTCAAAACTGGTTCCAAGGGGAAGAATATGAACACATAATAAGTTCAAATCTTGAATAATAATAAGGATACTATTTCCACACTCCTGATATAATTTTTTGAGGAAAAATAAAGGTTGTAAAAAGAAAATGTATTCCCTAAAGAATAAATTTTTGTAAAAAATAGATAGATTAAGGGGAAAATATAAAATTATATATGATCTTAATCATATTTTTTAATATAATATGTTCAGTGAAAGAATACTCAATAAATACATGTATGCTCTACTTAGAAACCAAATAAAAAATATCTATCAATTAGAGGAGGATTTAATCTCATCAAAAAGTAACTAGAACAATATGATTCCCTAGGTAATCCCATAATCAAAGATACTTCACATTTACTCTTTGATTAACCTTTAATTGTATATAATGAGATAAAGAGAAAGAATATTGTTTTAGAGGGAAAACATAGAAATATTTGTATGTGAAAATGATTTTGTTGTAAGGGAAAATTTGGTCTTATATATGATTAAACCTCTATAATGATTGAGAGGTAGAGAACCCTAGAAACTTCTAATATAAGGGGAAATTTGGGTGGGAGTAGGAAATACACTAAATAATGTCCCTTTAAAAGTTAAGAACAACTTGATAAAATAAAGGAGGGTATAAAGGCATATGCTACTATTATATGATGCATGAACATATTTATAATTTTTATTTTGAATCATTATAAAACATTGTCTATAGTAAATTGGGTGGAATATATGATATATTGAGTTTCAAATCACAATATAGAAGTATGGTTATTATTGTATTAATTCTTACTATAAAAACCATGTCTATATTGGACACTTCTGGATTTCAACTGGTGAAAAAATTGAAAAACTGAACATGAATAATGATAAATATATTCCATTAATAAAGTGGTTTGAAGGGAAATCTGAATATGATCACCAAGATTAATGTTACTAAAAATGGGTTTCAAATATTTTACTAAATCAAAACCATCTTGGAAGTATAGTAAAAATATTTAAAAAAAAGAAAGTAGTTCATATTTTTCAAAATCTGAAAAAAAAACATATGAATAGCATATCCCAAGGAAAGTTTTACATTGATAGATATGAAAAACTTGTAGGGATAAGAAAAACAAAAAGAAGGTATACAGAAGGAACTCCCAACTAATGATAAGTGGAGAGTTAATTATTGGTTAAACTATCCAAGTAAGAGTAGTTATTGTGTTGGGAAATGAGGATAAGAACAATCCCAATGAAGTTAAAAAGAAAATGGATTCTATAAAAAACAATTCAAATATAAAGACAAAATCAAAACTGAAGTACAAGGGAAAAATGGTGTTCCATAGTGATACACCATAGTTCTAAACTGGAGGAAAGTTTAAAGATCCCATATAACCATTTATTTAAATATTGTTAAATTTTTTTGATTTATTACCATGTTGTGGTGGAAATAAGACCCATGGGTGTAACGCCCCACCCCTAGTTATCCAGAGTCGGTGCATTATTACGTAACATTGGCATGATCAAAAAAGATCAAGTCTTGAAATACCTATTAGTTTAGTATCCTTGGAAACACTAGATACATTCATAAATGTTACATTATATCATAAAGTGAAAAACTACAATAACATGGTCTCCATAGTCCACACTCATATCCCCTTCAGACTATCCCTGAAGGTCAGTCATAAAATATTTCTTCACATATTGGGAAAAATAAAACATAGAAATGGGTGAGATCAGATGCTCAGTAAGGACAACAATATAGCGGAAACCTTCATAAATAAACATAAGCATTTAAGGCAATGTATAACTAAAAAAATCCTTTTAAACTCAAACTTTAGCATAATATGGCAAAAATAAAATTAAATAATTCCATTTACTTATTCACATGGATATTCTACTATTCGAATAATCACATGCAATATCAATAACCACTTTAATAATGATGGAATGCATAATAACAGACTATCAGAACCACATAGTCAAGGCCTTCTGCCAAGACTACAAATAAGATTTTGTCAAGGCCTTGTGCCAAGACACTAGTTTGCCTCAAGAGACCTATCGATGCATCGACGAGGTATAGCGGGCTCCACCCATCACATACTTAGTCCAATTCATTCCTTATATGAATAGGTATAAACATATCATAAACCATAACATAATCTTATCACATAAAACATGCATAATGGAAAAATAACATTTCCACATTTCAATCACAAGATATCAATACAACACATTGATATGATAAAACCATTTTCAATACCAAAATAAAATAAAAGTAAAACTTGGTATTTATTTTTCATTTTTTAAAAAAAGTTATGGCTTGTAGAGGAAGCCGAAACTCAAATAATAGTCACGGAGGCGGAGAAGTCATTATCGCCGCATACATATGACAAAAAAACATTTCTTTTTGTCATTTAGTAAAACGCTTCATATAAAAATATTCCTTTTGAATAAAAGTAAAAGTCAAAGGGGTTTATACACTGTATGAAAGAAAGTTGTGTATAAAACAAAATATGCCTCAATGAAAGGAGATTGAGACGAAGTCCCTTACCTCGTGTCCGACTTGACTCGATCGTTATTTAATCTCCTGAATAATAAACTAGAGTTAATTTCTAATTGCTTAAGAACATTTTTCAAGTTCATTATTCCTTTTATATCACTTATTACCATGTTATGAACATTATGTAATTATTTAAGTTAATAACGGTCGTTTTGTCAATCTTTGGTACTTGAGTCAAAAATAAACTTATTATAATTACAAGTTGTTCATGTGGTAAAATATACATTATATCTAGAATTATATTCAAGATTTAGATATCATATATATCATATATATCCAGTATATACATTCATTTATAATATTACATAACATTTAGAGGTAAAAAATGAAATGCACCGTTCATGGAGATGGTAAGTCGTACGTACGCATGAACGCTACTTTCATTTCTATTTTGTATTTAATGGAATGAAATCATAATGATATAAATGTATATTTTAATTCCATTATAATATCATATATATAATATCATTTACTCCATCCTTTATATGTCTCACATTTGGCATTAACGATTCAAATCACTTTGAGGGGGCGGTAGTCCGCACTTCCTAAAATAAAATTATCGTGTTTACCCATTATGGAAATCATAAAGGTGTGACATAAATGAAGAATACAGAATCATAAGGAAAACATAAACATAATATATATCATATATAAATATAGTGACATCTTAATGGCCACCATGAGATGTGTTAAAAGAATATTGAACAATCATCGTTTCGTGAGGCAGTAATTCGCCACCTACAGAAACAGTATGTTCTTTAACCATTAGATGAAGGTGTGTGTAAGTGTAAATAAAATCCTTCTAATAAAAACATCCTAGTATATTAAATATACTGGTTTTGTTACAAAATAAAGGAATAAAAAGAGTTTAAGGTGTTGGAGAAACAAAAGAACATAAGAGAAGACATTACCTTAAAATCGGGTACCTCTTTTTGATTTGAGCCAAAGGATTCCTTGGGAAGACTTATGCCCAAAGTGAGGCTTCTAGGAGTAATAGATGGAATTTAAGAGAGTATTTGGGCAGATTTTGGACAATCCAAATGGCTTTGAAGGTGTGAATAAGGTGGTAGAGGTGGGGGACTTTTATAAGAGGAGAGGAGGGGCACTCTTGGAAAGTCATGAAATGTTACTTTATTATGAAATGATTTTCGGATTTTAAAGGTCCCACAATGATATAAGTTGAGGGTAAGGTGATAAGGGTTCGAAATATACCCATAAAGTAGGTTTTAGACAAGTGTAAGTCTTATATTTTACCTTATCTTTTCATTTTATTCAAATTGTTCATTAATGAGGTAATTGTTGCATCATCATGGTGTCATAAATATATTTATTTATTTAATGCCTAAAAATTATAAAAAAATACCATGATGTAGTAAACCTTTTTATATTTCCAATTAAAATTTATAGTCGAAATGTTAACTTATATAACCCCATGTAATAATTGCTTTAGTAAAACAACACATGTTTGTGACAATTTTATTTTTACTTTAAATAAAAATTTATTAATGTCATTGTCTTACCCAAGTGGCTCCATGGGGTCCCCAAGTTGACCCATGGATTGTCTTGGTTGGAAATGACTCATCCAATAATAGTAGAACATGTGTCAAGGTAATTTTATATTATTATAACATTATTTTTATCTTAAATTAAACTAATTACCTTTAATCGCGATATATAAAACTTAAAAGTTACTATTCACCAAAAATTATTTTCATCCCATTGAACCAAATTTTACTTACTAATTACAACCATGTATGTCATATTTTTGAAATTAAATTCATAGAAGTGGTAAAGTTTCATTTAAATGAAAAATTAGTTTTTTAACTACCACTTAGTGGTTTCACTATTCATCAAAAATTGAAGCTTTTCAAAAAAATACCAAAAATTAACCCTAAGCTATATTTGATATTCATAATTAAAAAATGATGTTTATTTTATAAAATTAAAATCATATAAGTTGAATTAATTAATTTAATAATTAATTCCCGCTGTCACAACAAATAGCGTGTTTTTAAGAAACAATATATATCAAAAGATTGACAATTGTTTATGTCCAATTTCAAAGTGAAATTAATTCTAATGACCACCATTGGATAAAATGGTTAAAATATATTCTAATTATACATTAAAACCACTCAATTGTATAATTTATCACTATAAATTATTTTGATTAAAAAAGTTTTTTTTAAGTATTTTTTACTATTCATCGAAATTTGGAAGTTCTCAGAAAAATACCAAAAATTCAACATAGTATAATTTCGATATTTTGAATATAAAAATGAATTCCATTTTTATAAAAATTATATAATTTCAAAAATTTGGTATTACTATTCATAATGGCTATTTTGATTGGTCGCGGTGTGTTATAATCTCAAACTTGCGTACAATTCAAGCTATTGCATTATTAAAAGAGAAGCGTATCATGGAAGCTTGGGGTGTTGCATTCTCCCATCCTTTAATAAATTTCATCCTCGCAATTTGAAATTGTTCTTCTAAAATAAAAGGTTCAAAGTAGAAAATACCTTTGTGGAAAACCCATATCGGAAATAGGGTTAATAAAAATATAAATTTAAAAGAAAGAAAGAGAAGTACAAAGGTCACCCGAGATAGCCCATACTAGGATTCTATGAAAACATGGATATAGAGGAGAACCAAACCATCAAGGTCTTATGGAGAGTTGTAGAAAAAAGATTAGGAGAAAGTTAACTACAAGAAAATAACAAACTTGTGATTGGTTAAACGATCATTGATTCCCCAGTAGGAAAAGTTAACCGACAACGTTTTTGTTTTAAGTTACCTTTAATAAAGTTGAGGAATTTATTTAGGAGATTTACTAAGAATTTAAGGAAATATACATACTTGTAATGTAAACTTTCATTCTTTAATAAATTTTTACCACAAACCCATCTTTCACTCAAAAAGATAATAGAACTCAAAAATATTATATTTACCATAATCGTACAAGGTTCCAAATATTAACACATACCATTTAGATCAGGAAAACTATTTTTCAATAACCAGGGACTTCCTATAGGCTAGTGGTAGGTAATAAAGTCATGTCTCACTATGGTTGTGGGTTTGATTCCTACAGCTTTGTCTGACGCGACCGGTTATCCCCCGACCTGAAGGTTGTCCTTCTCCTAAAACTATAGTATTATAATATTCCAAAAAAAATCTTCAGAAACGTTTTAACCTTAAAAAATACTATCCAAAGTTAAACTTAATCCATTCCAACATTTATAGTTATCGAAAATACCTCTTTCCAGACGTTCTCTAAAAGGTCTCTAAATTCCAAAATCAATTGTAACATCAGATTCCCCAAACAAAGTAAAGTTCCTCTTATTGTCACATACTAAAAATATGATTACCTTCATCATATTAAAACCTTAATGAAAACAACAAGTACTTTAGTACAATCCTTATATATATCACATTATTCTTATAACTATAATATAGTTCTTGAGTCCAAAAACACAAATAAAATAATTATTCAACTTCATCTGTAGTAACAGCATAATCTTGGCCTTGCTCCCTTGACCTTTTCTGAGGTAAGTTTCCTTGGTTCTTAGGGAATTCATTTTCATAATACCCCATTTCTCTACAATTTTATCATTCAACATTGATAGCCTCTTTCTTTCCCTTATAATCATGAGCCTGGTGACCTTTTTCTTCACATTTGTAACAAACTCCCATTCCCTTTAGGCAAGTACCGGGGTGATTCTTCCCACAATTATCACATAATGGAAAATCCTTCTTTCCCTTTTTCCATTTATCTGTCTCTTGTTCCACCGTTCTCTTCTTCACTTTCTTTACTTTGTTGTCATAAGACTTAGAGAATTCGTTTTCTGTCTTGATAGCACACAAGACAATATCTTCATATGATGAGAAGGATTGTGATACTAAAGCTCGACAGAGAAATGGTTTTAACCCATCAAAGAAACAATAAATCTTACTTCTTGGGTTACATATATAATCTGCAACATATCTCGCTAACCTTGTAAAGCTGGACTCATACTTTGCGACATTCTCATCCTCCTTTTGTCTCAGACTCAAAAATTTCCTTTCCATATCTGCTCGATGGCCATGAGGAAATCATTTTTCTAAGAAAATCTATTTGAACTCCCTCCATTCCATATTTGATACTTCATTATCTTCCTTCGTGTTTTGTATCAATGACCACCATTGATCAGCATCTCCAGTGAGGTGATAAACTGCCATGACCACTTTTTCCCTTTCACTACTCCTCAAAGCCTAAAATATTTTCTCTATGGAACTTATTCATTGCTCTGCTACTAATGGATTTGTACTCCCATTGAATTTTGGTGGTTGCTACCTCATGAAGCGATCTAACACTGATCCTCTATGCTGCGGATCAGGGTGCTTCATATGGGTAAGGTTATTATTCATAACCTGAGTGAGTTGTCCCAGTATGGTGATTAGCTGATCAGCACCAATTGTATCACCAGCTCCACTATAATTATCTTGAGCAGGATGGAAATCCCTACATGGAGTGTGTGCATTGATACGGTTTCCATTCCTTCCACTAGGTGCCATTTCTAAAAAATGTCATAAACTAGATTAGTTTATGAATCGAAATACATAATTCTATACTTGTAAAACACTTAACATAAATTGAACTATTTATGGATATAATCCATAAAAAATGTTTTCTTTGAGGAAGTATATACTCATAAACCCCTCATAATTGTTTGTAAAGAAATCATGAATTATCCTAAGCATATCCCCTAGGAGTGTCGTAACCAAGAGTGCAGCAAGGCTCGTTGTCATGCACCAGTTCCCATTCAAGTCTAGCTCAAAGCGGTGTTTTCGGGTATTACCTCTAGGTACATCTGTGCCAGATCCGCCTCTACCTCCTCGTATCTAGACAAGGATGTATTTCTCAGAAAATACCGAAAATCTATACTTTACCAAAATTCTAAGATGTTCTTCTATACTAATCCTCAAAGTCTATCTTAGGGCTATGTTCTCTAATCAGAGTTTTTCTAAATCTAGATTTCAAGGTTAGTACTAAACTACCTCTAATACCAACTGTAACGCCCCAACCCCAGTTACCCAGAGTCGGTGCATTATTATGTAACATTGTCATGATCACAAAAGATCAAGTCTCGAAAGACTGATTAGTTTAGTAGCCTTGGAAACACTAGATACATTCATAAATGTTACATTACATCATAAAGTGAAAAACTACAATAAAATGGTCTCCATAGTCCACACTCATATCCCCTTCAGACTATCCCTACAGGTCAGTCATAAAATATTTCTTCACATCCTGGGAAAAATAAAACATAGAAAGGGGTGAGCTCAGATGATCAGTAAGGATAACAATATAGCGGAAACTTTCATAAATAAACATAAGCATTTAAGGCAATGTATAACTAAAACAAAATCCTGTTAAACTCAAACATCAGCTTAATATGGTAAAAATAAAATGAAATAATTCCATTTAATTATTCACATGGATATGCTACTTGTCTAATAATCACATGCAATATCAATAACCACTTTCATAATGATGGAATGCATAATACCAGACTATCATAACCACATAGTCAAGGCCTTGTGCCAAGACTACAAATAAGATTTTTGTCAAGGCCTTGTGCTAAGACACTATTTTGTCTCATGAGACCTACCGATGCATCGAGGATCTATAGTGGGCTTCACCCATCATATACTAAGTCCAAAGCATTCCTTATATGAAAAGGTTTAAACATATCATAAACAATAACATAATCGTATCACATAAAACATGCATAATGGAAACATAACATTTCCACATTTCAATCACAAGATATAAATACAACACATTGATATGATAAAACCATTTTCAATACCAAAATAAAATAACAGTAAAACTTGGTATTTATTTTTTCATTTTAAAAAAAAGTTATAGCTTGTAGAAGAAGCTGAAACTCAAATAATGGTCACGGCGGAGGAGAAGTCGTTGTCGCCGCATACGTACGACAAAAAAACATTCCTTTTTGTCATTTAGTAAAATGATTCATATAAAAATATTCCTTTTGAATAAAAGTAAAAGTAAAAGGGGTTTATACACCGTATAAAAGAAAGTTGTGTATAAAACAAAATATACCTCAATGAAAGGAGATTGAGACGAAGTCCCTTACCTCGTGTCCGACTTGACTCGATCATTCTTTAATATCCTAAATAATAAACTAGAGTTAATTTCTACTTGCTTAAGAACATTTTTCAAGTTCATTATTCCTTTTATATTACTTATTACCATGTTATGAACATTATGTAATTATTTAAGTTAATAACGGTCGTTTTGTCGATCTTTGGTACTTGAGTCAAAAATAAACTTCTTATAATTACAAGTTGTTCATGTGGTGAAATATCCATTATATATAGAATTATATTCATGATGTAGATATCATATATATCATCTATATACAATATATACATGCATTTATAATATTTCATAACATTTAGAGGTAAGCAATGAAATGCACCGTTCCTAGAGAACGGTAAGATGTACATACGCATGAACGCTACTTTCATTTATATTTAGTATTTAATGGAATGAAATCATAATGATATAAAGGTATATTATAATTAGATTATAATATCATATATAATATCATTTACTCCATCCTTTATACATCCCACATTTGGCATTAACGATTCAAATCACTTTGAGGGGGCGGTAGTCCGCACTTCCTAAAATGAAATTATCGCGTTTACCCATAATGTAAATAATAAAGGTATGACATAAATGAAAAATACAGAATCATAAGGAAAACATAAACATAATATATATCATATATAAATATAGTTTCATCTTAATGGCCACCATGAGAGGTGTTAAAATAATATTGAACAATCATCGTTTCGTGAGGCAGTAATTCGCCACCCACAGAAACAGTATGTTTTTTAACCATTAGATGAAGGTGTGTGTAATTGTAAATCAAATACTTCTCATAAAAATATCCTATTATATTTAAGATACTGGTTTTGTTACAAAATAAAGTAATAAAAAGAGTTTAAGGGGTTCGAGAAGCCAAATAAAACAAAAGAACATAAGAGAAGACATTACCTTAAAATTGGGTAACTCTTTTTAATTTGAGCCAAAGGATTCCTTGGAAATACTTATTCCCAAAGTGAGGCTTCTAGGAGTAAGAGAGAGAATTTTAGAGAGTATATTGGTAGAGGTTTGCCGAGCCAAATTGCTTTTAAGGTGTGAATAAGGCGGTAGAGGTGGGGGCCTTTTATAAGAGGAGAGGAGGGGCACTCTTGGAAAGTCATGAAATGTTACTTTATTATGAAATGATTTTTGGATTTTAAAGGTCCCAAAATGATGTATTTAGAGGATAAGGTGATAAGGGTTTCCAATATAACCATGCAATAGGTTTTATACAAGTGTAAGTCTTATATGTTACCTTATCTTTTCATTTTATTTAAATTGATCATTAATGAGGTAATCGCTGCATCATCATGGTGTCATAAATTAATTTATTTATTTAATGCCTAAAAATTATAAAAAAATACCATGATGTAGGAAATATTTTTATTTTTCCAATGAATATTTATAGTTGAAAATTTAACTTATATAACCCCATGTAATAATTGTTTTAGTAAAACAACACATGTTTGTGACAATTTTATTTTTACTTTAAATAAAAACATATTAATGTCATTTTTTTACCCAAGTGGCTCCATGGGGTCCCCAAGTTGACCCATGGATTTTATTGGTCGGACATGACTCATCCAATAGGAGTAGGACATGTGTCAAGGTAATTTCATATTATTATAACATTATTTTTACCTTAAATTACACTAATTACCTTTAATCGCGATTAATAAAACTTAAATGTTACTATTCACAAAAAATTATTTTCATCCCATTGAACCACATTTTACTTAATAATGAAAACCATGTATGTAATATTTTTGAAATTCAATTCACAAAAGTGGTAAAGTTTCATTTAAATGAAATATTAGTTTTTTAACTACCACTTAGTGGTTTCACTATTCATCAAAAATTGAAGCTTTTCAGAAAAATACCAAAAATTAACCCTAAGCTATATTTGATATTCCTAATTCAAAAATTATATCTATTTTAAAAAATTCAAAACATATAAGTTTAATTAATTAATTTAATAATTAATTCCCGTTATCACAATAAATAGCATGTTTTTAAGAAACAATATATATCAAAAGATTGACAATTCTTTATGTCCAATTTCAAAGTGAAATTAATTCTAATGACCACCATTGGATAAAATGGTTAAAATATATTCTAATTATACTTTAAAACCACTCGATAGTATAATTTATGACTATAAATTATTTTTATTAAAAAAATTGTTTTTAAGTATTTTTCACTATTCATCGAAAATTGGAAGTTCTCAGAAAAATACCAAAAATTTAACTTAGTATAATTTCGATATTCCAAATAAAAAAATGAAGTCCATTTTTATAAAATTTATATAATTTCAAAGAGTTGATATTACCATTCATAACGGCTATTTTGATTGGTCGCGGTGTGTTAGAATCTCGAACTTGCGTACAACGCAAGCTATTTCATTATTGAAAGAGAAGCGTGTCGTGTAAGCTTGGGGTGTTACAATGGGGACTTTGTATCAAGTGAAAAAATGTGATGATGTGACATTATCAAAATTTATAGTTAAAATTTTAGTTATTTTAGGTGGTTTTGTTCTTGAATCTTGAATCTCAAGAACTATAGAACAATAAGAAGATGATTTGGACAAATAACAAGTTGTTTCCCAAGTGGTATCAATGCACAAGTAAAGTGATATTGTAAATAGAGAAATTTATTTTTAGGAATTATCCCCTGAAGATTAAAGAATACACCCTTAAGAGAGAAACAACAACAAAATATTTTCTCATGATATATTTAGATATAACACAATGTTTTTTATTGGGCATCATATGATTATTTCAATATATAAAAAGTTACTAAGAGGATGAATCTCATGTTGAATATTTATTATGAATTCAGTAATTAAGCTAAAGGATTTAAAGGGATATTAGTGATGAAAATCCAAATTTGATATCCCTATAAACCAATTAAATACAATTGATGATTAAATAAATAAATATGTAGTAAAAAATGGCATCATATTCAATAATTAGTATCAATTTTTGTGTCTAGATTTGAAATTAAAAGATAAATTCTGGAATAATTCATTTGTTGAAGCTAAGAGTTTTGACTACTAAGAATTTATTAAAGTAGGTAGGTGTAATGGATAATAGTGATTTTATTGGATTAATCTCCTATTTCCTACAATGACTTCTAACCCATTTTAGTTTGAGGTTTTTTTAGGGATAATTGTTTAGATTATAATCTACTCACTGGGAATATTTTCAATATAAATCCATAATAGTATAAAAATCTAGAGGATTAAATTTTAATCTAAATTTTCATTTAATATATCGTGTTTATTTCTAACAAGCGGTTATAAAATGATAAGTGAGGTGTAAATTAAAATATTGTTAAAGTATATTAAAATTTTGGGAGCCTAGTATATCTGGATTTAATGTAAGGACTATGCTATTCTAGGGGGATAATATTTTATAATAATTCCCCATGAAGTGAAATTGGTGTCATGATAATTAGTATCAAGTGATTTACAAAAAAACAATTCAAATTAAAATCAGGTGTGGTGTTGGATATCAATGAGATGAAGGGATCAAGATAATGGATCTAATTATAAGACCATATTTATAAGGTAAGTGTTCTTCAATTGTTTACATATATTACTTATGTAAGGGTAATTTCTATGGATTTAATTTCAAATTGGGAGATAAATAATCCTAAGTCCATTGTGAATCCACAAAGGGGTTTTCTTTTGTAAGAGTGGAGTTATTACCTATAATGGGAAATACAACTAGTTCTTGATTACTGATGTTTCCAAAAAAATATAAAGGGGGATATTGTTAGCATCCAATAAAGATTGATTATTATATGGTGTTTAGTTTGTTATTAATAATTTTTAGAGTTATTTTTTTATATTTTTTATCCTCGTATGGTGGAGTTTGGTGTTGGATCCAAAGAAAATAAGTTAGTAAGTCATCTGGAAGTGGAAGAATTAGGTAGAAGTAGCATGAATAGAAACTATTTGTGTAAGAGAAACATTTTCACAACACCTTTTTTCACATTGTGGAATGTGTTGGGTGGAATTATGTCTCATTGTTAGTTTGAGGGTGTGCATGTTCCAATCCTAAGGTATCTTTATGGGGGGATAATTGGGTTATATAATGAAGTAAAAAAATTGTCCAACCATATACTGGGGAAAACCGAAAATGTAGGCATTATAGAAGAAACCAACTAACCTCAAAGGCATCCCCTGCCAAGGATATGATAGTCCTGTAGTAGTTCTAGGAAAAGGTGTTGAGGACTGTAATGGTGTGACATAGGGATAGAAATAAAGTGGTCATATTATGGATCAGTTCCAAAAATATTAATTTCAAGTGCTTTTCATCCTGATTAATCATGGACCTATATTCTAAAGGGAAGTAAAATGTGGGACACCGAAAGATTTGGACCACTGGAAGATGTGTGCCACACCATAAGATAATTTTCTAGGCCATCAAATATAAATGTTTTAATGTGTGTTGTAAACTTTTGGGAACATACTATAACATAGGAGACCGCATCAAAATAGAGAAACAATGGATTTTTATTGCTCTTTTAGTTAGGGGATCCCTATGTTGTGGGTAAGGAACTGTTCAACAAAGAAAGATTGGATAGTTTTTATTAGATCTACCAATTTATAGAGTTACAGTGTATATGATTTATCCATTCTAGAGTAGTTTTGATCAACTGACTGGAAATAATGTAGGGGAATGTAACACACCAGAACAAATTTTGTGATCAATGGAGTTTGAGTAAATCATGAAAAGAATATGGGAGTATTAAAATAGAATATAATCAATTGATTTCATGGATCCTACCTTTGATCAACCACAACACATAAAAATGGATACCACACATGATGTTTTTTGAAGCTAAGTCTCACCATTCCATGGTGAAGGATTATGTATCCTTAATAAAGGGTTTTCTAGTTATATATAGAATTTAAAATTAAGTAGGTTCCATTGAATTACAAGGATTTAATAAGTTTCATGGAAAGTAAATGTGTGTCACACATGATTTAATATCAGTTTATTAGTAGCAGTATAATTAATCCTATATATTGGACTAAGTGTTGATTCCTTATAAAATTATTATAGAAGTTTTTAGAAATAGAGAAGTTGAATAAATAAACACATTCAATGATTTTAGGGAGGAGTTCCAGAGGAGTATTTTATTGTCAGAGAAAAATAAGAATGTGTCTTGGATATTGTTATATAATTCACCAAAAGAGAATAAGTTAATTTATAATATATAGTAAAGTAAATGGAATTCCTATGATATATGCTAAAAGTAATTGGATATATAATAGTAAATTCTTAAATATTTTATTGATGAAGAAAGAGTTTTCATAAAATATCATGGAATGGTGATGAATTTGTGCATAAAGGGGTTAAAAAACTACCTATAAAGAATGAAACTAAAACATAAATAGAACTAACTCATATCCAATGAGACAAAATAGTAGTGAAACCGATCATATTTCTATATATGTCAAACTGGTAATTAATTCCTATAGCAGTGAGCAAAGGGAGAGAAAATATGAGGATAATATTCTGAGTGTGGTAGTGGTTCAGCCTTAAACTTTGAAAGGGGATTTACATCAGGCAAGAGTGAACAAGACTAAACCCACCATTAATCAGTGATATTAGTAGATTTTGGAATATCAACAAATTTTTGATTGCATGCTCCTTAGTTTATCCCATTACAGGTGAACTAAGAAAAATTACATGTGTCCCATGTTCTTGGTTTTCTATAATTTTTCATGAAATAAACTAACTTAAGTATGAAACACAACCATTTATTATATTGAATAAAGGGTAGGTCGTGTGAAGGTATAATCAGATCAATATGTTGAACTAGAGAAAAATAAGTGGCCAAAATAACTATGAGATAATAATCTATTTGGGATATGAGAGTTTATGGAAAAGTGTTTAATTTTGAAAATAACCCATACTTGATTCACCCCCCCTATTAGGGTATATCTTACACAATCCCCTATGGTCCTAATAGACTTCTATATGATCTATAAACCTTTAGTATAAAAATTAAATAGTGTATGGAACTCCATGTGGTAACCCTAATGGTTTATCTATCACATAAAACACTTTTTGAGCCTCATGAGAATATTTTATATCTTATATAGAAATCCTATATATGGTAAACTTAATATTTCATCATAAAATATAATAATCTATGATTAAAATTAGTCAGAGTTAACTCAAAGGCATACTTTGGGTTGTAAATTGTCATTTCAGTACATGAAATGTATATATATATATATATATTTGTATCCAATATGAAAGAATAATAAAGTTTATATTTTCTTTTATATGATACAATTTATTTTTCAAAAACTCTTTTAACAAAACTGTATATAATCACTTGTTTATCATATCATATATGATATAATTCTAGATTATACCTTTGTAACTACAATTTCTAGGGTTTTGTTACTCATTAGAGATATATAATCCCTAGAACATATCTTTATGACCAAATTATAAAATCGTCTCCCTAATCACTTTAGTTACTAATATATATGAAGATAACAAGTTCAAATAATAGTGGGATTTTGGAATCATATAAAAAATGTTCAACTTCACTTCTGGAAAAAGGTTATACCGATGGTTTGGAAAAAAAATCATAGGACCTCAAACTATTGGTATAGCCTATAATAATGGTTTGATAAAACTTTGGGGTGATTTTCTATCAAAATATACATATACCAATGGTTTGGTCAAAAAATTGGTAAATTTTAACAATACCAACATTTTTCAAACTGTTGTTATAGTAAATTTAAAGGAAATACTTATACTAATGGTTTGGTCAAACAGTGGGAATAATTATTCAATTTTAAAAAACCCCAGTAGTGAGTTTTAGTCCCACAACCTCACCATTATATTCCAAAGGATTTACCACTATACTATAACAACTTTTTTATTCATATATATGTATATGTATATATATTTATATATATAATTATTTATTATTTTGAATAATTTATTAATATTTTTTAAATTTTACAGAAATAATTTGGCCACATATACCAATGATTTGGTCAAATAATTGGTATCAGTGACCTATATAATGTTTTTAAAAACCACTTGGTATAGGAGGTTTAAATAAAAACATATACCATTGGTTTAAAAAACCATTGGTATAGGTATTATTTCTAGTAGTTCCCCTTGAATATATTTAAACTAACTAACTCCATGACATAAAATGTTACAATTTTAACTTCAATTTTTTTACTTAGAACTCTTTATAAGTTTAACATCATCATTCATAATATTTGTAACCTTTACAAAAAAAATATTCCTTAAAATAATGTATCTATTTACATTATTACTTATAAGAACATACTAGAATATTTTGGGATAAAGTTAAATTTACTTTATTATGGTAACTAAACATAACTCTTTACATTTATTTTTTATATCAATATCCTAAAACTATTATTGGATATTAAGTGACTGATCACTTTTTTATTTGAACAATTGTTATTCACTTACCCATAGTATGTAAATATAAACTTATACATTTCTATTTAGGATCACATATCCAAAAACTCTTTAGAATATTAAGTTAAAATCACGTTAATTTTAGTTTGGTATAATCTCTTATATGTTTACTTGGATCTTCTCTAAGTTAAAACATACTCCAACTAACCTCTTTGACACTACATTCTCTCATCAAAATAACATGTTAAGAAGCATAAACCCCTTTTTTATGAAATAAATATTATTTCATTTTAGTAAGAATATATAAAAAATAAACAATTATTTCCATATCATATATGGTATTTTATGTGTTTGGAGCAATTTCCTTTGAAAGAACTATTATTTATCAAAATATTCTACTAGTGGGTAATGGGAACATCTTCCTATATATTTAAACTAATAGATAGATAAACACATTATCCTAGATAAAACATTTTTTATCTTTTTCTCTTTTTTAAGACATGTTATAGAATCTGATGAATCATAAACCATTTGTATATAATTAATCATGTCATTTTTCTAAAAAAACACTTTGTTAATGAAAAATAACTTTCATCATATATGAAGATTGTGATAAAGATACACATAGTTTTCTGTGATCAATATAAGTTTGTTAAAATACATTTCATTCTAATATTTGATGTATCAACTCTTTACTCCTTCACTTGAATCCAATATACAAGATATTTTAATTCTTATCTTTATTTATAATTCATATATATTTATAAAAACTACAATGTATACATTCAATTTCAGATACCTTTTTAAACCAAAGAATAAATTTCTATAACTCTAATAAATTCCATGGATTTTCTAAAACATCTTTAATTTCTATCCTATGGAATCATTACTTCTCCCTGGTAACACCTTCATATTTCAATAACTATAACTGGGTACCTAAAAAAACATAAACAGACTTTCTAACTAACTTTTCATATAATCATTTTCAATTTTTACCGACTTATAATATCTATAGAACACAATAATTTTATCATCATATTCCCAGGTCATATATTCTCAACACTTGAAAATACTGGGTAATTTTTTTGATGTCATCAACACTATTATAACATTTCAATAGATGAAAATAAAATGAATTCATTGACTGGATTAGGCCTTAAGAAAACTTCTACTCTCCTTATACATTAGCATACCCAATCACATTTATCATTATTGAAATTCCCAATCATTTTGTGTATATAAGAGTAAATATACTTTGGTCTTTATACAACTAATGCCTATAGAACCCCAAGTGGGTCATTATATGCTTCATATACATATAAATTCCAACTATTAAACAACTTCAACCATTTAAAAATCAAATAAGATGTTTATCTAACACATATAATTTTTATTTAGTTAATAAATCTTATTAAGTAACTGGTCATAGGGGGTACTTTCAATAATCTAGTTTTTTCTATAGGATTGATCTCAAAGAAAATTTTAATTATAAGGATTCTATTATCTATAATAGAAGATTTTTTTATATGAGTATCATATATAATTTTGATTTAATGATGAATTTTATTAAATGAGATACCCCTAAAATTAATAATATTTTAAAGTTCATCATATCAATTACTAGTCCAAGATCTATATTTTATTATGAATTACATTAGGTATCTCATAAATAAAGAATGAATATATCTTTTAGAAAACTATTTTCAATCAGATCATATATAACTATTGGATAACTCATTATCTAAAATCGTCGTGTAGTTATAAACTCAACTATATTCCTCTAGTATCATAATAGTTAGATTTTTTCAAACAAGTGTAACCCAAGTAAAATTCAAAGAAAAATGATCATAATGGTTAGGATCAACTCAATAATTTCTTTCCTTGCATAATATAATCCATGAGAACCTAACAATTAGGGTTATCAATATTGAATAATTGATGTATTGAAAAGTGTCACATTGTACTGAATATAACACTTAGTATTTTGAAAGGGATTATGTAACACCCGAGACTTTTATGTTATATAAATCATCAAAGGAAATCTTTTTCTACACAACACTTGCTTGGCTTGCTTTACACGCAATCGCGACCTTCCTCGATAGCTTGCGTCGTACGCAATACCGAGTTTCACTAAACAATGATATGCTATTAAAACTAGCCGTTATAAATATTAATAACCACTTTTTGAAATTTTATAAATTTTATTTTTCAAAATGGACTTCATTTTTGGACTCAGAATATCGAAATTAGCCTAGGGTGAAATTTTGTTATTTTTCTGAAAACTTTCAATTTTTGATGAATAGTGAAACCACTAAGTGGTAGGTTAAAAACTGAATTTTGCATAAAAACTAATTTTACTGCTTCTGTGAATGGAATTTCAAAAATCCGACAGACACGGTTGATATCAGTAAGTAAAATGTGGTTCAGTGAGATAAAAATAATTTTTTGGTGAATAGTAACTTTTTACTATTTTTACCGCGGTTAATAGTAAATAGGGTAACTAAGGGTAAATATGATATCAATATTACCATAACACATGTCCTAATTCTATTTGACAAGTGTAATTCGACCAAAAACAAACTTAGGAATAAAATATGACCATTTAGGCCCACTTGGATTAGATTAGGACATTTATTATTAATTTATTTAAAGAAGGGTTAAAATAGTTAAAATCAAAGTTTAATAAGTAAATCATTTTTAATATGGGGTTATACATAAGATAAATTCGATTGTAAATATTCATTAGAAATCTAAAAAGATTTCCTACATGATGGTATTTTATTTGTAATTTTTAGACATCAAATAATATAATTTATTTATGACACAAAGATGATGCAGTAATTATCTTATTAATGAAATATTGACATAATTGATGTTATAAACACCAAAATAAATGTAATTTGAGACTTTTTATGAATTACGCAAATTTTATAGGTTACTATGATATATTAGTGTTGATTTAATCAACTTTTTTCGAACATATAATCCTGTTATGACTTTCACAAAAATCATATATCAAATAGTGTCAAAATTGACACAAAATAGTTTTTAAATCAAATATTATATTATTAATTGTTATTTTATTCCTAAAAATCTAAGGTTCGGCCAAATTACTTAGATAAGGATATATATATTAATAATAAACAATTTGGGGTTCGTTTGGCATGTTATAGTAAGTGTATTAACCATATGGTGAAAGAAAACAAAAAGACATGGTAAAAGTTAAATTATTTAACTTAGAGTTAAATCTAATTGATAAGGTTAAAATAACACCCTAAACTTGTCTAAATCCTATTGGTTGATAGGATTTCGACCCTTACCCACTTTATCTTCGAAATAATACCCTTTGGAACCATTATAAACTGATTTTGACTTTAATATAAAATAATATTTTGAGATATTCCTAAGGTGCCCCTCTCCTCCCTTATAAAAGGGAACCTCCTCCCCCTCCTCCTCACACCAATTTGAGCACTCAAGCTTGGCCAACCCCTGCCAAAATCTCTTCTCCACTTCCCTAGAAACATCCTAGATGTTCTGGTCTTACTCAAAGACCAATTTTAGTGCCCTAAGAGGAGGTATCAAAGAGGCGCTTCAAAGAAGAGGAGGTTCGGACACATACGAAGGAAATCGGACCTAAGGAGGTTCGGACACATACGAAGGAAATCAGACCTAAGGTAAGGGAAATATCACAATCTCATTTTTATCCGAGATTTTTTATTCATAAGTATTTACTGGGGTGTATTTTATCATCCACATCCATGTTTCATCAATATGTAATATTATTTCCATCCACCTACAATTTTTTTAAATCCATTTTTACCCTTCGGTATGTTTTTAGTAATATGTATGAAAGGAATCTTTTGTCGTTTTTCATACGATGTACTTTTTGACTTTTCCGACAAAAGTACGAAGAATGTTTTTTTTATATGGCATGAATGATTTTTAAAACATTATTTCCAAGAAACTTCCTTTACAAGTTTTCAAGTTTATTTTTAATCAAATTCTTTTATTTTAAAGTCATATGACAAGTTATGAAAGGAAAAATGTTTTTGAAGTAGAAAGGATATTTTCCTCAAGAATGGAGTTCAAGTATTTTATCAAAATTATTTTCCATCTAAGATAATAAAAGGGTTCTGTTTTTATCCCTATTATTACATGGATTTGATTATGTCATGATGGAAACATTTTTATGAATTCCTTTATCTTATATGAATTGTTTTATGATGTCATGTTGTTTAAGAATCCCATTTTTATTACATGGGTTATGCGATGATGTATGGTTTATGATTATGTGGCACACATAAGAAAGGATTCATTATAAGATGGGTGGGACCTATATCTCCCTCCAATGCATTGGGTAAAGATTTTATATCTCATGAGATAGACATGGCTGGAACGGAAGGTTATTTCGGTTCAGTGATACAGGACTGAAACGAGGAGTGAACTCGGTTCAAAAAGGGACTTTGTCCACTAAGATAGTCTTGGCAATGAGTCATGACTAACAAGAAATGATTTTCCACGATTATGTGTGCATGCCACAAAGTTTCAAGTTTTATGTTATGATTATGGGGATCTCATTTTCACTTCTATGAATTATTCCATGATAAGATATTATGATCTCTTTTGCAGGTTTTGATTTTCAAAAAGATATGATATGATTTTTATTTCCTTTATTTTCCCTTGCTGAGCATTTGAGCTCACCCTTTTATGTTTTCTTTTCCCCAGGTCAGGAAGATGGATATTAAGTAGAATATGCTAAAAGGGACCCTAGATATGATGAAATAAATGGGAGACACTGTAGAAGATTTATGAACCAGTTGTTTATGTTTCCCAGTTTCTAAAGACACTATACCTATACGGTCCTTTTTGGTTTTATCATATGTTGTAATAAGTGTGCTTCAATTTTGAAGTATTAACAATGTATGTAAAGTATGGGTCGTTATAGTTGGTATCAGAGGAAAGGTATAGTCAACCTTTGGAAACTAGGATGTGAAAGTCTTAGTAAGAACCCTAAGGATAAGTCTAAGAATAGAACACAATCTTAGTGTTTTAGAAATGACCATGAATAACCTAGGATAAGACCTTAAGCATGAAAATTTTATTCTTGATTATGTGGTTTTCCTATTATAATTAGTGTTGCTCACACTATTCTTCTTGGTTTTAGTCAATGGCTGGAACCCGAAGGAACCGTGTTAATGCGGAATGCGATGGGCAATGCAATGATTTTCCCCCTGAGCAACCAAACGATATGGGAGCTGGAATGCAAAATCTTGTAGCCATGCTCACACAACTTTCTCAAGCTATGAATCATGTAGGATTTCCAAACGAGCAAAGGAGGGAGAAACATTCTGTTGAATCCTTCATGAGGTAGCGTCCACCTTCTTTCAGTGGGTCTACTGATCCATTAGTTGCTGAACAATGGATTAGTACTACTGAAAAGATATTTTGAGTTCTTCAATGTTCTGAGCATGATAAAGTCATTCTAGCAGTGTATCGTTTGGAAGGAGATGCAGATCAATGGTGGAATCTTGTTAAGAATACGAGGCAAAGGGATGAAATTGAGTCTATGGAATGGGACGAGTTCAAGAACTTATTTTTCAATAAGTACTTCCCTCATATTCTCCGAACAAAGATGGAGAAAGAGTTTCTTGAACTGAAGCAAAGGGATGATGAATCTGTTGGTACCTATGAAGCAAATTTTACAAGACTTGCAAGGTACGCTTCTGGTATTATTATCCAACCTGAGAGTAAGATCGATCGATTCTTTAGTGGCTTAAAACCAAGTCTTCGAAGGGCGTTAGCCATAAGAGACTTCAATAGCTACGAGGAAATCGTTCGATGTGCTCTCAAAGTCGAGATGGAGATTGGAGTAACCCATCAGTCACATGGGTTTGATAAGAAGAGGAAGATGGAATTCAAAGAAAAATCTAAAGAGAACACGGAAAAGAAGATGAGCTTTTCCTTATGCTCAAAGTGTGGAATGAAACATGGAGGGAGTTGTCTTAAAGGGACAAGTAAATGTTTTAAATGTGGAAAGGAAGGTCATCGGGCATTTGAATGTCGTGATAATGGGAAGAAGATGTCTAATGATGCAAACAAAGGAAGGGATACACAGAATGAACCTACTACACTTCAATGTTTCAAGTGCAAGGAG
The DNA here is from genome assembly GCA_963277665.1 of Viscum album. Classification (NCBI taxonomy): domain Eukaryota; kingdom Viridiplantae; phylum Streptophyta; class Magnoliopsida; order Santalales; family Viscaceae; genus Viscum; species Viscum album. The sequence goes on from OY728154.1 coordinate 58,306,509, forward strand.
ATGGGGCATTATGCCAATCAATGCCCAAATCCAAGGGTTGATGATGATGGTCGACGTCAACAAACTCTTAAGGCTAAAGACAAAGGAAAGTCACATTCAATTTCTATCAGCGATGTGGAGTACGATAACGATGTGGTGAAAGGTACACTTACCATCCACTCTAAAGTAGCAAATGTTTTATTTGATTCTGGATCCACCCACTCTTTTATTTCTGAATACTTTTCTAAGGGTATCACCGTATTACCTCAACAATTAGATGTTGAGTTAGCTGTGACAACACCTAATGGCACATCAATCGCATCAAAAGTTTATAATTCTTCTCCGATCGAAGTTTGTGCGAAAGTGCTTCCTGCAAATCTTGTGATCCTTCCTTTAGTGGAATTTGATGTGATTCTTGGCATGGATTGGCTTTCTCTACATGGAGCTCATATCAATTGCCAAAGAAGGGAAGTCACATTTCATATTCCAGATCAATCTACGATCGTCTATCAATGCAAGGATGAACATAACCTTCCAGTGGAAATTTCTTCCATCTTATGGGTATTGATTCCACTAAATGAAGGTTATTTATCTCAAATGGTTGGTGAGAAACTCACGATTAAGAATATGCCCATTGTACGGGAGTTTGATGATGTCTTTCCGGAGGAATTGTCGGGTCTTCCACCAAATCGTGAAGTTGAGTTTTCAATAGAACTCGTACCGGGTGATTTGCCTATTTCAAAGACACCTTATAGAATGGCCCCAATTGAGTTGCAGGAATTGAAGAAGCAACTCCAAGAGAATCTTGATAAGGGATTCATACGCCCTAGTGCGTCACCTTGGGGAGCACCTGTTCTATTTGTTAAGAAGAAAGATGGATCAATGAGACTCTGCATTGATTATCGAGAACATAACAAGATCACTATCAAGAACAAATATCCTCTCCCACGCATTGATGACTTATTTGACCAACTACGCGGAGCTCAATACTTTTCCAAGATTGATCTTCGTTCAGGGTATCATCAATTAAGGGTCAAAAGGGAGGATATACCAAAGATGGCTTTCCGTACAAGGTATGGACACTATGAATTTATAGTGATGCCATTTGGTCTTACTAATGCCCCTGCTATCTTCATGGATCTAATGAATAGAGTCTTTAGAGACTATCTTGATCAATTTGTGGTAGTCTTTATAGACGATATTCTTGTCTATTCAAAGAGCAAGGAAGAGCATGAAGATCACTTGAGAATTATATTGAAGACCCTGAGAAAGGAGAAGCTTTATGCCAAATTTACCAAGTGTGAATTTTGGCTTCAAAAAGTTGCATTTTTGGGTCATATAATCTCAAAAGAGGGGATATCTGTGGATCCAGCAAAAAAAGAGGTTATCGAAAGATGGTCAAGACCAACAACAATAACTGAGATCCGAAGTTTTCTTGGTTTGGCTGGATATTATCGACGTTTTGTAAAAGATTTTTCACGATTATCTAATCCAATCACCAAGTTGACTCGGAAAGGAGTTAAGTTTGTCTGGACAGAGGAATGTGAAGAGAATTTCAAGGAGTTGAAAAGAAGGTTATCCAGTGCACCTGTGCTCACACTGTCTTGTAGTGGAGAAAGGTTTGTGATCTACAGTGATGCATCCAAGAAGGGATTGGGGTGTGTTCTTATGCAAAATGATATGGTGATAGCTTATGCCTCACGACAGTTGAAAATCCATGAGCAAAATTACCCAACACATGATTTGGAGTTGGCTGCGGTAATCTTTGCATTAAAGATTTGGAGGCATTACCTTTATGGTGAAAGGTGTGATATTTATACTGATCATAAAAGTTTAAAGTATATTTTCACACAAAAGGAGTTGAATATGAGTCAAAGAAGATGGTTGGAGCTGATTAAGGATTATGACTGCTCAATCCATTACCACCCTGGGAAAGCAAACAAGGTGGCAGATGCATTAAGTCGACAAGACCATGCTAGTTTATCCATGATGAGGATCACAAAAGATCCAATATTTATGGATTTACAAAGGATGGATCTTGGAATTATAATAGAAGGGGAAAAATCTTATCTTTCTCAAATGAATGTTCAACCATCTATACATGTGAAGATTAAAGAGGTACAGAAAGAAGATGTCGAGTTACAAAAGAAGGTGAGAAATGTTCCTGAATTCAACCTTGATTGTGATGGGATAATAAAGTTCAGGAATCGGGTTTGCGTTCCTCCCATCCTCGAATTAAAGAATGAGCTGCTGGTTGAGGCTCATAGTTCATCATTCTCTATTCATCCTGGAAGCACGAAGATGTATAGGGACCTAAAAGAGTACTTCTGGTGGGATGGCATGAAAAGAGATGTTGCTGAATATGTCTCTCGATGCTTGGTTTGTCAACAAGTTAAAGCTGAGAGACAGAAGTCTCAGGGGATGTTACAACCATTACCCATACCCGAATGGAAATGGGAAAACATCACTATGGACTTTGTCACAGGACTTCCTAAAACATCCAAAGGCAATAATGCTATCTGGGTCATAGTTGATCGTCTTACAAAGTCTGCACACTTCATTGCTATTAGAGAGGATTTCTCTCTAGATCAGCTTTCCAGGATATATGTAAAGGAAGTGGTAAGATTGCATGGAGTACCACTTTCTATTATATCTGATCGGGATCCGAGATTTACCTCGAAGTTCTGGCGAAGTCTTCAGCATACTTTAGATACAGAGTTGAGTTTCAGCACTATTTATCATCCCCAGACAGACGGTCAGTCTGAGAGAACAATTCAAACCCTAGAAGATATGTTGAGAGCTTGCTCTATGGATTTAAAAGGAGGTTGGGATCAACACCTACCTTTGGTAGAATTTTCTTATAATAATAGCTTTCACTCCAGTATTCAGATGGCTCCTTATGAAGCTCTCTATAGAAAGAAATGCAGGACTCCAACTTGCTGGGATGAAGTTGGGGAAAGAAAGCTATTAGGACCTGATCTCGTTGATGAAATGGAAGAAAAGGTCAGATCTATTCAACAACACATAAGAGCAGCTCAGAGTCGACAGAAAAGTTATGTCGACAACCAAAGAAAAGACCTAGAGTTTGAAGTGGGTGATAAATTGTTCTTACGAATATCTCCCTGGAAGAGGGTTATGAGATTTGGAAAGAAGGGGAAGTTGAGCCCTAGATATATCGGTCCTTTCGAAATACTGGATCGTGTTGGGAAGGTAGCTTACCGATTGGCGCTTCCACCGAATCTCTCTCAAGTTCACGATGTGTTCCATGTATCTCTCCTGAGAAAGTACATACCAGATCCTTCACATGTACTCAGCTCAGAAGTTGTACCGCTGGAGCAAGATCTTTCTTATGAAGAACAGCCGATAGAGATTCTGGATCGTAGCGAAAAAGTCCTACGAAACAAGACCACTCGCTTGGTGAAAGTTTTATGGAGGAACCACCAACTTGAAGAATCTACATGGGAGCTTGAGGATATGATGAGGGAGAATTATCCTCATCTGTTTGTTACAAAGTGACGAATTTCGAGGGCGAAATTCTTTTTAAGGGGGGTAGAATGTAACACCCGAGACTTTTATGTTATATAAATCATCAAAGGAAATCTTTTTCTACACAACACTTTCTTGGCTTGCTTTACACGCAATCGCGACCTTCCTCGATAGCTTGCGTCGTACGCAATACCGAGTTTCACTAAACAATGATATGCTATTAAAACTAGCCGTTATAAATAGTAATAACCACTTTTTGAAATTTTATAAATTTTATTTTTCAAAATGGACTTCATTTTTGGACTCAGAATATTGAAATTAGCCTAGGGTGAAATTTTGGTATTTTTCTGAAAACTTTCAATTTTTGATGAATAGTGAAACCACTAAGTGGTAGGTTAAAAACTAAATTATGCATAAAACTTAATTTTACCGCTTCTGTGAATGGAATTTCAAAAATCCGACAGACACGGTTGATATCAGTAAGTAAAATGTGGTTCAGTGAGATAAAAATAATTTTTCGGTGAATAGTAACTTTTTACTATTTTTACCGCGGTTAATAGTAAATAGGGTAACTAAGGGTAAATATGATATCAATATTACCCTAACACATGTCCTAATTCTATTGGACAAGTGTAATTCGACCAAAAACAAACTTAGGAATAAAATATGACCATTTAGGCCCACTTGGATTAGATTAGGACATTTATTATTAATTTATTTAAAGAAGGGTTAAAATAGTTAAAATCAAAGTTTAATAAGTAAATCATTTTTAATATGGGGTTATACATAAGATAAATTCGATTGTAAATATTCATTAGAAAGCTAAAAAGATTTCCTACATGATGGTATTTTATTTGTAATTTTTAGACATCAAATAATATAATTTATTTATGACACAAAGATGATGCAGTAATTATCTTATTAATGAAATATTGACATAATTGATGTTATAAACACCAAAATAAATGTAATTTGAGACTTTTTATGAATTACACAAATTTTATAGGTTACTATGATATATTAGTGTTGATTTAATCAACTTCTTTCGAACATATAATTCTGTTATGACTTTCACAAAAATCATATATCAAATAGTGTCAAAATTGACACAAAATAGTTTTTAAATCAAATATTATATTATTAATTGTTATTTTATTCCTAAAAATCTAAGGTTCGGACAAATTACTTAGATAAGGATATATATATTAATAATAAACAATTTGGGGTTCTTTTGGCATGTTATAGTAAGTGTATTAACCATATGGTGAAAGAAAACAAAAAGACATGGTAAAAGTTAAATTATTTAACTTAGAGTTAAATCTAATTGATAAGGTTAAAATAACACCCTAAACTTGTCTAAATCCTATTGGTTGATAGGATTTCGACCCTTACCCACTTTAGCTTCGAAATAAGACCCTTTGGAACCATTATAAACCGATTTTGACTTTAATATAAAATAATATTTTGAGATATTCCTAAGGTGCCCCTCTCCTCCCTTATAAAAGGGCACCTCCTCCCCCTCCTCCTCACACCAATTTGAGCACTCAAGCTCGGCCAACCCCTGCCAAAATCTCTTCTCCACTTCCCTAGAAACATCCTAGAGGTTCTGGTCTTCCTCAAAGACCAATTTTAGTGCCCTAAGAGGAGGTCTCAAATAGGCGCTTCAAAGAAGAGGAGGTTCGGACACATACGAAGGAAATCGGACCTAAGGAGGTTCGGACACATACGAAGGAAATCGGACCTAAGGTAAGGGAAATATCACAATATCATTTTTATCCGAGATTGTTTATTCATAAGTATTTACTGGGGTGTATTTTATCATCCACATCCATGTTTCATCAATATGTAATATTATTTCCATCCACCTACAATTTTTTTAAATCCATTTTTACCCTTCGGTGAGTTTTTAGTAATATGTATGAAAGGAATCTTTTGTCATTTTTCGTATGATGTACTTTTTGACTTTTCCGACAAAAGTAAGAAGAATGTTTTTTTTATACGGCATGAATGATTTTTAAAACATTATTTCCAAGAAACTTCCTTTACAAGTTTTCAAGTTTATTTTTAATCAAATTCTTTTATTTTAAAGTCGTATGACAAGTTATGAAAGGAAAAATGTTTTTGAAGTAGAAAGGATATTTTCCTCAAGAATGGAGTTCAAGTATTTTATCAAAATTATTTTCCATCTAAGATAATAAAAGGGTTCTGTTTTTATCCCTATTATTACATGGATTTGATTATGTCGTGATGGAAACATTTTTATGAATTCCTTTATCTTATATGAATTGTTTTATGATGTCATGTTGTTTAAGAATCCCATTTTTATTACATGGGTTATGCGATGATGTATGGTTTATGATTATGTGGCACACATAAGAAAGGATTCATTATAAGATGGGTGGGACCTATATCTCCCTCCAATGCATTGGGTAAAGATTTTATATCTCATGAGATAGACATGGCTGGAACGGAAGGTTATTTCGGTTCAGTGATACAGGACTGAAACGAGGAGTGAACTCGGTTCAGAAAGGGACTTTGTCCACTAAGATAGTCTTGGCAATGAGTCATGACTAACAAGAAATGATTTTCCACGATTATGTGTGCATGCCACAAAGTTTCAAGTTTTATGTTATGATTATGGGGATCTCATTTTCACTTCTATGAATTATTCCATGATAAGATATTATGATCTCTTTTGCAGGTTTTGATTTTCAAAAAGATATGATATGATTTTTATTTCCTTTATTTGCCCTTGCTGAGCATTTGAGCTCACCCTTTTATGTTTTCTTTTCCCCAGGTCAGGAAGATGGATATTAAGTAGAATATGCTAAAAGGGACCCTAGATATGATGAAATAAATGGGAGACATTGTAGAAGATTTATGAACCAGTTGTTTATGTTTCCCAGTTTCTAAAGACACTATACCTATACGGTCCTTTGTGGTTTTGTCATATGTTGTAATAAGTGTGCTTTAATTTTGAAGTATTAACAATGTATGTAAAGTATGGGTCGTTATAGATTACACTTCACCATCTTATCATATTTTATTCCCTTTATTCATGCACAATTTTAGTGGTTTAGTTTTTAAATCAAATTCAATGCATGAAATTAATATGTTCAAACTATATTAATGTGTAACTCTTTAAACAACTCATATTTGTGTTATTCACCTGAATATCCAATAAAAATATTTTTATGAATATACAAACACATATCATGTATAATTTACAAGAATCACCTTCATGTTAAGGTTTAATAATTACCACATGAGTACTCCCAGAGCCATAAATTACCAACCCCACCCTTCTAGAATAAAGAATAAGCCTCCAAGTCCGGGGGAAGTCCGACCCAAAGTCCTTCTACCCTTGGATACTTTATTGAAGAGAGAATGAAATTCAACATAACTCTAAAACCAAATTTATAAAAAATATTTTAAACAACTAAATCCAATATAATAACTTTAAGTACAAACTATGTTCATGGTAGTTGAAAATTAAATATTATATAATCATACCTATCATGTAATACAAAGATAGAAAATTTAAATAAAACCAATTTAATAGTCTAAAATAAATCATACACTTATTCACAATATAATCAATTTATATTCATGAATAATAAACAAGGGAGTGAATTTTAAATAAATGAAAAATTAAATTATTTAAACATGTGATAAAATTTATGAACGATTCATAAATAAAAATATAATTATAAATTTTTATAATTTTATCCATTCATTATAGAAGATCCATAATCTTGAATATACGCATTTTATATTAATTTTATAATATAAATTCTTTATATTTTTCATCATACAACATTTTACATTAAATATATGAAATTTTACGAACTATAAATATTTCATAATATAATTTATATTTTGTAAACATTTTACAAAATTTAAATATCATATGCTTAACATTATTTAAACTTTTACAATCATAAAAAACCTTTTAATGTGGTTTAAATAATATCCCATATATATTCCTTCTTAAATTCATATTAAAAAATTATTTAAAATTCCTAATTCAAATAAACAAAATTTAGATTTTGACCTTATTTTTAATTTATAAATATTTTATAAAATACCACTTATTATTACTAAATAAACACTTTATTTCTAATTCATATAACATTTTATATAATTTTTATACTTGTATTTATAAAATTAACATTTAATATTAAGGAATTTTTTTTAATAAATAATTTATAAACATTTATTAACTAATTTTAATTTTTTAATTAATTAATTTATAATAATTTTATAATTTTAGAAATATTTCCAAAATTTATTTTAATAATATTTAAACATAAATTATAAATTATAAAATCAAATTCATAATTAAATCAATGAGAAATAATTTTTTCCAACATCAATTATATTTTTTTGATTCACGATTACCATAGATTGTGATTCATAATCATATTCAATGAACTATGGTAAATCACAATCGATTATTGATAAAATATCAACATGTTTTATCAATTTTATTTTAGGGTTAATAGTCCAATCATTTTCAAGGGTATCATGTATCGAATTCTATAATAGGAATCAATATTTCCTTTGTGATTTTATGGTCTATTTTTCAAAAATATGGTACAACACAATTGTAACCTATGAAATCATAATATCATATGATATGATATGTAAATATTCATGGGTTTGTACTATATTGTGTGTTACAATATATGAAGGTTATGTGTGCAGTACAAGCATCAGATGGGGAACTACCAACTCAACTTTTTTGTCATGATCTAGGATTAATCTAATATTTACATGATGATAAATGTCATGATCAAAAGAATTGAATCAAATAATATAAACAATAGATAAAATTTGAAACCAAAGAACTATCATCACATATTATTTATAATTAATTTAACTAATTAAATAATTCTCTTATGGGAAATTCTTTATTCATTGATGTATATGTCAATATATTTACATATAACCATCATTTTATTGTAGGAATCAAGAATATATTCCCTTCAGTGGTGATCCACACATGTTCTATGAACCTACGAACATTGTTGTAAGAATATCTAGATGTTATCATGGTAAAACCTAATGCTTGTGTTGTTCATATTTTATCGCCATGAGAACTGATTCAAGGAAGGTTTCTATTTAGTCTCCCTATATTTGAGAGTGGTGGTGGAGTAGGATTACTCTCTATTCTTGAGATAATTCTTAGAGAGAGATAGAGATCTCTATAGATTTGAGAGAATTGTCTCTAAATATTTTTGTACACAACACAAAATAAATTTATCTATAGAAAAATAATATAATTGGATTTATATACAACTATGATTAGAAAATAATAATTCCACATGTGACCTTATTAAATCTGCAATCCCTTGTGGAACCCCATGTGAATAAAAATAATAATGTTATATTTTTACTTTACATTCACTAAACTCATGAATTAAATTAAATATTATTTATTTGAATAATATTCAATATATATTATTTATCATTAGACCATTAAAATTAGTTTTCTATTCCTTCACAATATTTATTAGTCATTGAATAATGACTATTTATTTAATAATTAAATATCACTATATTATTCCCAATAAGTAAATAAATATTATATTCACAAAATAATAAATAAATATTTATTAAATATTATGGTCACATAATATTTTCTTGAATAACTAGTGGAATAATTTATATGATCCAAAAAACTTGAATAATTATTAAACCACATGCAAGAATAATAATTTTTCAAATTTTTAAATAATAAATAATAATATATTATTTAATTGATATTTTGGATACACTTTGTGTGTGACCCTCTAGTCCCGTTTCTCAGTGGAATTAGGAAATGTAGCATAAATTCCAGGGTTAGTATCCATAAACACACCAAGGAACCAATATAGAAAGAATTTAATGATGAAATTACATAATAGCTCATATGGAAACTTGTTGTGTAATATAATTCCTTTATTGTTATATCTTTAATAAAGAAAGTTTCATGATGGTGTCATCAACCTCTGTGCTAATGTCTCTTTTTTTACTTTTTGGAAATCAAACTTTCCTATAAAACACCATGGACATGTGTTTATTTAGGATATATCATTTATATCAAAGGTTCTGAGATATCTACTTTCATTAAAGAACATAAGGAGAAAATCCTTTCTCACGTTATTCATTAATGAAATATTTCTCACGATACACCCAACATATCCTACCTCATCGTGAACATATTTTATCATAGTTTTTGTCAATACATAAAAGTAAATGACTTAGAATAATAATTTATAATAATATATAATTCTAAGGATCAATACATATGTCCATATATTAGAAAATACAATGACACATATTAATGTGGATTTCCTACTAATGGGTATAGTTTTTATAATATCTTACATTGGATATTACCATGGGTTTACACCATGATAAGGTTCCTCAATGTCCCATGAGTCTCAACCCCGGATAGTCTATATAATGTTTGTCACTCGAATGATATCATATGGCTATAAAACAAATATTTATTAATATTTTCATGACATTTATGGGTTATCATCATAGTAGGGAACTACTATGACATTTTATTGTGATAACTACCCTTAGGACATTATCGCATATTATTTTATGTATAATAACAATCATGATCTGGTAAGGAGTTTTTTAATATTCTAAAAACTGAATACATGTTATCATAAAGTACATAGAAGTTGGTTCTTGGGCAGCAACTTCTATAGACTCCCACTTGCACTAGATCTAACTTTTAATAACCTCTAGTCCACTAATTGTCACATGATACTCATTATTTTTCTAATATAGGATTTTTTTAAGGGTTCTTCCATGTTTTATTCTATGGGAACTCTAATTACTGTAATTTCACCCCTCAAAAAAATATCATAAGATGTGATACTTTAAGATTATGTTCTTTTTTCATTGGTATGACCTTGGATCTTTTTAAGGATCCACCATATTAGTGTTATCATAATATAATGTGAAAGGGTCTTTGTTGATAGTTACCATATTAAGATACTAGAAAAAGTTTCATATCCAAATAGCTTACATGGTTTCATTAGAAGCCACTATATTCTCAAACTCCACTATAGAATCAGAGACAACTAGCTTCTTTGAACTCTTAAATCTCACAATTCCTCCATTAATATAGAAATAATATCATGACTATGACTTTAGATCATTATTATATATTTAAAAACTAGCATATGTATAACCCCTGATGAATAGCTCCTCATCTCCTCCATATACTAGGAAGATATTCCTTTTTCTTATTAGATTTTTTTTAAAAGGTTGGGTCTGAAGCCTTATTTTATTATTAAAGTAAAGAAAAGACCTTTTTTAACTGGGTAGAGGGAGACCCATTACATATCCCGAAGGACCAGTGGGCATGTAGCCCATTACATAGCCCGTAGGCCCAAATTTTTAGCCTAAGACCCATTCTGTGAATAGTAACCCGGCTGCTACAGTACCCGCCACTACTATAGTGCCCTACCGCCGCTATAGTATCCTGCCATTTCTATAGTACCCGCCGATCAATAATACCACTGCTGCTACAATACCACTATAGTACTGCTACAGTACCTGCACTCCATGGGTTTTGAACCCCCATTTTTCATGTAGGATTACGGGGTTCTTACCACTAATCCAAACCCCAACTACCCCTTTTTCTTATTAGATAATTAAAGGTATTCTTATTGAAAAATCAATGTTATTCTATTGGATCATCTTAATATCTTCCTAATATTCTCAATTAATATACAACATCAAGTATATTACATAACATGTAATACATGATTGATCTTATCCCCGAAGCATTTGTGATCTTACTCATTCTCTCTTTGTCATGTTGTGTCTACGGAAACATTTTTTTATAAATATGTATACTATGTGACACTAGAACCATTCCCTTATTGGATTCTTCTATGAAAAATCTATTTTGTATCTGGTTAATTTATTTACTTCTACTTATTCCAATAAACATCTTGGATCTATTATGAATGATCTAGATCCTTAGAATATAGGATACTTTGCCAATTTTTTTCATAGAGAAACAATTTTTTAACCTTCCCTTAATAGATTATAAGATTGGTATGTTATTTATAGTTAGTAATATGTCATCAATATATAATACTAGGATAATTATCATATTACCACAAAACCTCTTTCAAACACATGGATCACAGTTGTTCTTAATGAAACTAAATTCTTTTATTACTTCATCGAAAGAATTTTTTATGGCCTAAATGCTTGCTTCAATTCATAAATGGATCTCAACAATTAGTATATCATTTTGTAATCATATGGAGTCATAATCCTTTCAGGTTATGTCATGTATACATCTTCTTAAAGGTTCCTATTAAGGAAATATATTGTTAAATCCATCTTCTAATTTTTTTTAGTTAGGGTAAGAAAATATAAAAAGTATAATTCTGATGTATTTAAACATATAAATAGTGAAAATGTTTCATCAATGTCAATTCCTTGATGTTTTTTAATCTTTTTCTATAGTAGCTTTGGTTTATTGGTATTTACTTTACCTTCCATGTCCAGTTTTCTCTTGAATAACCATTTGTGCATTACATGATTTACATCAATTATCATAATGACCAGAACCAAAAAATGGTTATAATACATGGAATCTATTTCAAAATTCGTGACCTTTTTTCACCTTTTAGATTCTGAGCTCTCTACAACCACTTTTTAGTAGAGAGTTTCATAATTTTCAACTAATAATGAACTATAAAATTTGGTGAATAGAAAACTGTATCTCTCTACTTCTCTTACCTCTCTAGTGATCCTATATAGTACTTGTCGTTTAGGAAAAAATTATTTCATAGGGACTTATGTAATATTTTCCTATATAAAATCTTGTGTATCTTGAGAATTAACTTCATTAAAGTCAATCATGCTCCCACTATCCTTGTTGAATTTTTTCTCCCTCTAAAAAAAATGACTTTTATGGAGACAAGCAATTTCTTTTCTAAGGGGTTTTATAGGTTGTATCATTTTTCCTCTTAGGATAAGCAATATAGATACACTTTTTGTGCTTAGGTGATAGTTTTTTTCCTAATAAGGACTTAAAAAATACCTCCCAATCCTATATACTCGTATGCAGAAAAACTATTTTGAAACTACTCCATAACACAAAGGGAATTACATTTTCCACTTGATTTGGTACTCAGTTTAGTGTGTATAATATATTTTTTAATTCATATCCATAAAAGTATAATGAAATATATACATGACTCATCATCAAACATACCATTTCTAACAAGGTACATTTCATTCTTTCACTAACACCATTCTAATGCGGTGTCTAAAGTGGATTGAGTTGATGTAAAATCACAAACTCCCATAAAAATTTGATAAACTCTTGGTGAAGATATTCACCACCTTGATTTTATTAAATTATCTTTGTCTTATTTGTAATTTGATTCTATAATTCATTCTTGAATTATTTGAATTTCTCAAAGGAATTGGACTTATTACTCATCAATTAGATATAATAATATCTACTCAAATCATCAATAAAAGTTATGAAGTAAGAATACCCACCTCAAGATTCTATTGAAAATGGTCTACACACTTCAGTGTATACCAATCCTAAAATATCTATAGACCTTTCACCCAGTCCACTGAATGATAGTTTGGTCATTTTTTCTAGTAAATTATCGTTGCATATTTCAAGTGGTTTTATGTAAAAAGATTCAAAATAATTGTCTTGACATAACTTTGTCAAATGCTATTAATTTACATGAACAAGATGGTGATTCCGTAGCTGAGTGTTATTTAAGTTATGTGAACATGATTCATTATCAATTTCCAATACTTAGTTTTCATAATTTAATACATAAAGAACATTATTTCTATGTGACATACCGTAAAATATGTTTTATTTATAAAAGAAAAACTTAAATTTACAAATTTAAAAATTAAAGTATCTACATCAAAGCATGATACAAAAATTATGTTCTTGATAATATTTGGTATATAATAACAATCCCTTAAAACCAATATCATTACTATTGTAAATTAAATATGGTAG